>OX451736.1:783460823-784931656 GCA_948472305.1 Vicia faba
TAAAATGACATAAGCCACGAGGAAGACGATGGCGTGGCATGCTGTGAATGGCCCATTCAAATTTTGCACGCTTCAGAATTTAATATTTTTGTTTTATCATATTATATTTACTTGTTATTGTTCATACAAATGACCAAACTAACTCAGCTGGCAAGCGCGTAGTGGACAAATGCTCAAGGACCTGGGTTCGATCCCCATGTCCCCATATTGTTTCATATTATTTTTCCTTACATATTCAGGTGTGTTGATACCCCATGAAGTCCATCATGCACTCTCCAAATCTGGGCATTCAAGTCATCAACAAGCTAGATCCAAGGCTTCTCATATGAGGGCCTACCATACGGCTAGTCAAGCAAGCATCATGGGATTGAAAAAGTCAAACGGGCCAAGGAGTTTGTTGGGCTCAGATTTGCCATTGACACCCCTCCGTTTTGCTATTTACCAGGCCCATTCTCATTCTTTCTTTTTTTTTCTTTTTAATTTAATTTGTTTAAATTGTTTTCTAACACAAAATTAATTTCTTTTTTCTCAAAAAATCATAAAATCAATTTTCACCAATTTAGAATTTAGGTTTTATTTTATTTTACCAAATTTAATTTAATATTAGTCTAATTTAATTTAGGATTAATTCTAACCTTTTTGTAATTAAAATCAATTAGAAAAAATTACGGTTTGCATGTGATTTAATTTTTATTTCTTTTTCTCAAATAAAATAAAAAAAAATATAAAAATAGGTTAAATTAATTATTTTTTTCTTAATTTTAAATTAATTAGTAATTAGATTTTTATTTATTCAATTAAAATCTTATTTTCTCAAAACAATCAAAAAACAACAAAAAATGATTTCTTCTTTTAAATTGCAATTAGGGATAGTGGGGTCAAAACCCTAATTTTTCTTTCCATTCGATTCATCGCGCACGCCTATTATTTTATTATTTTTATGATATTAATGTAACTGCTTATGGTATGTAATCGTTTAATTAGGATTTTATTTTATTTATCGTTTTACGGGTTTTTGGCTATGTAATTAATCCCCCACCCCGAAGCCTTGTAATAGCGTAGGTTTTATTTCTCGCATTTTAAATTCTCGCAAATATTAACTGTTATATGTATGATAATAGGATTGTATGACAAGACTGCATGTTAATTTAAAATGGCTAGCAAACCCTAATGTGCAAAGATAATAACTTGAAATCAAATCACTCACACATGCGCACTCCTAGGGTATACTCTCACTTCGGTTGCCTTCGGTAAAAGATCATTAAGTATAGGGTGTTTTAGTGGTTACCCTCATGTCTAAAAAAAGATCAAATGTCCCGTTCGGAAAGATTGCCTCGAAATGGTTGCCTCGAAAATGTTGCCTCGAATATGATCTTAAGACTCTAGGGTTATTACTAAGACGTCCTAACATTGCTTTAGTGATCGTACGTCCCTTACGAATTGACCCTTACAACTCCAACGACGGTGCTACCTATTTCTCATTAGTAGGATAGAATTGTCTAAAGGAAACAAGAACAGAAACAACCCTTTCTCGAGTAGGTAGATGCTAGTAGGTACTTGCTCAAAAATCAAACTTTTTCACACCAAACACTTTTCAAACAAAGTTTTCAAAAAGCAACTTCGTAACACTCTTGAGGACCGATACAAGGGTTAAAATGAAGTTCAACAAAACTTTTCAAAACAAACACACACAAGCAATTTTCAAAAGATAAGCTAGTACCTAAGAGCCCATGGAAAACCATGGATAGAACGGGTGCTAACACCTTCCCTTTCTATAATCTACCCCCCGTACTCAAAATCTCGAAAAAGGAATTTTTCTGTGCTTTTTTCCTTTCCAGTTGGATAAAATAAAAGTCGGTGGCGACTCTTGCTTACCGCGACATTTTGCGAACACAAACGCAAAACGCAAACCAGCATTTTTCAAAACAGTCCGGTTCTGCCACCATATCACACCAGGAATATTCCTTCATCACTCTTGGGACCCATCTTCCTCCTTTGTTCACGATCAGCTAAGATGTAACATTTACTTCCAAAAACATGAAAGTATTTAACAGTTGGTTTTCTTCCCTTCCACATTTCATACAAAGTAGCTGAAGCGCCTTTCCTTAGAGTGACTTTGTTATGGATATAGCACGCAGTATTCATTGCTTCAGCCCACAAATGGCAGGGTAACTTCTTCGTATGAATCATGGCTCTGGAAGATTCTTGGAGAGTTCTATTCTTGCGTTCTACAATCCCATTATATTAAGGAGTAATGGGAGAAGAGAATTCATGGCTGATTCCTCCAGAGGAGCAAAACTAAACAAATTTGTTGTTCTTAAATTCCTTTCCATGATCACTTCTTATTCTTATGACATGGCTTTCCTTTTCCCTTTGAAGTTTTTGACAAAGATCTTTGAACACTTCAAAAGTTTCTAATTTTTCTCTAATAAAGTTTATCCATGTGTATCTAGAAAATTCATCTACAACAACATAGGTATACTTCTTACCACCAAGACTTTCAACCTGCATAGGTCCCATCAATTCCATGTGAAGAAGTTCCAAAACTTTTGATGTAGTAAGATGTTGAATCTTCTAATGTGACATCTTAGTCTGCTTTCCAATTCGACAATCACCACATACCCTTCCTTCTTCTATCTTGAGCTTAGGAATCCCTCTCACTACTTCTTCAGATATAATTCTCTTCATACCTTTCAGATGCAAGTGCCCCAATTTTTGGTGCCATAGTTTAACTTTATTCTATTTGGCTAAAACACATGTTGATGAGAGGTTTAACTCTTGAGGAACCCATAGATAACAATTGTATTTAGATCAGATTCCTTTCATGATAACTTCATTCTTTTCATTGCACACAACATATTCTTCCTTGGAGAAGTTAACTTTGAATCCTTGATCACATAGTTTGATTATGCTTATCAGGTTAGCTGTTAACCCTTTTACAAGTAACACATTATCAAGTTTAGGAACCCCTGAACAATCAAGCTTTCCAACACCTTTGATTTATCCTTTTTCTCCATCACCAAAAGTCACATAACTGATGGAATGAGATTTGACATCCACCAACAGATTCTTAACACCTGTCATGTGTCTATAACAACCATTGTCAAAGTACCAGTCATTGTTGGTTGATACTCTGAGAGAAGTGTGAGCAATGAAACTACCAACCTTGGACTTGGGAACCCACTGTTTCTGCTTTTTTCTATTTTGGGGAATCTTATTAGTTTTGGGAAGAGGAGAATTTTTAGGGTATCCATACAACTTGAAACAGAAGGGCCTTATATGTCCAAGCCTTCCACAGTGATGACATCTCCAGGGCAGGGGATTCTCTATAGTTTGATTAAGTTTTTCTTCCCATGATGTTTGACATGATCTCCTTTCTTCATATAAGGTTTACCAAGATATCATTTCTTATCATGATGTTGAGACATTTGATTTGACATATTTGGTTTAGGCTTGGCATGAGTGGAAACAGATGAAGGGTGTTTACTATGATGTTCTTTCTTCACATGATGTTTGCCAAGATGTCCTTTCTTACCATTATGTTTTCCCACATGTTGAGACATTTGATTCAACATATTTGGTTTAGGCTTGGCATGAGTGGAAACAGATGAAGGCTCTTCTAAGTTAAGTTCCTTTTTCTCATTGAAACCTAAACCACTCTTATCTCCTGTCACTCTTCCTGCTTGGATAATTTCATCTAACGAGTTAGACCCATTATTCAGCATCTTGAGAGATTTGACCATTCTATCAAGATTTGAATTTAGAGAGGATACTTCACTTTCCAGATCAGAAATAGTTTTAAGATGCTCTTCCCTTTCCTCCTTCAGCTGAGTTATGATGGCTTTCTGTTTCTCCCCTTTAAGACACACTTCTGAGACATAATTATTTGTATGAAGCAGCTAACTCATCAAAGGTTAGTTCACCATCACTAGACTCTTCATCAGATACATATTTTCCTGTCAATGCTTTAACATATTTGGCAGATTCTTCAAGATCACTCTCTGAGTCTTCTTCAGACCAAGTAACAGATAGATTCTTCTTCTGCTTCTTTATATATGTAGGAAATTCATCTCTGATGTTACCAAAGCCTTCACATTCATGACATTGTATTCCCTTCCCTTGAGAATATTTTTCTTCAGCCCTTTTTCTTACCACCTCATTTGACTTATAAATGTCAGATGGGATGTTCTTGACATTTGATCTTTGGTTCCTGTCCATTCTTTTTATCACTTTATTAAATTGTCTTCCAAGCATAGCTAAAGAATTTGATATTCCTCCATCTGTATCCAGATCACAGTCCTCTTCTTCATCTTAAGTATTAGATACAAAGGCTATGCTTTTGTTTTTCTTCTCAAATCTTTCATTTATGGTCAATTCAAATGTTAGAAGGGATCCAACAAGTTTATCCACTTTCATTTTGTCAATGTATTGGGCTTCTTCTATAGCAGTTACTTTCATATCAAATCTCTTGGGAAGAGACCTGAGCATCTTTCTCACCAATTTGTCTTCAGGTATTTTCTCTCCTAAAGCACTGGACGTATTCGAAATTTCAAGGATGTTCATATGGAAGTCATTTATACTTTCATCATCTTTCATCCTCGAATTCTCAAATTTTATGGTGAGTAACTGAAGTCTTGACATCTTAACTTTGGATGTGCCTTTATGAGTAGATTGAAGAATCCCCCATGCATCCTTAACAACTTCACATGTATTCACTAACCTAAAAATGTTCTTGTCAATTCCATTGAATATAGCATTCAAGACTTTAGAATTTCCAAGAGCAATTTCATCTTCTTCCTTAGACCAATCTTCTTCAGGTTTTAACTCAAAAGTAGGTTATCCATTTTCTCCCAATTTGACAGGGTGTTTCCATCCTTTTAAAACAGCTTTCCAAGCCCTGTTGTCTAAGGACTTTAAAAAGGCAACTATGCGTGGTTTCCAATAGTCATAATTGCTTCCATCTAGAATGGATGGTCTGTTCACAAATCCTCCTTCCTTGTCCATAGTACCAGAAAGTATGTTCCCTAGATCTCACCCAGATAAAGAGCAGGATGCCTGCTTTGATACCAATTGAAATTCTGGTATCAGATATGTGATGTCGAATGAGATGTCACGACACAAATATCTGTTTGCAAGTAAGGTGCAGTAAAATCAAAAGCAGTAAAAACACAAGATATTGTTCACCCAGTTTAGTGTACAACAACACCTACTCTGGGGGCTACCAAGCGAGGGACAAGTTCACTAAATAGTATCAATTCATAGACCCTCAGTAAACAACCAGTTTACGATCTAATCACTTAATCACTACCCAAGCTAAAATTCTACCTAAGACTCACCTAGGTATGAGGCCATCCTCAAATCCCTTCACTCATTTACAGTGAAGAACTTAACAAAATTAATAAGTTTGAAACACTTCAATCATTCAATGCTTAAAACTTATGAATGATACACAATTAACAACCCAAATAACAACTCAAGTATTTAAACTAATACTTAGAGTGTATTAAAAATAAAAAGCCTAGACTTCTAATCATAAAGAAAGTATTCTTCTTCAAAAGTTGATTGTCTTTGAATAAGGAAGCAAGTCCTTATATATGCAAAGTTTTGGGCTTGGGCTTAAAAACAAATATTGCAATCTTTTGAATATTTCCATAAAAATAGGCCAAGATAAAATTATGCAATTTGAAAAATATTCCTCCATATTTTTCGCAGCCTGTAGGTTACAAATCCTGAATTATAGAGTGCTGGAAATCAGGAAACAAAAAAGCTTAACTGATGTTGGGCTGAGATCATTTCAGTAGGCAGATTTCAAAACATCTACTTTGACATCATACAAAACAGTTTTGCTCCAAATGTTAGGACATTTAACAAAACATTAACAAGTCATTGTTTTACCAAAATTTCCACCAACAAACACTTACACTCTTTCACCCATCTATACCTTGATTTCTGCTTTAAAATGCTCTCTTTATAGTGTAGGTTTCTCCAAATTGAGTCTTGGTTCCTCTTTATTTCTTTGATATCTTCCTCAAAAACCTGAAAAATTAGGCCGTTGCATCTGTTCCTCTAAAATATTGAGAGCCTTAACATCCTCCTCAATCATCAAATCCATCCATCCAAACACATTTAAGTTCCACCAGCGTAATCTTTCTTTTAGAAACTTGAATTTTTCTTTTAGAATGAACGATTTATTTCCTTTGATGTCAACTGAGTTCCATTCCTCTTAAATAAAAGCCATGAAATACTTATGGTTATACCAACAATTATTCACTTTAAAAGATTTTGGTCCCCAATCTAAATGACTAGATTTCAGCCAAACAAGTTTATGGTCAGATATGTCCCTATTTACCACCTCCTGAGCCACCACTCCCTAGATAGATACCAACATTTCAGATAACAAAATTCGATCTAGTCTACTACATGCCTTACCATCTAGTCTAACCTAAGTAAAGATATTTCCTATTACTTGAACATCAACCAATTCCATGGCCTCTATAAAACTTCTAAATTCCTCCATTTTCGATCTTTTATTGCTGACCAAACCCTTTCTTTCCTCACTACATTTTGTAGAATTAAAATCTACCCCCACTATCCATTAGCCTTTTTTCTAGTTTATGCTTCCAACCTTGAATTTCTATCTGTGATACGGTGGGAGAACTGACTTGAGGTTTTGCGTTTGTGTTTGCAAATGTTACAGTTTAGCAAGAGTCGCCACTGACTTTTCTTTTATCCAAAAAGGAAACGTGAAAAAGCATAGGAAAGACCTTTATGATGTTTTCTTGAGTTCGGGGGATATATTATGAAAAGGGAAGGTATTAGCACCCTTTTCATCCATGGTTTTCCATGGACTCTTAGTTACTTTCTAGATCCCTTGCTTTTGTTTGAATGTGCTTGTGGTGTGGGTTTTGAAGGTATTTTTGAAAATGGAACTTTGTAATGGTTCTCGTTTCTATAAGAACGCATACAAAGTGTTTGTTTCAAAAATAGTTCAAAGAGGTGTTTGTGAGATGTGTTTTTGAAAGTGATTTTGAAAAGGTGTCTTTGTAATGGTTCTCGTTTCTATAAGAACGCGTACAAAGTGTTGTCTTTCGAAAATGTTTCAAAATGAAAGTGTTGGTGTATAAAATGTTTTTGTTGTGAGCAAGCGAGTAACTAGGAGTGAATCTACCTACTCAAAAGTTCTTAAATGTTCTTTTCCTCCTCCTTTAGATGTTTCTATCTTACCATTGATTTAGTAAGAATCCCCATCGTTGGATGTGAAGGGACGGGCGCTAGGACGTTTGTATAGTCATAGAAGGCAACATATGAGACATTTTAGCAATGTCGTTTAGGGACTAGATCATTTACCGAAGGCAACATCGAGGGTCATCGAGGGACTACGATCTTTTATCGAGAGTATTTTTCTAAAACGCCCATGTTCGAGGGACATGACTATTTTCTTATAGGCAACAAGTGAGATTACCCTAGGGGTGCTCGTGTGCAAATGTGTTTAATTTACATGCATTTTGTCTTGTATTTGAAAGTAATCTATTTGTTGATTTTATCTTGACATACATCCTATTTACTAGCAATATATTTTAAAGCGATAAGTTGCAGAAATGTAAAGTCTTACGCTATTACAATATTTAGGGGATGGGGGTACATATTTATGAATGGGGGTTGCAAGTAAAAATAAGTCCTAAGTTACTATTACAACCATATTGAAATGTACAATATAAGAAAGAAAAAAGACTTATTTAGAAAATGGTTTTTTGTCTTAATGAAAAAAGAAATAAATTAATTAATAAAAGGAAATATTTTTATGTCTTTTTATGTTAATATTAAAAATGATGAAAAGGGAAATAAATGAAAGACAGAAACAGCGTGCCACTGCAAGTAAAACAAACAAGGATCAGAAGTTCTGAAGCCAGACGCGTGACTCAGAAAGGATCGTCTGTGGAATCAGAAGTTCTGGATTGATACGCTCTAAGGCCCTGCAAGAAACGTCAGAGGGAAAGGCAACAGAGGTTCTGGATTGGTACATTCTGAAGTCCTGCAAAAAATGTTAGAGGGAAAACACAGAAGTTCTGGGTGGTGTTCAGCCAGTGAACCAAAAGTCAGAAGTTCTGTGTTACGCTAAAACAGTGAGTAAACATCAGCAGTTCAGTGTGTTGTCAGCATGTGAAAATCAGAAACTCTGAGTGTTTGAAAACAGCGAGTAGAAACATCAGAAGTTCAGTGTATTTGATATGTAAGGAGAACTCAGAAGTTCTGTGCTGTGTTAGAACAATGAGTGAATCATCAGAAGTTCTGTATTATGCTAAGCCAGTGAATAAACATCAGCAGTTCAACGCATTATCAGCATGTAAGAATCAGAAGTTCAGTGTGTGTTAACAGTGATAAAAAATCATAGAAGTTTTGTGTGTTAAAATAGTGAAGAGAACTCAGAAGTTCCGCGTGCTTAAACAGTGAGAAAATCCTAGAAGTTCTGTGTGTTAAAATGGTGAGTGAAAAAATAGAAGTTCTGTGTTACATCTTGACTTTTAATCAGCACACAAGCAATTCATTCAGTTCTTATTAAACAGCAAATCAGAAGGATAACAGCACAACAACTTATAGAAGTTCTAATCCTAAATCTGAGTCTAGCCCTAATCAAGAAACTCTGATCCACAGTTTTTCTACTTACGCAATAATATGGACAACATTAATACTATGATATTTACATGTTAATGATGTTCAGAATGAAAAACAAGCAAAGTAAGAGAGACTTACCTTAAACCTGGAGCGTGCTTGGAGATTTGAGTGGCTGCCTTTGGATGTTCTGGAATCAGCAAGAGTAACGAAAGAGAAAATGCCAAGTTATTTGATTCAAAGGGAAGAACAAAGGTTTGGTTTTCTGTTTGGGAAATCTGGATTTTTATGAAGGGTTTCACAGGTTTCTTTTTCTCTTTTGATAGTCCTCTCTTTCCAAAAGCCAGCCCCTTGAACGTGTGATGGAGCAAAGTATTTGTAGGTGAATTTGTTGTGATTTTGGGGGGAAAATCAAATGGGATTTGAACCTTTTTTGGCATCCTGTTCCCTTGCTTTTTCATCACTATTTTCGTATGCTAGTTTGGTGCAATTATGGGATGCAGGCGTAGGATGAATTAGTTGTAGGTTAGCAGCTTTTAGCCATGCTTAAGCTGGAGTTGTCAGCATGATTTAAGGAAAACAAAAAACAAAGCATGAGCCTAGTACCAACGTTTGCTATCCCAAGACAATAGAGGTACACGTGGTGAAAATCCTTTGGATAAATACTCAGAAAGTGGTTGTGAGCATTAATGATGATGAGACTTATCACAACCAGAAATCCTGCAACATGAGATTATACACCAAGGCTTAGTTATGGATCATAAGTTCTGAGCTTGCGTAGCATCCAATATTCTGATCCTCTTATCTTCTGGCTCTAGCATGTTCTGAAGGAGATTTCAGACTTTCTAGAAAGCTTGCAGCACGCTTCTTAACCTTCTTTGAATTACCCTGGCAAACTTTGACTGAGCTTTTGTGTAAACTTGCCCAGAAGTTCTGACCAAACTCTGTCTTGAGAATATCCATAATTTGCTGAGCGTTATGGTGATAATCTGGTCAGAAGTTCTGAAATTGTCATATTTCTTAAACACTTAGAAAAATTTCTAAGTATCTAGAATTTGACTTTTCCAAAGTAAAATTTGACTTTTCCAAAGTAAAATTTGACTTTTCCAAAGTAAAATTTGACTTTTGAAATTCTTGATGAAACAAACTTCATATTCCGACATGTCTTGATGAAATATGATTCTTGAAGCTTGATTTTGATCCAAAAGTCAAAGTTTGACTTTTCAGTATACAAATTACCATTTTCCCCTTGTGGATGATTTTCTTAAAAAAATGTAGTTCAAGGCTTCGAATTGGATGGAAGAAAACTTGAGGATCCAGGTTGATTCCTTGAGAAATGAGAGGGCAAATTTTGGGGTACAACACTATCCATAATACTTTTTTTTTCCTGCCAAATTGCAAGGTGAGTAAATGTTGATGAAGTAGAGAACCTTACCTTTCCAAAGGGTCTTGATCCCTAATAATCCTTTTCCAGAGAAACTGAAAACAAGGCTCAAAACATTTTTCCTCCTTATTATTAGAATTCCTCCAGATCTCCCCTCTGCATCTCTGGCCGACCATTCATATTCCTTGGAGCCCCATAATAATGACACAATTGAATCTTCAATCTTTAGTTCTTTGGTTTCTTGAATAAACATCAAATATGAATTTCCTCTCCTTACGGTTTGGATAATTCTTCTGTGTTTAACAAAATTTCCACCCCCTCGAATATTGAAGGTGCCAATATTCATGGCACAAGAGTAGAAGACTCCTTCTCAACCTCCTTATTCTTACTCTCCCTGTCTTCCATCTCCCGAATTATGCCCTTAAAACTCCATTATCTTCTTCCCCTTCATGACACAATAATCACTTATGGATTCTCCAAGAAGAACATGCCCCTTTGTGATCCTTGAAGGTCCCGCTTCGGTAGCTGCCTCCACCCTCATATGTGGTTGGTATGTTGTTGAGTGAATATTCATGATAAAATTAGGGTTGATTTGAGAATGAAGAAGAGCAGTGAAATAAGAAGGTGCATAAGGAATTTTCAGAGACTCATAGATGCCCACCTAGGCTTTCTTTTTACTTGGCATGTTTAGAAGCAATGTACCCCTCAAGGCCATTGAGTATAGGTTATCGGGTCCGAAGGCCCAGAATCCCGACCCACCAACATTGCCAAAGTGTTCGATACTCCCTCCAGTGAAGGCCCTACATCATCATCTGCTATCCTCATTGACAAAATATACATTCCTGCCCCATCTCTTTCAGCATTAAATGTCGACCTTTCCCACACGTTCAAAACACCTTTTTTTCCCACTCCCTCTTTATCAGAACTCCCAATTTCTTCAATATCCTCAAAAATTGCAAAGGTTTATGCCATTATGCTATCAACCTTTTGCATTTTAGAGATTGTAGCTGTATTTTCGCCGCCAAATATTGAATGATGTGACTGAAGCCTATGACTTTTGCATATCTTAAACAAGCTTTATCCCATAAGCGTGATCTTTAATTCACACGTTAATGGACTTATTCAGAACTAGGGAGTATTTTATTCTTATCAAGAATCTTGCTACATCTGTCCTTGTATGTTCGTGAGTTTCATCATCTGAACATACATACACATCCACAAGACTAGATAAAAACTCAAAAAACTTTAGACTTCATGCATGGCATGGAAATCCATAACATCTCATCCATGTTAATCTCTTATTGTCTACATCATTCGGTGTCCATGGATGACTATTTGCGAACCATTGTCCATTCAAATTTTTTACTTCTTCCACCAACGCCTTGATTTCACCTTATTCCCCGTTCTTCAAGTAAGCATAAATTGGCCCCCAGTGGAGTGACTTTGATTCTAAAGTAACCTTCAGAATGAAAGTCTTCTTGGATATCATATGTCATTTCTGGTGTCTCCACCATCCCAACTGTTGTACCCAAAATTTTCCCTATCTTTTCTTAAGACATTTCTCACCCAAAGATCTCAAATGCTCAAGGACTCTCAAGAGTTTGATCAGATAAGCCCACTTCTTAAGCATTGGCTCCAAATTAGGGTTTTGGTGTTCCCAAGGATAACTGGACTTTTAATTCCCCAAGTGCCTCTCATGGTTCATTATAGGTCTCAAATATTGCTTATACCAAGTTTCAAGTCTTGCATCACAAATTTGCTCAATCAATTGCTCAGATGACTGAAAATCAGTTGTATTGGGTAAAAAGTCAACTGTGGTCAAAATACAGTCAAACTTCATGATTTTGGCTAACATAAACATTTTAAATTCATATTCATCAATTGATCAAGTTTTGGTCACAATTCTTCAAGAAAAGCACTCAAATCATCAAAGGGACAAAATTATCAAAATTAGGGTTTTGATTGAGAATGACTGATCATTGACTTTTGACCTAATACATGATCTAATGGTTTGAAGCATAATCTTAAGGACTCAAACACATCGTTTTGACCTAATTTCATGACTCAATTTATTTCTCAAGATCAAACAGTTGATACTTGAAATTTAGTCAACTGATGAAAAAGTTAATTGATACATAAAAAGTCAAACTTTGACTTTTTGGTCAATATTAAGTTTCAAAGATCAAGATTAATCAAGACATTCAAAAATATTAAGCTTGATCATCAAGAATCAAGAAAGTCATCAAAAAGTCAAACTTTTCAATACTAAGAAATTTTTCTAAGTGTTTTGAACTTGATAATTTCACTACTTCATGACATTTTTTCACCAAGATGCAAGATGATTCAAGGAAAACTTTCAACATGAAAGTTGTAGATCTTTATGAATTATACAACTTTGTATTAAATGTTTGATGTCCAAAAAATGCATAGATTTGAAGATATAAGCTCATAAAGTCATGACATTTTTCATAAAAGACTTAGTGAAAATTTTGGCAAGTTAGACAGATTTTTTGACCTAACTTCTTGACCAATTTTCACCTAGTTCCAAGTTGATTTAGCCAAAATGGTGAACATGAAGGTTGTAGAAAATATTTCAAGCTTTTCAAAATGTAAAAGAACTTGAAGAGATCATTTTTGAGCTAGGAGATTCGAAGAGAAGAAGATGGCATCACAAACATAGATTATAGGTAATTTTTCATGAAGAACACATGATCCAATCTCGTGTCATGCTGCATAATATTGTTTTTCAGGCCTATTAACTTGCAAATCTCACCATAATTAAATGTTTACACAAACTTTTGAGCTATGGTCCACTTGATTCAAGCATTGTCCAGTGCATATTGCCATGTAAGAGAGAAAGGTACCATTTCCATTCTTGAAAAACAAGCTTTTTGAAAAAGTCCACTCCTTGAGCCTCTAACTTTTTTCTTCTACACACACTCAATCTACAAAGTCAGAAGCAACATGTTTAAAGTGTTTAACCATTCTATGATCAAAGGTACAAGGCATTGAAACTTGATTTTTCAAGAAAATCACATGTTAAGCTTAACATGTGATTTTGAATCCTGATCAACATGAGCTTCTCTAACCTTTCCCTATAAATAAAGACACTATTTTGCAACCAAAGGCACGAAAAACAAGACCTCAAACCCCCTCAATCTCTCCAAAGTCAGAATTGGCCAAAAACAACCATTTTTAAGCTTTTGAAACCTTAACTTCGAAACTCATCACTCTTGCAACTATTGTCCAAGCAAATCATCCAAACACTTCATATATATCATATAGAAGCTATCCATACCCCTGTTTCCCCACTTTAACATCATTTTCATCATCCAGCATTTTCAAAATCCACCATTACAACTTGACTTGAGTAGACCAATCCAGACACTTTCAAGACAAAGTAAGAGTTGCAAAATACTCACCAAGGTCCCAGGAAGCTAAAGCAAACATCATATTGCTTCTGGAAGTCGTGTAGAGGACATTGAATTTTTGCATCTAGAGATAAGTGTTTCCAACTTTCAAATCTTGATACAAGCATCATTTGCACTTACTTTTAAAAGATAAAATGTAGATATCATGTCTATGAAGCTAACCATATCTTCAAATTTTTTGGAGATTTTGAGTTTTTGTTTGGTACCAAAAGGAAATTCGTAAAAACCTTTGATTTATAGCTCTTAAAAATTACATGGTTGGACTCCTTGTTAGAAATCAAGCAAGTTTAGTTTTTACAACTCTAAATTTGGTTGAGAAATGAGGAAGTTAGAATTTTTTGAAAAAAAATTGAAGTATGTTATTACAGTAACAATAACGATAGATGTAGGAAAGAAGAAGAGAAAAATAAAATTTTAAAAACGAGTTTATTTTATATTTATTGGTATTTGTTTTATAAACGGATGAAATAATCACCCAAGTGGAAAACACATGCGTTTTCAAGTACCTTTAACCATAAGGGCGTGGGTTCGAACCAATGTGAACCTCTCTTTTGCATATTTTGTGTTATTTTGTGATTTTGTGATTTCAGAAGGCAGGTTTTACATATAATATCATGCAAACATTTTCTTAACAAGTATACGTGCATGGCCTGGTGGTAAACTTTTGAGCCAATAACCTTGATGTCCTGGGCTCAAGCCTTGGCAGGACCAAACTTAATTTTATCACTTGTTTTATTTTAAATTTTTTAACAAACTTCAACAATTTATTTAACTAATAAAAAAACTCCTTTTGAGTTGATTTTTTGCATACTATTTATTTATCACCTCTATTTTGTGAATATAAAAAAATATCACAAAAATTTTTTTTTTCATTATTTATAATTTATTCAAAATAATACCTTTCTTCGTTTTTTTCTTTCTTAAAAAACAACAAAAACATGTTTCAAACTAAAATCATTTTGTCACAACTTGTACTAAATAAGTTCATAAAATCACATCCATTTCCCTTTTATTTTTCATCTTTTTATTTTTCCTAGATAAAATTATATAGGTTTGCACCCTCAAATGTAATACCGTAGATTTATTTTTTATCACATTTTCCTATTATGTAACTATCAAAGCTTTGTAAAGATAATTAGGGTTTTATTGCTTTCTCCCTAATTCACATAATACGTAATCCCTATCCCCAAAGCCATGTAATAGCATAGAACATTTAAATTCTACGATTTATCATTTTCCTTAGTTTAATAGGATTGTATGGAAAGACATAAAATCAAACATAGAAAAACCCTGATTCAATACAAATTAATTGAAAACAATACACTTTGCGCACATGCACCTCTAGGGTTAACCCACACTTGTTGCCTCAGATAAAACAGTCATGTCCCTCGAACGTGGGATACTTTAGCAAAAAACCCTTGAATAAAATATCATAGTCCCTCGATGACCCTTCAAATGTTGCCTTTGGTAAATGATCTTAGTCCCTTATGACAAAATTGCTAAGGTATCCTACAATGTTGCCTTCTATGACTATACGATGACCCACGCATGTCCCTTCACATCCAATGATATGGTTTATTAATAACTAAGGGTAAGATAACACTATCTAAAGGAGGAGGAAAAGAATAAAGATTTTCTTTTGAGTAGGTAGAATGCTCGTAGTTTCTTGCTCACAAACATTTCAAAATAAAATATATTTCAAACACACCAACACTTTCATGAAATATTTTCAAAAGTCAACACTTTGTATACATTCTTATAGAGACGAGAATCATTACAAAGTTTGCCTAAAGAAAGGCTGTTGTACCCCAAATTTGTCCTCTCATTTATCAAGATTTTCTCACAAAGATCTCTTTGACACAAGATTGGATTAGGGTTTGACCAACTCAAGACACCTCATCATGCACTAATAACCCAAAATTAGGGTTTGGGATAGCACAAGGATTTTTGGATTATCAATGCTTCATATGGCTTTAAAGTATCATTATGGACCCCTAAGATTACTCATGACAAGTTTCAAGCCTTGAATCACATTTTTGATCAGTCAATTAGACAGTTGACCTAAAAATCAGTTGTATTAGGGAAAAAGTCAACCGTGGCCAATTTACAGTTAAACTTCATAATTTTTGATCCACATCAACATTTTGGACTCGTATGTATCATTTGATCAAGTTTGGACCATGATTCCTCAAGAAATTTTATCAAATCATCAAAAGGGCAAAATGGTCAAAATTAGGGTTTTGATTGAGAAAGGGCAATTTCTGATTTTTGACCTAGAAAATGACCAATTGGTTTGAAGCATGATTTCAAGAGTTCAATTGCATCATTTTGACCTAATGACATGGTTCAAAACATTGCAAGTCCATTGGATTGACAGATGAAATTTGCAGTCAACTGATAAAAAGTCAATTGTATACTGAAAAGTCAAACTTTGACTTTTTGGTCAAAATCAAGTGCCAAGGATCACAATTCATCAAAACATGTCAAAATGTGAAACTTGTTCATCAATAAATCAAAGATTGAAGATTTTGTTTTGAAATTTGAAATTTTCTTAACTTAGAAACTTTTCTAAGTATAGAAAATTTCTTATTTTTTCTCAACTTTAAGCCAAATTTCCACCTTGATACAAGATGATTCAAAGAAAGTTCCCAACATGAAAGTTGTATATCTCCATGAAATCTACAACTTTTCTTCACACATTTTCTCCTAAAGATGCTTGGATCTCAAGATATAATTTTGTGAATACATGCCCATGAACTAAAATAACTTAGTGAAATTTTGCCCTAATTTAGGCAGGTTTTTGACCTAACTTCATGACAACTTTTCACCTAGTTCCAAGAGGAATATTGAAAAGCATTTCAAATATGAGTTATATAGAACATTGCAAGCTTTCCAAAATGTCCAAGAACTCCTTGAGATCATTCTTGAGTAGGGAGAATCGAAGGGAAGAAGTTGACAATTTCTCACTTTGATTTCAAGCCATTTCATGAAGAACAAAATTCAAATCTGAACCTAGGCTGCATAATCCCTGCTTTACAGGTCTCAAAATGGTTTCTTACTCCATAATTTAATGCTTACACAGTTGATAAAGCCTTAATCCAATCATAAGAGTTTTTCTCCAAGCTTTAATTCCATAAATGGCACAAAGTGGCCATTTCCATTTTAGAAAAGCACCACTTTTGCATTTGTCAACTTCTTGAGCTTTGTACTTGTTCCTTCTACACACATAAGTCCTATAAACCAAAAGAAAAGTGTCTAGGACTGGTACCAACTCAAACCAGGTCTTTACAAGCATGTAAAGAGTGGTCTCATCACTTTTCTTAAAAAGCATGTAAGAGTGCAAAAAGCCTATAACTCAGAAGTCTGTTGTGGAGTGGATTTGAAACCTTCTCTATACTTATACACAAACACATTGCAACCTAAGACACGAATGCTAAGGGCCAGAAACTCTCCCAAACTCTCTATCACCAATAACCTGCCATAACTTGCAGTTTGATACCAAGCATAGCAATCCAAAAATCTACTCGTGCGTTTCAAGTTCTAATCACTTAAACACTCAACCTACCTCATATCTAAGTGTTCGAGACCATCATCCCTTCAATGTAACTCCTCCTTCTCCATCTGCCATTTTTGTTTTTCAAGCTTGCAGGTTGACTTGGATAGGGAGATTCAGGCACTTTCAAGACAAGGTAAGGATTGGAACATACTCAGGGAGGTCCGGGCAAGCTAAAGGGATCTTCAGGCCTTCATAAAACTCACTCAAACTCCATTCACGATCTCAGCTGAAAGAGGTAAGAACTCTAACTTCTATCTCTTCATACATGCATCTATTGGTCTTGATTTGTGAAGATAAAATCTAGATATCTTTGTGCTAAAACCAACCATGTTCATAGATTTCATTTATATTCATTGTGTATAGAGAATTTTAGATTTCAAAATTCTTTAAAAAAATAGGGTTGAAATTAGGGCCATTGAAATTAGCTTTGATCTTTGATTTTTAGTTTACATGAGTTACATGGTTGAAATCGTGGGAAAGAATACTATCATTTTCATGTTGGAAGTTTCCATTTTTATGGAGAAATGAGAGAGATACAGGGGATCCTGCTGGCGTGAGGAAGAAGATGAAGTACAGGGCAAGGAGGCGTTATGTGTTATGTTTTTCTTGTTTCATTTGAACTAACGGATGTACAGCCACCCCAGTGGCAAGGCAGCGCGCTGAAAATGCCAAGGTCATGGGTTCGAGCCTTGGTGCCTGCCTTTTGCGCATTTTCTCATATTTTTGCCATTTTTCTCATTTTTGCAGCGTTGGACTTTTGTTCATTTGGGCTTATGTTTTTTCTAATATTACCTCCTGATTACTCAGGACACCCCTGGCCCAATTTATTTTCATTCATTTATTTTATATTTATTTATTTCATTAATTATTTTTCTTAAAAATTATAAAATCATGAAAAATATAAAAATGTTAAATATTTCACTTTTGTTTTATTTTATCTTATTTTCTCATAAAAAATATTTTTATTTATTTATATATTGATTATTTTTCTTAATAAACTTATAAAATAAAATAGAATTAGTTTAAATATTTATTATTTTTTCTCACACTTGTAAATATTTATTTAAACATGTAATAGTACTAAAATATTTCATAATTATTATTTATTATTTTAAGACAAAAATACACAAAAAAATAATACTTAAAGAACTTTATTTTCTTTTAAATTAGAAATTAGGGTTAACCACTTTTCAAGAAATAATCTCTTTTTTAATTTATTAGATTTAATTCAAAACTCTTTTCCATATGAAAAACAAAACAAAAATCTTTTTTTTCTTGCATATATATCATTACATATTTATGTTGTATATTATTTATTCAAGTATTCGTACAAATTCGATTTGGTTGTAATAGATTAAATTAAGTTTACATTATTGCAAATCCCCATTCATAATTTGTATCCCCCCTTCCCATAAAATGTTGTAATAGCGTAGTAATCTTTAAATTATGCAATTTACCGCTTTTATATACCATGCTAGTAATTAGGGTTTGTTTGGTAAGATGGAAATAAATAAAATAAAAAACCCTAATCCAAGACAAAACCATGCATGAAAATAACACACTTGCACACAAGCACCCTTAGGGTTACTCCACTTGGTTGCCTTATACAAAAATAGCCATATTACGCATGTGAAGCATCTTAGAAAAACAAACAAGTATAAGATCATAGTCCCTCGATGACGTTATTCAAAGTTGCCTTACAAATTGATCTTGGTCCCTCAAAAATGCTAAGATACTTTGCAACATTGCTAATCATGGTTATATGATGACCCACGCCCGTCCCGTTTACATCCGAAGATAGGGTTGCTTACCAAAACAATGGTAAGACGACAATATCAAAGGAAAAGAAAATGAACAAGAAAGAAATTTGAGTAGGTAGATCACTTCTAGTTACTTTCTCCATTTCAAAACAACTATCCTTGCTATTTTTAAAACAAACACACACATTTCAAAAACATCTTACAAACATTGAAAACATTTTCAAAAAAGACAAAAATCTTTGTATACATTCTTACGAACGAGAATCATTACAAAGACCGCCTAAACAATGGCCTCTTTTACAAAATACTTTCAAAACCACATAAAGCACAATTTCAAACAAAAGCAAGTGATCTAGCAAGTAACTAAGAGCCCATGGAAAACCATGGATGAGAAGGGTGCTAATACCTTCCCTTTTCATAATCTACCCCCCGAACTCAAGAAACAATCTCAAAGGTCTTTCCTGTGCTTTTTCACCTTTCCTTTTGGATAAAAGAAAAGTCGGTGGAGACTCTTGCTAACCGCAACATTTGCGATAAAATGCAAAACCCTCAAGTCAGTTCTCCCATCGTATCACAGAACTGGCGACTCTGTTGGGGAAAATTTTAATAGTGGGTGTAATGCGGTGGGAGAACTGACTTGAGGTTTTGCGTTTGTGTTTGCAAATGTTTCGGTTTAGCAAGAGTCGCCACCGACTTTTATTTTATCCAAAAGGAAAGGTAAAAAAGCACAGGAAAGACCTTTGAGATTGTTTTTGGTTCGGGGGGTAGATTATGAAAAGGGAAGGTGCTAGCACCCTTTTCATCCATGTTTTTCCATGGGCTCTTAGTTACTTATTTTAGATCACTTGCTTTGCTTTTCCAATTGTTTGAAATGGTGCTTTTGTGTGTGGTTTTGAATGTATTTAGAAAAGAGGCCTTTGTTTAGGCAACCTTTGTAATGATTCTTGTTTGAATGTATACAAAGGTGTTTGTCTTTTGAAAAATGTTTCAATGTTTGAAATTTTGTTTTGGGAAAATGTTTTGAAATTGTGTTGTGTTTTTGAAATTAGCAAGGATGGTTTGCAAGTTTGATCAAGTAACTAGGAGTTATCTACCCTACTCAAAGATCTTTCCTACACATTTTTAACCCTTTGACATTGTTGTTTTACCATTGTATTTGGTAAACAACCTTGTCTTTGGATGTTAAACGGAACGGGCGTGGGTCATCGTATGACCATGATAGCAATTGTGCTAAGTATCTTAGCAAGTTTTTTGAGGGTCTAGATCATTTTTGTAAAGGCAACCAAGATAGCGTCATCGAGGGACTATGGTCTTTTTGTTTTGATTTTGTTTTGCCAAGATACCTAGCATGCATACCATGGTCATTTTTAAGGCAACAAGTGGATGAAACCCTAGGGGTGCTTGTGTGCATTGTGTTGTCATTTTTCATGCATTTTTGTCTTGTGTTTAGTCAAGCTATTTGTTTGATTTTGATTCTTTGCATACAAATCCTAATCTTACTATCATGGCATTTGAAAGCGATAAAATGCGTAAAAGTAAATCTAAGACTATTACAACATTATTATGGGGAGAGGGGTACAAGTTTGAATAAGGGGATATTGCTAAAAAATAAACCCTAAAACTATTATTACAACCAAATTGAAATATTGCACAAATAAATAAATAGACAAATATTTAAATGTACAAATAAATATAAATATGCAAAGGATGTTTTTGTATTTTATTTTATGTATGTAAAATAAATTATTTATGTCTCAAAAATAAGAAAAATATTAATGATTATTTTTGAAAGGGTGGAAACCCTAGTTTTTGTTTTAAGAAAATATATATTCTATATTATTTATTTATGTACAAGAAAATAAATAAAAATATATACAAAAGTGTTAAAAAATTAAAATGTGTGAGAAAATATTATTTAAGTGTATAAATAATAAAAATAAAAATATATGATATTTTTTGTATTATTTACAAATTTTAATTAAGAAAATAAAGTAATATTAACCTAATAATTATTTATTATGCAAATAAAAATAAAATAAAAATATGATAAAATGCCAAAAATAAAGAAGATATTTTTTGTGATTTTTAATGTTCAAGAAAAAATAATAAAATCAGAAAATAAAAATAGAAATGAAAAAATATGCAAAAATAAAGAAATGGGCCAAGGGGGTGCAAAAAGCAGGATGGGGGGTGTCAAAAGCAGGACAAAGCCAGGCCCAGCCCAGATTCCACTTCATCCCTGTCCTTGAGAATCAGAAAACGCGCGCTTTATGTACAAACTTGTAACTCCTGCATACGTGCTTAAAAACAAAAACTTGCAACATGAAAGTTATAGCTCATCATCACTTGATTCTAACCATATAAAAAACTTGATCTAACTCTAAGAAACCAGGGAGAATTTTATCACCCCCAATTTCTGACCTAAAAAATTCAGCAACTTCAACATCCAAATTCTCCTAGCTCAGCTAACATAAATGAATTCTATGCATATGTACAGTTCAAGGACATTAAGGGCTACATTTTTTCTTCACAAACCTAAGCTTAATGATGCCTAAATAAGGAGATAGAAATTTGGAAAATACCTGTTTCAGTCAAGATCGAGTATGGAAATGTAGCAACTTTTAGTGAGGCCTGAAGGACTTTTGAGCTTGCTTGATGTTCCCTTGACCTTTCCTAATGCTCAACTTGCTTTGAAATGGCTTGAATCTCTCTATAGAACTCAACCTGCAAACTCAGAATTTGAAAATGGTGAAGCTTGAAAATGAAGTTACAGTTTCTTGAGAAGGGCTGGGATAGTTCAGATGTATCGTTTAGAATGTGTTTGAAGTGGTTTGGGACAAAACGCACGAGGCAATGTGAAAATAGCTTGAGTTCTGCAGGGCTTGCCCTATTTTGGGCAGAAGTTAGAGTTTTTATACTTAAGGGTGTTTGAGAGGCTTGTAAATCGTGTTTTTGGCTTGGTGTGATATGCTGAACTTCTTTGAAATGAGACTTAGACTTGCTCTTATCAGATTACAAAGTTAGGGACCTTTTGCAAGTTGACTTGTTTTTGAAGCAAAAGTTGGAATTGACAATGCAAAGGTTGTACAAGCTAGCTTGAGGCCTGCTGATAGTTGGTACACCTTCCCTGATATTAGTGAACTTTGTTTGCATAAAGAAGTCAGGTCCATGGCTCAAGACAAACAAAATTGCCAAAAGCATGCTTTATCAAAGTGGAAATGTTAACTTTTTGCCATTTTTGGATTAAACTTTGTATAATGCTTCATAGATCAGAACAATGCCATAATCCAATGTGTTTGCATTTAATTTATGAGTGTAGAAAGGATTAGAACCTGTTAACCAAGTACAATCATGCTTTGGACAGAATTGCAAGTTGTAGCAATGTGCAAAATGCCTCGGACAAAAGTGATAATTTTCCATTTTTAATCCTTCGATTCTCCCTAACCATAAATGATCTTGGAGAGTTCTTGGACATTTTGGAAAGCTTGTAACATGCTCTACAATCCATTATTAAAATGAATTTTGAGATTCCAATTGGAACTATGTGAAAAATTGCCATGAAGATAGGTCAAAATCCTGCCTAAACTAAGGCAAAATTTCACTAAGTTAAAAGTTTCCTGGACCCTTGTTCATAAAATCATAACTTGAGATCCAAGCCTCTTTTGGGAAAACTTTGTGAATCAAAGTTGTATATTTTGTGGAGGACTACAACTTTCATGTTGGAAGTTTTGTTTGAATCCAATTGCATCATTGTGAAAAAGCTGGGAAAAAATAAGAAATTTTCATAACTTAGAAAATTTCTAAGTTATGAAAATTTTACATTTTAAACCCTAATTTTCAAAATTAGGTTTCTTGGTGAACAAGTTTCATGTTTTGACACATCTTGATGAAAAATGACCCTTGGCACTTGATTTTGACCAAAAAGTCAAAGTTTATCTTTTCACTGTACAGTTGATTTTTGATCAGTTGATTGGATAATTCATCTGTCAATCCAATGCATTTGAGATCTTTTGAACCTTGTGATTAGGTCAAGATGATGCCATTGAGTCCTTGAAACCATTCTTGAACCAAATTTGCCATTGGCTAGGTTAAAAATCAGAAATTTCCCTTCTACAGTCAAAACCCTAAAAATGACCATTTTGCCCTTTTGATGATCTGATCAAATTTCTTGAGGAGTTGTGGTCCAAACTTGATCAAATGGTTCATATGAGTCTATAATGTTGATGTGGATAAAAAATTATGAGGTTTGACTGTAAATTGGCTACAGTTGACTTTTTCCCCAATACAGCTGATTCTTAGGTCAACTGTCCAATTGACTGGGCAAAAATTTGATTCAAGGCTTGAAACTTGGTATGAGCAATCTTAGAGGTCCAACATGAAGTATGAAAGTCACATTAGGCATTGAAAGTCCAAAAATCCCCGTGCAAACTCAAACCCTAATTTCAGGTCAACAATGCAAGGGGATGTCTTGAGCAGAGCAAACCCTAATCCGGTCTGGAGTCCAAAGAGTCTTATGAGGGGAAATCTTGATAAAATGAGAGAGAAAATTTTGGGGTACAATAGCTGCCCCTGTTCAATCTTCTTGAACCTGAAGAGTTAGATTGGCGAGTTTGCCGTTTGTGACTCGAAGGTAAAAGATGATTGGACACTAGAGTGCCCGTAAATTTGCACTCGTCAAAATGTAGTTGAGGGAATGGGCTTAAAGATGCCATTTAGAGAGGTGACAGAATCTTGTCGGAGATGGGATTAAAGATGCCATCCAATAATGTTTGTTGAAAATCAGGAGAATGAACATCAGAATGGTATCCGTATCTGGAACATATCTGAGTTGTATCTGGAGATTGGATCTGTATGAGCAAGGGAATGCGTCCGTGTCTGGAGCGTATCCGAGCTGTAACTAGAGATTGAATCTGAATGAATAACATAATGACTGCCGTGTCTGGAGTGCATCTGTATTGTACCTAAAATCTGAATAAGCGACAGAATGACATCCGTGTCTGGAGCATCTCTGGGCTGGGGAAAAGGTCTGAATGAGTGACAGAATGGCTTCCGTGTCTGGAGCGTATCTGGACTGTATCTAAAATTGAGATCTGTATAAGTAGCAGAATGACTTCCGTGCATGGAATGTATCTGAACTGTAACTGGGATTTGAATGAGTAGCAAAATGACTTGTGTCTGGAGTGTATCCGTACTGTATCTGAAATCTTTGAAAATTTGTTGAAGATAGATTTTAATCTTATCCTGAAAAGGGTAAAATGTTAGCTGAAACACAAAGTTATGTTGCATGAAATGTATGATGCAATAAAATGTGTTTTTATCAATGTTTATGATATATGAATGTAATGTATGCGCATGTAAGCTGATCCGCTGTCTTGCCGAGGAAAATAAATCCTTGATAGTTGGAGATAATAAACTCTTTGACTGCTGTCGGGGAAAATAAATCCTTGACCGCTGTTGGAGATTCAAAATCTTTGATTTCTGAGGATGAGAAATCCTTACTGACTACTGTTGGGGATAGAAAATCCTTGGCAACTCGTGGGGATTATCAAAACTTTGACAAATTCTGTGGGGATGTGAGAATCCTTCATGACTTTCCTAGGGATATAAGGATCCTTCAAGTCTTTGGAGTTGGAGGATGATAAATATTCTATTGTGAGAATGATGCCAAGTGTTGCTTGAGAAACTTGCTTGGGGAATCCCGAGAACTTTGATGACTATGGCTGGAGATTACACAATGGGAATCCTTACTCGGATGGGGAATAAGGAAACTCTGATGATTTCTACTGGGGATCAAACAAAGGAAAACCTTGATCTGCTGGAGAATAAGGAAGACTCTGATGGCTTATGCGGAGAATTAAGAATGAAAATCTTCAATCTGTAGGGGATTAAAAATTCTGACAAATTCATGTTGTAGAGTTATGAAGACTATGGAAACTTCACTGGGGAATCAAGAATGAGAATCTTCGATCTGCTAGGGGAATTTGAATCCTTGGGGACTTCAAGCTAGGAAGTTAAGAATGAGAATCTTCATTCGGTTGGGGAGTTAAGAATGAGAATCTTCATTCTGTTGGGGAGTAAAAACTCTGTGGGGAATAGCTATACTGTTGGGGAGTAGCTATCCTTTTGGGGAGATCAGGAGCTTGGGCTGGATGCAAATCTACTGGTGAATTATCCGGAGATTGGGGATAAAACAAAAGTTAACTATTATCTGGTTGATTTCTAGGCTTTAAGACAACTTGCTGGGGAATCTGGGGAAAACTGAATGGTTTCTGCTGGGGATTGATAGTTGGAAACTTGACTTGATTGGGGGAGAAAGTTTCATCTCCGCTGAGGGTCTGTAGTTCAAAGTTTTTGCTCCGCTGTGGATTGGGAATTTGAAAACTTAACTTTGATGGGAATTAAAGGTTTGAAAATATAACTCCGTCGGGGATTGGAAGTTTGAAGATTCGACTCTGGCGGGGATTTAAAAATTTAATTCCGCTGGGGATATGTATTTCAATGGTTTTAGCTCCGCTGGGGATTTAGATGATGTACTGCAGGGGATTTCTCTTGGAATAGCCTAAAGACGTCTTCCTATACTTTCCACCTGTCAGTAATTATTCTTTTGCCTTTCGTTTATTTGTAAACAGTGATTATATTCAAATGCATATGCTCATTTAATAAACCATTGGACGTTTTCAAATAAAACACAAGTGTAAAGAAAAATAACAGGCAAATAGTTTTCTGCACTTTGAAGTATCTTTGTATTAACTTTGTGTAAGTATTTTGTACAAAGGAAGACAGACATCCTAGTAAGAGAACGTTGTCATAAAAATTGAGAAAAATTTATACAAAGAAAGATGGCTATGTGTAAACATTTCATGGGGTTCACATTCTGCTATAACCTTCGTAACTCTGGATATCTTGTCCATTCATTGCTTCGTCCGACGATGATTAGATTGATCAGAAGCCCGAAGCTTGTCTGTGAAGAGATTGTCCTTAAAGTGATCCGACGAGACATAGTCATACGCTTTAATTCCCTAACTTTTTCCTGGACCGCCCTCTCGGGTTTTCAATCCACCGGGAAACCCTTTTTTGCCCAAGTCACCCTTTCGGGTTTTCAACTTGTCGGATGTACAAATTTTTTTATTTATCCCTAATTTTTGCCTGAACCGCCCTTTCGGGTTTTCGATTCATCGGGATGCCCATTTTTGCCCAAGTCGCCCTTTCGGGTTTTCAACTTGCCGGGTCGTTTATGCATAGTATCTTTTGACTATGTCTGCGTTCGCAGGGTGCGGTAGGTCGTCGCCGTCCATGGTGGTTAAGATCATTGCCCCACCAGAAAAGATGTTTTTGATCACAAATGGTCCTTCGTAGGTAGGAGCCTATTTGCCCCTGGGATCTGTAGCGATAAAAATATAGCGGGGTAAATCGGAGATCGAGCTATTAATTAACTCGTCTCACAAAAGCAAGAGTCGCCACCGCGCTTTATTATTTCCAAGGGAAAAGGGAAAAGAGCGAAATAAAATCCTAAAATATGCAATGTAAAATAATACTTTAAAAGTAATGAAAATACAAGGCATTTTTGAAAAGAGGTCTAAAGTTCGGGGGTTGGTTATACACTGGGAAGGTATTAGCACCCAATGTATCTATAGTATTCTTAGGAACCTTTTGAAATATCTGTTTATTAAAAAGTTTGTTTGATTAAAAGATAAATTGTTTGGCCAAAAATGGGTATGAACGAGTTTTCGAAGATACGACGACTTAACGTCGAAGTTTTGACTTAAAAGGTAGGAGTTTTGAAAGGTTGAATATTTTGGGAAAATTATCTTAAGTTTTAAACAAAATAATAGACGGAAGATGAGTGAGGGTATTCGCGCTATGTGTTTGATGACATGAAGTCGACAAAAATTTAAACGATTCCCTTGGATTGAGACGGATGAGAGATATGCGGATTAACGATCGATTAATTAAAATTACAATTGAACAATTAACTGATGAAATTAAATCATACTAGCATACATTTTAACGATTAAATAAATAATCAAAAGTACACGAAGATTAAATTACGAAATCATAGATTTTAATAATTAAACACATAACAAAAATTAAATCATGAAACATGTATTTTTGAATAATTAAATAAACAACAACACAAAATAAAAATAAGAATTAAATAGTATGTTGACAAAAATAAATAAAGATGAATTTTAATTAAACATTTTTTATGTGTTTTTTATGATAATTAATAATTATACAGCAAAGTAAATTAATGATTCATTAAGTATGTTTAAATAAAAGGGAAATATGGCTAAAAGAAAAAAAAAGACAGAAAAATGACCCAACAAGGAATTGAACTCGGGTCTCTAAGATTGCTGTTAATATATTTTGCCAATTGAATTGTGTTGTTATTCA
Organism: Vicia faba; assembly: GCA_948472305.1. NCBI lineage: Eukaryota > Viridiplantae > Streptophyta > Magnoliopsida > Fabales > Fabaceae > Vicia > Vicia faba. The sequence continues at coordinate 783,487,959 of OX451736.1, forward strand.
TTAATTAACATAAGTTAATAAAGCATAAGGAAAAAAATTAAAATTGAATGGATCAAAATAGGCCCAATGGGCCACCGGGTCAAGAAAGGAACAAAACAAAATAAAAACCTAATTGCAAAGGGAGGGAGCCGCGTTGCTGCTGCTCTTGGGAGAAGGAAACAAAAAAAATAATTATTATTAAAAAAACTTGTTACGTTGGAAAGAGAAAGAGGAGGTGGATTTATATTATTATTATTATTTCCAATGAAAGCAAAACAATAAAGGTGAGTTGTAAAAGAAAAAAAAACAACGTTATCCCAAACAGATCCAAACCTTTCCTCTCTCATTCTCTCATGCATACTCTCTTCTCTCTACCCATGGATTTATCTCTTCTTCCTCTCACTCTGAAACAGATCCAAACCCTTCTTCATCTCTTTCTCTCACGCCATCAAACCCCTTCCTCTCTCTTCTACAGATTCGTCCTCATCAAAATCAGAATCATCCTTAAACTCTCTGAACCCAGCCTCGAAATCATCGTCAAGCAAAAACGGTTTCTTCAACCCATTTTTCCTCAAACTCGGCCACAAGACATCAACAGTCACACGGTGGGAACCACCCACCGCTGCCGTAGGTAGGATGAAGTCGGAGATACTAGCACCAACACACATGTTTTCTCTCTCTCGTACATTCCAGATCTCAAAAAAAACAGTGAGCGGTGAAAACGGCGCGGCGGAGGAAGTCGTGAGCGAGGAGGAAAATGAGATCGGCGGAGATCTGTTTTATCTTCTTTTTATTTTTGTTTATTTTTTTTTGCTATCTTTTCTCCTTGCTGGATGTTTTTAGAACAACACCAATTTTCTGTTTTCACTCTTGCTAAAACTTTAGAACAACACTCTATTTTTCTGGTTTTTCTTATTGCTGAATTTTTCTCTCCTTCCTTGTGTTGACAAAGGCTCTTATTTATAGTGGAGTATGTGGGATTTGAGGGGGAAAACAGTAGAAATTTGAACTGTTTTGGCAAGCTGTTTCTATACTTTGTTCACACAAATTACTTTAGCCATTTTGATACAAATTGCTGTCACTTTAATGCAGGTTGGAGCAGGTTTTTGGCAGCACTTGGAGCTGCTGTATGTTGCTATTTTTTTACTGTTTTGTAGCATTTTACAACATCTCTATTTGCTGTTTTTTTCCCCAGGCTGTTTGGAGCATTGTTGACCAATAAAAATGCAGCAAAAGTGGGCTTGAAGAAAGGTTGCAAACATGGGCTGCATTAGCAACTTTGCTGAAAAAAAATTTATGTTGAAAAATGCATTTTACACACTTGTAGCTTCTTGCAACTTTGTAATAAACTCCAATAAATTGTAACATGAATAAACATGCATTCTTCAATATATTTTCCATTCTTTGGGTAGTTATGAATGATTTTGAATCTTCACATAAACATGAATCTTGATATATCTTGATAAAAATTCAAGATCTTCCATTTAAATTTGGGAAATAATTGAATAATATTTGGATGAATTGTTGAATGAAGAATAGATAATAATGCAAGTCTTGGACTTTAATCTTGCACTTTTGTGATAGAAATCTAAATAAATCACATAGATTAATTTGTAATCAAATAAAATTCCTCATGTAATTAAATAGAATTCCCCACTAACTTCTTGAAATAATGCTTCATGTATTTAAATAACCATGATGTAGATCCACCAAAATAATCGCAAGAATAATCTTGAATAAATATTCCATGTGATAAATGAATATTCTTGAATGAAATCTCTTGAATAACTCCTCTTTAATTATCACTTGGATTCAAATAAAGAAAATTCCTAATATTCCGAGTATTCCGAATAAATTCTTCTAGAATGGGTTTGAATTTAATTATCCCATTTCGGCGAAATTCAATCCGCGTCGTGAGAAAATTTGCAGATGACCTTTGGTCCAAGAAATAAAAAATGACGATATAACCTGTTTTTTCTTGTATTTTAGAACAATGTGAAACACACATGAACCAAAGCCGGTAGAATTTTGACTGTTCTTCCTGAAAAATATTCGGAGAAAAACGGAGACCATTTGCTGGACAGAGTGTGGAAATAAATGCACAATTCTCTGAAGTTCTTTGATGAACCAGTCTTTTGGAAATTAATGAACGACAACATTTCTATTCTGAGACTCGAAATCCTGATCGACGTACAACATCTAATGATCTTCTTTCAGACCTATTTTCTACACATGAAAATAAAACAGCAAAACATGCACTTCGTGCTTGATTAGTGGTTAGTCATTCATAAAAATGCTCACAACACTCGATAATCTCTACACAGTCAAAGCTCGACAGCGAAACGTTCGAAACCTACCATATTCTGTGACCTTGATGCGTATGAAAAATAATGCAAATGAAGCAGGGATCTTAGGTCAAAAATTGGGGTATGACAGCTGCCCCTATTTAAGTTTCTTCTATCCGGAGATATGAAGATTAAAATCTTCGTCTCGACGAGATTGAAGGTACTTAAATACATAATGCGCAATTTTTGCCCTAAGATACCGCCATTATGTTTATGATATGGATGTAGTATTTAAATTCATAGAGAATGATACTGTATGAGACAAAATAATGCTGGAGAAACCAAGCACCAACAAACCACAGGAACATAGATTATACACTACTGGGGAAATGAGCCATCGACTTCGAATGATAGACTCTTAACGGTGAATAAAATTTGAGAGAATACGACCTCTGACCCTAACAAAAAAGACATCTTGCATAGGCCACAAAAATAGATTATTGACCCAAAATAACGGTGAGTTCACAACCTAAGGTCAAAGATAGACAAAAGATGTATCAATTTTGCCGATAACGAACTACCGACTTTTGAAGGCAAAGACTCACAACAAATTATTCTGCGAAATTTTTCCAGAGGGATACCAATTAATGCCGAAATAATAATATGGTTGTAGATACACATGCTGCTCAAATAAAGAAGTCGCCACTTGCTGTCTTCCAAAAATGCTATGACATACAAGCTGTTCAAATAAAGAAGTTGCCACTTGCTGTCTTCCAAAAAATACTATGACATACAAGTTGCTCAAATAAAGAAGCTGCCACTTGCTGTCTTCCAAAAATACTATGCCATACAAGCTGCTCAAATAAAGAAGTTGCCACTTGCTGTCTTCCAAAAATACTATGACATACAAGCTGCTCAAATAAAGAAGCCGCCACTTGCTATCTTCCAAAAATACTATGACATACAAGCTGCTCAAATAAAGAAGCCGCCACTTGCTGTCTTCCAAAAATAATAATAACGCACAAGTTGCTCATGAAGAGACCGCCGCTTTCCATTTTCCAAAAAATAATAACGCACAATTTGCTCATGAAGAGACCGCCGCTTGCCGTTTCCCAAAAATAATAACGCACAAGTTGCTTATGAAGAGACTGCCGCTTGCCGTTTCCCAAAAATAATAACGCACAAGTTGCTCATGAAGAGACCGCCGCTTGCCGTTTCCCAAAAATAATAACGCACAAGTTGCTCATGAAGAGACCGCCGCTTGCCGTTTTTTCTGAAAAATAATAACGCACAAGTTGCTCATGAAGAGGCTGCCGCTTGCCATTTTCCAAAAATAATAACGCACAAGTTGCTCATGAAGAGACCGCCGCTTGCCGTTTTCCGAAGAATATTTCAGAAGAAAGTTGCGATAACACTGCCAGAGAATAAAATCTTCTTCAAAGGGAACCATGAATAGATCCTTCCTGAGGAGATCATATACTTAAATGTGCAAAATAAATGCACCATTCATCTAGGTTGTTTAGCCTGGAGAAAACCACGAGATAGCCTATGCAAGAGACAAAAACTCCTTCCGGGAATAAACCAGAGAGAAGGCAGTCAAACAAGACTCCACCCAATGAGAAAATAACTCAATTGGGGATTTATCCTATCCAGAAATGGACAAGGAAGGCTAAATCAAAAATTCATCCACGAGGATTAGCTCAGTTGGGGAATTTAGAAAGGAAGCACATTTTCTGCCTAAGTTAACATTCTACTTGGAAAGAACATGTACGCTGTTTGAATAAACATAAACAAGGTATACAACCCAAAATCAACGACAAATGTGAATATGCATGCGTGATGTAAGTGTAAATGAGTAAATGAATGTTATGCTGACAAAACAAACAGAGGAAATATCTTGAAGATGATAAGATATCACGAAATAATAGATACTTGGCCAATCTTAAAGAGACGGAAAATAACTGGAACTGGAACCAAAAAGCAACATCAGAGGGTATCACGCTACAAGGCTCAAATCTTCTGGGGGAAAAGTATTCAAATCTAATCTTCTAACACCAATAGACCACTGACATGATACAAAACATACCACACTTCAGAAATTTGCTCAAATAAAGATAACTGAAACAAAGCTTAACCGGAATTGCTGGGGAGTCACCAAGCTTAGTACCACGAGAAACGCAAGTTTACACAACCAACACCTCATGACGATTTTGAAAGAAAACACGTTCATCATGCAAGGATAAATTACTGTATTGTTTTGCATTTCATGGCTTGACCATCCTTGGAACAACTGTTAATATTCCTTTCAGTATTCAATGACATATTTTAAAAAAAAGGAATGCGTTAAATAACTTTGTTTCAAATATTGCCGTAAAAGCTGAAATTTTGCCCACAAAAAGATAAATGCTCAAATTTCATTAATAAGATGGTAGTTCGCTAACAATGCGACTCCAATGGTTTACAAATTTTTTGGGAAATAGTACATGAAAGAAAAAGGTTACACAAAAACAATGATCACTATTCTCCCTAACAACTTTGAATTCCGAGATGTGTTCAAATGCTACGGCCGGTCTGACCAAAAGCCTGCCTAAGCCGCCCCTTCGGGTTTTCAACTTAGCGAATTGTCAACTCAAAACTAGGCGAAATACTTCTTGACTGCATCGGCGTTCACGGAGCGCGGGAGTTCTTCACCGTCCATATTTGTGAGAATCATGGCACCTCTAGAGAAAACCTTCTTAACGACATATGGTCCTTCATAATTCGGAGCCCACTTGCCCCTAGAATCAGGTTGGAAAGATAATATCTTCTTGAGCACGAGGTCACCTTCTCTGAACTTGCGTGGTCGAACCTTCTTATCAAAAGCCTTCTTCATTCTCTGCTGATATAATTGACTGTGACACATCACTGTCCATCTCTTTTCTTCAATTAAATTCAATTGATCATATCTACTTTGACACCATTCGGTCTCAGAAAGTTTAGCTTCCATCAAAACTCTCATAGACAGGATTTCAATCTCCACGGGGAGTACTGCTTCCATGCCATAAACTAGGGAAAATGGGGTTGCGCCTGTTGAAGTTCAAACTGAAGTACGGTATCCATGTAAAGCAAACGGAAGCATTTCATGCCAATCTTTATAAGTTACCACCATCTTCTGGACGATCTTTTTGATGTTCTTGTTAGCAGCTTCAACAACCCCATTCATCTTCTGTCTGTAGGGAGAAGAATTATGATGTTCGATATTGAACTCTTCACAAAGCTCTTTCATCATCTTGTTATTCAAATTCGAGCCATTATCAGTGATAATCTTGCTCGGGATGCCGTAACGACAAATGATCTGATTCTTGATAAATCTGACTACCACCTGTCTGGTTACATTAGCATAAGATGCTGCTTCCACCCATTTAGTAAAATAATTGATCGCTACCAAGATGAAACGATGACCATTTGAAGCCTTGGGTTCAATCATTCCAATCATATCAATGCCCCACATAGAGAAAGGCCAAGGTGAAGAGATCACATTGAGGAGGGTCGGCGGCACATGCATCTTGTCCGCATAAATTTGGCATTTATGACATTTCTTCACATATTTGCAACAATCAGATTCCATCGTCATCCAATAGTAACCAGCTCTCAACATCCTTTTAGCCATTGCATGCCCGTTGGCATGAGTGCCAAAGGATCCTTCATGTACTTCTTGCATCAGCATGTCTGCTTCATGTCTATCTACGCATCTGAGTAGGACCATGTCATAATTCCTCTTATATAATACTTCTTCATTGAGGAAGAAACTATTTTCCAATCTCCTCAACGTCTTCCTATCTTTATTGGATGCCTCAGGCGGGTACTCTTGAGTTTGAAGAACACGTTTAATGTCATAGAACCACGGTTTGTCGTCGGTGACCTCTTCTACTGAGAACACATGAGCAGGTCTATCGAGGCGCATAACTCTGATTGTAGGCATATCATTCCAACCATTCACTTAAAACATTGAAGATAAAGTAGCTAAAGCATCAGCCATTTGGTTTTCATCTCTAGGAATATGATGTAGTTCCACTTTGTTGAAGAAAGTTAACAATCTTCTAGCATAATCTCTGTAAGGGATCAAACCAGGATGACGAGTCTCCCATTCTCCTTTGATTTAATTAATTACCAATGCCGAGTCTTCGTAAATATCAATAATCTTAATCCTTAGATCCACTGCTTCTTCGAGACCCATAATACATGCCTCATATTCAGCCATGTTATTCGTACAGCCAAACTTCAACCTCGCCGTGAACGGGATATGAGTACCTCGGGGAGTGACGATGATTGCCCCAATTCCATTTCCATAATAATTTACAGCTCCGTCAAATATCAAACCCCAACGGGATTCTGGATCAGGTCCTTCTTCAGGTAACGGATCTTCACAATCTTTAGCTTTCAAGTACATAACATCTTCATCTGGGAAATCAAACTTGATGGATTGATAATCGTCAATTGGTTGGTGAGCCAAATGATCGGCCAAAATACTCCCTTTGATTTCTTTCTGAGTGTGATACTCAATGTCATATTCAGATAACAACATCTGCCAACGGGCTATTCTTCCAGATAAGGCGGGCTTCTCAAAGATATACTTGATCGGATCCATTTTGGAGATCAACCAAGTGGTGTGGTTAATCATATACTGGCGCAGACGGCGAGCAGCCTAAGCTAAAGCACAACAGGTCTTCTCAAGCAATGAGTATCGAGACTCACAGTCTGTGAATTTCTTACTCAGATAATATATGGCATGTTCCTTTCTTCCAGTCTCATCTTGTTGACCAAGCACACATCCCATGGAATCTTCCAATATAGTTAGGTACATAATCATAGGTCTTCCCTCCACTGGAGGAATCAAAATGGGAGGTTCAAGTAAATATTCTTTGATGCTATCAAAAGCTCTCTGACAATCCTCTGTCCACACACATCCTTGGTTCTTTCGGAGAAGCTTGAAAATCGGCCCACAGGTAGCCGTCATATGAGATATAAATCTAGAAATATAGTTTAATCTCCCAAGGAATCCTCTTACTTGTTTTTCTGTCTTGGGTGCGGGCATTTCCAGAATAGCTTTGACTTTATCAGGGTCTACCTCAATACCTTTCTGACTGACAATGAAACCCAGAAGTCTTCCAGAACGAACACCAAAAGTGCACTTGTTGGGATTCAGACGGAGTTTATACTTTCTCAAACGTTGGAATAATTTCAATAAATGTTCCAAATGATATTCTTCAGTTTGTGATTTGGCAATCATGTCATCTACATACACTTCTATCTCTTTATGCATCATACCATGGAACAAAGCAGTCATAGCCCATTGGTACGTTGCACCAACATTCTTCAAACCAAACGGCATTATTCGATAACAAAATGTTCCCCAAGGTGTAATGAAAGTTGTCTTCTCCATATCTTCTGGTGCCATCTTGATTTGATTGTAACCAGAGAAACAATCCATGAAAGAAAATACTTTGAACTTTGCGGTACTGTCGACCAATACGTCAATGTGTGGTAAGGGAAAATCATCCTTTGGGATAGCTCTATTCAGATCTCTATAGTCTACACACATTCGAACTTTGCCATCCTTCTTAGCAACAGGAACTATATTGGCTAACCATTGAGGATAGACCGATGTAACAAGGAAACCTGCATTAATTTGCTTCTGAACTTCTTCTTTGATCTTGTCAGCCATATCAGGACGAATCCTTCTCAACTTCTGCTTAATCGGCGGACATTCAGGTCTCAATGGAAAACGATGCTCCACAATATTGTTATCCAAACGTGGCATGTCTTGGTAGGACCAAAAAACACATCAACATATTCTCTGAGAAGTTCCAACATTTTCTCTTTGACCTCTGGGATAAGCAATGCTCCGACCTTGACTTCCTTTTTATCTTCTTCATTACCCAAATTGATCATCTCTATAGGCTCTTCAAACGGCTGAATAGTCTTTTCATCGTGCTCAAGTAAACGGGAAATTTCATCAGGAATCTCTTCACTATCTTCTTCCTCGGCTCTAAACACAGGGAATTCAAAGTTGGGAGGGGGCATAGGATCATTTTTTTCAATGGTTAGGTCATGGATTAATCTGCACACATGATTATGCTTTATTTTAGAAATCGATTAATATGAATGTTGTACAGATAAAACAAAAGATTATTATATTTTCCTATTACTACCAATTAATTTTCATTACTATTTCCCAGAAAAAGGTAAAAATAAAACAGTAGTGGACAAAATGACATTTTTATTCATGATTGGCAATACTTGAAACAAAGAGCCCAAACATCCTCTCTTTTGCCTTGGGCATAGCAAAAGGATTTATTTTCAACATAGCCCGACACAAATACTTTTTCGCCTTGGGCAGAGAAAACGTTTTTTTTTTTTAAATAAAACAAAACATTACTCAGAAATGTGCATCACAATAGGAACATCAACAACAATCCAGTTCTGGAAAACCACTCCATGCGTTACAAAGTCGGGTAAATCCTCTTCAGAATCGTCTCCTATTATAGCATCAACTTCAGGCGGAGTCAGATGGATAAAACCCGCGCTTCGGAAAACTTCTTGTATCGGACGGGTAATTGTATCCTGCTTAACTCTTGTAGACACGGGACGAAAACCAAGACCTTCTCCAGACTTGTTCTCAGGCAAAGTCAACACCTGTCCCCAACCTTCAGCCGAACCACTCTCAACCACTCGTCGCGCATCCTCAAAAGAAGAAATAGATGTCCCTTGCTTCTTCACTTCATTATTAGCAACCGATAGAGCTTGGAATTGGGTTCCAACATCCTCATCAGCATCAATAAAAGAGAAAGATGACAAATGGCTTACCACCATAGCCTTCTCTCCACCAATCATTACCAGCTTTCCATTCCTTACAAACTTCAATCTCTGATGAAGCGTGGAAGTGACTGCCCCTGCATCATGGATCCATGGACGACCCAATAGGCAACTGTAAGCGACACGGATATCCATTACTTGAAAAGTGATCTGAAAGGTATGAGGACCAATTATTATAGGAAGATCCACTTCACCAATGACAGACTTCCTAGAACCATCAAACGCTTTGACAATTACCCCACTAGGTCTCATGGGAGCACCTTGATATGAAAGTCGAGATAATGTAGTTTTGGGCATTACATTTAACGACGAACCTGTATCTACCAGCACACTTGATAAAGTATCATTTCCACAACTTATTGAGATATGTAAAGCCATATTATGGTTCCTTCCCTCCTCCAGAAGCTCTTCATCACTGAAACTAAGATTGTTACACGAAGTAATATTTCCCACAATTCCATCAAATTGGTCAACCGTCACATCATGATCTACGAATGCCTGGTCCAAGACCTTCATCAAGGCTTCTCTATGGCCACCAGAATCTCTTAGTAAAGCAAGCACATAAATCTTGGAAGGAGTTTGCAATAGTTGGTCCACAATCTTATATTCACTTCTCTTGATGAGCTTCAGAATCTCATCATCATCGGGGTGTGGGATAGGTTCATTGGATCGGCCTACCTCAACCCTGGGTTCAACATTTCTCGCTGGAATTTCTGCCGGTATGGGCCTCCTGGCTTGAACTTCTGGTCTCTTCAAAGGTACTACCGCAAAGATACGCCCGCTTCTCGTAACTCTGCTCACATCAGCGATGTTAACAAAAGATGGCATGGTCGGTACAGGGACTTCTACCCCATTCTCGATCATTGTGGCATTATACTTGTAGGGTATAGTTTGGTCTAAGTTGTAAGGCACATGACCAGGTGGATAAATGATCAAAGGAGAAACAGGTGCAGTCTGACTGTCATAAATGATCTCTATTGGTTCAGGCAAATTGAATTGTGGTATTATAACATTCACTTCATTAACTGGATCTCTATCATGCGTAATAGTGATAACCCTCTGTTCTAACAATTTTTGAATATCCTCCTTCAAAATAGGGCAATCAACTTCTCTTGAACAAAATTAACAAACATCATAATTATGCTGATGCCTAAAAAAGGCAAGTCTTCTTAATCTCTGATGTAACCTGATCAACGAATCTCTTATGTGTTCAACTTGAAAAACTCGAAACTTTCCCGGACAACCTTCCACCATATTCACTGATGCTGCCCCATGTCGAGGCAAAGGATTATCTCTAACATTTGGGTTAACATGTTTGAAAGACAAGATACCGTTCTTAATCAACCTCTGCACATTCGCCTTTAGAGCAAAGCAATTTTCAATGTTGTGCCCTAGTGACCCTTGATGATATTCACATAACTGATTCGCCTTGTACCACAGAGAAGTACTATTCGGTGCGATAGGAGGAGGCTTCATCGTTATGCGGTTCTTTCTGATCAGAGCGGGGAACAACTCAGTGTAAGTCATGGGAATGGCATCAAATTGCGGTTTCCTTGGTGAACGATTTTGGTTATTAAATTGATAAGCCTGTTGTAGAGGCTGCTGTTGAAATGGTCGTTGCTGAGTTGGGGTCACCATTGTTGGGCGGACATCTGGAGTGACTGCCGCAACATGTGAATAGCCTCTCCTTGGTCTCCCAGGGAAAATTACACTAACATCTTGTTCTTTCCTTTTAGGGAAAACACTTCCAAACTTCTTGATACTGCTAGATGGACTTCCTTCCTTAACCAAACGTCCCTCACAAATTCCTTCTTCCAACCGCATGCCCATACTTACCATCTCAGTGAAATCACTGGGTGCACTCACAATCATTCTTTCATAATAAAAAGAACCTAAAGTCTTCAGGAATATCTTTGTCATTTCCTTCTCTTCAAGAGGGGGGTAAATCTGAGCAGCAATCTCACGCCACCTCTGGGCGTATTCTTTAAAGGACTCCCTGTCTTTCTGGGACATCGCCCGGAGTTGATCTCTGTCAGGCGCCATGTCGATGTTATACTTATACTATCGAACAAAAGCTTCACTAAGATCGTTGAAATTACGAATCCGGGTGCTGTCCAAACCCATATACCACTTTAGAGAGACACCAGTCAAACTGTCTTGAAAGTAGTGAATTAACAAATTATGATCATCAGAATATGTAGACATCTTTCTTACATACATAGTTAAATGACTCCGCGAACACGAATCACCTTTATACCTTTCAAAGTCCGGTACTTTGAATTTGGTTGGAATCTTTACATTTGTAACTAAACACAAATCATGAGCATTCTTTCCAAACAAATCTTTTCCTTTCAGCGCTCTGATCTCCCTCTGCATCTCTTGAAACTGGTCTTGAAATTCCTCCATTCTATCAAAGAGACCCAGACTTTCAGCAGGCTCAACATGATAAGTAGGCTCATTCAGGTATGGCATAGAATGAACCACAGGAGCGACAATTGTCATCACTGGTTGAGGGAAAGGTGCCACATACGGAATTATAGGCGGCATAGTAGTTGTCTCTGGTTGAGGAAAGGACACAGTAGCTTGAACCAAAGGTTGTACGACAGGCTGATACCCTTCCGGCATGAAGTTATAAGGCATTCCCCACGGAAAACCTTTTGGCATCTGATGTTGAAGCGGAGAGTTGACTTGAGTCACAGATGTTGGAACGGTGACAGTCTCAAAAACCACAGTAGTTAAAGTCTGAATCTCAGCAGCTGCAGTCGATGGCTGATTCTGAGCAGCCATCAAACTTTCCACTAACGCAGTTAACTTTTCCATTCCGACACGAAGGGTAGCAACCTCCTCGCAAAGCTCGTGGTTTTCCTGTTCCAGATCTTCCATCTTCCTCTGACGATTGGCTCGGGTATCGTACCGATGAGACAACTTGAAAATCTATCGGAGTGGAAAAAGAAACAAGGATAAGACTCTAGAAAACATGTGAAGTGGAATGTTGGATGATGCATGATATGCGATGCAAATGATCATTTGTTTTGATAGTTTTTCAAGGAACTTCGATAATTTTGCACACATCAATGGTAAAGGAATTTGGAACAACAAAAACTCATTTCATTAATCAAAAGCGGTAAATTACAACTTACAACTTTGGAACAACAAAACAATAAATTACAACCTTGGGACGACAACCCAATAATAAAAGCAGTAAATTACAACTTTGGGGACAACAACCCAATAATAAAAGCAGTAAATTACAACTTTGGAACATGAAGCCCATAATAAAAGCAGTAAATTACAACTTCGGAACATGAAGCCCTTTTACAGAGTTTTACAAAATGACATCAGTAAAAATAAAACTAAGAACTAAAGATCACTCAGAATCATCAGATGAAGGACCGAATGCCAATTGTAACTGGAGCTTCCTGATCTTCTCTTTATAAAAGTCTTCCATCTATTTCTTCTCAGCTACCAGTCGATCGATGATTTCCTTCTGTGGATTAGGAACAAGAGCAACGCTTACCGAATCTTCCTTCTTTCTCTTCCTTTCATTTGCATATTTCTTGAGTAAAGCATCCTTTTGACGAAGCTTCTCATCATGATCAATGAACCAGTGGTCTTGAATAAATAGCAAATCCTCCTTTTCCTTTAGCTATCGAGTCAGGACCCAATTCTCGTATTCTGACATATTATACTTTTCTTTCCAAGCGTCTCTCTCGGACTTCATCCTAGCCAGATTTCCTTGGTATTCTCCCATATTCTCGATAGGGATATCAACAGATGACGATGCAACAGTAGGGAATAAAGTTTTCTCGGGTTTATAGGGCATCTTGAGAGCACAAGCCCTAGCACGAACCCATTGTAGGTAAGGCTCCAAAGAAATAACACCTCTCTTTCCTAACATGTCTCTCTGTTTCCTATGGATGTGACGCCAAGCTCCTTCGATCTCCTTCTTAGCTGCTTGGTGATCTTGTCCTTCTTGTAGAAAGAAGCCACTCACATGGATGTTGTCCGGCTTTTCCCTCATCAGGTATCCAAACTGACGGCGTGCGAGAACAGGATTATAGTTAATTCCTCCTTTCGTACCAAGAAGAGGCACGTTAGGAAAAGCACCACAGCTATCGATGATCTTCACGTGATAGTAAGCTCGATTATACCAATCAATGTCGAAATGAGTGAGAGCCATAATTTTTGGCACCCATCGCGGCTCCTTCTCGAGATCCCAGAAAACATCAAACCTAGGTAGATGAGAAACATACAACTGATACAACAACGGTGCACAACAAATAATCATCCCTCCTTGATAAGAGTTTCGAAGATGGATGGAGTAGTAGGTATCTCCTAGCAGCGTAGGGACCGGATTTCCAATCAAGAAAATTCTGATGGCGTTGATATCCACAAACTTATCAACGTCAGGGAACAAGAATAGGCCATAAGCGAGTAAAGCAAAGGCAATAGTATCTTTTATCTCAGCGAAATGACGAGCTTTCTTCAACAAAAACTGCACAGATAAGCCTCGGATTCCCCCTTTGGTAGTCATGTTCTCCTCTATCTCTGACTTCCTCAAGTGGGTGATGGTCGCTATCTCGTGAGATTTGGGTTCCTCTTCTAAGCCAGAAAAAGGAACACAGTCGGTGATCGGCAAACCAAGTATGTAGGAGTACTCCTCTAAGGTGGGAATTAACTGGTAATCCGAAAAGGTGAAGCATCGATACAAAGGATCATAGAATTGGACCAACGTACTAAGGATGCCTTCCTTCATCTTGCACTTCATGAGAGGTATAATGGACCCATATTTTTTCTGAAAATCCGTCGGTTTCTTTATCTTAGGAATCAAACTCTTCAGCTCTTCAATCTCGGGCTCCTTAAAACTATAACTTCGAGTGTTTCTTCTTCCAAACTCCATAATAACAGTACCTGAGATGTCTGCAAAAATCATTCTTAAGTTCCTTGAAAAACAAGTTTTTATAAAAAAAATGTTTATGGATGTATGGATGAATGATAATGCAACAGTTACACACAAGTTCACAAATATGGGGTTCAAAGGTTTAACGTTTCGAGCATGGAGTCAAAGGTAAAGCCCACCCCAGGGTATGTACTAAAAGTTTAATCACACCTGCAAGACAAGGTTCTAAGAGTTCCCAGAGTCTACATTCCTCCTTCAGATATTACCAACGTCTTGATTACTCAATAATTAGAAATATTCTCAAGAGAAACTCATCCGAGCGTAGCATCGCGTAACAACTACTTCCGGATTACTCCGTTATAGTCTCCGCGCTACACCTAAAAGGCCAAGATGGGTTAGGGTTCTACGGTTCTCAGCTTCTCTGGCTCCCAGGTCGAAAATAATAATGTCTTCCCGATTACTTGGTAAACAAATACTACGTTCAAAAGGGCCTTCCACTGAGTGGGGGATTTCATGCCTCCTTCTTCGGGATTACTCCCTCAAAGTTAACATGACTATACCGCCCGTCCTATTCTTAAGTGTAACTTAATCCGGGTATAGGATTCGTCCTTGCAAAAAAACCCAAACAACCCCAATATAAACACATAATCAAACAAATCAAATAAATAATAATAAAACATATAAGACAAACTAGGCTTAACCCACTTAGGGATGGACCAATAAGAGATCAATCTCTCCCCAGCAGAGTCGCCATTTCTGTAGCGATAAAAAATGTAGCGGGGTAAATCGGAGATCGAGCTATTAATTAACTCGTCTCACAAAAGCAAGAGTCGCCACCGCACTTTATTATTTCCAAGGGAAAAGAGAAAAGAGCGAAATAAAACCCTAAAATATGCAATGTAAAATAATACTTTAAAAGTAAAGAAAATACAAGGCGTTTTTGAAAAGAGGTCTAGAGTTCGGGGGTTGGTTATACACTGGGAAGGTATTAACACCAAATGTATCTATAGTATTCTATAGGAACCTTTTGAAATATCTGTTTATTAAAAAGTTTGTTTGATTAAAAGATAAATTGTTTGGCCAAAAATGGGTATGAACGAGTTTTCGAAGATACGGTGACTTAACGTCGAAGTTTTGACTTAAAAGGTAGGAGTTTTGAAAGGTTGAATATTTTGGGAAAATTATCTTAAGTTTTAAACAAAGTAATAGACGGAAGATGAGTGAGGGTATTCGCGCTATGTGTTTGATGACATGAAGTCGACAAAAATTTAAACGATTCCCTTGGATTGAGACGGACGAGAGATATGCGGATTAACGATCGACTAATTAAAATTACAATTGAACAATTAACTAATGAAATTAAATTATACTAGCATACATTTTAACGATTAAATAAATAATCAAAAAAACATGAAGATTAAATTACGAAATCATAGATTTTAATAATTAAACACATAATAAAAATTAAATCATGAAACATGTATTTTTGAATAATTAAATAAACAACAACACAAAATAGAAATAAGAATTATATAGTATGTTGACAAAAATAAATAAAGATGAATTTTAATTAAACATTTTTTATGTGTTTTTTATGATAATTAATAATTATACAGCAAATTAAATTAATGATTCATTAAGTATGTTTAAATAAAAGGGAAATATGGCTAAAAGAAAAAAAAAGATAGAAAAATGACCCAACAAGGAATTGAACTCGGGTCTCTAAGATTGCTGTTAATATATTTTGCCAATTGAACTGTGTTGTTATTCATTAATTAACATAAGTTAATAAAACATAAGGAAAAAAATTAAAATTGAATGGATCAAAATAGGCCCAATGGGCCACCGGGTCAAGAAAGGAACAAAACAATATAAAAACCTAATTGCAAAGGGAGGGCGCCGCGTTGCTGCTGCTCTTGGGAGAAGGAAGCAAAAAAAATAATTATTATTAAAAAAACTTGTTACGTTGGAAAGAGAAAGAGGAGGTGGATTTATATTATTATTATTATTTCCAATGAAAGCAAAACAATAAAGGTGAGTTGTAAAAGAAAAAAAAACAACGTTATCCCAAACAGATCCAAACCTTTCCTCTCTCATTCTCTCACGCATACTCTCTTCTCTCTACCCACAGATTTATCTCTTCTTCCTCTCACTCTGAAACAGATCCAAACCCTTCTTCATCTCTTTCTCTCACGCCATCAAACCCCTTCCTCTCTCTTCTACATATTCGTCCTCATCAAAATTAGAATCATCCTTAAACTCTCTGAACCCAGCCTCGAAATCATCGTCAAGCAAAAACGGTTTCTTCAACCCGTTTTTCCTCAAACTCGGCCACAAGACATCAACAGTCACACGGCGGGAACCACCCACCGCCGCCGTAGGTAGGATGAAGTCAGAGATAATAGCACCAACACACATGTTTTCTCTCTCTCTCTCTCTCTCTCTCGTACATTCCAGATCTCAGAAAAAACAGTGAGCGTTGAAAACGGCACGGTGGAGGAAGTCGTGAGCGAGGAGGGAAATGAGATCGGCGGAGATCTGTTTTATCTTCTTTTTATTTTTGTTTATTTTTTTTATTCAAGAAATATAATAAATAAAAAAGCTGATTGAATACTTACATGGATTTTGGATTTTTAGAACAAATGGTTTTTTTATTTTGGGAACAAATGGTTTTTATGGATATTTGAGAACATCAAAATATTTTTTGGTTTTGGATATTGTAACAACAAAAATATTTTTTTTTAAATATTGGAACAACAATATATTTTTTAAATATTGTAACAACAACATATTTTTTTAAAATATTGGAACAACAATATATTTTTAAAATATTGGAACAGCAATATATTTTTAAATATTTGTAACAGCAACATATTTTGTGGACTTTGAGATTTTGTAACAGCAAAAAGGATAACCAAGCTTTTTTTGGACAGCAAAAATATTTTGGATAGCAAAATGTTTTAGACAGCAAAAATATTTTGGACAACAAAGGTATTTTGGACAGCAAAATGTTTTTGACAGCAAAAATATTTTGGACAGCAAAGGTATTTTGGACAGCAAAATGTTTTTGACAGCAAAAATATTTTGGACAACAAAGGTATTTTGGACAGCAAAATGTTTTTTGATTTTGGGACAGCAAGATGGATAACAAGTATTTTTGGACAGCAAGCGATAAATTGGTATTACGCGACGGAAGAAGTAAGCTTTTTATTACACTTGTTATTATTACTGATATTATGAATACCAACATGTTTAAATGCTAACAATCATGCAGCAACTCAACTCAAATACAATACAACAAAGAAAAGAATGATAAGGCAAAATATTGCATGGTAAAGAAAAATGATACAGCAAGTGATTCAAGCATGAACATATGCAACAATAGATAAAGAGGAGAAAAAGAATAATACCTATCGGAGCCTCTCCGATGGGGCTTCTAACAAAATGGTAAGCTTCCTTGAATTTGCTATCTTTTCTCCTTGCTGGATTTTTTTAGAACAACACCAATTTTCTGTTTTCACTCTTGCTAAAACTTTAGAACAACACTCTATTTTTCTGGTTTTTCTTATTGCTGAATTTTTCTCTCCTTCCTTGTGTTGACAAAGGCTCTTATTTATAGTGGAGTATGTGGGATTTGAGGGGGAAAAATAGTAGAAATTTGAACTGTTTTGGCAAGCTGTTTCTATACTTTGTTCACACAAATTACTTTAGCCATTTTGATACAAATTGCTGCCACTTTGATGCAGGTTGGAGCAGGTTTTTGGCAGCACTTGGAGCTACTGTATGTTTCTGTTTTTTTACTATTTTGTAGCATTTTACAACATCTCTATTTGCTGTTTTTTTTCTAGGCTGTTTGAAGCATTGTTGACCAATAAAAATGCAGCAAAAGTGGGCTTGAAGAAAGGTTGCAAACATGGGCTGCATTAGCAACTTTGTTGAAAAAAAATTTTATGTTGAAAAATGCATTTGTACACACTTGTAGCTTCTTGCAACTTTGTAATAAACTCCAATAAATTGTAACATGAATAAACATGCATTCTTCAATATATTTTCCATTCTTTGGGTAGTTATGAATGATCTTGAATCTTCACATAAACATGAATCTTGATATATCTTGATAAAAATTCAAGATCTTCCATTTAAATTTGGGAAATAATTGAATAATACTTGGATGAATTGTTGAATGAAGAATAGATAATAATGCAAGTCTTGGACTTTAATCTTGCACTTTTGTGATAGAAATCTAAATAAATCACATAGGTTAATTTGTAATCAAATAAAATTCCTCATGTAATTAAATAGAATTCCCCACTAACTTCTTGAAATAATGCTTCATGTATTTAAATAACCATGACGTAGATCCACCAAAATAATCGCAAGAATAATCTTGAATAAATATTCCATGTGATAAATGAATATTCTTGAATGAAATCTCTTGAATAGCTCCTCTTTAATTATCACTTGGATTCAAATAAAGAAAATTCCAAATATTCCAAATAAATTCTTCTAGAATGGGTTTGAATTTAATTATCCCATTTCGGCGAAATTCAATCCGCGTCGTGAGAAAATTTGCAGATGACCTTTGGTCCAAGAAATCAAAAATGACGGTATAACCTATTTTTTCTTGTATTTTAGAACAATGTGAAACACACATGAACCAAAGCCGGTAGAATTTCGACTGTTCTTCCTGAAAAATATTTGGAGAAAAACGGAGACCATTTGCTGGACAGAGTGTGGAAATAAACGAACAATTCTCTGAAATTTTTTGATGAACCAGTCTTTTGGAAATTAATGAATGTCAACATTTCTGTTATGAGACTCGAAATCCTGATCGACGTACAACGTCTAATGCTGTTCTTTCAGACCTATTTTATGCACATGAAAATAAAACAGCAAAACATGCACTTCGTGCTTGATTAGTGGTTAGTCATTCATAAAAATGCTCACAACACTCGATAATCTCTATACAGTCAAAGCTCGATAGCGAAACGTTCAAAACCTACCATATTCTGTGACCTTGATGCGTATGAAAAATAATGCAAATGAAGCAGGGATCTTAGGTCAAAAATTAGGGTATGACAGGATCACTTTGCGGCAAGATGATCCGCTTGATTACAAGATCCCCGACTTGATATACCTGGCGCCTGACTTTCTTGTTGAATGCCTTGATCATCCGTTTTTGATACGCCTGACCATGGCAAACAACAGTAAGTCGCTTTTCATCAATTAAGTTAAGTTGATCAAGCCGGGTCTGAATCCAATCGTCTTCACTCAAACTAGCATCTTTCATGATTCTCAAGGAGGGAATCTGAACCTCGATAGGTAAAACAGCTTCCATGCCGTATACCAAAGAATAAGGTGTTGCCCCAGTTGAAGTACGTGTCATGGTACGGTATCCATGCAGAGCAAACAGTAACATCTCATGCCAGTCCTTGTAGGTGACTATCATATTTTGTATGATCTTCTTGATATTTTTGTTCGCAGCTTTGACAACACCATTCATCTTTGGCCGATAGGGAGATGAATTGTGATGTTGAATCTGGAACTGTTCGCACAAGGCGGTGATCATAGTATTGTTTAGGTTTGTACCATTGTCAGTGATGATCCTTTCGAGGATACCATACCGGCAAATGAGGTTCTGCTTGATGAACCGGGCAACCACATTCTTTGTAACGGATGCGAAGGAAGCTGCTTCGACCCACTTGGTGAAGTAATCAATAGCCACCAAGATGAAACGATGTCCATTGGATGTTGTAGGCTTGATCTCTCCAATCATGTCGATTCCCCACATAGCGAATGGCCAAGGAGCTGTTAAGACGTTGAGAGGAACTGGAGGAATATGTACCTTGTCCGCATAAATTTGACATTTGTGACAAGTCCTGGAATGTTGATGGCAGTCAGCTTCCATGGTAGACCAGTAATAGCCTTCCCGTAGAATCTTCTTAGCCATCGTATGTCCACTAGAGTGAGTGCCAAAGGTACCATTGTGCAGTTCAGCCATGATCTGCTCAGCTTCAACCTTGTCCACATAACGGAGCAGAATGCAATCATGATTGCGCTTGTATAGGATACCATTGCTTAGGAAGAACTTTGCTGAGAATCTCCTCAATAACTTTTTGTCGTTGACGGAAGCTCCTTCAGGGTATTCTTGTGCTTCGAGATACCTTTTGACTTCATGAAACCACGGGCGGTCCACTACTTCTTCGGTATTAATCTCGTGACAATGTGCGGGTTCATCCATCCGTTAAATGGTGATTTGGAGAGCCTCATTATCCCGGTTAAGTTTAAACATGGATGACATTGTAGCTAGATCATCTGCTAGCTGATTTTCTTCTCGCGGGAAGTGCTCGAAGGTAATCTGCTCGAAATGTGGTAACAATGTCAGGACATGTTCTTTGTAAGGGATGAGGTTTGGATGTTTAGTATCCCACTCTCCTTTGATCTGACTGATGACCAAAGTTGAGTCCCCAAATACAATCAAAGATTTGATTCCCAAGTTAATGGCAGCCTTGAGACCAAAGATACAAGCTTCATATTCGGCCATGTTGTTGGTACAGCTGAAGCAAAGTCTAGCAGTGAAATGTGTATGGCAACTGTGATACGGTGGGAGAACTGACTAGTGTTTTGCGTTCGTATTCGCACTTGTGCGGTTGAGCAAGAGTCGCCACCGACTTTTTATTTTATCCTAAAGGAAAGGTTAAAAAAGCACAGCAAAAACCTTTTGAGATATTTCGTGGGTTCGGGGGGTAGATTATGAAAAGGGAAGGTATTAGCACCCTTTTCATCCATGGTTATCCATGGGCTCTTAGTTACTTGGTTTTTTAGATCACTTGCCTTGTTTTTCGATTGCTTTGAAAATGGTGTGTGTGTGGGTGCTTTTGAAAATGTTTTTGAAGAAGATGCCTTGTCTTAGGCAACTAATGTACTTGACTCGTGATTGAGTGTTTTACAAAAGTGTGGATCTTTTCGAAAAGATGTTTTCAAATGTTTTTGAGAGTTTGTTTGAAAGTGTTGTGGATTGTGGTTTTTGAAAAGAAGGCAAGCGTTTTTGCAAATTGATCTCAAGTAACTAAGAGTTTTGTCTACCCTATTGTACTCAAAGGTTTTTGTTATGTTTTAACCCCTTTTAACAATTTTGTTCCACCATTGAATTTGGTGGACAATCTTGCGTTTAGGAAGTTTATTCGGGACGGGCGCGGGTCATCGTATGGACCATGAATGCAATGATGCCAAGTGTCTTTGGAAATTTACTTTGAAGGGACTATGATCATTCCGTTTAGGCAACACTTTGAGGGACTTATGATCATTTTGATTTTATTTTGCCAAAGATACTCGACGTGCAAGCATGGCCCATTTTGGAAGGTAACATGTGGGATTACCCTAGGGGGTGCAAGTGTGATTGTGTATTGATTACATGTATTTGTCTTGTATTAGGTTATCTAGCGTTTGATTTTATGTACATGCAAACCCTAGGTCTAACCATGGTATAATTGGAAAAACTGTAAATTGCGGAAATGTAAAATCTACGCTATTACAAAATAGTGTCCGGGAGTGGGGGTATAAATGTACAAAAGGGGATGAGACTTATAATATCCAATAAGTTACAACCAAATCGAATATGCGATCAAATGTAAATATCGAATATACAAATATAAGATAAACAAACGTATAGGAGCAATGTATTGTGTAAGTGTAAGTGTGAGATGTATATGCATTGTGTGTAATTTATTTACAGGCGCGATATGTGAAATTGAAGCGTATTAGGGTTTTTGACCTAGAGAAATGTTTACTTAGTCTTGTATTTTGTATTTTAGATATGTATAATAGAATGTTTTAATTAAATGCTCAAGTTTTAATTAAATAATGTATCTTTATTTGCTTATATACAAAAAGTATTTTAATCAAATGTTTGTGAATTTTAATATTAGAAAAATGTATTTAAATTGTTATGTACAAATATGTATGTTAATTAAAAAGAATAAAAAGAAGTATTTTCAATTTTTAATTATATGATGGAAAAAAATGTATAATATGTACAAAAGGTATTAAATGTGTTATGTGCAAAAATATTTTAAGAAAAAAAGAATGGAAAGATGTTTTCAATTTTTAATATATAAGGTAGAAAAAATATATTTTTATTAAGTTATGTACAAAATATGTTTTAAATAAAAGAGCAAATAAATAAATAAAAAAAGAGAAAGTATTTTCAATTTTTTAGTATATGACAAAAATGTATTTTAATTATGTGCTTAAAGAAGAGATGTATTATTTTGCTTTGCTAAGTAATATATACTAATTAAGAATATATTTTTATCAAAACTAATTTAAGTTAGAAAATAAATATATTATTTGTATAAAAAATAAGTAATTGATATTTTGTTAAAAAAAGGAAAGATAAGAAGCATTTTAATGGGCTTTTGAGGAGATTAGAAGCGGGTCAGGCCCAATGATCTTGAAGCAACATTTAGGGTTAGGCGTTTTGTCGTTCAGTTGAGGGAAGGAAATTAGGTTTAGGCGAGGCAGCGACGGCGTTCACTGAGTTCCGTTCATCTTCGTCTTCCATTAGTTGCTGAATGCAATTCTACTCCAAAGGCCGAGCCACCCAGCGCCACCTCCGGTTCCGGTCATCTCCATGGTTGGACCAAACCCAGACGGGCAAGGTAGCGATCTCACCTTCTTTATGCATTAGGGTTTTCACTCTTCTTTGCATGCTTAGTTTGACTTATAATTTCACATGCTTATTATTGTTTGTTTTTTGAGATTGAGAAAAAAGAACGAAAAGCTACCTTAATCCTTGGGGACGGAGAAAGAGGAATCGGAACTGGAGGCGTTGAGGCGGAGGCCCGGTGGAGGGGTTGCGTGATGAGAGCTTTCTTGACGTCCCTGGTTAGGTTTTATGATGCTCCTTAGGGTTTTGATGATGATTTGTGCTGAGAACCCTTTTTTTTAATTCACTTCTTTATCTCTTCTACTGCATGTTGCCTTGATGCGTTTATCGCCTATGATGAGGAAACTCTGAGGCTTAGGAGTTGGACGGGTTTATGGTCATTGCTTCTGTAGGTTTAGCATATGCTAGTTTACGTTTGTGACTAGTACATGGCCCTTTGGGTTAGGCAGACTGTGATGGTTTTTTGACAGCATGGTTGGTTTTAAGGTTTTAACTTATGCAGGCTTTACCTCTTGAGGGTTTTTGATGTATGGTCTCAAGCAATTTGTAACTTGTTAGGCTTTTTAGGTTGTGTTTGATGGTTTTGAGTTATGTTGGCTTTGAATTGGTTTCTAGTTGGTTTATCAGGTTTGAAGGCTAGGCCATGTTGATGCAGGTTCTGAGTTCTGGGATTGAACTTGGTAGCAGGTTTCGGTATGTTATGCTGTGTAGTTCGTATGTTCTGTATGTTTATGTGGGTTTCAGCAGGTTTTATGTTATGATAGTAGATTGGGTTCTGCTGAGGCTTACGCTTTGGTTTGTATCTTTATCAGTAGACAGGTTTTGGGGCATTAGCAGGTTGATGGATCTTTTTGAGTTTGTATCAGCTTGCGGGTTTTGATGAAGGGTTCTGGTTACAGGTTGATGGTTCTTTAAGGCATAGTTACAGGTTTTTTATGTGTATGGCCTGTATGTTGAGGCTTATGGTGAGGTTTTTACAGCAGGTCAGCTTCAGGCTTGGTGGTCTCTCCGGTTGCAAGTTATATGCTTGCTTTGTTGTGAGGCTTGTGGGTTTGTATATTTTTTTTTGTGATGTTGGTGCTTGGCTCAATTAGGTTTTTAAGCTCAGTATATTTTCTTTTGTTCTTTTGTCCTCTTTCTCTTGGTCTTTGGCGCCTAATATTTATTCAAACCTTGGTATTTTCCTTGATCCAAGTTGCTGGGTAGTTTTACAAAGTTTCTTGGCACTTTTCTATTTTTGGTAATTGCCTCTGCTGTGTACTTCTGCCCAGTTTTGAGTAATGCTGAATTGATGCTTCTTTTAACTTTTGCCTTACTGTTTAAGCCTGAAAAACCTGCTTCTATCTCTCTTATTTCTCTCTCTGTACAGTAGGACATTTAAATATGATTTATTCTGTACTTTGTTCTGAAGGGGCCCTGGGAAATGATGATAAAGAGCTTGCATCACACATTTTTATCTGCATCTTTTTCTTTCTTTTGACAGCTTTGTGCGCTTTTATTGATAACTTTCCAAAATCTTTGTCAAATCTTTTTATTGGCAGCCTTGGCACTTTTGACAGCAATTTGTATTTTGTGATATCTTTCATATCTCTCTTTGGCAGCTTGGGTGGATTTTGTATTTTGACAGTAAATTGCCTTTTTGCTTTTGATAGAAAGTGGAATTGGATTTTAGTTTGACTTGAATTTGAACTATGCAGCTTGAACTTTGGATTTTATGCATTTGACATTTTGCATTTATGAATAAGAATCTTCCCTCTTTGTGAACCGGGAGAAATCCCGTGATTTGCAGAGAGGGTCAACTGATCCCAGTCAGTGGCCCCTAATGATGAGCAAATTTTATCAGTCTTCTTTAATTCAAATGCTTTCTGACTTTCTTCTTCTTTTTGCAGATAAAAATGGAGCACCGGAGCGAAGTGAAGAATGAAGAATATTAGAAATAGGATAGAATTTTATTTTCAATTTAATTTTTGTACACTATTATTATTTTAAATACTTTGTAATAAATACTCGTATCCAAATAATAACAATTGTAACAACTATTAAATATGAAATAAAAATTCCATTTAATTCTTTTCAATTCCTTTTATTTACTTGTTATTTATAATTCCTTAAATTAAATAAAATGAAAGTTTAAATTTCAAATATTTAATTCTTAGAACCATAAATAATCAACTAAACAATTGTTGATCAAAAATAAATGAATTCGACGTTTCCAACGTTCAAAGCAACACGCAGTCGAGCACACAAAAAAAACTGATCAGACGCAATCCTCTTTTTCACTGATTCTTTTGCCAAGCACTGTAATTCCACACTGCACACATCCTTTTTGACTGGTGAATTCAAACCAACTGCCTCCTTTACTGATTAAATCAAGATAACGCGAATTTTAACCCGAATCTCGGAATAAACTGCAAAGTGCTGTAGAATTTAAATTCTTCTGAGAATATGCCCATAAAACCTTAACTCCTGATTAAATGCCAAATAACGCTCGCCTGATCAAAATTGAACCAAAAATCATCCAAACCCTAAGCCAACTGTGAAACAATCCAGAGTCCTAAAAATCAGTAAAAACCCTAATTTTGCTTGACTGTCAAGAAAAGTCCGTTTGTCCGATTCTTGAGCCAGTTTGAAAAGTCAGGAAAGGCTTGAAGCTGAGATTTCTTGGGGAAAAATGCGAGGGCAAATTTTGGGGTACAACAGTTGCCCCTGTTCAATCTTCTTGGACCTGAAGAGTTAGATTGGCAAGTTTGCCTTTCGCGACTTGAAGGTAAAAGAAGATTGGACACTAAAGTGCCCAGAAAATTTGCACTCGGCGATGTGATGGTAGATGTGAATAGGCTTAAAGATGCCATTTGGTGATGGGTTTAAAGATGCCATTTGGTGATGGGCTTAAAGATGCCATCTGGTGCGAGAGAATTTTGTCGGGGGATGGGCTTAGAGATGCCATCTGAGAATGGGCTTACAGATGCCATTCGGCGACTGCTGGTAGGAGGATGGGCTTATAGATGCCATATGGTGATGTTGAACTGTATGTCAATGGTGAGTGGACAAGTATCAGAAGGGCATCCATGTTTTGGAACATCTCTGAATTAGGGGTCTGAGCAAGCAACAGATTGACGTCCATGTCTGGAGAATCTGTAAACTATCTGAGATTGAATAAGCAATAGAGCAGTATCCGTTGTTGGGACATGTCCGTAAACTATTTTCAAAAATTGTGAAGAGTCTGAACAAGTCGGTAGATTGACATCCGTTGTAGGGAAGAATCTGTAAACTATTTTCAGAAGTTGAGCAGAGTCTGAACAAGTCGGTAGATTGACATCCGTTGTAGGGAAGAATCCGTAAACTGTTTCAGAAGTCTTGAAGTTGAAGAGGAACCGGTGTAGGGTTTCTTGATGATGCGTCTGAATGAATCTGGAATGAGTATCAGAATGTCGCCGTGTCTGGGTCACATCTGAACTATTTCTGGATGAATCTTGGGAGTTGATCTGTGTCTGTCGACTGATCTTACCTGAAAAGGCAAAGGGTTAGTTGTATGCAATGTTATGATGCATGATGCAATGCATGTGACATTAATGTTTATGATATGAATGTAATGAATGCGCGTGTAAGCTGATGAGCTAATCTTGCTGTGGATAAATGAATCCGAGATGGCTGAAGATAAAGGCATCTTGACTGCTGCCGGGGAAAATAAATCCTTGGCTGTCGCTGGGGAAGAGAATTCCTGATGACCTCTACTGGGGGGTTCCAAACTAGTAGACTCATGCTGGGGAGGTCAGATTGAGAATCTTCGGCTTGATGGGAAGTAACTCTGGTGACTTCACTGGGGAATTCAAGATTTGTCCTCCCAAAACTCTGTGGGGAGAAGGTTCAATGGTCTGGCGCCGCTGGGGAAATTTGATGAACTCCGCTGGGGAATTGAATTCCGGAGTATTCTCTGGCTGGGGATTTGAAAAGATAAGTTACTGCTGGGGAATTTTGATGAACTCCGCCGGGGATAGGGAGAACTTTGGCGAGCGCGATCTTCCGTGGTGGTTAGCTTGAGAAGAATCTGAACAAGCGATAGGTTAACATCCGTTTACTTGGAGAACCCGTGAACTATTTTCAGAAATCTTGAAGTTGAATCAGCAATAGAGCCGCATCCGTTGTTGGGAAGCGTCCGTAAACTAATTTCAAAGGTTGCATCTGAACAAGCTGATAGATTAACATCCGTTACTTGGGAAGAATCCATAAACTGTTTTCAGAAGCCTTGAGAAGAATCTGAACAAGTGATAGGTTAACATCCGTTTACTTGGAGAACCCGTGAACTATTTTCAGAAATCTTGAAGTTGAATCAGCAATAGAGCCGTATCCGTTGTTGGGAAGCGTCCGTAAACTAATTTCAAAGGTTGAGAAGAGTCTGAACAAGTCGGTAGATTAAC
Source organism: Vicia faba (assembly GCA_948472305.1). NCBI lineage: Eukaryota > Viridiplantae > Streptophyta > Magnoliopsida > Fabales > Fabaceae > Vicia > Vicia faba. The sequence continues at coordinate 783,515,064 of OX451736.1, forward strand.
ATCCGTTATTGGGAAGAATCCATAAACTGTTTTCAGAAGTCTTGAAGAGGAACCGGTGTAGGGGTTCCTGATGATGAGCTTGTGTAAAACTGCATCGGTTTTGAACACTTTTGACATTCGAATGCCCCAAGTGGTGATGTAGATAAATTCCTGGCTTATTACAGGTGTTGCTCTACAATCGGTCGTTCACAGATGTTTTCCTGGGTTGTTACAGGTGTTGATCTGGAATTCTTCAGACATGCCCTGGCTGGATACAGGAATCGAGTCCGGAAAGGTGATAGTTGATAGATATGCCCTGGCTGGATACAGGAATCGAATCTTCAAACTCTTCAGACGTGCCCTGGCTAGATACAGGAATCGAGTCTGGAAATGTTGTAATTGATAGATATGCCCTGGCTGGATACATGAATCGAATCTTCAAACTCTTCAGACGTGCCCTGGCTAGATACAGGAATCGAGTCTGGAAATGTTGTAATTGATAGATATGCCCTGGCTGGATACAGGAATCGAATCTTCAAACTCTTCAGACGTGCCCTGGCTAGATACAGGAATCGAGTCTGGAAATAGTCAACAGATATGCCCTGGCTGGATACAGGAGTCGAATCTTCGAACTCTTCAAACGTGCCCTGGCTAGATACAAGAATCGAGTCTGCAAATGTGATAGTTGATAGATATGCCCTGGCTGGATACAGGAATCGAATCTTCAAACTCTTCAGACGTGCCCTGGCTAGATACAGGAATCGAGTCTGGAAATGTTGTAATTGATAGATATGCCCTGGCTGGATACAGGAATCGAATCTTCAAACTCTTCATACGTGCCCTGGCTAGATACAGGAATCGAGTCTGGAAATGTTGTAATTGATAGATATGCCCTGGCTGGATACAGGAATCGAATCTTCAAACTCTTCAGACGTGCCCTGGCTAGATACAGGAATCGAGTCTGGAAATGTTGTAATTGATAGATATGCCCTGGCTGGATACAGGAATCGAATCTTCAAACTCTTCAGACGTGCCCTGGCTAGATACAGGAATCGAGTCTGGAAATAGTCAACAGATATGCCCTGGCTGGATACAGGAGTCGAATCTTCGAACTCTTCAAACGTGCCCTGGCTAGATACAGGAATCGAGTCTGGAAATGTGATAGTTGATAGATATGCCCTGGCTGGATACAGGAATCGAATCTTCAAACTCTTCAGACGTGCCCTGGCTAGATACAGGAATCGAGTCTGGAAATGTTGTAATTGATAGATATGCCCTGGCTGGATACAGGAATCGAATCTTCAAACTCTTCAGACGTGCCCTGGCTAGATACAGGAATCGAGTCTGGAAATGTAGTAGTTGATTTGTTGAACACTTTTGACATTCGAATGCCCCAAGTGGTGGTGAAGGAGTCTTGAATCAGATTACTCTGCATATTAAGAGATTTCTTGAAATCTTGACTGGACTGCCCCAGGTTAACTGAACTTTGAAAGATCTGTTGGACCTTGACTGGACTGCCCCAGGTTAACTGAACTTTGAAAGATCTGTTGGACCTTGACTGGACTGCCCCAGGTTAATTGGATTGTGAAAGATCTGTTGGACCTTGACTGGACTGCCCCAGGTTAATTGGATTGTGAAAGATCTGTTGGACCTTGACTGGACTGCCCCAGGTTAATTGGATTGTGAAAGATCTGTTGGACCTTGACTAGACTGCCCCAGGTTAATTGGATCTTGAAAGATCTGTTGGACCTTGACTGGACTCCCCCAGGTTAATTGAATTGAAAGATCTTGTTGGACCTTGACTGGACTGCCCCAGGTTAATTAGATTGTGACATGTCATGCCCCTTGTTGATAAGGGGGTTTGATGGAAGTGTCATCCTCTTGAAGTGATTTTGACTTAATGAGAGAGTTTTCGTTCCTCCGAACATTCGCCGTATGAATTTCTTCGCTGTCAAACAAAATGGTTAAATGCAGACAGTGATATTCGAATAATGCAAAGTTTATGTTTGTCTCGAAGTTTTGAAAAATGCGCTTTTAGCAGAAAACTTTTCACAAGACAAGTCAACACAAGATTTAGAGTAAAGCCCTACAGGAGTCAGGATACCTTTTGTAACAGTATGCTTTCGAACTAACCCATGCTTCAATCAGGACTTTTGAAGGGTTGTAACGTGGCCTAGTTCACGGTTTAAGAAACAAAGGATAAAGGCTCAAAGTATATTTGTACCCACCCGCTCTTCGTGATGCTCTTCAACCTAAGCTCAGTTAATTGTGCGTCACACTCTGTTTTGAGTTTGGAACGACTTTTGGGCGATGGTTCACCAGTTGAATTTTGGGGAGACAGTCATCATCTCTTTTTTCTTTTTCAACATTTTTCATGTTGTTGAGGATTTTGTAATGACCTCACTATTTTGATTTTGATTTGTTATCCCTAACTTTTGCCTGACTGTTACCGTTTTCGGGATTACTGTCAGCGGGATGCCCCAGCTTTCTTAAGCCTCCTTTATAGGTTTTGGCTCAGTGGGCTTTTCTCTTTTGAGAGATTGACTGTCTATGTGATAGGGAACCACCTTGGTCTTTTGATTCCAAAGGAATGCTTTCTTTTTTTTGACGCCGTTCGTTGTATTACGAACTGAGAGTTTGCGACTTCAATGCGCATTTCTTTTTTGAATTAACTGAGATACTACCCTGCCCCGGGTTTATATCAAAGGTTTTGATTGTTTAGAACAGAGAACTCCTACTTCTTTGGCTCGAAGGGGTTGACTAGGGATTAACTTCCTTATAACTCCAGTGTTTGGGAATTGAAAGAAATGCCTGTACATCATCAGCAAGGTCTGTTCAAAAGCATATTGTATAAGATCATGGTATTGTTTCGTCATCCTCCCTCTAAAGGCTTACAGCTTTTTATCAGGAGTCAAATATCATAAGGAAAAGCATAAGAGTAGTGAAACGAATGGATGAATTCAAGACAAACATATGCAATGCATTAATGAAAACAGAGTTTAACATCAACAGATAATTGTTTGACAGCAAAAAGAAATTACAACTTTGAAAGTTCAAAAAGAAGCAAAAGTCTATCAGCTCGAGCTTTGTCACTTCAGGTGGAGAACCCTTCAACGAAAGATCTTCATCTCGCCGTCTGGCATGAATTCCAGCACCCCAATGTCGATCAGATCTTGAATCTTGTTCTTCAAGGCCCAACAGTCGTTGGTGCCATGTCCCGGGCTGTAGGAGTGGTAAACACAGACTGCGTCGGGGTTAAAGTGAGGAGAGGAGATATTGAGCCTCTGAGGAGGGTCCTTTACGGTGAGCAAATTGACCTCCAACAGGCGCTTCAGTATGAAAAATGATGGTATTTAAGTCTCCGTGAACTGTCTTCCCGACTTTTCTTGTTTACGCCGATTGCCCCGTTGACGCTGGCGAGGTTGTTGATGGGATTGTGACCCTGAAGCAAGTAAAGGAGCTTTCCCCTTGTCTTCTTGAGTGGATGGAGGCTGAGCGGTGACTTGCTCTTCGACCTCAGATGTTTGCCCCAGTTGGTTGTTTGGAAGCAGTTGGCGGACAAGAACTCTGAGTTCCTCTTGTCTTTGAGATAGGTCTTGGATGAGAGTCATCTGGCCCACCAACTGTCCCATCATTTGAGTCCTCAGTGTCGTCAGATCAAACTGCAGCTCCGCAATCTGATCACTCCCGGCATTGTTGGAATTCCCCAGGCCTTTGGTGAGGAGAGCTTTCATCTCTTCTTGCCCCAGAGACAAGTTCAGGAACATCTCCTGCAGCTGAGCAGTCTGGTCTTGGATGTCTTTGACAGACCTTTCTAGAGCCATCTCTTGCTGAAATAAACAGCAGGAGAGTAAGGAAACCTGAAAAAGGAAAGATTGTCAAAATGAAATGCATGATATGTGGATGCATGCTTTCAAGGACCTCTTGGGGTAAACACAAGAAAATGTTAGAGGTTGAACTCTGCTCTTGGATTGGAGATCTCTGTACCGGTGGACGTCCTTCCACGAGAATCAAGCTCACCATGTCGAGTGGGTCATAGCCATTGATTCAAGTTGTTGTTCTTGGACTTTGATTGGAGAGCTTTGTATTGGTGGATGTCTTTCCACTAGAATCAAGCTCACCATGTCGAGTGGGTCATATCCATTGATTCAAGTTGTTGTTCTTGGACTTTGATTGGAGAGCTTTGTATCGGTGGATGTCTTTCCACTAGAATCAAGCTCACCATGTCGAGTGGGTCATAGCCACTGATTCAAGTTGTTGTTCTTGGACTTTGATTGGAGAGCTTTGTATCGGTGGATGTCTTTCCACTAGAATCAAGCTCACCATGTCGAGTGGGTCATAGCCACTGATTCAAGTTGTTGCACTTGAACTTTGACTGGATTGGTTAGAGGAGAAACCCCTTGCCCCTTGATAGACGTCTGGCTCAACGTAATCCTGCATCAACAGAACCCTCGAGATCCTTGAAATGGTTATTGAAAATGCTAAAATGCTATGGTATGATGTTATGATGTCATGTACATGTATGCTCAAACAAGTGAGTGTATATACAGGCAAACAATATTCACACAAAGCACACAAGGCCTTAGGTTTAGGCTTGCATGAGGTTCAGGTACTACCCTCTTTCAGTTTGTTGGTTAAAACCTGTCTTATCAAAAGTAACCGGGTTCTAGAGGATCTCATATCATTGGCTACCCTCAATCGGTCATAACTCCAGCATCGCAACCTTTTCTCGCGGCCGGAACCATCTCGAGAGTTTAGCCTCAATGAGTGTAGCATACTGCTACTGTTCTAATGGCCAAGTTGGTCAATTTAGGGTTCTAAGGTCGGTTGGTGCTTAATGACCCCTTAGAAGACCTATATTCTCCCCGTTGCAACACAAGGGATATAGGTACAGACTAAGATGCCACACCAACGTAGCCACTGCTTCACCCATGTCGGTCTACGCCGGACAGGTCCCTCACAGATTATGCTACCTAAAAGGGTATTTCCCAGATCCGGGTTAGGATCTATGAAACTCCGATGCAAAAGCCCACAAATGTAAAGCAAACAAAGCAATCAATTGAAAACAAAGGTGATCTAAACCCTAAGGTAACCCCACTTTTAGAACTTTCCCCAGCAGAGTCGCCAGTTCTGTGATACGGTGGGAGAACTGACTAGTGTTTTGCGTTCGTATTCGCACTTGTGCGGTTGAGCAAGAGTCGCCACCGACTTTTTATTTTATCCTAAAGGAAAGGTTAAAAAAGCACAGCAAAAACCTTTTGAGATATTTCGTGGGTTCGGGGGGTAGATTATGAAAAGGGAAGGTATTAGCACCCTTTTCATCCATGGTTATCCATGGGCTCTTAGTTACTTGGTTTTTTAGATCACTTGCCTTGCTTTTCGATTGCTTTGAAAATGGTGTGTGTGTGGGTGCTTTTGAAAATGTTTTTGAAGAAGATGCCTTGTCTTAGGCAACTAATGTACTTGACTCGTGATTGAGTGTTTTACAAAAGTGTGGATCTTTTCGAAAAGATGTTTTCAAATGTTTTTTGAGAGTTTGTTTGAAAGTGTTGTGGATTGTGGTTTTTGAAAAGAAGGCAAGCGTTTTTGCAAATTGATCTCAAGTAACTAAGAGTTTTGTCTACCCTATTGTACTCAAAGGTTTTTGTTATGTTTTAACCCCTTTTAACAATTTTGTTCCACCATTGAATTTGGTGGACAATCTTGCGTTTAGGAAGTTTATTCGGGACGGGCGCGGGTCATCGTATGGACCATGAATGCAATGATGCCAAGTGTCTTTGGCAATTTACTTTGAAGGGACTATGATCATTCCGTTTAGGCAACACTTTGAGGGACTTATGATCATTTTGATTTTATTTTGCCAAAGATACTCGACGTGCAAGCATGGCCCATTTTGGAAGGTAACATGTGGGATTACCCTAGGGGGTGCAAGTGTGATTGTGTATTGATTACATGTATTTGTCTTGTATTAGGTTATCTAGCGTTTGATTTTATGTACATGCAAACCCTAGGTCTAACCATGGTATAATTGGAAAAACTGTAAATTGCGGAAATGTAAAATCTACGCTATTACAAAATAGTGTCCGGGAGTGGGGGTATAAATGTACAAAAGGGGATGAGACTTATAATATCCAATAAGTTACAACCAAATCGAATGTGCGATCAAATGTAAATATCGAATATACAAATATAAGATAAACAAACGTATAGGAGCAATGTATTGTGTAAGTGTAAGTGTGAGATGTATATGCATTGTGTGTAATTTATTTACAGGCGCGATATGTGAAATTGAAGCGTATTAGGGTTTTTGACCTAGAGAAATGTTTACTTAGTCTTGTATTTTGTATTTTAGATATGTATAATAGAATGTTTTAATTAAATGCTCAAGTTTTAATTAAATAATGTATCTTTATTTGCTTATATACAAAAAGTATTTTAATCAAATGTTTGTGAATTTTAATATTAGAAAAATGTATTTAAATTGTTATGTACAAATATGTATGTTAATTAAAAAGAATAAAAAGAAGTATTTTCAATTTTTAATTATATGATGGAAAAAAATGTATAATATGTACAAAAGGTATTAAATGTGTTATGTGCAAAAATATTTTAAGAAAAAAAGAATGGAAAGATGTTTTCAATTTTTAATATATAAGGTAGAAAAAATATATTTTTATTAAGTTATGTACAAAATATGTTTTAAATAAAAGAGCAAATAAATAAATAAAAAAAGAGAAAGTATTTTCAATTTTTTAGTATATGACAAAAATGTATTTTAATTATGTGCTTAAAGAAGAGATGTATTATTTTGCTTTGCTAAGTAATATATACTAATTAAGAATATATTTTTATCAAAACTAATTTAAGTTAGAAAATAAATATATTATTTGTATAAAAAATAAGTAATTGATATTTTGTTAAAAAAAGGAAAGATAAGAAGCATTTTAATGGGCTTTTGAGGAGATTAGAAGCGGGTCAGGCCCAATGATCTTGAAGCAACATTTAGGGTTAGGCGTTTTGTCGTTCAGTTGAGGGAAGGAAATTAGGTTTAGGCGAGGCAGCGACGGCGTTCACTGAGTTCCGTTCATCTTCGTCTTCCATTAGTTGCTGAATGCAATTCTACTCCAAAGGCCGAGCCACCCAGCGCCACCTTCGGTTCCGGTCATCTCCATGGTTGGACCAAACCCAGACGGGCAAGGTAGCGATCTCACCTTCTTTATGCATTAGGGTTTTCACTCTTCTTTGCATGATTAGTTTGACTTATAATTTCACATGCTTATTATTGTTTGTTTTTTGAGATTGAGAAAAAAGAACGAAAAGCTACCTTAATCCTTGGGGACGGAGAAAGAGGAATCGGAACTGGAGGCATTGAGGCGGAGGCCCGGTGGAGGGGTTGCGTGATGAGAGCTTTCTTGACGTCCCTGGTTAGGTTTTATGATGCTCCTTAGGGTTTTGATGATGATTTGTGCTGAGAACCCTTTTTTTTAATTCACTTCTTTATCTCTTCTACTGCATGTTGCCTTGATGCGTTTATCGCCTATGATGAGGAAACTCTGAGGCTTAGGAGTTGGACGGGTTTATGGTCATTGCTTCTGTAGGTTTAGCATATGCTAGTTTACGTTTGTGACTGGTACATGGCCCTTTGGGTTAGGCAGACTGTGATGGTTTTTTGACAGCATGGTTGGTTTTAAGGTTTTAACTTATGCAGGCTTTACCTCTTGAGGGTTTTTGATGTATGGTCTCAAGCAATTTGTAACTTGTTAGGCTTTTTAGGTTGTGTTTGATGGTTTTGAGTTATGTTGGCTTTGAATTGGTTTCTAGTTGGTTTATCAGGTTTGAAGGCTAGGCCATGTTGATGCAGGTTCTGAGTTCTGGGATTGAACTTGGTAGCAGGTTTCGGTATGTTATGTTGTGTAGTTCGTATGTTCTGTATGTTTATGTGGGTTTCAGCAGGTTTTATGTTATGAAAGTAGATTGGGTTCTGCTGAGGCTTATGCTTTGGTTTGTATCTTTATCAGTAGACAGGTTTTGGGGCATTAGCAGGTTGATGGATCTTTTTGAGTTTGTATCAGCTTGCAGGTTTTGATGAAGGGTTCTGGTTACAGGTTGATGGTTCTTTAAGGCATAGTTACAGGTTTTTTATGTGTATGGCCTGTATGTTGAGGCTTATGGTAAGGTTTTTACAGCAGGTCAGCTTCAGGCTTGGTGGTCTCTCCGGTTGCAAGTTATATGCTTGCTTTGTTGTGAGGCTTGTGGGTTTGTATATTTTTTTTGTGATGTTGGTGCTTGGCTCAATCAGGTTTTTAAGCTCAGTATATTTTCTTTTGTTCTTTTGTCCTCTTTCTCTTGGTCTTTGGCGCCTAATATTTATTCAAACCTTGGTATTTTCCTTGATCCAAGTTGCTGGGTAGTTTTACAAAGTTTCTTGGCACTTTTCTATTTTTGGTAATTGCCTCTGCTGTGTACTTCTGCCCAGTTTTGAGTAATGCTGAATTGATGCTTCTTTTAACTTTTGCCTTACTGTCTAAGCCTGAAAAACCTGCTTCTATCTCTCTTATTTCTCTCTCTGTACAGTAGGACATTTAAATATGATTTATTCTGTACTTTGTTCTGAAGGGGCCCTGGGAAATGATGATAAAGAGCTTGCATAACACATTTTTCTCTGCATCTTTTTCTTTCTTTTGACAGCTTTGTGCGCTTTTATTGATAACTTTCCAAAATCTTTGTCAAATCTTTTTATTGGCAGCCTTGGCACTTTTGACAGCAATTTGTATTTTGTGATATCTTTCATATCTCTCTTTGGCAGCTTGGGTGGATTTTGTATTTTGACAGTAAATTGCCTTTTTGCTTTTGATAGAAAGTGGAATTGGATTTTAGTTTGACTTGAATTTGAACTATGCAGCTTGAACTTTGGATTTTATGCATTTGACATTTTGCATTTATGAATAAGAATCTTCCCTCTTTGTGAACCGGGAGAAATCCCGTGATTTGCAGAGAGGGTCAACTGATCCCAGTCAGTGGCCCCTAATGATGAGCAAATTTTATCAGTCTTCTTTAATTCAAATGCTTTCTGACTTTCTTCTTCTTTTTGCAGATAAAAATGGAGCACCGGAGCGAAGTGAAGAATGAAGAATATTAGAAATAGGATAGAATTTTATTTTCAATTTAATTTTTGTACACTATTATTATTTTAAATACTTTGTAATAAATACTCGTATCCAAATAATAACAATTGTAACAACTATTAAATATGAAATAAAAATTCCATTTAATTCTTTTCAATTCCTTTTATTTACTTGTTATTTATAATTCCTTAAATTAAATAAAATGAAAGTTTAAATTTCAAATATTTAATTCTTAGAACCATAAATAATCAACTAAACAATTGTTGATCAAAAATAAATGAATTCGACGTTTCCAACGTTCAAAGCAACGCGCAGTCGAGCACACAAAAAAAACTGATCAGACGCAATCCTCTTTTTCACTGATTCTTTTGCCAAGCACTGTAATTCCACACTGCACACATCCTTTTTGACTGGTGAATTCAAACCAACTGCCTCCTTTACTGATTAAATCAAGATAACGCGAATTTTAACCCGAATCTCGGAATAAACTGCAAAGTGCTGTAGAATTTAAATTCTTCTGAGAATATGCCCATAAAACCTTAACTCCTGATTAAATGCCAAATAACGCTCGCCTGATCAAAATTGAACCAAAAATCATCCAAACCCTAAGCCAACTGTGAAACAATCCAGAGTCCTAAAAATCAGTAAAAACCCTAATTTTGCTTGACTGTCAAGAAAAGTCCGTTTGTCCGATTCTTGAGCCAGTTTGAAAAGTCAGGAAAGGCTTGAAGCTGAGATTTCTTGGGGAAAAATGCGAGGGCAAATTTTGGGGTACAACAGCAACCTTCTGGAGAAATGAGTACCGCACCGATACCGTTTCCAAGTGCATTAGAAGCACCATCAAAGTACAGGGTCCATCGGGATCCTTGTTCAGGTCCGTCATACGTCTAAAATATTCAATGTTGTCCAATGTCATGATATCCTCGTCGGGGAAGTCGAACCTCATGGATTGGTAATCCTCGACAGCTTGATGGGCCAGATGATCGGCTAGTACACTCCCCTTTATAGCTTTTTGGGTCGTGTACTGTATATCGTATTCTGTCAGGATCATCTGCCATCTAGCGATTCTTCCAGACAAAGCAGGCTTCTCAAAGATGTACTTGATCGGATCCATATTAGAGATCAACAAAGTGGTATGAGTCAACATATACTGCCTTAACCGGCGAGCAACCCATACCAAAGCGCAACAAGTTTTCTCGAGCAGTGAGTATTGGGTCTCACAGTTGGTAAACTTTTTGCTAAGGTAATAAATGGCATGCTCTTTTAGGCCAGACTCATCATGTTGGCCCAGTACGCACCCCATTGAACTCTCTAGGACAGTCAGATACATGATTAGCGACCTTCCTTCAACGTGAGGCATCAAGATAGGAGGTTCCAGCAAATACTCCTTGATTTTATCGAAAGCAACTTGACAGTCATCATTCCATTTAACCACCTTATCTTTCTTCAACAACTTGAAGATTGGTTCACAGGTAGATGTTAGGTGAGAAATGAACCTTGCAATGTAGTTTAGGCGTCCCAAGACACCTCTGACCTCCTTCTTAGTGCGAGGGGAAGGCATTTCTCGTATAGATTTGACTTTGGCAGGATCAACCTCGATGCATTTGTTACTGACAATGAAACCCAAGAGCTTACCGGACCTGACTTCAAAAGTGCACTTGTTAGGGTTCAGTATGAGCTTGTACTCCTTCAACCTGACAAACAGCTTTTGCAGATGGTCGAGGTGTTCTTCTTCTGTTTGTGAACGGGCTATCATGTCGTCTACGTAGACCTCTATCCCATGATGTATCATATCATGAAACAAAGCTACCATGGCGCGTTGATAGGTTTCCCCGACATTCTTCAGTCTGAATGGCATCACCTTATAACATAATGTACTCCACTGTGTAACAAAAGTAGTTTTCTCCATGTCTTCAGGTGCCATTTTGATCTGGTTATAGCCTGAGAATCCGTCCATGAAAGAAAATACCTTGTGCTGAGTTGTATTGTCAACCAAGATGTCAATGTGAGGTAGTGGAAAGTCATCTTTAGGGCTGGCCCTGTTTAAGTCTCTGTAATCGATGCACATTCTCACTTTGCCATCCTTCTTAGGCACTGGCACAATGTTAGCAACCCATTGTGGATAGGAAGTAACAACAAGAAATCCAGCGTTGAATTGCTTCATAACTTCTGCTTTGATCTTTTCAGACATGTCGGGCCTCATGTGGCGAACTTTCTATTTAACTGGTGGACAGTCTTCTCTTGTGGGTAGACGGTGTACTGCAATATCTGTATCAAGTCCCGGCATGTCTTCGTAAGACCAGGCAAAGATCTCAACATATTCATTTAGCAGCTGGACTAAGCGCTCCTTGACACTTGGCTGTAGGTTGGAACCCACTCTAACTTCTTTTCTGTCTTCCTCTGTTCCCAAGTTGATTGTCTCTAACAACTCCTTGTGAGGTAGAATAGCCCTTTCTTCTTGTTGTAACAGTCTAGCCAATTCTCCAGGCACCTCATAGTCTTCATCACCTTCGTATTCAGCATGATATACCAGGTCTTCAGAGTCACTGAAGGCTATAACAGAATTGTTACCCATGGAATCCGGAATGGATGGGTACCTGCATTTGTGAGTGTGGGTGTGTGTAAGGGATAGCCACCTTTAAACAAATAAAATGTAAAAAGAAAGAAAATGAACACAAAAGCTTATATGTGAAAACGTCCATGATTCATTAAAATGGCATATGAAGATGGAAAATCAAACCCTTACAAATGGACCTATGTGCCTCGGGTAAGGCACAAGGTTAAAAGTGTACGAATTGTTTAAGAATTATTACAAACCAACAAAAATGTTTGAAAGATAAATTACTGATTGATGAAAGTAATGGGAACAAAGTCCTTTGCCTCCCAATTTCACAGTCCTCCTTCCACAGTAGGGAAAATACAATCTTCCAGATTGCTCTCCTCTTCATTATCCTCCAAAGCATTGACTCCATGATGGGTGATCTCCACTGGTGGCCCTCAAGCTCGGGAGCGGTGCACAACTTTTTGAGTAGAAGCAGTGAAACCCAAGCCTAATTTATCAAATTTAAAGGGAAAGTCGGGAAGCTGCCCCCAGATTGTGCTTCCTCCTTCTTCAATCATAGCTTTTGCATCTTTGAGAGACGACATCCGAGGCGGAGGTCGGGTAATCATGGGCACAGAAGGCACTGTCTTGGTTGCCGCAATCTCCTGAGCTACCTCTTCAAAATGCTGAAAGGGGGTTTCGATGAATTCACCATCCAATTCTACATAGAGGAAAGAATTTAGATGGCTTATCATGTATTCCTGTTCGCTGTGAACAATCACAATTTTTCCCTGGACAGGGTACTTGAGCTTCTGATGCAGAGTTAAAGTGACGGCTCCAGCATGATGAATCCAAGGTCTTCCCAACAAGCAAGAATAGGAAGGACAGATGTCCATGACATAGAATGTGGAGTTGAAGGTTTCAGTTCCCACTTTAATCAGGATGTCCACCTCCCCATGGACCATCCTTTTAGAACCATCAAAGGCTCGGACAATGATGTTGCTGGGCTTCAAGGTTAAACCTTCAGAATCTAGCCTGTCCAATGCTTTCTTTGGCAAGACGTTCAGCGATGAACCAGTGTCTACCAGAATGTGTTCCAGAGTAGTCCCCTGCATTCTACCGAGACATGCAAAGCGTCGTTATGTTTTCTCCCTTTGATTGTTAGATTAGCATCGGAGAATCCTAGACCATTGTCTGCTGTTAAGCTAGCTACACATTCCTGGAACTGATCCACGGAGGTTTCCTAGGGCACATGGTCCGTCTTTAAAAATCGAATCAGAGCTTTGGCATGAGTTCCTAACAAAGCAGCAAGGCCAACATGGAAATCTTTGAGGGGGTTTGCCCCAGTTGCTCAACAACATTATAATCGCTTTTCTTGATTATTTTCAAAATCTCTTCCATTTCTTTTTGAGAAGTTTCAGGGATGATCAACGGCTGAGCCCTCGTCCTAACATGCTCTTCTTGGATCCCTTTCCCTCTATCATCAGCAATAGTAGAGGGGACAACCACAAGAGTTACAACTTCTTCAATAACTGGAGTTCTCGCAGATATGTTGACCAGTGCAGGGGTAACTTTAGGAGCAGCTGAAGGTCCAAAGATTTCCTTTGGAGGGGCAATCTCCGGAGAGAAAATTCTTCCACTGCGGGTGATTTTACTCGTTCCGGCAATGTTTCCAATGTCGGAATTCTCTTCATCAGAACTCTCTTCAGTTGATTCAATTTTCTTAATACTGTGGTAAAAGATCTCTCCCCCATAGTTCCACGGTATTGATTTGTTGGACTTGTACAGGATAGGCCCCGACATGGTTATCTTCAAAGGTACAATCTTCGGATCGGATGTAATCTTAACAGGTCTTTTGGAGACCTTGGAAAGATTGGCGGATATGGTAATTATTGAAATATCATTGACAGGAGTCGGTGTAACAAGATTCTTCTCAAAAAGGATCTCTTGGTTATCCATTAGGCGCTGGATGCCTAACTTCAACAACAGACAGTCGGTTGGTAAGGATGAACAAAGACGACAATCTTCTTCACAACCTGGGAAAATCCCAGCCTTCAGCAAATTCAACTTGATTAACGGTAGCGGAGTCATCAAATCATCAACAGTAGCAACAAAAATATCCTCTTCAACAGCATGGGCATTGTGACCATGTTTTGGCATTGGGGCAGAGATCATGTTCGGCTTTTCAGGGGCGTCGAACTCAACTTCTTTAGCATCTATCAAGTCCTGAATCTTATTTTTGAGAGCCCAACAATTGTTGGTGTCATGCCCTAGGCTGTCTGAATGATAAGCACACTTGGCATTTGAATGGTAGTAAGGAGAAGATGTATTCGGATTCTTCGGTGCCTCTTTCAAACTTGCAAGGTTTAACTTCAAGAGATGAGGGAGAACCTGAGCATGTGTCATATTGATCCGGGTGAATTGCCGTGCAGGCTTTTCCACCCTTGCTTGGTTGGTTCTGGGTTGATTATTTCTAGGCTGATCAGCTGCAGACTTCTGAATCATTACGGCCCCCACCGCTGGCCGGCGCTCAACTCTTCCTTGACTTCTTTGGGAGTAGATAGTTGAGACTTCTTTCTTTGCTGGAAAAGTCTTTTTGATGGCAGCGGAAGCAGATGCATCCTTTTGAATTTTCCCGCTCTTGATGCCGGCTTCAACTCTATCACTAGTTAGAATTAACTCGGTGAACCCCACAGACGAACTTCCAATCAGGTGATTGAAAAAGGGGCCTGACAGTGTACCCAAGAACATATCTACCAGCTCCCTCTTAGATAGAGGTGGTTGTACTCGTCCTGCCAAGTCTCTCCATTTCTGGGCATACTCTTTGAAACCTTCATTTGAGACCATGCCCGTACTCTATAATTGAGTACGGGTTGGTGCTAAGTCCGCATTATATTGATACTGTCTGTAAAAGGCAACTGCCAAATCCTCCCAATTGTGCACATCAGACCTCTCTAGCAGGTAGAACCAATCTAATTGCGTCCCCGAAAGACTGTCCTGGAAGAAATGAACCCATAGGTCTTTATTAGAAGAATGCGGTTGGATTTTTCTGACGTAAGATCGTAGGTGTATCTTTGGACAAGACAACCCATCGTATTTAGCAAAAAGAGGCACCTTGAACTTAGGGGGAATCACAATCCCAACAACCAACCCTAGCTCCTCAAAGTCCAGCCCAGGCACTCTTTGTATCTCCATGGCATCCAGACGCTCTTCCAGGTTCTTGTATTTGTCGTCTGCAGGAGGGTACTGCTGTTCTGAATAGTCTTCATCCTCTTCTTCCTCTTCTTCCTCAGACTCAGATGGAACTGCAGTCTCTTTACCCTTTCTCACCCCTTCATCAGATGTTGAGGGGAAATCCAGGACCCTTCTAGCTTGACCTTCAAATCTTCTACCCATGGTAGCCACACCAACCCTCTTCTTTTTCTTTTTCTCCTTTTCCTTTTCCAGCAAAGTTTTGAGCTCCTCCTGATCCTTAGCCAAGGTCACGAGTAGCTGTTGGAACTGTGAATTCTGCGCTTGTAAGTATTTGACCGTCTGCTCTATATCCATCTTGCTGAAATAAACAACAGAGAGATAAGGAAACCTGGTGTGAAGACCAGTTTATGCATATGATGAATGATGTGTATTCATGTAATGCATTCAAGGATTCAGAAATTCAAATTTGTTTTAAACAAAAAGGAACACATGTCATATTAATAAGATAGAATTTGTTAGTACATCAATGCCCCATGGGCAAAATAATACAAAATTCTAATGTTAAAAGACGTTGCGCATCCTCTTTGGTGCAATGTAGGTGTTGAGAGTCTGCTCTTCATGAAGTTGACGAGTAAGTTCCAAAACCTTCTTCTCACTTGCGTAGAATTGGGCTTCAAAAGTATCGCGCTCTCCCTTGAGCTGTATCCAACTCCTTTGTAAATCTTCAAGTGATGTTGGCATGTCGGGATGCAGGAGGGTGTATGGAACCTCTCCTTCCATAACAGGCTCTTTGATCACAGGAAGAATGTAGGGGTAAGGCATCATAAGACTTTGGGCGCGGGTTCGTACCCACTTGAGGTAAGGCTCAAGAGGGATGGAATTCTTATGTCCCAAGGTCTTAGCGTTCACTTTGTTGGGCATTCTCCAAGCTCGGATAAACCTTTGTCAAAGTCCTTGATTGTCATTGTCGAAGTCAAAAACCAAGTTTGGAATCAACATGTCATGTGGGCCATCCCTTCGGGCATACCCAAACTGTCTCAGAGCTAAGCAGGGGTTGTAGGTGATGCCTCCCTTAATTCCAAGTAGAGGGACATTAGGGAATTCCCCACAACGATCAATGATGATAACATTTTCTCTAGATCAAGAACACCAATGAACATCTGAATGTGTAAGAGTCATCAATCATTGTGACCACCTCAAACCTTGTTCATTCTTCAAGACTGATTGGGGAAGGTGAGAAATAAACCACCTTTCTAGAAGAGGAGTACAACACATGAGAACACCTCTTTTCCTCATTGTTCGAGTGTGAAAAGAGTGGAGGATATCCCCAAGCAATGTAGGCACCGGGTTACGAGCCATGAAAATTTTGACAGCACTTACATCTATAAGTTGGTCAGGGTTTGGGAACAAGACCATCCCATAGATGAGAAGAGCTACAATCTCCTCAAAAGATTGTAAGTCCAAATAATTCCAGCAACTTTGGGCCTTCTCAAACAAGAACTTTGACAAGAAACCTTTGACACCACTTCTAGTTTCCCAATAGCCTATGATATCAGATGGTTGCAAGTGTAGGGCTTGAGCAACATCTTCAGGCTTTGGATCTCTTTCTGTACCATTGTAAGGTAGTTGATGGAGAATAGGAATCCTCAAGAGTTGAGAAAATTCCTCCAAAGTAGGCACAAACTGGTAATCAGGAAATGTGAAGCAGTGGTGTAGGGGGTCAAAGAACTGGAAGAGAACTTTCACCATGTCTTCCTCAGTGTTGGTGGAGACTAAGTTGAGAAGACGACCATGCCTCTCGGTGAATGGAGAATTCTCAGGAATCCTTGAAGCTAGCTCCTTAAGTTGAGGAGGAATTCTTACAAGGTTGACTTGGATTGTTTTCCTGCGAAGTGAATCCATTACCTACAAAACAGGAACAAAGATGAAGATCCAAATCCTTGAAATGGTTAGTGGATGCATATGATGCTTCATGATGTTATGATGTTATGCAAAAGTATATATGTATAAACAAATCACACAAGTTCCTAGTTTCAGGCTTGCATGAGGTTTCATAGGTAAGTACCCTCTTGAAGTTTAGTTGGCTCAACCTGTCCTATAAATAGTAACCGAGTTCTAAGGAGCTCAATATCACTGGATTATTTTCTGTGTTCATTGTTTCAGTTTAGCCACATTACTGTCGACCGAAATATTCCAAGAAAACAACCCTCAATGAGTGTAGTATCGAGTATCTACCAACTTCGGACTGCGCCATAGTCGGTCATCTCACTACCCCTAAAAAAGGCCAAGTTAGTCAAGTAAAGGTTCTAAAAGTCCATTAGTGCTTTTATGACATCACTCAGCGGCCCCGTATTCTCTTTGATTAACTCAAAGGCTACCGGTACCCACAAATATGTCGCACTAATATAGCTATTGCTTCAACCATGTCGGTATACCCCGCACAGTTTCCACAATGTATTGCTATTTACCTATGAATGTTTCCCAAATCCTGGTAGAGGATTCAAACCCAAACAATAGAACCAAATGTAAAGAAATCAAGTCAAGCAAGATAAGCATGTAAAGGTGATCTAAAACCCTAAGGTAACCCCACTTTTAGATTTTTTCCCCAGTAGAGTCGCCAGTTCTGTGATGCGGTGGGAGAAGTGACTTGAGGTTTTGCGTTTGTGTTCGCAAATGTTTCAGTTTAGAAAGAGTCGCTACCGACTTTTATTTTATCCAAAAGGAAAGGTAAAAAAGCACAGGAAAGACCTTTGAGATTGTTTTTGGGTTCGGGGGGTAGATTATGAAAAGGGAAGGTGCTAGCACCCTTTTCATCCATGGTTTTCCATGGGCTCTTAGTTACTTGTTTTAGATCACTTTCTTTGCTTTTCCAATTATTTGAAATGGTGCTTTTGTGTGTGGTTTTGAAAGTATTTAGAAAAGAGGCCTTTGTTTAGGCAACCTTTGTAATGATTCTTGTTTGAATGTATACAAAGGTGTTTGTCTTTTGAAAAATGTTTCAATGTTTGAAAGTTTGTTTTGGGAAAATGTTTTGAAATTGTGTTGTGTTTTTGAAATTAGCAAGGATGGTTTGCAAGTTTGATCAAGTAACTAGGAGTTGTCTACCCTAATCAAAGATCTTTCCTACACATTTTTAACCCTTTGACATTGTTGTTTTACCATTGTATTTGGTAAACAACATTGTCTTTGGATGTTAAACGGGACGGGCGTGGGTCATCGTATGACCATGATAACAATTGTGCTAAGTATCTTAGCAAGTTTTTTGAGGGTCTAGATCATTTTTGTATAGGCAACCAAGATAGCGTCATCGAGGGACTATGATCTTTTTGTTTTGATTTTGTTTTGCCAAGATACCTAGCATGCATACCATGGTCATTTTTAAGGCAACAAGTGGATGAAACCCTAGGGGTGCTTGTGTGCATTGTGTTGTCATTTTTCATGCATTTTTGTCTTGTGTTTAGTCAAGCTATTTGTTTGATTTTGATTCTTTGCATACAAACCCTAATCTTACTATCATGGCATTTGAAAGCGATAAAATGCGTAAAAGTAAATCTAAGACTATTACAACATTATTATGGGGAGAGGGGTACAAGTTTGAATAAGGGGATATTGCTCAAAAATAAACCCTAAAACTATTATTACAACCAAATTGAAATATTGCACAAATAAATAAATAGACAAATATTTAAATGTACAAATAAATATAAATATGCAAAGGATGTTTTTGTATTTTATTTTATGTATGTAAAATATATTATTTATGTCTCGAAAATAAGAAAAATATTAATGATTATTTTTGAAAGGGTGGAAACCCTAGTTTTTGTTTTAAGAAAATATATATTCTATATTATTTATTTATGTACAAGAAACTAAATAAAAATATATACAAAAGTGTTAAAAAATTAAAATGTGTGAGAAAATATTATTTAAGTGTATAAATAATAAAAATAAAAATATATGATATTTTTTGTATTATTTACAAATTTTAATTAAGAAAATAAAGTAATATTAACCTAATAATTATTTATTATGCAAATAAAAATAAAATAAAAATATGATAAAATGCCAAAAATAAAGAAGATATTTTTTGTGATTTTTAATGTTCAAGAAAAAATAATAAAGTCAGAAAATAAAAATAGAAATGAAAAAATATGCAAAAATAAAGAAATGGGCCAAGGGGTGCAAAAAGCAGGATGAGGGGTGTCAAAAGCAGGACAAAGCCAGGCCCAACCCAGATTCCACTTCATCCCTGTCCTTGAGAATCAGAAAACGCGCGCTTTATGTACAAACTTGTAACTCCTGCATACGTGCTTAAAAACAAAAACTTGCAACATGAAAGTTATAGCTCATCATCACACGATTCTAACCATATAAAAAACTTGATCTAACTCTAAGAAACCAGAGAGAATTTTATCACCCCCAATTTCTGACCTAAAAAATTCAGCAACTTCAACATCCAAATTCTCCTAGCTCAGCTAACATAAATGAATTCTATGCATATGTACAGTTCAAGGACATTAAGGGCTACATTTTTGCTTCACAAACCTAAGCTTAATGATTCCTAAATAAGGAGATAGAAAGTTGGAAAATACCTGTTTCAGTCAAGCTCGAGTATGGCAATGTAGCAACTTTTAGTGAGGCCTGAAGGACTTTTGAGCTTGCTTGATGTTCCCTTGACCTTTCCCAATGCCCATCTTGCTTTGAAATGGCTTGAATCTCTCTATAGAACTCAACCTGCAAACTCAGAATTTGAAAATGGTGAAGCTTGAAAATGAAGTTACAGTTGCTTGAGAAGGGCTGGGATAGTTCAGATGTATTATTTAGAATGTGTTTGAAGTGGTTTGGGATAAAACGCACGAGGCAATTAGAAGATGGCTTGAGTTCTGCAGGGCTTGCCCTGTTTTGGACAGAACTTGGAGTTTTTATGCTTAAGGGTGTTTGAGAGGCTTGTAACTTGTGTTTTTGGCTTGGTTTGATATGCCGAACTTCTTTGAAATGAGACTTAGACTTGCTCTTATCAGATTACAAAGTTAGGGACCTTTTGCAAGTTGACTTGTTTTTGAAGCAAAAGTTGGAATTGGAAATGCCAAGGTTGTACAAGCTAACTTGAGGCCTGCTGATAGTTGGTACAACTTCCCTGATATTAGTGAACTTTGTTTGCATAAAGAAATCAGGTCCATGGCTCAAGACAAACAAAATTGCCAAAAGCATGCTTTATCAAAGTGGCAATGTTAACTTTTTGCCATTTTTGGATTAAACCTTTGTATAATGCTTCATAGATCAGAACAATGCCATAATACAATATGTTTGCATTTAATTTATGAGTTTAGAAAGGATTAGAACCTGTAAACCATGTACAAGCATGCTTTGGACAGAATTGCAAGTTGTAGCAATGTGCAAAATGCCTTGGCCAAAAGTGATAGTTTGCCATTTTCAATCCTTCAATTCTCCCTAACCATAAATGATCTTGGAGAGTTCTTGGACATTTTGGAAAGCTTGTAACATGATCTACAATCAATTTTTAAAATGAATTTTGAGATTCCAATTGGAAATATGTGAAAAATTGCCATGAAGATAGGTCAAAATCCTGCCTAAACTAGGGCAAAATTTCACTAAGTTAAAAGTTTCATGGACCCTTGTTCATAAAATCATAACTTGAGATCCAAGCCTCTTTTTGGAAAACTTTGTGTATAAATGTTGTAGATTTTGTGAAGGAATACAACTTTCATGTTGAAATTTTTGTTTGAATCCAATTGCATCATGGTGAAAAAGTTGGGAAAAGTTGGGAAAAAATAAGAAATTTTCACAACTTAGAAAATTTCTAAGTTATGAAAATTTTCCATTTTAAACCCTAATTTTAAAAATTAGGTTTCTTGGTGAACAAGTTTCATGTTTTGACACATCTTGATGAAAAATGACCCTTGGAACTTGATTTTGACCAAAAAGTCAAAGTTTGACTTTTCAGTGTACAGTTGATTTTTGATCAGTTGACTGGAAAATTCACTTGTCAATCCAATGCATTTGAGATCTTTTGAACCTTGTGATTAGGCCAAGATGATGCCATTGAGTCCTTGAAATCATGCTTGAACCCAATTTTCCACTGGCTAGGTTAAAAATCAGAAATTGCCCTTTATAGTCAAAACCCTAAAAATGACCATTTTGCCCTTTTGATGATCTGATCAAATTTCTTGAGGAGTTGTGGTCCAAACTTGATCAAATGGTTCATATGAGTATATAATGTTGATGTGGATAAAAAATTATAAGGTTTGACTGTAAATTGGCCACGATTGACTTTTTCCCCAATACAGTTGATTCTTAGTTCAACTGTCTAATTGACTAGGCAAAAATTTGATTCAAGGCTTGAAACTTGGTATGAGAAATCCTAGAGGTCCAACATGAAGTATGAAAGTCACATTAGGCATTGAAAGTCCAAAAATCCCTGTGAAAACTCAAACCCTAATTTCAGGTCAACAATGCAAGGAGATGTCTTGAGCAGAGCAAACCCTAATCCGGTCTGGAGTCCAAAGAGTCTTGTGAGGGGAAATCTTGATAAAATGAGAGGGAAAATTTTGGGGTACAGCAACTGCCCCTGTTCAATCTTCTTGAACCTGAAGAGTTAGATTGGCGAGTTTTCTGTTCGTGACTCGAAGGTAAAAGATGATTGGACACTAGAGTGCCTGTAAATTTGCACTCGTCAAAATGTAGTTGAGGGAATGGGCTTAAAGATGCCATTTGGAGAGGTGACAGAATATTGTCAGAGATGGGCTTAAAGATGCCATCCAAGAATGTTTGTTGAAAATCAGGAGAATGAACATCGGAATGGTATCTGTATCTGGAACGTATCTGAGTTGTATCTGGAGATTAGATCTATATGAGCAAGGGAATGTCGTCCGTGTCTGGAGTGTATCCGAGCTGTAACTGGAGATTGAATCTGAATGAATAACAGAATGACTGCCGTGTCTGGAGTTTATCTGTATTGTACCTGAAATCTGAATAAGCGACAGAATGACATTCGTGTCTGGAGCATCTCTGGGCTGGGGAAAAGGTCTGAATGAGCGATAGAATGGCTTCCGTGTCTAAAGCATATCTGGACTGTATCTGAAATTGAGATCTGTATGAGTAGCAGAATGACTTCCGTGTCTGGAGTGTATCTGAACTGTAACTGGGATCTGAATAAGTGATCTGAATGAGTAGTATAATGACTTCCGTGTCTGGAGTGTATCCGTACTGTATCTGAAATCTTTGAAATTTTTTGAAGATAGATTTTAATCTTATCCTGAAAAGGGTAAAATGTTAGCTGAAACACAAAGTTATGTTGCATGAAATGTATGATGCAATAAAATGTGTTTTATCAATGTTTATGATATATGAATGTAATGTATGCGCATGTAAGCTGATCCGTTGTCTTGATGAGGAAAATAAATCCTTGATAGTTGGAGATAATAAACTCTTTGACTACTGTCGGGGAAAATAAATCCTTGACCGCTGTTGGAGATTCAAAATCTTTGATTGCTGAGGATGAGAAATCCTTACTGACTACTGCTGGGGATAGAAAATCCTTGGCAACTCGCGGGGATTATCAAAACTTTGACAAATTCTGTGGGGATGTGAGAATCCTTCACGACTTTCCTGGGGATATAAGGATCCTTCAAGTCTTTGGAGTTGGAGGATGATAAATATTCTATTGTGAGAATGATGCCAAGTGTTGCTTGAGAAACCTGCTTGGGGAATCCCGAGAACTTTGATGACTATGGATGGAGATTACACAATGGGAATCCTTACTCGGCTGGGGAATAAGGAAACTCTGAATATTTCTACCGGGGATCAAACAAAGGAAAACCTTGATCTGCTGGAGAATAAGGAAGACTCTGATGGCTTCTATGGAGAATTAAGAATGAGAATCTTCAATCTGTAGGGGATTAAAAATTCTGACAAATTCATGTTGTAGAGTTATGAAGACTATGGCAACTTCACTGGGGAATCAAGAATGAGAATCTTCGATCTGCTAGGGGAATTTGAATCCTTTGGGAATTCAAGATAGGAAGCTAAGAATGAGAATCTTAATTATGTTAGGGAGTTAAGAATGGGAATCTTCATTCTGTTGGGGAGTAAAAACTCTATGGGGAATAGCTATACTGCTGGGGAGTAGCTATCCTTCCGGGGAGATCAGGAGCTTGGGCTGGATGCCAATCTACTGGTGAATTATCCGGAGATTAGGGATAAAACAATACTTAACTGTTATCTGGTTGATTTCCAGGCTTTAAGACAACTTGCTGGGGAATCTGGGGAAAACTGAATGGTTTCCGCTAGGGATTGATAGTTGGAAACTTGACTTGACTGGGGGAGAAAGTTTCATCTCCGTTGAGGGTTTGTAGTTCAAAGTTTTTTCTCCGCTGTGGATTGGGAATTTGAAAACTTAACTCTGATGGGAACTAAAGGTTTGAAAATATAACTTCGTCGGGGATTGGAAGTTTGAAGATTCGACTCTGGCGGGGATTTAAAAATTTAATTCCGCTGGGGATATGTATTTCAATGGTTTTAGCTCCGCTGGGGATTTAAATGATGTACTGCAGGGGATTTCTCTTAGAATAGCCTAAAGACGTTTTCCTATACTTTCAACCTGTCAGTAATTATTCTTTCGCCTTTCATTTATTTGAAAATAGTGATTATTTTCAAATGCATATGCTCATTTAATAAACGATTGGACGTTTTCAAATAAAACACAAGTGTAAAGAAAAAGAACATGCAAATAGTTTTCTGCACTTTGAAGTATCTTTGTATTAACTTTGTATAAGTATTTTGTACAAAGGAAGACAAACATCCTAGTAAGAGAACGTTGTCATAAAAATTGAGAAAAATTTATACAAAAAAAGATGGCTATGTGTAAACATTTCATGGGGTTCCCATTCTGCTATAGCCTTCGTAACTCTGGATATCTTGTCCATTCGTTGCTTCGTTCGATGATGATTGGATTGATCAGAAGCCTAGAGCTTGTCTGTGAAGAGATTGTCCTTAAAGTGATCTGACGAGACATAGTCATACGCTTTAATTCCCTAACTTTTGCCTGGACCTCCCTTTTGGGTTTTCAATCCACCGGGAAACCCTTTTTTTCCCAAGTCGCCCTTTCGGGTTTTCAACTTGCCGGGTGTACAGATTTTTTTATTTATCCCTAATTTTTGCCTGAACCGCCCTTTCGGGTTTTCGATTCACCGGGATGCCCATTTTTGCCCAAGTCTCCCTTTCGAGTTTTCAACTTGCCGGGTCATTTATGCGTAGTATCTTTTGACTATGTCTGCGTTCGCAGGGTGCGTCAGGTCGTCACCGTCCATGGTGGTTAAGATCATTGCCCCACCAGAAAAGATGTTTTTGATCACAAATGGTCCTTAGTAGGTAGGAGTCCATTTTCCCCTGGGATCACTTTGCGGCAAGATGATCCACTTGATTACAAGATCCCCGACTTGATATACCTGGCACCTGACTTTCTTGTTGAATGCCTTGATCATCCGTTTTTGATACGCCCGACCATGGCAAATAGCAGTAAGTCGCTTTTCATAAATCAAGTTAAGTTGATCAAGTCGGGTCTGAATCCAATCGTCTTCACTCATACCAGCATCTTTCATGATTCTCAAGGAGTGAATCTGAACCTCGATAGGTAAAACAACTTCCATGCCGTATACCAAAGAATAGGGTGTTGCCCCAATTAAAGTACGTGCTATGGTACGGTATCCGTGCAGAGCAAACGGTAACATCTCATGCCAGTCCTTGTAGGTGACTGTCATCTTTTGTATGATCTTCTTGATATTTTTGTTCGCAGCTTCGACAGCACCGTTCATCTTTGACCGATAGGGAGATGAATTATGATGTTGAATCTGGAACTGTTCGCACAAGGCGGTGATCATAGTATTGTTTAGGTTTGTACCGTTGTCAGTGATGATCCTTTCGGGGATACCATACCGGCAAATGAGGTTCTGCTTGATGAACCGGGCAACCACATTCTTTGTAACGGATGCGAAGGAAGCTGCTTCGACCCACTTGGTGAAGTAATCAATGGCCACCAAGATGAAATGATGTACATTGGATGTTGTAGGCTTGATCTCTCCAATCATGTTGATTCCCCACATAGCGAATGGCTTGAGTTGAAACAATGACCAAGGAAACAATCCAGTGATATTGAGCTCCTTAGAACCCGGTTACTATTACTAGGACAGGTTTAAGCCAACTAAACTTCAAGAGGGTACTTACCTATAAAACCCCATGCAAGCCTAAAATAAGAACTTGACTGCTTTTCTTGTATATGCATACTTGTACATAACATCATGGACATCATGAACATCATATGCATCCACTAACCATTTCAAGGATTTTGGAGATTCATATTTGTTCTTGTTTTGTAGGATATGGATTCACTTCGCAGGAAAACTATCCAAGTCAACCTTGTAAGAATTCCTCCACAACTTAAGGAGCTAGCTTCAAAGATCCCTGAGAACTCTTCATTAATTGAGAGACATAGTTGCCTACTCAACTTGGTCACCTCCAACACAGATGAGGATATGATGAAGGTTCTCTTTCAATTATTTGATCCTTTGCACCATTGCTTCACATTTCCTGACTATCAGCTTGTGCCTACTTTGGAAGAATTCTCTCAACTCTCGAGGATTCCTATTCTCAATCAACTACCTTTCAACGGTACAAAAAGAGACCCAAAGCCAGAAGAGATTTCTCAAGCTCTACACTTGCACTCATCTGATGTCACAACTCATTGGGAAACTAGGAGTGGTGTCAAAGGCATCTTAGCAAAGTTCCTGTTTGAGAAAGCCCAAAGCTGTTGGAATTCCTTAGACTTGCAAGCCTTTGAGGAAATTGTGGCTCTTCTTATCTATGGGATGGTCTTGTTCCCCAATCCTGACCAACTCATAGATGTTAGCACCGTCAAGATCTTCATGTCACGCAACCCGGTGCCTACATTGCTAGGGGATATCCTACACTCTTTTCACACTCGCACAATGAGGAAAAGAGGTGTCCTTATGTGTTTCACTCCTCTCCTGGCAAGATGGTTTATTTCTCATATTCCCCAATCAGTCTTAAAGAATGAGCAAGGTTCAAGGTGGTCACAAAGGTTAATGACGCTCAAACATTCAGACATTCATTGGTGCTCCCGATCCAAAGAGAATGTTATCATTGTTGACCATTGTGGAGAATTCCATAATTTCCATCTACTTAGAATTAGGAGAGGCATCACCTACAACCCATGCTTAGCTTTAAGACAGTTTGGTTATGCCCAAAGGGATGGCCCACACGAGATTTTGATTCAAGGTTTGGTATTCGACTATGACAACGATGATCAAGGTCTTCGCCAGAGATTCTTTCGAGCTTGGAGGATGCTTAACAAGGTGGATAGCAAGACTTTGGGGCACAAGAATTCCATCCCTCTTGAGCCTTACCTCAAATGGGTACGAACTCGTGCTCAAAGTCTTATGATGCCTTATCCTTCCATCCTTCCAGTGATTATTGAGCCTGTTAAGGAGGGAGATGTTCCATACACTATCCAACATCTTGACATGCCTACATCTCTTGAAGACATACAAAGATAGTGGATACAACTCAAAGGAGAGCGAGATACTTTCAAGGCCCAATTCTACGCAAGCGAGAAGAAGGTTTTGGAACTCACTAGGCTACTTCATGAGGAGCGGACTCTAAATGCCTATATTGCACCAAAGAGGATGCACACTACTTTTTTATCTTAGAGTTTCGTATTATTTTGCCTAAGGGGCATTGATGCATTCAAACTTTATCTTATTAATATGACGTGTGTTTATTTTTTTCTAAAACGAACTTGAATCTTTGAAATCCTTGAAAACATTGCATATGCACATATCATTCATCATAACATAAACAAGTCTTTTGCAACAAGTTTCCTCATCTCTCTACTGTTTATTTCAATAAGATGGATCTCGAACAAACAATCAAAGATATCCAAACTCAGAACATGCAGTTTCAACAGTTGCTCATGACCCTGGCCAAGGGGCAAGAAGAATTGAAGACTCTGCTAGCTGAAGAGAAGAAAAAGAAAACAAAGAAGGTAAATGGAGTCTTGAACATGGGGAGAAGATTTCATGAACAAACGAGAAGGACTTTGAATTTTGCAACAACATTTGGTGAAGGAGAGGGGAAAGGCAAGGAAACAACGGTCCAGTTAGAATCTGAAGAGGAGGAAGAAAAGGAAGACTACTCTGAGGAACAATATCCTCCCGCTGATGACAAGTACAAACATCTTGAAGAGCGTTTGAGCGCGATGGAAATACAAAATGTGCCAGGCTTAGATTTTGAAGATTTGGGACTAGTGTCGAGGATTATGATTCCTCCAAAGTTCAAAGTGCCTTTGTTTGCAAAATACGATGGAGTGTCATGTCCTAAGATGCATCTCTGATCATATGTAAGAAGGATCCAACCACACTCAGCTGATAAAGACTTGTGGGTGCGTTTTTCCAAGATAGTCTATCTGGAACACAACTCGACTGGTTTTACCAACTAGAAAGAGCCAACGTCCATAATTGGGAAGATCTTGCCGCATCTTTCTATAAGAAATATCAGTACAATGCCGATTTGGTGCCTACCCATACTCAACTTTAAAGTATGGCTATGGCTTTCAATGAAGGTTTCAAGGATTACGCATAGAAATGGAGAGATCTGGCTGGGAGAGTTCAACCCTCTCTATCCGAAAGGGAATTAGTGGACATGTTCTTAGGCACTTTGTCTGGCCCTTTTTTCAACAATTTAATTGGAAGCTCATCTGCAGGATTTACTGAGCTAATACTAACCAAAGAGAGGGTGGAAGCTAGCATAAGAAGTGGAAAGATTCAGAAGGATTCATCTTCTTCTACAGCTGTGAGGAAGCCTTTTATTGGTAAGAATGAGGTATCTGATGTTTATCCACAAAGAAACCAGGAGAGAGCCAAGCGCCGACCAATAGTAGGGGCTGTTATGATTCCAAAGCCCACGTCTGATCAACAAAGAAGTAATCGACCAAGGGTGGAAAGGCCAGTCCGGCAATTCACCAGAATCAACATGACTCCGTCTCAAGTATTACCGCATCTTTTAAGATCCAATTTGGTAACCCTGAAATAAGCTCCGAAAACCCCCAACACAAATTCCCCTCATTATCACCCCAATGCCCGTTGCGCATATCACTCTGAAAGTCCTGGTCACGATACCAATAACTGTTGGGCCTTGAAAAACAAAATACAAGATCTCATTGAAGCAAAAGAAATTGAGTTTGATGCGCCCAAGAAGCCAAATGTTATCTCTGCTCCCATGCCCAGACATGGTCACAACACCGATGCTATTGAAGAAAATTTATTTGTTACCACAATTGATGAACTCGTAACTCCACTTCCAATCATTAAGATAAACTTGTTGAAAGCTGGTGTATTCCCGGGTTGTAATGAAGACTGCCATCTATGCTTATCCTCACCAACTGATTGCGCCTTGTTGAAAACAGGCATTCAACGCTTGATAGACAACAAAGAGATTCTGTTTGAAAGTACTCCTGTTTCACATGTTCCTGTTGAAGATGTTTCGATCATTACCATATCTGCCAATTCTTCCAGGGTCTCCAAAAGACCCGTTAGAATTACATTGGTTCCGAAAGCAACTCCTCTAATAATCACAATGCCTGGGCCAGTCCCATATGAATCAGACAAAACTGTGTCGTAGAATTATGGTGGGGACATTTATTACCATGGAATCAAACAAGATGGGCTGGCCGCCGAAGAGATAAACTCCGAAGAAGAAGATTCTGACATCAATAATATTGCTAGAACTAGTAAAATTACCCAAAGCGGTAGGATCTTTTCTCCATAAATTGCCCCCCCAAAGGCATTTTTTGGACCCGTGGCTGCTCCAAAGGTTACTTCCGTACCCATAATCATCTATGCAAATTCCCCTATTGATGAAGCTGTTATAACCCCTGTTGTCATTCCTACCAACACTCCTACTGCTGAAACCCGAGGAAAAAGTATTCAAGTAGAGCCTGTCCGGACGAAGGCTCAGTCGCTTAGTCGAACAGTTGGGGAAAACTCCCTCCAAGATCTCCATACTGGCATTACTACTGTGTTCTGAGGCATATGCGAAAGCCTTGGTGAAGTTCCTAAATACAGCCCATGTGTCTCAAGAGACGTCTACTGACTAATTTCAAGATTGCATGGCCAATCTGACAGCGGATAACGGCCTAGGCTTCTCGGATGCTGATCTGACACCAAGGGGAAGAAAGCATAACGAGGCATTACATGTCTCTGTGGAATGTAGAGGCACAACTCTGGCCCATGTCTTGGTGGACACTGGCTCATCTTTGAATGTTTTACCGAAAAAAGATCTCGATAGACTTGACTGTGAAGGACTGACGTTAAAGCCAAGTAACATAATAGTAAGGGAATTTGATGGCTCGAAGAGGATGGTACATGGGGAGGTGGATATCCCCATAAAGGTTGGGACTCAAACTTTCAATTCAGCCTTTTATGTAATGGACATCCGCCCCTCTTACTCCTATCTGCTAGGACGGCCATGGATCCATAATGCTGGCGCTGTCACCTCTACATTACACCAGATGCTAAAGTATCCAGTTCAAGGAAAAATTATCATTGTCCACGGAGAGGAAGAATACATGATTAGCCATCTCAATTCCTTAAGGTATGTGGAATTGGACGATGAGTTCATTGAAACTCCTTTTCAACACTTCGAAGAAGTCCCCCAAGAGGTTGCAGTGACCAAGACTGTGTCCTAGATTCCCAAGATTACAAGACCTCCACTCTGAATGTCATCTCTGAAGGACGCCAAAGCAGTAGTAGAGGAAGGTGGATGCTCCATCTAGGGGTGTGATACGGTGGGAGAACTGACTTGAGGTTTTGCGTTTCGTTCGCACTTGTGCGGTTAGTAAGAGTCGCCACCGACTTTTCTTTTATCCAAAAGGAAAGGTAAAAAAGCACAGGAAAGACCTTTCGAGATTATTCTCGGGTTCAGGGGGTAGACTATGAAAATGGAAGGTATTATCACCCTTTTCATCCATGGTTTTCCATGGGCTCTTAGTTACTCGTTTAGACCACTTTCTTTCATTTGATTGTGTGCTTGTGGTGTGGGCTTTGAAAGTATTTTGAAAAATATCTTTGTAATGGTTCTCGTGTCTATAAGAACGTATACAAATTTTTGTTTCGAAAAGTGGTTCAAAGATGTGTTTGTCAACCGTGTTTCGAAAAGTGTTTTGAAAAGAGGTTTTGCAATGGTTCTCGTCTCTATAAGAACGTATACAAAATGTTTTTTTTGTTGAAAATGTTTTGAAATGGGAGTGTAGGTGTAAAGAGTTTTTGGTGTGAGCAAGCGAGTAACTAAGAGCGAATCTATCTACTCGAAAGGTCTTAAGTTGTTCTTTTCTTCTTCCTTTTAATGGTGCTATCTTACCATTGATTTGGTAAGAAGCCCCACCATTGGATGTGAAGGGACAGGCGCGGGTCAATTTTACAATCATTGAAGGAAACTTGTGAGACGCTTTAACAATTTTCATAAGGGACGAGATCATTTTAATCGAAGGCAACATCGAGGGTCATCAAGGGACTACGATCTTTTTTATCGAAGGGTCATTGCTAGAGTGTCTCATATTCGAGGGACATGATTGTATTTCTGAGGCAACGAGCGAGGTTACTACGATCTTTTTGAATGTTGCCATACACGCCTAATTACTATACAGTATATAGAAAGCAATAAATTGCGGGAATTGAAATTCTAAGCTATTACATAATGTTTGGGAATGGGGGTACAATTATTACAAATGGGGATGAATCAAATGAAATAGCAATTTCCAAATATCAAACAATACAACCAAATCTAATTTTTGTGCGATTTAATATAAAGCTATGACAATTTATGAAAATAAAATCAACAAAGTATGAAATGTATTTACTTGAAAAGAGAAAATAAAACTTATTCTAAAAAATTGATTAAATTAAAATCTTTATTATTATTATTATTTTTGGTATTCTTATTAATTATGAATAAGTTTAAAGAAAGAAAACAAACTAAGTTAATTCTTTTTTGATGTTTTATTAAGTGTAAAAAAATTAATCAAAACAAGTTTATATAAAAAAAAGAAAATGATAAAAAATTAATCACAAAAAACTTAAATCAAATTAATGAAAATGTTTTAAGTTTTATTTAGCACTTTTTGCAAAAAAACAAAATAAAACAAATTAAAAAAGATATGGGCCCAGATTGATTCTAGATGTTAGGCCCAAAAGCAAAGTGGTTTTTTTGCTGTTAACAAAGCGAGCCAAAGGGGGGTGTATCCAGGCAATGCGAATGGGCTTAAGGGTTTTACAAAACAAAATGGCCCAAGCTTCTTAAGCTGTTTAGTTTGTTTGATTAAGGGTGGAAACAAAATTAATTAGGGTTCTTGCCCCTTTGGTTTACAGCGGCGCTCTCATTACCTCTTTCGCTCATCTCTTCCAAATTATTCATGTTTTCATCTCTGAAATATCTCAACCTTCGCCTCTTCCTAGTCTCATGGCCGAAGCGCCCTATTCAACAACATAATCTATCTTCATTTCACTGTGATTCGCGTTTTTGAAAATCCTAAGTTTTGAAATGAGATTTATGTCTAAAGGGTTTGAAATTGGTTTATCTGATCCTCCCCCAGCTCTCAGTTGCCGGGACGTGACCGCTTCATCTCTCTAAGCAAGCTCTAGCAATTTTCTTAAAGAGGTAAAATTTCTGTTCTTTTCAAGGTTTACGAAATTTCAATGATTTCTCATCCCTATTGTGTTTTCTGCTAACTACCTTACCTTTTAGATGCAGAGAAAAAAACATATGAAATTATGATGAAAGGGAATGTATCATACCTGTTAGAGATTTTTTTGGTGAACTAGGAAAGGGAAGAACGAGGCTGAGGCTCGTGTTCCATGGCGGCCGGAGACGGGGGGGAGGAGATGAAGATTGAAGGCGTGGGCTTTTACACCTGTTGGTAACCCTTCTTTTCCTTTTGAATGATGATGATGCTGTTTTTCTGGATTTTGTGATTTTTGGGATTTGAATGCTTGGGACTTGTTACAGTTTTGATACTTTGACAGTTTTGGAGGTTTTGTGATTCTTGGATATTTGTGTATCAGTTTGAATGATCTACTGAGGGTTTGGCTTTGTTGACAGTTTGAAATTTCTGGTTTTGATTTGTGGATTTTGGTTTTGAGTTAACAGGTTTTTTTTTATTTGGTTCTGTTAGCTTGTTTTGATGATGTTACTATGTGTTTGGCTTTGTAACAGTTTTTTTTTTTTAGATTGATTATGTTTCTGATTTAGAGTTAACAGGTTTTGGTTATAGGTTTTGTATTTGAGAGTTTTTTGACAGGTTTTGGTAGTTCGGCTTTGTTATAGGTTTGATGGATGATGTTATTGGTTTATGTTCACAGGTTTTTGGTTGGCAGGTTTTAGGTTTGATGTTTTTTCTCTTGTAGACTTGTTTTGGTTTTTTTTTGTTTTTTTTGGGTTTATATTTGGCTTTGTTATAGTTTTGAGATGGTTATTTAATGGTGTTTTGAGTTGGTTGCTGGTTTTCGAAGGTTGTTGGTTTTGACAGTTTGAAGGTTTTTGACAGTTTGGAGGTTTGAGGTTTTTGGAGTTTTTTTTCTCTCTTGGAGACTTGTTTTGGTTTTGGAGGTTTGTGTTTTTTTTGGCTTACAATCTTGCTACAGGTTTGTCAAACTGTGTTTGATATTTGGCTTATGAGTTTGAAAATGGTTTGAGGTTTTGGAGGTTTTACAGTTTTATGACTTTGACAGTTTTTTGAGGGTTTTGAAGTTTGATATCTTTTTTATCCTTTGCTTGAGAGTTGTATCTATTGTCATATTAGTGTTGCTTCTATTGAATTCTTATTCAAAAAAGGGGGAAAACAAAGAAATTGAATATTTTACTATATTGTTCCTTTGGCTTTTTGATGGCAGTTTTGTTTTCTAGCAGCTTCTATGTAACTTGTGACAGTCAAGGCAGCAGGGCTGTGCATCCCTAGGTGACTTCTTTCCTCTATTCTCTCTCAATGACACTAGGAAAGCATATTGCTTTTGCCCCTTTTTCCAATTCTGAAAAGTTTGCAAAAAATGGAAAATGATGAACTAGCTTCTTGAACAAGCTTTTGCTTGTTTTGACTTAGCTTATTATATTGCCATATTTTCTTTTGTTGATGCTGTCTACTGCTATGTTGCTGCCTCGTTTTTTGTTGTTTGCATTTTGTCCAATTTTGTGCTGCTGTTTGGGCATTATGTTTGCATATTTTACTTGTTTGGACAACTTTGCTAATGCTGCTGTTTGTTGCCTAGCTTGCGCAGCTTGCTTGCATTCAGTTTGTAGTATTCTGTTTATTTGGATAAATTTGCTTGCCTTTGGACAATTTTGTAACATTTCTTGGACAGTTTTGTAACATTTGCTTGTTTGGACAGCTTGCTTGTATTTCTTTTCCTTCTTTTTGTGAACCAAGAAGAATAATCTTCTTGTGATTTGCAAAAATAGAGGAAATAAAATATGATGAATTAAAATGGCCTTCTGATTCCAATTTGCAAACTTTAATGATGAATAACACTTTTTTTCTTTTGAAAATTCTTGCTCATGCCCAAATAATTTGTACTAACTATTTTCCTTTCTTTTATTTTCATGTGAGCACAATTGGATGTGACAAAGCAGGGGAATCAAGAGACTATGTGGCAAGCATGGAAGCAAAGGAACTTCAGTTAACCTTAGGCATATATCCATTTAGATTTTCTTTGTAATTTAGAGAGAAACATTCTTGTATTGTAACCAATAGTTGTACTAATTTATTTTCAAATACGATAAGTTGTAAAACCTAAAGTATTTA
Source organism: Vicia faba (assembly GCA_948472305.1). NCBI lineage: Eukaryota > Viridiplantae > Streptophyta > Magnoliopsida > Fabales > Fabaceae > Vicia > Vicia faba. The sequence goes on from OX451736.1 coordinate 783,548,788, forward strand.
AATAATAAATTGTTTTGTAACAACGTTTGAAAAATTGGAGAAAGTCTTATGAAATATTCTGGTGTTAATTGTAATCCTTTATTGTCAAGAACTTGTAATTTTCTCTTCGCATCTTCACTGATTCTTAAAGATTCCCAATCAAGATAATTGAAACAAAATGCTCCAATCTGATAATTTAAATTCCAATAATTCTGTAATCTTGCAACTGCATTCCAAACAAACACACACTGTCTATTCCACTTCCTAAACAAGCAAATGTTTTAAAAGACGCAAATCATCTGGTTAACCTGGATTAAACGATCATGAGTATCTTACATGACAGTCTTAAATTCCATCTCTTGTCCCAAACAACCATGCCTTGAGAACAAACATTGTCCTTTCAGTAAACTTGAGAAAGCATGAAAACCTGTGAAAGCCAATTGGATCTTTGAGAATTCATTTCTTTTGAGAATTGCAAGAAAAACCCTAATTGTTGGTTTACTGCCACAGAAGAAAATCTGTCTGATCGATTCCAGATCAAACTTGAATATCTGAGAAACCCTAGGGATGTGTTTTCTATGAAAAATGGGAGGGAAAATTTTAGGGTACAACAACTGCCCCTGCTCAATCTTCTTGAACCTGAAGATTTAGATTGGCGAGTTTTACCGTTCGTGACTCGAAGGTAAAAGATGATTCGACACTAGAGTGCCCATAAATTTGCACTCGGCAAAGGTGTAACTGAGGGAATGGGCTTAAAGATGCCATTTGGAGAGTATGTTAGAAACTTGTTGGAGATGGGCTTGTAGATGCCATCCAAGAATGTTTTTTTGTAAATTGAAAGAAATAAGCATCAGAATGGTGTCCGTATATGGAATGTATCTGAACTGTATCTGAAGGATGAATCTGAATAAGTAGCAGAATGGCTTCCGCGTTTTGAGCGTATCTAAATTGTATCTGAAATTGAAATCTGAATGAGTAACAGAATGACTTCCGTGTCTGGAGCGTATCTGGACTGTATCTTGAAATTAAGTCTGAATGAGTGACAAAATGGCTTCTGTGTCTGGAGCGTATCTGGACTGTATCTTGAAATTAAGATCTGAATAAGCGACATAATGGCTTCCGTGTCTGGAGTGTATATGTACTGTATCGATACTTGGAGTTTGAATAAGTATCAGGATGGCATCCTTGTCTGGAGTGTATCTGAACTGTATCTGAAGTTGAGACCTGAATGAGTGACAGAATGACTTCCGTGTCTAGAGTGTATCTGTACTGTATCTGAAATTGAACTCCGAATGAGTAACAGAATAACTTCCATGTTTGGAGTGTATTTGTACTGTATATTGAAATTAAGTCTGAATGAGTGACAGAATGGCTTCCGTGTCTGGAGCGTATCTGGACTGTATCTTGAAATTAAGATCCGAATAAGCGACATAATGGCTTCCGTGTCTGGAGTGTATATGTACTATATCGGTACTTGGAGTTTGAATAAGTATCAGGATGGCATCCTTGTCTAGAGCGTATCTGAACTGTATCTGAAGTTGAGACCTGAATGAGTGACAGAATGACTTCCGTGTCTGGAGTGTATCTGTACTGTATCTGAAATTGAACTCCAAATGAGTAACAGAATAACTTCCATGTCTGGAGTGTATATGTATTGTATATTGAAATTAAGTCTAAATGAGTAACAGAATGACTTCCGTGTCTGGAGTGTATCTGTACTGTATCTGAAATCTTTGAATATTTGTTAAATATAGTTGTTAATCTTATCTTGAAAAGGGTAAAATGTTAGCTGAAACGCAAAGTTATGTTGCATGAAATGCATGATGCGATATCTGTACTTTATTAATGTTTATGATATATGGATGTAATGTATGCGCATGTAAGCTGATTTGCTATATTACTGAGGAAAATGACCGCTGCTGAGGAAAATAAATCCTTGACTGATGTTGGGGAAAATAAATCCCTGACTGCTAAGGATTCCATTGTGAGAGTAATGCCATATACTTCTTGAGGAATCTGCTTGGGGAATCCAGAAAATTTTAATGACTTCTATTGGGGATTATTGACGGGATTCTTTATTCTGTCGAGAAGCAAAGAAACCCATGTGGGGAAAAGGTTTATCCTGTAGTGAAAACTCTGGGGAAAAGCTTAATTCCGCTGAGGAGTTCAGAAGTTTGGGTTGTATGCCAATATACTGGGGAGTTATCCTAGGTTGGGGAGAAACAAAAGTTAACCGTTATCTGGTTGATTTTCAAGCTTCAAGACAACTTACTGGGGAAACCTGGAGAAACTGGATGACTCCCATTGTGGGTTGATAGTTTGAAGTTTCGGCTCTACTGGGGATTGGTAGTTGGTAGTCTCAGCTCCGCTGGAGATCTGTAGTTCAAAGTTTTGGCTCCGCTGGGGATTGGTAGTTGGTAGTCTCAACTCCGCTGGGGATCTGTAGTTCAAAGTTTTGGCTCCGTTGGGGATTGGTAGTTGGTAGTCTCAGCTCCGCTGGGGATCTATAGTTCAAAGTTTTGGCTCCACTGGGGATTTGTATGAAGTGTTGTAGAGATTGCTCATGGAATAGCCTAAAGACATTTTCCTAATCTTTCTACCTGTCAGTAATTATTCTTTTTCATCCTGTTTATTTGTAAACAGTAATTATGTTCAAATGCATATGTTCATTAACGAATCATTGGATGTTTTTGCAAATAAAACATAAGTGTAGAAAGAAAAAGACAAATGGTTTTTTATACTTTGAAAGAGATATCTTTGTATTTACTTTGAATAAGTGTCTTGTACAAAGGAGACCGACATCCTAGTAAGAGAATGGTGTCATAAAAGTAAGAAAAATTTATACAGAGAAAGATGGCTAAGTGTAAAAATTCCATGGGGTTCCCATTCTGCTATAGCCTTCATATCTCCGAATATCTTGTCCATTCGTTGCTTCGTCCGAAGATGATTGAATTGATCAGAAGCTCTGAGTTCGTCCGTGAAGAGATTTCCCTTAAAGTGATCTGACGAGACATAGTCGTACGCTTTAATTCCCTAACTTTTGCCTGGACCGCCCTTTCGGGTTTTCAGTCCACCGAGAAACCTTTTTTTGCCCAAGTTTCCCTTTTGGGTTTTCAACTTGCCGGGTGTACAGATTTTTTTGTTTTATCCATAATTTTTTCCCGAACCTTTTGGTTCGCCGGGATGCCCTTGTTTTGCCTAGGTGTGTCAACCTAGCGGGTCTCTTATGCGTAGTATTTTTTGACTATGTCTGTGTTCGCAGGGTGCGGCAGATCGTCGCCGTCCATGGTGGTTAAAATCATTGCCCCACTAGAAAAGATGTTCTTGATCACAAATGGTCCTTCATAGGTAGGAGTCCATTTGCCCCTGGGATCACTTTGTGTCAAGATGATGCGCTTGATCACAAGATCTCCAACTTGATACACTTGGCGTCTGACTTTCTTGTTGAAAGCCTTGATCATCCGCTTTTGATACGTCTGACCATGGCAAACAGCATTAAGTCTCTTCTCGTCAATTAAGTTCAACTGATCAAGTCGGGTTTGGATCCAATCGTCTTCACTCAAACCAGCATCTTTCATGATTCTCAAGGAGGGAATCTGAACATCGATAGGTAAAACAACTTCCATGCCATATACCAAGAAATAGGGTGTTGTCCCAGTTGATGTGCGAGTCGTGGTACGGTACCCGTGGAGAGCAAACGGTAGCATCTCATGCCAGTCCTTATAGGTGACTGTCATTTTTTGTATGATCTTTTTGGTGTTTTTGTTCGCAGCTTCGACAACACCATTCATCTTTGGCCGGTAGGAGGGGTAATTGTGATATTGAATCTTGAACTGCTCGCACAAAGCGGTGATCATAGTATTGTTAAGGTTTGTACCGTTATTAGTGATGATCCTTTCGGGGATACCGTACCGACAAATAAGGTTCTACTTGATGAAGCAGGCAACAACATTCTTAGTGACGGATGCGAAGGAAGTTGCTTCGACCCACTTGGTGAAGTAGTCAATGGCCACCAGAATGAAGCGGTGTCCACTGGATGATGTAGGCTTGATCTCTCCAACCATGATAAATCCCCACATAGCGAAGGGCCAAGGAGCTGTTAAGACATTTAGAGGGACCGGAGGCACGTGTACCTTGTCTGCATAGATTTGACATTTATGGCAGGTTCAGGAGTGTTGATAGTAGTCAGCTTCCATGATAGACTAATAATAGCCTGCCCTTAGAATATTCTTAGCCATCATATGCCCGCTAGAGTGAGTGCCGAAGGTACCTTCATGCAATTCAGCCATAATCTTTTCAACTTCAATCTTATCTACACAACGAAGCAGAATAGAATCATGATTACTGTGATCGGTGGAAATAGAATTGACTGTTTTTTAAGCTGGTTCGCTAAATGTCACGGTAAGCAAGAGTCGCCACCGTCTTTTATGTTCTCCAACAAGGAAAGGACAAAAGCACAGCAAAATTCCTTTTCGAGATGTCTCTCGGTTCGGGAGGTAGATTTATAGAAAGGGAAGGTGTTAGCACCCTTTCTATCCGTGGTTATCCACGGGCTCTTAGGTACTTGCTCTTATGTTTTCAAAAATTGTTTGCTTTTTAAATGTATGTGAGTTTTGAGAAAAAAAGTTTCGTTTGAAAGATTTCTAAGTAACTCTTGTATCTGTCCTCAAGAGTGTATGAAAAATTTGTTTGAAAACTTTTTGAAAGTGTCAGTGCGAAAAGTTGTTTTTGTTTGTTCTGAAAAGAGCAAGTACCCATGAGATCTACCTACTCTAAGGAATTAGGCTGTGTAAGAGTCCTTTAAACAGTGCTATCCCACCATTGAGAGGTAGGTAGCACCGTCGTTGGAGTTATTCGGGTCAATTCGATTAAGGGACAATGTGGTCACCGAAGCAATAGTAGGACGCCTTAGCGGTAACCCTAATGTCTTAGATCGTTTTTTATCCGAGGCAACCATTTCGAGGCAACTTTTGATCTTTAGACAGGAGGGCGACCTCTAAAACACCCTATACTTGACGACCACGTTCGAGGCAACCAATGAGGCGTACCCTAGGAGTGGCATGTGCATGTGTGTTGTTTCAGTTTATATTTATCTTTGAACATGCATTTGTGAGCTACGAGTTGATTTTAATTTGTCATACAAATCTTTCATGCATTTTTAACAGTTAAGAGTGCGGAAAATAAAGTGCGGAAATATGAATCTACGCTATTACAAGGCGCGGGTCTATACATCGCCAAAGACAAAACCCGTTTTGGAAATAAATGCGAAAAAGTAAAGAAAGCGGTAAAAGATCCTAATTAACTATTACATCCTCTGAGCAGATACATAAATAATCAAAATAAATAATAATGCGCGAAAAGAAATTTAATCGGGACGTCCTTAGGGTTTTGACCCTTTTGAGAAAAGAATTTAAGTTTTGTCCTTTTTTGCAATTTAATGAAAATATTAAACCTAATTTACTAATTAATTAATTAATTAAAGAAAAGAAAGTGTTTTTGTGTTTTTTTTTTATATTTTAATGAAAAATAAAAAAAGAAAAGAAATAAAAAGTCAAGAGAAAACCCTAATTCTAACCTATTTTATTTATTGTGAAAAAAGATTAAAATTAACTAATTAAACTAATTAATTTGTTAGTATTTTATTTACAAAAATAATAGTTAATAGTAAAAATAATAAATAATAAAAATATTTACAATTTTTTTTTATCTCTGAATTTATTATAAAAAATTAGTTTGTTGGTTAATAATAATAATGATTATAATTAAAATAATTAAAAGGAAAAATAAAATAAAATAAAATAAAATAAATAGTAAAACCATGGGGGGTTTGATGGACCCAATGGAGGTGAATCTGGAATTTTAGGCCCAATAAGCCAAGCCTGTTGACTTTCTGGATCCTCAAGGACGCTTGTTGACTGGGAGCATGGTGCTACTCACCTTTTGGCCTTTGGATGGACGCTTGAGGACACTTGGCATCTGGATGAGCAAGGTGCATGATGGACGTCACTGGGAAGCGCTGCATTAGAACATATTATGAAAAAATAGAACAAGCGTTTGGGGGACCTGGGAATCGAACCCAGGTCCCAATGATCATTTTCCAGCACGTCCTTCCACTGAGCCAGTTGAGCGCTTTTGTTATTATGGTGGCAATTAAATATATTATATAAAACAACAACATATGCTGGAAACATAAAAAAGGCGCGCGTCATATTTGAATTGTCCAATCACGTGTAGACAACGCAGTAATCTTCTTCCTTTTGCCTGTAAAAACAAAACAAATAGCGGAGGTTTTTAACCCCCACAAAATGCAAACACAAAAAATAGCGAATAGCTCTATGGTTAGTATAAATTGTTCGCGAGCATTGCACTGTGTTCGTCTTGATCAGACGGTTTCAACCATATACGTTAGGGGTCCTGATTTTACTGTATGTGGAAAGCCCTAATCTGAGAGCTCAGAAACCCTAGATTTCATTAATGGTGTTTTGCAATTCTGGGCATTATAATGCAATTATTTTGTACCAAAAGCTTCGTCCAATCCCTATGAATACAAAACAATCAACAAAACACGTTAATGATGCATGAATCAGGATATGCGATTATGAAAAAATTTCCAAACTGTGAGACTGTTATCTTTGGATTCTTTGAGTGTTAGCGCTTGATTTTGATTGCAACGTGTTCCTGGGGACTTATGCAAGGTATTAGAATCCTCAAATTGGTTTGAAAGGGCTTGGAATGTGGAAAACTGTTTTCAAATTTTCTTGAGTTTTTTGGAATTGGCTATGGCTTCTGCAACAGCTTTTTGCCCGTTCCAGGCATTAGGGTTTGGTTATGCACTTATAGTAGAAAGGTTTTAGGTCAAGTCTTGATCCAAAAATCCATGGAATAAAGTTTTCAATATTTGATTTTCAATCAAATATTTTTCAATCTTTTTGATTGAAAAACCTTGCCAAATTGGGTGATTCTTGTCTCTTTGATTGATGCACGAATTTGCCAGCTTGCCCTGAGTGTATTTGCTTCACAAAAGATTTGAAAAAACATATCTTGGTATTTTCCTACATTTAAATGAATTAAATGAATTAATAATCAATTAAAAATCCAAATAATTAATAAAAATAAGAAAATAACTCAATTTAATCTCAATGGGTCGTGCATATGCTTTGGGTAAAGATTCAAGAAGGAATTTGGGGCCCATTAGCAAAAATGAAGTGTTTTGGGCAAAGTTGACTTTTGCATATTCATGAAAATTTCCCAACTTCTCCAATGCATATCTTGCCCAATTTTGATCCTATGAACATGTTCTTTGACATTTTGGAAAGTTCTTGAAGTCCTCTAACCAATGCCTTTGGTCCCATGTCATTTTGATTTATCAATCTCAAGTTATGGTCTTTGACTTAAAGTGCCTTTTTGTTGACTTTTGAAAATGACCTATAATGTAGAAATTAACTTTTTGTGAGAGCACTTCTTGGACTTGGAATGTGAATAAGAGTTGTAGGAAATGTCATCCCCTTCAAAATGAGCATTGGATGGGATTTTTATGATGAACCATGAAAAAGTTATGCCTTGGTCAATTTACAGTTGACTTTTCAACTGTCCAAAAATAGAAACTTTTGGCATCTTGATGATTTTTGAACCATGCTTGTGGAATCATGATCAAGACTTGATCAAATGATTATTGTGGCTTCAAAATGAGATGCTGACCAAAAATTTGACTTTTGACTGTAAAATGACCATTTTACCCTTGCAGTTGATTGTGAAGCAAATGGAGCTTTTGACTGTGCAACTTGATGTTGTGAGACTTGAGACTTGGCATGTAGATGCTTGACAATGTATATAGGCACATGTGACTTGATTGAGCCCTTGAAAACCTCAAATTCACTGAAGGAACCAAAACCCTAATTTTGACTGGCTTAGGAGGCATTTGGACTGTGCAACCCTTGAGTAGTCTTGAACCAATTGAAGATTGATCTTGACAAATCTTGGAGAATATGGGAGGGAAAATTTTGGGGTACAACAATTGCCCCTGTTCAATCTTCTTAGACCTGAGGATGTAGATTGGCTTGTGTGCCTTTCGTGATCCGAAGGTGGAAGATGATTGAACACTAGAGTGCCCAGAAATTTGCACTCACATAGTGGAGTATCAGCAGTGTGACAGCGGGAATGGGCTTACAGATGCCATTTAGAGAGATGGTGGATAGGAGGATGGGCTTATAGATGCCATCTGGAGATGTGACAGAACCTTGTCGGAAATGGGCTTATAGACGCCATTTGGAAGTGTCGATCGCGTAAGAGATTCCATAGCGAGAATTTGCGTACTTTGAGAAAGGAAGATGGTTTCCTGGCCTGTTACATGGGTTGATCTTCAAACTCTCCATGCAGATATGCCCTGGCTAGATACAGGTATCGAATCTTTAAACTCTTCATGCAGATATGCCCTGGCTAGATACAGGTATCGAATCTTTAAACTCTTCATGCAGACATGCCCTGGCTGGATACATATATCGAATCTACAATCAGTTACTCAGAGATATGCCCTGGCTAGATACAAGAATCGAATCTGGAGTTGGTCGTCTACAGATATGCCCTGGCTGGATACATGTATCGAATCTCTAAACTCTTCATGCAGACATGCATTGGCTGGATACAGGTATCGAATCTACAATCAGTTGCTCACAGATGTGCCCTGGCTAGATACAGGAATCGAATCCGGAACTTCAAAAGGTGGATGAGTTGTCTCTACTGACAGATTATCTCAGAAAAATCTTTAGGAATTTGATTTAACTGAACCATAGGAGGTTTGGTCTTCTTTGACAGGTTGTCTTTAACGACGTGTGTCTATATCGACGGGTGTCTATAACGACAGGTGTCTATAATGACGGGTGTCTATGACGACAGGTGTCTATAGTGACGGGTGTCTATAACGACGAGTGTCTATAACGACGGGTGTCTATAACGACGAGTGTCTATAATGACGAGTGTCTATAACGACGAGTGTCTATAACGACGAGTGTCTATAATGACGAGTGTCTATAACGACGAGTGTCTATAACGACGAGTGTCTATAACGACGAGTGTCTATAACGACGGATGTCTATGACGACGGGTGTCTATAACGACGAGTGTCTATAACGACGGGTGTCTATGACGACGGGTGTCTATAACGACGAGTGTCTATGACGACGGGTGTTTATAACGACGAGTATCTATAACGACGGGTGTCTATGATGACGGGTGTCTATAACGACGGGTGTCTATAACAACGGGTGTCTATAACGACGGGTGTCTATGACGACTGGTGTCTATAACGACGGGTGTCTATGACGACGGGTGTCTATAACGACGGGTGTCTATAACGACGTGTGTCTAGACGACGGGCTGTCTTCTTTGACTTTAGGAATTAATTTAGATGGACTTGTCTTCTTTGACTGGATTGGTCTCTTTTGACTGTATTTGTCTATTTTGACATAGCTGATCCTTTAACTGTATCTATCCTGAAAGGTAAAGGTCAGTCATATGTAATGCATGATATGGATCAGGCAATTGTGTTCTCGACATAAATGAGATTGTATGACATGATGCGTATATGCATGTATCATGATGTATGAAGATGTGGTGTTTATGAATGTATTTTCGTCTGGGAAAATAAATCCTTGACGAATGCCGGGAAATTGTTGAATCCTGGGCTGATGTTGAAGAGTAGAGTTCTTCGTTTCCGCTGGGGATGAGGATTGTAAGAATAAACCGGTAGGAGAAGATGACTCCGTTGGGGAATGAACTTGCTGAAGGGATTACTCTGCGGGGAAATACTCTATGGGAAGAGATACCTTGCTGAGGTTTTGATGATAACTCCGCTGGGGATACCGTTGATATGTTTTGTTGAGGATTTTGATGAACTCCGCTGGGGGATAGGAAGAACTTTGCCGAGGACGATCTTTCCGTGGTAATTAGCTGAGGATAACCCAGTTATAAGCTCTGGTGGGGAATAACTTTTGAATAAAGCCGGGGAGATGCGTTCGTACTCTACAGGGGATAAGCTTCCAGAATCTACTGGGGATAAGCTTCCAGAATCTACTGGGGATATTGATCCAACTCTCCTGGGGAAACTTTTGAACTGTACCAGGTGTTGGCTGAAGATTTTGATAATATTATTAGAAGCCAAGTGAATTGGACGTTTCGATCGAAATGAAACAAAGCGTCATGTTTCGAAATAGCAGAAGCAGTGTTTCGAATGAGCATATCAAAGCTTGGAGCTTCGAGTGGCAATTATGAAAACATATCTAAAGAAGTCTCGAAATGACAACAAGGCTGTGTCTGAAAAGTGTGTTCGAAGCGGAGAAGTACCAAAACATTTGAAATTCAAATGGAAGCGGGACATTCGAAGTTTGAAATTTATGTGCTGGAGCACTTGGAGACACGTGGAAACAAGAGAGAGGCATTGTTCTGCATGTTCTGAACGTGGCATAATCTTATAGCAAGACCGTTATGGTCGAATTAGTATAAATAGAGGTCTTAGTATTAGGATTTCGTGTGTCATATCTATTGTACTAAATACTCAGTAACATTCAAATTACCACATGGCAAGGGAAACGAATGCAAGAGAAATGTACGTATGATAGCACCACATGTTTATGATTTAATGAAAACCTTTTATCATTTCCAGCACTTTCCTTTATCTTTCTGCCAAATACCATATACAAGTTTTCTCATTTAAAGTCTTTTTATTCGAAATCTTTTCATTGAAGCCTTACATTTTAATGCTTTCTTTACATTTCAAACACTTTACATTTCAGAAAACTGTCATACTTTTCATGCCTTTATCTTCAAGTTTTATCTTTCGAACGCCTATTTTTACTTAAAGTCATTTTACAGATTTCTTGCATTAAACGCTTTCTTCATATTTCGAATATTTTACATTCCAGAGCATCTTTTACATTAACTGTTTTTATAATTCGAAGCCATTTACTTGCTCTTTATGCAATTTTACATGTCTTTACAATTAACATTTATTCATGCAAGTTAGTTTCGCACATATATTTTGATTACACCTTTAGATCTTTAAGAGAGAAATCGAAATAAGTCAAACACCCACACAACACTCAAATACCAACCATGAATATCTGTTCGATCATGAGAGTTACCCTAATGACCAAGGAATCCTAGGATCAATCTAGTCGATCCTGCGAGTTACCAGAGAAATTAAATAACAGTCAGTAAGTTTATTCGATAGTTTGGAAGACTAGCGGTTGTTTACCAGAAATCACTGGAAACAAATTGGCACACCTGGTGGGACCAATAATTGGACATTAGAAATAAAGATTGTTGAGACATAACTATTATAAAAACTTTGGAACCTAAGAAGTTTGCTGCTTTATGAACCTAAGAAGTGGTAAAATAACCAACAGCAACCAAACCTTATCCAGAAGAAAACGTTTGAACAAGATGTCTAATTCTGACAATCAACAAGGGGAACAAAATGCCCCACATACAACAGGCACTAATGTGTCCACTTCGATGGGAACATCTAATGTGATCCCTTCGAATGCACAGTCTGTCGCATCTTCAACCAGTAATATAGCCACCAATGGAGTAAGTGGCATATCAACTAATAGTTCGATCTTAGGAAATACTGGAACCATTGGTTATCCTGGGGGATTCGTTCCACCATCAGGGACACAATCCCATTTCGCCACTCCACTAACTAGACCACCCAGTTTCGATGGTAATAGAACCAGAAATTCCTCTTATGGAATGCCAACTTCCTTTATGGCAGGTTTACACAATTCCACATCGAATTCATCACCATAATTAGGGTCTGGGTCTGGGGAGAATCAGTTTATGACAAATAACCAAGGGTCAGTGGGTTATAGCACAATGCCTATTTTAACCACAGAAAACCAGTTGGCTTTTAGGCAATTGATGGATGACAGTAACCATAATATGATAGGGGTGTTAGCACAAACTATGCAGGAAATATTTGCCCCAATAGTACAAAATGTGACTGTGACAAACAGGGAAAATGCTGACAACATGAGTCGAATAACAGATTTCTTTGCTCCCCCAGAAAGGCGTAGGCAGAATCAGGCGGGATTTCAAGCAAACATGCCTGTTATGGAACAAGTTGCTAACGACCCAATTTATAGACCACCTAGAGAAGAAGTTAACTTGGGGACCAGGGCACCAAGGTTAGAAGCCCCAATAATCCCAGGCCCACAAAGAGAAATTATGGAACCAGGGGCAAGGGTCGAAAGGCTAGAAGCCCCAGAGTTTCGAGAAGAACAACCTAGGGGGATTGTCATGGTTGGGCGAAATCAAGATGCTGATGCTGTCGTTCATAGAATTCGAAGCGATAACATCTTGGCAGAAAACAATCTAACCACCATGATAGAGAGAGTCATGGCCCAGAATGGCCTCAATACAGGAATGAGAAGGCCAAATTATGCTTCTCCTATATTAGATTGCATAATGCATACTGATTTACCAAGGGGATATAAAGTCCCTAAATTTACAAAGTTCGCTGAGGATACCAATGAGTCAACAGTCGAACACATAGCCAGATATCTAACTGAAGCGGGAGATATAGCCAATAATGAAGATCTCAGGATCAAATATTTCCCAAGTTCCTTGACTAAAAATGCCTTCACATGGTTTACCACTTTGCCTCCTGGGTCCATTGATACTTGGGCTCTTTTGGAGAGATTATTCCATGAACAATTTTACATGGGACAGTCGAAAATAAGCTTGAAGGAATTAGCCAGTGTCAAGAGAAAGTTCACTGAACCCATAGATGATTATCTGAATAGATTTAGGCTTTTGAAATCCAGATGTTACACAGTAGTGCCTGAACATGAGCTAGTCGAAATGGCCGCTGGTGGTTTGGATTACTCTATTCGAAAGAAACTAGACACTCAATATTTGAGGGACATGGCTCAGTTAGCCGATAGGGTTCGACAGGTCGAAAGGCTAAAGGCCGAAAAGGCCAGAGTCTTTAAGAATAGCAAGAAAGAAAGGATCTCCTATGTTGGAACTGAGGAAGCAGAAGAATATCCTGAATTCGAATTCGAAGAGGTCGAAATCGACCTCGCTGAATTAAAACAGGCTCCACCTTACTCCTGCAAATTATTAGTTCCCACAAAAGGGAAAGAGATTGTTGAAAATGAGAAAAGTGACAAATTCACAAAGAAGGTTTATACCTTCGATGTCACTAAATGTGACGAGATTTTTGATTTACTTGTCAAAGATGGCCAACTCATTGTGCCATCAAATGTCAAAATACCTCCTTTGGATCAGAGAAAGAAGAGAGGATTTTGCAAATATCATAGTTTCCTAGGCCACAAAACCTCACAATGTTTTCTTTTCAGGGACCTAATTCAAAATGCAATCAAAGACGGCAGACTAAAGTTTGCTGATAAAGCAAAGATGAAAGTGGACGAAGATCCCTTGGACGTCGCAGACACCAACTACTCCGAGCCTGCATGCATTGGAGAGATTAACATGGTGGAAACTGACCAAAGCGATGCCCCAACAGGAGAGAAAGGTACTGAAACTGAAAGTTGGGTGATGGTCGAAGTCGATAAGGAGGTCACTGAAGACATCCAGAAGATACCAGAGACTTCGATTGAAGCAGCACCTGTAGCTGTTGCAAAAGAAACCCAGGCTACTGAAGGCCAGGAAAATCAAAACCAAGAACTAACACAGGTCACTGAAGGCCTGAGGCTGGAATTGGAGAAAGTCCAAATCACAAAGCCAACTTCCCCTCAGAAGGAAATATGGGACACTCTAGGGGAACCCAGTGGAAAATTTGACTATTTGGTCAAATATTCTGCCCCAGAGAGTTCGAAGGTTCACATTGAGGATATAAAGCCCACAGGATGGGGAGATGATGAAGCTAAGGGGGAAGATGTTGAGATAAATATGGTGGATATGGAGAGGCCTCGCTCTGAGATGGAGGAGTTAAAAAATACTTAGAAAAAGAGAAGTATAAAATGGAGGATAATCACGCTGGAAATGCTAGTCTCAAGGATTACCTCATGACATGCCACAAAGGAGATACAGGCATGCTATTATGCCCTAGGTGCAGCATCCTCTGCAATCAGAGAATCGCTGCGAATTTCGAGAGGGTACAGAGGACTCGAACTGGCAACAATTGGCGCCAGGATAACCAGCTGTTCAGGTGTTATCCTAAGGCTGGAGAAAGTTTGCTGGAATTTGTGTTTCGTTGCTACAAAGGGGCAACCAAGTGCTCGATTTGCCCAAGGTGTTCTGCCGTGTATGATCAAAGCATGGCCAGAGCTTTCGAAACGATTCCCTTCGCCCCTTGCTGGAACCATCAAGAAACTGTCCAGATGGGCCCACGTTTTGACAGCAGACACAAACAACGAAGGCCTGATAGCCCTCACCCCAAGGCTGCTCGAAGAGTGACTTTCAAACTCCCTGCTGAAGTGCCAACCGACAGATGGTTGCAAGTCAGAAATGACAAAGGCAAAGATAGATGGAGAAACACCGAACGAAATGCACGCCATGCTATGACGTACAGAAGGCAATTCAACATAGCAAAAAGGGAAGAGGTAAGATTAGAAAATTACAAAGGAAGGAACCCCATGTCAAGATCCCAGTGGCGCAGGCAACAAAGGATTCGAAAGGCTGAGAGGGAAGCTGTGGCAAACAAAGGGGTCACTTCAATAAAGAACCAAGGTGAATCTAGCACCAACAAACCAAAAAATCAAACTGAAGACAAACCTCCAGTTAATAGGAGGCTTTTCTCTGAAGTACAACAGCATGAACCAAAGGAATACACTCCAGGCCCAGAAGAGGACGAAGATATGATAACAGATAACTTCGAATCGGAGTGGGAGTCTTCATTCAACCTAAACTGTAACGTGGTATCTGTGCTTCCCTGTGAATTTGGGCAGGAAACTGAAATTGATGAATATGAGGAAGAAGATACCACAGATTTGATGAAGCATAGGCCTGTGTGCTACTATGTGATGGACAATGGGGCTGTTGAGGAGCAAAATGCGTTCTTCGAACGTCCAAAACCTGCTATGAAGAACCATCTTAAGACACTATTTATTCGGGCAAAAGTTGGTGCCCATGGTGTGAACAAGGTT
This sequence comes from Vicia faba, assembly GCA_948472305.1. Lineage (NCBI taxonomy): Eukaryota > Viridiplantae > Streptophyta > Magnoliopsida > Fabales > Fabaceae > Vicia > Vicia faba. The sequence continues at coordinate 783,563,871 of OX451736.1, forward strand.
CTAGTGGATGGGGGTGCTGCAGTCAATTTGATACCCCACTTCATGCTGAAAAGACTAGAGATCTGCGAAGGAGACATCAAGCCCCATAATATGGTTCTGTCCAATTATGAGGGAAAAGTGGGCAAAACACTGGGAGTGGTCCAGTTGGAATTGACAATAGGCTCAAGGTGTAGGCCCACCATGTTTATGGTGATCGAAGCCAAGGCCAACTATAACTTATTGCTGGGAAGGGAGTGGATCCATGGCGTGGGGGCAGTTCCTTCGTCAATGCATCAGCGACTAGTTCTGTGGAGAGATGATGGAATCGTGGAAAACATCGAAGCAAACCAGAGTTACTTTATGTCAACAGTCAATTTAGTTGACAAGAGGGATTATGATAAAAATCTGGCAAAGATTGCTCCGTGTGTTCCAAATGATGAGGTTAACGAAACCAGAAACGCCCACTACTACATGACCCTTCGCCATGATGGCCTTTACTGGGATAGAACAATAATGAGTGAAGAAGAGGGAGTCGAAAGCACTATACAAAAACGGCCAGCAGGCTGGGACTTCGACAACCTTATCCATGACTGAGTCCACCTTTTTCGAAAGGATTTCGGCCTATATGGCTGAGAACGAATCAAAAGCGGCCTTAGAGGCTGAAATAAATAAATTAACTGTAAAGATGAACGAAGTAAGTGGGGATGGCTCGAAATTCTCACCCTTCAAAGAATTTGAGATGGATCAAAGGTTGGATGCCATCTACGATAAAGAACCCTTAGGCTTCGAAAGGGACCCCATAAACTCAGGTGCCAAAATGTTGGCACAAGATCCACTCGAAGAAGTCAACTTAGGGGATGAAAAAACGAAAAGAATAACCTACATAAGTGCAAAACTTAGCCCAGGCCTCAAGAAGGAAGTGATCGAAGTCCTCAAGAAAAACAAAGATTGCTTCGCATGGGATTATGACGAAATGCCTGGTTTAAAGAGGGAGTTGGTCGAACACAGACTGCCAATCAAAGATGGCAAGAAGCCCATCAAGCAAACTCCCAGAAGATTCACACCAGTGGTTCTCACAAAGATTAAAGCTGAGATCGAAAGGTTGCTACGTTGCAAATTCATCAGAACAACAAGGTACGTCGAATGGTTAGCAAATATAGTACCTGTTATTAAGAAAAATGGTTCTTTAAGAATTTGCATAGATTTTAGGGATTTAAACACTGCAACCCCTAAAGATGAATATTCCATGCCTGTGGCAGAAATGCTAGTAGACTCTGCTGCAGGGTTCGAATACTTGAGTATGTTAGATGGATACTCTGGGTATAATCAGATTTTCATTGCTGAAGAAGATGTTGCAAAGACAGCATTTCGTTGCCCAGGAGCCTTAGGCACCTACGAATGGGTGGTGATGCCTTTTGGTTTAAAGAACACTGGGGCAACTTATCAAAGGGCAATGAATTCAATTTTTCATGATTTCATTGAAACCTTCATGCAGGTGTATATTGATGATATAGTCATCAAATCTATATCTGCAGAAACACATTTGCATCATTTAAGCCAATCATTCGAGCGAATGAGAAAACATGGCTTAAAGATGAATCCCCTTAAATGTGCTTTTTTTGTGCAGGCTGGGGATTTTCTTGGTTTTGTGGTTCACAAGAAAGGGATTGAAATCAACCAGAACAAAACCAAAGCCATAATGGAGACGAAAGCACCTACGTCAAAAAGGGAGTTGCAATCTCTGCTAGGGAAAATAAACTTCCTCAGAAGATTCATTTCGAACCTGAGTGGAAGAACCCAAGCTTTCTCTCCGTTACTTCGTCTAAAGCAAGGCCAAGCCTTCGAATGGAACGAAGCCCACCAGGAGGCATTTGACAGGATAAAAAGATACCTCTCTCAGCCTCCTATTTTGTCTCCACCTTCATTGGGGAAGCCCATGAGATTGTACATATCTGCCTCTGAAGTTAGTATAGGTAGTATGTTAGCACAAGAAGATAGCAATGGTATCGAAAGAGCCATATACTATTTAAGTAGAGTACTAAATGATGCAGAGACCAGATATAGCAATTTAGAAAAGCTATGTTTCTGTTTGTATTTCTCTTGTATGAAACTCAAGTATTATATAAAGCTTGTTGATGTTTATGTTTCATCTCATTTCGATGTCATTAAACATATGCTTTCAAAACCAATAATGCATAGCAGAGTTGGTAAATGGGCTTTAGCCTTAACAGAATATTCTTTGACTTTCATGCCCTTAAAAGCTGTGAAAGGTCAAGTGATTTCTGACTTCATTGTGGACCATTCTTTGGTTGAGCAGACTGTCATGAGTTACGTCGAAATACAACCATGGAAATTATACTTTGATGGTTCAACCCACAGGAATGGAAGCGGGGTTGGAGTCCTTCTAATTTCTCCTGAAGGAATTCCAACAAAATTCAAGTATAAATTAGATGGTCCTCGTTGCTCGAACAACAAAGCTGAGTATGAAGCGCTCGTTGTTGGACTTGAAGCTTTGTTGGAATTGGGGGAAACTAGAGTCGAAATTAAAGGAGACTCAGAATTAGTGGTCAAACAAATTACAAAGGAATACAAGTGCATAAAGGAAAACTTGATGATATACTTCGTCATAGTCAACAGGCTATTAAGGAAATTTGAATACATGGATATTCAACACGTACCAAGAATAGAGAACCAAGAAGAAAATGACTTAGCACAGTTGGCTTCGGGTTATAAAGTTTCTACCAGGAACTTTAAGGATTTAGTTGAGTTAAGGGGTAGAGTTATGGCTACTAGATTCACACCATCGGATCTGGAAAGTATGAAATTGGGATATGCTGAGAAACAGGGATTCGAAATATTAGCCATAAATACTTTGCCAGATGCAGATTGGCGAAGTCCACTGATGAGTTATTTAGCAAACCCAACTCTGAATGTGGATAGAAAGACAAAATACAGAGCACTGTCATATCTCCTCATGGGGAACGAATTGTTTAAAAAGACCCAAGAGGGTGTATTATTTAAATGCCTAGGAGAAAGTGAGGCATACTTAGCATTGTCAGAAGTCCACAATGGGGCATGTGGGGCACATCAAGCAGGCCATAAAATGAAATGGCTATTATTTCGATACGGCTTGTATTGGCCTAGCATGCTCAAAGATTGCATAGACTTTGCTAAAGGATGTGAGGAATGTCAGAAACATGCAGGGATTCAACATGCCCCTGCAAGTGAGTTGCATTCGATCATCAAACCATGGCCATTTAGAGGATGGGCATTGGATTTGATAGGAGAAATAAATCCTGCTTCGTCCAAAGGACAGAAATATATCTTGGTAGGAATAGATTATTTTACCAAGTGGGTCGAAGCTATACCATTAATAGTTGCTGATCAAGAGGCTATTATTGAGTTTATACAGAAGCACATTATCTATAGGTTCGGATTGCCAGAGAGCATAACCACAGACCAAGGCTCTGTGTTTACTGGTAGAAAGATGCAAGAATTTGCCCAAGAAATGGGGTTTAGATTGCTAACGTCAACGCCATATTATGCTCAAGCAAACGGTCAAGTCGAAGCAGCCAATAAAGTGATAATAGGATTAATCAAGAAACATATTGGTAAAAAGCCAAGAAACTGGCACAAAACTTTGGACCAAATATTATGGGCCTGTAGAACATCTCCTAAGGAAGCTACTAACACTACGCCTTTCCAACTCACATTTGGTCATGATGCAGTGCTGCCAGTAGAAATTCATCTACAATCAGTTCGAATTCAGAGACAAAACGAAATCCAGCTGCATTATATTGGGAAATGATGATGAATGAATTAGTTGAGTTGGAAGAAATTAGATTACATGCATTGGAAATTTTGATGAGACAAAAAGAAAGAGTGGCCAGAACATACAACAAAAGGGTGAAGAAAAAAGTATTCATTATTAATGACTTAGTTTGGAAAGTCATATTGCCCATGGACAAGAAAAATAAAACACTAGGTAAATGTCACCTCATTGGGAAGGACCTTTTCGAATATTAAAAGTATTCTCAAACAATGCATACGAAATCGAAGAACTGAGGGATGATAAGCGGATCCTAAAGGTTAATGGGAAATATTTAAAGAAATATAAGCCGCGCCTGCAGGAGATTCGAATAATAACAACGTAACCAAGATATTATAAAAAGGCCAAAATGGAAAGATAAGATGCCAAAATGGCGTTGTTCGAATATTACATATAAGAAACCAAATTGTAGTCAAATAAACACTGAAATTTAGAAGTAAGAATTATTTTTCAATCTGTTGAAAGTGCTTCGAAAAGATTCATGTCTCTGCTGAGCGAAACGCCTGGCTCCTTCCAAGGTTGCCACTTCTCCTTTAAGTTGTTCTGCAGTTTCCATTTCTGCAAGCCCCTGGTTGAGAAGCTCTTCGAATTGGTTACCAGCAATATTGGTTTCGAAGGCCATTTGTTGTTCTTTAGCCTCCTTAACCTTCTGTTGAAGTTCCAGAATCTGCCTTTCCCAAAGAAGTATGGACTCAGCTCGAGCCTCATAATCAGTTTTCGCCTGCTTTAGATGCATAGCTTGATCCTCAGCTTCTTGAGAGAGTTTCGAAGCTTGTTCATAAGCAGCATCCATTGCAATGCGTTTTTCTTGAACCTTCTTGGCAGCAGATTCATCTTGGAGAAGGTAACCAGTTACGTTGTCCAGCAAAGACTGAAGATCGAACAAGAGAGTACTAACTGGCAAGGAGCAGGTAGTAAGATTGACCTTTGTAAGCAACTCCTTCATAGTATAGCAAGCAGTGCTATCTTGTTTGAGCACTTCGAATATATCCACATTGAGAATTGTTTTCCTGATCTTATTAAGAAGTACAATTCTTTCATATGTGGGAAGAGGATAGCTGGTCGAACTTGTGCCATCCCTAGCAAGTGGGATGTCCCTTTGAGCTAGCTTTGCCTTCATGTACCCAATAGGGTCGTTTCGTCTCAGGAGTGCAAGCTCCTCGTCAGTCATTCGAGACAAAGAGGATTGAGGGAGTTCCACATGTAAGGGAGTCACGTCCATTTCAACCTCCATGGGTTTGTTGGTTGCATCACCATCCCCTTCATTCGTTTCGTGCTCGTGATCTTCTTCATCATCATCCAAGTCCACCACTTCGATGTCTTCCTTTTCACTGCTATTTGCATTGGACTCCGTCCCAGCAGTCGAACCATCATTGGCATCCTCCTCCTCAGACTGTTCTTCTGCAGATTCTTCGTCTCTTTGGCCAGAATCAGCTTTCTCTCCTTCAGTTTGAGTGTCCTTTGGATCCTCTTGAAGAGTTTCAAGAGGGGACTTTTGAAGAGAAGCTCTTTGCAAATCTTCTGCAGATGTTTGAAGTGTTGTTTCGTTTGTCTCTTTCAGAGGAATAGAGGTACCTTGATCATCCTGCTATTCAGAAGTTCCAGCCAGAACCGCCATATTGGAGGAACCTTTGTTCTGTACAAGGTTGCTGGAATCTCCTTGAGGAGAGGAGTTGAGTGGAGCAGCAGCTTTGGATGGTGAGTTCGAAGTAGTGGAAGCTGGATTCAAGATGTTCTGCAAGGAGCAAAAGAATGTTAAAAACATGCACCAAGGTAATAAGAAAGTATTATTTTTAAAGAGATTTAAAAGTTCAATTTACCTGTGGACTCTCGGAGGAGAGGTTACTAGCTATGCGTTCCAACATTATGTTGGAGGTCGAAGGTGGAATTTTGGATTTGGGTGAGGGAGCAGCATCCCTGGAATCAAGTCCAGAGACACTAGTTGGAACGGTACTTTTCAAAATGTCCTTTTTTTGCTTCTTCTTCGAAGCAGTTGGTAAGTTTCCTCCAGCCTTGGGGTCTTCCCCAGTGGTGTTTGATTTTCGTTTCTTGGGAGTAGTAAGAGGAAGCTTGTTGGTCTGAAAAGATTTAAACAAAGAGTTAGATGCAAACCATAAAACATGAGTGAATTCGAAACATCAAGGCTAAGTGATTACCGTTGGAGTTGGAACACTGGTTGTTGTTGGTATTGTTGTTGTGGTTGTTGCAGCAATGGTTGTTGTTTCGGATGGAGTCACTTTGTCAGTAGTTTCGATAGAGGCTTGAGAGGCGCTCCCTTCTTTCGACTTCGAAGCGGCTGTCTTTATCCTGATGGCTGAAAATAGAAACAATTAAAGCAAAGGTTAAAGATATGGAAAATGAAAAACGTTTGGGATTTTCCCAAGCATTCGCACCTGTGCCTTGATCAGATTTAATCGACATGGCAGAAAGGTCGTATCGAAGGTGTCCTGGGAAATCGTGGAGCCAGTGTCGAGCCCATGTCACAGTCTCAGATGGCTTTGGTTTCCTTTGAAGATGTTTGAACATCTCTTTGCAAGTGAACCACCAAGGATATGGGGGAAACCAAGCCAGAGCCAGTTCTGAGGTAGGTAATCTAGGAAATTTAGGTGGATGCATTTCGAATGCCAACCTATACCTATCCTCAGGTGACAACCCTGAAGGAAGTTTTAACTTAGAAACTTTTTGTTTGAATTTTTCCTTCAAGGTCTCAGCCGCTTGATGCACAGTGGATTCCAAGCGCGTGGGGTCATAAGTAGTTTCAAAATAATTTTGAAAAGCTTTAATCTCTTTGGCATGAGTAAAATACCTTTCTTTGCTGGTACCTGCACATCGAAGGCATCAATTAGTTTCTGTTGAATTGTAAGTGTATCGAACATATAAGTTTGATAAAACTTGGTCCACCATTCCAGAAACCCCTTAGCTGTGAGATGGGTAGGTTCGAAGGTTATCAGCTCAAACTGGGCAAAGCCTTGGTATTGTTCTTGCTGTAATTTGGCTTCCCGTGCCTTGAAAGTTCGCCCAGAGGTAATGGCACTCTCAGTTTGAAATAAGGGTTCAGGAATTAGTTGACATAAGCCAAACTGCCTCGAAACAAAATTTGGCTGGTAAGCGAAAAGAAAAATTTGATTCTTGGCTGGAGTTATTCTTGAAGAAATGAGTCTAGGTAGCAAAAAAAGCTCTCCATACATCCCGAATCTCCTTGCTCTTGACAGCTTCTGAGAGAGCCATGGTGAACCAGGAAGGTCCATGAGCCCTCGAAGCAAAAGGCGCCATGGTCTCTTCGAACTTATGCCTTTTGGAGAATATCATGATGTACTTCGAGAATAGGACTTTGAAGTCATCTTTGTCGTCATTTGGAGTTAATCTTTGCAGCCTAGTGCTTTCGACTATCCTATCAGTTATCTCAGGGTCTTGTTCATCAATGATGTTGGCCGTTGACAAGGAGGGTTCGAACATGGCATTTAGCCATAGCTGAAGTAACCAAAAAGGGCCAGCCAACAGGATATTCTTGGAGGTATGTGATTTTAGGCTCGAAACAGCTGACCTTAGGCTTTCATAAAGGTCAACTAAGAGCAGTTCACTTAAGCACACTCTTCGATTTTCATGCAAATCCCTAGCTAGAGGAATGAACCTACTGGCTACCTGTAGGGATCTACTGCAGAAGACGTATCTTGACAGCCATAGGGTGAGGAAAGCAATGTGTTCTACATCAGACACACTGTCTCCCTCAGCATGGTAGTGACTGATAAACTTGGAAAAACTTGCTAGTTTGACTTTGAAGTCAATTATGCTTGAATGTTCTTCGTTGTCAGGGATATATGTTTCTCCTACTGGCGATAGCCCAGTGATGGCCGCTATGTCGAAGAAGGTAGGGGTGATCATTCCACCAGGGAGATGGAAAGTATTATAGGTACTGTCCCAGAAATAGAGGGACGCGAATAACAAAGGGTGGCTATAAGTGAAACCAGGCTTCGACAGCTTAATCAAGTTGTAGATACCTAGTTCTTCCCATTGCTGGGATTTCTTAGCTTCTACCTTCTTGAACCAGTTTTGATAAGCAGTATCGGAGGTGGGGCAAGATCGAAACGGTTTAAAATTACTTTTTACATAGTCTAATACAAAAGGGTCCTTAGGAGGAATAGTTGGATTTTACATGGTGTTTGAGCCAGAAGATTCTATTGCCTTAGGGGCGTTCATTTTGTTAAACAAGGGTTTGAAACTATAGCAAACTGGGAAAATTGTCCTGGTATCTTTTAGAATTTCAAAAACCGTAAGAGGGCCCATTAAGGCTAACCTCTTACCAGCAACGATGGTAGGAATGAGTACCTGTGATGCATAAAGCATTTCTTTTTCCTTTGAGATCATCTGAGGAGCAAGAATGGATTGACCTTGGTGAGTGATAACCTTACTTTCCATTGTAGTTCCTGCGGTCTTTCCTTTCTTCTTGGAAACCTTTTTGAGTTGGGATGAAGTAGAAGAAGACATTTTTGGAGAATGTTGAAAGCTTAGGGTTTTCTGGCGAGAGAAGAAGGATAAAAGATTTAGAATGTAGAAAGAAAAGAAAAAGACTAAGTTGATGATGTTTTATAATGTGGAGGTTTAAGCATCCACTGAATAAGGGTGTGATACGTGGAAATCATGGGTTGGTTTGATGAAGAGGTGGCGTAAAGTTAACATGTGTAATAGGCGTGATTAAAGATAATCATTGTTTGTAACTGCACCATACTGTGAAGTGGCTCCAGGCGGTTAAGGAATCCAAAAAGTGTTATGATTGACGTGACTGGAGTCAAATGCATTAAATGTTACGATGATTCGAAGGTCGCATCAAAATCTTGTGTGGATGTTTAAAATAAGTATTTCTCAGAGAGATCGAAATACATATTTTAAAGGGGCATTTTGTTGGCTGAAGATTTTGATAATATTATTAGAAGCCAAGTGAATTGGACGTTTCGATTGAAATGAAACAAAGCGTCATGTTTCGAAATAGCAGAAGCAGTGTTTCAAATGAGCATATCAAAGCTTGGAGCTTCGAGTGGCAATTATGGGAACATATCTAAAGAAGTCTCGAAATGACAACAAGGTTGTGTCTGAAAAGTGCGTTCGAAGCGGAGAAGTACCAAAACATTTGAAATTCAAATGGAAGCGGGACATTCAAAGTTTGAAATTTATGTGCTGGAGCATTTGGAGACACGTGGAAACAAGAGAGAGGCATTGTTCTGTATGTTCTGAACGTGGCATAATCTTATAGCAAGACCGTTATGGTCAAATTAGTATAAATAGAGGTCTTAGTATTAGGATTTCGTGTGTCATATCTATTGTACTAAATACTCAGTAACATTCAAATTACCACATGGCAAGGGAAACGAATGCAAGAGCAATGTACATATGATAGCACCACATGTTTATGATTTAATGAAAACCTTTTATCATTTCCAGCACTTTCCTTTATCTTTCTGCCAAATACCATTTACAAGTTTTCTCATTTAAAGTCTTTTTATTCGAAATCTTTTCATTGAAGCCTTACATTTTAATGCTTTCTTTACATTTCAAACACTTTACATTTCAGAAAACTGTCATACTTTTCATGCCTTTATCTTCAAGTTTTATCTTTCGAACGCCTATTTTTACTTAAAGTCATTTTACAGATTTCTTGCATTAAACGCTTTCTTCATATTTCGAATCTTTTACATTCCAGAGCATCTTTTACATTAACTGTTTTTATAATTCGAAGCCATTTACTTGCTCTTTATGCAATTTTACATGTCTTTACAATTAACATTTATTCATGCAAGTTAGTTTCGCACATATATTTTGATTACACCTTTAGATCTTTAAGAGAGAAATCGAAATAAGTCAAACACCCACACAACACTCAAATACCAACCATGAATATCTGTTCGATCATGAGAGTTACCCTAATGACCAAGGAATCCTAGGATCAATCTAGTCGATCCTGCGAGTTACCAGAGAAATTGAATAACAGTCAGTAAGTTTATTCGATAGTTTGGAAGACTAGCAGTTGTTTACCAGAAATCACTGGAAACACCAGGGAAGTGGCTCCACCGGGGTGTCTGGTATTCCGTCGGGGAACAATCTTATATTTCCGTCGAGGAATATTAAGAATGCCGGGGATGCTTGCTTAGGAACATCTGTGTACTCTGCTTGAGAATATTGAGATCTTATGGGGGTACCCAACTTCCTTAAGGCTGACAGTAGACTAACTCTGCTTGGGGAGAGTATCGTTGACTTGCTAGGGATGCTGTGCCTTTTCGGGGCTGATGGGAGACCAACTCTTCTTGGGGGAGAGTATTTCTGAAACCTGTCTTACTCTACGGGGAGTGGAGGTAACTTGGTCATGTTCTTCAGCTGAACTTGCCTTGGTACCTTGGTGGACAAAGCAACCAGATCACTTAGACAATTCTTATTGCCCCGGTTTCTGCGGGAGAAGAAGGCCTATGAGGTGCTTGTTAATAGCCGATTGACTAATCTTCTTCTGGTAGCCAAGTGACGAGATGACGGGACATAGTCGTACGCTTTGATCCCTAATTTTTGCCTGGACCGCCCTTTCGGGTTTTCAGTCCACCGGGATACCCATTTTTGCCCAAGCCGCCCTTTTCAGGTTTTCGACTTGCCGGGTGTACAGATTTTTTCATTTTCATCCCTTATTTTTGCCCGAACCCTTTTGGTTCCCCGGGAAGCCCTTATTTTTGCCTAGGTGTGTCAACCTAGAGGGTCTTTGATTGCGCGTAGTATTTTTTGACTAGTCTACGCTCTCAGGATGTAGGGAGGTGCCCCTGTTGTTGTGTTGCCATGTGACCAGAAGATGTTTGATCGTACCAGATTTGTCACTGGAGTTTAGGCCCAATGCCCCAGTTGATTCAGATGGAGATCTGCCCCTGGCTATTTGACATTTAAGAGATTCTCTGAATCTTGACTTACTGCCCCAGATGATGGACAATGATCGTGTCTGCCCCCATGGTTGGAAGTGCTTTTGTTTGCTAGATATTCTTCGTGCGAATTTCTTTGCTGTTCGAACAAAAAGTCATATGCAAACAAAGTTATGTTAAAAATGAAAAGCTTATGTCTGTCTTGAAGCTTTTGAAAATACAGTTTTTAATAAAACAAGTGATTTTTTGTAAAATGTAATGTCAACTCGTTATTTTACCGCAAGCCTTAAGGAGTCAGGATACCTTTCGTAACAGTATGCTTCCGTACTAACCCATGCTTCAACTAGGACTCTTTAGGGTTATAACGTGGTTTGGTTCACGGTTTAAGAAACAAAGGATAAAGGCTTAAATTTTATTTGTACCCACCCACTCTTCGTGATGTTCTTCAAACCTAAACTCAGCTGATCGTGCATTAAACCTTGTTTGAGTCTTTGCTTTGATATTCCGGTGGTGGTTCGGATGTTGACAGTTTATTTTGAATAGGCAGTCATTTCTTTTTTGATTTTATTATCCCTATTTTTTGCCTGAACTGTTTCTTTTGTGATTACAGTCAGCGGGATGCCCCAGTTTTGTAAGTCTCCTTCATAGGTTTTGACTTATTGGGCTTTTATTTCTGAGAGATAATGACTGCCTGTCTTTATGATTATTCGGAACCATCACTGTCTTTTGTTTTGTAAGAACTCCTTTGGTGCCATTCGTTGTGCACTTGGATCAGCTGAGAGAACTACCCTGCCCCAGGTCATGATTAAGGGTTTTAATTTTTGTGAAAAGAAAAACTCCTACTTCTTTGGCTCGAAGGGGTTGACGAGGGATTATCTTCCTTATAACTCCAGTGTTTAGGAATTGAAACAATGCATGTACCTCATCAGCAGGGTCTGTTCAAAAGCATACTGTAGATTATGGTATCGTTTTCGTCATCCTCCCTCAAGAGGCTTGGAATTTTCAATCAAGAGTTGATCATCACAAAAATATGAAAACAGTTTGCATATAGTGAATACGAAATAATTACTTCAAAACAGACATGTGTAATGCATTAATGAAATAACAACGTTTGACATAAATAAAATGTTTGAACAATCAAAGAAAAATACAACTTGAACATTCGAATAAACAAAAAAATTTCCAATCCTAGCCATGTTTTGGCAAGGGAGCAGTGATCACATTGGGAGTCTCTGGAGAGTCGAACTGGACTTCCTTTGCGTCGATTAGATCCTGAACCTTGTTCCTCAAAGTCCAACAATCATCTGTAGCATGCCCCGGGCTGTCAGAGTGATAAGCGCAGCGGGCGTTGGGGTTATACCTTGAAGGTGTCCTGTTGGGATTCTTAATGTTTAATTTAATTTTATCATCAAAACCTCAGCAAGGTATCTCTTCCCACAGAGTATTTCCCCGCAGAGTAATCTCTCCAACAAGTTTATTCCTCAATGGAGTCATCTTCTCCTACCGGTTTATTCTTGCAACCATCATCCCCAGCGGAAATGAAGAACCCTACTCTTCAACATCAGCCTAGGACTCAACGAACTTCCCAGCATTCGTCAAGGATTTATTTTCCCAAACGAAAATACATTCATGAACATCACATCGCCATACATCATGACACATGCATATATGCATCACATCATACAATCTCGTTTATGTCGAGAACATCGTTGCTTGATCCATATCATGCATTGCATGTGACTGACCTTTACCTTTCAGGAAGGATATAGTTAAATGATCAGCTATGTCAAAGTAGACAAATACAGTCAAAAGAGACCAATCCAGTCAGCGAAGACAAATCCAGTCTAAAAAGACAAGTCCAGTTAAAATTAATTCCTAACGTCGTTAAAGACAACCCGTCATTATAGACACTCGTCGTTATAGACACTCATCGTTATAGACACCCGTCATTATAGACACCCGTCGTTATAGACACTCGTCGTTATAGACACCCGTCGTTATAGACACCTGTCGTTATAGACACTCGTCATTATAGACACCCGTCGTTATAGACACCCGTCGTTATAGACACTCGTCATTATAGACACTCGTCGTTATAGACACCCGTCGTTATAGACACCAGTCGTTATAGATACCTGTCTTTATAGACACCCGTCGTTATAGACACCCGTCGTCATAGACACCCGTCGTTATAGACACTCGTCGTTATAGACACCCGTCGTTATAGACACCCGTCGTTATAGACACCCGTTGTTAAAGACCACCTGTCATTGAAGACAACCTGTCATTGAAGACAACCTGTCAGTGAAGACAACCTCGTCATTAAAGACAACTCGCCCATGAAGACAAACTGTTAAAAGAGACAACTCGTCAAAGAAGACAACACCTCCCCCGGTTCAGTTAAATCGATCCCTGAAGATTTTCTGAGATAACCTGTCAGTAGAGACAACCCATCAACCTTTTGAAGTTCCGGATTCGATTCCTGTATCTAGCCAGGGCATATCTGTGAGCAATTGATTGCGAATTCGATACATGTATCTAGCCAGGGCATATCTGCATGGAGAGTTTGAAGATCAACCCCTGTAACAGGCCAGGAAACCATCTTCCTTTCTCAAAAATAACTCAATTTAATCTCAATTGGTCGTGCATATGCTTTGGGTAAAGATTCAAGAAGGAATTTGGGGCCCATTAGCAAAAATGAAGTGTTTTGGGCAAAGTTGACTTTTGCATATTCATGAAAATTTCCCAACTTCTTCAATGCATATCTTGCTCAATTTTGATCCTATGAACATGTTCTTGGACATTTTGGAAAGGTCTTGAAGTCCTCTAACCAATGCCGTTGGTCCCATGTCATTTTGATTTATCAATCTCAAGTTATGGAGTTTGACTTAAAGTGCCTTTTTGTTGACTTTTGAAAATGACCTATAATATAGAAATTGATAATTTTTTGTGAGAGAACTTCTTGGACTTGGAATGTGAAGATGAGTTATAGGAAATGTCATCCCTTTCAAAATGAGCATTGGATGGGATTTTTCTGATGAACCATGAAAAAGTTATGCCTTGGTCAATATACAGTTGACTTTTCAACTGTCCAAAAATAGAAACTTTTGGCATCTTGATGATTTTTGAACCATGCTTGTGGAATCATGATCAAGACTTGATCAAATGATGATTGTGGCTTAAAAATGAGATGCTGACCAAAAATTTGACTTTTTACTGTAAAATGACCATTTTACCCTTGTAGTTGATTGTGAAGCAAATGGAGCTTTTGACTGTGCAACTTGATGCTGTGAGACTTGAGACTTGGCATGTAGATGCTTGACAATGTATATAGGCACATGTGACTTGATTGAGCCCTTGAAAAACTCAAATTCACTGAAGGAACCAAAACCCTAATTTTGACTAGCTTATGAGGCATTTGGATTGTGCAACCCTTGAGTAGTCTTGAACCAATTGAAGATTGATCTTGACAAATCTTGGAGAATATGGGAGGGAAAATTTTGGGGTACAACAATTACGCTTGTACAGGATGCCATTACTTAGGAAGAACTTAGCGAAGAATCTCCTTAAGAACTTTTTGTCATTGACTGAAGCTCCTTCAGGATATTCTTGAGCCTCGAGATACCATTTGACTTCATGAAACCAAGGCTGGTCCACTACTTCTTCGGTATTAATCTCGTGACAGTGTGCGGGTTCGTCCATCCATTCAATGGTGATCTAGGGAGCCTCGTTGTCCCAATTAAGTTTAAACATGGATGACATTGTAGCTAGAGCACCTGCTAGCTGCTTTTCTTCTCGTGGGAAGTGCTCGAAGGTAATCTGCTCGAAATGTGGTAACAATGTCAAGACATGTTCTTTGTAAGAGATGAGGTTCGGATGCTTAGTATCCCACTCTCCTTTGATCTGAATGATGACCAAAGCTGAGTCCCCAAATACAATCAAAGATTTAATTCCCAAGTCTATGGCAGCCTTGAGTCCAAAGATGCACGCTTCATACTCTGCCATGTTGTTCGTACAGTTGAAGCAAAGTCTGGCAGTGAAAGGAGTATGGCATCCTTCTGGAGATATGAGCACAACACCGATACCGTTTCCAGGTGCATTGGAGGCACCATCAAAGTACAGGGTCTATCGGGATCCTTGTTGAGGTCCGTCATATGGTCTGAAATCTTCAACATTGTCCAATGTCATGATGTCTTCGTCAGGGAAGTCAAACTTCATGGATTGGTAATCTTCAACAGCTTGATGAGCCAGATGGTCAGCTAGCACACTCCCCTTTATAGCTTTTTGGGTCGTGTATTGTATGTCATATTCGGTCAGGATCATCTGCCATCTAGCTATTCTTCCAGACAAAGCAGGCTTCTCAAAGATGTATTTGATCGGATCCATCTTAGATATCAGCAAAGTGGTATGAGTCAACATATACTACCTTAGCCGGCGAGCAGCCCATACCAAAGTGCAACAAGTTTTCTCGAGCAGTGAATATCTTGTTTCACATTCGGTAAACTTTTTGCTAAGGTAATAAATGGCATGCTCTTTTCGGCCAGACTCGTCATGCTACCCCAGTACGCACCCCATTAATTCTCTAGGACGGTCAGATACATGATAAGCGGTCTTCCCTCGACGGGTGGCATCAAGATAGGAGGCTCTAGTAAATACTCCTTGATTTTATCGAAAGCAACTTGACATTCGTCATTCCATCTAACTACCTGATCTTTCTTCAACAGCTTGAAGATTGGTTCACAAGTAGATGTTAGGTGAGAAATGAACCTAGCAATGTAGTTTAGGCGTCCCAAGAAATCTTTGACTTCCTTCTCAGTGCGAGGAGCATGCATTTCTTGTATAGCTTTGACTTTGGCAGGATCAACCTCGATGCCTTTGTTGCTGACAATAAAACCTAAGAGCTTACCGGACCGGACTCCGAATGTTCACTTGTTAGGGTTTAATCTTAGCTTGTACTCCTTCGGCCTGACAAACAACTTTTGCAAGTGATCAAGGTGTTCTTCTTCAGTTTGTGATCGGGATATCATGTCATCTACGTAGACCTCTATCTCATGATGTATCATATCATGAAACAAAGATACCATGGCGCGTTGATAGGTTACCCCGACATTCTTCAGTCTGAATGGCATCACCTTGTAGTAGAACGTACCCCACTGTGTGACAAAAGTAGTTTTCTCCATGTCTTCAGGTGCCATTTTGATCTGGTTGTATCCTGAGAATCCGTCCATGAAAGAAAATACTTTGTGCTGAGCTGTGTTGTCAACCAGGATGTCGATGTGTGGAAGTGGAAAGCCGTCTTTAGGGCTGGCCCTGTTTAAATCTCTATAATCCATGCACATTCTCACTTTGCCGTCTTTCTTAGGCACATGCACAATGTTAGCAACCCATTGAGGGTAGGAAGTGACAGCCAGAAATCCAGCATTGAACTGTTTCATAACTTCTGCTTTGATCTTCTCTGACATGTCAGGTCTCATGCGGCAGACCTTTTGTTTCACTGGTGGACAGTCTTCTCTTGTGGGTAGACGGTGTACCACAATGTCTGTATGAAGTCCCAGCATGTCTTCGTATGACCAAGCAAAGATCTCAACATAATCATGCAACAGCTAAATTAGGCGCTCCTTGACACTCGGCTCTAGATTGGCACCTATCTTGATTTCCTTTATGTCTTTCTCAGTACCCAAGTTGATTGTATCCAATTGCTCTTCATGAGGCAGAATAGCCCTTTCCTCTTGTTGTAGTAATCTGGCCAATTCCCCTGCCACCTCACAATCTTCCTCACCTTCGTATTCGGCTTGGTAGACCAGATCTTCAAAGTCACTGAAGGTTATAGCAGTATCGTTACCCATGGGATCCGGAATGGAAGAGTACCTGCATTTATGAGTGTGGGTGTGTGTAAGGGTATAGCCATCTTAAAACAAATAAAATATAAAAAGAAAGACAATGAACACAAAAGTTTATATGAAAAACGTCCATGATTCATTAAATGGCATATGAAGATTAAAAATAAGAACCCTTACAAATGGACCTTTGTGCCTCGGGTAAGACACAAGGTTAAAAATGTACGAATTGCTTGTGAATTATTACAGATCCAACAGAAATGGAAAAGATAAATTACTGCGGTATGAAAGTAATTGGAACAAACTCTTTTGCTTCCCAATTGCACAGTCCTCCGTCGACAGTTGGAAATATCCAATCTTCCATGCTGCCCTCTTCTTCACTGTCCTCTAGTGCATTAACCCCTTGGTGACTGATCTTCACAGGTGGACCTCCGGCACGGGAGCGGCACACAGCCTTCTGACCAGTCAAAGTAAATCCCAAGCCGAATTTGTCTGATTTGAAAGGAAAGTCTGGAAGCTGCCCCTAGATTGTGCTTCCTCCCTCTTCAACCACTGCTTTTGCATCCTTGAGAGATGACATCCGAGGCGGAGGTCTGGTGATCATGGGTACAGAGGACACTGTCTTGGTCGCCGCTATCTCCTGAGCTACCTCCTTAAAATGCTGGAAAGGAGTTTCGATGAATTCGCCATCCAATTCTACATAACGGAACGAATTCAGATGACTGATCATGTATTCCTCTTCGCCATGAACAGTTATGATTTCCCCCTGGACAGGGTACTTGAGCATTTGATGCAGAGTAGAAGTGACAGCTCCAGCATGGTGGATCCAAGGTCTTCCCAACAGGCAAGAGTAAGAAGGACGGATGTCCATCACATAGAATGTGGAGTTGAAGGTTTCAGTTCCCACCTTAATCGGGATGTCCACCTCCCCGTGGACCATCCTTTTAGAGCCGTCGAAAGCTCTCACAATGATATTGCTGGGTTTCAGAGTTAAGCCTTCACAATCCATTCTATCCAAGGCTTTCTTCGGCAATACGTTCAAAGACGAACCAGTGTCTACCAGTATGTGTGCTAGGGTTGTCCCTCTGCATTCCACCGAGACATGCAAAGCATCATTATGTTTTCTCCCTTTCGAAGTTAAATCTGCATCAGAGAATCCTAGACCATTGAAAGCTGTTAAACTAGCCACACATTCCTGGAACTGGTCAACAGAGGTTTCTTGTGGCACGTGGGCCGTCTTCAAAAATATTATCAGAGCCTTAGCATGAGCTTCTGAACAAAGCAACAGGGCCAACATGGATATCTTTGAGGGGGTTTTCCCTAGCTGTTCCACCATATCATAATCGCTTTTCTTGATTATTTTCAAAATTTCCTCCATTTCTTTTTGAGAGGTTTCAGGGATGATCAACGGCTGAGCCCTCATCCTGACGGGCTCTTCTTGGATCCCTTTTCCTTGAACATCAGTAGCAGCAGAAGGGATAACCATGGGGGTCGTGACTTCTTCTATGATTGGTGTACTGGCAGATATGTTTACTGGTGTAGAGATAACCTTAGGAGCAGCTGAGGGTCCAAAAATTGCCTTTGGAGGGGCAATCTTTGGAGAAAAGATTCTTCCACTACGGGTAACTTTGCTTGTTCCGTCAATGTTACTAATGTCGGAATTGTCTTCTTCAGAACTCTCTTCCTCAGCAGTCTGTTAAATCTGTTTGACACCATGGTAGTAGATTTCTCCACCATAGTTCCATGGTATTGATTTGTCGGACTTGTACGGGACTGGCCCGGGCATGGTTATCTTCAAAGGTTCAGCCTTCGGAGCGGATGTAATCCTAACAGGTCTTTTAGGGACCTTGGAAGGATTGGCGGATATGGTTATTATTGAAACATCGTTAACAGGAGTTGATAAGACAAGAGTCTTCTCAAATAGGATTTCTTGGTTATCAATTAGGCGTTGGATGCCTATCTTCAACAATGTACAGTGAGTTAATGAGGATGAACAAAGGTGACAATCTTCTTCACAACTTGGGAAAACCCCAGCCTTCAACAAATTTAACTTGATTATAGGGAGCGGAGTTATCAAATCATCTACAGTAGCAACAAACAGATCCTCCTCAACAGCATGGGCATTGTGGCCGTGCCTTGGCATTAGAGCAGAGATAACATTTGGTTTTTCAGGTGCATCGAATTAAACTTCTTTAGCATCTATCAAATCCTAAATTTTATTCTTCAGGGCCCAACAATTGTCAGTGTCATGCCCTGGGCTCTCCGAATGATAAGCACACCTGGCATTCGGATGGTAATATGGAGAAGCAGTGTTAGGATTTTTAGGGGCCTCTTTCAGCATGGCCAAATTAAACTTCAGAAGATGTGGTAGGACTTGAGCAGGAGTCATTTTTATCTTTCGTACAGGCCTTTCCACCCTTTGCTGGTTATTTCTAGGCTGATCATTCCTCGGCTGATTATTTCTTGGCTGGTCTGATGCGGACTTTTGAATCATAACGGCCCCCACCGCTGGCCGGCGCTCAACTCTTCCTTGACCCCTCTGAGAGTAGACAACTGATACTTCCTTCTTTCCCGTGAAAGGTTTTCTGATGGCAGCATAAGTAGATGCATCTTTTTGAATTTTCCCGCTTTTAATATCGGCCTCCACTCTTTCTCCGGTTAGAATCAAATCAGTGAACCTAGCGGACGAACTTCCAATCAGGTGATTAAAGAAAGGACCTGACAGGGTACCTAGGAACATGTCTACTAGCTCTCTCTCAAATAAAGGTGGTTGCACCCTTCCGGCCAAATCTCTCCATTTTTGGGCGTAGTCTTTGAAGCCCTCATTGGTAGCCATGGCCATACTCTGTAGTTGAGTACGGGTTGGCGCCAAGTCGGCGTTGTATTGATACTGTTTATATAAGGCGGCTGCCAAGTCTTCCCAATTATGGACGTCTTCTCTCTCCAATTGGTAGAACCAATCAAGTTGTTTTACTAACAAACTGTCCTGGAAAAAGTGGACCCACAAATTTTTGTCAGCAGAATGTGGTTGAATTTTCCTGACATAAGATCGTAGGTGAATCTTTGGGCAAGACACCCCATCATACTTAGCAAATAGTGGCACTTTAAATTTAGGAGGGATTACAATTCCAAAAACCAACCCTAGCTCCTCAAAATCCAGCCCCGGTACTCTTTGCACTTCCATAGCAGCTAGATGTTCTTCCAAGTTCTTGTATTTGTCATCGGCCAGAGGGTATTGCTGTTCAGAATAGTCCTCATCTTCCTCTTCTTCAGCTTCAGAATCAGATGGCACTTCCGTTCCCTTACCTTTTCCTTCCCCCTCTTCAGATGTTGATGGGAATTCCAAAGTCCGTCTGGCTTGTCCTTCAAACCTTCTGCCCATGACAACCACACCGGCTCGCTTCTTCTTCTTTTTCTCTTTCTCTTTCTCTAGCAGAGTCTTGAGCTCCTCCTGCCCCTTGGCTAAGGTCAAGAGTAGTTGTTGAAATTGTGAATTCTGAGCTTGTAAGTCTTTGACCGTTTGTTCTAGATCCATCTTGCTGAAATAAACAGCAGAGAGATGAGGAAACTTGGTGCGAAGACCTGCTTATGCATATGATGAATGATATGTATTCATGCAATGCTTTCAAGGATTCAGAAATTCAAATTTGTTTTAAACAAAAAATGAACACACGTCATATTAAATAAAACCAAGTTTGAATACATCAGGCCTCCTTGGGCTTACAAAGAAAGAAACTAAAATACAGCAAAATTCTCGAGACAAAAAGACCGAACACATCCTTTTTGGAGCAATGTAAGTATTCAGATTCTTCTCTTCATGAAGCAGCTTGGTGAGCTCTAGAACCTTCTTCTCACTGGCGTAGTACTGGGTTTCAAAGGTATCTCGCTCTTCCTTCAACTAAATCTAGGCTTTTTGCAGGTCTTCGAGAGAGGTGGGCATGTCAGGATGAAGAACGGTATATGGGACGTCTCCTTCAATAACAGGCTCAATGATGACAGGAAGGATGGAAGGGTAAGGCATTAAGAGGCTCTGGGCACGAGCTCGTACCCACTTAAGGTAAGGCTCGAGAGGGATAGAGTTTTTATGTCCCAAAGTCCTACTGTCCACTTTGTTCACCATTTCCCAAGCATGTGTAAACCTCTGGCGGTAACCTTCGTCTTCTTTGTCGTAGTCAAAAACCAGACCTCGGACGAGCATCTCATGAGGGCCGTCTCTTCGGGCATACCCAAACTGTCGAAGAGCTAAACATGGGTTGTAGGTGATACCTCCCCTAATACCTAGCAGAGGTACGTTAGGTAACTCCCCACAACGGTTAATAATAAAGATATCTTCCAAAGATCTTGAGCACCAACGGATATCAGAGTGAGTGAGAGACATCATCCTTTGAGACCAAGTTAATCTTTGCTCGTTCTTTAATGCTGACTGAGGCAGGTGTGAAGTGAACCAATTAGCGAGTAGGGGTATACAACATAAAAGGGTACCTCTTTTCTTCATGGTACGGGTATGAAGACAATGCAAGATGTCTCCTAGAAAGGTGGGTATAGGGTTACGAGAGAGAAAGACTTTGATGGAATTAACGTCTATGAATTGGTCCGAGTTAGGAAACAGAACCAAACCATAAATGAGGAGAGCTAGCACTTCTTCGAAAGCTTCGAAATCCATGTCATCCCAGAATGAATGAGCTTTTTCCAACAGAAACTTAGCTAAAAATCCTTTAACCCTACTTCTTGTCTCCCAATTGGCTGTGACGTCGACCCTCTTCATATGTAAAGCTTCGGCGATGACTTTAGGTTTTGGAATCCCTTCTAGACCGGTGAACGGTATCTGATTAAGCACGGGCACCCCTAAGAGTAGAGAGAACTCTTCCAATGTAGGTACCAACTGATAGTCTGGAAAAGTGAAACAATGATGTACGGGATCAAAGAATTGGAATATTACACACATCATCTCTTCTTGGAAGTTGGGTGCAGCCAAACTGAGAAGTCCACCATACTTCTTGGTAAAAGGAGAATCCCCGGGCACTCTTGAGGCTAGCTCTTGATGTTGAGGATGCGCTTTTACAAAGCTGATTTGGATGGTGTTTCTTCGGAGATGATTCATTTCCTACAAAACAAAAACAAAGATAAATTTCTAAATCCTTGAAATGGTTAGTGAGCATGCATATGATGTTGATGATGTTTATGATTTTTATGTACAAGCAAACATATATACACACAACAAACAGATCCCTATGTTTCAGGCTTGCATGAGTTTGTAGGTAAGTACCCTCTCGAAGTTTTAGTTGGCTCAACCTATCTTAGAAATAATGATCGGGTTCTAAAGGATCTCAATATCACTGACCTTTCTTTTAGGCATTGTCTCAGCTCAATCAATCTTTTCTTACGGCCGAGATATCCCAAAAGTCCAGCCTTAATGAGTGTAGTATCGAGTGTCAACCAATTTTCATCTTTACACTGAAACCGGTTACCTTACTACGTCCTAATGGCCAAGTTTGTTCAATTAGGGTTCTAAGGTTAATTAGTGCTTAGTGACGCCACTCAGCGGCCCCGTATTCTCCTCGATTCACCCTGAGGGATACCGGTACCCATAAATGCGTCACACTAACATAGCCATTGTCTCAACCATATCGGTCTATGTCGTACAGTCTCCACAATCTATTGCAATTTACCTAAAAAAGGTGCCCCAAATCCGGGTGGAGGATCAAAGCAAGCCCAATACAAAGAACCGAATATAAAGCATACAAATCAAATAATGAAAGCGAGTAAAAGTTAACTAACCCTAAGGTAACCTCACTTTTAATGAAGTCCCCAACAGAGTCGCCAGTTCTGTGATACGGTGGGAGAACTGACTTGAGATTTTGCGTTTCGTTTGCACTTGTGCGGTTAGCAAGAGTCGCCACCGACTTTTCTTTTATCCAAAAGGAAAGGTAAAAAAGCATAGGAAAGACCTTTCGATATTATTCTCGGGTTCGAGGGGTAGATTATGAAAAGGGAAGGTATTATCACCCTTTTCATCCATGGTTTTCCATGGGCTCTTAGTTACTCGTTTAGATCACTTGCTTTCATTTGATTGTGTGCTTGTGGTGTGGGCTTTGAAAGTATTTTGAAAAATCTCTTTGTAATGGTTGTCGTATCTATAAGAATGTATACAAAGTTTTGTTTCGAAAAGTGGTTCAAAGATGTGTTTGTGAATCGTGTTTCGAAAAGTGTTTTGAAAAGAGGTTTTGCAATTGTTCACGTCTCTATAAGAACGTATACAAAATGTTTTTTTTTTTGAAAATGTTTTGAAATGGGAGTGTAGGTGTAAAGAGTTTTTTTCGTGAGCAAGCGAGTAACTAAGAGCGAATCTATCTACTCGAATGGTCTTAAGTTGTTCTTTTCTTCTTCCTTTTAATGGTACTATCTTACCATTGATTTGGTAAGAAGCCCCACCATTGGATGTGAAGGGACAAGCGCGGGTCAATTTTACAATCATTGAAGGCAACTTGTGAGACGCTTTAGCAATTTTCGTAAGGGACGAGATCATTTTAATCGAAGGCAACATCAAGGGTCGTCAAGGGACTACGATCTTTTTTATCGAAGGGTCATTGCTAGAGTGTCTCATATTCGAGGGACATGATTGTATTTCTGAGGCAACGAGCGAGGGTACCCTAGAGGTGCGTGTGTGAGAAAGTGTGTCAGTTTCAAGTTATTTATTCTTGGATTAGGTCATCTTGCGATTGATTTTTGAATCTTGCCATACACGCCTAATTACTATACAATATATAGAAAGCAATAAATTGCGGGAATTGAAATTCTAAGCTATTACAGAATGTTTGGGAATGGGGGTACAATAATAACAAATGGAGATGAATCAAATGAAATAACAATGTCCAAATATCAAACAATACAACCAAATCGAATTTTTGTGCGATTTAATATAAAGCTATGACAATTTATGAAAATAAAATCAACAAAGTATGAAATGTATTTACTTGAAAAGAGAAAATAAAACCTATTCCAAAAAATTGATTAAATTAAAATCTTTATTATTATTATTATTATTATTATTATTATTATTATTATTATTATTATTATTATTATTATTATTATTATTATTATTATTATTATTATTATTATTATTATTATTTGTATTCTTATTAATTATGAATAAGTTTAAAGAAAGAAAACAAAATAAGTTAAATCTTTTTTGATGTTTTATTAAGTGTAAAAAAATTAATCAAAACAAGTTTATATAAAAAAAAGAAAATGATAAAAAATTAATCACAAAAACTTAAATCAAATTAATGAAAATGTTTTAAGTTTTATTTAGCACTTTTTTCAAAAAAACAAAATAAAACAAATTAAAAAAGATATGGGCCCAGGTTGATTCTAGATGTTAGGCCCAAAAGCAAAGTGGTTTTTTTGCTGTTAACAAAGCGAGCCAAAGGGGGGGTGTTTCCAGGCAATGCGAATGGGCTTAAGGGTTTTACAAAACAAAATGGCCCAAGCTTCTTAGGCTGTTTAGTTTGTTTGATTAAGGGTGGAAAAAATTAATTAGGGTTCTTGCCCCTTTGGTTTACAGCGGCGCTCTCATTACCTCTTTCGCTCATCTCTTCCAAATTATTCATGTTTTCATCTCTGAAATATCTCAACCTTCGCCTCTTCCTAGTCTCATGGCCGAAGGGCCCTATTCAACAACATAATCTCTCTTCATCTCACCGTGATTCGTGTTTTTGAAAACCCTAAGTTTTGAAATGAGATTTATGTCTAAAGGGTTTGAAATTGGTTTATCTGATCCTCCCCCCAGCTCTCAGTTGCCGGAACGTGACCGCTTCATCTCTCTAAGCAAGCTCTAGCGATTTTCTTAAAGAGGTAAAATTTCTGTTCTTTTCAAGGTTTACGAAATTTCAATGATTTCTCATCCCTATTGTGTTTTCTGTTAACTACCTTACCTTTTAGATGCAGAGAAAAAAACATATGGAATTATGATGAAAGGGAATGTATCATACCTGTTAGAGATTTTTTTGGTGAACTAGGAAAGGGAAGAACGAGGCTGAGGCTCGTGTTCTGTGGCGGCCGGAGATGGGGGGGAGGAGATGAAGATTGAAGGCATGGGCTTTCACACCTGTTGGTAACCCTTCTTTTCCTTTTGAATGATGATGATGCTGTTTTTCTGGATTTTGTGATTTTTAGGATTTGAATGCTTGGGACTTGTTGCAGTTTTGATACTTTGACAGTTTTGGAGGTTTTGTGATTCTTGGATATTTGCGTATCAGTTTGAATGATCTACTGAGGGTTTGGCTTTGTTGACAGTTTGAAATTTCTGGTTTTGATTTGTGGATTTTGGTTTTGAGTTAACATGTTTTTTTTTATTTGGTTCTGTTAGCTTGTTTTGATGATGTTACTATGTGTTTGGCTTTGTAACAATTTTTTTTTGAGATTGATGATGTTTCTGATTTTGAGTTAACAAGTTTTGGTTATAGGTTTGGTATTTGAGAGTTTTTTGACAGGTTTTGGTAGTTCATCTTTGTTATAGGTTTGATGGATGATGTTACTGGTTTATGTTCACAGGTTTTTGGTTGGCAGGTTTTAGGTTTGATGTTTTTTTCTCTTGGAGACTTGTTTTGGTTTTTTTTTGTTTTGTTTTGGATTGATATTTGGCTTTGTTATAGTTTTGAGATGGTTGTTTAATGGTGTTTTGAGTTGGTTGCTGGTTTTTGAAGGTTGTTGGTTTTGACAGTTTGGAGGTTTTTGACAGTTTGGAGGTTTGAGGTTTTTG
The DNA here is from genome assembly GCA_948472305.1 of Vicia faba. Classification (NCBI taxonomy): domain Eukaryota; kingdom Viridiplantae; phylum Streptophyta; class Magnoliopsida; order Fabales; family Fabaceae; genus Vicia; species Vicia faba. Next base: position 783,589,164 of record OX451736.1, read on the forward strand.
GAGTTTTTTTTTTCTCTTGGAGACGTGTTTTGGTTTTGGAGGTTTGTGTTTTTTTTTGCTTGCAATCTTGCTACAGGTTTTTCAAACTGTGTTTGATATTTGGCTTATGAGTTTGAAAATGGTTTGAGGTTTTGGAGGTTTTATAGTTTTTGGACTTTGACAGTTTTTTGAGGGTTTTGAAGTTTGATATCTTTTTAATCCTTTGCTTGAGAGTTGTTTCTACTGTCATATTAGTGTTGCTTCTGTTGAATTCTTATTCAAAAAGGGGGGAAAACAAAGAAATTGAATATTTTACTATATTGTTCCTTTGGCTTTTTGATGGCAGTTTTGTTTTCTAGCAGCTTCTATGTAACTTGTGGCAGTCAAGGCAGCAGGGATGTGCATCCCTAGGTGACTTCTTTCCTCTCTTCTCTCTCAATGACACTAGGAAATCAAATTGCTTTTTCCCCTTTTTCCAATTCTGAAAAGTTTGCAAAAAATTGAAAATGATGAACTAGCTTTTTGAACAAGCTTTTGCTTGTTTTGACTTAGCTTATTATATTGCCATATTTTCTTTTGTTGATGCTGTCTACTGCTATGTTGTTGCCTCGTTTTTTGTTGTTTGCATTTTGTCCAATTTTGTGCTGCTGTTTGGGCATTCTGTTTGCACATTTTACTTGTTTGGACAGCTTTGCTAATGCTGCTGTTTGTTTCCTAGCTTGCGCAACTTACTTGCATTCAGTTTGTAGTATTCTGTTTGTTTGGATAAATTTGCTTGCCTTTGGACAGTTTTGTAGCATTTCTTGGACAGTTTTGTAACATTTGCTTGTTTGGACAACTTGCTTGTATTTATTTTCCTTCTTTTTGTGAACCAAGAAGAATAATCTTCTTGTGATTTGCAAAAATAGAGGAAATAAAATATGATGAATTAAAATGGCCTTCTGATTCCAATTTGCAAACTTTAATGATGAATAGCACTTTTTTCTTTTGAAAATTCTTGCTAATGCCCAAATAATTTGTACTAACTATTTTCCTTTCTTTTATTTTCACGTGATCACAATTGGATGTGACAAAGCAGGGGAATCAAGAGACTCTATGGCAAGCATGGAAGGAAAGGAACTTCAGTCAACCTTAGGCATAGATCCATTTAGATTTTCTTTGTAATTTAGAGAGAAACATTCTTGTATTGTAACCAATAGTTGTACTAATTTATTTTCAAATACGATAAGTTGTAAAACCTAAAGTATTTAAATAATAAATTGTTTTGTAACAACGTTTGAAAAATTGGAGAAAGTCTTATGAAATATTCTGGTGTTAATTGAAATCCTTTAATGTCAAGAACTTGTAATTTTCTCTTCGCATCTTCACTGATTCTTAAAGATTCCCAATCAAGATAATTGAAACAAAATTCTCCAATCTGATAATTTAAATTCCAATAATTATGTAATCTTGCAACTGCATTCCAAACAAACACGCACTGTCTATTCCATTTCCTAAACAAGCAAATGTTTTAAAAGACGCAAATCATCTGGTTAACCTGGATTAAACGATCATGAGTATCTTACATGACAGTCTTAAATTCCATCTCTTGTCCCAAACAACCATGCCTTGAGAACAAACAATGTCCTTTCAGTAAACTTAATAAAGCTTGAAAACTTGTGAAAGCCAATTGGATCTTTGAGAATTCATTTCTTTTGAGAATTTCAAGAAAAACCCTAATTGCTGGTTTACTGCCACAGAAGAAAATCAGTTTGATCGATTCCTGAGCCAACTTGAATATCTGAGAAACCCTAGGGTTGTGTTTTCTATGAAAAATGGGAGGGAAAATTTTAGGGTACAACAGGGGGCAACTTCCGGATATTCCGTATAAGTCTTACAAGTTTGGCTTAGGTTTCACTTCAAGTGCTCAAAAGGCTATACGCTGTTCCCATGTTGGAGGGCCACCCTTGAAGATTAGCAACCGAGAGGTCAACGCGGTAGAAGATGGTGAAGAGGATTGCAACTTGGAGGATTGGATCTTTCCGACTATCAATGGAGGACTCCGCAATTGGGAGGCCAGAGACTTTGTCCCAATAACTTTCATCCCTCAGTAATTTATCTTTACTTTTTGTTGTTGGATCTATAATATTCACAAACAATTCGCACTCTTAAAACCTTGTGTCTTGCCCGAGGAATAATGGTCCATTTTTAGGGGTTGTTATTTCATATTCATATGACATTCAATGAATCATGGACGTTTTTCGCATATAAACTTTTGTGCTCATTGTTTTTCTTTTACATTTTATTTTCTTTTAAAGATGACTATACCCTTACACACACCCACACTCACAAATGCAGGTATCCATTCATTCTGAATCCCATGGGTAACGGCGCTGCTATGGCCTTTTGTGACTCTGATAATCTAATCTACCAAGCCGAAGACGAAGGTGAGGAAGATTGTGAAGTAACAGGGGAACTTGCCAGACTGCTACAATAAGAGGAAAGAGCTATTTAGCCTCACGAGGAACCTGTGGACACGATCAACCTGGGTACCGAGGAAGATAAAAAAGAGGTCAAGGTGGGTGCCAATCTAGAACCTAGTGTCAAGGAGCGTCTGATTCAGTTGTTACATGACTATGTTGAGATCTTTGCCTGGTCATATGAAGACATGCCAGGACTTGATACATACATCATGGTACATCGTCTGCCTACAAGAGAAGACTGCCCTCCAGTAAAACAAAAGGTTCACCGCATGAGACCTGATATGTCAAAATATTAAAACGGAGGTCATGAAGAAATTCAATGCTGGATTCTTGGCTGTCACTTCCTACCCTCAATGGGTTGCCAACATTGTTCCCGTACCTAAAAAAAATGGCAAAGTACGAATGTGCATGGATTACAGAGATTTGAATAGGGCGAGCCTTAAGGATGATTTTCCACTCCCCCACATTGATATCTTGGTTGACAATACAGCATAACGCAAAGTGTTTTCCTTCATGGATGGATTCTCAGGTTATAACCAAATCAAAATGGCACCTGAAGACATGAAGAAAACAACATTTGTCACACAGTGGGGCACATTCTGCTACAAGGTAGTGCCATTCGGATTGAAGAATGTTGGGGCAACCTATCAACGCGCCATGGTAGCTTTATTTCACGACATGATACATCATGAAATAGAAGTCTACGTAGACGATATGATATCCAGATTGCAAACGGAAGAAGAACACCTTGATCACTTACAAAAGCTGTTTGAGAGACTGAAGAAGTATAAGCTGAGGTTGAATCCAAACAAGTGCACATTTGGAGTACGGTCTGGTAAACTCTTAGGTTTTGTCGTTAGTAACAAAGGTATTGAGGTCGATCCTACCAAAGTTAAAGCAATACAAGAGATGCCTGCTCCTCATACTGAGAAGGAAGTCAGAGGATTCTTGGGATGCTTGAACTATATTGCCATATTCATTTCTCATCTAACAGCTACTTGCGAGCCAATCTTCAAACTATTAAAGAAAGATCAAGTAGTCAAATGGAACGATGAATGCCAAGTTAATTTTTACAAAATCAAAGAATACTTACAAGAACCTCCTGTGTTGATTCCACCAGTCGAGGGAAGAACGTTGATCATGTATCTGACTGTTTTAGAAAACTCAATGGGGTGTGTATTGGGGCAGCATGACGAGTCTGGCCGAAAAGAGCACGCTATTTATTACCTGAGCAAAAAGTTTACTGACTATGAAACCAGATATTCACTGCTCGAGAAAACTTGTTACGCTCTGGCATGGGCTGCTCGCCGGCTAAGACAGTATATGCTGACTTATACTACCTTATTGATATCTAAGATGGATCTGATAAAATACATCTTCGAGAAGCCTGCTCTTTATGGGAGAATAACTAGATGGCAGATGATCCTAACAGAGTATGACATACAGTATACTACCCAAAAAGCTATAAAGGGCAGTGTATTGGCTGATCATCTTGCTCACCAAGCTATAGAAGACTATCAGTCCATGAAGTTTGAATTCCCGGATGTAGACATCATGTCATTAGACAACTGTGAAGAAATCAGACGATATGACGGACCTGAACAAGGATCCTGATGGACCATGTTCTTTGATGGAGCCTTCAATGCACTCGGTAATGGTATCGGCGCCATACTCATATCTCCAAAGGGGTGTCATACTCCCTTTACTGCCAGACTTTGCTTCAACTGTACGAACAACATGGCAGAATACAAAGCATGCATCTTCGGTCTCAGAGCTGCCATAGACCTGGGAATCAAATCTTTAGATGTGTTTGGAGATTCAGCTTTGGTCATCAGTCAGATCATAGGGAAATGGGACACTAAGCACCCAAACCTTATCCCTTACAAAGAACATGTTTTGACATTGCTACCACATTTTGAGAAGATTACCTTCGAGCATTTCCCACGAGAAGAAAATCAGCTAGCAGATGCTCTAGCCACAATGTCATCTATGTTTAAACTTAATTGGGATAACGAGGCTCCTCAGATCACCATCAAACGAATGGATGAACCAGCACACTGTCACGAGATTAATACTGAAGAAGTAGTGGACCATCCTTGGTTTCACGAAGTCAAGAGGTATCTCGAGGCTCAAGAATATCCAGAAGGAGCTTCAATCAATGATAAGAAGCTCTTAAGGAGATTCTCTGTTAAATTCTTCCTTAGTAATGTGTTGTACCCCAATTTTTGACCTAAGATCCCATTTTTATTTTGATAAGTCAAGGTCACGAAATACGGTCGGTTTTAACGTCTCACCTTCGAGCTTTGACTATGCGAAGATTGTCAAGTGTTTTGAACATTTTTAGCATATGTATCACTAATTTCTAATTGCATACAAAGGTGTATGTTCATGTTTTCTTTTGTGTCATGTGCAGAGACAGGTCTGAATCAAGAGCATCAGGTGTCGTATGTTCATATCATATTTTGTTATTTGGTCACAATCATTAGTAAATATCTTCATTCATTACATTTTGCATCATTAGTCGTATTTAAGTTGACCAGAAAAAGTCAGTTTAAATCAAAGTTTGCATCGTCTTTCAGTTGTAAAATACCCGACATTTCACTTCATTCATTTTGATCTCTTTACTCGTTTCTTGCATTGCTCCAAGTTATTTATATGTCGATAATAAAAATATTTTGGTTTTATAGACAGATTGTTAAAAGCGATTCGACACTGTGCGGAAAATTAGCGAGAAAAATATTTCAAGTTTTCACCTTTTACCGATCATTTTGTGAATCTGCGCTTCGCGTAGATTATGACGGTATGCTTGCTTTATTTTTTCGGTACAGTTCGAGGTCTCGTTTTTAACCTTAAACGTCTGTTTAGTCTGATATTTTTATTACTATTTTATTTTTGATTTTTTGACTTCTTGAATATTTTTTCTTTAATCTTTGTGACATGTAGATTATTTTTGTAGTTGTTTAGGTATTGGCTTGCATTTTTGGTAAAACCCAAGTGTATGTGTGAATGTCATGACTGATGTCATAACATTCTAGTTTAGTTTGTACTGATTCATTAGGTACCTTTGCAGAAAAATATTGTCATTCAGGTACTGATGTTTATAAGTGTGTATCTGAGCATTTTTGCAAAATGATCACATTTTCCTAAATTAGTAGACAGGTTCCTCAGATGTCATAACAGATGTTAAGACATCCTGTTCTGAACTAACAGGTTTGCAGGATGGTTAGTTCTGAGATTTTTCAGGAAAATAACTCAGTCTTTCCATAACAGAATCCTGCGTTTTCTGAGGGTTAACCTAGATCAACCCTAACCTGGTTAATAAAGTCCTGTGACCTAGTCTTAAGGTCAAACGGAATTAACCCTAGGTTTTTGTGGAAACCCTAACTGAAGTTGCAGCTGCTATATATTCAACAGAGTTGCTGTTTTGCAAGGCATCCCTTTTTGATCAGAAGATCATTTGTAATCTGTATAGGTTTAATTATTGTACTCCAAGCAATTATCATTGTGATAAGTGACTTGGAATAGGTTTTTAATTGTAAGGGTTGTGTATCACTCAAAGCTTTGAAGCAAGAGTGTTTGAATGTTCCTTGACTAAAGCTGTGAAGCAGAGTCAAGTTAGTTGTGTATCACTCAAAGCTGTGAAGCAAGAGTGGTTGTGTTACTTGATTAAAAAGCTGTGAAGCTTAATCAAGTGTATGTTTTTGAAGAGTGTCTTCATCAAATCATTAGTCAAATTGTTTTATGTATCACTGCTGTGATTGAGGGGGAGTGAGTAGGAACTCAGGTTTAAGTTGTACTTAGATTGAAATTGCATTGGGTAGGTCTTAAGTGAAGGAGATAAACTGGTTGGTTTATTCCTGAATTAACATCTCTTATAGTGAATTTCCTCCCTGGCTTGGTAGCCCCCAGAGTAGGTGTTGTTGCACACTGAACTGGGTAAACAATTGACTGTGTTCTTTATTGTTTTTGTATTTACTGTCATATAGTAAGTCAGATACGGTGTCATAACATTGAACGTGACATTGAGTATCTGCAGCCAGAATTTCAATTGGCATCAGAGCAGGCACCCTGCCTGTATTACTGGGTGAGATCTAGGGATATCACTTTCTGGCACTATGGACAAAGAAGGAGTTTTTGGAAATAGACCACCCATTCTGGATGGAACTAATTATGACTACTGGAAACCTCGTATGATTGCCTTCCTAAAATCTCTGGACAAAAAGGCTTGGAGAGCTGCTGACAAAGGATGGATCCATCCCACCATAACTGAGAAAGATGGGACAATCAGTCTGAAGCCTGAGGAAGATTGGAATAAACAAGAAGATGAGTTAGCCCTGGGAAATTCCAAAGCTTTAAATGCCTTGTTCAATGGAATTGATAGAAACATTTTCAGACTAGTACATCAATATGAACTGGCCAAGGAAGTTTGGGACACTCTCAAAACTACTCATGAGGGCACTTCCAAAGTAAAAATGTCAAGGCTTCAGATGTTGACTACCAAGTTTGAGAATCTAAAAATGATGGAAGATGAAACCATTCATGAGTTTCACATGAACATCTTGGAGATTGCCAACACCTCAGGAGCACTGGAAGAAAAGATGTCAGAAGAAAAATTGGTGAGGAAGATTCTCAGATCCTTGCCCAAAAGATTTGCAATGAAGGTAACTGCCATAGAGGAAGCCCAGGACATTAGCAAGTTGAAAGTGGATGAACTTATTGGGTCTCTTCAGACTTTTGAGATGGGGATCACTGATAATAGTGACAAGAAGAACAAAAGCATAGCACTTATATCCAACACTGATGTTGAAAACAAGGAGGATGAAGAAGAAAATATTTCAGAAGCTATTGCCATGCTTGGAAGACAATTCAACAAGCTCATCAAAAGAATGGATCCAAAGTCAAGGTCTAATGTTCATAACATTCCCTCTGACATTGACAGTTCCAGCAGAAGACCAAGGTTAGAAGAAAAGGGAAACCAAGGCAGAGGTATTCAATGCCATGGATGTGAAGGATATGGACATATTCGAGCTGAATGTCCTACCTTTCTTAAGAAACAAAAGAAAGGAATGACTGTTACTTGGTCTGACTATGATTCAGAAAGTAATTCTGAAGAAGAAACTGCCAAACTAGTTACTGCTCTAACTAGTGTTTGTACTTCTGAAAGTGACACTAGTGATGAAGAAGTGACATTTGAAGAACTGGCTGATACCTACAAGAAATTGTGTATCAGAAGTGCTGAAGTCTGTGTGTAGAATGAGAAACAATCAAAACTCATTATAAAGCTGGAGGCTGAAAAAAGGGCAGATCTTGAAACTATAAGTCACCTAGAAGGGGAAGTTCAATTACTGAACTCACAACTGAACCAAATGACAAAATCTGTCAAGATGTTGACCAATGGATCAGATAAATTGGAAGAGATCCTTCAAGTTGGACAAAATGTGGGAAACAAATCTGGTCTAGGATTTGTGGAAGCTAAGAAATCTGGTGCGGACAAGAAGATCAAGCATGTTAAACAATTGTCAAAGCAGATGTCTCAACACAACTCTCAACATCAGAAATACATGAAGAAAAAATACCAAAGATGGAGATGTCATCATTGTGGGAGGTATGGACACATAAAGCCCTTCTGCTTCAAATTGCATGGATACCCTAATCAAAACTCAGGTGCTAAACCTAAGCCAAAAAGGGTACCACATACTCCTCATTGGAAGAAAAAGGCTACTGCCCTGATAGCCCATACTTCCCTGAGAGTGTCTGCAAAGGAAGGCTGGTACTTTGACAGTGGATGTTCCAGACACATGACAGGAATCAAAAATCTCCTAGCTAATGTTAAGCCTCACACCACCAGTTTTGTGACCTTCGGAGATGGTGCTAAAGGTGAAGTCAAAGGAGTTGGTAATTTGGACTGCACTGGAGTTCCAAGTCTGAATAAAGTACTGCTGGTAGAAGGGTTGACTGCTAATCTCATTAGCATCAGTCAATTATGTGATCTAGGATTCAAGGTCAACTTCTCAAAATCTGAATGTCTAGTAATTAATGAAAAACTAGAAGTTGTAATGAGAGGAATCATATCCAAAGATAACTGCTACTTGTGGCAGCCTGAGAACACTGATATCTCCACTATGTGTCCAATTACCAAAGAAGAAAAAGAGATGAAACTGTGGCAGCATAAGCTTGGTCCTCTTCATCTAAGAAGAATGAAAAGAGATATTTCTATGGAAGCAGTCAGAAGAGCTCCAAAACTACAGGATGATAATGTCTGTGATGTGGCAAATAAACTTGAAGAAGGATGTGTTGTCAGAACCATAAGTTATCTTGACAAGGATGTTGGAAATAACAAGTCTAATAAATTTTGTTTCCCTGAAGAAATGAGGCTTGAAGTCTCCTCTCCTATAACTCTCCATCAAAATGGACTGGACAAAAAGAAAATTAGTCAAGAATCAACCAGAACTATGATTCATATCAAAAGAATGCCTTCCCAACTCTGTGCGGAAATAGTTGCTGCTAGGAAAAACTGTTCTCAAAATATCTGGTCAAAACAGATGCTCACTGAGTATAATGTCTCACAAGATGTTGTGACATTGTGTTGTGACAATCTGAATACAATCAATATTTCCTTGAACCCTATTCAGCATAACAGGAACAAGCACATTGACTCTATAGAGAAGAAGTCATTTAAACTGGAACATAGTTTCTTTAAGCTTCAGTTGACTTATTCTTCTACCAAGGCTCTTGTTGGAAATAAACTTGAAAATTTGAGGGGCAGGTTGGGTATTTACCAACATGAGAAATTATAGCAATTAATTTTGCTTAAAACAAAGGTTGAAGGAGTTAATTTTATTAAGTCTATTTTTAGTGGGTTAATCATATGCTTTCCCAATTCTTTCAAAATCCTTAAGAAGTTGAAAAGACTCCCTTTTGCCTCCTACCTCTCTCGTCCTTGCAACCTGTTTCCTCCTCTCAAGCAAAGATTTTTCTCAAATTGCTACCGTTACTCAAAGTCAATCAAAATGTCTTAGACATCGTCTTCAACCAAGGCGACTTCATCATCCTCATCATCTTCATCATCTGATCAAGACTCTAGAGCAATCACCACATGCATAGAATCTGAAGTTCTTGAGGTCACTCCTCTCAGAGAGATGGCAACTGACCCAGCCAAAGTCAAAAAGCTAAGAACTAGACATGCAGGAAGAGCTCAAGCTACAGCCTCTGGTAATTCTTCTCATCCTTCTTCTTCTGTACCAAATAGAGAAGGATCAGTTCAAGTTCATCAAGCTATTGCTAGGCTTGTTACTAGTATACTGAGCGGAAACCAACCTGTACCGGGGATTTCTGTCCCTTTAAATCAATCAGAAAGCCCAAATGTGGAAGTCTCTGAGAATGTAGATGTCACTGAGAATGTTGTGACACAAAAATACAACATTCAGAACCCTTCAGAAAAGGCTGCTGATCCACCTATCATTGATGTTGATGAGGATTACTCAGATAATGATCTGATTGCCAATGTAAACCCTAGCATAGCTAGGAGATTGATGAAAAGAAAAGGAAATCAGAATGATAAACCTGCTGTTAAGAAATCCAAGGCTGAAGGCATGGCTGAGAAAAGTATTCAGACAAAAGGGAAGAAGGCCCAGGTGCATACTGCTAGACAACCAATCTCAAAGAAAAGAAAAGAACCTGAATCTTCTAATTCTGATGAGGAATCAGAATTTGAGATTGATGCTGAAGAAATTCCTATTAGAAGGAAGCTCCCCTCCAGCAAAATTGCTAGAGTGCCTGAAGTCCCAACAGACAACATCTCTTTTCATCATCCTGACAATGCAAACAGATGGAAGTATGTTTGCTTAAAGAGAATAGCTTTAGAAAGAGAACTCAACAATGATGCCTTGGAGTGCAAAGACATCATGGACCTGATCAAGAATGCTGGACTGATGAAGACAGTGATAAAATTTAACAAATGTTATGAAAATCTGGTCAAGGAGTTTGTAGTGAACTTGTCTAATGATTGTGCTGATGGAAGGTCAGCTGACTTTGAAAGTGTTTTTGTTAGAGGAAGAAGGGTCAAGTTCTCTCCATCAGAAATTAACAAGTTTCTTGGAAGAACAAATGAGGATTGCCCTGATCTGGAGGCCACTGACAATGAAGTCTGTTAAACCATCACAGCCAGGCAAGTGAAGTGCTGGCCCTTGAAAGGCAAGCTGAATGCCAGCAAACTCAGCATGAAGTTTGCCATCCTGCACAAGATAGGTGCAGCCAACTGGGTGCCTACAAATCATAAATCAACTATCTCCACAGGATTGGGGAGATTTATTTATGCTGTGGGAACCAAGACTGCTTTTGACTATGGCAGGTACATCTTTGAACAAACTTTAAAACATGCTGGGAGTTATGCTGTCAAAGGACCAATCGCCTTTCCCTCCCTCCTGTGTGGAATTATCCTTGCACAATACCCTGATATCCTTGTGGCAAGAGATACAGCCTGCAAAAGAGCTCCTGCCCTTGGCTTGCACTACAAACTGTTTCAGGGATCTCATGCTCCAGATATTGTCATAACATCAGCTGAGACATCGTCTGTGAAGACCCAGTCCAAGACATCTGATGTCATAGTTGTTTTAAAAGAGACTTGCAAAGAGCTGGATGCTAGGAAAAAGATCCTAGAAATCCTAATTGCCAGGCTAGAAAAGGAGGAAGCTGAAGAAAACAGAAGGGAAGAAGGTGTAGAAGCTAAAGGTCATATCAACATTGAAGAAACTAGCTCCTCTGAGTTCGATGACAGTGCTTGAAGGTTGGTTGCTGTTTGGTGGTGTTGCTGGTTGGTGCTGATATCTGGTGGAGTGTGGAAGTGTGTTCAGAATGTGTTTTGTTGCTCTTATTATCTTTTTGGATAACTGTATAATCTTTATAAACATGTATCTTTGGCCCATTTGTGGCTAAAGAGGGGGAGAATATTTTGGCACTTACTTAATTAGTACTTGCTCAATTGGACATTCTATTTTTCTGCAGTCACTTATTTCTGCTGCTATCTATCTCTGATTGCTTAGGGTCTTTAGCCAAAAATCTGCCAAAGGGGGAGTTTGTAGTTGTTTAGGTATTGGCTTGCATTTTTGGTAAAACCCAAGTGTATGTGTGAATGTCATGACTGATGTCATAACATTCTAGTTTAGTTTGTACTGATTCATTAGGTACCTTTGCAGAAAAATATTGTCATTCAGGTACTGATATTTATAAGTGTGTATCTGAGCATTTTTGCAAAATGATCACATTTTCCTAAATCAGTAGACAGGTTCCTCAGATGTCATAACAGATGTTAAGACATCCTGTTCTGAACTAACAGGTTTGCAGGATGGTTAGTTCTGAGATTTTTCAGGAAAATAACTCAGTCTTTCCAGAACAGAATCCTGCGTTTTCTGAGGGTTAACCTAGCTCAACCCTAACCTGGTTAATAAAGTCTTGTGACCTAGTCTTAAGGTCAAACGGAATTAACCCTAGGATTTTTGTGGAAACCCTAACTGAAGTTGCAGCTGCTATATATTCAACAGAGCTGCTGTTTTGCAAGGCATCCCTTTTTGATCAGAAGATCATTTGTAATCTGTATAGGTTTAATTATTGTACTCCAAGCAATTATCATTGTGATAAGTGACTTGTAATAGGTTTTTAATTGTAAGGGTTGTGTAGCACTCAAAGCTTTGAAGCAAGAGTGTTTGAATGTTCCTTGACTAAAGCTGTGAAGCAGAGTCAAGTTAGTTGTGTATCACTCAAAGCTGTGAAGCAAGAGTGGTTGTGTTACTTGATTAAAAAGCTGTGAAGCTTAATCAAGTGTATGTTTTTGAAGAGTGTCTTCATCAAATCATTAGTCAAATTGTTTTATGTATCACTGCTGTGATTGAGGGGGAGTGAGTAGGAACTCAGGTTTAAGTTGTACTTAGATTGAAATTGCATTGGGTAGGTCTTAAGTGAAGGAGATAAACTGGTTGGTTTATTCCTGAATTAACATCTCTTATAGTGAATTTCCTCCCTGGCTTGGTAGCCCCCAGAGTAGGTGTTGTTGCACACTGAACTGGGTAAACAATTGACTGTGTTCTTTATTGTTTTTGTATTTACTGTCATATAGTAAGTCAGATACGGTGTCATAACATTGAACGTGACATTGAGTATCTGCAGCCAGAATTTCAATTTTAATGTGTTCATTTTATTTTTTCGGATAAATTTTCGTCCGTTTTTTTTTGTGGTCATTTTGGGTCTTTATATTTTATTCATAAAATATTCAAAAAAAACATTTTAAATTGAGTTAATTTTAATACATTTAGTTTTTTGGTTATTTTTATCATTTAAGGGCTATTTGGTCACAAAAAATATTATTTACACTGTGCTTGATTCCTATTGGTTACTAACAAAAGTTACGGATCAGTAGATTGAATTTATTTTGGACGGATCAGATTAAATCTGAAAACAATATTCCTTCTCATTTTCTCTATTTAAGAATCTTCATGTTCTTTGTAACAGAGGGGGGGAAAGAAAAACGAGATACAAACAAAACACCAGCCTTCACCTTACATCATCATATCCACACATTGACCTTCAATCTTTCCCTCGTCGCATCACCGTAACCCACTTTCACCAACACTCCTTCCCTTTTCTCACCTCATCTCACACACGAAACTCCCTCTGTTCTATTCACAATCAACCGAAGACCACCCTTCCTCCATGAATTTCCGTTTCTCTCCACCATAACAAATCAAACCAACCTTCATCTATTCTAGAGAGAGAAAACTATTCTAGAGTGAGAAAACTTTGTTGTGTGAACTGTCAAATGTTGTCGACTGATTTAAAACGTGGTGGCGCTGCCACGGCGGTTTAAGATCTTCAGTTACCAAAACCATTTTCCGCTACCGTAAATGGGTTCCGGTCAAATTCTCGGCGTAGGAAGTAGGGTCAGCGGTGGTGCTAATAGTAGTGGTAATAATAGTTGTTGTGATATGAGCATGAAGTGTTGGTGTAGATGGAGATTGGAAAATCAACACTACTATAACCGGTTTTTCTCTTCTAGTTTCGTTTTCTTCTTTGGTTGTTTCGTTTTGTTTGGATCGATTGCTAGCTTTTATGGTTGGCTTGAGTTTTCCCCGGCTATTCATACCGCTCTTTCCCCTTTTGGGTGTCAAGATGACAATGAGGGTTCTTGGGCTATTGGGATTTTCTACGGGAGATGCTTTATACCTGTTCTACGAGACAAAGAATGCAGTCACCATGCAAGGTGATATTGGAGTTTCAAAAAGTATTGATAAGGGAGCAACATGGCAACAACTGGGAATTGCCTTGAATGAAGATTGCCATCTTTCTTATCCTTATGTATTTCGGCATGATGGCCAGATATACATGATGCCTGAGGGAAGTCAAAGAGGAGATCTCCGTCTCTATAGAGCAGTTAACTTTCCTTTGCAGTGGAAATTGGAAAAAGTCATTATAAAAAAGCCGCTTATTGATTCCTTTATCATCGACTATGATGGAAAGTATTGGCTTTTTGGCTCGGATCTAGTGGTGAGAGTCGGGAAGCCGGATGCTGTTTTGGTTGAAAAGGCAAAGGAAGAAGTGGAGAAGAGGGTGAGAGAGTTGATGGAGTCAGAGAGAGGGAGAGACATAAGGAAGACAAGTTTGAAGTTCAAAGACATGGCTAAGGATGCACTTGGAGAATTTGGGTCATCCACAAAAGCACTTTCCAACTTGGTTCAAACATGGTATGATAACTAGTTTCATTGTGCCAACGTGGAAGGTAAGATTTTCATTTTTTAATTGTTGTTGCTTCTAAGTTTTAATAGAAGTCTAGATTTCAAATCCAAACTTATGTTAACCGTTTATAGTTTATATGTAAGTAGTTTGATTATAGAAAAAAAATATTAAAAAAAAATATATTAGTAAATCTTATATTTAGATTTAGTTTAGTATTAATTTAGAATTCTTTAATTAGTTTAGATTTATTTTATAATTTTAGAATTTTATTTCATTTAGTAAATTTTAGAATTTTATTTGTTTTAGTTTAGTTTAATAACTTTAGAATTTTATTTGATTTTTATTTAAGTTAACTTTAGAATTTTATTTGTTTAGTTTTAGTTTAATAACTTTAGAATTTTATTTGATTTTATTTAAGTTAACTTTAGAATTTTATTCGTTTAGTTTTAGTTTAGTGACTTTAGAATTTTTATTTGATTTAGAATTAGTTTAATAAATTTATAATTTTTATTTGATTTAGAATTAGTTTAATAAGTTTATAATTTTTATTTAGTTTAATAACTTTAGAGTTTTTATTAGATTTAAATTTAGTTTAGTAGTTTTAGAATTTTATTTGATTTAGATTTAGTTTAGTAACTTTGAAATTTTCATTTGTTTTAGATTTAATTTAGTAACTTTAGGATTTTAATTTAATCTAGATTTAACTTACTAAATTTTAAAGCTTTAGTTTAGTTTAGATCAAATTCAATAATACTAGATTTTTTTATAACCTTAGAATTTGTAATTAGTTTAGAATTATTTTAGTAAGTAATTTTTAATTTAGTTCGAATAACTTCTTTAGATAATTAGTTACATTCTCTTTTATTCTATTTAAATATCTTTGTCATTTTAATTTCTCGATGCTTTTGGTCATTAATCTGTTTCATTAGATTTGTTTTTCTTGTGAATTTTTGAATGCTTATACTTTGTGGATTCATCTTATCTTACTTGCTCGATTTACTCTAAGGGAAAGAATTAAATTTGTTAACTTCATGTTATCAAACACATCTCATCCGATTGCGCGAACCCCTTTATTTTTTTTGCTTGTTTACTATTTTGCTAAACTCGAGATAATTTCCCAAAAGGTTCAATTTTTAAACTCACACCTTTTAAGTCAAAACTTCGACACTAGGTCGTCGCATCTTCAAAATCTCGTCCATACCCATCTTTTAGCCAAACGAATCATTTTAATCAAACAAACAATTTTAAACCAAAAAACAGATATTTCAAAAGGTTCCTACGGAGTACCGCAGATACATTGGGTGCTAATACCTTCCCATTGTATAACCAACCCCCGAACTCTCGATCTCTTTCAAAAACACATTGTATTTTCATTACTTTTAAGTATTATTATACATTGCATATTTTAGGGTTTTATTTCGCTCTTTTCCCTTTTCCCTTGGAAATAATAAAGCGCGGTGGCGACTCTTGCTTTTGTGAGTCAAGTTAATTAATAGCTTGATCTCCGATTTTCACCGCTACAGAATTGGCGACTCTGCTGGGGAAAGATTGACCTCTTGCTGGTCCATCCCTAAGTGGGTTAAGCCTAATTTGTTTTATCTGTTTTATCATTATTTGATTGTTTGATTATATGTATATATTATGATTATTTGGGTGTTGATAATATTTATAAAGGACAAGTCCTATACCCGGACTAAGTTACACTTAGGAATAGGACGGGCGGTATAGTCATGTTAACTTTGAGGGAGTAATCCCGAAGAAGGAGGCATGAGATCCCCCACTCAGTGGAAGGCCCTTTTGAATGTAATATTTGTTTACCGAGTAATCGAGAAGACATTATTATTTTCGACCTGGGAGCCAGAGAAGCTGGGAACCGTAGAACCCTAACCCATCTTGGCCTTTTAGGTGTAGCGCGGAGATTATAACGGAGTAATCCGGAAGTAATTGTTACGCGATGCTACGCTCGGATGAGTTTCTCTTGAGAATATTGCTGATTATTGAGTAATCAAGACGTTGGTAATATCCGAAGGAGGAATGTAGACTCTGGGAACTCTTAGAACCTTGTTCTACAGGTGTGATTAAACCGTTAGTACATACCTTGGGGATGTTCCTTATCTTGACTCCATGCTCGTGACGTTGAACCTTTCGACTTTATTTGTGACCTTGCTTGTGGTTGTCGCATAGCCATGCATTCATGCATCCATAAAACCTTTTTCACTTGACTTTGAAGGAATTTGGAGGTCTTTCTTTGTAAACATCACAAGTTTCGTCAAGCTCAATGGATCTTGGGTGTTGATAGGGCGAAAACCATAATCCACCAAAATGGATGATTGATCTTGATGATAACTTGATCAATGTTTGGAGCCGATTTAAAATTCATCTTCTATCTTCATACTTTGATGTTTACAACTTAATATCTTGAGTTCCTTGAAAATCAAATAAAAACTCTCTTTTGCATATCATACATCATTCTACATTTTTTGTTTCACTTTCAAAGGTCTTTTTCCGAGTCTTATTTTTCCTTTGGTCTCACCAGTACAACACTCGCGCTAAGAGAACAATGGAGAATATCAAGCAAGAGATTTCTGAACTCCGCAGAGAGGTGACTAATTTGAAAGCTGGTATGGATCACTCAACTGTTTTGGTTGAAATTTTGGTTGCTGCCCAAGTCAATCCTTCTAAGAAGGAGGAAGCGATGATAAAAGTATTCACTGATTGTCATTCAAGGACGTTTGTTTTGAAGTTCAAATCAAGCACGTGCCGAAGAGTAAACACGATTGATGGTCACTTTGAGTTTTGAAGAATGTTTTCGGCGATTCAAGTCCAGATGGAAAGCCTTCCCCGATCATTAACTTATTTCTGCTTTTTGTAATTTTTCTTGTTTATCAAAACATTGTTTGCATGTAAGAACTTGTTTGCATCTGAATGATTATCTTAATACAATGAGTATGTTTGTCTTGAAGAAATCCATTCGTTTCACTCATGTTTGTTTTTGAATTTTAAATTGCTTTTTGCACTATGATACCAAATTGTTGCTCATTCTCTTGCCTAGGCAGAGATTGAAGGGAGGATGATGATCTAAAGAACACAAAATCTTTGGTTGCATGCTTTTGGATAAAATCTTGCTGATGATGTACAGGCATTGTTTCAAATCCCTAAACACTGGAGATATAAGGAAGATAATCCCTTGCTAACCCCTTTTGAGCCTTTGAAGCAGAAGTTTATTTTCTATACGAAAAACCCTTGAATTTTAACCTGGGGCAGGGTAGTTTTTAGTTAATCTGACTGAGTGTTCAAAATTCATAAGGAAGATGTTTTTTGAAGAGAAACTACGAGGGCTATCTTTCATGTATAATGAAGCCAGAAGATGTGGAATCATAATGTTATCCCTCATTCATCAAGAAACGAGGCAATCACAATCTTCTCAACAAGCAAATACAAGCTAATGTCACACATTTTGTTCAAAAAGTCAAAAAATCGAGAAAAAGAAAAAAGCCTGCTAAGTCAAAAAACATGAAAACGTGTGACTTAGGCAAAATTAAGGCATCCCGCTGGACTATCAATTTAAAAGAATTAGTTCAGGCAAAAGTTAGGGAAAATAAAATCGCAAAGAAAAGGACTGCAAAGAAAAGTCCTCAGCAAAGAACAAATTGGTGACTACAAACACGAAGACATGAGGGTGGTTTCTACTCCGAAAGCCTCGTCGTTTCCTTGACCGTCACAAAATCCTTTTGAGAGATGAACACTCATGTTGAATTAACTGAACATAGGGTTGGAGAACATCATGAAGAATGGGTGGGCACCAAATATTTTGAGCCTTAAAATCTTTTTTCTAAAAACCATGAACCAGACCACGTTACAACCTTCAAAAGTCCTAATTGAAGCAAGGTTATTTTGAAAGCATACTTCCATGAGATAGTGTTCCTGACTCCCATGAATGTTCTAAATAGTTATGTTGGTATCATATGTTTTTCCTATACAAAAATAAATGATGCTCTAACTCGCAAAATTTGTGCGATATCTTTTCAAAATCTTCAAGACTTACATAACTGTTGCATTAGAATTTTCATTCTCATAATAAAATTGTCTAACTGCAAAACATTTGTTTGATATCAAGGAAACTCACATATAAGCACCAGTGATGAGTCTATTCTTAAGGCCTGAAGCTCTGTTGAGTAATTGGCGGATCATTTCAAGAAAAAATCAAATGCAGGGGCATGTCACCTGAAGACCTTAAGCACGGATATGTTGCTTCTCCTAATTAATGCTTTCCCAAGTTGTTTACCCTTTATTGGGGAAAAATTTGAAGACTTTGTTGTGCCAACTACAGTCAATCCGGGGCAATCACGTAGGGATTGGATGAATCTCTCTAAGAGTTTGAAGACACCAGAGCACGGTGGATGCCAGGTCTTTTGTAAAATCCTCTTGAGACGATTTCTTCTCATCAACCATTTATCTTGGGGCATTTTAGAAGTGAAGTTATTCGCAAGAATTATCGTGCAACATGCAGCTCATCGCAGTAAACTTGGGGCATCCAAAATTAGTCCCAGGGGTAATCCAGATTGATTAAGGTATGTGATATGTTTTGCACACATTATCAGAGGGTGGTGTTCCCAGTATCTCCAGCTAAGCATGACTTTTCCCAGCTGAAGCATTGTTCGTGTTATTATCCTTTCAATGGATTGTCGACAATAGAAGACTGGACTTTGGGCTTTCTACCTGAAAATATCTTCCTCTCCAAAGAGATTTAAGCCTTGTAAAAGGACATTGCTCCAATGATGGTTTTTGTTTTTATTTCCAGTAATGTTACCATCCTGTTGAGATTAGCCTAGTGTCGAGCTGTACTATGACGTCTTATCATCTTCAGTCTATCTCCCTTGTCTGTTTTGTCAGCATATACATGACATTCATTTATTCATTCACACTTGCATCATGCATGCACAGTTGTATTTGTTGATGTCATTGAGTTCGTACACCTTGGTTATGTCTATTCAAATAACATATTTGATCTTTCCAAATAGAGTGTCAACTTAAGCAGAAAGTGCGCCTCTTTTCTAATTCCCCACTGAGTTAACTCTCGTGGAAGAATCTTGCTTTAGCTTTCCTTTTCCATCTCTGGATAGGATAAATCCCCATTTGAGTTGTTTCCTCATTGGGTGTAGTCTTGTTTAACTATTTTTCTCTCCAGTTTATTCCTGGATTGAGCTTTGTCTCTTGTGAACGGTACCTTGTGGATCTCTCTAGGCTGTGAAACCTAGATGGAGAGTGCATTTATTTTGCAATTCAAATACCTGGTCTTCTCAGGAAGGATTTATTCATGGTTCCCCATTGAAGATGAACTTTATTCCCTAGTAGTGTTATCATAACCTTCTTCTGGAATATCGACATGACAACAAGCGACTGACTCTTTATTTGAGCAGTTTGATTATTTCTGATTTCTTTACGACAAATGGCGGTCTCTTCATGAGCAGTTTGTCCATCCTCGATGAAATTGTTGATTCTCACCTCCAGCATTATCTTCATGATATTTTATGGGTATCTTTGAGAAAACAGCAAGCGGCAGTCTCTTCATGGACAACTTGTATGTTATCAACACTTTTTAAAAACAGCAAGCGGCGGTCTCTTCATGAGCAACTTGTGTGTTATGGATACTCTTGACAAACAGCAAGCGGCGGTCTCTTCATGAGAAACTTGTGTGTTATGAACAGCAAGCGGCGGTCTCTTCATGAACAACTTGTGTGTTATTGGTAATTTTGAAAAGAAACAGCAAGCGGCAGTCTCTTCATGGACAACTTGTATGTTATCAACACTTTTTGAAAACGGCAAGTGGCGGTCTCTTCATGAGCAGCTTGTACGTTAGTATTTTTGGAAGACAGCAAGTGGCAGCTTATCTATTTGAGCAACTTGTGTGTTATTGTTCCCTTGAAAACGGCAAGTGGCAGCTTCTTCATGAGCAGCTTGTACGTCCGTTTTTTTGGAAGACAGCAAGTGGCAGCTTATCTATTTGAGCAACTTGTGTGTTATTGTTATCTTTGAAAAACAGCAAGCGGCGGTCTCTTCACGAGCAACTTGTATGTTATTAATATCTTCGAGAAACAGCAAGCGGCAGTCTCTTCATGGACAACTTGTATGTTATCAACACTTTTTAAAAACAGCAAGCGGCAGTCTCTTCATGGGCAACTTTTATGTTATCAACACTTTTTGAAAACGGCGAGTGGCAGCTTCTTCATGAGCAGCTTGTACGTTAGTATTTTTGGAAGACAGCAAGTGGCAGCTTATCTATTTGAGCAACTTGTGTGTTATTGTTCCCTTGAAAACGGCAAGTGGCAACTTCTTTATGAGCAGCTTGTGGGTTATTGGCAACAAGTGGCAGACTCTTCATGAGCAGCTTGTGTGCTTTGATATTCTTTGAAGACAGTAAGTGGCAGCTTCTTTATGAGCAGCTTGTGGGTTTTTGGCAACAAGTGGCACACTCTTCATGAGCAGCTTGTGTGCTTTGATATTCTTTGAAGACAGCAAGTGGCAGCTTCTTTATGAGCAGCTTGTGGGTTTTTGGCAACAAGTGGCGGACTCTTCATGAGCAGCTTGTGTGTTTTAATATTCTTTGAAGACAGCAGGTGGCGGTCTCTTCATGAGCAGCTTGTATGTTATTGACACCTTTGAAAGGAAGCAAGTGGCGGCCTCTTTATTTGAGCAGCTTGTGTATCCCCAACAATAATGTCTACTCAGCAAATGGCATCCCTGTCGAAAAAGTCCCGTGGGGAAGTTTGTTATTTTATCCTTTTCAAGAGATATCTTGGTTAGAGAAGAAATGTGTTGCCGTTCTTGGTAAAATTCAGAAATCAGAGATGTTTATCTCCAGCCACAATGCTGATGTCAATCATTTTGTTTTCCAGCCACAATGCTGATGTCAATCATTTTGTTTTCCAGCCACAGTGCTGACGTCAATCATTTTGTTTTCCAGCCACAGTGTTGATGTCAATCATTTTCCAGTCTCAGTACTGATGTCAACCATTTCCTCTTCCATTCACAATGTTAATGTCAATCCTTTCCCTTCTCCAGTCTCAATACTGATGTAAATCATTCAAGAGTCTCTCATTTGAAGTCTATGACTTTGTTTCCCCAGTGATGTTATAATCTGTTCCCCTGTAGGATTACTGTATAATGTGCTTGGTTTCTCCAGCATAGTATGTCTCATATGGCGTCATTCCCCATAAAATTCAAAACATCACATTCATATCATATCGTAAACATAATCGCGGTATCTTAAGGCCAAAAATTGTGTATTCTATATTTAAGTCCCTTCAATCTCGTCGAAATGAAGATCCCAATCTTCATATCTCCAGATAGAAGAAACTTAAATAGGGGCAGCTGTTGTACCCCAATTTTTGACCTAAGATCCCATTTTTATTTTGATAAGTCAAGGTCACGAAATACGGTCGGTTTTAACGTCTCACCTTCGAGCTTTGACTATGCGAAGATTGTCAAGTGTTTTGAACATTTTTAGCATATGTATCACTAATTTCTAATCGCATACAAAGGTGTATGTTCATGTTTTCTTTTGTGTCATGTGCAGAGACAGGTCTGAATCAAGAGCATTAGGTGTCGTATGTTCATATCATATTTTGTTATTTGGTCACAATCATTAGTAAATATCTTCATTCATCACATTTTGCATCATTAGTCGTATTTAAGTTGACCAGAAAAAGTCAGTTTAAATCAAAGTTTGCATCGTCTTTCAGTTGTAAAATACCCGACATTTCACTTCATTCATTTTGATCTCTTTACTCGTTTCTTGCATTGCTCCAAGTTGTTTATATGTCGATAATAAAAATATTTTGGTTTTATAGACAGATTGTTAAAAGCGATTCGACACTGTGCGGAAAATTAGCGAGAAAAATATTTCAAGTTTTCACCTTTTACCGATCATTTTGTGAATCTGCGCTTCACGTAGATTATGACGGTATGCTTGCTTTATTTTTTCGGTACAATTCGAGGTCTCGTTTTTAACCTTAAACGTCTGTTTAGTCTGATATTTTTATTACTATTTTATTTTTGATTTTTTGACTTCTTGAGTATTTTTTCTTTAATCTTTGTGACATGTAGATTATTTTAATGTGTTCATTTTATTTTTTCGGATAAGTTTTCGTCCGTTTTTTTTTGTGGTCATTTTGGGTCTTTATATTTTATTCATAAAATATTCAAAAAAATCATTTTAAATTGAGTTAATTTTAATACATTTAGTTTTTTGGTTATTTTTATCATTTAAGGGCTATTTGGTCACAAAAAATATTATTTACACTGTGCTTGATTCCTATTGGTTACTAACAAAAGTTACAGATCAGTAGATTGAATTTATTTTGGACGGATCAGATTAAATCTGAAAACAATATTCCTTCTCATTTTCTCTATTTAAGAATCTTCATGTTCTTTGTAACAGAGGGGGGGAAAGAAAAACGAGATACAAACAAAACACCAGCCTTCACCTTACATCATCATATCCACGCATTGACCTTCAATCTTTCCCTCGTCGCATCACTGTAACCCACTTTCACCAACACTCCTTCCCTTTTCTCACCTCATCTCACACACGAAACTCCCTCTGTTCTATTCACAATCAACCGAAGACCACCCTTCCTCCATGAATTTCCGTTTCTCTCCACCATAACAAATCAAACCAACCTTCATCTATTCTAGAGAGAGAAAACTATTCTAGAGTGAGAAAACTTTGTTGTGTGAACTGTCAAATGCTGTCGACTGATTTAAAACGTGGTGGCGCTGCCACGGCGGTTTAAGATCTTCAGTTACCAAAACCATTTTCCGCTACCGTAAATGGGATCCGGTCAAATTCTCGGCGTAGGAAGTAGCGTCGACGGTGGTGCTAATAGTAGTGGTAATAATAGTTGTTGTGATATGAGCATGAAGTGTTGGTGTAGATGGAGATTGGAAAATCAACACTACTATAACCGATTTTTCTCTTCTGGTTTCGTTTTCTTCTTTGGTTGTTTCATTTTGTTTGGATCGATTGCTAGCTTTTATGGTTGGCTTGCATTTTCTCCGGCTATTCATACCGCTCTTTCCCCTTTTGGGTGTCAAGATGACAATGAGGGTTCTTGGGCTATTGGGATTTTCTACGGGAGATGCTTTATACCTGTTCTACGAGACAAAGAATGCAGTCACCATGCAAGGTGATATTGGAGTTTCAAAAAGTATTGATAAGGGAGCAACATGGCAACAACTGGGAATTGCCTTGAATGAAGATTGGCATCTTTCTTATCCTTATGTATTTTGGCACGATGGCCAGATATACATGATGCCTGAGGGAAGTCAAAGAGGAGATCTCCGTCTCTACAGAGCAGTTAACTTTCCTTTGCAGTGGAAATTGGAAAAAGTCATTATAAAAAAGCCGCTTATTGATTCCTTTATCATCGACTATGATGGAAAGTATTGGCTTTTTGGATCGGATCTAGTGGTGAGAGTCGGGAAGCCGGATGCTGTTTTGGTTTAAAAGGCAAAGGAAGAAGTGGAGAAGAGGGTGAGAGAGTTGATGGAGTCAGAGAGAGGGAGAGACATAAGGAAGACAAGTTTGAAGTTCAAAGACATGGCTAAGGATGCACTTGGAGAATTTGGGTCATCCACAAAAGCACTTTCCAACTTGGTTCAAACATGGTATGATAACTAGTTTCATTGTGCCAACGTGGAAGGTAAGATTTTCATTTTTTAATTGTTGTTGCTTCTAAGTTTTATATTCCAATAGAAGTCTAGATTTCAAATCCAAACATATGTTAACCGTTTATAGTTTATATGTAAGTAGTTTGATTATAGAAAAAAAATATTAAAAAAAAAATATTAGTAAATCTTATATTTAGATTTAGTTTAGTATTAATTTAGAATTCTTTAATTAGTTTAGATTTATTTTATAATTTTAGAATTTTATTTCATTTAGTAAATTTTAGAATTTTATTTGTTTTAGTTTAGTTTAATAACTTTAGAATTTTATTTGATTTTTATTTAAGTTAACTTTAGAATTTTATTTGTTTAGTTTTAGTTTAAAAACTTTAGAATTTTATTTGATTTTATTTAAGTTAACTTTAAAATTTTATTCGTTTAGTTTTAGTTTAGTGACTTTAGAATTTTTATTTGATTTATAATTAGTTTAATAAATTTATAATTTTTATTTGATTTAGAATTAGTTTAATAAGTTTATAATTTTTATTTAGTTTAATAACTTTAGAGTTTTTATTAGATTTAAATTTAGTTTAGTAGTTTTAGAATTTTATTTGATTTAGATTTAGTTTAGTAACTTTGAAATTTTTATTTGTTTTAGATTTAATTTAGTAACTTTAGGATTTTAATTTAATCTAGATTTAACTTACTAAATTTTAAAGCTTTAGTTTAGTTTAGATCAAATTCAATAATACTAGATTTTTTTATAACCTTAGAATTTGTAACTAGTTTAGAATTATTTTAGTAAGTAATTTTTAATTTAGTTCGAATAACTTCTTTAGATAATTAGTTACATTATCTTTTATTCTATTTAAATATCTTTGTCATTTTAATTTCTCGATGCTTTTGGTCATTAATCTGTTTCATTAGATTTGTTTTTCTTGTGAATTTTTGAATGCTTATACTTTGTGGATTCATCTTATCTTACTTGCTCGATTTACTCCAAGGGAAAGAATTAAATTTGTTAACTTCATGTTATCAAACACATCTCATCCGATTGCGCGAACCCCTTCATTTTTTTTGCTTGTTTACTATTTTGCTAAACTCAAGATAATTTCCCAAAAGGTTCAATTTTTAAACTCACACCTTTTAAGTCAAAACTTCGACACTAGGTCGTCGCATCTTTAAAATCTCGTCTATACCCATCTTTTAGCCAAACGAATCATTTTAATAAAACAAACAATTTTAAACCAAAAAACAGATATTTCAAAAGGTTCCTACGGAGTACCGCAGATACATTGGGTGCTAATACCTTCCCATTGTATAACCAACCCCCGAACTCTCGATCTCTTTCAAAAACGCATTGTATTTTCATTACTTTTAAGTATTATTATACATTGCATATTTTAGGGTTTTATTTCGCTCTTTTCCCTTTTCCCTTGGAAATAATAAAGCGTGGTGGCGACTCTTGCTTTTGTGAGTCAAGTTAATTAATAGCTTGATCTCCGATTTTCACCGCTACATAATGGCATCCTGTACAAACGCAATCATGACTCCATTTTTCTTTGGTGTGTGGATAAGGTTGAAGCTGAAAAAATCATGGCTGAATTACATGAAGGCACTTTTGGCACCCACTCCAGTGGGCATACGATGGCGAAGAAAATCCTACGGGCAGGCTATTACTGGTCTACCATGGAAGCAGATTGCTATCAACACTCTCGGACCTGTCATAAGTGTCAAATTTATGCTGACAAGGTGAATGTACCTCCGGTTCCTATGAATGTCTTGACGGCTCCTTGGCCCTTTGCTATGTGGGGAATTGATATGATTGGAGAAATCAAGCCTACAACCTCCAATGGACACCACTTCATCCTGGTGGCTATTGACTATTTTACAAAGTGGGTTGAAGCAGCTTCCTTCTCCTCCTTTACCAAGAATGTTGTTGCCCATTTCATCAAGCAAGACCTTATTTTCCAGTACGGTATCCCAGAAAGGATCATCACTGACAATGGTACAAATCTTAACAACACTATGATCACCGCGTTATGTGGGCAATTCAAGATCCAGCATCACAATTCTTCTCCCTACCGGCCCAAGATGAATGGTGTTGTCGAAGCTGCAAATAAAAACATTAAGAAGATCATACAGAAAATGACAGTCACATACAAAGACTGGCATGAGATGCTACCATTCGCTCTCCAAGGGTATCGTACCACGACTCGCACATCAACTGGGGCAACACCCTATTCTTTGGTATATGGCATGGAAGTTGTCTTGCCTATTGAGGTTCAGATCCCCTCTCCGAGGATTATGAAAGATGCAGGCTTGAACGAAGACGATTGGATCCAGACTCGACTTGATCAACTGAACTTAATTGATGAAAAGAGACTTACTGTTGTTTGCCATGGTCAGATGTATCAAAAGCGGATGATTAAGGCTTTCAACAAGAAAGTCAGGCGCCAAGTATAACAAGTTGGGGATTTAGTGATCAAACGTATCATCTTGCCACAAAGTGATCCCAGGGGAAAATGGACTCATACCTATGAAGGACCATTTATAATCAAAAACATATTCTCCGGTGGAGCAATGATCTTGACCACCATGGATGGCGACGACCTGCCACACCCTGCGAACGCGGATATAGTCAAAAGATACTATGTATAAGAGACCTGCTAGGTTGACACACCTAGGAAAAACAAGGGCATCCCGGCGAGCCAAAAGGTTCGGGAAAAATTTATGGATAAAACAAAAAAAATCTGTACACCCGGCAAGTTGAAAACCCGAAAGGGCGACTTGGGCAAAAAAGGGTTTCCCGATGGATTGAAAACCCGAAAGGACGGTCCAGGAAAAAGTTAGGGAATTAAAGCGTATGACTATGTCCCGTCGGGTCACTTGATGGATAACCCTTGGCTTCTATTAACAAACTCAGAGTTTCTGATCAATTCAATCATCTTCAGGTAAGGCAAATAGACAAGATACTCGTAGATACGAAGGCTATAGTAGAATGGGAACCCCATGGGATTATTACACATAGCTATCTTTCTTTGTATAAATTTTTTCTTGTTTTACGACAGCGTTCTCTTACTAGAATGTTTGTCCCCTTTGTACAAAATATTTATTCAAAATCAATACAAAGATATCTATTTGAAAGTGCAAAAACTATTTATCTTTTTCTTTACGCTTGTGTTTTGTTTGCAAAAACGTCCAATGATTCATTGATGAACATATGCATTTGAACATGATTACTGTTTACAAATAAACAAAATGAGAAAGACAATTACTGATAGGTTGAAAGAATAGGAAAATGTCTCTAGGCTTTTCCATAAGTAATCCCCTACATTACGTCATTCAAGTCCCCAGCAGAACGAAGCTCCTAGTTTACCAATCCCCGGTAGAAATCATCCAATTTCTCCAGATTCCCCAAGCAGATCTTATAAGCAGTACATAACTTTGCCCTTACAACAGAACTTACTTCTCTCAACAAAATTTCATCAGTACTTCAACTTCAAGACATAAAAATTCAACATATCCTCAGCAGCATTCAAGGATTTATTTTCCTCAAACAGACAGCAATACAACAAATCAGCTCACATGCGCATAACATTGCATCCATATATCATAAACATTGATGAAACGAATACATTGCATCATACATTTCATGCAAACATTGCTTTGTATTTTAGCTAACATTTTACCCTTCTTCAGGATAAGATTAACAGTTACCATTGACAAATATGCAATCAGATACAGTTCAGATACGCTTCAGACATGGATGCCATTCTGATACTCGTTCAGATATAACTTACAGATACAGTTCAAATACGCTCCAGACACGGATGCTATTCTGATCCTCATTCAGATTGAACTTTCAAGATACAGTTCAAATACGCTCCAGACACGGATGCCATTTTGATACTCATTCAGATTCAACTTTCAGATACAGTTCAGATACGCTCCAGACACGGACGCTGTTCTGATACTCATTCTTTCATCTTATAACTTACAATTTGACAAACATTCTTGGATGTCATCTACAATCCCATCTCCAAAAAGATTCTATCACCTCTCCAAATGGCATCTTTAAGCCCATTCCCTCAACCACATGTCGTCGAGTGCAAATTTCTAGGCACTCTAGTGTCCAATCATTCTTTCACCTTCGAGTCACGAATGGCAAAGCTCGCCAATCCAACTCTTCAGGTTTAAGAAGATTGAACAGGGGCAGCTGTTGTACCCCAAATTTCCCTCTAATTTATCAAGATTTTCTCACAAAGATCTCTTTGACTCAAGACTGGATTAGGGTTTGACCAGCTCAAGACACCTCATCATGCACTGATAACCCAAAATTAGGGTTTGGGATTGCACAAGGATTTTTGGACTATCAATGCTTCATATGGCTTTCAAGTATCATTATGGACCACTAATATTACTCATGACAAGTTTCAAGCCTTGAATCACACTTTTGATCGGTCAATTAGAAAGTTGACCTAAAAATCAGCTGTATTAGGGAAAAAGTCAACCATGGCCAATTTACAGTAAAAATTCATAATTTTTTATCCACATCAACATTTTGGACTCATATATATCATTTTATCAAGTTTGGACCATGATTCCTCAAGAAATTTGATCAAATCATCAAAAGGGCAAAATGGTCAAAATTAGGGTTTTGAATGAGAAAGGAAAATTTATGCTTTTTGACCTAGCAAATGACCAATTGGTTTGAAGCATGATTTCAAGAGTTCAATTGCATCATTTTGACCTAATGACATGGTTCAAAACATTGCAAGTCTATTGGATTGACAAATGAAATTTGCAGTCAACTGATCAAAAGTCAATTGTATACTGAAAAGTCAAACTTTGACTTTTTGGTCAAAATCAAGTGCCAAGGATCCCAATTCATCAAAACATGTCAAAATGTGAAACTTGTTCATCAAGAAATAAAAGATTGAAGATTTTGTTTTGAAATTTGAAATTTTCTTAACTTAGAAATTTTTCTAAGTATAGAAAATTTCTTATTTTTTCTCAACTTTAAGCCAAATTTTCACCTTGATACAAGATGATTCAAAGAAAGTTCCCAACATGAAGGTTGTAGATATCCATTAAATCTACAACTTTTCTTCACACATTGTTCCCTAAATATGCTTGGATCTCAAGATATAATTTTGTGAATACATGCCCATGAACTAAAATAACTTAGTGAAATTTTGCCCTAATTTAGACAGGTTTTTGACCTAACTTCATGATAACTTTTCACCTAGTTCCACGAGGAATCTTGAAAAGCATTTCAAAGATGAGTTATATAGAAAATTGCAAGCTTTCCAAAATGTCAAAGAACTCCTTGAGATCATTCTTGAGTAGGGAGAATCGAAGGGAAGAAGTTGGCAATTTCTCACTTTGATTTCAAGCCATTTCATGAAGAACAAAATTCAAATATGAACCTAGGTTGCATAATCTCTGCTTTACAGGTCTCAAAATTGTTTCTTACTCCATAATTTAATTCTTACACAGTTGATAAAGCCTTAATCCAAGCATAAGAGTCTTTCTCCAAGCTTTAATTCCATAAATGGCACAAAGTGGTCATTTCCATTTTAGAAAAGCACCACTTTTGCATTTGTCAACTTCTTGAGCTTTGTACCTGTTCCTTCTGCACACACAAGTCCTATAAACCAAAAGAAAAGTGTCTAGGACTGGTACCAACTCAAACCAGGACTGTACAAGCATGTAAAGAGTGGTCTTATCACTTTTCTTAAAAAGTAAGTAAGAGTGCAAAAAGCCTATAACTCAAAAATATGTTGTGGAGTGGATTTGAAACCTTCTCTATACTTATACACAAACACATTGCAACCTAAGACACGAATGTTAAGGACCAGAAACTCTCAAACTCTCTATCACCAAAAACCTGCCATAACTTGCAGTTTGATACCAAGCATAGCAATCCAAAAATCTACTTGTGCGTTTCAAGTTCTAATCACTTAAACACTTAACCTACCTCATATCTAAGTGTTCCAGACCATCATCCCTTCACTGTAACTCCTCCTTCTCCATCTGCCATTTTTGTTTTTCAAGCTTGCAGGTTGACTTGGATAGGGAGATTCAGGCACTTTCAAGACATGGTAAGGATTGGAACATACTCAGGGAGGTCCAGGCAAGCTAAAGGGGTCTTCATGCCTTCATAAAACTCACTCAAACTCCATTCACGATCTCAACTGAAAGAGGTGAGAACTCCAACTTCTATCTCTTCATACAGGCATCTATTGGTCTCGATTTGTGAAGATAAAATGTAGATATCTTTGTGCTAAAACCAACCATGTTCATAGATTTCATTTATATTCATTGTGTATAGAGAATTTTAGATTTCAAATTTCTGTAAAAAATAGGGTTGAAATTAGGGCCATTGAAATTAGCTTTGATCTTTGATTGTTAGTTTACATGAGTTACATGGTTGAAATCGTGGGAAAGAGTACTATCATTTTCATGTTGGAAGTTTCCATTTTTATGGAGAAATGAGAGAGATACAGGGGATCCGACTGGCCTGAGGAAGAAGATGAAGTACAGGGCAAGGAGGCGTTATGTGTTATGTTTTTCTTGTTTCATTTGAACTAACGGATGTACAGCCACCCAAGTAGCAAGGCAGCGCGCTGAAAATGCCAAGGTCATGGGTTCGAGCCTTGGTGCCTGCCTTTTGCGCATTTTCTCATATTTTTGCCATTTTTCTCATTTTTGCAGCGTTCGGCTTTTGTTCATTTGGGCTTATGTTTTTTCTAATATTACCTCCTGATTACTCAGGACACCCCTGGCCTAATTTATTTTCATTCATTTATTTTATATTTATTAATTTCATTAAATATTTTTCTTAAAAATTATAAAATCATGAAAAATATAAAAATGTTAAATATTTCACTTTTGTTTTATTTTATCTTATTTTCTCATAAAAAATATTTTTATTTATTTATATATTGATTATTTTTCTTAATAAACTTACAAAATAAAATATAATTAGTTTGAATATTTATTATTTTTTCTCACACTTGTAAATATTTATTTAAACATGTAATAGTGCCAAAATATTTCATAATTATTATTTATTATTTTAAGACAAAAATACACACAAAAAATAATACTTAAAGAACTTTATTTTCTTTTAAATTAGAAATTAGGGTTAACCACTTTTCAAGAAATAATCTCTTTTTTTTAATTTATTAGGTTTAATTCAAAACTCTTTTCCATATGAAAAACAAAACAAAAATCTTTTTTTTCTTGCATATATATCATTACATATTTATGTTGTATATTATTTATTCAAGTATTCGTACAAATTCAATTTGGTTGTAATAGATTAAATTAAGTTTACATGATTGCAAATCCCCATTCATAATTTGTATCCCCCCTTCCCATAAAATGTTATAATAGCGTAGTAATCTTTAAATTACGCAATTTACCGCTTTTATATACCATGCTAGTAATTAGGATTTGTATGGTAAGATGGAAACAAATCAAATAGAAAACCCTAACCCAAGACAAAACCAAGCATGAAAATAACACACTTGCACACAAGAACCCTTAGGGTTACTCCACTTGGTTGCCTTATACAAAAATAGCCATATTACGCATGTGAAGCATCTTAGCAAAACAAACAAGTATAAGATCATAGTCCCTCGATGACGCTATTCAAAGTTGCCTTACCAAATGATCTTGGTCCCTCAAAAATGCTAAGATACTTTTCAACATTGCTAATCATGGTTATACGATGACCCACGCTCGTCCCGTTTACATCCAAAGATAGGGTTGCTTACCAAAACAATGGTAAGACGACAACATAAAAGGAAAAGAAAATGAACAAGAAAGACATTTGAGTAGGTAGATCACTTCTAGTTACTTGCTCCATTTCAAAACAACTATCCTTGCTATTTTCAAAACAAACACACACATTTCAAAAACATCTTACAAACATTGAAAACATTTTCAAAAAAGACAAACATCTTTGTATACATTCTTACGAACGAGAATCATTACAAAGATCGCCTAAACAATGGCCTCTTTTACAAAATACTTTCAAAACCACATAAAGCATAATTTCAAACAAAAGCAAGTGATCTAGCAAGTAACTAAGAGCCCATGGAAAACCATGGATGAGAAGGGTGCTAATACCTTCCCTTTTCATAATCTACCCCCCGAACTCAAGAAACAATCTCAAAGGTCTTTCCTGTGCTTTTTCACCTTTCCTTTTGGATAAAAGAAAAGTCGGTAGCGACTCTTGCTAATCGCAACATTTGCGATAAAATGCAAAACCCTCAAGTAAGTTCTTCCACCGTATCACAAAGGCACTTTTCAAAAATACTTTCAAACAAACACAAACACATTTACAAAGCATTTTCAAAAGTGATCTAGCAACTAAGAGCTCGTAGATAACTACGGATGAAAAGGGTGTTAACGCCTTCCCTTTTCATAACCTACCCCCCGAACTCAAGAAAATTCTCAAAAGGTCTTTCCTATTCTTTTCACCCTTTCCTTTATTGGATAAAAGAAAAGTCGATGGTGACTCTTGCTATCCGCAACAATTGCAATAAAACATAAAACACCCAAGTCAGTTCTCCCACCATATTACACCAACGAATGCCTTTTCAAACCTTTCCAACTTTGTCTCGTAAACATTAAACTCTAAGTGATAAAATTTGGGTTTTTGCTCTCTTGCACCCCAACCCGTCGTTTTACTCCTCTGATTATGTTCCCCCTTCTTAAACACAATAACTTTTGACTTCACTCTCCAATCATTCTATTTATCATTCACTACTTGTGAAATTCTGGTATACAGATAACAAATGTCCTAACATATGTTGAGACATTGATCTCTACGTGTTGTACCCCAAAATTTTCCCTCTCATTTTCCAAGACATTTCCTACAAAGATCTTTAATGACTCAAGTTTGCGCAAGTATCGACTAGGTCAAACAATCTCCTAAACACTGATGCCTCAAATTAGGGTTTGAGTTTGTACAAAGGCAGTAGGATTTCTAATGTTTTAAATGATTTTCATGGATCATTATAGACCCTCAGGATTACTTCTGTTAAGTTTCAAGTCTTGGATTACGATTTTTCAAGAAAGTCATTCAAATTATCAAAAGGACAAAATGGGCAAAATTAGGGTTTTGACTGGAAATGACCGAACTTCAATTTTTGAACTAATACCTGACTTATTAGTTGAAGCATAATCTCAAGGATCCAAGCGCGTCATTTTTACCTAATTGCATATTTCAATTCATCTCCTGAGATTAGTGGATTGATATATGAAATTCAGTCAATTAGTAAAAAAAAAAGTCAATTGTGCACTAAAAAGTCAAATTTTGACTTTTTGACCAAAATTGAGTCCCAAAAATCACATTTCATCAAGACATCCAAAATATGAATTTTGATCATCAAAAATCAAGAGAGTCAAAAATCCAACTTTGCAAGACTTGGGAATTTTTCTAAGTGTTTTCTATACTTGTTAATTTCATTGCTTCATGACATCTTTTCACTACAATTCAAAATAATTCATGATGTCACAAATAATTCAAGATGTCACAAATAATTCAAGATCTTACAAATAATTCAAGTTATTACAAAGTGGCCTTTTTTCAAGAGTACAAATCCTAGGTTTGGTCTTATTTGAACTCTTCCCCTTTGACTCAAACCTTGCCACTATGCTGCCCACAAGCATGCTTTGTCTTTGCTACAATCTGCATAATTTGGTCCACAAACTAGATTTTGTATCATGCTACAAACAATGTTGTCCAAGCCTGCTGTATTGCCTACATAACAACCCAAAACCATGTCAAAAAAGAAGTCCTGCTATGCTATCTCTAAACACTGCCACAACACTCTAAAATTGCTGCAAAACAGCCCTGCTATGTTGCTCATAACCCAGTTCAAGCCGCATTATCTCAGCCCCATATTTGCACTAAATTAGCATATAAGAGCTACATCAAAAAAGCTAAAAAACAGCATACCCAAACAGTTCAAATTGTTATTTGTTTCCCTCCCGAAATCCCAAAAAAATTCCTCTATAAATATATTGTTTTCACAACAAACAAGGGGTTGGCTTTTAGAGAGAGAATACAAATTTTTTGAACAAAAAAATAACATTCCTTGCAACCTTTGTTCATTCAAAAAACCAACTCTACTTTCATTCAAAACAGAACCTCAATCCATTATTCCATCTTATAAACTCTCCCATAAACCAAACACCTTATCACATAGAGATTGTTTAAACACTAGAACAGTTTTTGTAAGTGCCATTATCTTCACCCTTCAAACAGAAAAAAAAAGTATTGTACAACTTGAATGAGTTAGTTTGATTAAACAGTTTGAGACAACTTCCTGAAGACCTATTGGAGCCATCACAACAGCTGGAACAATATTCAAACTTAAAACACCAAGTGCAGTCCCAAAGTAAGTCTTCTTAACCTTGAGCTTTTCATTTTTCATACATGATTCATTTTCGAAGATAAAATGTAGTAATCATTGCCCTTTGAGCTAACCATTTGCTAGTTGTTTATGTTTATCAATCACATACTGTAAACTGACCCATACAGACAATAAAATAACGTTTAAGGAAAAAAAACTACAACATGACTCGACACATACCCACTTGGGTCGACTCATTCTAGTAAAAAAACAGGGTATGAGTCAACACATAGCCTTATGCATCGACTCATACTGTTATCCAAGTCCCAAAACAGAAGGATGAAAGGTGCATGAGTCGACAAAAAATGTGTATGTGTCGACACAAACAAGTGTAATGTACCCCAAAATTTGCCCTCCCATATTTCTCAAAACATTTCAAGAAAGATCCTCAAGTTGCTCAAGGTAGGCCAAGGGTTGGCCAGACAAGCTCTCTCCTAAGGCAGTCTACCTCAAATTAGGGTTTCATGTTGCATCAATATGCTTGATTCCAAGGGACCCCAAATGCTCAACATTTTCCTAATATGTTTTCAAGAACATCCAAGTCAAGTTTTAAGCCCTACAGAGGAAATTTGCTCAGTCAATTGCTCAAAGGCCTGAAAATCGACTATGCTAGGGCAAAAGTCAACTATGGCCCACATACAATCAAACTTCAATATTTTTAGTCAACATTCTCATTTTTAAGGATAATTCATCATTTGATCAAGGTTTGATCATGATTCATCAAGGATTGCTCATAATTCATCAAGACTCAAAAGTTGCTAAATTAGGGTTTTATAGGAAAAGTCAACTCAACTTTGACCAAGCATAACTTTATCATACTTTATGAGAAATTACCCATCTAAATCTCATTTTGAATAGGATTTAATTCCCTACAATCCATCTTCAGCTCCCAAGTTCAAAATATGTACTCACAAGAAGTTATGAATTTGGACATTATAGGTCATTTTGAAAAGTCAACAAAAACACCTTTTTTGTCAAAGCTTCATACATGAGCATGGAATATCAAATTGAGATGAGACCAAAAGGCTTGATTAGAGGATATCTCAAGATTTCTAAAAAGTCCAAGAACACCTCCAAAGAGTCAAAATTGAGGAAGTTATGCATTGTTGAAGTTGACCTTTTTTGCAAAATTGCTAAAAGTCAACTATGCATAAAACCTTAATTTTTGCCAAATGGGCCCAATCTTTTTCACTTGTTCTGAGTTGGAAACATAGTCCACGGGCTATAGCCTTTGCCACTTGTCCTTATCATGTTTTTATTATTTATTTTGATTTTTATTTGAATTAATTCAATTTAAATCAAAACAAATCATATAAAATCCAAAATATTGAAAACAAAAGATTTTGTACTTGTTTCAGGTTTTATTATACAGCTAGCATCAAATCAAACTCGTGTAAAGGCATATGTGCACAAAAAGATTGGATTTAGGCCATTTTTGGAAAGATTTTCAAGGTGAATCAAATCAAGATCAAGAACATTGATGGAGGAAGATTGAGGCCGGGTTTTCAAACCTAATTCACTCCTCAATACATATAAAAGCAATGCAGATCAAAATCTAGGTTAGAGGCAGGCGCAAGAGGCAGAATAAAAACATGAAAAATCAAGAAAAAAGTGAAAACACGAATTCACACTTAGAGGATAATTCAAGACTCCTTGGCCATTCCACTTGCTTCTTGGGATCCTCAGCAAGCTAAAGAAATCCAAAGCAAGCGTTTCCAGACCCTGTATCGCGCTGTAAGTCCATCACGATCTTGCTTGTTTCTTGAATTCGGTTTGCATGATTTAGGCATTGTTAGCATGAATTAGCCACATATTCTTGATCTATGGAGCATTTGCAAGCTTCCTGTATTGATTAATTGCATTTATATGGCATGTGGTGGATTTCACCATTGTTAGGGTTTTGGATTCCGTTTTAGGGTTTTTGCTTGCAGGTAAAATTAGTCTTCATGAATGGTACCATCATGTTCAGGAGGACGAGACGAGTCCAATCATTGCATTAGATGTCATTTATATGGCTCAAGGAGGATTTTGGAATGAGCCCTATCAATAGCTACGGACAAACGCCCGTAGGTAAAAGTTTGAAACTTTTACCCACGGAGAAAGGAAGAAGATGACCAGTTGGCGCCCATCCATTGGCCCATTCAAACTCTGGCGCGCGTTTTTTTGACACCTTCCACTAATTCTTGTTTTTTGTATATTATTATTATTCATTATATGTACAAGCAAATACAAGTGGTGGAGTGGTGAGCGTAGCGTGGAAATTGCTTTAGGACCTGGGTTCGATTCCCAGGTCCCCCATTCCTTTCATATTATTTTCTTTTCAGTAATCAGGTGCGTTTGCAAGCCTAAAGACCACCATGCATCCTCGTCATCTAGCCATTGGACCTCCTGGAAGCTAGATCTGAAGGCCAGTATGTGAGAGACCACCATGGGGCCTAGTCAAAGCATTGCATTGGATGCAAAAAGTCAACGTGGACATTCTTCTTGGACCCAGATCTGGCTATTTGCACCCCTCACAAACACTATTCAGGCCCAAATTTCTTTCTCTATATTTTTTTTATTATTTCATTTACTAACCAATTAAATTATTTTCTTTTTATCAAAAAATCACAAAAATATTACTTTTCATAAATTAGGTCTAGATTTTATTTTTATTAAAAAATTAATTAATTTAATTAGGTTTGTTAATTTAGACAATTTTAATTCTTTTTGTACATAATTAAAAATAATTAGAATAATTAGGTTTTTATTCCAAATTTAATTTTTCTTTCTTTTCTTAAAAATAACAAAAACCAAAAATAGGCCATGTAATTATTTTTACTAATTAATTTAATCACTAATTAATTGCATATTTAATTTAGAAAACTTATCTCTTTTTATTAAAAATAACAAAAAAACATTTTCTCTTTTAATTAGGATAAAAGGGTCAAAACCCTAATTCGCATTCGTTCTATTTTTCTTCGCGCGAACTTTATTTTATTTTTATCCCAATTATGGTATCTGCCTACAGTTTGTAATAGTTTAAATTAGGACATTTATTTTATTTATCGCTTTATTTTTCAAAGGGTTTGTTTTTGGCTATGTAAATACCCGAAGCCTTGTAATAGCGTAGTTTAATTTCCGCATTTTAAATTCCGCAAATTATTAACTGTTAGATGTATGATATAGGGATGCATGACAAGAATGTATGTTAAACTTTAAAACAATTAGATAACCCTAAAATGTGAAAAGATAATAATCTGAAATTGAATCACTCGCACATGCGCACTCCTAGGGTACACTCCCACTTGGTTGCCTTCGGTAATCAGTCATTGAGTATAGGATGCTTTAGTGGTCGTCCTTTTGTCCAAAGATCAAAGTTGCCTCGAAAAGGTTGCCTCGAATATTGTTGCCTCAGATAATTGATCTAAGACATTAGGGTTACTACTAAGACGTCCTAACATTGCTTTAGTGATTGTACGTCCCTTTCGAATTGACCCTCAAAACTCCAACGACGGTGCTACCTACTCACTAATAGTGGGATAGAGCTGTCTAAAGGAAACGAACATAGAACGATTCTTTTTTCGAGTAGGTAGATTAGCTCTTAAGTACTTGCTCAAACACAAAATAAACTTTTTCACACTTACACTCCTTTACAAACAAAGTTTTCAAAACACTTAATTACACTCTTGAAGACAAAAGCAAGAGTTAAATCGAAGTCAAAACAAAAACTTTTCAAAGCACACAAACACAAAGAAAACAATTTTGAAAATGATGAGCAAGTACCTAAGAGCACGTAGATAACTACTGATAGAAAGGGTGCTAATACCTTCCCTTTCTATAATCTACCCCCCGTACTCAGAAATATCTCGAAAAAGGAATTTTTCTGTGCTTTTTTCCTTTCCTTGTTGGATAAAATAAAAGTCGGTGGTGACTCTTGCTTACCACGACATTTTGCAAACACAAACGCAAAACGCAAACCAGCAAATTCCTTAAAAAATAGGGAAATACGTCCCGGTTCTGGCCACCGTATCATAAAGTGCATGAGTCGACACATCCCTTTATGCATCGACTCATACTGAGTTGGTTTGATTTGGCAGGGGCAAGGAAAGTAATGTGTTGATGCATAGCAGCATGTGTCGATATATAACAGTTCAAAATGCATTTTTTTCCTTTATTTTACACTGTTTTTACATTTGTCTTCATTATTATTCGATATGGTTGCAATATTTAAGTTTATACTTCATCCCAATTTGTAAATTGTACCCCCACTCCCCTAATGATGCAATAGCTTAGGATTTTAATTTCCAAAATTTATCGCTTTAATATAAATTGTTAGTAATTAGGGTGTGTATGGCAAGATAAAATCAACCGCTAGAAAACCCTAATCTCAAAGATAAAAATGCATGCAATCAAACACACTATTCACACGTGCACCTCTAGGGTAACCCCGCTTGTTGCCTCAAAAAATAGTCATGTCCCTCGAATATGGGCATTTTAGCAAAGACCCTTGATAAAAAAAGATCGTAGTCCCTCGATGTCCCTCGATGTTGTCTTCGGTAAAACGATCTAGTCCCTTACGAAAATTGCTAAAACGTCTCATAAGTTGCCTTCAATGACTATACATTCGACCCGCGCCCATCCCTTCACATCCAATGACGAGGTTTCTTACCAATCAATGGTAAGACAGCAACATCTAAAGGAGGAGGAAATGAACAAAGACATTTTGAGTAGGTAGGACACTCGTAGTTGCTTTCTCACAAATCAAAACCATTTTCACATTCACACTATCAAAACACCTTCAAAAACAAACATCTCTTTGAACTATTTTCAAAACCAACACTTTGTATACATTCTTATAGATACGAGAATAATTACAAAGTTTGCCGAAACAAAGGCGTTTTCAAAATACTTTCAAAAACTCACCACAAACACATTTCAAACAAAGCATTTTTCAAAGTGATCTAGCAAGCAACTAAGAGCCCGTAGATAACTACAGATGAAAAGGGTGCTAACATCTTCCCTTTTCATAACCTACCCCCCGAACTCAAGAAAAATATCTTGAAAGGTCTTTCCTGTTCTTTTCACCCTTTCCTTTATTGGATAAAAGAAAAGTCGGTGGCGATTCTTGCTATCTATGACATTTACGATAAAATGAAAAAACAACCCGAGTCAGTTCTTCTGCCGTATGACAAAACTGGCGACTCTTCTGGGGAGGTTACTTAAAAGTGGGATTACCTTAGAGCTAGATCAAATTTAATTGCTTTCATTGTTTGACTTGCTTGCTTTACATTATGGGTCTTTATTTGAGTTTGTGTTGATCCTCTACCCGAATCGGGGAACATTATTAGGTAAGTAGCAATAGATCGTAGAGATTGTGTAGGGTATATCGACATGGTTGAAGCGATGGATATGTTAGTGTGACACATTTGTTGGTACCGGTAGCCCTTGAGTTTAGTCAAGGAGAATACGGGGCCGTTGTATGGTGTCACGAAGCAATAACTGACCTTAGAACCTTTAATTGAACAACTTGGCCATTAGGAAGTAGTGAGATAGTCGACTTTGGTGCAGTCCGAAGTTGGTTTATACTCGATACTACACTCATTGAGATCTAACTTTTGGGATATTTCGGTCGCCAATAAAGAGGCTTGCACTGAAACAATGCCCAATGAAGAAAGATCAATGGTATTGAGATCCCCTAGAACCCATTTACTTTCTAGGACAGGTTGAACCAACTAAACTTCAAGAGGGTACTTACCTATGAACCTTATGCAAGCTTAAACCTAAGGACTTGTTTTCTTTGTGTGTACATATTTGTACATAACATCATGACATCATACCATGGCATTTTGCACTAACCATTTCAAGGACCTAGAGATTTATCTTTGTCTTGTTTTGTAGGACATGGCTTCCACTCGCAGGAATACTATCAAAGTCAACCTCGTAAGAGTGCCTCCTCAAATCAAGGAGTTAGCGTCGAGGGTTCCTGAGCATTCTTCATTTACCAAAATAAATGGTCGACTTCTCAATATGGTTACCTCGAGCCTTGATGAAGACATGATGAAAGCGCTCTTTCAGTTCCTTGATCCTTTACACCATTGCTTTACATTTCCCGATTACCAATTAGTGCCTACCATGGAGGAGTTTTCTTAGTTATTAGGAGTGCCTATTCTTAATCAATTACCCTTCAGCATTATGGAAAGAGACCTAAAACCTAAAGAGATTTCTCGATCTCTACATTTACAACGGTCCGACGTTGTGGTAAATTGGGAAACAAGAAGTGGTGTCAAAGGGTTTTTAGCCAAGTTTTTGTTTGAAAGGGCTCAATATTTTTAGGATGCTTTAGATTTACAAGGCTTTGAAGAAGTGTTCGCCCTTCTTATCTATGGGATGGTACTATTTTCCAATCTGGACTAAATCATATATGTGAATGCGGTAAAAGTTTTTCTGTCTCGTAACCCGGTGCCTACCTTACTTGGAGACATCTTACACTCTCTTCACACGCGCACCATGAAGAGAAGGGGGAACCTTATGTGTTGCACTCCTCTATTGGCTAGGTGGTTTATTTCTCACCTACCTCTTTCTGTTTTAAATAATGAGCAAGGCATGAGATGGTCTAATAGGTTGATGTCCCTCACGCATTCAGATATTCATTAGTGTCCTCGATCTTTGGAGGACGTCACCATCATTGATCGTTGTGGGGAATTCCCTAATGTCCCTCTCCTTGGAATTAGGGGAGGAATCACCTAAAATCCTTGTTTAGATTTGCGACAACTTGAATATTCTAGGAGGGATGGCCCTCATGATGCATTTGTCAAAGTAATTGTATTCGGCTACGAGAACGATGTCCAAGGTTATCATTAGAGATTCATACGAGCTTGGGGCATGGTTAACAAGGTTGATACCAAGACGTTTGGGAATAAGAACTCCATTGCTTTGGAGCCTTATCTCAAGTGGGTGCAAACTCGCGCCCAAAAACTCATGATGCCTTATGAAGCCATCCTATTTATCATCATGGAGCCTGTTGTCAAAGGAGATATTCCATATACTGTCCTTTATCCTGATATGCCTACTTCTCTTGAAGATTTGTAAAGAGCTTGGATTCAGCTAAAGGGGGAGCGAGACACCTTTGAAGCCTAGTTTTATGCAAGTGAGAAGAAGACATTAGAGCTCACAAGGAAACTTCACGAGGAGAGGAGCCTGAATGCCTATATCGCTCCAAAGAGGAAGCATCCATAGGAAATTTGAGCCATTTGTTATTGTATTTTAGTTCATTTTGAAGGGTGAGGAAACACTTATAAGGGGGGGGGGGGGGGGGGGGGAGGGGTTGAATAAGTTTCTCTTTTTCTTAAAGGCTCAACAATAATGGAAAGACAAGGTTATTTTATCCTGGTTCGTTTGAACTCAAACTACTCCAGTCCACCCGCCAAGGTGATTTCACCTTTCTCAACAAGGACTTAATTCACTATAATTAACTGATTACAATCACACAACAACTGTTGTGACTAACAATGCACAAGTAATCTTACAAGTGACTAACACCACTAAGACTTAAACTAGTCCTAGTCTACTTGAGAAATCTGACCAAACTTGGTCTCTCAAGGAACAATTACAAGAGTTTAATCTTTACAGATAGTGAAACAAAGTTTTCTTCTAATAAAGCTATATCACAACTGTGATTTTTCACTAAGAATAATATTTCACAAAGTGTATGAATAATGAATTTGTGAGCCCAAAATTTTTCATGTAGTTCTTGCTTCTTTTGAAATTGATGAGTTGTTGGCTTGCAATAAATGTACTTCTATATATAGTAAGAACAAAATGACTGTTGCTGCCTTCAAAAGTGGAGAGCATTAAATGTTTGTGTGTTTCCTTGCACTATTCCATTTTCCAACGAACTAGCGTAGACACTTGAGTGCATTCAACCGTCTTTGCATTAAATGAGCAAACGACACTTGTAAGAACATGTTTCCTGAAGCTTGACAAGACTTGTTAGCTTTTACATTCTTTCAGAACTAGCTTCACGTCTTGAATTCAGAACATGCTTGCTTATCTTGCTTGCAGAATCCTTCTGAGCATAGCTTGATTTCAAAGTACTTCTGGTCAGCGCTTGCCTTCAAATTACTTCTGAACAACACTTACTTTCAAGTAACTTCTGAACAACACTTGCTTTCAAGTAACTTCTGAACAACACTTGCTTTCAAGGTGCTTCTTAACAAGGAATCCTGCTAAGCGTTAGAAGATGCATTTAAATAATTATATTACCAGAGTCAGCATCAACATTTGGCTAAAACAAATAGTTCTTTTATCAAAGAACTTCTTCATTTATTTTCAGCTCAGCACATCAAAATTCTTCTGTCAAAACATTATCTGAAACAATTAAATACATTCATCAGAGTATCAATTATATAAAATATAATTTATTGTTATCATGAAAACTCTGAGATATGATCAGAACTAATCTTGTTCTAACAATCTCCCACTTTTTGATGATGACAAATAAATATTCAGATAAGAAATAAAATTTAATAAGAGATAAGAATCTCCCCCTGAAATAAATATTTCTATAAGAAAAACTTCATGAGAATATTTATCAGAGCTTTGAAATTTTCTTCTTGGATTTCTTCAGCACGTCTTTTGAAGATAATGTTTAGCTGAATTAAACTTCCAGAGTTTAAATGATACCTGCAAAATCCTTTTACACATAGAAATAAATCTTGTATTTTGTTAGAATGTCTGAGACTTAGTTCCATAATTGTTAATCAGAGATTAGATCAAAATACTCATTTTCTCCCCCTTTTTGGCATAATTAAAAAGTATATAAAAATAGTTGAAGAGCGTAAAAATTTTAATAAAATAACAAAAATATCCAGAGGTACAAAACAACAAACAAAAGACAAGAAACAGAATGACACTAAGATTTCTTAGAAACAAGGGCCATAAGAAGATTCTTGATCTCAGATGCAGATTCCTCTTGTTTCATCATCCAGTTTCGGATTTCTTGGTTTGTCTGATCTTGCTTATCCAATCGCTCATGAGTGACTTTGTTTTCCCTCTTAAGCTCATTCATAGTATCCATTACAAGTGAAGTAGGAGCAGAGGATGAAGAAGCTTCAGCAGATACAACCTTTGGAGCATAAACCGTTGAGTCAGAACGAATAAAAGTTGAAAGCAGAGTGCCCAGATCCATTACAAGGGTTGGCACAGGTTCAGGTGCTGCTTTAGCAGAAGGTTGATTAAACAGAAAAATTTCCAGAGGATTTGAATCGTCAGAGGCATCTTCAAATTCATCTTCTTATATGTCCATTTTATCAGCTGGAGCATCAACAATCATCAGAGAAGACTTCTTGTTCCAAATATCAACAGTTTCTGACTTGAATGCATGCAGATGTTTGGAGAAGTTCTCAAGTACCTGAGAGTGACATAAGTCCTGCAGCTTCAGTGACTCAGTATCTAAGGTTCTTCTGAAAGTTTCCCACATAAGATCTGTTGCAGCTGGCTTCACACTTCTGTTGCGGTCTTCCTTCAGCAGGTTCAACCAAGCTTGAACTTCTGTTAAAAAATTCTGAAAAAATATATTTACATTTGGCTGAATAGGTTTTGGGACAGCCTTTTTGAAAGTTTTGTTTTTCAGAAATTGTAGAGATTCAAAATCAACTACAGTTCTCAGAAAGTCAGCTGGTTCATGATTTTCTGTTTGTTTAGGAGTTGCTGAATGGCCAGGATGTTCAAAAAGGTCAGGTGTTGCTGATTGATCATGAGGTTCAGATGGTGCATGAGTTTCATAGGGGTCAATTATTTCTAATGGTTCATGAGTTTGGTGTTCTGGAATGTGAGGATGTGAAAGCATTTGTGAGTCAGGTGTTAGAAGTTGTGGAGATGTGGGTGGTGCGACGTCAGGTGAAATAATGATTGTGTTGTTAGTAGTGGGAGTAGGGTTCTGAGGTTGTGTTCTGTTCATGGCAAAGATGTTTTCAGAAGGTAAGGTGAATGGTGGTTTTTGTGTGGCCAGAGGAATGTTGATTCCTGGTATTCTCCAAGAGCCAACATCAT
This sequence comes from Vicia faba, assembly GCA_948472305.1. Taxonomy (NCBI): domain Eukaryota; kingdom Viridiplantae; phylum Streptophyta; class Magnoliopsida; order Fabales; family Fabaceae; genus Vicia; species Vicia faba. The sequence continues at coordinate 783,633,466 of OX451736.1, forward strand.
GCCATCCAGTAGGTCTGGGTGATAAAGGTCTGGGAGGAGGTCTAGAAAAGTTTTCAACATGAATAGTTTGAGAGATAGGTGTTTCAGATGGTTCTGTGTGAGATGGTTCTAATTGGGATGGTTCTGTTTGGGTTTCAGAGAATTCATCAGAGTCAAAATCACTCAAGTCTGATAATACTTGATCTCTTTGAGGGTTTTCAGAAAGAGGGTCAGAGGGTATGGTCAAGTCTATATCAACATCTATGTCACCTAAGGTTTGGGGTTCAACAGATGTAGATATATTAACATAATCATAAACAATAATAGTTTCAGCAGGTTTACCTGATTTCTTTTTCTTCTGAGGTCTAACAGGTGGTCCTTCAACTACTTTCCTCTTCAATGGTTGCTGAAGAACAACGTCTGGAGCAGTTTGATGTCTTCCTTGGAGCCAAGCAGGATCAATTGGTGTTCCACTTTCTTTGTAAATCTCAATCTAATGCAGGATAATGCATGGATGATCTCCTGAGTTGAACAGTGGAAAATCAGCAATTGGTATCCTTCTTCTCTTAACAGTTGCTAAAACATAAGGAGTTAGTTCTATCAGTAGTTTGTCAATAATCTTCCTCTTCACTAAATTCTTTCCAGTCATAGCCTTTCCACAAGTAGGCCCTAACTCCCCCAGAAGATTAGCTTCATCCAGGTGAGCAATCAGACCATTCTCAGTCAGAATGTCTGAAATTAATCTACCCATTGGAATCCAATTCCTTTTGGATTTGGGGTTTTTCATTCTTTCCGCTTCCCTAGTTTCTTTGACATGATTCCAGAGATGTTCAAATAATAGATAGGGTAAATCAATCTTAATATTTGTTCCTAGACAGAACAACAAATATTTTTGATCAGCATTAATATAGTTTGGAGAGCTAGTTTCCTTCCTATGATGAATGCAACCATGGAATATTCTTGCCAATATCTTGTACTTACTTTTCAAATCCCTGACTTTAGAAGACCCTTGTCCATTTGTAAAAATTTCTGCATAAACCTTTGACATTTCCATTCTGCCACTTAAAATTCCAGTTACTCCATGTCCTTCAAAGCCCAGTAGTTTTCTGATTTGATTTTCTGTAATGGAGATTTCCTTACCCATCACTAATGAGTGGATGACTTTTGGAGAAGCAATTGCATGCATCCAAAATTCCTTAACAAGGTGTGGAAAAACAGGACCAACTAGACGGTCAAAGAAGTTTCGCCAACCTTGAAACTCAATAGTAGGAAGAAGATCAAAACCATTAGCTTTAAGATTCTCAAAATCCACCATTAATTCACTTAACACTTCTAAGCTATCCACTGGAATGAGAGTTATTCTCTCAGGAATGATGTACTGCTCAGAATGGGTGTTCTCAGAATGAGTAGAGGAGGAATCCATTAGAGCTCTTAGGTTTGAGAGAAGAAAAATGGGTTTCAAAAAAAATCACAGAGACGATTGGATTTTTGAAAGAGAAGGTAAAAAGTGAGAAAGGGTTTTTACAAAGGTATATATGAAGATTTTTCAGAAATAGGTTTAAAAATAAAACTGTAAAAAGATTTTTTGGAAAAAAATTAATTAAAAAGGAATCTAATCATGCCAAGCATTTAATGATTTTGAAATTTTAGGGGAAAACGTGAGATTAGAGCTAATCATAGCAGTTACCTAGAACGGCGTCAGTAGCTTTAGCACGCGTGACCTTTCAGAAACACACCACGTGTTCATCTCCTGAAGGTTGCATGGGACAGCTATTTGTTCTAATGAATTTTTGAACTATACTAGAAATGAAACGTTAGAACATTTCTGAACTTTACATATAGCTTCTGATCTAACTTCTCTTCTAACTTCTGAAGAGTTGTTAATCAGAACATTCATTTCAGAACATTTTGAAGTCAAACACAGAAGATAAATATTATTTTATTCAGGACATAATTACATACAAATATTTTTCAAAATGAATTTAAATATATCTTCTGAAAGGGGTTTGGTAAAAATGTGAGCCCATTGATGGTCTGTTTTTACAAAATTTAAATTTAAAATTCCCTTATGAATATAGTCCCTTATAAAATGATATTTAATTTTAATATGTTTAGCTTTAGAATGTAAAATTGGATTTTTAGAAAGACAAATAGCAGAAGTATTGTCACAGAAGATAGGAATCTTACTTTCATAAAGATTAAAATCTTCTAGCTGACTTTTCATCCAAATCATCTGAGAACTACATCCAACAGCAGATATATACTCAAATTATGTGGTTGAAAGTGCAATTGTTGCTTGCTTCTTGTTGTACCACGAGATAAGATTGTCACTCAAAAACTGGCAGCTTCCAGAGGTGCTCTTTCTTTCAATTCTATCTCCAGCAAAGTCAGCATCACAATAACCTACTAGTCTGTAATCTTGTGATCTTCTGTAACACAACCCAGATTAGTAGTACCTTTCAGATACCTCAGAATTCTCTTAACAATAGTTAAGTGAGATTCTCTAGGGTCTGATTGGAATCTAGCACATAAAACACGCTGAATAAAATATCAGGTCTAGATGCAGTCAGATAGAGAAGGGATCCAATCATACCTCTATAGAGCTTCTGATCTACCTTCATACTTACCTCATCTTTTCCTAGAATGCATGTTGGATGCATTGGTGTCTTAGCATCTTTGCTTTCTGACATCTGAAATTTCTTCAGAAGTTCTTTAACATACTTCGTCTGATGTATGTAAGTACCTTCTGGAGTCTGGTTGATTTGAATTCCCAGAAAGAACTTCAATTCTCCCATCATGCTCATTTCAAATTCTGCCTGCATGGTCTCAGCAAATTATTTTCCAAGGGAGATATTAGAGGTTCCAAAGATTATATCATCAACATAAATTTGACAAATTAAAATATCATTTTTAAATGTCTTTCTGAAAAGAGTTGTGTCCACTTTCCCTCTGGTAAAAATTTTTTCTAAAAGAAAATTACTCAGACGATCATACCAAGCTCTGGGAGCTTATTTTAAACCGTACAAAGACTTTTTTAATTTAAAAACATGTTCTGGATGTTTTGAATCATTAAAGCCAGGAGGTTGATGGACATAAACTTCTTCTTCTATATAACCATTTAAAAATGCACTTTTAACATCCATTTGATATAATGAAATGTTATTTTAAACAGCAAAAGAAATTAATAATCTAATAGACTCTAACCTGGAGACTGGGGCAAAGGTTTCATTATAATCAATTCCTTCTTGTTGACTATAACCCTGAGCAACCATTCGTGCTTTGTTTCTGATCACCCCTCCTTGCTCGTTCAGTTTGTTTCTGAAAACCCATTTGGTTCCTATAATGTTGAATCCTTTGGGTCTTGGAACTAGATCCCATACATCATTTCTGGAAAATTGATTGAGTTCTTCTTGCATTGCTAAGTTCCAATCATTATCTTCCAAAGCTTCATCAATAGAAGTTGGCTCAATCAGAGATACCAATCCAATCAATGATTCTTCATTGATTCTGAGAGGATCTTGTTCTGATGGGATCTTCTTTTCTTCCAATGATCACATCTTCTTTATGAGCTGAAGAGATTCTAGGAAACCTTTTCTGAGTGGGTTGATCAGAGATTCTGAGATTATCCAGAGCATTGTCAAGAGGATGATCTTTTGAGTCTTCCTTTTCTTCTGAGTCTTCCTTTGCTTTTGAAGTTTCAGAGTTTGAGGGATGATCTTCTGTACCTACAGAAATATCAATTTGCTTTGGATGTTGCTGGCCAAGCTTATCATCAAATTTGACTTTGATTGATTCTTCAATAATCAGAGTTTCTATGTTGTATACTCTATAGCCTTTTGAGCGTTCAGAATATTCAAGCAGAAAACACTTTTGTGCTTTAGAATCAAACTTATTCAGATTTTCTTTAGTGTTCAGAATAAAACAAGTACATCCAAAAGGATGGAAATAAGAAATGTTGGGTTTTCTGTTTTTCCACAATTCATAGGGAGTCTTTTCAAGAATAGGTCTAATAGAGATTCTATTCTGAATATAACATGCTGTGTTCACAGCTTTTGCCCAAAAGTGCTTTGCCATATTAGTTTCGTTGATCATGGTTCTGGCCATTTCTTGTAATGTTCTATTCTTTCGTTCTACAACTCCATTTTGTTGGGGAGTTCTAGGACAAGAGAAATTATGAACAATACCATTTTCTTTAAAATATTTTTCAAAATAATGGTTTTCAAATTCACCACCATGATCACTTCTGACTTTTATAATTTTAAAATCTTTTTCGTTTTGCACTTGGTTACAGAAGTCAACGAACACAAAATGTGACTCATCCTTGTGTTTTAAAAACTTGACCCATGTCCATCTGCTGAAGTTATCAACAGTGACCAATCCATACTTCTTGCCTCTGATGGATGCAATTTTAACTGGCCCAAACAGATCAATATGAAGTAGTTCTAATGGCCTAGAGGAAGAAACAACGTTTTTGGATTTAAAGGAAGGTTTTGAAAATTTTCCTTTTTGGCATGCTTCGCACAGAGCTTCTGAGTTGTATTTCAGATTGGGAAGTCCTCGGACTAAATTTAATTTATTTAGTTGAGAAATTTTTCTTACACTGACGTGTCCCAATCTTCTGTGCCATACCCATTCTGAGATTTAAGATCTGATAAATCAATTTTTTATATGTTGTTCTTTCTCTTGCCAGAAAATAGGATTGTTCCATCTTTTTGACTAACAGCTTTACATGAATTTTGATTGAAGATAATGTCATAACCGTTGTCACTTAATTGACTTATGGACAGCAGGTTATGTGTTAATCCTTCTACTAATAAAACATTAGATGTAGAAGGAAGGTTATCGTTTCCAATGGTTCCAGAACCAATAATCTTCCCTTTCTGTTTACCTCCAAACTTCACGTCTCCTCCAGCTTTAAATTCCAAGTTTTGGAACATAGACTTTTTCCTGTCATGGGTCGTGAGCACCCAGAGTCCAGGTACCATGACTGGTGTCTCAATTGAGCTGTCAAGGACATCTGCAACAAATATTATTTTATCCTTAGGTACCCATATCTTTTTGGGTCTTCTTGGGTTAGAATATTTAAAGTTCTGTTTGAACTTTGGATTAGAATAAGAGTTTCGAGAATGTGATGTATATTTTATATCATGTGTGTGTCCAAACTTGAACTGTTTTTTCAGAGGTTTATAAGTGAAGGTCATCTTAGCAACAGGTTTTTGTATATATGTCTCCTTCCCTTTGGGAGGTTCATATCCAATTCCTCTTCTGTTTTTCCCACTAACTCCATAGATCATTGAAGCCATTTTGCTTCTATCTATGCTTTTAGCCAGAAACGTTTGAAAGCTATAGTCATATTCTTTCAGAATATCTTTTGAACTTGACACAGACTCTGAGGTAGAAATTTTTTGAACATTTTGAATTTCTTCTTTAAGTTTAAAATTATTTTCTATGAGTTCAGATTTTTCTGTTTCATGTTTCTCAAGATCAGATGCAAGACTCTTCTCGAGTTTCTTGTATTTGATTTTGAGCTGACTATAATTTTCCAGAAGTTCTGATAAACTATCAGCAAGTTCATCTCTAGTAAATTCAGAAAATACCTCTCGTGGTTCTGACTCACAGTCTGAGTCATCTGCTGTGGTAGCCATCAGAGCTAGGTTGGCGTTCTCATCTTCATAATCAGATTCATCTTCAGAGGATTCTGAGTCGTCCCAGGTTGCCATCAACCCTTTCTTTTTACCAAAATTTTTCTTTGGTTTTTCTCTCTGAAGTTTTGGACAATCACTCTTGTAGTGTCCAGGTTCTTTGCATTTATAATAGATTATTTCTCTTCTGTTTGACTTTTTGTGTCCAGAAGATTCTGTTTTATCTTCTGACTTCTTGAAGTTCCTGAACTTTTTCTGTCTGTGCTTCCACGGATGATTGATCCTTCTGGAAAGCAAGGATAGTTCGTCTTCTTCTGACGCATATTCTTCAGAGTTTTCCTCTTCAGCCTGAAAAGCGTTAGTTTCATATTTCTTAATTGATTTAAGGGCAAGGGACTTACCTTTCTTTTTAGGCTCGTGCTCATCAAGTTCTATCTCATGACTTCTGATAGCGCTGATGAATTCTTCAAGAGACACGTTGTTCAAATCTTTTGAAACTTTGAAAGCAATGACCATTGGTGCCCATCTTCTGGGTAAGCTTTTGATGATATTTTTAACGTGATCTGCTTTAGTGTATCCCTTGTTCAAAACTCTCAGACTAGCGATCAGAGTTTGAAACCTTGAGAACATTGCTTCCATAGATTCACTTTCTTCTACTTTGAAAGCTTCATACTTCTGGACGAGAGCCAGAGCTTTAGATTCCTTCACTTGAGCGTTTCCTTCATGAGTCATTTTAAGAGACTCAAACATATCATGTGCTATATCTCTATTTGTGATTTTTTCATATTCCATTTTAGAGATAGGATTTAGAAAAATATTTCTAGCTCTATGATGATTTTTAAAATCAACTTTTTGTTGTCTATCCATATTTTTTCTATCAATCTTGTTTCCTTCTGACTCTGTAGGATGTGTGTAACCATCCAAGACTATATCCCATAAATCACTATCATGACCTAGAAAGAAACTTTCTAGTCTATCTTTCCAATACTCAAAATCTTCTCCATCAAATACAGGAGGTTTGTTGTAGCTATTGTTGTTTTGTTCAGTAGCCATTTGTGTTTTCTTCTGGATCTTTTTCTTGACACGGTTAAGTGTTGTGCTCAGAGTCAAGCTCTGATACCAATTGAAGGGTGAGAAAACACTTATAAGGGGGGGGGGGGGGGGTTGAATAAGTTTCTCTTTTTATTTTTCTTAAATGCTCAACAATAATGGAAAGACAACATTATTTTTATCCTGGTTCGTTTGAACTCAAACTACTCTAGTCCACCCGCCAAGGGGATTTCGCCTTTCTCAACAAGGACTTAATTCACTATAATCAACTGATTACAATCACACAATAACTGTTGTGACTAACAATGCACAAGTAATCTTACATGTGACTAACACCACTAAGACTTAAACTAATCCTAGTCTACTTGAGAAATCTGACCAAACTTGGTCTCTCAAGGAACAATTACAAGAGTTTAATCTTTACAGATAGTGAAACAAAGTTTGCTTCTAATAAAGCTATATCACAACTGGGATTTTTCACTAAGAATAATATTGCACAAAGTGTATGAATAATGAATTTGTGAGCCCATAATTTTTCACGTCTTTGCATTAAATGAGCAAACGACACTTGTAAGAACATGTTTCCTGAAGCTTGATAAGACTTGTTAGCTTTTACATTCTTTCAGAACTAGCTTCACATCTTGAATTCAGAACATGCTTGGTTATCTTGCTTGTAGAATCCTTCTGAGCATAGCTTACTTTTAAAGTACTTCTGATCAGCGCTTGCCTTCAAATTACTTCTGAACAACACTTGCTTTCAAGTAACTTCTGAACAACACTTGCTTTTAAGTAACTTCTGAACATCACTTGCTTTCAAGGTACTTTTGAACAAGGAATCCTGCTAAGCGTTAGAAGATGCATTTAAATAATTATATTACCAGAGTCAGCATCAGCTTTTGCGCTAAAACAAATAGTTCTTTTATCAAAGAACTTCTTCATTTATTTTCAGCTCAGCACATCAAAATGCTTCTGACAGAACATTATCTGAAACAATTAAATACATTCATCAGAGTATCAATTATATAAAATATAATTTATTGTTATCATCAAAACTCTGAGATATGATTAGAACTAATCTTGTTCTAACACATTTTGTTTCTTTTGTTTCAATGTAAGCTCAAGAGGCATGTTGTAATCAATTTGAACTTATTAATACAATTAATGTTTGTTCCCTTTTGTCTAAACAAATTTAAATCTTCTAAGTCCTTGAAATCATTTGCATACGCACTTTCATGTATCATAACATAAACAGGCTTTCCACAATAGGTTTCCTTATCTTTCTACTACTTATTTCAGTAAGATGGATATCAAACAAACAATGAAGGATCTTCAAGCACATAATGCTCAATTCCAACAGATGTTCTTGGGTCTGGCTAAGGGACAAGAGGACCTGAAGGCTCTCATTCTCAAAGACAAGAAGAAAAAGACAAAGAAACCAGTGGGTGTCCTGAATATGGGAAGGAGATTTAGAGAAACAGCAAAGCGAGCTCTAGAATTCGCAACTCCGTCAAATGAGGGGGACAACCAGGAAGAGAAGACAAAATAAGAGGACCATAGTCCAGGGTCTGATGAAGAAGAGGCTGATTACGCTGAAGAACAATATCCTCCTGCTGACGACAAATACAAACAACTAGAGGATTGTCTCAACGCCATGGAAATTCAGAGGGTACCTGGTCTGGATTTTGAATAATTAGGGTTAGATTTTGGAGTGGTCATTCCCCCAAAGTTCAAGGTTCCCTCATTTTCTAAGTATGACGGAGTTTCATGTCCTAAGCTGCATCCGAGGTCTTATGTCAGGAAGATCCAACCTCACACTGCTGATAGGAATTTGTGGGTGAATTTTTTCCAGGAAAGTTTATCAGGAACTCAATTGGAATGGTTCTACCAGTTGGAGGGAACCAACATCCGCAATTGGGAGGATCTGGCCGCTGCTTTCTATAGGAAGTACCAATATAATGATGACCTTGCTTCAACCCGTACACAACTTCAAAGTATGTCTATAGGTTCCAGTGAGGGCTTCAAAGACTATGCCTAGAATTGGAGAGATATTGCATGAAGAATCCAGCCTCCTCTGTCTGATAGAGAGCTGGTAGATATGTTCTTGGGTACTTTGTCAGGCCCATTTTTCAACCATCTGATCGGAAGCTCTTCAGCTGGGTTCATCGAGTTGATATTGACGGGAGAAATAGTAGAAGCTGGTATCAAGAGCGTTAAGATTCAAAGGGATCATCTTTAAGTGCAGTGAAGAAGACTTTCATTGGGAAGAAGGAAGTTAGTGCTGCTTATGGCCAGAGAAATCAGGGTAAAGTTGAACGTCGTCTAACAGTAGGAGCTGTAATGATCTCTAACCCTGTATCAACTCAACGACAAAACAATCAATGCAGGAAGGACGCACCTAGAAGACAATTCACCAGACTCAACATGTCCTTATCTCAAATATTGCAAAATATAGTGAAAGCTAGCTTGGTCACTCTAAGGGAGCCTCCTCAAAATCCAAACACTACATCTCCCTGTTATAATTCAAATGCTCGTTGCGCCTACCACTCCAACAGTCCAGGGCATGATACAAATGATTTTTGGGCTCTAAAGAGTAAAGTTCATGATCTTATTGAGGCAAAGGAGATTGAATTCAACCCTCCTAAAACCCCCAATGTGATAATTGCACCAATTCCCAAGCATGGCCAGGGTGTTAATGCCGTTGATGACGACCTGTTTATTTCTTCTGTGGATAAACTGGTTACTCCTCTTCCGATTGTTAAGAAGAATCTCTTGCGAGCCGGTTTATTTCCAGGCTGTGGCGAAGGTTTCCACCTGTGTACGTCTCTACCCAATGGTTGCTTGTTGTTGAAGATAGGTGTCCAATGCCTGATGAACAACAAGGAAATTCTGTTTGAGAAAGACTCCCTCTACGAGAAGTCTGTGTGAGGATATATCAATTATTACCATTTTTGACAATCCTCCCAAGGTCTCCTCCAAAAGACCTGTCAGGATTACATCCACTCCTAAGGTTACTCCTTTAATTATCACTTTTCCAGGGTCCATACCATATTCCTCCGATAAAGTTGTTCCTTGGAATTATGGAGCTGGCGTTTATTATCATGGCATAAAGCAGAACCTCCTGGCTATTAAGAATGAAGTTACTGAAGATATTGATCCTAACATCGACAACATTGTTGGGACCAGTAAAATTACCAGAAGCGGGAGGGTTTTCTCTCCTGAAATCTCTCCAAAGATTTTTGCCACTCCTTTGGTTATTCCTACTAAAACACCTGTTGCTCTTGTCATTATTCCTGCTATTGAGTCATCAGAGACTCGGGGAAAAGAAGTATTGGTTGAGCCTGACTAGATGGAGGCACCCATAGAAGCCATTCCCAAAGCCTCCAAAAGAGAAATTGAGGAAATTTTGAAAATCATACGGAAGAGTGACTATAATGTTGTGGAGCAATTGAGGTAGACCCCCTCAAATATTTCAATGATGGCCTTATTGTTGTGCTCTGAATCCCATGCTAAGGCTTTAGTGAAGTTCCTCAAATCTTCTCATGTGCCACAAGAGACTTCTGCCGACCAATTTGAGAACCGCGTTGCTAGTCTGACTGCTGACAATGGACTTGGTTTCTCCGATGCTGATTTAATGTCTAAAGGAAGAAAACATAACAACGCCCTGCATGTCTCTATTGAGTTTAGGGGCACCACCCTGGCTCATGTTCCAGTTGATATGGGTTCGTTGCTAAATGTCCCCCCCCCCCAAGGGTGCTTTAGACAGATTAGATTGTGAAGGACTGACTTTGAAGCCCAGTAATATTGTGGTGAGGGCTTTTGATGGTTCCAAGAGAGTGGTACACGGGGAGGTGGAGATTCCTATTAAAGTTGGTTCCCAAACTTTTGGCTCCACTTTTTATGTGATGGACATTCACCCATCTTACTCTTGTTTGTTGGGACGCCCTTGGATTCATGGGGTCGACGTTGTCACTTCCACCTTACATCAGATGTTAAAGCATTCAGTCAATGGAAAGATTGTTACAGTCCGTGGCGAAGAAGAGTATATGGTGAGCCATATGAACTCTTTATGATATGTCGAGATGGACGGTGAGTTCATCGAGATCCCCTGCCATAATTTTGAAGAGGTTCCTCAGACAATTGTTGTTACCAAAGCTGCTACCGCTATTCCAAAGATTAACAGACCTCCACTAAAGATGGCTTCTCTAAAAGATGCTAGGTCTGTAATTGAAGAAGGGGGTGCACTATTTAGGGCCAACTACCTGACATCCCCTATAAGTCTGACAAGTTTAGTTTGGGTTTCACTTCAGGAGCTCAGAAAGCCATTCGTTGTGCTCGCCCCGGAGGACCACCACTACGCATCAGCAACCGTGGAGTCAATGCTATAGAAGACGCTGACAGTGAATATGACCTGGACAATTGGATCTTCCCTGCTACCAACAATGGACTCAACAATTGGACAACTAGAGACTTTGTTCCCATTACTTTTATCCAAGAGTAATTGTCTTTTTGTTTTTTTGGGATATGTAATATTTGAACAATTTAAACTTTAAAGCCTTGTGTCTTACGCGAGGCACAATGGTTTATTTGTGAGGTTTATCATTTCACTTTCATTTGTCATAAATAAATCATTGGACGTTTTACATACACATTTTGCGCTTTTTGTCTTTCTTTTCTGCTTTTACTTCATCAAGATAGCTACGCTCTCTTACACACGCCCACATATCAAACTGTAGATCCGCATCCACTATGGATCCCATTGATAAAGGTTATGCTATTGCCAGTTATGGCTTTGAAAATACAATCTACCAATCTGAGGACGAAGGTGAGGAAGATTGTGAAGTACCAAGAGAACTTGCTAGACTATTACAACAGGAGGAAAGAGCAATACAACCTCATGAAGAACCAGTCGAGATGGTAAACTTGGGTACTGAAGAGGATAAAAAGGAAGTCAAGATAGGCGCCAACTTAGAGCATAGTGTCAAAGAGTGGTTAATCCTGATGTTACACGACTACATTGATATCTTTGCCTGGTCATACGAAGACATGTCGGGCTGGACACTGATATTGTGGTTCATCGTCTACCAACGAAAGAAGACTATCCTCCAGTGAAGCAAAAGGTTCGTCGTATGCATCCTGAGATGTCAGAAAATATCAAGGCTGAAGTCATGAAACAATTTAACATCGGGTTCTTAGATGTTACTTCTTATCCACAATGGGTTGCAAATGTGGTACCAGTACCTAAAAAGGATGACAAGGTGCGTATGTGTGTGGATTACAGAGACTTGAATAGGGAGAGCCCCAAGGATGACTTTCTGCTTCCCCATATTGATGATCTGGTTGAAAACACTGCACAATATAAGATATTCTCCTTCATGGACGGTTTCTCTGGGTGTAATCATATTAAAATGGCACCTGAAGATATGGAGAAAACGACTTTCGTCACGCAGTGGGGGACCTTCTGGTACAAAGTTATATGCCATTTGGGTTGAAGAATGCGGGGGCAACCTATCAGTGTGCTATGGTTGCCTTGTTTCACGATATGATCCATCACGAGATAGAGGTCTAGGTCGATGATATGATAGCCAGGTCTCAAACTGAAGAAAAGCACTTGGATCACTTGCAGAAACTGTTTGAAAGACTAAGGAAGTACGAGTTAAGTCTGAATCCGAACAAGTGCACCTTTGGAGTAAGGTCTGGTAAACTCTTAGGTTTCATTATCAGTGGCAAAGGTATCGAAGTAGATCCTACGAAGGTTAAAGCTATTCAAGAAATGCCAACTCCCCGCATCGAAAAGGAGGTTAGGGGATTCTTGGGACGTCTAAACTACATTGCTAGATTTATTTCCCACTTAACCACTACTTGTGAGCCAATCTTCAAATTACTAAAGAAAGATCAAGTAGTGAAGTGGAATGACGACTGCCAGTCTGCCTTTGACAGAATCAAGGAGTATCTTCAAGAACCTCCCATTTTGATGCCGCCGGTTGAAGGAAGACCTCAGATCATGTACTTAACAGTATTAGAAAATTCAATGGGGTATGTGCTGGGGAAACATGACGAGTATGGTCGAAAAGAGCATGCAATATACTACCTTAGCAAAAAGTTTACTGACTGTGAAACAATATACCCACTGCTCGAGAAAACTTGTTGCGTTTTGGCATGGACTGCTCGCCGACTAAAACAGTATATGTTGACCCACACCACTTTATTGATATCTAAAATGGATCCTATCAAATACATATTCGAGAAGCCCGCTCTCTCTGGGAGAATAGAAATATGGAAAATGGTCCTGACCAAATATGACATTCAATACACTACCTAAAAAGCAATAAAAGGAAGTACACTAGCTGATCATTTGGCTCATCAGGCTGTGGATGACTATCAATCCATGAATTTCAAGTTCCCGGACGATAACATCATTAAAGTGACTGATTGTGAAGAACCTGGACTGGATGAAGGACCTAAGAAAGGTTCCCGATGGACTATGATTTTTGACGGAGCTTCCAATGCACTTGGCAATGGCATCGGTGCTGTGATCATATCTCTCTCGAAGGCTGTCATACTCCTTTCACTGCCCGGCTATGTTTCAACTGTACCAACAATATGGCAAAATATGAAGCATGCATTATTGGTCTCAAAGCTACTATCGACTTGAGAATCAAATTCTTGAGTGTATTTGGAGACTCGGCCCTGGTAATCAGTTAAATCAGAGGAGAATAGGACATAAAGCATCCTAATCTCATCCCTTACTGAGAGCATGTGTTGACACTTGTGATACGGTGGCAAAACTGACTATTATACTGGTTTTACGTTTGTGTTCGCAAATGTTGCGGTAACAAAGAGTCGCCACCGACTTTTATTTTATCCAAATTAAGGAAAGGGTGAAAAGAACAGAAAAAGACCTTTTCGAGAATTTTCTGAGTAAGGGGGGTAGATTATGGAAAGGGAAGGTGTTAGCATCCTTCCCATCCGTATTTTTCTATGGGCTCTTAGATGCTTAGCTCATTTTTTAAATACCTTGTGCTTTGTGTTTTTGAAAAGTATTTTAAAATGCCTTAGTGCGGCGATTCGCTTTGTGATAACTCTTGTATCAATCCTCAACAGTGTTGACAAAGCGAATGTTTTTTAAAGTGTTTTAAAATGTTTTGTGTAAGTGTGAAAAAAGGTTTGTTTTGAGTATATCATCTACGAACTATCTACTTATACTCGAAAAGGTTTGTTCTTTTTCTCCTATCCTTTAGACAACACTATCCTACTATTAGTGAGTAGGTAGCCCTATCGTTGGATGTAAAGGGACGTTTTTATAGTCACAAAGGCAAATGGGCAAGAAGCTTTAGTAACTACCCTAGGGTTCTAAGATCATATTTTTACCGAGGCAACATCGAGAGGGTCATCGAGGGACTTATGATCTTTTGAACCAGAGGGTAATCACTAAAATCTCCCACGTTTCGAGAGTTGTGACTATTTTCCGAAGGCAACCGAAGTGGGGTACCCTAGAGGTGTATATGTACAATGTGTGTTATGTTCAGTTATTTTAGTCTTTTTGTTAGGTTTTCTAGCGTTTTGATTTTAATCTTTGCCATACAATCCTGTTAGTCATACATCTAACAATTAATATGAAAGCAATAAAAAATGCAGAAAGTAAGGGTCTTACGCTATTACAACCAAATCGAAAGGCAAGAAAAATGTAAAAACAAAGAACAAAATAAATAGGGGAAGTGAATCCTTCGATCCAGGCAGTAGACTCCTTCGATTCACCCTTCTTTTGCTTTCTTTCAATTGAGCTTGGGAGCTGGTGTGATCAACCTTCAATTTCACCCTTTCTTACTTCCTTCGATTGAGGTTGGGAGCTGGCGTGATCAACCTTCGATTTCACCCTTTCTTGCTTCTTTCGACTAAGGTGTGAAAAATCTTTGATTACAACCTTCTCTGCTTCTTTCAATTAAACTATGAAGCAATATGGATCTGCAGAGCATCATGAGTGTGTATCCTTCGTTCACACCCTTTTTGTCTTTCATTTGAGTCTGCACAGGTTAGTTCCAACATATATTTGGACAAAAAAAATCAAACAAACGAAAAGCACAGCAATGAAGAATATAACTAAAAGGCTATTTACAAATTATGCTAAAACAAAAAAAAATAAGTGAAAGGCTACCCACATGCTAAGCTGAAACGAAACAACAAATGAAAGGCTATTTACATGTTATGATGAAATGAGAGATGCAAGGTTAAGAGGACTTACCTTGCTTGAAATTGGAACTTGTGTGTGGACTGGAGTTATTGGATGCTCTTGTGGGACAACGTGTACACGCAGTATGTATGTTGTGTGTAGTGTCTCCATCTCTAGTCTCCTGGCGAATGCTTTCTCCCTTTTGGCGAATGTGTGTGGCTTTGTATTTATAGGGATGTGAGGGTGCATGAAAATGGCAAGGGACGTCCATTTAACTAGGCTTTGAAAGCCATGAGACAAGAACCCAACACATTGAAGGTTGGCCATATTTGGATAGTTCTTGCCATTTTAAAGTCTTGAGTGAACCTGGTCACAATTGACTCTTTCGAGTACCTTCCAGCCTTGTTCTTTGATTGACCCTGAGTTGCTTCCTTCGAATGGCTTTGATTTAGCTCCTTCGATTGAGTCCATTCATCATTGTTGTACCCCAAAATTTGCCCTCCCATATTTCTCAAAACATTTCAAGAAAAATTCACAAGTCCAACCCGACGTGTCATATTCAGGTGTTCTTTCACCAAGATATCTCTGATAACGTATTCTCAAATTCAGGTTCGGCTCAAGAGTCAATTCTTTAAAGAAGGTATCCGAATGTGCGAGTTTTCTTGAAGAAATATGGTGAAAAAGTATGCTGAAAGTGCAGTTTTTACGCGCTAAAAAATTCATAACTTGAAGATCGCGACTCGTTTTGAACCCGTTCCGGTGGCCAAAATTTCGTCTTGACATTATCTACGTTTTCATCTCTCACGGCTGGAAGCCAATTTTGATCAGAAGGTCTTCAAAAATGTGGATTTATCAAGTATTTTCGCACAGAAAATTTGTGACAGAAGTTTATTTGCGTCATGTTCAGAAAATCATAACTTGGACGATTTTCATCGTATCGAGCTGGTTCTGGCGCCAAAATTTCACAAATTGAGTTGGCAACATTTTCACAGAATGTATTGAGTTCAAACGGTATTCAAAAGGCCTTCGTTTTTTGCTCAGAGTGCGTGACACGCTGAAAATCCTGAATGCTGAATATTATTTCATCTGGGTCGAAACTTCGAAAATTCATAACTCGGTCAATTTTTATCGGATTGGGCTCATATTTTTACACAAGGTCACTGACTCATAGATCTACAACTTTGCTTCAAAAGTCGAGACTGGATTATGCTCCGATCAATACCAGTTTTTTATTGAAGAACGTGTCAGAGTCGACACTAGAGCCCAAAATAAGTTTGTCTGAGCTGAAACTTCAAAAATTCATAACTAATTTACCGTTTATCCGGTTGAGCCGATTTTCGGACAGGAGTTAGTTATCGATGTCGGCTACATTTTGTTTTCACATTTCAACTTCAAAAATTGCACTTAAGTCCCTGCGATTTAGCCTGGAAAGTGACGAACTCAAGTGAACATTGGAGGCCCAATTGCACATTCAAAGCCCATTTTCTTTACCCTAATTTCCATTATATAATCACCTTCTTTTCACACAAACCAGAAGGAGAAAAGAGGAGGAAAAGAGAGAAAAAACCTTGCCACAACACTGTTAGAATATGAAATTCTTTCAAGAACCCTAAAACCTTGAAATCCTTATTACAAATCCCTCTCTCACTACAAACAAGCCATCACAGTTACAAACCAACACCTCACTACTTCCTCAGTAAGGGCAAGGCTGGCTTGATCTCCATGATCAAAAGGGCATAAAAGCATTCATGTCACTACTTTTCCAGTAAGGGTAAGATTTATTTGATCTCCATGATCAAAATGGTATAATCATTCATAAATACCATATTGTGCCTAAACATTAAATTTCTTCATATATTGGCTTTATTTGCATTTTATGATTTTATTTAATGTGTTCATGAGATTCAACACTGCAGATTTTAGACAAGATCTCATGCAGGTTCATTAAGGAACGTTGAGGCCAAAACACAAATGGCCAAAAGCCAAAAGCCAAATGGCCAAAGTAGAACAACTTATGCATGACACTAATACATGGCGAGACAAACATCCTGAGAAGATTAAGGAACGTTGAGGCCAGAACACAAATGGCCAACAACCAGAACACAAATGGCCATGATACCCAATTCAATGGCCAAAGAATGCAGACCACGGTACTCAGAAGTCAATGAACACGCACGTGATGCCAGAAAGTCAAACAAGGCTTTTTGTCTAATGGGCCAGAATACTTCAAAAAACCTCCCCTTGGGCCTGAAACCCCCCTTGGTATGCATCCTTTTTAATTTTATTTTATTTTCTTTTCTAATTCTTTTTTAATTGTTTTAATTGTTTTTTTCACCATAAAATAATTTTCTATAATAAAAACAGAAAAATAAAAAATACAAATATATTTAATTATTATTAATTTCATCACTAACCTATTTTTTTGTAAATAAACTCTAACAATTAACTTAGTTAATCTAGGTTTTAATTTTAACACTTTTTCTTAATAAATAAAAAATATGTAGAATTAGGTTTTGACATTTTCATCTTTTTCTTAAATAAATTATTAATCATCATTATTTATCATTATTATTAATTATCATTAATTTTGTAAATAAACATGTAAATAAATTAATTAACTAGTAAATTAGGTTAACTTTAATATTTTCATTAATAATTAAAATAATCTAGATTTAGGGTTTCCTTTTAATTCTTGTTCTTTATTTTTCATAAATACAAAAAAAACACTAAAACACTTTCTTTTCTTTAATTAAATAATTAATTGGACTTTAATTTAATTTAATTTCATGCAAAGGGTCAAAACCCTCGAACGTCCTAATTTTAATTCTTTTCACGCATTATTTCTTTCGATCATTATGTAACTGTTTCTCAGATGTAATAGTAATTAGGTTTATCTTTCCGTCTTTACTTTCCGCATCTTTATCAAAAATGGGTATTTGTATTTTGGCGATGTATAGACCCGCGCCTTGTAATAGCGTAGGATTTACCTTTTCCGTCATTTAAATTTCCGCACTTTTAAATTCTAAACTTTGCAAGAAAGAATGTATGGCCTAAATTAAAAACAAGCGTAGATCACCATGATACATGTACAAGATAAAACATAACATGAAAATAACACACCAATTCACACACCACTCTTAGGGTACGCCTCACTGTTGCCTTGCCCTCGAAACGTGGTCGTCGAGTATAGGACGTTTTAGTAAGTCCTTATGTCCATGACATGATCCAGTTGCCTCGAAACGGTTGCCTCGGAATTAAAAAGGATCAATGGCATAAAGGTAGCTTCTAAGGTATCCTACTGTTGTTCTGGTGACCACATTGTCCCTAAAAACGAATTGACCCGAACATCTCCAACGGTGGTGCTACCTACCTTTCAATGGTGGGATAGTACTACCTTAAGGACATTTACACAGACGAATTCCTTAGGGTAGGTAGACGACTCTAGATACTTGCTCTAATTTCAAAACAAATCAAAAAATACTTCTCACACCAACACCTTTTCAAAAAGCTTTCGAAAGCAACTTTTCAAACACTCTTGAGGACCGATATAAGAGTCTAACTGGAATTTTCAAAGAAACTTTTTAAACCCACAGTTGAAAAGCAAACAAACAATTTTGAAAACACAAATGAGCAAGTACCTAAGAGCCCATGGATAACCATGGATAGAAAGGGTGCTAACACCTTCCCTTTCTATAACCTACCTCCCGAACCGAGAGCAATCTCTTTAAGGAATTTTTCTGTGCTTTTGTCCTTTCCATTTGGAGAAAATAAAAGACGGTGGCGACTCTTGCTTACCGCGACATTTCACGAACCAGCGTTAAACAGTCACTTCCAGATCCACCGATCATAGAACTGGCGACTCTGCTGGGGACATACTTATAAAAGTGAGGTGTACCTTAGGACTAAGATCACTTGTGTTTTCAATTGTCTGAATTGCTTGCTTTATTATTATGGTTACTGTCTTGGGAGTTCTATAGATCCTAACCCGGATCTGGGGGATACCTTCTTAGAAAGTAGCAACAAGGCTGTGAGGGAACTGTGCGGGGTATACCGACATGGTTGAAGCAGTCTGCTACGTTGATGTGGAACTTTGGTGTGCACCGGTAACCCTTGAGTCCAGTCAAGGAGAGTACGGGGCCGCCGTGTGGTGTCGTGAAGCATCAACTGACCTTAGGAACCTTAATTGAACCATCTTGGCCTCTTTAGGGTAGTGAGATAACTGACTTTGGTGCAGTCCGAGGTTGGTTGATACTCGATACTACACTCAATTGAGGGTTGTTTTCTTGGAATATTTCGGTCGCCAGTTCAGTGGCTAAATCGAAACGATGAACACAGAAAACAATCCAATGATATTGGGACCCTTAGAACCCGGTTACTTCTGATAGGACAGGTTTTGAGCCCACCAACTTCAAGAGGGTAGTACCCAAAACTTCATGCTGGCCTAAACTCTAAGGGCTATCTGGTGTGACTTGTGTGTCTTAAAACTTGACTACTTGCATGCTTGTTATCTGACATTTGAGTTTCTTGCAGGTTTTGTTTACAGTCCTTAATCTGGACCCATAACAGGGTTACATACATCACCCCATGCATAGCATAACATCATACCATTGCATGCATCCTGCATAAAGACTAACCTATTTCAAGGATCTCAAGGGCTTGTGATGCAGGTCATGATGAACCAACTGTCCAGCAAGGGGCAAAGGGGATTTATTTTCCTCTAGCCAAGGTTGTCAGGGGCTATGACCCACTCGATATGGTGAGCCTTGACCCTTGAAGAAGGACTCTCAACAACATGAAGCTCCTTCAATCAAGCTACCGGATTCAAAATCTGACAATTTTTTCTTGTTTACCCCGCGAGATCCTTGAAAACATTGCATGCATACATACACATCATTGCATTACAGGTACCCTTTTGACAGGTCACTTACCTTCTTTGCCGTTTATTTCAGCAGTCTCATTATGAATCCTGAATCATCTACTGAGCAATCCATCAAGGCCCTCCAGGCTCAGAATGCCCAGTTCCAGGAGTTGATTAAGAGTCTAGCCCAAGGTCAACAGGATTTGAAGACTCTGCTCTCGAAGAAGAAGAAGAAGAGAACAGTGTTGTTCAACCCTAGACGCAAATCTGGGAATGGATCACTAAATGAGGTTGAGCAGACTACCCCATCTGTTGGAAAGGACAACCCCCATGAGAGAGAGGTGCCTAGTCCAGTGGTCTCCGACAACGAGACAGAGTTCAATGATGAACAGTACCCTCCAGCTGAGGACAGGTACAAACAGTTGGAAGACCGACTAAGTGCTATGGAGATACAAAAAGTGCCCGACCTGGACTTCGAAGATCTAGGTCTGTCTTCTAGGGTAGTAATCCCGCATAAATTCAAGACACCTGCCTTTGCCAAGTACGACGGGGCATCCTGTCCTAAGCTGCATCTCAGGTCTTACACAAGGAGGATCCAGCCCTACACGGCTGACAAGAATTTATGGATTCACTTCTTTCAGGATAGTCTGTCTGGAACCCAACTCGACTGGTTCTATCAACTGAATGGAGCTAACATCCGCAGCTGGGAGGATTTGGCCACTGCATTATACAAGCAGTACCGATACAATGTCGACCTTGCTCCCACGCGCACTCAGCTTCAGGGAATGTTTATGGGTGCAGGTGAAGGTTTCAAAGAATATGCTTAAAAATGGAGGGACCTTGCTGGAAGGGTACAACCACCTCTGACTGACCGCGAGCTCGTCGACATGTTCTTGGGGACCTTGTCTGGTCCATTCTTCAACCACCTGATTGGGAATTCTGCTGCTGGGTTTACAGATCTGATCTTGACCGGGGAAAGAATAGAAGCTGGCATCAAGTCGGGGAAAATACAGAATGGTGACTCCTCGAACACTGAGAAGAAACCATCCAAGAGAGAATCTAGTGTTGTCTATGGCTCAAGAGGGAAGAATAGGTCCGAACACCGCCAAGGGGTCAACGCGGTGGTTATTGCAAAACCGGCCGGCGCTCCTCAGCGTCACAATCAACAAAGGGAAGAGAGACCCAAAAGGCAATTCACTCCCCTCGGCATGACCTTGTCACAGATATTTCCACAGTTGCTGGAAACCAAGTTGGTAACTCTCATGGACCCTCCAAAGAATCCCAACAGGACGCCTTCAAGGTATAACCCCAACGTTCGCTGCGCTTATCATTCTGACAGCCCGGGGCATGCTACAGATGACTGTTGGACTTTGAGAAACAAGGTTCAGGATCTGATTGACGCAAAGGAAGTCCAGCTCGACTCTCCAGAGGCTCCCAATGTGACCACTGCTCCCCTGCCCAAACATGGCTAGGATTGGAAACTTTTGTTCATTTGAATGTTCAGATTGTAATTTTCTTTGATTGTTCAAACATTTTATTTCATGTTAAACATGGTTATTTCATTAATGCATTACACATGTCTGTTTTGAAGTAATTATTTCGTATTCACTATATGCAAACTATTTTCATATTTTTGTGATGATCAACTCTTGATTGAAAATTCTAAGCCTCTTGAGGGAGGATGACAAAAACGATACCATAATCTACAGTATGCTTTTGAACAGACTCCGCTGATGAGGTACATGCATTGTTTCAATTCCTAAACACTGGAGTTATAAGGAAGATAATCCCTCGTTACCCCCTCTGAGCCAAAGAAGTAGGAGTTTTTTCTTTTCGAAAATTAAAACCCTTAATCAAAACCTGGGGCAGGGTAGTTCTCTCAGTTGATCCGGTGCATAACGAATAGCATCAAAGAAGTCCTTCCGAGACAAAAAGACGATGATGGTTCCGAATAATCATACAGACAGGCAGTCATTACTTCTCAAAATAAAAACCCATTAAGTCAAAACCTATGAAGGAGACTTACAAAACTAGGGCATCCCGCTGACTGTAATTCCAAAAAGAAACAGTTCAGGCAAAAAACAGGGATAATGAAAGAAAAAGAAAGAGGTCTTACAAACCCTAAACCAAACAAAAATGACTGCCTATTCAAATAAACGTTCAACATCCGAACCATCACTGGAATTTCAGAGCAAAGACTCAAACAAGGTCTAACGCACGATCAGCTGAGTTTAGGTTTGAAGAACATCACGAAGAGCGGGTGGGTACAAATAATTTGAGCCTTTATCCTTTGTTTCTTAAACCGTGAACCAGGCCACGCTACAACCCTTAAAAGTCCTAGCTGAAGCATGGGTTAGTTCGAAAGCATACTGTTACCAAAGGTATCCTGACTCCTTAAGGCTTGCTATAAAATATTGAGTTGACATCACATTTTACAAAATTTGTTGGTTTTACTGAAAAATGCATTTTCCAAAAACTTCAAGACAGACATAAGCTTTGCATTTTTAACATAAATTTGTTTGCATATGACTTTTTGTTTGAACATCATAGAAATTCGCACGACGAATGCCTAATGAACAAAAGCACCTCCAATCAAGGGGCATGGCCTGATCATTGTCCATCATCTGGGGCAGTCCAGTCAAGATTCAAGGAATCTCTCAAGATGCCAAACAGCCAGGGGCAAACCTCCTCCTGAGCCACTTGGGGCATTGGACATGAATTCCCAGCAACAAATCTTGCATGACCAAAAATCTTCTGGTAGCGTGGCAACACAATAACAGGGGCACCTCCCTACATCCTGAGAGCATGGACATAGTCGGAAAAAATACTACGCGTAATCAAAGACCCGCTAGGTTGACACACCTAGGCAAAAATAAGGGCTTCCCGGCGAACCAAAAGGGTTCGGGCAAAAATGAGGGATGAAATGAAAAAAAATCTGTATACCCGGCAAGTCGAAAACCTGAAAAGGCGGCTTGGGCAAAAATGGGTATCCCGGTGGACTGAAAACCCGAAAGGGCGGTCCAGGCAAAAGTTAGGGATCAAAGCGTACGACTATGTCCTGTCATCTCGTCACTTGCCTACCAGAAGAAGATTTGTCAATTGGCAGTCATCAAACACCTTAACAGGTACCTTCTTCTCCAACAGAAACTGGGGCAATAATGAGTTGTCTAAATGATCCGGTTGCCCTGTCCACCGAAGTGCCAAGGTAATTTCAGCTGAAGAATACGACCAAGATACCTTCATTTCCAACAGAGCACAACAACGAAATCCCCAGCGGAGTTATCATCAAATCTCAGCGAAGTATCTCTTCCCACAGAGTAATTCCCCGTAGAGTAATCTCTTCGCCAAGTTTATTCCCCAATGGAGTTATCTTCTCCGACCGGTATTCTTGCAATCATCATCCCCAACAGAAACGAAGAATCTCACTCTTCAACATCAGCCCAGGATTTGACTTCCCGGCATCCGTCAAGGATCTATTTTCCCAGACGAAGATACATTCATAACATCACATTGTTATACATCATGATACATGCATATACGCATCATATCATACAATCTCATGTGTTGAGAACATCGTTGCTTGATTCATATCATGCATTGCATATGACTGACCTTTACCTTTCAGGAAGGATACAGTTAAATGATCAGCTATATAGACGAATACAGTCAAAAGAGACCAACCCAGTCAAAGAATACAAATCCAGTTAAATCAATGCCTAAAGATTTCTCTGATACCACTCGTCGTTATAGACACTCGTCGTTATAGACACTCGTCGTCATAGACACTCGTCGTTATAGACACTCGTCGTTATAGACACCCGTCGTTATAGACACTCGTCGTTATAGACACTTGTCGTTATAGACACCCGTCGTTATAGACACCCGTCGTTATAGACACTCGTTGTTATAGACACTCGTCGTCATAGACACTCGTCGTCATAGACACTCGTCGTTATAGACACTCATCGTTATAGACACTCGTCGTCATAGACACTCGTCGTCATAGACACTCGTCGTTATAGACACTCGTCGTTATAGACACTCGTCGTTATAGACACTCGTCGTCATAGACACTCGTCGTCATAGACACTCGTCGTTATAGACACTCGTCGTTATAGATACTCGTCGTCATAGATACTCGTCGTCATAGACACTCGTCGTCATAGACACTCGTCGTCATAGACACTCGTCGTCATAGACACTCGTCGTCATAGACACTCGTCGTTATAGACACTCGTCATTATAGACACTCGTCGTTATAGACACTCGTCGTTAAAGACCACCCGTCCAGGGAAATAACCTGTCAGTAGAGACAACTCACCAACCTTTCTGAATTCCAGACTCAATTCCTGTATCCTTCCAGGGCACGTCTGAAGAGTTTGAAGATTCGATTCCTGTATCTTGCCAGGGTGTATCTGTTGACGACTAATTCCAGACTCGATTCCTGTATCTTGCCAGGGCACGTCTGAAGAGTTTGAAGATCCGATTCCTGTATCTTGCCAGGGTGTATCTGTTGATGACTATTTTTCCAGATTCGATTCCTGTATCTAGCCAGGGCGCATCTGTGAGTAGCTGATTGTAGACTCGATACCTATATCCGGCCAGGGCATATCTACATGAAGAGTTTGAAGATCAACCCCTGTAACAGGCCAGGTAATTATCTTTCTTTCTCAGGTACGCAAGTTCTCGCTAAGGAATCTCTTACGCGATCGACAACCTCTCGATGGCATCTATAAGCCCATCCACATACCAACAGTATCCAAATGGAATCCATAAGCCCATTCCCGACAAGGCTCTGTCACAACTCCAAATGGCATCTATAAGCCCATCCTCCTATCCGTCATCTCTCCAAATGGCATCTGTAAGCCCATTCCCGCCATCACGTTGCTGATACTCTACTATGCGAGTGCAAATTTCTGGGCACTCTAGTGTTCAATCATCTTCCACCTTCGGATCACGAAAGGCACGCAAGCCAATCTACATCCTCAGGTTTAAGAAGATTGAACAGGGGCAACTGTTGTACCCCAAAATTTGCCCTCCCATATTTCTCAAAACATTTCAAGAAAAATTCACAAGTCCAACCCGGCGCGTCATATTCAGGTGTTCTTTCACCAAGATATCTCTGATAACGTATTCTCAAATTCAGGTTCGGCTCAAGAGTCAATTCTTTAAAGAAGGTATCCGAATGTGCGAGTTTTCTTAAAGAAATATGGTGAAAAAGTATGCTGAAAGTACAGTTTTTACGCGCTAAAAAATTCATAACTTGAAGATCGCGACTCGTTTTGAACCCGTTCCGGTGGCCAAAATTCCGTCTTGACATTATCTACGTTTTCATCTCTCACGGCTGGAAGCCAATTTTGATCAGAAGGTCTTCAAAAATGTGGATTTATCAAGTATTTTCGCACAGAAAATTTGTGACAAGTTTATTTGCGTCATGTTCAGAAAATCATAACTTGGTCGATTTTCATCGTATCGAGCTGGTTCTGGCGCTAAAATTTCACAAATTGAGTTGGCTACATTTTCACAGAAGGTAATGAGTTCAAACGGTATTCAAAAGGCCTTCGTTTTTTGCTCAGAGTGCGTGACACGCTGAAAATCCTGAATGCTGAATATTATTTCATCTGGGTCGAAACTTCGAAAATTCATAACTCGGTCAATTTTTATCGGATTGGGCTCATATTTTTACACAAGGTCACTGACTCATAGATCTACAACTTTGCTTCAAAAGTCGAGACCGGATTATGCTCCGATCAATACCAGTTTTTTATTGAAGAACGTATCAGAGTCGACACTGGAGCCCAAAATAAGTTTGTCTGAGCTGAAATTTCAAAAATTCATAACTAATTCACTGTTTATCCGATTGGGCCGATTTTCGGACAGGAGTTAGTTATCGATGTCGGCTACATTTTGTTTTCACATTTCAACTTCAAAAATTGCACTCAAGTCCCTGCGATTTAGCCTGGAAAGTGACGAACTCAAGTGAACATTGGAGGCCCAATTGCACATTCAAAGCCCATTTTCTTTACCCTAATTTCCATTATATAATCACCTTCTCTTCACCTTGAAATCCTTATTACAAATCCCTCTCTCACTACAAACAAGCCATCACAGTTACAAACCAACACCTCACTACTTCCTCAGTAAGGGCAAGGCTGGCTTGATCTCCATGATCAAAAGGGCATAAAAGCATTCATGTCACTACTTTTCCAGTAAGGGTAAGATTTATTTGATTTCCATGATCAAAAGGGTATAATCATTCATACATACCATATTGTGCCTAAACATTAAATTTCTTCATATATTGGCTTTATTTGCATTTTATGATTTTATTTAATGTGTTCATGAGATTCAACACTGCAGATTTTAGACAAGATCTCATGCAGGTTCATTAAGGAACGTTGAGGCCAAAACACAAATGGCCAAAAGCCAAAAGCTAAATGGCCAAAGTAGAACAACTTATGCATGACACTAATACATGGCGAGACAAACGTCCTGAGAAGATTAAGGAACGTTGAGGCCAGAACACAAATGGCCAACAACCAGAGCACAAATGGCCATGAAACCCAATTCAATGGCCAAAGAATGCAGACCACGGTACTCAGAAGTCAATGAACACGCACGTGATGCCAGAAAGTCAAACAAGGCTTTTTGTCTAATGGGCCAGAATACTTCAAAAAACCTCCCCTTGGGCCTGAAACCCCCCTTGGTTTGCATCCTTTTTAATTTTATTTTCTTTTCTTTTCTAATTCTTTTTTAATTGTTTTAATTGTTTTTTTCACCATAAAATAATTTTCTATAATAAAAACAGAAAAATAAAAAATACAAATATATTTAATTATTATTAATTTCATCACTAACCTATTTTTTTGTAAATAAACTCTAACAATTAACTTAGTTAATCTAGGTTTTAATTTTAACACTTTTTCTTAATAAATAAAAAATATGTAGAATTAGGTTTTGACATTTTCATCTTTTTCTTAAATAAATTATTAATCATCATTATTTATCATTATTATTAATTATCATTAATTTTGTAAATAGACATGTAAATAAATTAATTAACTAGTAAATTAGGTTAACTTTAATATTTTCATTAATAATTAAAATAATCTAGATTTAGGGTTTCCTTTTAATTCTTGTTCTTTATTTTTCATAAATACAAAAAAACACTAAAACACTTTCTTTTCTTTAATTAAATAATTAATTGGACTTTAATTTAATTTAATTTCATGCAAAGGGTCAAAACCCTCGAACATCCTAATTTTAATTCTTTTCACGCATTATTTCTTTCGATCATTATGTAACTGTTTCTCAGATGTAATAGTAATTAGGTTTATCTTTCCGTCTTTACTTTCCGCATCTTTATCAAAAACGGGTATTTGTATTTTGGCGATGTATAGACCCGCGCCTTGTAATAGCGTAGGATTTACCTTTTCCGTCATTTAAATTTCCGCACTTTTAAATTCTAAACTTTGCATGAAAGAATGTATGGCCTAAATTAAAAACAAGCGTAGATCACCATGATACATGTACAAGATAAAACATAACATGAAAATAACACACCAATTCACACACCACTCTTAGGGTACGCCTCACTGTTGCCTTGCCCTCGAAACGTGGTCGTCGAGTATAGGACGTTTTAGTAAGTCCTTATGTCCATGACATGATCCAGTTGCCTCGAAACGGTTGCCTCGGAATTAAAAAGGATCAATGGCATAAGGGTAGCTTCTAAGGTATCCTACTGTTGCTCTGGTGACCACATTGTCCCTAAAAACGAATTGACCCGAACACCTCCAACGGTGGTGCTACCTACCTTTCAATGGTGGGATAGTACTACCTTAAGGACATTTACACAGACGAATTCCTTAGGGTAGGTAGACGACTCTAGATACTTGCTCTAATTTCAAAACAAATCAAAAAATACTTCTCACACCAACACCTTTTCAAAAAGCTTTCGAAAGCAACTTTTCAAACACTCTTGAGGACCGATATAAGAGTCGAACTGGAATTTTCAAAGAAACTTTTTAAACCCACAGTTGAAAAGCAAACAAACAATTTTGAAAACACAAATGAGCAAGTACCTAAGAGCCCATGGATAACCATGGATAGAAAGGGTGCTAACACCTTCCCTTTCTATAACCTACCTCCCGAACCGAGAGCAATCTCTTTAAGGAATTTTTCTGTGCTTTTGTCCTTTCCATTTGGAGAAAATAAAAGACGGTGGCGACTCTTGCTTACCGCGACATTTCGCGAACCAGCGTTAAACAGTCAGTTCGAGATCCACCGATCACAATCATCAATTCGAATTTCTCAGATCTTTGATGACTCTGAATTCAAATTCGAACATGTTCAGAGTTTCCCTTAACAGGGCTTCTTCGAAAGCCCTCGGATCTTTACTTTTCCATTGACTCTGGATCTTGATTCGAATTGTACAAGGCCTCGACATCTTGGCTTCTTTGATCAGCCTCTAAGTTCGCTCTCTTCGATTGCTCTGACACTACTCAACTTCCTAATCGAAAGACTTCATTCTGGCCAATCGAAGCTTCCTTTGGCAGGAATGTACTTGTACAGGGGGCTTGGGCTTGGCAGCATGCAGGGTTTTGGCCAGAAAGTTGTGATACGACGGGAGAACTGGCTTGGGCTTCCCATAGGTGACTGGCGCGCGCTTTAACCATTGGGGTGGTGATACATCCGTTAACTTAAACAAAACAACAAATATATAATACAAATCAAGTCCTGAATGAACTTCATCTTCAACCTCCAGCCAAAGGACCTGTAACTTATTCATTTCTCACTGATTCATAAAACTTCCAACATCAAACTTGTTAGAAATTTCCTCACGATTCTGAATATGTAAATAACTTAAGCTGATTCTCAAAGATGAGCATGAATTTATAACAGTACCAAATTCTGACCTAAATATTTTCAGAGGTTCAAACTCAAAATTCTCCCTACTCAAGCAACATAAATGAAATCTATGGACATGTATAGTTTCAGGGCAATGATACCTACATTTTATCTTCACAAATGCAAACCTAATAATGCCTAAATATGAAGATAGAAGTTCAAGAAAAATACCTCAAAACTGGAAATCGTGAAATGAGTTTAAGCTTGATTCAAGGTGCTGCAATGATCAGGTTAGCTTCCTTGAGTCTCTAGGAAGCTAATTCAATGCTTAGCTTGAGTTGAGAGTGGCTGAAATGGCCTGGAGAAGTCCAACTGCAATGCTCTATTTTTGAGCTTGGACAATGGTGAAAATGGTGTTACAGTTTAGGAACAAGGATTGGGATGAGTTGTATTTGAAGTAAGGAAACTTTTGAAATGATTTGGAGAGGAAACGCATGAGTGGTTTGAGAGATGGGAGTTTTTGGTCAGGTTCTGCATAATAATGGAGTTTTTTGTGTGATCTGAGTTTTTAGGGAGTTTGGGAGTGTTTTCAATCGTGTGTTAGCTTGAAAATAACTTGTATAGTTATATGAAAAAGGTTAGAGGGTTTGAAGTTGACGGATTTGTGAGATATAGAGTTATGGCTATGTTACTTGATTTTGAAGAAAAGTGGAAAACATGGTTTCAAGGCATAGTACAAGCATGGCCTGAGTTTATGGGAGGCTTTAGACATGTTGATTTTGCCTTTGACATTGCTTGTGTTCAGATGAAACAACTTAGGAGCTCTATGCATTGACTTTGTGATTAAAGTCACTTTTCCAAAATAGAAGTGTGAACTTTGTTCCATTAATGGAATAATCACTTGAACAATGACCCAAAAACTTGGATCATACCTCAAATAGTTGTGTAATCTTATGATTATGGATATATTTGGAGGTTAGAAGCCTGTAAAGTAAGATTCATGTAGCATGGGTGTTGATTGGATCAAATGTTCATCATGAAAATGACTTGAAAAACAAGTTTGAAACCCTGAATTCTTGCCTTCGATTCTATTAGCTCAAGCATAATCTTAATAAGTTCTTAGACATTTTGGAAATCTTGTAATATCCTCTACAACCTCTATGTTGGACATTTTTTGAAACTCCTCTTGGAACTATGTGAAAAATTGTTATGAAGTTAGGTCAAAATCCTACCTAAACTAGGGCAAAATTTCACTAAGTTTCCAAGTTTCATGAACATGTATTCACAAAATCATAACTTGAAATACATGCATTTCTAGGAGAAGTAGTGTTCTACAATGTTATATATCTCATTGAGATCTACAACTTTCATGTTCAGAGTTTCCTTTGAATCATCTTGCATCATGGTGGAAAATTGGCTCAAAGTTGTGAAAAAAAATGAAATTCTCAACACTTAGAAAAATTTCTAAGTTTTAGAAATTTTGACTTTTCAAAATGAAATCTTGACTTTTTGATTTCTTGATGAACAAGTTTCATATTTTGATATGTTTTGATTAATTGTGATCTTGGACACTTGATTTTGACCAAAAAGTTAAAGTTTGACTTTTCAGTGTACTGTTGACTTTTCATCAGTCGACTGAAATTCATATGTCCATCAATTGATCTTGAGCAATGTTTTGAACCATGTAATTAGGTTTAAATGAAGTATTTGAATCTTTGATATCATAACTTAAACCAATCAATCATTTTCTAGGTTAAAATTCAGAAATTGCACGTTCTTAGTTAAAACCATTTTGCCCTTTTAATGATCTGATCAAATTTCTTGAGGAATTGGGATCCAAACTTGATCAAATGACATATGTGAGTTCATATTTTTGATATGGATAAAAAATTATGAAGTTTGGCTGCAAATTGACCATAGTTGACTTTTCCCCAATACAACTGATTTTAGGTCAATTGATCAATTGACTGAGCAAAAGTGTGATCCAAGACTTGAAAATTGACATGAGCTATCTTGAGAGTTAAAAATGATCCATGAAAGTAATATGAGGCATTAAAAGTTCAATTGTCTTTGTGCAAACTTAAACCCTAATTTTCGGTCATCAGTGCTAGAGGAGATGTCTTGAGTTAATCAAACCCTGTGCAGTCCTGAATCCAAGGAGATCTTGTGGGGAATTGTTTAAGAAATGAGAGGGAAAATTTTGGGGTACAACAGCTTTCCCTGTTCAATCTTCTTAATCCTGAAGAGTTAGATTGGCGGATCAGCCATTCGTTACTTGAAGGTGGAAGATGATTGAACACTAGAGTGCCCAGATATTTGCACTCAAAGATGTATTGTGAATGGGCTTATAGATGCCATTTGGAGGAATGTTGGTAAACACTGGAAGAAGTATCAGCATAAATCTTTTGGTTGATTTAGGCTAAAACTTGATGTTCTACCTGTGGGAAAAAAAGGTTAGTTAAATGCAGATGTGTCATGCTCACAAGATGTGGTATTACGCTAAATGCATTTTATATGTATATGCTATGATGTATGAATGTGAGATGCATGTTTTTCTGGGAAATTAAATCCATGACTGCTGCTGAGGTGTTCCTGGGAAGTTGAACCCCGAATCACTGTTGGGAGTGAAAAGTATATATATATCTTCAAACTTTGTTGAAACGATGCTTCCGCTGGGGAATATCTCTTGAATGTCAGCTGTTATTTGGTCGGATCCAGACTTCACAACTTGCTGAGAACGAGGAAGTCAACTGTTATTTGGTCGGTTTCCAGGCTTCACGATAACTTACTAGGAAGGATAAATTAACTGTTATCTGGTCGGATTCCAGGCTTTACAGAAAATTTCTTGAAATTGAATAGTTATCTGGTCGGATCCAGGCTTCACAACAACTTGCTGGGGATAAGGAAGTTAACTATTATCTGGTCAAATTTCAGGCTTTATAGTGAATTTAAGTGGTAATTACAATCTGGTCGGGTCCAGGTTTCATGGTTTTTTTGGAAAATTATACTATTATCTGGTCGGGTCCAGGCTTCACAATGTCTCTCTAGGGATCGTAGTTAGTTGTTATCTGGTCGGGCTCCAGGCTTCACAATAACTTGCTTGAAAACTGATATCTGTTCGGGTCCAGGCTTTGCAGATTTCTGAGGTGGATGAGGTTAATTGTTATCTGGTCAGGTCCAGGTTTCACAATAAACTGTTTGGGGATTTAGTTGTTATCTGGTCGGATTCCAGGTTTCACAATGAATTTCTAAGGGTAATTGCTATCTGGTCAGATCCAGGCTTCACAAAAACTTGTTTGGGGTAGAGGCAAAATCTACCGGGGAAAAGAAATTAAACCTTGGTCTTGGGTGAATCTAGGTTTTTCTATATCTTGAAGAGTTAAACTATTATCTGGTCAGGTCCAGGTTTCATAGTGTTTGGAGAAGTTGACTATTATCTGGTCAAGTCCATGCTTCATAGTAGCTTGAAAATTATACTAATATCTGGTCGGATCCAGGCTTCATAGTATCTTTTGGAGATAGTAAAGGTTTTGTTGATGACTTTATTGGGGATTAAGGGTTGTGGCCCTAAGATTTACCATAGTCTGAAAGGCAAACTCAAGCTGGAGAGTGTAGACTCAGTCGGGGAGGACAGACTCAGCTTGGGAAGATATACTCAGCTGGGGAAGATAGACTATGTCGGGAGAATACACACTCGGCTGGTGAAGATAGACTAAGCTGGGGAATTTTGTACTCAGTTGGGGAGTTATGCTACTCGTTGTTTATTGGGGAAATAAACCTTGTTGGGGAAATAAACCCTGTTGATGAATACCTGATGAACTGCCAATGAGGTGAGTTCTTTGAGGAAGAGATCCACAAGGCTTCTACTTGTAGGATCCACCTAGCTGGGGAGAGAGCTGACAAGAGATTGAGACTCTCGTTGGAGCTTATCCTGTGCAAAGAAACTTTGTAGGTAACTTTGTTGAAGATTGGTTTATTGTATCCGTCTTGTGGGGATAGTGCTAATGAAATAACTCTGTGGGGATATTCCATATACATTAAAGAGATGTTTGCTGCTGCTTAGCAGGACACATGTGCCAAATAGTTTTAATTATGTTCATATGCATATGTTCGTTAAATTTTAGTCATTGGAAAAATTTGCATTCAAAATTAAAATAGAAAGTTTGCACTTCAAAGTATATTTGTATTGATATTTTTCCCATGAATAGGCGTTTTTTGTATAAAGAGACAGAGATCTTAGTAAGAGGAAATCATCGAAAGGAAAACAAAAATTGAAAGCAAAACCAAATAGCCATGTGGAAATGATCTCATTGCATTCCAACTCTACTATTGCCCCAATGTCTTCGAATTCCCCTTGTCGTTGACATAAGTTGATTGGATTGATCTTGGACCGTTTGAACTCGGAAATTGGTGATAAAGTTGATTGTGATGATTCCACGGGACATAGTCATACGCTTTCAATCCTTAACTTTTTCCTGGACCGCCCTTTCAGGTTTTCAGCCCACCAGGATACCCTTTTTTGCCCAAGTCTCCCTTTCGGGTTTTCAACTTGCCGGGTGTACAATCTTTTGCATATATCCCTAATTTTTAACCAAACCATTTAGTTTGCTGGGATGTCCTTATTTTTCCTAGGTGTGTCAACCTAGCGGGTCTCTTATGCGTAGTATTTTTTAACTATTCCGCATTTATAGGATGTAAGAAGTCTTCACCATCCATGGTAGTCAGCATCATGGCACTACCAGAGAAAAATCCCTTGACAACAAATGGCCCTTCGTAGGTGGGAGTCCATTTGCCTTTGGGGTCTCCTTGTGGCAAAATGATGCGCTTTATCACCAAGTCACCAGCTTGATATACTCGAGGCTTGATCTTTTTGTTGAAAGCCTTGATCATATGTTTTTGGAAAGTCTGACCATGACAAACAACAACCAATCATTTTTCAATGATCAAGTTCAGCCGATCCAATCTCGTTCGAATCCACTCGTCTTCGCCTAAGCCTGCTTCATTCATAATCCTTAAAGAGGGAATTTGAAATTCTACTATCAAAACAACTTCCATGCCATAGACTAAGGAAAAGGGAGTTGCCCCAGTTGATGTTCTTGCTGATGTACGGTAGCCATGTAGAGCAAACGACAACATCTCATGCTAATCCTTATAGGTTACTACCATTTTCTGCACAATCTTCTTAATGTTTTTGTTGGCCGCTTCGACTGCGCCATTCATTTTAGGTCTATATGGAGAAGAATTGTGATGCTTGATCTTAAACTGAGTACAAAGATCAGTAATCATAACATTATTGAGGTTAGTTCCATTGTCGGTGATGATCCTTTCAGGGATACCATAGTGGCAGATGAGGCTGTGTCTGATGAATCTGGCTACCACATTCTTTGTGACTGAGGCAAATGAGGCGGCTTCGACCCACTTGGTGAAATAATCAATAGCGACTAGAATGAAGCCATGTTCGTTGCAAGCAGTGGGCTTGATCTCTCTAATCATGTAAATGCCCCACATTGCAAATGGCCACGGAGCGGTCATGACGTTTAAAGGGATTGGAGGCACATGTACCTTGTCAACATAGATTTGGCATTTGTGACAAGTTCTAGAGTGTTGATGGCAACCAGTCTCCGTTGTTGACCAATACTAGCCAGCTCTCAAGATTTTTTTAGCCATTGTATGTCCACTTGAGTGAGTACCAAAGAGACCATCGTGCATGTCTTCCATAATTTCCTCTGCCTCCTTCTTGTCCACACATCGGAGTAGAGTAGAGTCATGGTTGCGCTTGTATAATACTTCATTGCTTAGGAAGAATTTGGCTGCAAATCTTCATAAGAACTTTGTCATTGATGGATGCTCCGTTAGGGTACTCTTGTGCTTTGAGATATCTCATCACCTCATGGTACTATGGCTTTTCTATATCAATGTCAAGCTCACAGCAATGTGCATGTTCGTCGAATCTTTCAATTGTAATCATAGGGGCTTCATTGTCCCATCTGACCTTGAACATTGAAGACATGGTTGCCAAGGCGTCAGCCAACTGATTCTATTCCTTAGGGAAGTGCTCAAAGGTGATCTCTTCGAAATAAGGAATCAGGGATAGCACAAGTTCCTTATAAGGGATGAGATTAGGGTGATTAGTATCCCAATCTCCTTTTACTTGGCTAATCACTAGAGCGGAATCCCCAAACACATTCAGATGCTTGATCCTCAATTCAATGGCAACCTTCATACCCAAGATGCATGCTTCGTTCTCAGCTATATTGTTCGTGCAATCGAAGCATAGTCTGGCAGTGAATAGAGTGTGGAAACCTTCAGGAGATATGATTACAGCACCAAATCTGTTATCTAAGGCGTTGGAAGCCCCATCGAAGACCATAGTCCATCGGGATACTTGTTCAGGTCTGTCATATGGTCCAGGTTTCACACAGTCGGTCACCAACATGATGTTCTCATCCGGGAAGTCGAAGTTCATGGACTAATAATCATCCATAGCTTGATGGGCCAAATGATCTGCTAGTATGCTTCCTTTGATGGCCTTTTGTGTCGTGTATTGAATGTCGTACTCAGTCAAGATCATTTTCCATGTTGCTATCCGTTCGGAGAGGGCAGGTTTCTCGAAGATATACTTGATTAGGTCCATCTTAGAAATCAATAGAGTGGTATGAGTCAACATACACTGTCTTAGCTGGCGAGCAGCCCATTCCAGAGCGCAACAAGTTTTCTCAAGCAGTGAATATCTAGTTTCACAGTCGGTAAACTTTTTGCTCAGGTAATAAATAGCATGCTCTTTTCGGCCAGACTCGTCATGTTGGCCCAAAACACACCCCATAGAGTTCTCTAGTACTGTCAAGTACATGATCAAGGGTCTTCCTTCAACTGGAGGCATGAGAATAGGAGGTTCTTACAGATATTTTTTTATTTTTTCAAAAGCAACTTGGCATTCATCATTCCACCTGACTACCTGATCTTTATTCAAGAGTTTGAAGATTGGTTCACAAGTAGCAGTCAAGTGAGATATGAAGCGGGCGATGTAATTGAGACGACCCAAGAATCCTCTAACTTCCTTTTTAGAATGAGGGACTGGCATTTCTTGGATGGCCTTTACCTTGGCAGGATCAACATCAATGCCTTTATTGATGACAACAAAACCTAGAAGCTTTCCAGATCGTACTCCAAATGTGCACTTGTTAGGGTTTAACCTCAACTTGTACTTTTTCAACCTCTCTAATAGTTTGTACAGGTGATCGAGATGTTCCTCTTCAGTTTGTTATCTAGAAATCATATCATCCATATAGACCTCTATTTCATGATGTATCATGTCATGAAACAAAGCTACCATAGCTCTTTGATATGTTTCCCCTACATTCTTCAATCCGAACGGCATGACCTTATAGCAGAAGGTTCCCCATTGCGTAATGAAAGTTGTATTCTCCATGTCTTTGGGAGCCATCCTTATCTGATTATAGCCAGAGATACCGTCCATGAAAGAGAAAACTTTATACTGAGCATTATTATCGACCAATACATCAATGTGTGGTAGAGGGAAGTCATCCTTGGGGCTTGCCCTATTCAGATCCCTATAGTCTACGCACATGCGAACCTTTCTGTCTTTCTTTGGCACTGGCACGACATTTGCAACCCATTGGGGATAGGATGTTACAGCTAAGAATCCTGTATCAAATTGTTTCTTCACCTCTGCTTTGATCTTTTCAGATATATCATGCCTCATGCGATGAATCTTTTGTTTGACAGGAGAACAATCTTATTTTGTTGGCAGACGATGAACAATAATGCCAGTATCCAACCTGCTCTTGAAACTACTTTCCAAGTTAGCACTGATCTTAATTTCCTTCTTATCTGCCTCAGTACCCAGATTGATGACTTCAATTGACTCTTCGTGTGGCTGAGTAGCTTTTTCCTCTTGTAATAGAAGTCTGGCTAGTTCTTCCAGTATTTCACAATCTTCTTCGCCTTCATTTTCAGCTTGGTTAATTGGACATTTGAAGTCATAGTCGGCAATAGTAGAGTCACTGGAAATAAGATCCAGAGTGGATGTGGACCTGCAAGAGTGTGTGTGCATGTAAGATACATGGCTATTTTGAAAAATGTAAGAAAGGAAAGAAAGACAATGAACACAAAGATTTGAATGCAAAAGAGTCCAATGATTTGTATTGAATGATCATATGATTAGATGAACATAAATAAAACCCTTGACAAATGGACCAAAGTGCCCTGGGCCAGGCACATGGCTTAAAATTCATTGTTAAATATTAAAAACAAAATGTTCTTGAATTGAAAGAAAAGAAATAACAAGTAGATTACTCCTCAATGAAGGAGATAGGCATGAAGTCCTTGGCGTGCCAATTCTTTAGCTCCGGTGTAGTTGGATACACCCAATCTTCAAATGCAACTTCTTCATTCGAATCAACCACAATGTTGACTTCATTGACACCCTTTTCATGCTTCGGCATAGTCGCAGTGATTACATTCGACTTTGGAGGAGGACTAAATTCAACAGTCTTGCTATCAATCAAATCCTGAATTTTATTCTTCAAGGCCCAACATTGGTCAGTCTCATGCCTGGGGCTACTTGAGTGGTAAGCACATTTAGCGTTCGGATTATACTTTGGTGAAGAGGTATCAGGGTTGGCAAGAGGATCGCGCAATGTTACTAAATTAGCCTTTAGCAAATGTTGAAGGTCTTGAGATAGTGACATGCCTAATCTCGTGAATTGTCTTCTCGGAGTTTCAAAACATTGATGATTTGCAGATGGTCTTAGAGTAGGAGTTGGATTGGATATTCGGACAGCATTAACATATGGATGATCATTCTTCTTGGCATGGGCCCTTTCCCCGTACACAACATTGATTTCCTTCTTTGCAGCAAAAGGTTTCTTTATAGGATTTGAAGTGGAGGCAGATGCCACGAAGATCTTCCCACTTGTGATGCTGCTTTTAACTCTTTCACCGGTTAAGATTAATTCGGTGAAACCAGAAGAAGAGCAGCCAACCAAAAGATTAAAGAAGGGACTAGATAAAGTGCCCATGAACATGTCAATGTTCTCCCTATCAGTCAAGGGTGGTTGAACCCTAATAGCAAGGTCTCTCCACTTTTGTGCATATTCTTTAAATCCTTCGTTCTTTCCCATGGTCATATCTTGTAACTGGACTCTTGTTGGCGCCAAGTCGGTGTTATACTGGTAATGATGGTAGAATTCGGTAGCTAAATCTCCCCAGTAATTGATACGGAAACCATCTAACTGATAAAACCATTCTAGTTGCGTTCCGGTCAAACTCTCTTGGAAAAAGTGAACCCAAAGCTTCTTATCAGCAGTGTGCGGCTGTATCTTGCGCACATAAGATTTCAGGTGTAGTTTTGGACAAGAAACTCCACCGTACTTTGCAAAGACTGGTATTTTGAATTTGTGGGGAATGACAACCCCGGAGATTCAAACCCAAATCATCAAAATCTAAACCGGGGACGAATTGGATCTCGACGGCCTTCAATATGCCTTCTAACTGCTTATACTTGACATCTGCGGGTGGATACTGCTCATCAAAAT
The DNA here is from genome assembly GCA_948472305.1 of Vicia faba. Taxonomy (NCBI): domain Eukaryota; kingdom Viridiplantae; phylum Streptophyta; class Magnoliopsida; order Fabales; family Fabaceae; genus Vicia; species Vicia faba. Next base: position 783,671,566 of record OX451736.1, read on the forward strand.
AATCATCACTATCAGACGCTTGATCATTAACATAGTCAGCCTGGGTACTCATAACCTCACCAATCTTATTCTCGTCTTCTTCAGATGAGTCTTCCCCTACCGGGATCTGACGGATTGTCTCCTTGAACCTTCTACCCATGTTGAGTAGAGCTTTCTTCTTGGGCTTCTTATTAACTGCCAACAATGCCATCATGTCTTGCTTCCCCTTGGCTAGGGCCAGTAGAGTCTCTTGGAATTGAGAGTTTTGTTCCTGAAGATCCTTCACAGTTTTCTCTAGATCCATCTTGCTGAAATAAACAGCAGAAAGATAAGGAAACCTGTTATGCGAAAACCTATCATGTTATGATGCATGGAGGATGCATATGCAAATGATTTCAAGGATTTATGGAATTTAAATTTGCATAGACAAAAGAATGAGCAAACGTCAATTTTCATTAATTAGTTTGAAAAGATTACAACATGCCTCTTGGGCTTACAAAATAACTTTCTAAGATGAAAAGACTGAACGCATCCTCTTCGGCGCAAGGTAGGCGTTCACACTTTGCTCTTCTTGTAGTTGCTTTTTAAGATCCAAGACCCTCTTCTCTCTAGCATATAATTGAGCTTCGAAAGTATCTCATTCTTCCTTTAGCTGAATCCATCCTTTTTACAAGTCTTCTATAGAAGTTGGCATGTCGGGGTGGAGGACAGTGTAGGGAACATCTCCTTCAACCACATGTTCCATGATAACTGGTAAGATGGAGGAATAAGGCATCACAAGTTTCTAAGCATGAGCTCGTACCCACTGAAGGTAAGTCTCAAGGGGAATGGAATTCTTGTGTCCTAACGTCTTACTATCCATTTTTCTTACCATCCTCCAAGCTCGGATAAATCTATGGCGGTAACTTTGATTGTCGCTTTCATAGTCGAATAATACTCCTTAAATGAGCATCTCATATGGACCATCCCTTCGGGCGTAACCAAACTATCATAAATTTAAGCAGGGGTTGTAAGCGATACCTCCCCTAATGCCAAGTAAAGGGACATTAGGGAATTCACCACAATGGTCGATGATAGTAACGTTCTCCAAGGATCGGGAACTCCAATGAACATCTGAAAGCGTCATCAACCTATGGGACCATCTTGAACCTTTCTCGTTCTTCAACACAGATCGGGAAAGATGTGAAATGAACCATCTTTCCAAGAGAGGAGTGCAACACATGAGGATTCCTCTGTTCCTCATAGTGCGAGAGTGAAAAGAATGTAGGATGTCTCCCAAAAAGGTAGGCACTGGGTTATGAGACATGAATATTTTGACAGTGGTTACATCTATGGGTTGCTCAGGGTTTGGAAACAAAACCATCCCATATATGAGAAGGGCCAAGATTTCTTCAAAAGCTTGTAAGTCTAAGGAGTTCCAACAATCTTGAGCTTTCTCAAACAAGAATTTGGCTAAGAAACCTTTGACACCACTCCTTGTTTCACAATTAGTTGTGATATCAGATGGTTGCAAGTGTAGTGCTTGGGAAATCTCCTCGGGTTTTGGATCTCTTTCCGTACCGTTGAAGGGTAGTTGATTAAGAACGGGAATCCTCAAGAGTTGTGAAAATTCTTCCAAAGTTGGCACAAGTTGATAATCGGGAAAAGTGAAGCAATGGTGAAGAGGATCAAAGAATTGGAAGAGCACCTTTATCATATCTTCATCAGTGTTAGAGGTAACCAAGTTTAGGAGGCGACCATGTATTTCAGTGAATGGAGAATTCTCAGGAACCCTTGATGCTAACTCTTTGAGTTGAGGAGGAATTCTTACGAGATTGACTTGGATAGTGTTCATGCAGATAGAAGCCATGTCCTACAAAACAAACAAAGATAAATTCAAAAAATCCTTGAAATGGTTAGTGAGAATGAGTATGATGTTATGATGTTTATAATGTTATGTACAGGTAAATATATACAAACAAGGCAAACAAGTCCTTAGGTTTAGGCTTGCATAGAGTCTCATAGGTAAGTACCCTCTTGATGTTTAGTTGGCTCAAACCTGTCCTATAAATAGTAATCGGGTTCTAAGGGATCTCAGTATCACTGATTTGTCTTCTCAGGCATTGTTTCAGCACAATCCTCTTTCACCACGACCGAAATATCCCAAAAATCAAACCTCAATGAGTGTAATATCGAGTATCTACCAACTTCGGACTGCACCAGAGCCGGCCATCTCACTATGTCCTAATGGCCAAGTTGGTCAAGTAAAGGTTCTAAAAGTCAGTTAGTGCTTCATGACATCACTCAGCGGCCCCGTATTCTCCTTGACTACTCAAGGGCTACCGATACCCACAAATATGTCACACTAACGTAGCTATTGCTTAGACCATGTCGGTATACCCCGCATTGTTTCCATAATGTATTGCTACTTACCTATTAGGTATCCCAAAACTGGGTAGAGGATTAGAACAAGCCCAAACAAGGAACCAAAATATAAAGCAAACAAGTCAAATAATGAAAGTAAATAAAGGTGATCTAGCCCTAATGTAACCCCACTTTTAAGTTGTCCCCAGCAGAGTCACCATTTTTGTGATACGGTGAGAGAACTGACTTGGGTGTTTTGCATTTTATTGCAAATGTTGAGGTTAGCAAGAGTCGCCACCAACTTTTCTTTTATTCAAAAAGGAAAGGCTGAAAAGAATAGGAAAGACCTTTGAGATTATTTCTTGAGTTCGGGGGGTAGATTATGAAAAAGGAAGGTATTAGCACCCTTTTCATCCATAGTAATCTATGGGCTCTTAGTTTCTTTCTAGATCACTTGCTTTTGTTTGAAAATGTGCTTTGTATGGTTTTTGAAAGTATTTTGAAAAGGCGTCATCGTTTAGGCAAACTTTGTAATAGTTCTCGTTCTTAAGAACGTATACAAAGTGTTAAGCTTTTGAAAATATTTCGGAAAATGTTTTGAAAGTGTTGGTGTTTGTTTTACAAATAAGCAAGAGTGTTTGATTTGAAATTGAGCAAGCAACTAAGAACAATCTACCTACTCAAAAGTATTTGTTCATTTCATTCTTCCTTTAATATTGATATCTTACCATTGATTGGTAAGAAGCCTTATCTTTGGATGTAAAGGGACGGGCATGGGTCATCGTATAGCCATGATAGCAATGTTGTGAAACATCTTAGCATTTCTCTTTAAGGGACTTAGATCATTTTGAAAGGCAACATTTGATAGCGTCATCGAGGGACTATGATCTTGTATTTTTGATTTCTTTTTACTAAGATATCCCACATGTATAACATGACCATTTTTGTAAGGCAACAAAGTGGAATTACCCTAAGGGTGCAAGTGTGCAAATGTGTTGGATTTACATGCTTGTTTATCTTGAATTAGGGTTTGCTAACTTATTGATTTTATCTTTCCATACAAACCCTAATTACTAGCATTTATATAAAGCGATAAATTGCAAAAAGTAAAAATACTAAGTTGTTACATCATTAGGGGAGGTATACAAATTTACAAATGGGGATTTTTGCAAGAAAATTAAATCTAATTAACTATTACAACCATATTGAATAAATGTACAAGAATTGAATAAATAATAATGTATAAATGCAAATGGAAAAATAAATGATTTTTGTTTGGATTTTTATGAAAGGGGTTTTAATCTAATTAAAGAAAATGATTAATTAAAATAAACAAAATTTAAACCTAAATTAACTTAAAAAATGTTTTTAGTGTTTTTTATGAAAAGATTTTAAATTAATAAAAATAAAATGAAGATTAGACAATTAAAATAAACCTCAGTTCAAAATTAATTAATTTGCAAGAGAATAATATAGTAATTAAACCTAATTATCAAAATATTAGTTACAAAAAGAAATTAATTAATTTAAAGAAAATGTTTTTTTAGTTTTTTTTGTTTTATATAAAAAGATAAACTAAATAAGTGTAACTAATTAATACAAATATATTTTATATTTTTAAAAATAATAATAATAACAATAATAATAATAAAAATAATAAAAGTAATATGAAAATGAAAATAAAATAAAATAAAGAAAAAGAAATAATAAAATAAAGGGCCAGGGGTGTGAAAGTAAACAAGGGTTAGGGGTCCGAAAAAATAAAAAGCCCAAAGGGGAGGGAAGCCCAGGCGCTGTTTCAAACAAAAAAATGGAAAAATGTGAAAAATAATAGGCAAAAGGGTACCACTGGGGCTCGAAACCAGGTCCCATAAGTGACAGGCGCGCGCTTTAGCCACTGGAGTGGTGATACATCCGTTAACTTAAACAAAACAATAAACTTATAATACAAATCAAGTCCTGAATGAACTTCATCTTCAACCTCCAGCCAAAGGACCTGTAACTTATTCATTTCTCATCCATTCACAAAACTTCCAACATCAAACTTGTTAGAAATTTACTCATGATTCTGAATATGTAAATAACTTAAGCTAATTCTCAAAGATGAGCATGAATTTCTAACAGTACCAAATTCTGACCTAAATATTTTCAAAGGTTCAAACTCAAAATTCTCCCTACTCAAGCAACAAAAATGAAATCTATGGATATGTATAGTTTCAGGGTAATGAATTCTACATTTTATCTTCACAAAAGCAAGCCTAACAATGCCTAAATATGAAGATAGAAGTTCAAGAAAAATACCTCAAAACTGGAAATCATGAAATGCGTTTAAGCTTGATTCAAGGTGCTGCAATGATCAGGTTAGCTTCCTTGAGTCTCCATGAAGCTAATGCAATGCTTAGCTTGAGTTGAGAGCGGCTGAAATGGCCTGGAGAAGTCCAACTGCAATGCTCTATTTTTGAGCTTGGACAATGGTGAAAATGGTGTTACAGTTTAGGAACAGGGATTATGATGATTTGTATTTGAAGTAAGGAAGCTTTTGAAATGATTTAGATAGGAAACGCACGAGTGGTTTGAGAGATGAGAGTTTTTGGTCAGGTTCTGCACAACAATGGAATTTTTTAGGAGTATTTTCAATCGTATGTTAGCTTGCAAATAACTTGTATAATTACATGAAAAAGGTTAGAGGGTTTGAAGTTGACATATTTGTGAGATATAGAGTTATGGATATGTTACTTGATTTTAAAGAAAAGTGGAAAACATGGTTTCAAGGCTTAGTACAAGCATGGCCTGAGTTTATGGGAGACTCTAGACATGTTGCTTTTGCCTTTGAGATTGCTTGTGTTCAGATGAAACAAGCTAGGAGCTCTATGCATTGACTTTGTGATTAAAGTCACTTTTCCAAAATGGAAGTGTGAACTTTGTTCCATTAATGGAATAATCACTTGGACAATGACTCAAACACTTGGATCTTAGCTCAAATAGTTGTTTAATATTCTGATTATGGATGGATTTAGAGGTTAGAATCCTGTAAAGTAAGATTCATTCAGCATGGGTGTGAATTGGATCAAATGTTCATCATGAAAATGACTTGAAAAATAAGTTTGAAACCATAACTTCTTGCCTTCGATTCTCTTAGCTCAAGCATGATCTCAATGAGTTCTTTGACATTTTGGAAATATTGTAACATCCTCTACAACCTCTATGTTGGATGTTTTTGAAAATTCCTCTTGTAACTATGTGAAAAATTGTCATGAAGTTAGGTCAAAATCCTGCCTAAACTAGGGAAAAATTTCACTATGTTTCCAAGTTTCATGAACATGTATTCACAAAATCATAACTTGAAATCCATGCATTTCTAGGAGAAGTTATGTTCTATAATTTTTAAATCTCACTGAGATCTACAACTTTCATGTTGGAAGTTTCCTTTGAATCATCTTGCATCATGGTGGAAAATTGGCTCAAAGTTATGAAAAAAATGAAATTCTCAACACTTAGAAAAATTCTGTGTTTTAGAAATTTTGACTTTTCAAAATGAAATCTTGAATTTTTGATTTCTTGATGAACAAGTTTCATATTTTGACATGTTTTGATGAATTGTGATCTTCGACACTTGATTTTGACCAAAAAGTCAAAGTTTGACTTTTCAGTGTACTGTTGACTTTTCATCAGTTGACTGAAATTCATATGTCCATCAATGGATCTTGAGCAATGTTTTGAACCATGTCATTAGGTAAAAATGAAGTATTTTAATCTTTGAGATCATAACTTAAACCAATCAATCATTTGCTAGGTCAAAATTCAGAAATTGCACCTTCTCAATCAAAACCCTAATTTTGACCATTATGCCCTTTTGATGATCTAATCAAATTTCTTGAGGAATTGGGATCCAAACTTGATCAAGTGACATATGTGAGTTCATATTGTTGATATGGATAAAAAATTATGAAGTTTGACTGCAAATTGACCATAGTTGACTTTTCCCCTCAATACAGCTGATTTTAGGTCAACTGATCAATTGATCGAGCAAAAGTGTGATCCAAGACTTGAAACTTGACATGAGAAATCTTGAGAGTTAAAAATGATCCATGAAAGTCATATTAGGAATTAAAAGTTCGATCGTATTTGTGTAAACTCAAACCCTAATTTTCAGTCATCAGTGCTAGAAGAGATGTCTTGAGCTGATCAAACCTTGTACAGTCCTGAATCCAAGGAGATCTTGTAGTGAATTATTTAAGAAATAAGAGGGAAAGTTTTGGGATACAACACAAGTATCTTGGACCAAGACTCACCACAAAGAAAACTCGTTTTCAATAATCATGTGTCCTTCGAATGAACCAATGAATTCTTCTTCGAAGGGACCACGTGAATGCGCCTTCGAAGGGACTATCATGTGTGTTGAAGTGTGGAAAATTGTGCGTCTTCTGATTCACTGAATCAAAACTATTTCAAAGGGGACCATTCCCCATTCGAAGTTGGCACAAAGGCAGTTAATGCCTTATGGACGCTAGCATGAGGGTGGCCAAAGCAAGCATAAAAGGGGCCATTCCCTAGTGAATCGAATCAGGAACGAATGAGGTATTTGCCTTGCGGGTTAAAGGAAGTTTTTTGCCCAGTGGGTTAAAGGCAAATCTGAAGAAGTCTTGGCCTTGTGTGCCTTGTGAACTGATCTTGATCGAAGGGTTTTAAATGCCCAATCGAAGCTTGTTGACATGCCAATTGAAGGACACTTTGCTCTGATATGCCAATTGAAGGACATTACTTAGATGCCAATCGAAAGACATTGTTGGCATGCCAATCGAAGGATATTATTGACATGCCAATCGAAAGACACTTGACCATCATTCAAAAAATTTCATTTTCTATGGGCAAGTGTTTGTAATCACCCATGTAATAGAAAACCTTGGAAGACATAAGAGGGATAATTTTGGGGTACAACAGCTGCCCCTGTTCAATCTTCTTAAACCTGAGGATTTAGATTGGCTTGTCTGCCTTTCGTGATCTGAAGGTGGAAGAGGATTGAACACTAGAGTTCTCAGAAATTTGCACTCGCATGAAGTAATACTGTTGGTTGATGATATCGGGAATGGGCTTACAGATGCCATTTGGAGAAGATGACAGAGAGTCGTCGGAGATGGGCTTAAAGATGCCATCCAGAGTAGATGCTGACTTTATAAATGGTCCCCCTATGGGGATTCCTATTCCTGCTGTCTGAGGAGGAGTCCACTGGGGAATGTGGTTTTCTGTTGTTCTCCTGCTTGGGGAAAACTCTGTGGGGAATAGAGTCTAAGAGCTTTAGTTGTCCAAGGCTCTACTGAGGAGCTATCTCTGTACTGGAGAGATGGGGGTTTGCTGCTTTCTGGTTGAAATCCAAGCTTCACAGTAACTTGCTGGGGATAAAGGAGTAAACCATTATATGAAAATGTAATAAAAGAGCCTGTGTAGGGCCATTTAAGGATGAGTTTGTGTTAGTCTGCATCTGGAGATATATGAGAAGGAGCCCGTGTGAGGCTGTTTTAGGATGAGTCTGTGTTAGTCTGCATATGGAAAGTTGAGAAGGAATCCATGTAACATTTCTTCAGGATGAGTTCGTGTTAGCCTGCATACAGAGATATATGAGAAGGATCCTATGTGGGGCAGCTTCAGGATGATTCCGTGTTAGACTGCATTTGGATGATGAGAAGGAACCCATGTGAGATTGCTTCGTCTGGTCATGTAGATAGTTTTCCTGTTTTGTTTCAGGTGTTAATCTACAAATCAGTTGTTCACAGATAGTTTTCCTGTCTGGTTTCAGGTATTAATCTGGAATTTGCTTTTATCGGTTGTTTGAGATAGTTGTCCTGTCTGGTTTCAGGTATCAACCTCTGACCTGAGAAAGGAAGATAGTTTTCCTGGCTTGTTACATGTATTAATCTTTAATCTCCTTATGTATATAGTTTTCCTGGCTAGTTACAAGTATTAATCTACAATCGATCATCCACAGATAGTTGTCCTGGCTTGTTGCAGGTATTAATCTGGAACTTGAAAATTGTCGGTTGTTGAGATAGTTTCCCCATCCGTTTCAGGAATTAATCTGTGGCCTGCTAAATTTGTTGGTAAACTTGTCTTGTTTTGGGAGTTCATACCACCTGGTCGTGTAGATAGTTTCCCTGTTTGGTTTCGGGCATTAATCTTTGACCTAAGAAAGAAAGATAGTTTTTCTGGCTTGTTACAGGTATTAATTTTCAATCTCCTCATGTAGATAGTTTTCCTGGCTTGTTATAGGTATTAATCTACAGTCGGTTGTCCATAAATAGTTTTCCTGGCTTGTTACAGGTGTTAATCTAGAACTTCTTTTTGTTGGTCGTTGAGATAGCTATCCTGGATAGTTTCATGTATTAATCTCTGACCTGAGAAAAAAAGATAGTTTTCCTGGCTTGTTACAGGTATTAATCTTCAATCTCCTTATGTATCTAGTTTTCCTAGCTTGTTACATGTATTAATCTATAGTTGGTCGTCCACAAATAGTTTTCCTGTCTTGTTACAGGTATTAATCTGGAACTTGGCAATGTTGGTCAAATAGATAGTTTCCCCGTCTGGTTTCGGGCATTAATCTGTGGCCTGCTGTATTTGTTGGTAAATCCGTCTTGCTCCGGGAGTTCATACCACTTGGATGTGTAGATAGTTTCCCCATCTGGTTTCGGGCATTAATCTTTGACATGATGTATAGGTTGACAGTGTTTGTCTTTCTGCAAACTCAACCTGGAAAGGTAAAATCAGTTTCATGCGATTTCATGATGTGTGAATTGCATGATGCTCTCAAAATAAATGAGATTGTGATATACACATTTGTGCTGCATATGCTATGATGTTTGTAGAAATGATGTATGAATGCAATGTATGAATGTGTCAGTTGTTTCATTGCTGTATTGTTGAATTAGGGAAAACAAATCCCTGACTATTGCTGGGGATAAAGAATGTAGGTCTTCGGATTTTGTTTGAAGTTGAAATGCTGGGAGACGGATTTCCGTTGTTAGAGAAATAAACTCTGTTGGGGAAGGGAAGCTCTGTGAACTGCTTGGGGATTTTGTTGAAATCCTGTTAGGGAATCCTGAGAAGCTTGGTGACTTCACCGGGGGATCTTTTGTCGGAGCAGTAATTTGGAGTTTCTTTCTCTGCCGGGGATATGAGAACACTTGACACCATTAGGCTGCCTACTGAGAATATGGAAGTGACCTTGTAGTATGATGTCTCTTCCTCTGTATCTGCTGGAGAAAATATTTGTTGGGGTATTTGTAGATGGTTTGACTGGTATCCCAACATCTGGAGTCCTTGGTGAATGTTGATCAGGGTAATAAACCTTCTACTCATAGACAAGTGACAAGATGATAGGACATAGTCGTACACTTTAATCCCTAACTTTTTCCTTGACTGTCCTTTCAGATTTTCAGTCCATCGGAATACCCTTTTTGCCTAAGCCGCCTTTTCAGGTTTTCGACTTGCCGAGTGTACAAATTTTTCATATGTATATCCCTAATTTTTGCCCAAAACCTTTTGGTTCTCCGGGATGCCCTTATTTTTTCTAGGCTAGTCAACCTAGAGGATCTTTGTTCATGCGTAGTATTTTCCGACTATGTGCATGTTCACCGGGTAGGGAGAATTGTCACTGTCCATAGTAGTAAGTGTTGCCACACTTCCATAAGATGTTTGTTTGATCGTACAGGATTCGTTACTGGAATTCATGTCCAATTCCCCAAGTGATTCAAATGGAGATCTGCCCCTGGCTATTTGGAATTTTTGAGAGATTCCTTGAACCTTGACTTGACTGCCCCAAATCAGCTGGACACCATGCTATGCCCCTTGATTATGAAAGGCCCGTTATTGGAATGTCTTTCCATCTGAGGTGATTTTGTTCATTGAGAGGATTTTCGTTCATTGAATATTCGTCGTGCAAATTTCTCTGCCGTCAAACAATTAGTCATATGCAAACAACAGTATTTTAAAAATGCAAAGCTTATGTCTTGAAGTTTGAAAATTCATTTTTTAGTAAAACAAACAAATTTTGTAAGAGTGGGATATCAACTCAGGATTTATAGCAAACCTTATAGGAGTTAGGATACCTTTTGTAAAAGTATGCTTTTGAACTAACCCACGCTTCAGCTAGGACTTTTAAGGGTTGTAACGTGGCCTGGTTCACGATTTAAGAAATAAAGGAAAAAGGCTCGAAATTTATTTGTACCCATCCCGTTCTTCGTGATGTTCTTCAGTCCCACACTCAGTTAATTATGCATTTAAATCCCAATTAAGCCAGGAATCTTTTCCTTGGTATTCCGGTGATGGTTCAGAAATTGAACGTTTGTTTGAGAAGGCAGTCATTTTTTGTAATTTTTTCTTTTTTTGTTGAGGATTTGTAGGACCTCTTTTTTTGATTTGTTATCCCTACTTTTTCCTGAACTGTTTCTTTTGCGATTACAGTCAGCGGGATGCCGCAATTTTCTTAAGTCTCCTTCATAGGTTTTTGACTTAACGAGCTTTTATTTTGAGAGATAATGACTTCCTGTCTTGACGATTATATGGAACCATCACCGTCTTTTGGAGCATATTCTATACCAGTTGTCGTGTATGAAGGTAGAGCTTGCGATTGAATATGTTATTGAATTAACTGAGAAACTACCCTGCCCCATGTCATAATTAAAGGTTTCAATTTGCGCGAAAAAGAAAACTTCTACTTCTTAGGCTCAAAGGGGTTGACTAGGGATTATCTTCCTTATAACTCCACTGTTTAGGATTTGAAACAACGCCTGTACATCGTCAGTGGGGTCTGTTCAAAAGCATATTGTAGAGATTGTGGTATCGTTTTTGTCATCCTCCCTCTAAAATCTTATAAATTTTAATCAATAGTTGAATATCACAAAATAAGTAAAAGCACGGTTTTAAATATAGTGAATACAAATGAATTAATTCAAGACAAACATATGCAAGGCATTGATGAAATAACAAAGTTTAACATAACTAAATGTTTGAACAATCAAAAGAAAAATTACAAATTGAGAATTCAAATGAACAAAAAGCCTCTTTGTCTGAATTTGTCACTTCAGATGGTGTGCCTTTGAGAGATGGCAGAAGAATTCAGCTTGACCATCTTGTGTAAACTCCAACACTCCTTCGTCGATCAAGTCTTGAATCTTATTTCTCAACGTCCAACGGCTATTAGTGTCATGTCCAGGACTGTTGGAATGGTACGCACACCTTGCACTTGGATTGTACATTGGGGAAGCAGTGTTGGGATTCTGGGGAAGATCCTTCAACGTAACCAGCTTGGCCTCCAACACGTGTTGCAATGCTTGAGCCAATGACACATTTATTTCGGTAAAGCGTCTTTTAGATGTATTCCACTTACGCTGATTACCCTGTCTTTGTTGGCGAGGTTGTGACGTAGAAGCATTTTGGGAAGGTCTACTCTCCACCCGAACAACTTCTTGTCTCATCAGGGGCTGATTAATAACTTGATCCCAGGCCTCGACTATTTGCTTCATATGGTTACATGCGTCTTGATGAAGCTTACTGATGTGAATCCTCAACTCTTCCTATCCCCGAGCTAAGTTTTGGATATGAGCCATTTGATTAATCATCTGGATTTTCATCCTTTCCATCTCATCTTGCAGTTGTCCCAATTGGTCATCCTTGTTGTTGGCAGGATTTTTCTTGGTCAAATTCCCATTGAGGAGTGCTTTCAATTCTTCTTGCCCCTTGGATAAGTTTAGGAACATTTCCTTGAACTGAGCCTCTTGAGTTTGGAGATCTATGTTGTTCTGTTTGAGAGCCATTTTCCTTGCAGAAATAAACAGTGAGAACATGTGAAACATGTACTTGGAGACCTATTAGGTAATGACATGCATGATGTGTGGATGCAATGTTTTCAAGGCTCTCGCAGGGTAAACACATGAAAGTATTAGAATCCAACTGCGGCTTTGGTTGAAGAACTTTTGTATCGTTGATCCTCCTTCTGCGAGAATCAAGCTCACCATATCAAGTTGTTCATAGCCCCTGACTCAAGTTGTCGTGTTTTGGTCCTTTGACGGCCTTGGCTAGAGGAAAATAAATTCCCTTGCCCCTTTCTAGACATCTGCTTTATCATAACCTGCATCACCGACCCTTGAGATCCTTGAAATGGTTAAGGAAATGATATGGTATGATGTTATGATGTGTATTCTATGCATCAAGAAAAATGTAGGGTGATGAAGACGAGTATATCTTGCAGGAAATCCGAGTTATTGGATAATGACTATAAACAAGTCCTACAAGGAGTACTAATAAAGCCCTGCAATGAGTTCAAGTTCGTTAGATAGTGAAAGAAAACAAGTCACACAAGTAGCCTTAGGTTTAGGCTTGCATGGATTCCATAGGTAAGTACCCTCTTGAAGTTTAGTTGGTTCAACCCGTCCTATCAATAGTAACCGGGTTCTAGGGGATCTCAATATCACCGATCTTTCTTCATTGGGCATTATTTCAGCACAAGCCTCTATATTGGTGACCGAAATATCTTGGAAGTCAGATCTCACCACAGTGCAATAACAAAGTCAAACATCAAGCTTTCCAAATAAAAGAAAAAGATAGATCTACCGTTAGAAAATGGCGGATCCGTGAATGGAACTTGCGGTGAGAAGATGCTTTGGCCGGGATTGCTATCGGAGATGAGGCGTTCGTGATTTGGGTGCTGTTAGTGTCGAATTTGAAGAGTAATGAGTTCTTCCTTGTAGACATGATTTTAAATCTGAGAAAATTTCAAGAAAAAAAACATAGGGAGTAACTTGGTTATTACAGGTTATAAACATTCTTTTGAAAAAATTGATAAGTTTGTTGAATTGATGGTGTACATAGATATATGGAATTAGTGTGAGTATTGTGTAATTTTTAGTTGTAAACAAAATAGTAAAAAAGTTCACAAGTTACTAACAGAAGAAAAAAAATCAAATTCAGTTGTTGTACAAGTTTTCACTCAAAGAGAAGATAATGAAGTTTTGTGAATTTTTTTCTAATGATATATTTAGTTTCTATACAATAAAAAACATGGAAAAAAAATAGGACTGCAAGTGTGTGAGAGTAGTGTATGAATATGTTTGTTAAATATAATTTTAAAAAGGTGTCATGAGACAATATCATCATATTGGTAAATAAAAAGAAATTAAAAAGTTATGCAGAAATAATATTTTTGAGTTAAAAATTGTAACATGTTGTTCATTGTAAAAATATAAGTTAAAACAAGAAACCATCAGAGCTCGTCATTTGGTTTAACAAATAAATAAAAATTATAAAATATTGAAAATAAAAAGAGAGAGAGGGGGTGACCTCATATTTAATCATTGGCCAAATTGTTGATAGAAAAACGTGAAAAATATTTAAAAAACTGTGTGCAATACGGTGGGAGAACTAACTTGGTTTTGCATTTTATCACAAATGTTGCGGATAGCAAGAGTCGCCATCGAATTTTATTTTATCCAATAAGGAAAGGGTGAAAAGAATAGGAAAGACCTTTTTTGATTTTGAGTTCGGGGGGTAGGTTATGAAAAGGGAATGTGTTAGCACCCTTTTCGTCTGTAGTTATCTACGGCCTCTTAATCACTTAGCTCACTTTGTTTTGAAAAATTGCTTTGTGTCGTGCATGTTTGAAAATATTTTGAAAATGTCAATTGTAAGGCAAGACTTTATAATTATTCTCATATATGTCCCCGAGAATGCGTACAAAATGTTTGTTTGAAAATATTTTGAGAAAGTGTTTGTAAAAAGATGTTTTGTTTGTGAGCAAGCGACTACGAGCGCTCTACCTACTCAAGGTCTTTATTGTACTTTCCTCCTCCTTTAGATAGTGCTACCCTACCATTAGTTAGTAGGAATCCCTATCGTTGGATATGAAGGCAAACACACGTCATCGTACAGTCATCGAAGGCAACTCGTATGGGCACTTTAGCAATTTCATAAGGGACTAGATTTTTTACCGAAGGCAACATTCGAACTGGTTATCGAGGGACTACGATCTTTAATTTCGGGGGACAGTGCTAAAGCATCCCCACGTTCGAGGGACATGATTGTTTTTCGAAAGGCTTCAAGGGAGGTGCGAGTGTGCAAAATTTATTGTGATTCAGTTATTGTTTATCTTGCATTAGGGTTTGCTATCGTTTGTTTTTAATCTTGCCATACAATCCTAATTACTAACAATAGTAGTAAAATAGTGCGGAAAGTAGATGCGGAAAATGAAAGTAGAAAATAAACCATAAGCTGCTATTACACGACTTTCAGAGAGATACATAATAGAAATGTAGAATTTAAACCCTAATTACTATTACAAACTATAGGATGTTACAATAATGATGAAAAGAAATGCAAGAAATAAAAAAGCGTACGCAATAGCACAGTTAACCTAAAAATTTGAATCAAAGGAAACAAGAACGTTTTTGTTGTTTTTTTATGAAAAAAGGATATTTATGATTAATAAATTAAAACCCTAATTAATGTTGATTAAGAAATAAATTATTAATTAAAATAAAACCTAAAAAAAACCTTAATTAATTTTGATTAAAAAAAGAAATTAATTTAATTATTAAAAAAAGTCGATTAGTTAAATTAATTAGAAAATGATTAAAAACACTAAAAGTCTAAATCAATTTTAATTAATTAAACTAATTATATTATATAAAAAAAGTAAATAAAAAAAAGGATAGAAATTGGGCCTGAAGTAGCAACCAGGGGGTGCGAATAGCAATCTGAGTCCAGGCCCAACAGTTTGGTCTGTTGGATCCAGTGTGTTGCAGCTCAAGGGGTGTATTGTAGGGAAGCGTTTGAAGCACTTGATGTTGAGGATGATGAAATATGATGGATGAGAGTTGAGGGTGCATGGTAGATTCGTTGGACATATCACACTTGATCTGTAGGAATTAGAAAACATGAAAAAAGATTGGGACGCGCAAGGATCGAACCCGCATATGGGCATAGTAGTGACTTATCGCGCGCGCTTCAACCACTGGGTCAGTAATAAATCCGGTATCTTTAATCAAACAAAATGTATATAATATAAAATTGTTGCCTGAACCGGAGAGGCTCCAGAGCCCTAGCTTCAGCCATCCTCTCTGGTTGTCGCCTTTCTTCAAACCTGTAAAATAGTAGATATTAACATTCCAGGAATACCCTACCCCCCTAAATCGAGGCTTGCGAATTCATTGGGACAGTTATTTTGGACTGAAACACAATGGTTTAGGAGGTACAACGAAAACGATATGGATCGGACCAAATATGGAAATTCACAGTTTCGATTGTATGGGACTCCTATGATGACCCAATCCTGTACAGACACATCTCATAAACATATTAGTAGAGTTAGTATGACTTAAAACAAAACAAAAATCAAAGTATGAATTTTGTAAAAAAACATGAGATCGAAGATGGATGGATGTGTGTTTTTTGAGCTTTGGACCATCAGATTTGATTCATTCTTACTATGTATCTTCTCAGGAATCGATTGGCAATGCAAGAATGTTTGGAAGAGGGTTGCAAACAAGGATTTCAAGTTGCCCTAGTTTGATAATATTTTGTGATTTTTGGAGGGATTTTCTTGCACAATGTTTTGTCCCTTTTGATGTCTGAATACATGCAATATGTAGGTTGAATTTAGATCGGAATATATGGGCGTGGACTTATGTAATGAACCTTGTCTTATTTTATCTTATTTTGACCTTTAAAATAATAAAAATAAAAAATAAAAAATAATAAACCAAACGGATGTGTATGAACAAGTCTTGAGGTGCATATGGAGTGTAGCACATGTTTGGACTCTAAAACAATAGCCCAATGGCCCAAAATTTCAAGTTTGCTCAATTTGAACTTCATACAATTGCTAAGAATTTCCCAACTTGTACTGGTCATAACTCTCTCAATTTTCATCATATGAAGGTGATCTTAGACTTTTTGGAAATCCCAAAGTATCCTCTACTATCTCTATGTTGACCATTTTTGCATTTGATGAATTTATCTTAATGTAAGTTGCCTTGAAAAAAAGTGTATTTTTGTTGACTTTTGAAATGGCCTTTAAAGTATTGGTCCATATCTCTCAAATGAAGCATTTTTGGACTTGATCTTAGAGAGACAAAGTTGTAGAGAATTGAATTTCCTTCTAAATGAGCTTTGGTTGAGGATAATCTGATGAAGCATGTGAAAGTTATGCTTGGTCAAAGTTCAATTGACTTCTCCTTAAGAAAACCCTAATTTGGTAACTTTTGACTTTTGATGATTTTGAGAGTCTTCTTGATGAATCATGAGCAAACCTTGATCAAATGATGAATATGACTTCAAAATGTTGATGTTAACCAACAATATTGAAGTTTGACTGTATGTTGACCACAATTGACTTTTTACCCAATATAGTTGATTTTCAGTCATTTGAGCAATTGACTGAGCAAACTTGTGATGCAAGGCATGAAACTTGGTATGAGCACTCTTGGAGACCTATAAGAGACCATGAATTCAATTTGAGACCTTATAAACCCAAATTTCCTTCTGAAAGATGAAATCCTAGTTATGGACCCATTGCTTAGGAGGAGAACTTGTCTGATCAATTCTTGAGCATCCTTGAGCATTTGAGAACCCTAGGAGAATGTCTTGGAGAAAAGGGAGGGAAAATTTAGGGGTAAAACAGCTGTCCCTGTTCAATCTTCTTAAACCTGAGGAGTTAGATTGGCATGTCCGCCATTCGTGATATGAGATGGAAGAGGATTGAACACTTAAGTGCCCAGAAATTTAGACTCGCATGTGCAGGAGGTAACGCTGTTGGTTGATAATAATACTTGAATAGGCTTAAAGATGCCATTCGGAGAGGTGACAAAATGTCATTGGAGATGGGCTTATAGATTCCATCAAAATAACTTTTGATAGGAGTATCAGAAGGAGTCTACGTTTGACAATATCTGAAGAATGCTTTCCAGAACAAACCTCTAGGGAAGGTGCTTAAATAGTTGCTTATCATATTAAGTCTTTGAGGGAATGCTTGTCAGATTTCAGTCTCTGAGGTAAATGCTTGTCATGTAGATAGTCGCCCCGTCTTGTTTCGGGAATTGATCCTTAATCTGTTTTTGTTTGTAAACCCGTACTGTTCTGGGAATTCATACAACTTGGTCATGTTGATAGTTTCCCCGTCCTATTTCAGGATTTAATCTTTACCTGGTTATAAATATAGTTTTCCCATCCTATTTCGGGAGTTAATCTTTTCCGGGTTATAAAGATAGTTTCCTCGTCCTATTTCAAGAGTTAATCTTTGTCTGGTCATACAGATAGTTGCTCTGTCGAGTTTCGGGAATTAATATTTGACCCGCTTTCTGTTGGCGAACCCGTCCTATTTCAGGAATTCATATCGCCTGGTCATATAGATAGTTGCCCCGTCCTATTTTAGGAATTAATCTGCGACCTATTTTTTGTTGGTAAACCTGTCCTGTTTCGGGAATTCATATTGCCTGGTCTTACAGATAGTTGCCTCATCCTATTTCAGGAATTAATCTCTGATGTGTTTGAAAATTGCTAATGATATTTGTCTGCTTGCGAACTTTTCTTGAAAAGACAAAATTAGCTTTATGTAATGTCATGATGTATGTAATGCATTGCGTAATGATGCTCTCAAAATAAATGAGAATGTTATATGCGTTTCGGTATGTATATGATATGATATATTGTGAAATGATGTATGGACGCAATATGTCGTTGAAGCGTATCGTTAGCTCCTTATAACAATGTTTAGATGAAGAATATAAATCTTCAATCTTGTTTAGCATGTCTCCGCTGAGGATTCCTATTTTTTGTTTTTAGGATACTCTGCTGGGAATGTTTGACTTCTGCTTGGGGATAGAAGAATTCAGGAACATTGGTCATTGATAGCTCTACTAGGGAATTTAGTTCTTATATACCCTAACTGGGGATAAAAGAGATGAATAACCTTCAGAGGTTTTGTATGACCGAGTTTCTGATATGGATGTCCACTCTTATGGGGAGGACAAAGTTAAATGGTATATGGCCTGGTTTCAGATTATGTAGTAACTCTCTGGGGATAGCAACCTGGACTAATCTTTGCTGGAGAAGAGAATTTTACTGGGGATTTTTAGTAATTGGAGGAATGAACTCTTCTTGGGAAATTAAATTCCATTGTGGAAATAAACCCTGTTGGGGGAAATAAGCCCTGATGGAGAAGAGAAATCTGTAGAGTATTTTGTAGTGTTGGAGAAATAACTCAGCTGGGGAATTGAATTCCTGTGAACCGTGCTGAGGATATATTTCTGATGGGGAATTGGAATTCCATAGGCTGTGCGAAGGAAGTTTCCACTATATGTTGGAGAAATGATCAAACTCCTTTATCTGCTAGGGGGATCTATTGAGGAGTATGGTCATGTTAATAGCTGGAAGATGCCCCAACTCCTGTCTGAAGGCATTTTAGACTTGCGGGGGATGTACCTTTGTCAATGACGAGCTTGTGAAGGTAGCTCTGTGGGGATTTCTCTGTGGATATTTGTGGATGACTTGAATGTTATCACAATTCCTAGAGTAATGAGTAAATGATTATTCTTGTTTTTATGCATAAATTCATTAATAGTAATCATATTAATATGCATATGTTCATTCAATTTAGTCATTAGACGTTTTGCAAACAAAACAGAGAAAGTAAAACAAAGTTGAATTTTGAATTTGACTTGTATTGATAATTTGTCTATAAACAGGCGGTTTTGTACATAGGGAACAAAAATCCTAGTAAGAGGAAATCGTCATGAAATGAAAAGAGTACAAAGCAAGAACAATACAAAGAGTTATGTGTAAATGATCCCATCGAGTTTCAACTCTACTATTGCCCCTATGTCTTCTTGCATCTCATCCCTTGTTGTCGGAAGAAGTTGACTGAATTAATTTGTACCGTTTGAACTTGACATCGGTAACAAAGCTTGCTGTAAGTAGATGATCCAAAGGAACATTGTCGTACGCTTTAATCCCTAACTTTTGCCTGGACCGCTCTTTCGAGTTTTTAGTCCACCGGGATACCCTTTTTTGCCCAAGCCGCCTTTTCAGGTTTTCGACTTGCTAGGCCCTTTCGAGTTTTTAGTCCATCGGGATACCCTTTTTTGCCCAAGCCGCCTTTTCAGGTTTTCGACTTGCCAGGTGTACAATCTTTATATATATATATATATATATATATATATATATATATATATATATATATATATATATATATATATATATATATATATATATATATATATATATATATATATATCCCTGATTTTTTTTCCCGAACCATTTTGATTCACCGGGATGCCCTTATTTTTGCCTAGGCCAGTTAACCTATCGGGTATTTTCATGTGTAGTATCTTTTAACTATGTCTGCATTCACAGGTTGCGGAAGGTCTTCAGCATCCATGGTGGTAAGTATCATAGCACCGCCAGAAAATATTTTCTTGATTACAAATGGCCCTTCGTAGGTGGGGGTCCATTTTCCCCTAGGATCACCTTGAGGTAGGATGATGCGCTTTATTACCAAGTCTAAAGCCTGATATACCTGATACTTGACCTTTTTGTTGAAAGCTTTGATCATATGCTTATGGTACATCTGACCATGACATACAGCCGCAAGCCTCTTCTCGTCAATTAAATTCAACTGGTCCAGCCTAGTCTGAATCCATTCGTCTTTGTCTAAATCTGCATCTTTCATGATCCTTAAAGAAGGGATCTAAACTTCGACAAGTAGAACATCTTCCATACCATAGATTAGATAGAATAGGGTTGCCCCAGTTGATGTTCGTGTGGAAGTGCGGTAACCATGAAGAGCTAATGGTAACATCTCATGCAAATCTTTGTATGTCACCATCATCTTCTGTATAATCTTATTGATGTTCTTATTGGCGGCTTCCACTGTGCCATTCACCTTTGGTCGGTATAGAGAAGGGTTGTGGTGCTTGATCTTGAACTGCGTGTAGAGTTTCATGATCATAATATTTTTCAGATTGGTACCATTGTCTGTGATAATCCTTTCGGGGATGCCATATAGACATATAAGATTATGCTTAACGAACCGGGAAACAACATTCTTGGTGACAGAGGTAAATGAGGCTGCTTCAACCCACTTCGTGAAGTAATCAATGGCGACAAGGATGAAACGATGCCCGTTAGATGCAGTAGGCTTAATCGCTCTAAACATATCAATGCTCCACATTGCAAACGGCCAAGGAGAAGTCAAGACATTCAAAGGAACCAGAGGCACGTGTACCTTGTCGGCATAGATTTGGCATTTGTGACAAGTTCTTGAATGGTGATGGAAATCAGTTTCCATAGTCGACCAATAATAACCCGCTCTCAAAATCTTATCAGCCATCGTATACTCGCTGGAGTGAGTACCAAATCTACCCTCATGCATATCTTCCATAATCTGGTCCACTTCCTTCTTGTCTACACAATGAAGCGGAGTTGAATCATGGTTGCGCTTGTATAAAATTCAATTGCTCAGGAAGAACTTAGCAGAGAACCTCCATAGGAATTTCTTGTCATTGATAGATGCTCCTTCAGGGTACTCTTGAGCCTCGAGGTATGTCTTCACTTCATGAAACCAAGGCTTCTCTTCTACTTTGTCAGTATAAACTTCGTAGCAATATGTCGGTTCGTCTAGTCTTTTGATAATAATTCGAGGAGCTTCATTGTCCCATCTGACTTTGAACATGGACAACATGGTAGCTAATGTGTCTGCCAATTGATTCTTCTCTCGTGGAATATGTTCAAAAGTGATTTCCTCGAAGTATGAAATAAAGTTCAACACATGCTCCCGATAAGGAATGAGATTCAGGTTCTTTGCATCCCATTATCCCTTAATCTAACTAATGGCCAAGGTTGAGTCCTCATATACATTCAAGAACTTGATTCTTAGGTCAATAGCAGCTTTGATACCCATGATGCACGCTTCGTATTTGGCCATGTTGTTAGTACATTCAAAGCATAATCTGGTGGTGAAGGGTGTATGGCAACCTTTAGGAGATATAATCACGACACCAATTCCATTACCAAGTGCGTTGGAAACTCCATCAAAAACCATAGTCCATCGGGATCCTGGCTCAGGTCCTTCATACGGTCCAAGTTATTCTTACGGTCCAGGTTCTTCATAATCTATAACTAGCATGATATTCTCATCCAGGAACTTGAAATTCATAGACTGATAGTCGCCTACAGCTTGATGATCCAAATGATCTTCCAGTACACTTCCTTTGATTTCTTTCTGAGTGGTGTACTAAATGTCGTATTCTGCTAAGACCATTTTCCATCTGGCTATTCTTCTGGAGAGAGCGGGCTTCTCGAATACGTATTTGATTGGATCCATCTTAAAGATCAACAAGGTAGTATGAGTCAACATATACTGTCTTAGTCGGCGAGCAGCCCGGGCCAAAGTGCAACAAGTTTTCTCGAGCAGTGAGTATCTTGTTTCACAATCGCTAAACTTTTGGCTAAGGTAGTATATTGCATGCTCTTTTCGATCAGACTCTTCATGCTGCCCCGGTACACACCCCATTGAGTTCTCTAACACTGTTAAGTACATGAATAGGGGTCTTCCTTCGACTGGTGGCATCAGAATTGGAGGTACTCCTTGATTTTTTCAAAGGCTATCTGGAAATCATCGTTCCACTTTACTACCTGATCTTTCTTCAGCAACTTGAAGATCGGCTCATAAGTAGCGGTCAAATGAGAAATAAACTTGGAAATATAATTTAGTCATCCCAAGAAACCTCTGACTTCCTTCTCACTACGGGGAGTTGGCATTTATTGAATGCCTTTGACCTTGGCGGGATCAACTTCAATTCCTTTACTACTGACGATGAAACCCAGGAGTTTATCGGACCTCACCCCAAAGGTGCACTTGTTCCTCTTCAGTCCGGGAACTGGCTATCATGTCGTTGATGTAAACCTCTATCTCGTGGTGTATCATGTCATGGAACAAAGCTACCATGGCACGCTGATATGTGGTGCTGGCGTTCTTCAACCCAAAAGGAATAACCTTATAATAGAGAGTTCCCCACTATGTGACAAAGGTTGTTTTATCCATGTCTTCAGGTTCCATCTTGATTTGATTATAACTTGAGAAACCATCTATGAAGGAGAATACCTTGTGTTGCACGGTGTTGTCGACTAGAACGTCAATATGTGGAAGCGGAAAGTCATCCTTGGGGCTTGCCCTGTTCATATCCTTGTAGTCTACACACATACGCACTTTGCCATCCTTCTTTGGTACGAGAACCATGTTTTCAACCCATTGAGGATATGATGTAACAACCAAGAAACCTGCATTGAATTGCTTCATAACCTCAGCCTTGATCTTCTCTGACATCTCGGGACGCATACGACGAACTTTCTAATTTATCCAAGAACAACCCTCTTTCATCGGCAAATGGTGAACCACAATATCAGTATCTAGCCCTGGCATGTCTATGTATGACCAAGAAAAGATCTCAACATAATCATGCAACATCTGGATTAGCTTGTTCTTAACAATGCCCTCTAAGTTGGCGCCTATCTTGACTTCTTTCTTGTCCTCTTCAATACCCACATTCACAACCTCGATTGGCTCTTAATAAAGTTGTATAGCTCTTTCTTCTGGCATTAAGAGCCTAGAAAGCTCTCCAGGTACTTCACAAACTTCCTCCCCTTCGTCCTCGGCTTGGTAGATCAGATTTTCTAAGTCATAATTGGCAATAGCATAATTGTTATCAATGAGATCCAGTGTAACACTCCAATTCTACCCCAAGCAATTAATCGGAAAATCAAAGTATAAAAATTTCCAATATAAGCAGGATGTCACATATTCAACAAAAATACATAAACCAGTCATGCTTTTAGAATAGATACATAACAGTTAAAGAAGAGGAATGAACATAACTCATAAATATAGTCTCCATAGCATAAACCAAACTTTTATTAATTATGCAGCGAATTCATAATAATCCTCTAAACAAGATATAGCATCTTTTGAATCATGAAACAATATCAATACAATAAACTCCTTAAATAACAACATAAGGTTCAATAATTAAACAACAAAACAGACAAGCGTTCATTTCCCCCCCGAGTGCTATGTATCAGAGCAAATGACACCAGACTCGAACTTACAAGGCTATCGACTACTCATCTTGGTTACCTGCACGTTACCAATAAAGGGAAACATTCAAACAGAAGGGTGAGATATCAAACTATATAAATAGGGTTATGATAAACAATATATTAGGTAAAGAATAAAAAGAATCACCACTTCATACAACAATAACTCCACACTTCACAAATCATCAACACCACAATTCAACATATACGACTCGAATATGAAACTCGAAACTATGCGAATGCATATGGTACCATCAGAGTAAAACTCCCAACTTAAATATTTTCCAGTAATTCTGAGGCATAAGACATAAGCCTTCTTCACAAACCATTTTGCCAATACAGGCCTTCACATAATCTGCCAATACAGGCCTTCACAATATTCGCCAATACAGGCCTTCACAAATGCAAATGTATGAATGTACAACACATACAACAACATCATTAAACACTTCACGAGGCATACAACTATATCACTACTTCACTGGCCATAGGCCTACAACGTCATCAACGTAATCAACAACAATTCATGGCAACAACATATTCATTATATATTCACTAGGATTCACACCATAAGGCTACCCACGGAAATAATTCATAATCACATCATTAGAGTCACAACATTTATTCACAACATAGATAGGTAAAGAATATATGATTCACCACTTCATACAACAACAACATAAAGCAACACAATTTACCAACACATCAATTCAACTTATAACATCACCAGGCATAAACAACACTTCAAATAAGCAACAAAATCAATGACTCCAAATGCGACTCAACTGTGCAAATGCATGTGGTACCATTGGATCAGAACTCCCAACATAAATATTTTCCAGTAATTCTGAGGCACAAGGCATAGCCTTCAACTTAGAACATGCCAATCCAGGCCAACATAGGTGAGCATTCGCTCCAACTTAAAACATGCCAATGCAGGCCAACTTTAATGCCATGCTATGCTATGCGACGATATAAACAACCACAACTTGACAACACAATAACAACAACAACATAACATCGGTCGACATAACAACAAATCACACCGTTCAACATTGGCTAAAGGCCTACAATACAACATGTCAACGAAATCAACAATTTTTCATCGATCAACACAAAATAACATAACATTAGTCATAAGACCTATATTCAACAATGTCCATAAACCGGACGAAACGACTTAACCTGCTGTAGTGGGAATTCGGCATAATCGACATAATTTCAACAAAAAGACATATCCATAATTTCCTACTAATTAAACTTAGTTACCTAGTCAAATTTCATTAAATTCCCGACAACTAATTATACCGCCTAATTCGGCTACTGATCAATGGTTCTACACAGGAATTTAGTAGTTACATAATCATTGCTTCATTCACTAATTATTGTTTTATTCATTATCACCATATTTTATGCTTTGGTGTGCAGAAGAATCAAACATGACGAATCGGGATGGAAAAATTGCATAAGTCTAAAATTCAGAAAAATTTTCTATAGCAGCTGACATGGGTGGCCATGTTGCCTGACACGGTTGTGTCAGAAGAAGGAAAGGGAAAGGCGTGGCATTCAGAGGCTGACACAGGTGCCCGTGTCAGCTGACACGACCCGTGTCAGCTGACACGACCCGTGTCAGAAGGCCTGAAGCTTAGAAAACCAATTTTTCCTCCCTTTACACATGTGACTTGTTCTTGTTCATTTCTTGTTTCAATTTACCCATTTATCTTAGCTTAGCATTAACCCAACACAGTTCAAATACAACAAATCACAACACAACTTAAATCAATCGTTAATTTCAATAGTAACACAACCAATTTCTCAGCACAACATTATAGTGAGACTAATACCCTAAACCCAAATCAAAATTCATCATACTCCCATTTATTTAGCAAGAACCCCACCCTTACCTTGGATTGAGTGCAGGTCTAAGAAATTTCAATGGGATTTCTTGGAATTTGACACTAGTAGCAACCTCCTCTTGTTCTTCTTCTCCTCTCAAAACCCCATTCCTCTTTCTCTTCTCTTTTTCCTTCTTTTTCATGATAACACTAACTCTCTTTCTCCTCTATTCCTATTCCTAATACAATAATATTATTATATTTTTTAATAAATCTAAATGGGCCTAAGTGACATACCCCCTTATTACTTCACAACACAACAAACTAAGCCCAATATCATATTTAAGCTTCATAATAAAAATAATACCTCAACTTAATTCCACCAAATTAAATCTGATTATTTATCATGCCACTAAATAAATAATTCCGACTTCGATGATAAAAATTTGAATTAATATAAAATATTCAAAAATATTTAATTAAATAAATAATTAAATATCAGGGTGTTACAATCTAGGGTGGATATGGATCTGCAATTCATTGTGTGGGTGTGTGTAAGAACACATAGCTATTTTGTAAGTAGTAAAACAAAAGAAAGACAAAGAGCACAAAATTTGAATGCAAATGTCTAATGATTTATTGAATGAAAATATGTTAATGAAGTATTACAACCCTAACAAATGAGCCGTTGTGCCCCGGGTAAGGCACAAGGCTTGAAGTTATTGTTTTAAAATTACATAACCAAAGCTTGAAATCAAGAAAATAGAAAATAGAATTTACTCTTGACTAAAGGATATTGGTATAATGCCTTCAGTCTTCTAATTGTTGAGCCCGTTGTTGGTGGTAGGAAAAATCCATATGTATAGGTTGTAGTCACTGTCAGCATCTTCTACCGCATTGACTCCATTGTTGCTGACGCAGAATGGTGGTCTTCCAACATGTGCACAATGAATAGCTCTCTGAGCCTCTATAGTGAAATCCAAATCAAATTTTTCAGACTTGTAAGGAATGTCAGGAAGCTGACCCCAAGTAGTGCAACCACCTTCTTCTACCACCGATTTAGCGTCCTTCAGAGAATCCATTCTGGGTGCAACCCTGGTGTTGTACCCCAAAATTTGCCCTCCCATATTTCTCAAAATATTTCAAGAAAAATTCACAAGTCCAACCCGGCGCGTCATATTCAGGTATTCTTTCGTCAAGATATCTCTGATAACGTATTCTCAAATTCAGGTTCAGCTCAAGAGTCAATTCTTTAAAGAAGGTATCCGAATGTGTGAGTTTTCTCGAAGAAATATGGTGAAAAAGTGTGCTGAAAGTGCAGTTTTTACGCGCTAAAAATTCATAACTTGAAGATCGTGGCTTGTTTTGAACCCGTTCCGGTGGCCAAAATTCCGTCTTGACATTATCTACGTTTTCATCTCTCACTGCTGGAAGCCAATTTCGATCAGAAGGTCTTCAAAAATGTGGATTTATCAAGTATTTTCATACAGAAAATTTGTGACAGAAGTTTATTTGCGTCATGTTCAGAAAATCATAACTTGGTCGATTTTCATCGTATCGAGCTGGTTCCGGCGCCAACATTTCACAAATTGAGTTGGCCACATTTTCACAGAAGGTATTGAGTTCAAACGGTATTCAAAATGCCTTCATTTTTTGCTCAGAGTGCGTGACACGCTGAAAATCCTGAATGCTGAATATTATTTCATCTGGGCCGAAACTTCGAAAATTCATAACTCGGTCAATTTTTATCGGATTGGGCTCATATTTTTACACAAGGTCACTGACTCATAGATCTACAACTTTTCTTCAAAAGTCGAGACCGGATTATGCTCCGATCAATACCAGTTTTTTATTGAAGAACGTGTCAGAGTCGACACTAGAGCTCAAAATAAGTTTGTCTGAGCTGAAACTTCAAAAATTCATAACTAATTCACCGTTTATCCGATTGAGCCGATTTTCGGACAGGAGTTAGTTATCGATGTCAGCTACATTTTGTTTTCACATTTCAACTTCAAAAATTGCACTTAAGTCCCTGCGATTTAGCCTGGAAAGTGACGAACTCAAGTGAACATTGGAGGCCCAATTGCACATTCAAAGCCCATTTTCTTTACCCTAATTTCCATTATATAATCACCTTCTTTTCACACAAACCAGAGAGGAGGAAAAGAGAGAAAAAAACTTGCCACAACACTGTTAGAATATCAAATTCTTTCAAGAACCCTAAAACCTTGAAATCCTTATTACACATCCCTCTCTCACTACAAACAAGCCATCACAGTTACAAACCAACACCTCACTACTTCTTCAGTAAGGATAAGGCTGGCTTGATCTCCATGATCCAAAGGGCATAAAAGCATTCAGTTCACTAATTTTCCAGTAAGGGTAAGATTGATTTGATCTCCATGATCAAAAGGGTATAACCATTCATACATGCCATATTGTGCCTAAACATTAAATTTCTTCATATATTGGCTTTATTTGTATTTTATGATTTTATTTAATGTGTTCATGAGATTCAACACTGCAGATTTAGACAGGATCTCATGCAGGTTCATTAAGGAACGTTGAAGCCAAAAGCCAAATGGCCAAAAGCCAAATGGCCAAAAGCCAAAAGCCAAAAGCCAAAAGCCAAATGGCCAAAAGAACAACTTATGCATGACACCAATACATGGCGAGACAGACATCCTGAGAAGATTAAGGAACGTTGAGGCCAGAACACAAATGGCCAACAGCCAGAACACAAATGACCATGAAACCCAATCCAATGGCCAAAGAATGCAGACCGTTCAAAAAAACCTCCCCTTGGGCCTGAAACTCCCCTTGGTTTGCATCCTTTTTAATTTTATTTTCTTTTCTTTTCTAATTCTTTTTTAATTGTTTTAATTGTTTTTTTTACCATAAAATAATTTTCTATAATAAAAACATAAAAAATCAAAAATACAAATATCTTTAATTATTATTAATTTCATCACTAACCTTTTTTTTGTAAATAAACTCTAACAATTAACTTAGTTTAATTTAGGTTTTTAAACTTTAATCTTTTTCTTAATAAGTAAAAAGTATCTAGAATTAGGTTTTTTTGAGATTTTCATCTTTTTCTTAAATAAATTATTAATCATCATTATTTATCATTATTATTAATTATCATTAATTTTGTAAATAAACATGTACATTAAATATTATGTAAATTAGGTTTTAAACTTTAACTTTTTTTTTAATAATTAAAAATATTTAGAACTAGGGTTTCCTTCTAATTTTAAATTATTTTCTTTATTTTCATAAATACAAAAAACCTAAAAAACATTTCTTTTCTTTAATAAAATAAATAATTAACTTTCTTATTTCAATTTAATTTCAAAAGGGTCCAACGCCCTCGAACGTTCAACTTTAATTCTTTCGCGCATTTATTCTTATTTTCCTTTGTGAATATTATGTAATTGCTCAAGCCTTGTAATAGTAATTAGGAATTTATTTACTTTCCGCATTTTTTATTCAAAACGGGTCTTTGTTAATTTGGCGATGTATAGACCCGCGCCTTGTAATAGCGTAGGATTTATCTTTCCGCACTTTAATTTCCGCACTTTTAAACTGCTAAACTTTGCATGAAAGAATGAATGGCCTAAATTAAAAACAAGCGTAGATCACCATGATACATGTACAAGATAAAACATAACTGAAAATAACACACAAATCCACACACCACTCTTAGGGTACGCCTCACTGTTGCCTTGCCCTCGAAACGTGGTCGTCGAGTATAGGACGTTTTAGTAAGTCCTTATGTCCATGACATGATCCAGTTGCCTCGAAACGGTTGCCTCAGACTAAAAAATGATCAATGGCATAATGGTAGCTTCTAAGGTGTCCTACTGTTGCTCTGGTGACCACACTGTCCCGATAAAACGAATTGACCCGAACACCTCCAACGGTGGTGCTACCTACCTCTCAATGGTGGGATGGCACTACCTTAAGGACATTTGCACAGCCTAATTCCTTAGGGTAGGTAGATGACTCATAAATACTTGCTCTAATTCAAGACAAATCAAAACTCTTTTCACACCGACACTTTCAAAAGGCTTTCAAAACAATTTTTCAAACACTCTTGAGGACTGATACAAGAGTCGATCTGAAATCTTTAAACGAAACTTTTTCAAACTCACTCACAATTGAAAAGCAAACACTTTTGAAAACACAATGAGCAAGTATCTAAGAGCCCATGGATAACCATGGATAGAAAGGGTGCTAACACCTTCCCTTTCTATAAATCTACCTCCCGAACCGAGAAACTATCTCATAAGGAATTTTGCTGTGCTTTTGTCCTGTCCATGTTGGAGAAAATAAAAGACGGTGGCGACTCTTGCTTCCGCAACATTTCGCGAAACCAGCGTTAAACAGTCAGTTTCAGATCCACCGATCACAGAACTGGCGACTCTGCTGGGGAATCTTTTAAAGTGAGGTGTACCTTAGGACTAAGATCACTTGTGTTTTCAATTGTTGTGCTTGTTTGCTTTATTATTGTGGGACTGTCTTGGGAGTTCTATAGATCCTAACCCGAATCTGGGGGATACCTTCTTAGAAAGTAGCAACAAGGCTGTGAGGGAACTGTGCGAGGTATACCGACATGGTTGAAGCAGTCTGCTACATTGATGTGGCACTTTGGTGAGTACCGGTAACCCTTGAGTCCAGTCAAGGAGAGTACGGGGCCGCCGCGTGGTGTCGTGAAGCATCAACTGACCTTAGGAACCTTAATTGAACCATCTTGGCCTCTTT
Source organism: Vicia faba (assembly GCA_948472305.1). Classification (NCBI taxonomy): domain Eukaryota; kingdom Viridiplantae; phylum Streptophyta; class Magnoliopsida; order Fabales; family Fabaceae; genus Vicia; species Vicia faba. The sequence goes on from OX451736.1 coordinate 783,701,622, forward strand.
AGGGTAGTGAGATAACTGACTTTGGTGCAGTCCGAGGTTGGTTGATACTCGATACTACACTCAATTAAGGGTTGTTTTCTTGGAATATTTCGGTCGCCAGTTCAGTGGCTAAATCAAAACGATGAACAATGAAAGCAATCCAATGATATTGGAACCCTTAGAACCCGGTTACTTCTGATAGGACGGGTTGAGCCCACCAACTTCAAGAGGGTAGTACCCCAAACTTCATGCTGGCCTAAACTCTAAGGGCTCTCTTGTGTGACTTGTGTGCCTTCCAACTTGACTATTTGCATGCTTGTCATCTAACACATGAGTTTCTTGCAGGGTGTGCTTACAGTCCTTAATCTGGACTCATAACAGGGTTACATATATCACTCCACGCATAGCATAACATCATACCATCATACCATTGCATACATCCTGCATAAGGACTAACCCATTTCAAGGATCTCAAGGGTATGTGATGCAGGTCATGATGAATCAAAATATCTAGCAAGGGGCAAAAGGGGATTTATTTTCCTCTAGCCAAGGTTGTCAGGGGCTATGACCCACTCGATATGGTGAGCCTTGACTCTTGAAGAAGGACGCTCAGCCACATGAAGTCCCTTCAATCAAGCTACCCAGATTCAAGTTCTAATAATTTTCTTGTTTACCCCGCGAGATCCTTGAAAACATTGCATACATATCATACATATCATTGCATTACAGGTACCCTTTTGACAGGTCACTTACCTTCTTCGCTGTTTATTTCAGCAATGGCTTCCCAACAAGATAACCAGGGTCTTCATGCTCAAGAGACTCAGTTCAGGGAAATCTTCCTAAGCCTATCCAAGGGGCAGGAAGAGTTGAGGACACTCCTCATGGGGAATCTGGCCAAGAAAAGTCCCAAAGATGACAAGGACGAACGGTTGAAACGTATGCAAGCTGAGGTAGATACAATGAGAACCCAGATGCTGGGGCAAATGGCTCTCATCCAAGGCTTAGCTCGGGAGCAAGAAGAGTTGAGAACCATGGTCAACCAGCTTCACCAAGAGAGATACAACATGAAGCAAACAGTCCAAGTCAGGGACCAGGTCATTGATCAGCTTCCAAGAGGACAAGGGTCTGGTGTGGTGAAGAATATACCTCTCTAAATTTCTACCACTTCACAGGTCCAACCACAACCTCGCCCAGAGCAACGGGTTGATCAGAGCAAGCCCAGGAGGCAATTCACCCAGCTCAATATATCGTTGTCCCAAGCTTTGCAACACCTGCTGAAGTTGAATCTGGTGACATTGATAGGACCTCACCCTAATCCTAAGACTTCTTCACCCAACTATAATCCTGGGGCTAGGTGCGCATACCATTCTAACAGCCCGGGACATGATACTGACGACTGTTGGAAGTTGAGGTACAAAATCCAAAGCCTGATTGATGAAGGAGCTGTGGAATTCACCCCAGATAGTCAGGTCGAGTTCTTCTACTATCCCTGTGAGATTCACCATTTGAAGTGACAAGTCCTGAAATGAGAAGACTTTTTGTCCATTAGAATTTTCAAGTTGTAATTTTCTTTTGATTGTTCAAACAATTATCATGTCAAACGCTGTTATTTCATTAATGCATCGCATATGTCTGTTTTGAATCAATATATTCGCATTCGCTATATTCAAACTGCTTTCATTTTTTGATGCCAACTCTCAATTAATAATCCTAAGCCTCTTGAGGGAGGATGACGAAGACGATACCACAATCTACAGTATGCTTTTGAACAGACCCCGCTGATGAGGTACAGGCATTGTTTCAATTTCTAAACACTGGAGTTATAAGGAAGATAATCCCTCGTCAACCCCTTTGAGCCAAAGAAGCAGGAGTTTTTCTTTTCGAAAATTAAAACCCTTTATCATAACCTGGGGCAGGGTAGTTCTCTCAGTTGATCCAAGTGCATAACGAATGGCACCAAAGAGGTCTTACAAAACAAAAGACAATGATGGTTCCGAATAATCATAAAGACAGACAGTCATTACCAAAAAAAAAAACTAAAGCCCAATAAGTCAAAACCTATGAAGGAGACTTACAAAACTGGGGCATCCCGCTGACTGTAATTCCAAAAGAAACAGTTCAGGAAAAAAACAGGGATAATGAAATCAAAAAGAAAGAGGTCCAACAAATCCTCAACAAAAGGAAAGGACTTCCTATTCAAATGAATTGTCAACATCCGAACCATCATTGGAATATCAGGACAAAGACCCAAACAAGGTCAAACGCACGATCAGCTGAGTTTAGGTTTGAAGAACATTACGAAGAGCGGGTGGGTACAAATAAAATTTGAGCCTTTACCCTTTGTTTCTTAAACCGTGAACCTGGCCACGTTATAACCCTTAAAAGTCCTAGATGAAGCATGGGTTAATTCGAAAGCATACTGTTACAAAGGTATCCTGACTCCTTAAGGCTTGCTGCAAAATACTGAGTTGACATCACAGTTTACAAAAAATTCACTTGTTTTTATGAAAAAATGCATTTTCAGAAAACTTCAAGACAGACATAAGCTTTGCATTCTTGATATAATACTGTTTGCGTATGACTATTTGTTCGAACAGCAGAGAAATTCCACGAAGAATATCTAGTGAACAAAAGCACTTCCAATCAAGGGGCACGGCATGATCATTGTCCATCATCTGGGGCAGTTAAGTCAAGATTCGGAGAATCTCTCAAAAGGCCAAATAGCCTGGGGCAAATCTCCGTCTAAGTCACTTGGGGCATTGGACGATCAAACGAAGATCTTCTGGTGGCATGGCTACACTACTGACAGGGGCACCTCCCTACATCCTGAGAGCATGGACATAGTCGAAAAAATACTACGCAAAATAAAACACCCGCTAGGTTGACACACCTAGGCAAAAATAAGGGCTTCCCAGCGAACCAAAAGGGTTCGGGCAAAAATAAGGGATGAATATGAAAAAATCTGTACACCCGGCAAGTCGAAAACCTGAAAAGGCGGCTTGGGCAAAAAATGGGTATCCCGGTGGACTGAAAACCCGAAAATGGCGGTCCAGGCAAAAATTAGGGATCAAAGCGTACGACTATGTCCCGTCATCTCGTCACTTGCCTACCAGAAGATTTGTCAATCGGCAGCCGTCAAACACCTCCACAAGTATCTTCTAACATCAGAAACAGGGGCAGTAATGAGTTGTCTAAAGCAATTTAATTGCTCTGTCCACCAAGGTACCAAGGTAAGTTCGGCTGAAGAGTGTAACCAAGATGTCTTAATTCCCCAGGAGAACTTAATTAAACTCCCCAGCAGGAAGCTTATCCCCAGTAGATTCCGGAAGCTTGTCATCCGCACAGTACGAACGCTCCCCCGGATTTATTCAAAGGTTATTTCCCCACCAGGATATAACTGGGTTATCCTCAGCCAATTGCCACGAAAAGATCGTCCCCGGCAAAGTCTTCATATCCCCAGTAGGGTTCATCCAATCTTCTAACATAGCTCAACAATGGTATCCCCAGCGTAGTTATCATCAAACCTCAGCGAAGTACCTCTCTTTCCCCACAGAGTTCACTCCCCGCAGAGTAATTTATTTTCCAAGTTTATTCCCCAACGGGGTCATCTTCTCCTACCGGTATTCTTGCAACATCAGCCCAGGATTCAACAAGCTCCCAGCATTCGTCAAGGATTTATTTTCCTAGACGAGAATACATTCATAAACATCGCATATTCATACATTATATCATGCATGCATCATATCACATAATCTCATTTATGCTGAGAATATCACCGCTTGATCCGTACCATGCATTGCATATGACTGACCTTTACCTTTCAGGAAGGATACAGTTAAATGATCAGCTATGTCAAAAAAGACAAAGTCAGTCAAAATAGACAAATCCAGTCAAAAGAAGACAAGTCCAGTTAAAATTACTTCAACCCGTCGTTATAGACACTCATCGTTATAGACACTCATCGTTATAGACACTCGTCGTTATAGACACCCGTCGTCATAGACACTCGTCGTCATAGACACTCGTCGTCATAGACACTCGTCGTCATAGACACTCGTCGTTATAGACACTCGTCGTCATAGACACTCGTCGTTATAGACACCCGTCGTTATAGACACCCGTCGTTATAGACACCCGTCGTTATAGACACCCGTCGTTATAGACACCCGTCGTTATAGACACTCGTCGTTATAGACACTCGTCGTTATAGACACTCGTCGTTATAGACACTCGTCGTTATAGACACTCGTCGTCAAAGACACTCGTCGTTATAGACACTCGTCGTCATAGACACTCGTCGTTATAGACACTCGTCGTTATAGACACTCGTCGTTATAGACACTCGTCGTTATAGACACCCGTCGATAAAGACCACCCGTCCATGGAAATAACCTGTCAGTAGAGACAACTCACCAACCTAACATTACCAGACTCGATTCCTGTATCTTGCCAGGGCACATCTGAAGAGTTCGAAGATCCGATTCCTGTATCTCGCCAGGGTGTATCTGTTGACGACTAAAATTACCAGACTCGATTCCTGTATCTTGCCAGGGCACGTCTGAAGAGTTCGAAGATCCGATTCCTGTATCCTGCCAGGGCACGTCTGAAGAGTTTAAAGATTCGATTCATGTATCCAGCCAGGGCACATCTACGTAAAGAGTTTGAAGATCAACTCCTGTAACAGGCCAGGTAATTATTTTTCTTTCTCAGGTACGCAAGTTCTCGCTAAGGAATCTCTTACGCGATCGACACCTAGGTGGCGTCTATAAGCCCATCTCCACATACCTACAGTCTCCAAATGGCATCTGTAAGCCCATTCCCTGCATCACACTGCTGACATTCTACTATGTGAGTGCAAATTTCTGGGTACTCTAGTGTTCAATCATCTTCCACCTTCAGATTACGAAAGGCACGCCAGTCCATCTACATCCTCAGGTCTAAGAAGATTGAACAGGGGCAACTGTTGTACCCCAAAATTTGCCCTCCCATATTTCTCAAAATATTTCAAGAAAAATTCACAAGTCCAACCCGGCGCGTCATATTCAGGTATTCTTTCGTCAAGATATCTCTGATAACGTATTCTCAAATTCAGGTTCAGCTCAAGAGTCAATTCTTTAAAGAAGGTATCCGAATGTGTGAGTTTTCTCGAAGAAATATGGTGAAAAAGTGTGTTGAAAGTGCAGTTTTTACGCGCTAAAAATTCATAACTTGAAGATCGTGGCTTGTTTTGAACCCGTTCCGGTGGCCAAAATTCCGTCTTGACATTATCTACGTTTTCATCTCTCACTGCTGGAAGCCAATTTCGATCAGAAGGTCTTCAAAAATGTGGATTTATCAAGTATTTTCATACAGAAAATTTGTGACAGAAGTTTATTTGCGTCATGTTCAGAAAATCATAACTTGGTCGATTTTCATCGTATCGAGCTGGTTCCGGCGCCAACATTTCACAAATTGAGTTGGCCACATTTTCACAGAAGGTATTGAGTTCAAACGGTATTCAAAATGCCTTCATTTTTTGCTCAGAGTGCGTGACACGCTGAAAATCCTGAATGCTGAATATTATTTCATCTGGGCCGAAACTTCGAAAATTCATAACTCGGTCAATTTTTATCGGATTGGGCTCATATTTTTACACAAGGTCACTGACTCATAGATCTACAACTTTTCTTCAAAAGTCGAGACCGGATTATGCTCCGATCAATACCAGTTTTTTATTGAAGAACGTGTCAGAGTCGACACTAGAGCTCAAAATAAGTTTGTCTGAGCTGAAACTTCAAAAATTCATAACTAATTCACCGTTTATCCGATTGAGCCGATTTTCGGACAGGAGTTAGTTATCGATGTCAGCTACATTTTGTTTTCACATTTCAACTTCAAAAATTGCACTTAAGTCCCTGCGATTTAGCCTGGAAAGTGACGAACTCAAGTGAACATTGGAGGCCCAATTGCACATTCAAAGCCCATTTTCTTTACCCTAATTTCCATTATATAATCACCTTCTTTTCACACAAACCAGAGAGGAGGAAAAGAGAGAAAAAAACTTGCCACAACACTGTTAGAATATCAAATTCTTTCAAGAACCCTAAAACCTTGAAATCCTTATTACACATCCCTCTCTCACTACAAACAAGCCATCACAGTTACAAACCAACACCTCACTACTTCTTCAGTAAGGATAAGGCTGGCTTGATCTCCATGATCCAAAGGGCATAAAAGCATTCAGTTCACTAATTTTCCAGTAAGGGTAAGATTGATTTGATCTCCATGATCAAAAGGGTATAACCATTCATACATGCCATATTGTGCCTAAACATTAAATTTCTTCATATATTGGCTTTATTTGTATTTTATGATTTTATTTAATGTGTTCATGAGATTCAACACTGCAGATTTAGACAGGATCTCATGCAGGTTCATTAAGGAACGTTGAAGCCAAAAGCCAAATGGCCAAAAGCCAAATGGCCAAAAGCCAAAAGCCAAAAGCCAAAAGCCAAATGGCCAAAAGAACAACTTATGCATGACACCAATACATGGCGAGACAGACATCCTGAGAAGATTAAGGAACGTTGAGGCCAGAACACAAATGGCCAACAGCCAGAACACAAATGACCATGAAACCCAATCCAATGGCCAAAGAATGCAGACCGTTCAAAAAAACCTCCCCTTGGGCCTGAAACTCCCCTTGGTTTGCATCCTTTTTAATTTTATTTTCTTTTCTTTTCTAATTCTTTTTTAATTGTTTTAATTGTTTTTTTTACCATAAAATAATTTTCTATAATAAAAACATAAAAAATCAAAAATACAAATATCTTTAATTATTATTAATTTCATCACTAACCTTTTTTTTGTAAATAAACTCTAACAATTAACTTAGTTTAATTTAGGTTTTTAAACTTTAATCTTTTTCTTAATAAGTAAAAAGTATCTAGAATTAGGTTTTTTTGAGATTTTCATCTTTTTCTTAAATAAATTATTAATCATCATTATTTATCATTATTATTAATTATCATTAATTTTGTAAATAAACATGTACATTAAATATTATGTAAATTAGGTTTTAAACTTTAACTTTTTTTTTAATAATTAAAAATATTTAGAACTAGGGTTTCCTTCTAATTTTAAATTATTTTCTTTATTTTCATAAATACAAAAAACCTAAAAAACATTTCTTTTCTTTAATAAAATAAATAATTAACTTTCTTATTTCAATTTAATTTCAAAAGGGTCCAACGCCCTCGAACGTTCAACTTTAATTCTTTCGCGCATTTATTCTTATTTTCCTTTGTGAATATTATGTAATTGCTCAAGCCTTGTAATAGTAATTAGGAATTTATTTACTTTCCGCATTTTTTATTCAAAACGGGTCTTTGTTAATTTGGCGATGTATAGACCTGCGCCTTGTAATAGCGTAGGATTTATCTTTCCGCACTTTAATTTCCGCACTTTTAAACTGCTAAACTTTGCATGAAAGAATGAATGGCCTAAATTAAAAACAAGCGTAGATCACCATGATACATGTACAAGATAAAACATAACTGAAAATAACACACAAATTCACACACCACTCTTAGGGTACGCCTCACTGTTGCCTTGCCCTCGAAACGTGGTCGTCGAGTATAGGACGTTTTAGTAAGTCCTTATGTCCATGACATGATCCAGTTGCCTCGAAACGGTTGCCTCAGACTAAAAAAGGATCAATGGCATAAGGGTAGCTTCTAAGGTGTCCTACTGTTGCTCTGGTGACCACACTGTCCCGATAAAACGAATTGACCCGAACACCTCCAACGGTGGTGCTACCTACCTCTCAATGGTGGGATGGCACTACCTTAAGGACATTTACACAGCCTAATTCCTTAGGGTAGGTAGATGACTCATAGATACTTGCTCTAATTCAAGACAAATCAAAACTCTTTTCACACCGACACTTTCAAAAGGCTTTCAAAACAATTTTTCAAACACTCTTGAGGACTGATACAAGAGTCGATCTGAAATCTTTAAACGAAACTTTTTCAAACTCACTCACAATTGAAAAGCAAACACTTTTGAAAACACAATGAGCAAGTATCTAAGAGCCCATGGATAACCATGGATAGAAAGGGTGCTAACACCTTCCCTTTCTATAAATCTACCTCCCGAACCGAGAAACTATCTCATAAGGAATTTTGCTGTGCTTTTGTCCTGTCCATGTTGGAGAAAATAAAAGACGGTGGCGACTCTTGCTTCCGCAACATTTCGCGAAACCAGCGTTAAACAGTCAGTTCCAGATCCACCGATCACACATGGTAACCTTGGGAATAGAGGAAACATCTTCAGTAACGGTAGTTGTCCAAGGAATAACTTCAAAGTCTGGCAGGAAGTTTTGATGAATTCTCCGTCCATCTCAACATACTTGAATTAGTTCAAGTGACTCACCATGTACTCTTCTTCACCACCAACTGTAACAACCTTTCCTCTCACGAGATATTTTAACTTTTGGTGTAGGGTTAAAGTAACAACACCTACCCCATGAATCTAGGGGTTCCCAAGTAAACAAGAATAGGCTAGACGAATATCCATCTTATAGAAGGTAGAATCGAAGACCTACAAACCTACTTTGATCAGGAGATCCACCTCTCCATGCACCATCCTCTTTGAACCGTCAAAGGCTCTGACCATAATATCACTGGGTTTTAGCACAACCCCTTCACAGTCAAGCATGTCTAGAGCACCCTTCGGTAAAACATTCGACGAGGAACTCGTATCAACCAACACATGAGCTAAGGTAATTCCCCTGCATTCAATAGAGACATACAAGGCCTTGTTGTGGTTTCTTCCCTCAGGAGTTAAATCAGCATCAGAAAAATCTAGCCCATTATCAGTGGTTAGGCTAGCAACATAACTTCCAAATTAATCGGCAGAAATCTCTTGTGGCACGTGCACAGATTTTAAGAACTTTACGAAAGCTTGGGCATGGGCTTCAGAACACAGTAACAAAGAAAACATGGAGATTTTAGAGGGGGTCTTCCCCAACTCTTCAACAATTTTGTAATCACTCTTGTAGATAATCTTTAATACCTCCTCAAACTCTTACCTGGAGGTGTCTTTAGCTACAACTTCTTCAGGCACCTCCGTCTGGGAAGACTCCGTTATTTTCTCTTTTCCCTGAGTCTCAGTAGTTGACTCAGTAGCGGTAACTCTAATTGGTGTGGCAGAAATAATTAGAGAGATTTCGAGAGAGAAAATCCTTCCGCTTCTAGTAACCTTATTGGTCCCGGCAATATTGTCAATGGTGGGATCAACAACTTCAGCACCTTCACATTTAGTAGTAGATAGTTCTTGCTTGACACCATGATAGTAGACATCAGCTCCATAGTTATAAGGAATAGCTTTATCCAAAGAATATGGGATGGGTCCGGGTGTAGTAATTATTAAAGGAGTAACCTTGGGTTTGGCAGTGATCCTTACAGGACCCTCGGAAGTGATCCTGATAGGAGTGTCGAATATTACAGATACCTCTTCCAGCTCCAAGTCTTGCAACAAATTCTCGACAGACGGAATCTTCTCAACCAGAATTAGGTGATTGTCCATTAGGCGCTAAATACCTTCTTCCAGCAACTTTAAACTATTGGGTTGGGCTGTGCAGCAGTAAAATCTTTTAATACAACCCAAAAATAAATCGGCCTACAGTAGATTCTTCTTGATAATCGGGAGGGGAGTATCCAAATCACTTACAGTATACACGTGAAGAATATCACCAATAGCACTAATTCCTTTGTTGTGCTTCGGCATTGGTGCAGTAATTACATTGGGAGTCTCTGGAGGATTAAACTCAATCTCTTTGTTGTCAATCATATCCTGAATTTTGTTTTTCAAAGCCCAACAATTATTGGTGTCGTGCCCAGGGCTATTGGAATGGTAAGCACGCTTCACATTTGGATTATAGCAAGGAGAGGAGGCGTTGGAATTCTGAGAAGGCTCCCTTAGTGTTATAAACTCCACCTTCAATAAGTGTTGTAATGCCTGAGATAACAACATGTTAATCTTGGTGAATTGTCTTCTAGGAGCGTCTGACCTACGCTGATTATTTTGCTGTTGTTATTGTACAAGCGCAGGATTAGAAATTAACACCACTCCCACAGACTGATTGTAGTTACTTCTAGTATGACCCTTCTGGTCATAAACAACATTAGTTTCCTTCTTACCGTTGAATGTCTTCTTTACAGCACTCGAAGACGCATCCACTAGAATCTCTCCACTTCGAATTCCACCTTCGACGTGTTCCCCAATTAGAATCAGCTAGGTAAAACCAGATGAAGAACTTCCGATTATATGGTTAAATAAGGACCCTATCAATGTACCCATAAACATATCAACAAGTTCCCTATCATATAGAGGAGGTTGAACTCTTCCAGCTAAGTCTCTCCACTTCTGGGCATACTCCTTAAAGCCTTCATTCGAGCCCATAGTCATACTTTGTAGTTGCACACGGCTGGTGTAAGATCAGCATTGTATTGATATAGCTTGTAAAAAGAACAATCTAGGTCTTCCCAAGTGTGAATTTTAGTTCCTTCCAGCTGATAGAACCATTCAAGTTGTGTCCTAGATAAGCTCTCTTGAAAGAAGTGAACCCATAACTTTTTGTTAGCAATATAGGGTTGGATCTTTCGAACATAAGACTGCAGATGAAGCTTGGGAAAGGAAACACCATCATATTTAGCAAAGACATGGGCGTTGAACTTGTGAGGGATAACAACCCCCAAGATAAGCTCCATCTCTTCAAAATCCAGCCCAGACACTCTCTGGATTTCCATAGCATTAAGTTGATCTTCCAGCTGCTTGCATCTGTCATCAGCGGGAGGATACTGTTCAGCAGAATAGTCTTCATCAGAATCTTGTCCAGAACCAAGGTTATTATTCTCTTCAGCTTTCACACTCTTGCCTCTTCTTCTTGGTAATCGTCTTCGTTTAGGGGAACCTCAAAATCTAGAGCCCTTCTGACCGAACCTTTGAATCTCCTGCCCAGATTAAGAAATACTGTTGGCTTTTTAGTCTTCTTCTTATTCCCTTTCGTTATGAGGGTTTTCAACTCGTCTTGTCCCTTAGATAAGTCCAAGAACATTTTCTGAAACTGAGCTTTCTTGGCTTGAAGTTCTTTCACAGTTTGTTCGAGAACCATCTTTTACTGAAATAAGCAGTAAGAAGATGAGAAAACCTGTACTGGGAGGATACCTGTTATGTGATGATATGCATGATATGTAAATGTAAGTGCAATGTTTTCAAGGATCTTGGTGGGATTTAATTGTTTAAACAAAAGGAAACAAAAGAAATTTTAGTAACAAGCTCAAACTATAAGTGCCTTCTAGGCTTATAATGACATCAAAAGAGTTACAAAGAAGCAAAATATGAACTCAAGTATCCCATGGGCGCTCCCTCTTTGTGTCCATATGAATTGAGGCTTTGTTCTTCTTGGAGTCATTTTGTCAGCTCCAGTACTTTCTTCTCACTGGCATAGAGCTAAGCCTCAAAGGTATTTGTTTCTTCCTTGAGATGAATCAAAGACTTCTATAGTTCTTCGAAGTCAGTAGGCATATCAGGATGAAGAACGGTATAAGGAACATCCCCTTCAATAACAGGATATGACATTTTAAGATTTTGAGCATGAGACCGCACCATTTGTGGTAAGGCACTAGAGGAATTGAATTCTTGTGTCCCAAAGTCTTGCTATCAATCTTGTTTACCATGCCCCAAGCACGTATAAACCTTTGATGGTAATTTTGAGGATCGTTCTCATAGTCGAACACAATACCCTGGATGAGCATATCATGAGGACCGTCCCTTCGAGCGTCACCAAATTGACGTAGAGCTAGAGAAGGGTTATAAGTGATTCCCCCTCTTATACCAAGGAGTGGTACATCAGGGAATTCCCCATAACGATCATAATAGTTATATCTTCCTGAGATCGATAACACCAATGGATATCTGAATGAGCAAGTGACATCAACCTTTCAGACCACCTCAGACCTCGTTCATTCTTTATCACTGATCGGGGTAGGTGCGAAATAAACCACCTGGACAGTAGAGTTATGCAACACGTAAGAGTGTAGCGGTAGAAATGTTGAGACCAAGCCATTGTATTGACTTGACTCACAAAGATCAAATAAAAAATTTCCACCGCGCTTTATTGTTTCCAAAGGAATGGGAAAAGAGTGAATAACCCAAAAAAAGGGGGAGAAAATCTAATTTCGAGGGTTGGTTATGCAAAGGGAAGGTATTAGAACCCTTAACATCTATGGTACTATGTAGGAACCTCTTTGTAAATTTGTGTATTTTGGCTATAAAAGTTGTATACAAAAATAGATTGTGGGGATGAGAAAAAAAGTATTTTTTACAACTTTTGCACCCGCCGTGGTTGCGAATCTTTAGTTCCTACGTACCACCTTTCTTGCAATAGGGGATCAGGGTAATCGTAGTTCACCTTAAAAACTTTAAAACACAAGTGTGTTGGTTAATTTTAAGAGACTAGACATCATCGTCTTATCCGAGTGGAAGAACATACTTACTACACACGATTACGAGAAAGGGGAATTTGCGTCATCTCAAAGTGGAGGATATGGCTTGGATTTTAAAATCAACAAAGCCTCGCTCAACACCCAAGTGGAAAATATTTCACTTCACTACATATCGTAGAAGTATAGTAGCTCGCATCACTACAAGGATTGACAAAAGTCTAATATTTTGAGAAAATTTTAAAATAAAAAGCCAAAAATGGAAAAAAAATGGTTTGAATGAGATTGATTTACTTTTAGTCTTCTCATAAAAATGTCAAAGTATGATTAAGTTTTTTAAGGTTTGATTAAGAAAATGTTTTGAAAAGGCATGGACCTAAGTCCAAGTTTATTGTGAAAGTAATTCAAGTTTAGAAAACAAAAAGAGTTTTGAAAAGGAGGGAGAAGATTTTTGAAATTAAAGAAGATGGGAGGAGATGAAGAGGCTACCCTAAAACATAAGGTAAAAGCTAGGGAAAAGAATCGTCTAACCAACAAGAAGCCAACACTTGACACAATGAGTCAATGTAGAATTCCCATCCTTTGGATTTAAAACTAAACAAGAAAATATACTAAACCTCTTAAGAAAACCAAGCTTCAAATGCATTAAGTCTTCACAAAAATTAGGCAGAGTAACGACTGTTTATAGATGAATTCCTGATTATAGACAAAGCATGTAATTAAAATAACCTGCAAGCAAAGAAAACAAACAACACAATATCTTTAGGTAAACCCCATGAGCTCCATACAAAATAACAATATAAATCACAAGGGTCTCCAAGTAGGCCATGGTCTCTACTCCTAAGTCCAAGAAGTCCATAACTCCATCATGCCAAGGATATTAACCAAATAGTCCAAGTAACCTTTAAGTTTTTTATTTTTAAAGTTGGTTATTAGGTATCTTCAAAAAGAAAATGAAAATCTCAAGTGAGCAAAATAAAAAGGACATAAAGATAAATTCTCAAGTGAGCAAATATGAAAATAGCATGAAATGAAAATGCTAAGATAAATGGTGCATAAAGTAAAAGCATAAAGTAAAAGCATAAAAATAAAAGTCAATTGTTAATGAGTTAGAAATTAGAGGTTAGTTGAATGACCATCTTGAAACTTGCATTTTAAAACTCATTAGAAGATTGATAAAATCAAAACGTCTCAATAACAAGTTTCATTTGCTTTTTGTCAAGTATATCATTCATTTCAAATTCTCGAGGCAACAATAAATTATCAATGATGTTTAAATGATTCACTGAGTTCCCAAATTTATGAAGATTCATTAGAGGATTGATAAGACCAAAGTCTCCTAACAATGAATCTCAAGGTTATTGGATCAAAGGTTTCAAATTAAACATATTTGGGCTTGCAAACATAGGTTTGGGCCACAAATGATCATTTCTCGAATCGGGACAAAATTTAGTGTTATGTTAAGCAATCGTAAGTGGACTTATATAGAATTCGCACCTATTTTTAGGCCGGTCAATAGCAATCTATGTGACATATGTTTGGAGTGATGATATGTAAATCATCCTCTAACAACATGTAGCATAATGAGAAAGGGATAAGATGTATAGGGAAGGGATGCAAGGTATGAAATTAGGGTTTCAAATATCATCAACATCATTCATTCATTTTGGTGGATTTGGTTTCTAAACCTATCAACACCCAAGATCCAATGAAGTTGAAAAATTTGTCACCAAATAATGCCCACGTCAGAATCAAATAAAATATTAAAATAAAATTCAATAAAATAATATTTAAAAGGTTAATTAAAAGGAAAATAAATGGTAAAAATACATAAAGTAATAAAACACGAAATAAAAATCCTTAAAAAAAAGTCAGAGATCAAACATAATTTAATAAAGGTCGACAAATTTTTTTAGAATTTTGTAAAGTCAGAAACTATTTTTTTAAATAAAAGAAATAGGTAAAACAAACTAAAAATGGTGAAAAATATTAAAATCAGAAATAAAAATAAAAAAAGGTTATCAAAATTTGCCAAGAAGGTCAAAGGACCTTTCCATAATTTTTTAGGATTTTAAAATTAAGAAAAATATTTTTAATCAATTAAAACCATTCAATTAAAGTGAAAAATTATAAAAAAAAATCAAATTATAAAATAAAATTGTGAAAAAATAAAAATCAGAAAGAGAAAAATCCAAAATATTTTTAAGAATTTTTTCAGATTTTTTGAGTTGAAAATGAAATTTTTTATGAATTTTTGAAGTTTAAATCAATTAAAATATAAAAATCAAAAAATAAAAATAAAACAAAAAGATATAGGCCATTGGATGAATGTCAAAACACGTTAGTAATCAGATCTAAGGGATCTGGCGCGCTGTACATATCATGGTCCTTATTGAATAAAACATTGGATCCATTATTAAATCAGATTTTTGAAAAAGAACCAAGTGGCGCCTTATCATTGGTTGAGAGATGACACATTGGTCATCTTCAACCTCCAGCCACGCGAATCGCAGTTCTCTTATACTATAAAATTAGGAGCTCAGACCTATGCCATTCGTTTCGTCTCATCAAGACGAAGACAATTATACCCTCGCGAAAAATTTATTTAAAGTGTAGCTCAGTGGATTTGCAAAAAACCAGAAGGAAAAAATTGAATAGGGATTTGAAAATTCATGGCCAAAACACATTTCTAGTTGAAAACAAATGATGCGACTAGTATCATAATGATGAGAGCTTCATTGTGGTAGCAAATTTTGAGAGAATTGATGAAGGAATCTACCTATTGAAGTTCAAATTCAGAGCTCTAAAACTTGACTTAGCTAGCACGATTTAGGATGCTTTAGGGCTTGGTTCTTCTTCTGTTAGCTTCAGTGAAGTTCAAGGATGAAGAATTTATAAAGAAAATGGATTGAGGAAGGTTGTAAAACCAAATTCGAAGTTGCAGAAATATGGGTTAAGGAGAGAGTTGGGCAGGGTGATTCTGGTTGTTCAAGCTTGAGAAAATGAGTGAGATATAACCCTCTATTTATAGGGAAGCAAATGGGATTCTCAAGCATGTGGAATGATGAAGTTTGGAGGGAATTCGTGTGAAGTTGCAAGCATGAAAAGTGTGACTCATATTTTGCTCAAAACTCAGCCAAAACTTGCGTTTCAAGGTGCTAATCACTTCTGGAAGATTATTAATCATGATCAGAAGTAAAAACGTGCAACAATTTAGTGATTAGAAGCTGAATTGTGCATTTCAAATTCTGACTTGGAGGAAAATATCAGTTTCAAGTCGCTGTCTTTAAACTCATGGTGTACATAATTTAGGGAACATTAGGGCATGATTCTTGAAGCATTTGAAAGATAATGTTACAAACTTTATAATGTGCAAAGAGTGAGATCAATTGGATGCTTGAGCTAAAATTTATGATGAGTTAAAGTTGAGAAAAAGATGCTAACTTTTTGTACTTAGAAAAAATTCTAAGTTTTTCTTCAAAAGTGACCTATAATGTTTTAAATTATAAGGCTTTCCTCCAAAATTGAGCTTTTATCAATGATGCTATCTTGAAGTTTACTTCCTAAAGAGCATTATGAAACTTGAATCACTCAAGAATACCAAGTATTGAAAAAGTTATGGTCTTACAAAATTGGTGAAAATTCATGAGGCAACCTATAATCTTTTGGGTTCTTAGGGCATATTCCACTCATTTTCAAGCTTTGCACATAAAAGAAGAGTTGAATTTCACATCCTTAAGATAATTGTGGAAAAAGAACGGGCTCAAGGAGATAAAATTGGCCAAGTTATGACCTTTTGAAGGTACATAAGGGAATTTGATGGCCTATATAGAGGACTTGTAATCTTTATTCATCATTAGGAATCTTACACACCAAGTTTTCTTGAAAATCTTGAAGTGATTAGTTGATAACACTTTAAAGAGAAGCATGTCTTTGGAATCACTCAAAAATACCAAAATATGAGCAAGATATAGCCCTTAGAAGTTCAAAACCCTAGCTCCTAGAGCACCAAAATAACTTGGAAACCCCTTTCAATTTTGACAAACTTTCTTGCACAATTACTCTTTTCATGTAAATAGAAGTTGTTTTGGATGACAATACGAACCCATAGCAACAAAAACCAACTCAAAATGTTAATAATTGTGAGATTTATGCACTTGTGATCAAGAAATCAAGAACTTTCCAATTAGGTCAAACTTATTCAATCAACTCTTGCATCTTTTGATTTTATTTGACAAATTGAGGCATGATGAATCATAGTAGACCTTGTCATGATATTACTTTAAAGCATCTTCAATAATGAAGCTTGAATCTCAATTAAGCTTTGTTGAAGAAGGCATGGAAATAAACTCATGAACATATGAATCAACCTGATGAAATGTGTTGTGCCCTTACCTATAATATCATCAATTAGAGCAAACATTCTTTGTATTTATTAGTTAAAAGTTAATCAACCTAAAACATAGATGATCACAATATATAAATCAAAGTGCTTGGTGATTCCTTATGAGCAAACCTAAAGATAGGGAGAAGAACCAAACCCTAGTGTGATCTTGTCGTGATTGATTTGATATGAGATAATAGAGGAATCTTAGTGGAAAAAATTTAGGTACAACAGTTGCCCTTATTTAAGTGTCTTCTATTCAGAGATAAAAAGGTTAAAATACTCGTGTCGACGCGGTTGAAGATACTTAAATACAAAACAAACCCTATTTTTTGTCCTAAGAGGTCGTGCAATGCTTATGACTGTGCATGCAAATAAACAGATTCAAAGGTGTCTTGGGACACCACTCGGGAAACAGAAAACAAAAGATCAAAAGAAAATTAGACCAGGAAAATAAATCATTGGTGAATAGAAGACTCGACTCTATTGGGGTAAAGCCCAAGGAGGAGACAAACTAATATCAACTCAAACATTGAGGAGAGAAAATAAAGGATAATAGTGATCGACAAATAACCGCAAACTATCCACTCACTAAGAAGATATCAGAAAAGGTAATGTAGACCCACAGGGGGAAAGAAGTGGTAGGATAATACCAGCAAACATCAATATTAGGGTAAGTCACAAATGACCAGCATCAGTACTTATAACTGGAAACAAAAGAACTCTTCAGAGTAAAATGAGTCTCAACGAAATACTATCTCCCATAATAATGAGACTACCATCAATCAGAGTAACAAAAAAAATCTCAACAATGAACTATCTCCCATAATGACGAGACTACCATCCATTGGAGTAACAAATCTCAATAATGAACTATCTCCCATAATGGCGAGACTACCATTCATCAGAGTAATAAATCTCAACAATGAACTATCTCCCCTAATGACGAGACTACCATCCATTGGAGTAACAAATCTCAACAACGAACTATCTCCCATAATGACGAGACTACCATCCATTATAGTAACAATCTCAAAAATGAACTATCTCCCATAATAACGAGACTACCATTCATCGGATTAATAAATCTCAATAATGAACTATCTTCCATAATGACGAGACTACCATCCATTGGAGTAACAAATCTAAACAACAAACTATCTCCCATAATGACAATACTACCATCCATTGGAGTAACAAATCTTAACAACGAACTATCTCCCATAATGAAGAGACTACCATCCTTTGGAGTAACAAAATCTCAACAACAAATTACCTCCCATAATGACGAGACTACCATCCATTGGAGTAACAAAATATCAACAACAAACTATCTCCCATAATGACAAGACTATCATCCATTGGAGTAACAAATCTCAACAATGAACTATCTCCCATAATGACAAGACTACCATTCATCAGAGTAATAAAAAAATATTAACAATAAACTATCTCCCATAATAACGAGACTACCATCCATTGGAGTAACAAAATCTCAACAACGAATTATCTCCCATAATGACGAGACTACCATCCATTGGAGTAACAAATATCAAGAATGAAATATCTCCCATAATGACGATACTACCACCCATTAGAGTAACAAAATCATGAATCTTCTCTAGGAACTAACAGACTTACTGGGGAAGTACAGGTTGTTCTAATAAAGAGACTTGTCACTTGCTGTTATGAGAAGGAGTTGTAATAATGACTTCCTGGGGAAATGCCAATATATTCTTGTTAAGGATATAAAATCTTCACGTGAAAAATAAATTCACATTCTCAAAACAGGGCTCAGAGCCTGCAGGAATCAAAATAATAATGTTACCAGGGACCACAGATTCAAACCAGAAATAAATCAGAGTGAAACAATTGACCAAGGCAGCACCTAATGAGAAAAAATCCAAAAGGGGATCATATTCTATCCAGGTAATAAGCTGAATAAAAAGGCTAAAGCAAAAATCTTCCACGAGGGATAACTCAATGGGGAAATTGAAAGGATATACACTTTTTACTTAAGGTTGACAATCAATTGGAGAGAGGGTAACATAACTCTGCAAATAAGGTAATATGCCAACAAAAATTATAATAAATGCAAATGAGTAATGAATTTTAATTCAGCTATGTATGAATGTTATTATAGATATGTTGACAAAACAGACATACATCATTGGGAATAACCAGACAAAACCAGCTTGGGTAAAGTCAACACTCGGCTAAATCACATCCAGGAGGAAAAAATTATAAGAAATTAAGTACCAACTGAGGAAACAAATTCCTATTCCACGGCTTAACTTCACTGGGAAGAAACACAATCCGAAAGTAATCAAATTAAAATAATAAATCAGTACAAATACAGGGATATAACATCCTCCTCCAAGCTTCACCAGGGAACATCACACAGACTTCAATGGGTAAAACAAATGTCTCAATGTCTATATTTCCATTGGAGATTATAATATTAGCTTCTCTAGGGAAGATGAAAATCACATCGTCGAGATATTAACTTGGGATCTCGTGCTGACTTCATTGGGGAGGACAATACCACATCGTCGAGAGGAGCCCAAAATACATTCTTCAATAACAAGAGTGATGATTACACAAACTTCCTGTTAGAACAAAGTTTGGTTCTAATCATATCTTAGAGTTTTGATGATAACAATGAAATAAATTTTGTATAATATATTTTATACTCTGATGTGCATGTTTTCTAATTCAGATGATGTTCTGACTCAAGCATTCTCAAAAGTGAAACATCATTCTACGATAAGCAGAAAAATGATAAAGAAATTCCTAAGAAATTATATGTAAATGCAAGTTTTAAGAAAACTCTGAAGGAAGCACTCCAAGGAAAAATCTGATGAAAAGTAATCTTAAGCAACCTCTAATAAAGCTAGCTGAAGCAAAGATTTGAAAGAACCACGTTGAAAGCAATATCTGATAATGCAAGCTGAAGCAAACTCTGATGAACATAAAATGAAGAAAACTCTTACAGAAGGAGTGATATAGCAAACTCAGATAGAAGAAAAGTTAAAGCAAACTCTGCTAGAAGAAAAGTTAAAGCAAACTCTGATAGAAGAAAAGTTAAAGCAAACTCTGATATTGCAATGCTGCAAGCAAACTCTTAAACTTCCAGAGACAAGCTCTGACAGTACCGTTGATCATTTAATGCTAAGACGGCTAATGCACTCGAGTGGCACTATGCACGAGAGCATTGGAAACATAAAGATCAAGCTAACACGCATCATTAATGCATACACTCTCTTCAAGGTAGTAACGGTCAATATTCGAAGCTATATATAGAAGAACATTTTTTTCAAAGCAAGGTTACTGATCCATGCAAAATATACTGAAGCTCACTATTTTCATTCTTGTAAACTCTTTGTATATAGTGGGTAATTCTTAAGTACTGAGCTAAAATATTAGTGATAAATCACAGTTTGTGATATAGCTTATTAGAAGCATTCTGATTCACTACTGTTAAGAGATAATATTTGTAATTGTTCCTTGAGAGACCCGTTGGGTCAGATTTCTCAAGAGGGCTAGGACTAGTTGAGTCTTATAGGTGTTAGTCACAACAGTTTGGTTATGCATTGTAATTGTTCCTTGAGAGGCCAGTTGGGTCAGATTTCTCAAGAGGGCTAGGACTAGTTGAGTCTTAGAGGTGTTAGTCACTTTCAGTTCGCTTGTGCATTGTATTGTTAGTCACAACAGTTGGTTGTGCACTTGTAATCAGTTTTGATTATAGTGGATTAAGTCCTCGTTGAGAGAGGCGAAATCACCTTGGCGGGTGGAATGGAGAAGTTTGAGTTTCAAACGAACCAGGATAAAAATACCTGTGTCCTTCCATTATTATTACGCGAGAAAAATGAAAAACTTATTCAACCCCCACCCCTCCCTTCTAAGTGTTTTCTCACCCTTCAATTGGAATTAGAGCTCTAGTTCTGGGTGCAAACACCTAACAGTGTCAGAAAAAGATCCAGAAGGAAAACACTATGGCAACTGAACAAAACAACAACAACTGCACCAAGCCTCCTGTGCTTGATGGAGAAGACTTTGAATACTGGAAGGATAGACTAGAAAGTTTCTTTCTAGGTCATGATGTTGATTTTGTGATATGGTCCTAGATGGTTACACACATCCAGAAGACAAAGAAGGAAACAAGATTGACAGAAAGAACATGGATAAACAACAGAAATTAGATTTCAAAAATCACCACAGAGCCAGAAATATCTTTCTGAACGCTATCTCTAAAACTGAATATGAGAAAATCACCAACAGAGATACAACACATGACATGTTTGAGTCTCTCAAAATGACTCATGAAGGCAATACTCAAGTAAAAGAGACAAAAGCTTTGGCTCTCATCCAGAAGTATGAAGCCTTCAAAATGGAAGAAAATGAGTCCATTGAAGCTACGTTCTCAAGATTCCAAACTCTGACTGCTGGCCTGAGAGTTCTGAACAAAGGATACACCAAGGCAGACCATGTTAAGAAAATTATCAGAAGTTTACCCAGAAGATGGGCACCTATGGTTACTGCATTCAAAGTGTCAAAAGATTTGAATGATGTATCTCTTGAAGAACTTATCAGTGCATTAAGAAGTCACGAGATAAAACTTGATGAACATGAGCCTCAGAAGAAAGGTAAGTCTATCACCCTTAAATCTATTAAAAAAATGTGAAACTAACGCTTTTTAGGCAGAAGAAGGAAACTCTGAAGAATCTGCATCAGAAGAAGATGAGTTATCTCTGCTCTCTAGAAGGATAAACCAGATGTGGAAGCACAGACAAAAGAAGTTCAGAAACTACAAGAGGTCAGAAGATAAACCAGAATCTTCTGGACATAAGAAGTCAAGAAGAAGAGATTTAGTATGCTATGAATGTAAAGAACCAGGACACTACATAAGTGATTATCCTAAGCTACAAAGAGAAATACCAAAGAAAAGGTTTGGAAGAAAGAAATGCATGATGGCCACCTGGGATGATTCAGAATCTTCTGAAGCTGAATCTGACTCAAAAGATGAGCATGCTAACCAAGCATTTATGGCTACCACGGTAGATGACGATGACTTAGACTCTGATTCAGAACCAAAAGAGGTGTTCTCTGAATTCTCTAGAGCCGAACTTGTAGAAAGCTTATCAGAACTTCTTGAAAACTACAGTCAACTCAAAATCAAATACAAGATACTCAAAAAGAATCTTGCATCTGATTTTGAGAAACTTGAAACAGAAAACTATGAACTTAAAGAATTAATTTTAAACTCAAATAGGAAGTTCAAAAAGTTCAAAAGATTTCTATTTCAGATTCTGCTTCAAGTTCAAGAGATATTCTTAAAGAATATGACTCTAGTTTTCAAACATTTCTTGCTAAAAGCATAGATAGAAGCAAAATGGATTCAATGATCTATGGTGTTAATGGAAATAACAGAAGAGGAATTGGATATGAAACTCCCAAAGGGAAAGAAACATATAAACCTAAATCAGTTGAGGAAATGGTTATCACATATAAACCACTGCACAAACAATTTAGTTTTGGGCACACACATGATATCAAATACACATCTCACTCTGAAAAGTTTTATGCTAAATCAAAGTTCAAACAGAACTTTAGAAACTCTAACCAAAAAGGACCCCAAAAGGATATGGGTACCTAAGGAGAAAATAATATATGTTGCAGATGTCCTTAACAACATAGTTGAAACACCAGTCATGGTACCTGGACTCTGGATTCTCACGACATATGACGGAAAGAAATTCTATGTTCCAAAGTCTGAAACTTAAATCTGGAGGAGATGTCAAATTTGGAGGAAATCAGAAAGGAAAGATTATTGGTTCTGGAACCATTGAAAACAGTAACCTTCCTTCTATAACTAATGTTCTGTTGGTAGAAGGATTAGCGCATAACTTGTTGTCCATAAGTCAATTAAGTGATAACGGTTATGACATAATCTTTAATCAAAAATCATGTAGAGCTGTTAGTCAAAAATATGGAACAATCCTTTTTACTGGCAAGAGAAAGAACAATATCTATAAAATTGATTTTTCTGACCTTATAACTCAGAATGTAAAATGCCTTATGTCTGTTAGCGTTGAGAAATGGGTCTGGCACAGAAGATTGGGATATGTTAGCATGAGAAGAATATCTAAAATTAAGAAACTCAATCTGGTCAGGGGACTTCCCAATATGAAGTTCAACTCAGAAGCTCTGTATGAAGCATGTCAGAAAGGAAAATTTTCAAAACCTTCTTTTAAGTTAAAAAAATTTGTTTCTTCCTCTAGGCCATTGGAACTTCTTCACATTGATCTGTTTGGACCAGTTAAAACTGCATCCATCAGAGGCAAGAAGTATGGATTGGTCATTGTTGATGACTACAGCAGATGAACATGGGTTAAGTTTTTAAAACACAAGGATGAGTCACATTCTGTGTTTTTTGACTTCTGCATCCAAGTGCAAAATGAAAAAGAGTTTAGAATCATAAAAGTTAGAAGTGATCATGGAGGAGAATTTGAAAACCATTATTTTGAAAAGTTTTTTTTAAAGAAAATGGAATTTATCATGATTTCTCTTGTCCTAGAACTCCCCAACAAAATGGAGTTGTAGAACAAAAGAATAGAACTTTGTAAGAAATGGCCAGAACCATGATTAATGAAACCAATATGGCTAAACACTTCTGGGAAGAAGCAGTGAACACAACATGTTATATTCAAAATAGATTCTCTATAAGACCTATTCTTGAAAAGACTCCTTATGAACTGTGGAAAAATAGAAAACCCAACATTTCATATTTTCATCCTTTTGGATGTACTTGCTATATTTTGAATACTAAAGATAATCTGAACAAGTTTTATTCTAAGGCACAAAAGTGTTTTCTGCTTGGATATTCTGAATGCTCAAAAGGCTATAGGGTATACAACACAGAAACTCTAATTGTTGAAGAATCAATCAAAGCCAGATTTGATGATAAGCTTGGCCAACAAAAGTCAAAGCAGAATGAAAATCCTGCAGGTACAGAAGATCATCTTACAAACTATGAAGAGTCAGAAGCAAAGGACAACTCAGAAGATCCTTCTATTGCAAATGCTCTGGACAATCTAAGAATTTCTAAACAAACCTCACAGAAAATATTCCCCAGAATCACATCAGCACATCCAGAAAATGTGATTATTGGAAAGAAAGAAGATCCCGTCAGAACAAGATCCTCCCTCAGAAACAATGAAGAATCACTGTTTGGATTGGTTTCTCTGATTGAGCCAGCCTCAATAGAGGAAGCTCTGCAAGACAATGATTGGATCCTAGCTATGCAAGAAGAACTAAATCAATTTTCCAGAAATGATGTGTGGGATCTAGTTCCAAAATCTAAAGGATTCAATATCATAGGAACAAAATGGGTATTCAGAAACAAGTTAAATGAGCAAGGAGAGGTTGTCAGAAACAAGGCACGATTGGTTGCAGAAGGTTATAGTCAACAAGAAGGAATTGATTATAACAAAACTTTTGCCGCAGTCACCAGGTTAGAATCAATTAGATTATTAATTTCTTTTGTTGTTCAACATAACATCTCATTATATCAAATGGACGTTAAAAGTGCATTTTTAAATGGTTACATAGAAGAAGGAGTGTATGTCCATCAACCTCCGGGTTTTGATGACTCAAAATATCCAGAACATGTTTTTAAACTGAAAAAGTCTCTATATGGTCTGAAACAAGCTCCTAGAGCTTGGTATGAACGTCTAAGTAACTTTCTTTTAGAAAAGAATTTTACCAGAGGGAAAGTGGACACTACCTTATTCAGGAAAACACTTAAAAATGACATTTTAATTTGTCAAATATATGTAGATGATATTATTTTTGGAACTTATAATGTCTCTCTTGGAAGAGAATTTGCTGAGTCTATGCAGGCTGAATTTGAGATGAGCATGATGGGAGAACTAAAATTCTTCCTGGGAATTTAAATAAATCAGACTCCAGGAGGTACTTACATACATCAAACAAAGTATGTTAAAGAACTCCTAAAGAAATTCCAGCTATCAGAAAGTAAAGAAGCAAAGACACCAATGCACCCTACATGCATTTTGGGAAAAGATGAGGTAAGTAAGAAAGCCGATCAGAAACTCTACAGAGGTATGACTGGATCTCTTCTCTATCTGACTGCATCTAGACCAGATATATTATTCAGTGCATGTTTATGTGCAAGATTCCAATCAGATCCTAGAGAATCTCACTTAACTGCTGTTAAGCGAATTCTGAGGTATCTGAAAGGTACTACTAACCTTGGACTGTGTTACAGAAGATCCAAAGAGTTTAAACTAGTAGGTTATTATGATGTTGACTTTGCTGGAGATAGAATAGAATGAAAAAGCACCTCTGGAAGCTGTCAGTTTCTGGGTGATAACCTTATCTCATGGTACAGCAAGAAGCAAGCCACTATTGCACTATCAACAACTAGAGGAGAATATATATCTGCTGCTGGATGTAGCACTCAGATGATTTGGATAAAGAGCCAGCTGGAAGATTATCATCTCTATGAAAGTAAGATTCCTATCTTCTGTGATAATACCTCTGCTATTTGTCTTTCAAAAAATCCTATCTTACATTCTAAGGCAAAACATATAGAAATTAAACATCATTTCATAAGGGACTATATTCAGAAAGGAATTTTAAGTTTAAACTTCGTAGACACAGACCATCAATGGGCTGATATTTTTACTAAACCCCTTTCTGAAGATAAATTTAAATTCATTCTGAAACACATCAGTATGGAACTTTGTCCTGAATGAAATTTTTTCTCTACATATGTTTTCAGAAGTTCTGAAATGAATGTTCTGATTAACAACTCTTCAGAAGTTAGAAGAGGAGTTACTTCAGAAACCATCTATAATGTTCTAAAATGTGTCTAACGTTTCATTACAAAAATTGTTCAGAAGTTCATTACATTAAAAAAGCTGTACACGCTATCCTCAGAAGTTGAACGCGTGTTTCAACTCTGAAAGGTCACGCATGTGTGCACTGCTATTGAGACGTCGTTCCTAGGTAATTGTTCAGATTTGATCAAATCTCACGCATCACCTCAATGTCAAATCTCATTAATTTCTTGTAATGATTAATTTTTTTATTCAACTGTTCCAAATTCTTTAATTATTTTATTACTTTAAAAATTCTTCTTCATAAGCTATAAATTTTGTGCAAAATTCCTTTTTTACTTTTTACTCTATCTCTCAAGAGGAATCCTCAACAGAAATCAAGAATCTTCTTCTTTCTCTTGTCTCTCGTAATTCTTAGTTTTATTTTTTCTATTTTTTGTACTTCTGTCCTTTGACATCTTCTATATAAAAATCTTTTGAATCTCTTTATTTTATTTTTTGCTTTTTGATTATGACAAAAAGGGGGAGAAAATGTGATTTTGATCTGATCCATGATAGAAGTTATGGGACTATATCTCAAACATTCCTAACAAAATACAAAGTTTGTTCCTATTTAAGAGATATGCAGGTTCCTCAAGACTCTGAAAGACTAAGCTCTAAACATCACCTGGTAAAAATCTGCTAAAGAAACTCTGAAGAAAAGATCAATAGCTCTTAAAGAAACTCTAAAAGAAAAATGTCCCAAAGCTCTGAAGAACAATCTCAAGAAGTTTCTCTTATGCATTTAAGTTCTTTTATCATTTATTTCAGAAGAAGAAATATTTATCTCAGGGGGAGATTATCAATCTCAGGGGGGAGATTCTCACTCTTGTACAAAATTTCTTAAATCAAAATCTGAATTGTTTTGTCATCATCAAAAAGGGGGAGATTGTTAGAACAAAGTTTGGTTCTAATCATATCTTAGAGTTTTGATGATAACAATGAAATTAATTTTGTATAATATATTTTATACTCTGATGTGCGTGTTTTCTAATTCAGATGATGTTCTGACTCAAGCATTCTCAAAAGTGAAACATCATTCTACGCTGAGCAGAAAAAGGATAAAGAAATTCCTAAGAAATTATATGTAAAGGCAAGTTTGAAGCAAACTCTGAAGGAAGCACTCCAAGGAAAACTCTGATGAAAAGTAATCTTAAGCAACCTCTGATAAAGCTAGCTGAAGCAAAGATTTGAAAGAACCACGCTTAAAGCAATATCTGATAATGCAAGCTGAAGCAAACTCTGATGAACATAAAATGAAGAAAACTCTGACAGAAGGAGTGATATAGCAAACTCATATAGAAGAATAGTTAAAGCAAACTCTGATAGAAGAAAAGTTAAAGCAAACTCTGATAGAAGAAAAGTTAAAGCAAACTCTGATGTTGCAATGCTGCAAGCAAACTCTTAAACTTCCAGAGGCAAGCTCTGATAGTACCGTTGATCATTTAATGCTAATACGGCTAACACACTCAAGTGGTACTACGCACGAGAGCATTGGAAACATAAAGATCAAGCTAACACACATCATTAATGCATACACTCTCTTCAAGGCAGTAACGGTCAATATTTGAAGCTATATATAGAAGACCATTTGTTTCAAAGCAAGGTTACTGATCCACGCAAAATATATTGAAGCTCACTATTTTCATTCTTGTAAACTCTTTGTATATAATGGGTAATTCTTAAGTACTTGGCTAAAATATTAGTGATAAATCACAGTTTGTGATATAGCTTATTAGAAGCACTCTGATTCACTACTGTTAAGAGATAATATTTGTAATTGTTCCTTGAGAGACCAGTTGGGTCAGATTTCTCAAGAGGGCTAGGACTAATTAAGTCTTAGAGGTGTTATTCACAACAGTTTGGTTGTGTACTATAATTATTCCTTGAGAGACCAGTTGGGTCAGATTTCTCAAGAGGGCTAGGACTAGTTGAGTCTTAAAGGTGTTAGTCACTTGCAGTTGGCTTGTGCATTATATTGTTAGTCACAACAGTTGGTTGTGCACTTGTAATCAGTTTTGATTATAGTGGATTAAGTCCTCGTTGAGAGAGGCGAAATCACCTTGGCGGGTGGACTGGAGTAGTTTGAGTTTCAAAAGAACTAGGATAAAAATACCTGTGTCCTTCCATTATTATTGCACGGGAAAAACGAAAAACTTACTCAACCCCCCCCCCCCCCCCCCCCTCTAAGTGTTTTCTCACCCTTCACTTCCCTGGGGAGAAATCATGAAACCACATGGGGATAACCATTTTCCGAGAGAAACAATCAACTCAACCTTACTTGGGGATCTAAGAAGTTTAAACAATACAGTAATAAATCAGAATTATGGGGATTTTAAATCAAACCCAACGCTTGGCGGGAGAAAACCCAAAAAGCTTATAACTGTTTCAACACTTCTTATAAATATACTGCCCTTGTCTAAACAACAACAATAATGCCAACATTGAAAAAGGGCGATGTTTTGCAAATGATTCCTCCTTATCACATAAAGGGAGAAGGAATTTTCGTCATATGAGTGAAGACCTCATTGGGGAATATGGGATAGAGGTTTCAGACCGTGCAAATCCGAAATCAAAATAATCAAGCTGGAGAAAAACAAATGAACCAAGCCTTGACTGGGGAAAATGGGATCACAAACCCAAAACCACACCATACATCAATTGGTACCATCTCCAACTATCTGAGAAACACAAGAAAATCATACCCATACCAGTGAAAGCGACCTGAGAGAACCTTTCTGGGAAATACATACTTCCAAAATTTATGAGTTCGTCCATCTTTGGAATCACCATTTTTGTTTTTCTCGAGTCACAAAATCTAAAGTAAAAAAGTAGTTTGTAAATTCTTTTCAAAAACAATATTATTATTAAATCTCTTTATTTTGAAAACTACCATCAATAATAAAGGTAGTTGTTGTACCCCAAAATTTTCCCTCTCATTTCTCAAAGGATCATCCTGGACCCTCGGGTTTGCTTCTATCAAGTTTCAAGTCTTGAATTACAATTTTCCAAGAAAATCATTCACAAGGGTAAAATGGTCAAAAGCACACTGAAAAGTAAAACTTTGACTTTTAGATCAAAAATCAATTTTTAACAATTATATTTCATCAAGACATGAAATTGGTTCATCAAAAATCAGAAGTCAGAAATTACTTTGAAAAATCAAATTTCTAAACATTTAGAAAATTTTCGAAGTGTTAAGAGAATATGATACTTCAAAACTTCTGGGCCAGCCTTCACGCAAGTGCAATCAGAATTTGCTAACATGGTTCAGAACATGACTCATCAATCAGAACATATGGAAACTATGTCTTTCAATCAGAACATGACTCTTCAGCATATGAAGGCCATGTTTTGTGTTTCAATCAGAGCCTCACCCTTCGAATCTCACTCTGGTCTTCTGCGATCAGAACATCACCAAATCCCAAAACCTCGTTTGAGCAACCTGCTGCACTACTTTAGTACATTCCTTCCACCAGCTGCCACAACACTCCAATGTGCTGCTGATCCAGCCCACGCCTGCGTTTTTTTCAAACCCCATAATTGCACCAAATTAGCATACGAAAACTGTGTTTAAAAGGAAATGGAACAATATGCCTCAAGTACAACGAAGAAACCCTTCACTGGAAAGGAGGAACTCAATGCTGCTTATGGCCAGAGATATCAAAACAAAACTGAACATCGTCCGATGATAAGGGCTGTTATGATCTCCAATCCTGTATCAAATTAACAACGAAATAATCAACGCAAGCCAGATGCACCCAAAAGACTGTTCACCCGGATCAACATGACCTTATCTCAGGTGTTGCCACACTTGTTGAAATCTAATCTGGTCACTCTAAAGGAGGATCCTAATAATCCCAATACTACATCTCCCCGCTACAAACCAAATGCTCAATGTGCCTATCGTTCCGAGAGCCCGGGCATGATACAAACGATTGTTGGGCTCTGAAAAATAAGGTGCAAGATCTTATCGAGGCGAAGGAGATTGAGTTTTACCTTTCAGAGACACCTAATGTAATAATTGTGCCAATGCCCAAACATGGCCAGGGTGTCAATGTCGTTGAAGATGACATGTTTGTTTCCTCTGTAGATGAATTAGCCACTCCTCTTTTGATCGTTAAAGAAAATCTGTTGTGAGCCGATTTATTTTCGGGTTATGGTGAAGGTTGCCACTTATGTATGTCCGTATCAGATGGTTGTTTTTCGTTAAAAATGGGTGTCCAACGCCTGATGATTAATAAAGAAATTCGGTTTGAGAAGGTTCCCCTTGCAAGAAATTTGTGTGAAGATGTTTCAATAATTACCATTTCCGATAATCCTCCCAGGGTCTCCACCAAAAGACCCGTCAGGATTACACCTGTTCCCAAGTTTGCACCTCTAATTATCACTCTTCCTGGGATGATATAATATTCCTCTGATAAAGCTGTTCCCTGGAATTATTGGGTTGACGTCTACTACCATGGTGTCAAGTAAGACATGTTAGCTGTTGAAGATAAAGTTGCCAAAGATATTGATCCTAACGTTGACAACATTGCTAGGACCAGTAAAATTACGAGAAGCGGGAGGGTGTTCTCTCCCGAAATCTCTTTGAAGACCGTTTCTATTCCTTTTATTATTCCCTCTACTACTCCTGTTAGTACTCCCATTGCTACTCCTACTGTTATCCCTGTTGTTGTCCCTGCTACTGAGTCAGCCGAGACTCGGGGCAAAGAGGTATTGGTTGAGCCTGTCCAGACGAAGGCACACAAAGAAGTCATCCCTGAGGCTTCTAAAAAGGAAATGGAAGAGATATTGAATATAATAAAGAAAAGTGATTATAATGTCATGGAGCAGTTGGGGCAGACCCCTTCAAAAATCTCAATGCTGGCCTTACTTTTGTACTATGAAGCCCATGCTAAGGCTTTAGTAAAATTCCTGAAGTCTTCCCACGTGCCTCAAGAGACCTCCGCTGATCAATTCGAGAACTATGTTGCCAATCTAACTACTGATAATGGACTGGGTTTTTCCGATGTGATTTAACTCCCAAGGGAAGGAAACACAATAATGCCATGCATGTCTCCATTGAATGCATGGGCACTACATTAGCCCATTTTCTGGTTGATATAGGTTCGTCGTTAAATGTATTGCCCAAGAATGCTCTGGAAAGGTTAGATTACGAAGGACTCACATTGAAGCCCAACAACATTGTGGTGATGGCCTTCGATGGTTCTAAAAGAATGGTGCACGGGAAGGTGGACATCCCTATCAAAGTTGGTACTCAGACTTTTGACTCAACCTTCTATGTGATAAACATCCACCCACCTTATTCTTGTTTATTGGGTTGACCCTGGATCCATGGGGCTAGTGCTTTTACTTCTACCCTGCATCAGATGTTGAAGTGCCCAGTCAATGGAAAGATTATCATAGTCCATGGGAAGGAGGAATACATGGTTACTCACCTGAACTCTTTCAGGTATGTTGAAATGGACCGTGAGTTCATTGAAACCCCCTGTCAGAACTTCGAGGAGGTTCCACAAACAGTTATTGTAACCAAGACTACTACTAAGGTTCTGAAGATTACCAGGCCTCTGTTGAAGATGACTTCTCTGAAGGATGCTAAAGAAGTAGTTAAAGAAGATGGATGTACCATTTGGGGCCAACTTACGGATATTCCTTACAAATATGACAAGTTTGGTTTGGTTTTTACTTCAGAGGCCCAAAGAGTTGTCGCCGTGCTCGCGCTGGGAGGCTGCCACTTTGCATTAGCAACCATGGAGTCAACGCGTTAGAGTACAATGATAGCGACTATGATATGGACAAGTGGATCTTCCCAACTATTAGCGGTGGACTCAATAATTCGGAGGCCAAAGATTTTGTCCCTATTACTTTTATTCAAGAGTAATTGTATTTTAGTTTTTGGATATGTAATATTTAAACAATTGAAACTCTAAAACCTTGTGTCTTACCCGAGGCACAATGGTCTATCTATGAGGATTATTACTTCATCTTCATATGTCATTAATAAATCATTGGAGGTTTTGCATGAAAATTTTACGCTCTTTGTTTTTCTTTTCTATTTTTTTTACTTTATTAAAATAGCTATGCTCTTACACACACTCACACATTAAAATGCAGATCCATATCCACTCTGGATCCCATTGGTAACAGTTCTGCTATTGCCAATTATGACTTTGAAAATCTGATCTACCAAGCCGAGGACAAAGGTGAGGAAGATTGTGGAGTACCAAGGGAACTTGCCAGACTGTTACAATAGGAAGAAAGGGAAATACATCCCCATGAAGAGCCATTTGAGACAGTAAACTTGGGTACTGAAGAGGACAAGAATGAAGTCAAGATAGGTGCCAATCTGGAGCATAATGTCAAGGAGCATTTAATTCATATGTTGCATGACTATGTTAAGGTATTTGCCTGGTCATACGAAGACATGCCAAGACTCGACACTGATATCATGCTCCATCGTCTTCCGACAAAAGCAGATTGCCCTCTAGTGAAATAAAAGGTTCGTCGTATGCGGCCAGAGATGTCAAAAAAGATCAAGGTTGAAGTCATGAAGCAAGTCAACGCTGGTTTCTTAGCTATTACCTCTTATCCATAATGGGTTGCTAATGTTGTTCTGGTACCTAAGAAGGACAGTAAGGTACATATGTGTGTGGATTACAGAGACCTGAATAGGGCGATCCCCGAGGATGACTTTCCGCTTCCCCATATTGATGTTCTGGTTGACAACACCGCACAATACAAGGTATTCTCCTTAATGGATGGTTTCTCCGGGTACAATTAGATCAAAATGGAACCTGAGGACATGGAGAAAACGACCTTTGTCACACAGTGGGGAACTTTCTGCTACAAAGTTATGTCATTTGGGTTAAAGAACGTCGGGGCAACCTATCAGCGTGCCATGGTAGCTTTGTTTCATGATATGATCCATCACGAGATAGAGTTCTACATGGATGATATGATAGTCGGATCTCAAACTGAAGAGGAACACCTTGACCACCTGCAGAAGCTATTGAAAGACTGAAGAAATACAAACTAAGGTTAAACCCGAATAAATGCACCTTTGGAGTAAGATCTGGTAAGCTCTTAGGCTTTATTGTCAGCAGCAAAGGTATTGAAGTAGACCCTGCAAAGGTAAAAGCCGTACAAGAAATGCCAACTCCTCCCACTGAGAAGGAGGTTAGGGGATTCTTGGGACATCTAAATTATATCTCCAGATTCATTTCCCATTTAATCGCTACTTGTGAGCCAATCTTCAAATTATTGAAGAAAGATCAAGCAGTGAAATGGAATGACGATTGCCAGGCCGCCTTCGACAAAATCAAAGAATATATTCAAAAGCCTCCAATTTTGATTTCACCGGTCGAAGGGAGACCTCTGATCATATACTTAACGATATTAGAGAATTCAATAGGGTGTGTGTTGGGGAAGCATGACGAGTCTGGTCGAAAAGAGTACGCATTAGACTACCTGAGCAAAAAGTTTACTGATTATGAAACCAGATATTCACTACTCGAGAAAACTTGTTGCGCACTGGCATGGGCTGCTCGCCGGCTAAGACAGTATATGCTGACTCACACTACCTTATTGATATCTAAGATGGATCCTATCAAATACATATTCGATAAGCCCGCTCTCTCGAAGAATAGCAAGATGGCAAATGGTCCTGACCAAATACGACATTCAATACACTATCCAAAAAGTAATAAAAGGAAGTGTACTAGCTGATCATTTGGCTCATCAGGCTGTGGATGACTATCAATCCATGAATTTTGAATTCCCGGATGAGGACATCATGTTAGTGAATGATTGTGAAGAACTTATACCGTATGACGGACCTGAACAAGGATCCCAATGGACTATGGTTTTTGATGAAGCTTCCAACGCACTAGAAAATGGCATCGGTGTTGTGATCATATCTCCCGAAGACTGCCATACTCCTTTCACTTCTAGGCTGTGTTTCAATTGTACCAACAATATGGCTGAATATGAAACATGCATTATGGGTCTCAAAGCTCCTATAGACTTAAAGATCAAATCCTTAAGTGTATTTGGAGACTCGGCCTTAGTAATCAGTCAAATCAAAGGAGAATGGGACACGAAGCATCCTAATATCATCCCTTACAAAGAGCATGTGTTGAAACTGATTCCACATTTTGAAGAAATTACCTTTGAGCATTTTCCACGAGAGAAAAATAAACTAGTGGACGCGCTAGCTACTATGTCATCCATGTTCAAAATCAGGTGGGATAATGAGGCTCCTCAGATCACTATTGAGAGGATGGACGAACCGGCATATTGTCATGAGATTGATACTGAAGAAGTAGTGGACAAACCTTGGTTCCATGAAGTTAAAAGATATCTCAAAGCCCAAGAATATTCTGAGGGAGCTCCACTCAATGATAAGAAGTTCCTAAGAAGGTTTTCTGCCAAGTTCTTCCTCAGTAACGAAATCCTCTACAAGCGCAACCACGACTCTACCTTTCTTCGGTGTGTAGATAAGAGTGACGCGGAAAAGATTATGACTGATTTGCACGAAGGTACCTTTAGCACCCATTCTAGTGGGCACACCATGGCTAAAAAGATCCTACGGGCAGGATACTATTGGTCCACTATGGAAGCAGATTGTTATCAGCATTCACGAACTTGTCACAAATTCCAGATCTATACCGATAAAGTACACCTGCCTCTGATTCCTCTAAATGTCTTGACTGCTCCCTGGACATTTGCAATGTGGCGCATCGATATGATTAGAGAGATCAGACCCATAACTTCTAATGGACACCGTTTCATCCTCGTTGCCATCGATTACTTTACAAAGTGGGTTGAGGCAGCCTCTTTTGCTTATGTTACCAAGAATGTTGTGTCCCGATTCATCAGACATAACCTTATCTGTCGGTATGGTATTCCAGAAATAATCATTACAGATAATGGTACCAATCTCAATAATACTATGATCTCTGAGCTTTGCACGCAATTCAAGATCCAACATCATAACTCTTCCCCTTACCGGCCGAAGATGAATGGTGTTGTAGAAGATGCTAATAAAAATATCAAGAAGATCATCCAGAAGATGATGGTGACATATAAAGACTGGCATGAGATGTTACCATTTGCTCTTCATGGTTACCGTACCACGGTGCCCACCTCAACAGGGGAAACTCCTTTCTCTCTGGTGTACGGTATGGAAGTTGTCCTACCCATAGAAGTCCAGATCCCTTCCTTGAGAATCCTGAAGGATGCAGGTTTGAATGAAGACGAATGGGTTCAGACTCGACTTGACCAATTTATCCTGATTAACGAGAAGAGGCTTGCGGTTGTCTGCCATGGTCAGATGTACCAAAAATGTATGATTAAAGCTTTTAACAAGAAGGTCAGAAGTCAGGTATATCAAGCTGGTGACCTAGTAATCAAGTGAATTATCCTGTCACAAGGTGATCCCATGGGGCAAATGGACTCCCACATATGAAGGGTCATTTCTGATTAAGAACATATTTTCTGGTGGAGCCATGATCTTAACCACTATGGACGGTGACGAGTGTTGTACCCCAAAATTTTCCCTCTCATGTTTCCCAAAGTTTTTTTCTCTTATGTGGGTGGTTACAAGCACTTTCTTAAAGAAAATGAATTTTTTTAATGTTAGCAAAGTGTCTTTCGATTGGCAATTCAGCAATGTCCTTCGATTGGCATCTGAATAGGGTGCTTCGATTTGGCGTCTGTGTAAGCTTCGATTGGGCGCTGCACTTCCTTTGACACAAGCCTGATTCACAAGCTTCGATTGGGTGCTAGGGCCCCTTCGATCAAGTTCAAATCACAAGGCTTTGACTGCACATTGGTTGCTTCAGGCTTTCCTTTGATTCACAAGCCATGAACTTCCTTCATGCCAGCAGGCACAAGAA
This sequence comes from Vicia faba, assembly GCA_948472305.1. Classification (NCBI taxonomy): domain Eukaryota; kingdom Viridiplantae; phylum Streptophyta; class Magnoliopsida; order Fabales; family Fabaceae; genus Vicia; species Vicia faba. Next base: position 783,737,272 of record OX451736.1, read on the forward strand.
AATGGCCTCCTACATACATCCTTCGATTGCACCATTGGCTTTACATGCTTGCTTGATTCACAATGAAATGGCTACCTGCATGCAAGCTTAATTCCTACTTCGATTGGGAATTTGATTTCTTTAGAGCAAGCTTGATTCCTGCTTCGACTAGGCAAATACTCCCTTTGTGCGTGCCTTTAGCGCACAAAGCAAGAATCCCCTACAAGTTTGTTTTGATTCACTAGCAATGAACTCTTGCATACCAGCTTCAATTAGGCACTGAGTATCCTTCGATCAAGCCTAGTTCACAAAGCTCCCACTAGGCAAAAGGCCCTTCAGCTTGTCATCAGTGCATGTATGCCTCTTCATGCTTGTTTGGTCTATTAGGAAAAAATCTTCTTCACACTGCCTTGGTTTCACAAGGCAAAGACTCATCAGCATGCCTTCGATTCACAAGGAAAAGGCCCCCTCTTCAGCTTGCCTTCAGCACACAAGGCCAAGACTCCTTCAGATTTGCCTTCGATCCACCAGGAAAAAAGCTTCCTTCGACCCACAAGGCATTGGCCGCCTTTGTGCCAACTTCGACTGGGAAATGGTTCCCTTGGAAACAGTTGTACACACTTCAACATGAAGGATAGTCCCTTCAAAGGCGCATTCAGGTGGTCCCTTCGAAGAAGCATTCATTGGTACATTCGAAAGACACATGGTTATTGAAAACAAGTTTTCTTTGTGATGGATCTTGGTCCTACATGTGGCCAGGCCCAGGACTCTTGTGTATTGGAACTCGAAGGTGGTGACAAAGAAGGTTTTCAATTAACCAGATTGAAGTTTTCGTTTGAGTTGTTTGAATCAAGAAGCTAGCTGAGCAGGGGCTCAATTGAAGAGGCCTCAATGATGAGACTTGAGTCATTCTAAGGACACACCTTGGTGGCCCATTCGAAGAGGGAACAAGGCATACATATGGACTATTTGAAAGACATCTAAAGACCCATTCGAAGGATGTACAAGATATCCAATCGAAGGGCGGGGACTGAAGGCATTCGAAAGCCATTTATGTCCACATTCATTTAAATTTTAAAAAAAGAAGATAAGAATCCCATACCTTTGGCCAACTTTCAAATGTTTGGTTATGGCTCTTAAAGCACATGTTTATGGCTGTTTCATTTATTCTTACCTTGTCCCCTCCACCTGCTTTATATAAAGGCGACATTTGCAAGCCTCGAAAGAGGGAGATACACAACCTAAGAACCACACGAAATTGCCAAAAATTCAACAAAGTTGTGAAATCCAAACAATAAATTCTAGCCATATTCATCTCCTTCTAAGCCTTCCATTACCTCGCTGAAGGTTCCAGGAGTCCATTCCAATCATCACACAAACCCAACACACGCAAGAACCACATCTTCAATCGTCACCGTTTGGTAAAACTCTAAAAAATAAAATCTTTATTTTTTTGCGTTGTTGAATGTTTTAATGCTTTGATTGGTGCTCAGGACTTCCATTAGGACAGGATGGACGCCTCACATAGAAGGTTTTAGACCTAGGACACTGGATGCCATTGTTAGGGCATCCATGGTTGTTAAGGCTGGATCTCTTAATATAGGGACTTTCAGACCAATCTAAGACCAAATTCGAGTTCAGGGCTAGATTTTATGTAGGATAAAACTTCTTGTTATGTCTCAAATTGCGTGTTTTTTCAGGTACAAGTTTTGGTTTCCCAGAGAAGATGATCGGAGGTCTCCTCCGGCACCGTTGACCCTTTGACTCCGTTTGGGAGCACGCGTGGCACTTTCGTGTTATCCGATTGGTCCCTTTGAATTTCATCAGCGTGCATTTTTTGTTTTGTTTTAATAATATCTGACTTTGTTTTACATATAATACAATGCACTTGTTATAATGCACGAATGAAATGGAGGCTCGATTAGTAAGACATGGCGTGTGAAAGGGAAATGACCTGGGTTCAAGTCCCAGGTCCAGCAATTTTACATTTTTCTAACGTTTTCTTGCAGGATCCAATGCGTTGAAGCACCAAGCGCCTACCATGTGCCTTCACATCTGGGCCAACAAATAACAACAGAAAAAGATCCAGCGCCCCTGGGGTGCTAGTCTATCGTACACCTTCATGGGTCAGCAATGCATGATCTAGCATGGCCTGGGCTCTTTCACACATGGGCCTAGCAATTCCAAAAACACACCCCCATTTATTTCTGATATCAGGCCCAGTTTTATGTTTTCTATTTTTTCTTTTTTTTATTTGTTCTATATTTTACTTTTAATCTTTTTTCTAACAAATTATAAAATCAAAATAATAATAATAGACTTAGGTTTTCTTAAATTAATTTTTATTATGTAAATTAATATTATTTAATTATTTGGACATTATTTTATTAGTTTAAAATGAACTAGACTTAGGTTTATTTAATTCAAATATTTTCTTAATAAAAACACAAAAATATTAGAATTAGGTTTAACTTCATGTAGTATTTATTTTCTTAATTAAATTTAGACGTAGTTTAATTATTTTTCTTAATAAAAAATAAACAAAAATACAACAAAAAAAAAGATTTCTTTATTTCATTCGCCTTAGGTTTTTAGACGAGCGTTTAACTTTCGCGCGTCATTATTTTCTCGCATTTTTACATTATTGTAACCATATACTAGTATGTAATAGTAATGGGACTTTTTACCGCTTTCTTTATTTTTCTTCCCCTAAGTTTTTGTACATTGTAAATATCCCCTCCCCAAAGCCATGTACTAGCGTAGGGTTTATTTTCTCACTTTACATTCTTCTGTATATATTAACTGCTAGTAACTAGGATTGCATGGCAAGACCAAAAACAAAAACGTTAGCAAACCTAAATACACAAGACTAAAATAACTAAACATAACACACCATGCACATATTAACTTCTAGGGTACCCCACTTCGGTTGCCTTCGGAAAACGGTCATAATTCTTGAAACATGAGAAGTTTTAGTGGTTGTCCTCTAGTTTGAAAGATCACAAGTCCCTCGATGACCCTTTCGACGTTGGCTCGGTTAAAAGTGATCTTAGAACTTTAGGACAATTACTAAAATTTCTTGCCAAGTTGCCTTCGTGATCGTAACGTCCCTTCGAATGTCCCTTATACATCCAACGGTAGGGCTACCTACTCATTAATAGTAGGATAGCATTGTCTAATGTATAAGAGGAAAAGAATGACCTTTTCGAGTACAAGTAGATAGCTATTAGATGCTTGCTTAAAAAATAAACTTTTTTACACTTACACATTTCAAAAATGACTTTCAAAAACATTTTCTTTGTCAACACTCTTGAGGACTGATACAAGGTTATCACAAAGCGAACCTCCGCACTAAGGCATTTCCAAAAAAATTTAAAACACACAAAGCACAAGGTACTTTTAAAATGAGCTAAGCATCTAAGAGCCCGTAGAAAACTACGGATGGAAAGGGTGCTAACACCTTCCCTTTCCATAATCTACCCCCCTTACTCAGAAAATTCTTGAAAATGTATTTTTCTGTTCTTTTCACGCTTTCGTTTGTTGGATAAAATAAAATTCGGTGGCGACTCTTGCTTACCACAACATTTGCAAACACAAACGCAAAACCAGTATTAACAGTCGGTTCTGCTACCGTATCACAGAACTGGCAACTCTGCTGGGGAATATCTTAAAAGTGGGGTTACCTTAGAGTCTAGCTCATTTTAAAACTGCTTTACTTTGTATTCTTTGTCTGATTTACTTTTGAGGGTTTGTTTTGGGTTGTTACTAAAAGATCCTACACCCGGATCTGGGGCACCTTATTAGGTAAGTAGAAATAAATCACGGAGGATGTACGGCGTAGACCGATATGGATGAAGTGATAGCTACGTTAGCGTGATACTTTGGTTTGTACTAATGTTCCTTGAGTCAGTCAGGGATAACATTAGGCTTCCTTAGTGTCATTAAGCGCTAATTGACCTTTAGAACCTTTAATTGACTCATCCTAAGCCATTAGAAAGTAGTGAGATGGTCGGCTTTGGTTCCGACCGAAGATTGGTTGATACTCGACACTACACTCATTGAGACTAGACTTTTGGGATATTCTGGCCATAATACTTTGGTTCTTGAGCTAGAACAATGTCTAAAAGAAAGGTTAGTGATATGAGTCTCCTTAGAACCCGGTTACTATTAATAGGACAGGTTGAGCCAACTAAAACTTCAAGAGGGTACTTACCTTTAAAACTCATGCAAGCCTTTAAACCTAAGGTCTCTGTGTGACTTGTTTGTGTTTAATATACTTGTGATTACAAAGCATAATCATAAAATCATAAACATCATAACATGTCATGTACACTAACCATTTCAAGGGCCTATAGATTTATCTCTTCCTTTTTTTGTAGGTCATAGATTCAGCTCGCAGAAAAACCATTCGAATCAATTTTGTAGAGATCCCTCCCAAACTCAAAGAATTGGTTTCAAAGGTTCCTGAGAGTTCATCATTCAAGAGATATGGTTACTTGCTCAGTTTCGTTACTACTGACTTTGACGAGGGTTTGATGAGTGTCTTATTCCAATTCTTAGACCCTAAGCACCACTGCTTCACCTTTCCAAGCTATCAATTGGTGCCTATGCTGGAAGAATTCTCCAAAATACTTGGTTTGCCCATATTGAATCAAATACCCTTTACCGGTTTAGAACTAGATCCAACTGCTGAAGACGTTTCTATAGCTTTACATTTGAAGCCATCTGACATTGAGTCCAATTGGGAAGAAGGAGTGAGGGTCAAGGGCCTCCTCACAAGTTTCTTGATGAAGAAAGCCCAAGTATTCCTAGACGCTATGAGTTACCATGCCTTTGAAGATATTTTAGCTCTTTTGATCTACGGGTGGGTTCTGTTCCCCAATTCAGACCAGTTTGTAGATGTCAGTGCCATCAACATTTTCCTTTCTCACAATCCAGTGCCTACATTGCTAGGGAATATTCTGCATTCACTCCATACCCGTACCATGAAGAAAGGATGGACTCTTATGTGTTGTATACCTCTACTCTATAGGTGGTTTATTTCACACCTTCCTCGGTCAGTAATGAAGAATGAATTAGGTTTAAGATGGAACCAAAGATTAATGTCTCTTTCTCACTCTGACACCTATTGGTGCCCTCGCTCCCAAGAAGATATCTCTTTTATTGATCACTGCGGAGAATTTCCCAATGTGACACTCCTTGACATTAAAGGAGGCATCACCTACAACCCCTCTTTAGCTTTACGTCAGTTCGGTTACAGCCGGAGGGATGGTCCTCATGATATTCTCATTCAAGATATTGTGTTCGAATATTCAAATGATCTACAAGGCTATCATCAGAGGTTCATCCATGCTTGGGGAATGGTTTAAAAAACTGATAGCAGGACTCTAGGGCACAAGAACTCCATCGCTTTGGAGCCATACCTCAAATGGGTGCGAACTCGTGCTCAAAATAATATGATGCCGTATGCTGCTATCCTACCAGTAATTTCATAGCCTATTGTTCAAGGGGTCAAGTCTCACGTCATTCTTCATCCTGATATGCCAACAAACTTTGAAGAACTGCAAAAATCTTGGATACAGCTCAAAGAAGAACGATATACCTTTGAGTCCCAATTCTATGTCAGTGAGAAAAAGGTGTTGGAACTGACAAAGCAGCTTCACGAAGAGCAGAATCTCAATGCCTACATTGGCACCAGAAGGAAGTGTCCTTGGGAGACTTAGAAGTTTTAGAAGTTTCTTATTTGTTATTCCTTTATAAACTTTGATTTCATTTGAGATTACTAATAAAAAGTCTTTTTATGTTTTGGTTAAAACATTTTAAATCCTATAAGGCCCTTGAAAACATCGCATACATATGTCATACATTTCATTGCATAAACAGGTTTTCAGGACAGGTTTCTTATCTTCTTCGTTGTTTATTTCAGCAATGGCTCTTGAACAAACAGTTAGGGAGCTTCAGGCACATAATTCCCAATTCCAAGAAATGTTCCTGAATCTGGCTAAGGGACAAGAAGATTTGAAATCTCTGATTCTCAAGGACAAGAAGAAGAAAAAGAAGCCAGTGGGTGTGCTGAATATGGGAAGAAGTTTCAAAGGACCAGTGAGGCAAGTTTCAGAGCTCGCAACTCCGTCAAGAGAGAGAGAGACAATCAGGAAGGAGAGCCAAGAGAAGAAGACCACAGTCTAAGGGAGGATGAAGAGGATGAAGCTGATTACACCGAGGAACAATACCCTCCCGCTGATGATAAGTACAAACAACTAGAAGACCGTCTCAACACCATGGAAGTTTAGAGGGTACCTGGCCTGGATTTCGAAGAGATAGGGTTGGTTTCTAGAGTGGTTATCCCGCAAAAGTTCAAAGTGCTCGCATTTTCTAAATATGATGGGATCTCATGTCCCATGCTGCATCTCAGATCTTATGTTAGGAAGATCTAGCCACACACTGCTGACAGGAACTTGTGGGTGCATTTATTTTAAGACAGACTATCAGGGACTCAATTAGAATGGTTCTATCAGCTGGAGGGAACCAACATCCGTAATTGGGAAGACCTGCCTGCTGCTTTCTACAAGCAGTACCAATATAATGCTGACCTTGCTCCAACCTATACACAACTTCAGATCATGTCTATGGGTTCTAGCGAGGGCTTTAAAGATTATGCCCAGAAATGGAGAGATCTTACAGGAAGAGTCCAGCCTTTGTTGTCTGATAGGGAGCTGGTGGACATGTTCTTGGGCACATTATCCGGGCCATTCTTTAACCACCTAAGTAGAAGTTCTTCTGATGGGTTTACTGAATTAATCTTGACTGGCGAACGGGTAAAAGCTGGAATTAAAAGTGGAAAAATACAGAGAGATGCATCCTCTAGTACTGCAAATAAACCTTTCACAGGAAAGAAGGAGGTCAGTGCTGCTTATGGCCAAAGAAATCTTAACAAAACTGAGTGTCGTCTGATGGTAGGGGCTGTTATGATTTCCAATCCTGCATCCAATCAGCAACATAATAATCAGTCCAGAACAGATAAGCCTAGAAGACAGTTTACCCGGATTCATATGACTTTGTCTCAAGTTTGTCCACATTTGTTGAAATCTAATCTGGTTACCCTGAAAGAGGCTCCCAAAAATCCCAACACTGCATCTCCTCACTACAATTCAAATGCTCGGTGTGCTTACCATTATGAAAGTCCAGGCCATGATACAAACGACTGTTGGGCTTTGAAGAACAACGTGCAGGATTTGATTAAGGAAAAAGAGATTGAATTTGACGCTCCTGAGACCCCTAATGTTATAACTGCCCCTATGCCCAAGCACGTTCATGGTGTTAACGCTATTGATGATGACATGTTTGTTGTTTCTGTTGATGAACTAGCTACTCCACTCCTGCCACGTATGTTTGTCTCTATATAATGGTTGACATTTGTTGAAGGAAGGTATTCAGCGCCTGATGGATGATAAATAAATTTGGCTTGAGAAGACTCTAGTTACAAGTATTCCGTATGAAGATGTTTCTATTATTACCATTTCCGCCAATCCTCCCAAGGTCTCCTCCAAAAGAACTGTAAGGATTACATCTGTTCTAAAAGTTTCTCCATTGATAATTACTTTTCCTAGACCTATATCATATTCCTCGGACAAAGCTATTCCTTGGAATTATGGTGCTGACGTTTACTACCATGGTGTCAAGCAAGATTTGCTGGTTGTTAAAGATAAAGATGCTGGAGACTCTGATCTTGACATTAGTAACATTGTCGGGACCAACAAGATTACCAGAAGCAGAAGAGTTTTCTCTCCCGAGATCTCTCCAAAAATTGTTGCTACTCCTGTGCTCATCCCTTTTGCTGCTCATGTCAATACTCCTATTACTACTCCTGTGATCATCCCTGATGCTGCTCCTGTTAATACTCCCATTACTACTCCGGTGATTATTCCTACTGCTGATCCTGTCAATATTCCCATGGCTACTCCTACTGTTAATCCTACTATTATCCATGCTACCGGGTCGACCGAGACTCAGGGCAAAGAGATATTGGTTGATCCTGTTCGGACAAAGGCACATCCGGAAGCCATTCCCGAGGCTTCTAAAAAGGAGATGGAAGAGATATTGAAAATAATCAAGAAGAGTGATTACAATGTTGTAGAACAATTAGGGCGGACCCCATCAAAAATCTCAATTCTGGACCTACTGCTGTGCTCTGAAGCCCATGCCAAGGCTTTAGTTAAATTCCTGAAGTCTACCCACGTGCCTCAAGAGACCTCCATTGATCAATTCGAGAATTGTGTGGCTAGTTTGACAGTTGACAATGGCATGGGATTCTCTGATGCAGACCTAACTCCTAAGGGAAGGAAACACAATGATGCCCTACATGTCTCCATTGAGTGAAGGGGCACTACATTAGCCCATGTTCTGGTATATACAGGTTCATCACTGAATGTCTTACCCAAGAATGCTCTAGACAGGTTGGATTGTGAAAGGCTCAAGCTGAAGCCCGGTAACATTGTGGTGAGGGCCTTCGACGGTTCTAAAAGAATGGTGCATGGGGAAGTGGACATCCCTATCAAAGTTGGTACTCAGACTTTTCATTCCACTTTCTATGTGATGGACATCCACCCATCTTACTCCTGTTTATTGGGTCGACCCTGGATCCATGGGGCTGGTGCTGTGACTTCCACCCTACATCAGATGCTAAAGTACCCAGTCAATGGGAAAATTATCACAGTCCATGGGGAGGAGGAGCACATGGTGAGCCACCTGAACTCTTTCAGGTATGTTGAAATGGACGGCGAGTTCATTGAGACCCCCTGTCAGAACTTTGAGGAGGTTCCACAGACCGTTACTGCAACCAAAACCATTACTAGTGTTCCAAAGACTACTAGGCCTCCGCTGAAGATGGCTTCTCTGAAAGTTGCCAAGGCAGTCATTAAAGAAGGTGGGTGTACAATTTGAGGCCAACTTCGGGATATTCCCTACAAATCTGATAAATTTGGTTTGGGTTTTACTTCAGGATCCCAGAGAGTTATTCGTCGTGCTCACGCCGGGGGACCACCTTTACGGATCAGCAACCATGGAGTCAATGCCCTGGAAGATAATGATAGTGATTATGACCTGGACAAGTGGATCTTCCCAACCATCAGCGGTGGACTCATAAATTGGGAGGCTAAAGACTTTGTGCCCATTACTTTTATTCAAGAGTAATTTGTATTTTATGTTTTAAGGAAATTTAACATTTGAACAATTGAAACATTACAACTTTGTGTCTTACCCGAGGCACAATGGTCTATTTGTGAGGGTCATTACTTCATTTTCATATGTCATCAATAAAACATTGGAAGTTTCACATACAAATTTTACGCTCTTTATTTTTCTTTTCTGCCTCTTTACTTTATAAAAAATATACAGATATGCTCTTACACACACTCACAAATCAATTTGCAGATCCACATCCACTCTAGATCCCATTGATAACGGTTCTGTTATTGCTCATTATGACTTTGAAAATACGATCAACCAAGCCAAGGACGGAGGTGAGGAAGATTGTGAGGTACCAGGAGAGATTGCCAGAATGTTACAATAGGAAGAAAGGGCAATACAGCCTCATGAGGAGTCGGTTGAGATGGTGAACTTGGGTACTGAAGAGGACAAGAAAGAAGTCAAGATAGGTGCCAATCTGGAGCACAGTGTCAAGGAACGGTTGATTCAGATGCTACATGACTATGTTGAGGTTTTTTCCTGGTCATACGAAGACATGCCAGGACTTGACACCGATATTGTGGTTCATCGCCTACCTACAAAAGAGGGCTGCCCTCCAGTGAAACAGAAGGTTTGTCGCACGCGGCCTGAGATGTCAGAGAAGATAAACGCTGAAGTTATGAAATAGTTCAATGTCGGTTTCTTAGCTGTCACGTCCTATCAATAATGGGTCGCTAATGTTGTTCCAATACCTAAGAAGGATGGTAAGGTACGTATCTGTATGGATTACAGAGACCTGAACAGGGCAAGCCCCAAGGATGATTTTCTGCTTCCCCATATTGATGTTCTAGTTGACAACACCACACAACATAAAGTATTCTCCTTCATGGATGGTTTCTCCAGATACAACCAAATCAAAATGGCACCTGAGGACATGGAGAAGACAACCTTTGTCACACAGTGAGGCACTTTCTGCTACAAAGTTATGCCATTTGGACTAAAGAACGTCAGGGCAACCTATCAATGTGCCATGGTGGCTTTGTTTCATGATATGATCCATCACGAGATAGAGGTCTACATTGATGATATGATAGAAATGTCTCATACTGAAGAGGAGCACCTTGATCACCTATGGAAGCTATTTGACAGGCTAAAGAAATACAAACTAAGGCTAAACTAGAATAAGTGCACTTTCGGAGTAAGATCCGATAAGCTCTTAGGTTTTGTTGTCAGTGGAAAAGAAATTGAAGTGGATCCTGCAAAGGTCAAAGCTATACAAGAAATGCCAACTCCTCACACTGAGAATGAGGTTAGAGGATTCTTGGGACGCCTAAACTATATAGCCAAATTCATTTCATATCTGACTGCTACTTGTGAGCCAATCTTCAAATTACTAAAGAAAGATCAAGCAGTGAAGTGGAATGATGATTGCCAGTATGCCTTTGACAAAATCAAGGAATATCTTCAAGAGCCTCCAATATTGATGCCTCCAATTGAAGGAAGACCTTTGATCATGTGCTTAACAGTATTAGAGAACTCAATGGGGTGTGTGTTGGGGCAGCATGATGAGTCTGGTCGAAAAGAGCATGCAATATACTACCTTAGCAAAAAATTTACCTACTATGAAACAAGATACTCACTGCTCGAGAAAACTTGTTGTGCTTTGGCATGGCTACTCGCCAACTAAGACAGTATATGTTGATTCACACTACCTTGTTGATATCTAAAATGGATCATATCAAGTACATCTTTGAGAAGCCCGCTCTCTCCGGAAGAATAGCAAAATGGCAGATGATCCTAATCGAATACGACATTTAGTACACAACCCAGAAAGCAATTAAGGGAAGTTTATTATCTGATCATTTGGCTCATCAAGCTATGGATGACTACCAATCCATGAAGTTTGAGTTCCCGGACGAGAACATCATGTTAGTAACTGATTGTGAAGAACCTGGACCGAATGAAGGACCTGAAAAAGGATCTTGATGGACTATGGTTTTTGACGGAGCTTCCAATGCTCTTGGCAATGGCATCGGCACTGTGATCATATCTCCTGAAAGATGTCATACTCCTTTCACTGCTAGGCTATGTTTCAACTATACCAACAATATGGCTGAGTATGAAGCATGTATCATGAGTCTTAAAGTTGCAATCAATTTAAGGATCAAGTTCTTAAGTGTGCTTGGAGACTCGGCTTTGGTAATCAGCCAGATCAAAAGAGAATTGGAGACGAAGCATCCTAATCTCATCCCATACAAAGAGCATGTGTTAACACTAATCCCATACTTTGAAGAAATTACCTTTGAACATTTTCCACGAGAGGAAAATCAACTAGCGGACGCGCTAGCTATAATATCATCCATGTTCAAAGTCAGGTGGGATAATGAGGCTCCTCAGATCACCATTGAGAGGATGGACGAGCCAGCATAATGTCACGAGATTGGTACTGAAGAAGTAGTGGACGAGCCTTGGTTCCATGATGTCAAAAGATATCTCAAAGCCCAAGAATACCCTGAGGGAGCTTAATTCAATGATAAGAAGTTCCTAAGAAGGTTCTCTTCTAAGTTCTTTATTAGTAACAAGATCCTCTAAAAGCGCAACCACGACTCTACCTTGCTTCGGTATGTAGACAAGAGTGAGGCAGAAAGTATTATGGCTGATTTACATGAAGGTACCTTTGGCACCCACTCTAGTGGGAACTCAATGGCTAAAAAGATCCTACAGGCAGGATACTACTGGTCCACCATGGAAGCAGACTATTATCAGCATTCACGAACTTGTCACAAGTGCCAGATCTATGCTGATAAAGTACGTATGCCTCTAGTTCCTCTAAACATCTTGACTGCTCCATGGTCATTTGCAATGTGGGGCATCAACATGATTGGAGAGACTAGACCTACAACTTCTAATGGGCACCATTTCATCCTGGTTGCCATTGATTACTTTACGAAGTGGGTCGAGGCAACTTCATTTGCTTCAATTACCAAGAACATTGTGGCTCGATTTATCAGACATAATCTTATCTGTCGATAAGGTATTCCAGAAAGAATCATTAAAAATAATGGTACCAATCTCAACAACACTATGATCACCAAGCTCTGTACACAATTCAAAATCCAGCATCATAACTCTTCTTCCTATCGGCCAAAGATGAATGGCGTTATTGAAGCTACTAACAAAAATATCAAGAAACTCATACAGAAGATGACGGTGACGTATAAAGACTGGCACGAGATGTTACCATTTTCTCTTCATGGTTACCGCACCATAATACGCACATCAACATGGGCAACTCCTTTCTCTTTGGTATATGGTATGGAAGTTGTCCAGCCCATTGAGGACCAGATCCCTTCCTTGAGGATCATGAAAGATGCAGGGCTGAATGAAGACGAATGGGTTCAGACTCGACTTGACCAGTTAAACCTGATTGACGAGAAGAGGCTCACGGTTGTCTGTCATGGTCAGAAGTGCCAAAAACATATGATTAAAGATTTTAACAAAAAGGTCAGACGTCAAGTTTATCAGGCTGGTGACCTGGTAATCAAGCGCATCATTCTGCCACAAGGTGATCCCAGGGGAAAATTGACTCCCATATACGAAGGGCCATTTGTGATCAAGAATATATTTTCTGGTGGAGCCATGATCTTAACTACTATGGATGGTGACGACCTTCCGCACCCTGTAAATGCGGACATAGTTAAAAGATACTACACATGAATAAAGACCCGCTAGGTCGACTTTCCTAGGAAAAAATTAGGGCATCTCGGTGAACCAAAAGGGTTCGGTAAAAAATCAGGGATATACATAAAAATATCTGTACACCCGGCAAGTCGAAAACCTGAAAAGGCGGCTTGGGCAAAAAAGGGCATCCCGCTGGACTGAAAACCCGAAAGGGAGGTCCAGGAAAAAGTTAGGGATTTAAAGCATATAACTATGTCCCGTTGGATCATCTTACAACCAATCTTCAGTACCAATTATCAAGCTCAAGCGGTACTAATTAATCCAATCAGCTTCGGACAAACAGCGAAAGGGATGAGACGTTCAAAGACATAAAGGAAATAGCAGAATGGGAACCCAATGGGATTATTTCACATAGCTGTTTTTCTTTGTATACTATTTTTGTATAATTTCCATTCTTACGACGACATTCTCTTACTAGGATGCCCGTCTCCTTGTACAAAAATGCTTATTCAAGTTAATACAAAACTATTTCTTTGAAAGTGCAAACCTCTGTTTTTATTTTTCTGTTTTGTGTGCGAAAACGTCCGGTGATTATTTTCGAACATATGCATTTGAATGTGATTACTATTTACAAATACACGCAAAGAAACAGAAAGACAGTTGCTAATGACTTTAAGAAACGGGACAACATCTAAGGTCCATCCACAAAATCCCCACAGATGTTTTCCCCGACAGATACCTTCTTCATCAGGTACAGAGACAGGGGCATTCTACTACAAGGTCACTGCGATATTCTCAGCATGCAGCCTATTGATGTCAGTTGTTCTCACATCCCTGGCAGAGCAAAAATCTCCAATTACTGCTCCAAGATTCCCCAGTGAAGTCGCCAAGCTTCTCATGATTCCCCAACAGGATTTCAACAAAATCCCCAAACAGTTCACAGAGTTTACCTTCCCCAACAGAGTTTATTTCTCTAACAACGGATGGGGGCGTTCGATCTGGATGTGTCAACCTTCGATCTGGGATATTAGATCTACAAGGAAGTTTGTCAGAAAAAACACAAAATGCATGACCTGGGTGTCGAACCCAAGTCCTTTTCGTTACAGCGCATCTTCCTCACCAACCTGGTTGAATATTTCCATTCATTGGTACAAACGAAACAACATTATTACGTTAGAAACAAAAAACACAATATTGACTTAAATATCAAGTTTGCACGCTCAGTGGACCCCTATGGTGTTTACCTATCGAAGATAAACTAAAGTTGTAAGAATCAAAGGTAAGCTTGGATTGTTCCCCAACAGTGGCACGATCTCAATCCTACATCTTTTCTCACATGTAACACATTCAAACAAACATGAACATTAGCAGCAATATGTATATATGTTCGACATGAATTTAAATCATGTTTAACAAGTTTGAGATCAAAGACAAAATTACCAACAGAGGGATTGTATGAGGGATGCTTCTGCATGAATCCCAGGAACACGATTCAGGTGTTAGTCTGGACGGAGGCTGCTTGCAAAATCAGCTTTGAGTTTGACAGTTTTTTTGGAAATTTTGTGTAACTTTCTGGAATCTCTTGGGGCAGGCTGAATTTTTTGTGAGGCAGTCTCCGTGTGTACTTTTTCTTTGAGATCATGAGGTTTATATAGATAAGGGATTTTAGGTCAACGTTTGTGTATCAAATCTTGTTCCGTTATGGTGAGTAGATTTGATTTGATTTCTTCATAAAAACTGGCTATATTTGATTCAATCAGGTGCCAATCTATTTTCATGCGTTACTGTCAGCCTGTTATGAGCTGTTTGTGAAGGGGTGAAAAACACAAGAAGGGGGGTTGAATTGTAAAACTGGAATCTTAAGGCAATTGACAAGATATTTTTATCCTGGTTCGTTTGATCTCAAACTACTCCAGTCCACCCGTCAAGGTGATTTCGCCTCTCTCCAACGAGGTCTTAATTCACTATATTCAACTGAATACAAATCTGCTTTAACAACTGCTAAAGCCTTCTTGATTCAAACCACAATCCGGTTTGTCAAGGCAACACTTTCTTACAAAGGTATAAAACAATGTGTGTGAATGTTTTCTACAAAACTTTATCACAACTGTGATGTATACACAAATTAAGCTTAGAAACTAGATTGCTAAACACTAATGGAGTATCAGAGTTTGTGGTTTAGCAAAACTGGTAGATGAAGATTATTGTTCAGCTTTGTGCGTGTAGAGAATTGGAGAGCATTAGCCATTATAATCTTCGAAGCTTTGTTTATATAGCACTTGAGAAGATGAACGTTGAATGCAAATATTCTTGATTCAATGCTAATAACAAGCTTTCCTTTTTGAGCAGATCTTGTCTAGAATGATGCCGTTGGAATTAATTAGCGTTCAATGCACAGTACCGTTGCTTCTTCAATGCACGTTCTGGCTTGGCTCATTCTGATTCTGCTTCGCTGCTGATGAACTATTTTGTATCAGAGTGTTTACGCGCAGTTCTGTTCATCAAGCTTCAGCATATACAAGAGTTGATCATCTGATCTTGACGTTCTGATTCAGCAACTTCTGATGCTGGTGTATGAAATCAAATTCTGATGCTGAAGAAGTGATCTTGCTTATTTTAATCAGCGTATCTGCAAGTCAGAGCATAGTAATTTTAGGTAGCATATAGTTCAAACATGAAACATATAAATACTATATCTTTTCACTTTGTTATCATCAAAACTCAAATATAGGGTAGTAGATTCAAACATTGTTCTAACAATCTCCCCCTTTTTGATGATGACAAAAACTAGATATTTTAAATAAAAAATAACGTGAAAAGGTATCTAGGAAATGTTTCAGAGTTAAGAAGTAAGGAGAAATCAGAGTTAAGAGATACTCCCCCTGAGTTTGTTACTTCCCTTTGATATACGTGTTCTTCAGGATCAGATCTTTTTCTTTCTTTGAACCTCAGATGAAGAGTCTTTGACTTATCAGAGAGCAGAGCTTCAGAGCTTTTCCTGTCAGAGCTTTGCTTCGGATCAGAGTGTTAGGTCGATCAGAACTTCATATTTGATCAGAGCAACATGAGCTTCTACATTTTGATCAGAGCTTCTAGCTTCTAGTCTTCATAGTGTTCAGGAGCTTCCTTGTGCCTGTAGACTTAAAAACAAAACAGAAAAACATTTCAAGTAATAGAGTTAGAATGTTTGAGAATTTCTGTCTAGTTAGCCGTTATTGATTTTAAATATCATTCTTGTTCTCCCCCTTTTTGTCAGCAATCAAAAAGTGTTGGTGATGTGTTAAAACACTTAAGATCAGAAAAACTAATTATATTAAAATAGTTCATAATCAGAGCAAAAGAACAGTACAAAACATAGTCAAAACAGTACATCAGAAAATGAAGAAAACATAGAGAATGTCATGCATGAAAAATTTTTTTAAGGTTGTGGGGGCATGCGTGAGAACAGGCTTTCCAGCATCGCTTGAATCTTTTCAGAAGTTTCATTCTGCTTCTGAACCATGGTGACAACAGTGTCAATTTTGCTGTCCTGTACATCCATTCTTGCTTTCATCTTCTGATCATTGTCGTCCATCCGCTGCTGTAGACGCAAGTCATTCAGCCTTAATTCTTCCAGAGCCTGCCTGTCCAAGGCAGCTTGAGAAGTATCAGAAGGAGGAAGCTTCTCAGAGCTTTCAGCTACATCTTCTGATGGATTTTCTTCAGCCTGAATGGTCTTGTCTTCTTCTGATGGTTGCACCTTTGCAGCTTGCTCTTTCTCAGACCAAGATTCACTGTCCAGAGGGAGCACAACTTCTTGAGGCAGCTGACTCTCAACTTCCTTCAGCAGCTTGCTAAAGTTCTGTTGAGCCTGCTCATAGTTGACGTCCTGCAGCTTGAGGGCTTCAGCACGTACCCATAGTCTGAACTGTGACCAGAGCTGATCAGAAGCAGCTGGGTCGATCATCCCCGGACAGACTTGCTTCAAAGAAGCAATCCATTGCAGCATACCTGTTTCAAAATTCAAAATACCAGAGCCAACATCTGGTTGCTTTGGTTTGGGTATGGCAATTTTGTGTCTTAGATCAGCAAGACGTTCAAGACTTGTTAAGTCAATGAAAGTTCTGCTGGGGTTTTCAGCGGTTTTCTGAGAGGTTGTTTGTTTTGGAGGAGGGTTATCAGAATCAGAGTCAGATATTTCTATTGGAGTGGTTGGAGTTTTTGGAGGTGTTGATTCTAATGAGGATGGCAACTGGGGCCTGACAATAGTGGTTCCACATGGCAACTGGATTGCCAACGGTGAAGGTTGAGGTGAGTGGGGGTCAGAATGATGAGGAGAAGGGGTTTCATAGCGGTGAAACTCTGTTTGTGGTGAAGGTGGATTATTTTCTGGTTGAGGAGGTGGAATCTCTGATTGCTCAGGGATCAGAGGTTCTTCTGTGAGTGGTTGTTGTGATTGTGGTTCTGGTTCTGGTTGATGTTGTTGTTCTGGTTCAGGTTGTTGTTCTGGTTGTGGAGGAGGAATATTTGGTGGTTCAGAATTTGGTTGAGCAGAAGCATGTTCACGCTCAATATCAGCTAGCACTCGATCAAGTGCTGGTGTTGTTGAAACAGTTGGTTGTTTGGGAATTTTAGTTCTGGGTCTTCTGAGTAGTAAGGCCTCAGAAGGGTCTTCTGGTATGGTTTCATCAATAGTAGGGATTGGAATGGATATTCTGTGAGAGGTTTGAGAAGGGGCAGCAGATGTTGGAATAGTAAAAGATTTTGAAATAGGGGCAGCAGATGAATTACCTCTTTTCTTTGGAGTCTGATGAGATGATCCTTCTGCTTTCCTCTTCTTTGTCTTCTTCTGAGTCACTTCAGGTTGGGGTTGACTCAGATCTTTGATCTTCAGCTTTGAAACTGTATCTTCTTCCTTGTATGAATCTGGATACTTGAGAAACATATCAGGTTTGGATTCCATTTCAGAAAATTTTGGGAAATCACTCAGAGGCACTCTTCTGCTGGAGATGTCAGCAGTTGAAGTAGCTCTGGGTTCCTTCTTAATATTTTCTATCAGCTTCATCTTTTTCAGGTTCTTAGCGTTCAGCGGTTTTCCAACAGTTGGTTCAAGGGAGCTCAGCACTTGAGCTTCGCTCAGATAATCTATCATCTTATTCTCTGTCAGAATATCTGATATGAGCCTTCCAAACGGTATCCAGTCCCTTTTGGTCCTTTCTTCTTCTCTTGTTTCTTTGACACTGGTCTTGAGATGGTTGAACAGGAAGTGTGCCAGATTGATCTTCACCCTCTGATCAATAAAGTAGATCAGAAATTGCTGATCCACGTTTATATAATCAGGAGAACTTGTTGGTTTCCTGTGATTGAAGCATCCAAGAACAATCTTGGCCCATACTCTGCAGTGATCCTTCAGATCCTTAATTTTGCTGCTGGGAAATCCAAGAGTGAAAATGCTGTTGGCTACCACACCTATATCAGGGCATCTATCAGCCATGTCCACACAACGGACTCCACCACCACTTTGACCGATTAACCTAGCAATGAGGTCTTCAGAAATTACTATCTTCTTTCCCATGACAGAAGAGATGACTAGATGTTTATGAATCTTGGCGTGAATCCAAAATTCCTTGACAAGCTCTGGGAATGTTGGTCCAACCAACCTATCGAAATACCTCTCCCACTTTTGAGCCCTAATTTCTTCAGTTAGGTCAAATCCATTTTCCTTCAAACTTTCAAAGTCGATGATTAACTCAGAGAGAACTTCAAGATTCTTTACCGGTGTGAGAAGAGTTCTGAGGGGCACCTGATATTGTTCAGAGGTTTCTTTCTTCTGATTGCCTGCAGAAATGCTGGAGGATGCCATTGTTCTCACAAAAAAAAGCTTTGAGAATGATTTGAGAGAAAAAGGTTTGTAGGAGATAAACTCAGAAATATGCAGAAAATACTTGAATGATTATGAGAAAGCGTAAAGAATAAGAATGAAGGATTAATGTGCTTAAATAGAGTTTTCAAAAATTATTTTGAAAAATTAAACGTTTTTTAAGAGAGAGAAAAAAATAATGATTGCCATTTAACAGGCGTGATTACTCTGCATTAAATGCTTGCTGATTTTGGGGGATTTGAGAAAGATACTTAAAAACGGTTACCAGACATGTGTCTCAATGCACCCAATCAGCGCTTTGCCTTCTCAGAAGCGTGCACGCGTTCTGCTTCAGAGATTTGCTGATGATTGGATGACACTTGTTTGATGTAGTGATCAGCACGTCTGTCTTTGAGATTGGACTCTCAGATCTTTAGACTTGCATCTGATACAATCTGCATGTTCTATCTTTCTGAAAGGAGATTGATCAGAAGTTCACAGTAATATAATTACATTCTGAAGGTAAATACATGGAATTAAAACATTTTCATTCTGGGCATACTTTCATGCTGAGATGTTTCAGAATGAAATTAAACCTATCTTCTGAAAGGGGTTTAGTAAAGATATCAGCCCATTGATGGTCTGTATCTATAAATTTCAAGTTTAAAATGCCTTTCTGAATATAGTCCCTAATGAAATGATGTTTTATTTCTATATGCTTAGCTCTAGAATGTAAAATAGGATTCTTACTTAAGCAAATAGCAGAAGTATTATCACAAAGAATAGGAATGTTACTCTCAAAAATCTGGAAGTCTTCAAGCTGACTTTTCATCCAGAGCATTTGTGTGCTACATCCTGCTGCTGCTATGTACTCAGCTTCTGCTGTTGACAGAGCAATTGTTGATTGCCTTTTGCTGGACCACGAGATCAGATTTTCTCCCAGAAACTGGCAGCTTCCAGAAGTACTTTTTCGTTCCACTCTGTCTCCAGCAAAATCAGCATCACAGTAGCCTACTAAGCTGTAATCACTAGATTTTCTATAAAACAAACCCAGATTAGTAGTACCTTTCAGATACTTGAAAATTCGCTTAACAGCTGTTAAGTGAGATTCTCTAGGATCTGATTGGAATCTAGCACAAATACATACGCTGAATAAGATATCAGGTCTTGAAGCAGTCAGATAGAGGAGAGAACCAATCATACCTCTGTAGACTTTCTGTTCTACACTTTTGCTTACCTCTTCTCTTTCCAGAATGCACGTGGGATGCATTGGAATCTTTGATGGCTTACATTCTGAGAGATCAAATTTCTTCAGAAGATCTCTGATGTATTTGCTCTGAGGAATGTAAGTTCCTTCTGGAGTTTGATTGATCTGAATTCCTAGAAAGAATTTCAGTTCCCCCATGAGGCTCATCTCAAATTCTGCCTGCATACACTTAGCAAATTTTCTTCCAAGAGAAGGATTAGTAGAACCAAAAATAATATCATCAACATAAATTTGACAGACTAAAATGTCACTCTTAACTGTTTTACAGAATAGAGTAGTGTCCACTTTCCCTCTGGTGAATTCATTTTCAAGCAGAAAGTTACTTAGCCTTTCATACCAAGCTCTGGGAGCTTGTTTCAGACCATACAGTGACTTTTTCAGTTTGAAAACATGTTCTGGATGTTTTGTATTTTCAAAACCTGGGGGTTGGTGAACATAAACTTCTTCTTCTATATAACCATTTAAGAATGCACTTTTGACATCCATCTGATACAGAGTGATGCCTCTATTAACAGCAAATGAAATTAAAAGTCTGATAGATTCTAACCTGGCGACTGGGGCAAAGGTTTCTGTATAGTCTATCCCCTCTTGCTGACTATAACCTTGTGCAACCAGTCGTGCCTTGTTTCTGATGACTTCACCTTGTTCATTTAGCTTGTTTCTGAACACCCATCTTGTTCCAATGACGTTGAATCCTTTTGGTCTGGGAACGAGATCCCATACGTCGTTTCTGGTGAATTGATTCAGCTCTTCTTGCATTGCCAGAATCCAGTCGTTGTCCAGAAGTGCTTCATCAATAGAAGAAGGTTCAATCAGAGACACAAGTCCCATAAGAGTTTCTTCAGAGTTTCTGAAGCTTGCTCTTGTTCTGATTGGATCTTCCTTTCTTCCTAGGATAGTCTCTTCTGGGTGATCCAAACTGCTTCTGGGTAATCTCTTCTGAGGTTGATCAGCAGCAGTTGTAGGATTTCTAGCATTGCTTCTTTCAGACGTTGAAGGAATGTCTGTGTTGAGAGCTTCTGATGACTTGTCTTCAGAACCTGCAAATTCAATTTCTATACCTGCAAGATTTTCATTCTGCTTTGACTTTTCAGAGTCAAGCTTGTCATCAAAACGAACACTGATTGATTCTTCCACAATCTGTGTTTCTGTATTGTATACTCTGTACCCTCTTGAGCGTTCAGAGTATCCTAACATAATACACTTCTGTGCCTTAGAATCAAACTTGTTCAAATAATTCTTTGTATTTAACATAAAGCAAGTACATCCAAATGGATGAAAATATGAAATGTTGGGCTTTCTGTTCTTCCACAATTCATATGGAGTCTTTTCCAGAATAGGTCTTATTGAGATTCTATTCTGAATGTAGCACGCTGTGTTTATTGCCTCTGCCCAGAAAGTCTTAGCAACGTTTGTCTCATTGATCATGGTTCTGGCCATTTCTTGCAATGTTCTGTTCTTTCGTTCTACAACTCCATTTTGTTGGGGAGTTCTAGGACAAGAGAAATCATGCAGAATGCCTTTGTCATTAAAGAATGACTCAAAATCTTTATTTTCAAATTCTCCACCATGATCACTTCTGACTTTAACGATTCTAAGATCTTTTTCATTCTGAACTTGGTTACAGAAGGTAACAAACACAGAGTGTGACTCGTCCTTGTGTCTTAAGAACTTTACCCATGTCCATCTGCTATAGTCATCTACGATTACTAACCCATACTTCTTGCCACTGACTGAAGCAGTTTTAACTGGTCCAAATAAGTCAATGTGCAGAAGTTCTAATGGCTTAGAGGTAGAAACAACATTTTTGGATTTAAAAGAAGGTTTTGCAAATTTGCCTTTCTGACATGCTTCACACAGAGCATCTGAATTGAACTTCAAATTTGGAAGTCCTCTGACCAGATTGAGTTTGTTAATCTGAGATATTCTTCTCATACTAACATGCCCCAATCTTCTGTGCCAGATCCACTGCTCGTTGTTAACAGACAGAAGACATTTTACGTTCTGACTCTTTAGTTCAGAAAGTTTGATTTTGTAAATGTTGTTTTTCCTCTTTCCATTAAACAGGATAGTTCCATCTTTCTGACTAACAGCTTTACATGATTTTTGATTAAAGATTATATCATAACCGTTATCACTTAATTGACTTATGGATAACAGATTATGCATCAATCCATCTACTAGCAGAACATTATTAATAGAGGGAAGATTTCCGTTACCTACAGTTCCAGATCCAATTATCTTTCCCCTCTGATTGCCTCCAAAGCCAACGTGGCCTCCAGGCTTAAGTTCCAGGCTTTGGAACATATGCCTTCTTCCCGTCATGTGTCGTGAGCAGCCAGAGTCCAGGTACCATGACTGGTGTTTCTGACTTGCTGCTAAAGATATCTGCAACATGTATTATTTTATCCTTAGGTACCCAGATCTTCTTGGGTCCTGATTTGTTAGTTTTACCAAAACTCTGGTTGAATTTTGGTTTCACTGAGTGCTTACTACTAGTATATTTGATGTCATGTGTGTGACCATACACAAAGTGTGAATTTAGAGGAGTGTGTTTAATGGTTAAATCCATGACATTTTTAGGTGTAGGAACCTTACCTAGGTATCTTATTCCTTTCCTGCCGTTTCTGCTAACTCCATAGATCATTGAAGCCATTCTGCTTCTATCTATGCTTTTAGCAAGGAACTTCTGGAAACTATGATCATACTCCTTGATGATCTCATCAGCGTTGCTGGGAGTTTCAGAAATTGGTTCCTTCTGAGAGTTTTGTAAAGAGTTTTCTAATTTTAAAATTTTATCTCTCAGCTCAGAGTTTTCCAATTTGAGACTCTCAGACTTATTAGAGTCAGATTCAAGATTCCTTTTCAGGTCTCTGAATTTAGCTCTAATCTGCTGATAACGTTCCAGAATTTCATTGAGGCTTTCAGCAAGTTCAGCCTTTGTAAAATTAACAGCGAAGTTAGGGAATACCTCTTCTGTGTCTGATTCTGAGTCTGATTCAGAAGCTTCACTATCATCTGGAATGTTAGCCATGAGCGCTATGTTTGCCCTTTCATCATCTGATTCTGAGTCAGCTTCAGACGAGTCAGAGTCATCCCATGTGGCCATGAGACTTTTCTTCTTCTCTCTTCCAAACTTCTTTTTGGGCTTTTCCCTCTGAAGCTTTGGGCAGTCACTCTTGTAGTGTCCTTGCTCATTGCACTCGTAGCAGATGATGTCTTTTGTGTTTGGCTTCTTGCTACTGGAGGAGCCTTCAGATCTTCTGTATCCAGAGGAAGAATCTGTCCTTCTGTATCTGGAAGAAGACTCGTTCTGATCAGATCTTCTGGGATTCCTGAACTTCCTTTGTCTTTGCTTCCACAGTTGATTTACTCTTCTGGAGAGAAGGGAAAGTTCGTCTTCTTCTGATGAGGATCCATCAGATGTTTCTTCAACTGCCTGCAAAACTTTAGATTCAGATTTTCTGTTAGATTTTAAAGCTAAAGGCTTACCTTGCTTCTGAGGCTCATCAGCTTCTAGCTCTATCTCATGACTTCTGAGGGAGCTTATGAGTTCCTCCAGAGTGATTTTGTTGAGATCTTTCGCTAGCTTCAGAGCAGTAACCATAGGCCTCCACTGCTTGGGTAAACTTCTGATTATCTTCTTGACATGGTCAGCAGTAGAGTATCCTTTGTCCAGAACTTTGAGACCAGCTACCAGAATCTGGAATCTAGAGAACATAGTTTCAATGGATTCAGATTCTTCCATTTTGAACGCCTCATACTTCTGGATGAGCGCCAGAGCTTTTGTTTCTTTGACTTGAACGTTGCCCTCGTGCGTCATTCTGAGAGAATCAAAGATGTTCTTAGCTGTATCTCTGTTGGAGATCTTTTCATACTCAGTATAGGAGATGGCACTGAGGAGGATGGTTCTGGCCTTATGGTGATTCTTGAAGTCACGCTTTTGTTGATCAGTCATTGATTTTCTATCAATCTTCTGACCAGTTGCATTCACAGGGTGCGTGTATCCATCTATCACCATATCCCACAGATCAGCATCATGTGCTAGAAAGAAGCTTTCAATTCTGTCTTTCCAGTAATCAAAGTTTTCTCCATCAAAGACTGGAGGTTTGCCGCTGAATCTGTCTCTGTCCTCATTGTTGTCATTGCTGAAATGAGAGTTGTTTCCTGCCATTGTGTTTTTCTGACGCTGGATCTTGTACTGACACGGTTAAGTGTTTTAGCTCAGAACCAGGCGCTCTGATGCCAATTGAAGGGGTGAAAAACACAAGAAGGGGGGGTTGAATTGTAAAACTGGAATCTTAAGGCAATTGACAAGATATTTTTATCCTGGTTCGTTTGATCTCAAACTACTCCAGTCCACCCGTCAAGGTGATTTCGCCTCTCTCCAACGAGGTCTTAATTCACTATATTCAACTGAATACAAATCTACTTTAACAACTGCTAAAGCCTTCTTGATTCAAACCACAATCCGGTTTGTCAAGGCAACACTTTCTTACAAAGGTATAAAACAATGTGTGTGAATGTTTTCTACAAAACTTTATCACAACTGTGATGTATACACAAATTAAGCTTAGAAACTAGATTGCTAAACACTAATGGAGTATCAGAGTTTGTGGTTTAGCAAAACTGGTAGATGAAGATTATTGTTCAGCTTTGTGCGTGTAGAGAATTGGAGAGCATTAGCCATTATAATCTTCGAAGCTTTGTTTATATAGCACTTGAGAAGATGAACGTTGAATGCAAATATTCTTGATTCAATGCTAATAACAAGCTTTCCTTTTTGAGCAGATCTTGTCTAGAATGATGCCGTTGGAATTAATTAGCGTTCAATGCACAGTACCGTTGCTTCTTCAATGCACGTTCTGGCTTGGCTCATTCTGATTCTGCTTCGCTGCTGATGAACTATTTTGTATCAGAGTGTTTACGCGCAGTTCTGTTCATCAAGCTTCAGCATATACAAGAGTTGATCATCTGATCTTGACGTTCTGATTCAACAACTTCTGATGCTGGTGTATGAAATCAAATTCTGATGCTGAAGAAGTGATCTTGCTTATTTTAATCAGCGTATCTGCAAGTCAGAGCATAGTAATTTTAGGTAGCATATAGTTCAAACATGAAACATATAAATACTATATCTTTTCACTTTGTTATCATCAAAACTCAAATATAGGGTAGTAGATTCAAACATTGTTCTAACAGTTTGGACCTCCAATATGATGGAAAACGAAATCTGACATGCCCCTATAGATCCATTTCCCTTCGAATTTGTTCTCTTTGAAGGCTCTGAACTCTAGTTCGAATTGCACCAGCTTCGATGTCATGGCTCCTTTGATTGAGCCAACCTCTGCTTCGATTGCTTGATTTGAAGAGAATCACCCTGGTCGAATCATCTCTTGTAGAGTTAGGAACAAATAAGGCAAGAATTTGGCCTTTAAATCGGGAATTGAATCCACGATCAACATTGAATTCTTGCCATATTTGCAAGGAAAACATGCCATTTTGAACTTTGGGTGAACCTGGACATGTTAGGATATGTGTTTTGTTTGAATTTGGCTTAAGGCTTTCATCATGATTCCTTAGATTAAGTCTCAAGTTTTTCTCTCTTAGATGGCTTTGAACTAGGTCCAATCTAAGCGTTATCAATACTTCCAGCACGACAAGGGTATCCCCAGCAAATTATCATCAACATTCAGCAAGGCATCCCTCTTCCCACAGAGTATTGCTTCCCAGCATGGTCACTAGAGTATCTTTTTCCCCGCAGAATCCTCCATTTGCCAAGTTTATTCCGCAACGGAGTCATCTTCTCCTACCGGTATTCTTGCAGTTATCATCCCCAGCGGAAGAAAAATCTATTCTTCAACATCAGCCCAGGAGTGACTTCCCGGCACCCGTCAAGGATTTACTTTCCTAGACGAAAAACACATTCATAAAACGTCACATACATCATTATGGCATGCATAGACGCATCATATCACCCCAATCTCATTTATTTTTGAGAACATCTTAAAATCAGGCAATTCATGCATTATGACATTGCATACAACTAATTCGTTACTTTTTCAGGAAAGAACGATCAACAGATAAAAGTCTTTACCCGCTGAGGTAGTAATCGTCCCAGATTCCTTCATCATTCTGCTGAGGTAGTAATCGTCCCAGATTCCTTCATCATCCTGCTGAGGTAGTAATCGTCCCAGATTCCTTCATCATTCTGCTGAGGTAGTAATCGTCCCAGATTCCTTCATCATTCTGCTGAGGTAGTAATCATCCCAGATTCCTTCATCATCCTGCTGAGGTAGTAATCGTCCCAGATTCCTTCATCATCCTGCTGAGGTAGTAATCGTCCCAGATTCCTTCATCATCCTGCTGAGGTAGTAATCGTCCCAGATTCCTTCATCATCCTGCTGAGGTAGTAATCGTCCCAGATTCCTTCATCATTCTGCTGAGGTAGTAATCGTCCCAGATTCCTTCATCATTCTGCTGAGGTAATAATTGTCCCAGATTCCTTCATCATCCTGCTGAGGTAGTAATCAGATTCCTTCATCATCCTGCTGAGGTAGTAATCGTCCCAGATTCCTTCATCATTCTGCTGAGGTAGCAATCGTCTCAGATTCCTTCATCACATCCTTATCAAAAAAAAACCTCCTCTGGTTCAGTCAGATCGACCCTAAGATCTCCCTGATTCTTATCCCAGTAGAAGACACCCAAGATTTTTCTCAACGAGCGTTGTTGAAAGTAAAATCACCCGAGGTTCTCTTACCATTCATGCTAAGGCAGTAACCATCCCTGGTTCATTCATTTCCATTTGAAGCTCCAGACTCAGCTCCTGTAACCAGTCAGGGAATATCTATACCAAGCATCTAAAATCAGCTCCTGCAACGTGTCAGGTACTCATTTGTTCTTTTGCAGGTATGCAGGTTCTCGCTAAGGGATCTCCTACGCGATCAATATCCAGATGGCATCTATAAGCGCATCGTCCTATCCAGCAATCTCCAAATGGCATCTATAAGCCCATTCCCACCAAACTGCTAACATGTGAGCGCAAATTTCTGGGCACTCTAGTGTCCAATCATCTTTTACCTTCGGATTACGAAAGGCACGTCAGCCAATCTGCATCCTCAGGTCTAAGAAGATTGAACAGGGGCAACTGTTGCACCCCAAAATTTTCCCTCCCATATTCTCCAAGAAATTGCCAAGTCAAGCTGCAAAATTCCCCAAGGGTTGCACAGTGCAAAGATCCCCTATACAGTCAAAACTAGGGTTTGTGTGCTAATCAAGAAAATGAAGTTTTCAAAGGCCCAATCAAGTCTCACATGCTTACAAATATGGTCAAGTATCCTCATATCAAGTTTCAAGGCATTCAGCTCAAAATTGCACAGTCAAAACCCTAATTGCACTACAGTCAACTGTAGGGGCAAAATGGTCATTTGACAGTCAAAAGTTCAAATTTTTGGTCAACATATCATTTTGAAGCCACAAACATCATTTGATCAATGCTTGATCATGATTCTCAAAATTTGGCTCAGAAAACCATCAAGATGCAAAAGTTACTATATTTGGACAGTTGAAAAAGTCAACTGAAATTGACCAGGGCATAACTTTCACATGGATTATCAGAAAAATTCCATCCAAATCTCATTTTTAAGAGAAAGACATTTCCTACAACTCATCTTCATACTTCAAGTCCAAGAAATGCTCTCACAAAAAGTTATCAATTTCAACATTATAGGTCATTTTCAAAAGTCAACAAAAAGGGACTTTAAGTCAAAGGCCATAACTTGAGATTGGTAAATCAAAATGACATGGGACCAAAGGCATTGGTTAAAGGACTCAACGACCTTTCCAAAATGTCCAAGAACATGAGAAAAGCTTAAAAATTGAGCAAGTTATGCCTTGTGGAAGTTGGGAAATTTTTGGATATTTTGAAAAGTCAACATTGATTCAAATGACCTAAAAATGCTAATGGGCCCATTTTTCTTCCATGATTCATCATTCTAAGCATGTGCACGACCACTTGGCCCAAAGGGAAGTATTTTCTCATTTTTTATTTATTTATTTGAATTATTATTCATATTAATTCATTTAAATTATATAAATATATGAAAAATACCTAACTTGACCTAAAAAATCTTTTCATGCATGTTTTACCCTCAATATCTCGTGCACATCCCAATATGGCAAGATTTGGTTTGATTTGAGCATGATTGAACAAAGAGCACATGAAAAAGATATGAAACATAATGGTGAAAAATCAAATATTGAAAACTATGAATGAAAAAGATTTTGGCCAATTTTGTTAACCTAATACCTTCACTACATAATCAGAAACATAAACCTAATGCCCATAGACTAAAAGCTGCGCAAAAGAACCATATACAAACTTGGAAATTTGGCTTAAAAACTCAAAACTGAATTCATTGTTGGAGGTTGATTCAAGGCACAAAAACTATTTCAATAGCTTCCTGAAGCTTCACTGATCATATTCCAATCCAGAACATTCATCAAAAGGCAAGGAATTGGTAACGAGAACCTCAACTGTGTCAAGAAATTTTCAGAATCGTGCATCATGATTTGTGCATAATTTGCAATTTTTGTCTATTGATTCATGTTTGTTATGAGTTTCTGAAACTAACCATGCAAATTAATTTCGTTTTTGTGCTATACACGCGATTATGCCATTGTCAGATTCTAGGGTTTAGCAAGCTTTGATTTGGGCGTTTCATGATGCTGTAAAATTGAGACCCCTGAGTACCACCATTGGAATCACCATGCTCAAACGAATAAGGACCAACCCTCGCGCTCAATTTATGAGCGACTGAAGGCTATTCGCTATTTTTCCATATGTTACTTTCAGCAACGCGTGAAAACCGTTGCTTAATATGTTATTGTTTCAGGAAAAAAGAAAACACGTGAAGACGATGATGTGCTGTCAAAACATGATATGCTGCTTTGAATTTTCGCGCGCTACCCACTAACATCTTGTTTTTCTCTTATATTATTTATTCGTCTATTATATAACAAACGCGTCATTTGGTTCAGCTGGCAGGCGTTGATATCATTCACGTCCAAGACCTGGGTTCGATCCCCAGGTCTGTATCATTCTCAATAATATTTTTCCAATGACGTTCACATGCAGTAACCACGTTCAAGTCCACCATACGCCTTCCAGGATCCAACATACACGTGCCCCTGGAGATCAGATCAAGGGCTGAGGATTGATGGACACCATGAGGACGAGTCAGCGTGGGTATACGTGTCATGCAAAGTCAACAAAAGCCATGCTTAATGGGCCAAAGCTTCTTGGATCACACCTCACAATTGGGGACTGAACCCCCCCCCCCCTGGTTTGCAATTTTATTTTTTATTTCATTTTTAATTATTATTTTATTTGCTCTATTGTTTTGATTTAATTTATTTTCTACAAAAATATAAAACACATAAAAAACTCAGAAAAAGATAAAAAATATAATAATTATTTATTTTAATATTTTCTTGTAAACAAATGCATGTAAATAAATTAATTTAAAATAGGGTTTTAATGTTAATTCTTTTCATAATAAAAATACAAAAAAAAGTAGAATTAGGTTTAATTGGTAATTTTTATTCCTTTTAATTTTTTCCTTTTTATCATAATATTATTTATTTATTTATTTTCATAATTAAATTGTATATAAAAATTAGGGTTTCATTTAGTTAAAAATTTCAACATTTTCTTAATAACTAAAAAAAAATAATAATTAGAATTAGGGTTTGACATTTTATTTTAATTTTAATCAATTCTCTTTTTCTATTAAATCTAAAAAACACAAAAATACCAAAAACATTTTTTTAATTTTAATTCCTTATTAAATTAATTTTGCAAAAGGGTCCAACGCCCATATTTTTAATTGTTTAATTTCGCATATTTATTTTATTGCTTAAATAATTATGTATCTATCCCAAAGCGTTGTAACTTAAACTTCTCGCACTTTTCAATTTCGTTATTTACTTTGCTTTATTTATTTTCTGTCAAATCGGGTCCGGTTTAATTTTGGCGATGTGGACCCGCGCCATTTGTAATAGCTTTAGATTTATTTTTCCCTCAAATATCTTAACTGTTAAATAAGCATGCAAGAATGAATGGACATAATAAAATCAAGCGTAGATCACTTTGACATGACAAGACAAATTTCAATGAAAACGACACACAAATCACACACCACCCCTAGGGTACGCCTCACTGTTGCCTTGCCTCGAAAAGTGATCGTCGAGTAGAGGACGTCTTAGTAAGTCCTCATGATCCGGGAACCTGGCATGAGGGTAGCTTCTAAGGTGTCTTCCCATTGCTCTGGTGATCACCATGTCCCTACAAACTCGAATTGACCCGAACACCTCCAACGGTGGTGCTACCTACCTCTCAATGGTGGGATGGCATTACTTTAAAGGACATTTACACAGACGAATTCCTTAGGGTAGGTAGGTTCTCGTAGATACTTGCTCTCTTCAAAAACAAACAAAAATCTTTTCACACCGACACTTTTCAAAAGCTTTCAAAACAATTTTTTTCAAACACTCTGACGTACGAGTCGAACTGAAATTTTTCAAAGAAACTTTTTAAAACCCACAGTTGAAAAGCAAACAAACCATTTTTGAAAACACAAATGAGCAAGTATCTAAGAGCCCATGGATAACCATGGATAGAAAGGGTGCTAACACCTTCCCTTTCTATAACCTACCTCCCGAACCGAGAGCAATCTCTTTAAGGAATTTTTCTGTGCTTTTGTCCTTTCCATATTGGAGAAAATAAAAGACGGTGGCGACTCTTGCTTCCGCGACATTTCGCGAACCAGCGTTAAACAGTCAGTTCCAGATCCACCGATCACAGAACTGGCGACTTTGCTGGGGACTATCTTATAAAGTGGGGTGTACCTTAGGGCTAGGTCATAACTATGTTTTCAATTGTATTGCTTTGTGTGCTTTAAAATTGTGGGTTGCTTGGGAGTTCTATAGATCCTAACCCGGATCTGGGGGATACCTTCTTAGAAAGTAGCAACAAGACTGTGAGGGAACTGTGCGGGGTATACCAACATGGTTGAAACAGTCTTCTACGTTGATGTGGCACTTTGGTGTGTACCGGTAACCCTTGAGTTCAGTCAAGGAGAGTACGGGGCCTCCGCGTGGTGTCGTGAAGCATCAACAGACCTTAGGAACCTTAATTGAACTATCTTGGCCTCTTTAGGGTAGTGAGATAACTGACTTTGGTGCAGTCCGAGGTTGGTTGATACTCGATACTACACTCAATTGAGGGTTGCTTTCCTGGAATATTTCGGTCGCCAGTTCAGTGGCTAAATCGAAACGATGAACAATGAAAGCAATCCCGTGATATTGGGACCCTTAGAACCCGGTTACTTCTTATAGGACAAGTTGAACCCACCAACTTCAAGAGGGTAATACCCAGACCCCATGCTGGCTTAAACCCTAAGGGTTTCTCTTGTGTGACTTGTGTGCCTTTGTACTTGCCTGTTTGCATGCTTGTTAGCTGACACATGAACTACTTGCAGGTTTTGTTTATAGTCCTTAACTAGGATTCATGACAAGGTTTACCAAATTTCTTGCAGGTTTTGTTTATAGTCCTTAACTAGGACTCATGACAAGGTTTACCAAATTTCTTGCAGGTTTTGTTTATAGTCCTTAACTAGGACTCATGACAAGGTTTACCAAATTTCTTGCAGGTTTTGTTTATAGTCCTTAACTAGGACTCATGACAGGGTTTACCAAATTTCTTGCAGGTTTTGTTTATAGTCCTTAACTAGGACTCATAACAAGGTTTACTAGATCTCTTGCAGGTTTTGTTTATAGCCCTTAATTGGGACTCATAACAAAGTATACTGAATTTCTTGCAGGGTCTGTTTATAGTCCTTAATTGGGACTCATAACAGGGTTTACCTACATCACCCCATGCACAGCATGACATCATACCATTGCATACATCCTAACCCATTTCAAAGATCTCAAGGGCTTGCGATGCAAGTCATGATGAACCAACTGCCCAGCAAGGGGCAAAGAGGATTTATTTTCCTCTAGCTAAGGTTGTCAGGGGCTATGACCCACTGGATATGTCTCGTCATGAATCCTGAATCTTCAACCGAGCACACTATCAAGGCCCTCCAGGCTCAGAACGCCCAGTTCCAAGGGCTGATCTTGAATTTGACCCAGGGGCAACAAGATCTGAAAGCTCTGCTCTTGAAGAGGGAAAAGAAGAAGAAGAGGACTGTTTTATTCAGCCCTAGACATAGGTCTGGGAACACGCCGCAGACTGAAACTGAGAGGACTACTCCATCTGTGAGGGAAAGCAGTCACCATGAGAGAAAGGTGCCTAGTCCAGTGGTCTCCGACAACGAGACAGATTTCAACGACGAGCAGTACCCCCCGGCTGAGGATAAGTACAAACAGTTGGAAGACCGGTTAAGTGCTATGGAGATACAAAAGGTGCCTGGCCTGGACTTCGAAGATCTAGGTCTGTCTTCTGGGGTAGTGATCCCGCACAAGTTTAAGGCACCTGCCTTTGCTAAATATGACGGGGCATCTTGTCCTAAATTGCATCTCAGGTCTTACACAAGGAGGATCCAGCCCTATACAGCTGACAAAAACTTATGGATCCATTTCTTCCAAGAGAGCCTTTCAGGGACTCAGCTCGAGTGGTTCTATCAACTGAGTGGAGCCAACATCCGCAGCTGGGAGGACTTGGCCACCCTTTCTACAAGCATTACCAGTACAACGCTGACCTCGCTCCCACGCGCACTCAGCTTCAGGGAATGTCTATGGGTGCAGGCGAAGGTTTCAAAGAATATGCTCAGAAATGGAGAGACCTTGCTGGAAGGGTGCAGCCACCTTTGACTGACCGCGAGCTCGTCGACATGTTCTTGGGGACTTTGTCTGGTTCATTCTACAACCATCTGATTGGGAATTCTTCTGCTGGGTTCACAGATCTTATCTTGACTGGGGAGAGAATTGAAGCTGGTATCAAGTCAGGGAAGATTCAAGAAACCGCACCTGCTGATACTCAGAAAAAGCCCCACAGTGGAAAGAAAGAGTCCAATGCTATACATCGTAAAAAGGGTCGTCATGATGTAGGGGCAATCCAGATTTCTGATCCCACGCCCGTTCAACCAAGAAAGAGCAATAGGCGTAGGATAAAGTATCAAGATAGAAAGTATACTGACATCAACATGTCTTTGTCTCAGGCATTACAGCAAATGCTGAAGGCGGAATTGATCACACTAAAGGATCCTCCTCAAAATCCTGACACTTCCTCTCCCAAGTACAACCCGGGTGTGAGATGTGCCTACCATTCTGACAGTCCTGGACATGACACCGACGACTGTTGGACCTTGAAGAACAAGATCCAGGATTTGATTGACGCCAAGGAGATCAAGTTTGAACACTGATCCTACACCGAATCATCGAGAATGTCTTTTGTTCATTCAAATGTTCAAGTTGTATTTTTCTTTGATTGTTCAAACATTTTATTCATGTCAAACTTTGTTATTTCATTAATGCATCGCATGTCTGTTTTGAAGCAATATATTCGTATTCACTATACGCAAATTATTTTCATATTTTTTCTGATGTCAACTCTTGATCTAAAATTCTAAGCCTCTTGAGGGAGGATGACGAAAACGATACCACGATATTTACAGTATGCTTTTGAACAGACCCCGGTGATGAGGTACAGGCATTGTTTCAATTCCTAAACACTGGAGTTATAAGGATGATAATCCCTCGTCAACCCATCAGAGCCAAAGAAGTAGGAGTTTTATTTTCGAAAATCAAAACCCTTAATCATAACCTGGGGCAGGGTAGTTCTCTCAGTTGATCCACGTGCATAACGAATGGCACTAAAGAGGTCTTTACAAAAACAAAAGACAGTGATGGTTTCGAACAATCATAAGGACAGGCAGTCATTATCAAAAAAAAATCATAAATGAAAAGCCCAAGAAGTTAAAACCTATAAAAGGGACTTACCAAACTGGGGCATCCCGCTGACTGTAATTCCAAAAAAGGAAACAGTTCAGGCAAAAAAAGAAAGGGATAACAAAAAATCAAAAGAAAGAGGTCCTACAAACCCTCAACAAAAAAGGAAATGGCTGCCTAATCAAAATAAACCGTCAATATCCGAACCATCGCTAAAATCAAAGCAAAGACTCAAACAAGGTCTAACGTATGATCAACTGAGTTTAGGTTTGAAGAACATCACGAAGAGCGGGTGGGTACAAATAATTTGAGCCTTTATCCTTTGTTTCTTAAACCGTGAACCAAGCCACGTTATAACCCTTAAAAGTCCTAGCTGAAGCATGGGTTAGTTCGAAAGCATACTGTTACGAAAGGTATCCTGACTCCTGAAGGCCTACGGTAAATACGGAGTTGACATCACGTTTTACAAACATTCATTTGTTTTATGAAAAAGAAGAATGCATTTTTAAAATCTTCAAGACAGACATAAGCTTTGCATTTTTAACATAACTTTGTTTGCATATGACTTTTTGTTTGAACAGCATAGAAATTCGCACGACGAATGCCTAATGAACAGAAGTACTTCCAATCAAGGGGCACGGCATGATCATGGTCCATCATCTGGGGCAGTCCAATCAAGATTCGGAGAATCTCTCAAAGGCCAAATAGCCTGGGGCAAATCTCCTCCTGAGTCACTGGGGGCATTTCAACAATGAATCTGGCCTGATCAAATACCTTCTGGTGGCATGACAAAACACTTCTAACAGGGGCAGCTCCCCACATTCCCTGAACGTGGACATAGTCGAAAAAATACTACGCATAATCAAAGACCCGCTAGGTTGACATGCCTAGGCAAAAATTAGGGCTTCCCGGCGAACCAAAAGGGTTCGGGCAAAATAAGGGACGAAATGAAAAAAATTGTACACCCGGCAAGTCGAAAACCTGAAAAGGTGGCTTGGGCAAAAATGGGTATCCCGGTGGACTGAAAGCCCGATAGGGCGGTCCAGGCAAAAGTTAGGGATCAAAAGCGTACGACTATGTCCTGTCATCTTATCACCTGCCTACCAGAAGAAGGTTTGTCCATCAACAACTATCAGCACCTCACAGGTCTTCCTCCCACCTCAGAAACAGGGGCAATAAAGAGTCGTCTAAGAGCAATCTAATTGTTCTTTCCTCCAAGGTACCAAGGTAGGTTCAGCTAAAGAACATGACCAGTACATCTTAATTCCCCAGAGAGTAAGCAAGTCAGTGCACTCTCTCCAAGCAGAATCATCAAATCTTAAGGAAATTGAGTATCCTC
Organism: Vicia faba; assembly: GCA_948472305.1. NCBI lineage: Eukaryota > Viridiplantae > Streptophyta > Magnoliopsida > Fabales > Fabaceae > Vicia > Vicia faba. Next base: position 783,772,516 of record OX451736.1, read on the forward strand.
CAGTAGATCTCAATACTTCCCCAGCAGCAATACACATATTCATAACAAGCATCCCCGGCAGACTTGGTCTGAAGATTATTCCCCGGCGGCATACCAACATTCAAAGGAATCGCTTCCCTGACATAGTTCAATACTCCCCCAGGAAAGTCCAATCCAGGAAGGTTGGAATTCATATCCCCAAGCAATAAGCTTATCCCCAGTAGATTCTGGAAGCTTATCCCCTCGCAGAACACGAACGCGTCTCCCGGCTTTATTCAAAGAGTTATTTCCTTAACAGGATATAACTGGGTTATCCTCAGCCAAAAGCCACGGAAAGAGCGTCCTCGACGAAGTCTTCTCACCCCAGCAAAGTCTATCAATACTTCCAGCACGACAAGGGTATCCCCAGCAAATTATCATCAACATTCAGCAAGGCATCCCTCTTCCCACAGAGTATTGCTTCCCAGCATGGTCACTAGAGTATCTTTTTCCCCGCAGAATCCTCCATTTGCCAAGTTTATTCCGCAACGGAGTCATCTTCTCCTACCGGTATTCTTGCAGTTATCATCCCCAGCGGAAGCAAAATCTATTCTTCAACATCAGCCCAGGAGTGACTTCCCGGCACCCGTCAAGGATTTACTTTCCTAGACGAAAAACACATTCATAAAACGTCACATACATCATTATGGCATGCATAGACGCATCATATCACCCCAATCTCATTTATTTTTGAGAACATCTTAAAATCAGGCAATTCATGCATTATGACATTGCATACAACTAATTTGTTACTTTTTCAGGAAAGAACGATCAACAGATAAAAGTCTTTACCCGCTGAGGTAGTAATCGTCCCAGATTCCTTCATCATTCTGTTGAGGTAGTAATCGTCCCAGATTCCTTCATCATCCTGCTGAGGTAGTAATCGTCCCAGATTCCTTCATCATTCTGCTGAGGTAGTAATCGTCCCAGATTCCTTCATCATTCTGCTGAGGTAGTAATCGTCCCAGATTCCTTCATCATCCTGCTGAGGTAGTAATCGTCCCAGATTCCTTCATCATCCTGCTGAGGTAGTAATCGTCCCAGATTCCTTCATCATCCTGCTGAGGTAGTAATCGTCCCAGATTCCTTCATCATTCTGCTGAGGTAGTAATCGTCCCAGATTCCTTCATCATTCTGTTGAGGTAGTAATCGTCCCAGATTCCTTCATCATCCTGCTGAGGTAGTAATCAGATTCCTTCATCATCCTGCTGAGGTAGTAATCGTCCTAGATTCCTTCATCATTCTGCTGAGGTAGCAATCGTCTCAGATTCCTTCATCACATCCTTATCAAAAAAAAACCTCCTCTGGTTCAGTCAGATCGACCCTAAGATCTCCCTGATTCTTATCCCAGTAGAAGACACCCAAGATTTTTCTCAACGAGCGTTGTTGAAAGTAAAATCACCCGAGGTTCTCTTACCATTCATGCTAAGGCAGTAACCATCCCTGGTTCATTCATCTCCATTTGAAGCTCCAGACTCAGCTCCTGTAACCAGTCAGGGCATATCTATACCAAGCATCTAAAATCAGCTCCTGCAACGTGTCAGGTACTCATTTGTTCTTTTGCAGGTATGCAGGTTCTCGCTAAGGGATCTCCTACGCGATCAATATCCAGATGGCATCTATAAGCCCATCATCCTATCCAGCAATCTCCAAATGGCATCTATAAGCCCATTCCCACCAAACTGCTAACATGTGAGCGCAAATTTCTGGGCACTCTAGTGTCCAATCATCTTTTACCTTCGGATTACGAAAGGCACGTCAGCCAATCTGCATCCTCAGGTCTAAGAAGATTGAACAGGGGCAACTATTGCACCCCAAAATTTGCCCTCCTATATTCTCCAAGAAATTGCCAAGTCAAGCTGCAAAATTCCCCAAGGGTTGCACAGTGCAAAGATCCCCTATACAGTCAAAACTAGGGTTTGTGTGCTAATCAAGAAAATGAAGTTTTCAAAGGCCCAATCAAGTCTCACATGCTTACAAATATGGTCAAGTATCCTCATATCAAGTTTCAAGGCATTCAGCTCAAAATTGCACAGTCAAAACCCTAATTGCACTACAGTCAACTGTAGGGGCAAAATGGTCATTTGACAGTCAAAAGTTCAAATTTTTGGTCAACATATAATTTTGAAGCCACAAACATCATTTGATCAATGCTTGATCATGATTCTCAAAATTTGGCTCAGAAAACCATCAAGATGCAAAAGTTACTATATTTGGACAGTTGAAAAAGTCAACTGAAATTGACCAGGGCATAACTTTCACATGGATTATCAGAAAAATTCCATCCAAATCTCATTTTTAAGAGAAAGACATTTCCTACAACTCATCTTCATACTTCAAGTCCAAGAAATGCTCTCACAAAAAGTTATCAATTTCAACATTATAGGTCATTTTCAAAAGTCAACAAAAAGGGACTTTAAGTCAAAGGCCATAACTTGAGATTGGTAAATCAAAATGACATGGGACCAAAGGCATTGGTTAAAGGACTCAAAGACCTTTCCAAAATGTCCAAGAACATGAGAAAAGCTTAAAAATTGAGCAAGTTATGCCTTGTGGAAGTTGGGAAATTTTTGGATATTTTGAAAAGTCAACATTGATTCAAATGACCTAAAAATGCTAATGGGCCCATTTTTCTTCCATGATTCATCATTCTAAGCATGTGCACGACCACTTGGCCCAAAGGGAAGTATTTTCTCATTTTTTATTTATTTATTTGAATTATTATTCATATTAATTCATTTAAATTATATAAATATATGAAAAATACCTAACTTGACCTAAAAAATCTTTTCATGCATGTTTTACCCTCAATATCTCGTGCACATCCCAATATGGCAAGATTTGGTTTGATTTGAGCATGATTGAACAAAGAGCACATGAAAAAGATATGAAACATAATGGTGAAAAATCAAATATTGAAAACTATGAATGAAAAAGATTTTGGCCAATTTTGTTAACCTAATACCTTCACTACATAATCAGAAACATAAACCTAATGCCCATAGACTAAAAGTTGCGCAAAAGAACCATATACAAACTTGGAAATTTGGCTTAAAAACTCAAAACTGAATTCATTGTTGGAGGTTGATTCAAGGCACAAAAACTATTTCAATAGCTTCCTGAAGCTTCACTGATCATATTCCAATCCAGAACATTCATCAAAAGGCAAGGAATTGGTAACGAGAACCTCAACTGTGTCAAGAAATTTTCAGAATCGTGCATCATGATTTGTGCATAATTTGCAATTTTTGTCTATTGATTCATGTTTGTTATGAGTTTCTGAAACTAACCATGCAAATTAATTTCGTTTTTGTGCTATACACGCGATTATGCCATTGTCAGATTCTAGGGTTTAGCAAGCTTTGATTTGGGCGTTTCATGATGCTGTAAAATTGAGACCCCTGAGTACCACCATTGGAATCACCATGCTCAAACGAATAAGGACCAACCCTCGCGCTCAATTTATGAGCGACTGAAGGCTATTCGCTATTTTTCCATATGTTACTTTCAGCAACGCGTGAAAACCGTTGCTTAATATGTTATTGTTTCAGGAAAAAAGAAAACACGTGAAGACGATGATGTGCTGTCAAAACATGATATGCTGCTTTGAATTTTCGCGCGCTACCCACTAACATCTTGTTTTTCTCTTATATTATTTATTCGTCTATTATATAACAAACGCGTCATTTGGTTCAGCTGGCAGGCGTTGATATCATTCACGTCCAAGACCTGGGTTCGATCCCCAGGTCTGTATCATTCTCAATAATATTTTTCCAATGACGTTCACATGCAGTAACCACGTTCAAGTCCACCATACGCCTTCCAGGATCCAACATACACGTGCCCCTGGAGATCAGATCAAGGGCTGAGGATTGATGGACACCATGAGGACGAGTCAGCGTGGGTATACGTGTCATGCAAAGTCAACAAAAGCCATGCTTAATGGGCCAAAGCTTCTTGGATCACACCTCACAATTGGGGACTGAACCCCCCCCCCCCCTGGTTTGCAATTTTATTTTTTATTTCATTTTTAATTATTATTTTATTTGCTCTATTGTTTTGATTTAATTTATTTTCTACAAAAATATAAAACACATAAAAAACTCAGAAAAAGATAAAAAATATAATAATTATTTATTTTAATATTTTCTTGTAAACAAATGCATGTAAATAAATTAATTTAAAATAGGGTTTTAATGTTAATTCTTTTCATAATAAAAATACAAAAAAAAAGTAGAATTAGGTTTAATTGGTAATTTTTATTCCTTTTAATTTTTTCCTTTTTATCATAATATTATTTATTTATTTATTTTCATAATTAAATTGTATATAAAAATTAGGGTTTCATTTAGTTAAAAATTTCAACATTTTCTTAATAACTAAAAAAAAATAATAATTAGAATTAGGGTTTGACATTTTATTTTAATTTTAATCAATTCTCTTTTTCTATTAAATCTAAAAAACACAAAAATACCAAAAACATTTTTTTAATTTTAATTCCTTATTAAATTAATTTTGCAAAAGGGTCCAACGCCCATATTTTTAATTGTTTAATTTCGCATATTTATTTTATTGCTTAAATAATTATGTATCTATCCCAAAGCGTTGTAACTTAAACTTCTCGCACTTTTCAATTTCGTTATTTACTTTGCTTTATTTATTTTCTGTCAAATCGGGTCCGGTTTAATTTTGGCGATGTGGACCCGCGCCATTTGTAATAGCTTTAGATTTATTTTTCCCTCAAATATCTTAACTGTTAAATAAGCATGCAAGAATGAATGGACATAATAAAATCAAGCGTAGATCACTTTGATATGACAAGACAAATTTCAATGAAAACGACACACAAATCACACACCACCCCTAGGGTACGCCTCACTGTTGCCTTGCCTCGAAAGGTGATCGTCGAGTAGAGGACGTCTTAGTAAGTCCTCATGATCCAGGAACCTGGCATGAGGGTAGCTTCTAAGGTGTCTTCCCATTGCTCTGGTGATCACCATGTCCCTACAAACTCGAATTGACCCGAACACCTCCAACGGTGGTGCTACCTACCTCTCAATGGTTGGATGACATTACTTTAAAGGACATTTACACAGACGAATTCCTTAGGGTAGGTAGGTTCTCGTAGATACTTGCTCTCTTCAAAAACAAACAAAAATCTTTTCACACCGACACTTTTCAAAAGCTTTCAAAATAATTTTTTTCAAACACTCTGACGTACGAGTCGAACTGAAATTTTTCAAAGAAACTTTTTAAAACCCACAGTTGAAAAGCAAACAAACCATTTTTGAAAACACAAATGAGCAAGTATCTAAGAGCCCATGGATAACCATGGATAGAAAGGGTGCTAACACCTTCCCTTTCTATAACCTACCTCCCGAACCGAGAGCAATCTCTTTAAGGAATTTTTATGTGCTTTTGTCCTTTCCATATTGGAGAAAATAAAAGACGGTGGCGACTCTTGCTTCCGCGACATTTCGCGAACCAGCGTTAAACAGTCAGTTCCAGATCCACCGATCACAACGGCTCCATCGATTAAATTTTAATCCTTGCTCCCTTCGATGGCTGATAACACGAAATCGTATCGTTTATTTTCTATGAAATTCGCCCGTTCTGTATTATTTTGACCCGATTAATTCCCGAATATTTCGAGTTTGTCATCACTTTTTGCAGGTATTTCATAACTGAGCTCAAAACAGAAGAAAACATGAAACAATGCAAGAAAGCATCAAAAGAACAGAAGAAAAAGATAAATCTGTCAAAGAACTGCATTTTTGTAGCTGTGACGGTCGTAATGAAGCTACCACGACCGTAAGCCAGTTTGAAGAGTGTTACGACCGTAACACAGTGGCCACGACCGTAACACGGGAAAGACCAGAAGCTGCTCGTAACGCCAAGCTAACGAACGTAACGCGTATATAGTTTATTTGAAGAATGCAGAACGTGGCAAATCAAAACAGAAGGAATTTCCAAACTCCTTAATTCTCTCCAGTCAAACACCACGTTCACCATTTCCCCCTCAACTACTCACGTTACTATATTTTTGGAGATTTTGAAGGAAGACTGAGTTACAAGTTTTCAAACCAACTGCCAGATTTTATTCTTCTATAAATACCTCAATATTGAACATTAAAAGCACGGAGTTTATTACAGCTTATTTGTGCCGAAGCTCTGCCAAAATTAAAACCAGTATTATTTGAGTTATCATTTTCCAGCATTTGTTTATTTCAATTCTTTTAATTCCACTGTCCAAATAATAATTTCCAACATTAGGGAATTATTATTTTAGTTTAAGATTTATCATTCAAGCTTCAGAATTTGCAATACTCCCGATACCAAGTCCGAGTTTCCGGTTTGTGGAAGAAGGATTGAAGTATTGGCTTTACTGTCAGGTTTTTTATTTTGCAATTGTATTAAATTCATTTTAATTAATTAATTAATGCATGCTTGTTATGTATTATTTATAATGTACAATTTATATTTGTTTGCTTTTATTTACAGTATGTTTATTTTAATTTCCATGGCTAGCTAAACCTTTAGTGTCGGTATGGGATAGTAAGAGACATTAGGCATCTGATCAAACTTAGGCTAAAACCTTAATCAACTTAACTCTGGTTATAACTTTTTATGCTTAATAATAAAATCTTTGTTACGAAAGTAAGAAGAGTAAATAGGTTAGATCGAGACCACGAAAGTGTGAGGTTTTTAACCGGATAGATAAAGTTAGGCATTTGATTTAAATACAGTGAAAGCGCTTTAAACCAAATTAGAATTAATTAAGTTTCCAAAAAATACTTCTAAACACTTATAGGCTAGCGAAAGCAGGTATAAGGCTTTAGACGTATAATCCGAGATAAGACCATTAAAGTGTGAGTTGAGGGTTTTTAAACTGATTAATTCTATAGATAAACCAAGTTGACCATCCTTATATGCCTAAGTCCGATTAGATCCTTTAGGTCGACTCTATTGCATACCGACCATTTCGTTTTATAATTACTTTAAAATCAATTAACTTACCTTCCTTAATTTTCCCAAAACCAACGTGACAATTTCCGCCTTAGCTAAACCAACCTGTTTTACAACACTAGCGTGATTACAAAGTCCCTGTGGATTCGACAATCTTTTATTACTACCGCGATAGGCTGTGCGCTTGCAGTTAAGATACCGTCAGACATTAAGTCGATCACAGACCCCATCAAGTTTTTCGCGCCGTTGCCGGGGACTATTTAAGTCGATATTGTAACTCTGGTGTTACACCGTATAGACTAAGGCACCTTTACTTTATTTACTATGTATAACCCAAATTTTTCCTACGCCCATTATCAGTATTTTGAGGAACCACAAGAATATCATAGATCCAACCTTGAAATACTGATGGAAGATTTCAATGCTTCACAAACCTACTCTTACCTAAATTACCTCCAAAACTACCAATCCCCACATTTTGAGGAACCACAAGAAACTTATAATTTCAACCAAACTTTTCCTCAACCCAATTCTCTCTATAATTACCACACCCAACATTTTGAAGAATCACCTGAACCATATAAATCTGATCTCGAAATATTAATGGAAAATTTTAATGAAACATCTAGGATGATAAAACACTTAGGGGAAACACAAAAGGAGACTTTAACTTACTTCTAAGACTCTGAAGAATCGCAAGATTTTAACTTCGAAACACCAATAGAGGATTCTGATGAGATGATAACCAACGCTAGGTTAGAGTCTATGATTGAGCATTTTGTAGAAACACAAACTGTCCAAAATGAAGGGGTAAGAAAACAAAGTCTTCAAAATAATGAAAACCTTAGCCAACTAACCATTGTGGTTGAGTCCCTCACGACTCACAACTTGGCCTTAGAAACTCAAATCTCCCAACTTGAACAAAACCTTCTAGGACCATTCCCCAAAGAAGATGTGGATGTTGAAACAACCATTATAGAAAAACTATTTGAAAATCTAGAGAGTGATGATGAGTTTGAAGAGAGTGATATTGCGGCCAAGGAAAGTTCTGACGAGAAAATAGTGGAGATTGAGACAGATTCACCAACGCTGTTCGAAAAGGAGGTTGTAAACGAGGTAGAGAAGGAAGCGCAAATTGTAATCCCAAATCACTACATCCCACTGATTTCTTTCCTGAAAATGTTTATGGAAACTCCGGTAGACTCCCAATTTAAAACGTATGTTGAGGTATTAAAAAATATCCACATTAATGTACCACTATTTGAAGTCTTGCCTAAAAAGCGAAAATTAGAAGACCACAAAATTAATGGTATAATTGCTGTTAAAAGGGTGAGGTTAACTTATGAGGCGATGGATGAAATCACTAAGCCCAAATTTGAAAAACTTATACTTATGATAGATCCAGAACCACTACCACAATTTCGAAAGAATAAACCACCCTACAGAAGAAAGAAAAGAAAAGGTGAGGGATATGTGAGATGGCTTGATAAGTGGCCATGGAAAATCAACCAGTAGTCGTCCTGGTTTCTAATTTTAAATTTTCTCTTCCATATTTTCATTTTTTCTATTTTATGTTAAATTTTATATTTAAGTCCATTATCGGTTGCACCCTTTCATCTGATGCGTTTGAACTATTTCCCCGTAATACCGATAATTATACTCAATTAAATAATTCACGTTAATATTTATAATTATAATTGAGTATTATTTTAATTATCGTATTTCCCCGTCTCGTATTAATATACTGAACTAATACTTCCCAATATTTATAGTATCAATCATAATGCATTATATACTAGTATTATATATATATACTATTAATTAAAATTCTAGATTTATCTATTATACACACATATATATATATATATATATATATATATATATATATATATATATATATATATATATATATATATATATATATATATATATATATATATATATATATATATATATATATATATATATATATATATATATATATATATATATATATATATATATATATATATATATATATATATATATATATATATATATATATATATATACAGTATGTAGTATGTATGCATGTGAGCTGAAATACAATTCCTTGTTCCTTATTCTGCCTAAATTCAAATCGCTACCCAAGACGGTCGCCTCAAGTCCCCACACCATGCTCTGGAATATATCTGCACTAGTTTGAAAATAAATACTGGACGCAATAATGCTTTGTAATGTATCTGTAGTAAGAAAGAAATGTCACAGAACAGAAACAGCTCTGTTCTGCTAAAAGTTACAAAATTTGTAGCTGTTACGACCGTAACAAAGCCCTTATGACCGTCACACGCCTTTTAGCGTGTTACGACCGTCATGCCCGTGTTACGACCGTAACACGGGTTATATCAGTAACCCCTATAGCAGACAAAATCTCTTCTTCTTCTTCAACCTCCCACTCTTCTTCTTCCACTACCTCCATAACCGTCCCACTACGTCCATAACCCCCGCCTCAGCTCGTGCTTCTCCAGATGCATGTTGTCTTTTCTGCTCCCTTGACTGACTGTTTGTTTCGTCCTTTTCTTCTTTTCATTTTCCCACATTACTCCCATTCAACTCTTATTTACTCTTCCATCAAAATATTCTTCTTATTCATCTTCCACCATAATTCTCATTCAAACTTTCCCTCTTCATTTCCCAACACATTATTATAATAATTCCTCTTCAATCTTAACCCTCTATAAACACTCTTCTACATTTCTTCTCATTTCACGTCCCTTCCATCTAATTCTCATATACTTTCTCTCATCCATTTCATTTTCTACCATTCTATCCTTCATTTCATACTCTTCCATGGCTCCACGAAACACTCAACATCAAGTGAGGCCAGACCGACCACCACCCGACCTATCCACGATTATATTCTGAGAAGACGATGATGGCCAACAAAAAGGAAAGTACATGAAATTCTATTCCCGTTCGGTTGTCCCCACTAAATATGTGGACACCGATTGTTTGGATGCCTTGGGTAGGGCGGAAAGCATCACTTTTATGCTTACGAATACGAGTTTTTTAAATCTCTGTTTAAATCCTTCTCCGACCTTCGAACCGCTCGTGCTTGAGTTCCTCAGTTCATTCTCATACAATACGCCTCCCGACGATCCATTCACAACCGGTACCGCGAACTTCCGCATGTTTAATCAAGAATATTCAATTGATCAAGAAAGAGTCGCTGAACTTTTAGAATTCACTAGAGGTCCGACCGTTCATTGCAAACCTTTCGACCCCGAAGGCGACATTTCTTGGGATAAAGTTGGTTTTTCCCTTTGGGATGATCTAACCGATCAACCCACGGAAAGTTGGCAAGATCTCTGCGCTTCGCATATTCATAATCCCGCTCCGAGGTACTTTCATCGAATTCTCGCAAACATCATTTTTGGGAGGACCAATAATCACAAGGTCGACCAAAATGAGATGTTTCTTATTTTATGTGCCCTCAACGGTCAAGCTGTCAACGCCGCTCCCTTCATGCTTAGCCACTTTCACACATGCGTAAATGCGGCCGGTACCAACCCATTTGTCTTCGGTGGAATCATCACATCTTTAGCATATGCTTTAGGCCTTTTCGACGAGCTTTTGTCCTTGGGACAATATATGATGCCGGCCCAGACGCTAGATGTTATGTACTGCCGCGATTCACATCTGATTCCCAATATAATACTTCCATGTCCAAATCAGATTAATGTGCAAAATTTCCAAAATTGGCGTTTAATTTGAATGCACCAGTCAAGCCGGCTGCACAACCAGATAATGATCATCCTCCGGCTACTCTAGAAGCAATGTATGCTACGATTCTACAACAAGATCAACGTTTCCAAGCAATGGAAGTCGTTCAAAATGAAACATTGCGCCTAGTTCGAGAAATGCAACGCGACCAACACGACTATGCACATTGGAATAACCGCAATTACGAAGCAATATCAAATCAAATGGAGGATTTCAACGAGTCCATACATGCCTTAAACCTTAGAATCGATGGATTGCATGATTACGACTCTGATAGACGTAGAAGACAACAAAATAAAAATAGAGGAGCAAGAGGACAAAATTCTCCAAGCGACGAGTGATCACCCTTCTCTTTTCTGATTTCTCCTGGTACTATCGCATTGAGGACAATGCTTACTTTAAGTTTAGGGGAGTCAGAACATTTCTTACTTCGTTTTTATTATCTTTGCTCTATTTAGTATTCCCTTTTAGTTTCCTTTTTTTTCCTATATACTGCGAAATTTCCATTTAATAAAATACATGTTTATGAAATTTTAGCCTTTTATGTAAAATTCTCGTGCTTATTCGAATTCCTCCATATTCTTGAGCCATAACGAAAAAATTCAAACGTTATATTAACATATTCAACTAGTATTAAGGTTGCTTATTTTTATAAATAAGAACTCGAGCGCGACTAAAGCAAAATTATTATCATCATAACACTTCAATACCCCAACGTGTTAGATTGATTTAAGTACTTATTATACCAACACCTTAAGACTTAGTTTTAAAGTAATCCCGAGTAGTTTATAAAAGCAGTCAGCACCGCCTTGAACGACAAACTACGTGGAGAATCGATGAATATAAGTGTTTGATCAAGATTTTTAAAGAGAAATTTTTATTAGAAGATGCACTTATTAAGTTAGATGATCCTTACCAGATCATTTAATTCAACGGTTGCAGAAACTATAAAATATTTATGCAAACAACCATTATGAATTGGTTCAGTGGTCTCTGGTGCTGAACTTGGTAGGGCGGACGACGGTCCGATCCCCCACAATTTGTAATTGGATAAAGGAGTACCAAATATAACTACCAGAACTCCAAGCTAGATTATAAAGATCAAAGTCACTAACCGGTTACTCCACTATGTGCGCGTAAGGTAAAGGGCTTAATGTGATTGCACCAGAATGAAAACGGGTGAAACGAAACGAAAGTATTAGGTCGAGTTATAATTCATGACTTAATTTAGTCCGCATAAATGAGGGTATCTAGTGTCATTACGGTAATTTTGGTGTCGAAGTCTGAACTTGAGTTATCCAAACAAAAGAATTGACCTGCAACCAAATACGAATTGAATTGTGTTTTATATCTACGTTTGACTTATGCTTAAGTAATTTTTCATTTTTAATTTTTGCTTGAGGACAAGCAAAGGTTTAAGTATAGGGGAGTTTGATAACAAGAATTTATATAACATATTTGGCTTAATTTTCATAGATAATATTAGTATTTTTATTTATTTATTCTATTTTATTTTTGTATTACGTTGGTATTTCTTTTGTTTCAGGTATTTGTATTAAATAAAAGATCAATTGAGCAAAGAAATAAATTGAGGGAAAATCGGATTAAAAAGCCAAAGAAATGAAGCAAAGGGGTGATATAGCAAAAAGGAGGAGTTAAGAAGAAAGAAATAATTATACAAAGAAAAAGACTGAGCCCAGAAGAGCAAAAGCCCAGCAGAAGTTCAGTCCACAAGGTGTTACGACCGTAACAGCCTTGTGACGACCGTAACGCGCTATATTTCAACTTCCCCACATCTCACTTCCTTCTTCAAGTGGAGACATGTCCCATGTTCTCCCATGATTCTGGTAGTTATTCCCATGATCTCCACTAGCCTTCGTACAACATGGAAACGGGAAGTTACAAATGAAGCCTATAAATACAAGTTCAACCTTCAGAGCAAGGGTCAGCAATTTTACCGAACAACCGTTATTTAGTCTTTCTTTATTTTTCTGTTTTTGTATTTTCTTTTCAGTTTTGTATTTCTACCATACTTTTCTAGTTCAGTTTCTTTCTTTAGTTTTTATTTTAGTTTAAGTTTCTATAATTTTCACTGATCTAACCTTACGTTAGACCTAGTGCTTTTTATTTCTTGTCGTAATTTTTCTTTTCAATTCAAGAAGTCTCCGAGCAGATCCAACCGACTTGTGGGGGAATGCTCGTTTATTTCGAAGAACAAGATTATTTAAGCATTATTATTTCCAGGTTCTTAATATAATTATTTTATTTTATTTAAGTATTGTTGCTTGGTATTTATTTATTTGATTATGGGAATGTTTAAATATATTGAACCTTATTATTTATGCATGTCCGAATTAATAAATATGTCCGGCTAAACCGTTTAGGTATCGGTAAGTAATAGTAGTAAGAGTAGGAATTAAATTGTTCATAAGTTAAAATACTAATTAACTTAACTCTGGTTATAACTTTTTATGCTTAACAATAAAATCTTTGTTACGAAAGTAAGAAGAGTAAATAGGTTAGATCGAGACCACGAAAGTGTGAGATTTTAACCAGATAGCTAAAGTTAGGCATTCGATTTAAATACAGCGCAAGCACTTTAAATAGAATTAGATTTATTTAGTTTTCAAAAAGATACTTTCTAAACACTTATGGGCTAGCGGAAGCAGACATTTGGCTTTAGGAGTATGATCTTAGGTAAGAGCCACAGAAGTGTGAATCGAGGATATTTAAACTAATAAATTCTACAGAACAATTAAGTTAACCATCTTTATACGCTTAAGTTCAATTTAAGCCGCTTAGGTTCACTACTTTACGTATCGATATCCGTTTTATTTATATTTATATTCCTTAACCAATATTCTAAAAGAACTATTCGCCTTAGCTGTGTACCGTAACTTAGGATAACAATAGATCGATTTATAGTCTCTATTGGTTCGATATCTTTTAAAACTACGCGATAGGACTGTGCACTTGCAGTCTGCCGATTAACAGACGATAAAGTCCTGCGATCAAGTTTTTGCAAAAACTTGATGGGGTCTGCGATCGACTTAATGTCTGACGGTATCTTAACTGCAAGCGCACAACCTATCGTGGTAGTAATAAAAGATTGTCGAATCCACAGGGACTTTGTAATCACGCTAGTGTTGTAAAACAGGTTGGTTTAGCTAAGGCGGAAATTGTCACGTTGGTTTTGGGAAAATTAAGGAAGGTAAATTAATTGATTTTAAAGTAATTATAAAATGAAATGGTCGGTATGCAATAGAGTCGACCTAAAGGATCTAATCGGACCTAGGCATATAAGGATGGTCAACTTGGTTTATCTGTAGAATTAATCAGTTTAAAAACCCTCAACTCACACTTTCATGGTCTTATCTCGAATTATACGTCTAAAGCCCTATACCTGCTTTCGCTAGCCTATAAGTGTTTAGAAGTCTTTTTTGGAAACTTAATTAATTCTAATTTGGTTTAAAGCGTTTTCACTGTATTTAAATCAAATGCCTAACTTTAGCTATCCGGTTAAAAACCTCACACTTTCGTGGTCTCGATCTAACCTATTTACTCTTCTTACTTTCGTAACAAAGATTTTATTATTAAGCATAAAAAGTTATAACCAGAGTTAAGTTGATTAAAGTTTTAGCCTAAGTTTGATCAGATGCCTAATGTCTCTTACTATCCCATACTGACACTAAAGGTTTAGCTAGCCATGAAAATTAAAATAAACATACTGTAAATAAAAGCAAACAAATATAAATTGGACATTATAAATAATAAATAACAAGCATGCATTAATTAATTAATTAAAATGAATTTAATACAATTGCAAAATAAAAAACCTGACAGTAAAGCCAATACTTCAATCCTTCTTCCACAAACCGGAAACTCGGACTTGGTATCGGGAGTATTGCAAATTCTGAAGCTTGAATGATAAATCTTAAACTAAAATAATAATTCCCTAATGTTGGAGATTATAATTTGGACAGTGGAATTAAAAGAATTGAAATAAACAAATGCTGGAAAATGATAACTGAAATAATACTGGTTTTAATTTTGGCAGAGCTTCGGCACAAATAAGCTGTAATAAACTCCGTGCTTTTAATGTTCAATATTGAGGTATTTATAGAAGAATAAAATCTGGCAGTTGGTTTGAAAACTTGTAACTCAGTCTTCCTTCAAAATCTCAAAAAATATAGTAACGTGAGTAGTTGAGGGGGAAATGGTGAACGTGGTGTTTGACTGGAGAGAATTAAGGAGTTTGGAAATTCCTTCTAGTTTGATTTGCCACGTTCTGCATTCTTCAAATAAACTATATACGCGTTACGTTCGTTAGCTTGGCGTTACGAGCAGCTTCTGGTCTTTCCCGTGTTACGGTCGTGGCCACTGTGTTACGGTCGTGGCAGCTTCATTACGACCGTCACAGCTACAAAAATGCAGTTCTTTGACAGATTTATCTTTTTCTTCTGTTCTTTTGATGCTTTCTTGCATTGTTTCATGTTTTCTTCTGTTTTAAGCTCAGTTATGAAATACCTGCAAAAAGTGATGACAAACTCGAAATATTTGGGAATTAATCGGGTCAAAATAATACAGAACGGGCGAATTTCATAGAAAATAAACGATACGATTTCGTGTTATCAAATACCCCCATACTTAAACCTTTGCTTGTCCTCAAGCAAAATAATCAAATTAAAAATATCGGACAAGTTTTTATAAACGCACATAACTAGTATACCTTTCGTTTTCAAATAATTTCAAGAAATCCTAAGTTAGTTCGGCCGAGAAAATCGAATGAAACAACAAAGATACGTAAATGATACAAGCATCAAGCTAGTCGACGACTATCCGTTTTAAACGAAACTTCCAATTATACCGTTATAAGTCAACTCAAGGTTTCTCGTTTATATTTCACCCGGTTTCGTTCTTGCGCAATCACATTAAGCCCATTATCCTTGCACGCACGTAGTGGAATAGCCGGTTAGTGGTTCTGATCAAAACGCGACGGTTTCTGGCACAATTATGTGGCAACCTCTTTTATCCAATTGCAAGATGCAGGGGATCAAACCGTAGTCTTCCCTACCGAGTTCAGTACCAGATGCTTCCGAACCATCTAGACAATGGATTCTTATGTTACTTAGTAGAAGCTTTTGCATCCGTTGGATTAAACGATCGGGTGAGGATCACCCAATTTAATTGGTGCAATATCTATTTCCTTAAAGCATGTAACATTGTATTTAAATCAATTTGCAAGATCATCCACTTATGTTCATCGACTTTCCACGTGGATTGTGTTAGGACTGGTGCTGACTGCTAATATAAACTACTAGGGGCTAATTTAAGGTTCAAAACTCAAAGTATCGGTATAACGAAAATGGAGACGATTCGCGCGAGTAGAGAGTCGAAGGTGTCATAATCGTATAGTTCTCGTTGGATCGCTCTCGGCCTTCTAACTAAGATTTCGGTTAAAGTAGGTAACTAACGGTTATGCGAATATAAAAGGCGAAAAAATTTTGGCATGGCTAAATAAAACGGGGAGAAAATGAAATAGCGAAATATAACAGGAATAGAAATGAAATTACTCGTTCTGGATTAAGAATGCAGTACTCTTCCAACACTATATCAAACATTGTCTCGATGTTATGATATAATGGCGAGGTTAAATAAAAAGTACATCGGAAAAACAAGGAAAACAACAAGAAAAGGAAAAACTACTGGCGACCACGGCGGCTTCGGGTGCGTGACCGTTTGGAAGGAGTAGCTTCAGGGTCAGTGTCCTGGGGTCCAAGAGATGTAACATCCATCCTCAAAGCATTAAGATCACATAGCACTTCATCAAGCCTTTCATTTGTCGAGCGTTGACCACTCAAGATTTGGACATTTTGCTGATGTAAGGCGTCATAACGCTCCTGATTCTTCCTTTCAAGAGCTACAGCCATCTGATTTTACTGATGGAGGGCTCTAAGGACGTCCTCCATAGTAAAAGGAGGTGGTGCAGAAGAGGACGACTTAGGAATGTCAGGCGCGGGAGCAGCTCGATCCATTTCTTCCTGCATCTCATCAGCGGGGCCGACATGAGGTTCTTTTTGAGCAGCAGCAGGGCCTTCAGGGTTCAATAGCCAGTTGGCTCGGTTCTGAGGGTCGATTCTGTCCCTGCAAGGCAAAACAATATTAGTGTAAACTCGGTTTTGTATCACTGGATGAAATCTTCCATCGTCCCGCTCGTGGATGAGGTGGGCCGATTTGCAATGATCCAAAGTGAGCAGAACCGGTGGTCGGGATGGCAGATGAACAAGGGTGTCACCATGGTTTAGTGCTAAAGCAAGAGAAGTGACAAGCCCTCCAAAATAGAAAGGTTTGCCGCCTCTGGTGCAGATGGAGTGAATATGAGCCAGGAGGAAAGGTGCGGCATTAATTTTCTGACCCGAGAATGCACAATGCATGAAAAATATCTCCTTTGAGTTGAGCTTGTGGTTGCTATCTCTTGCAAAGATTGTGTTGGACAAGATGCGGTGGAAGTAACGAATGGCGGGGTTATGGATTTGGGTGGCATTTAGGTGATCGTATGAATCAGCCCGATTATTGGTCAAGCTATGCCACAGGTTGAAAGATTCCTCATGAAAAGTGTCAGGCACACGTAGGTGAGCGCCTTCATCGATACAGAAATCAAGTAGGCGACCAAATGCGTTCTGAGGGAATTCGTATTCGGTGCTGAAAATTCGGAACCTTACCACACTAGTAAGTTGATTTCTTGCACCGTTTGGAGTAATGTAGCAAAATGAACTGAGAAACTCAAGTTTGAGAGTCTCGTACGTCGGTTGTGGCTGGCTACATAGCGTCCAAAGGTTGACACTTTGTAATAGGTGTTGGACACTTTCGAGCAACCCGAGGTTTCGGAGGCAGTCAGTGTCGACGAACCTCGTAGGGTGGATGCCTCGGCGTTGAAACTTTAGGAACCGTGTCCGCTGAGTTTCTCCTGCTTCTCCATTTCGTAGGGTGATGCCAGGAATGAGATTGTTCGCCATTTGCATGCAAAGTGTTTGAGTGAAAATGGGTCTTGGTTGGTGAATGAGAGAATGAGAATGATGATACGGGTAATGGATGTATATATGGTGGAAGGAGGTAGTGGAAGTTTGAAAATTGATAGGGATTAATTTTGGGTTGAATGGGGTTAATGGGGAGTTATGGAAGAAGAAGAAGAGAGAAAGGTGCAGGAAAAGGGAACGTTCTGCTAACAGGGTTACTGATGTAACCCGTGTTACGGTCGTAACACCTGGCTGACGAGCGTAACGCTCTGAAAGGCGCGTTACGGTCGTGGGGGATAGATGACGATCGTGGCAGCTGCAAGTTTTGGTTTTTCACAGAACAGAACACAATACAATTGCACAGAGTATATTTTTATAGCAGCAGAACATCTCAGGCATTCCAACATAAACACAACATTAATTAATTCAACATATAATCCAACATATATAATTCGCAATAGAGTAGAAAACCGTAAAACATTTTAAGCGGCATAATGATTGTAAGTTTAAAACTGAAAACAAACAATTGCATTAATTTAAACTGAGTAACTTGTTCTTTTTGACAGAAAATAAATGACGTGTAAATTGAAATGCAGTAACTTAACAAAAAATTGAAACTAACTAAGGACAAAGCAGAATGGAAAAAAAATCTAAAAACAAAGAATTGAAAAACTGAAAACTGAAAACTAAGAAACTATAAACTGCTTCATCCAATCTTTTCTTTTAATATTTCCAAAGCTTTAGTGATGTTATAGAACTGTTCCACCGAGATGTCAGTTAAACCAATAAGATCCAAACGCATAGTCTTCAATTCATTCTTTATTCCATCAATATCAGTTTTATAAGCATCCAAAGTGGTCAGAATGGTGTTTAATTGTGTGGTATATTCTCCTTGGTTTGTATCAGGGGTTGCTTGTGCTTCAGCCATATTTGTAAAGTCATGATAACCAGGAGGGGTTTCAGGATCTGTTTCGTTTTCAGACATGAAATTATTATCAACAAAATATGATTGTGGTGTTTCCGGTGTCGAAGGGTGGTCGGGTGGATTCAATTCGTACAACCAATTTTCGCGGTTGTGGACACTTATTCGGGCATGGTTCGGGAGGGTAAAAAGAGTAACAACTTCGTCTCTGATCAGGTAATCATAAGGTGCAGGGCCTAAATTTCCTATTATCTGGTTGTTAAAACAAAAATTAATATTCATAGGCCTAATTGATCCGAATGGTGCACAGTTATTAAGTTGGCAACGAGGTCCAAGAGCATGTGCAATCATTGTAACTAATCCTCCCACACTGACAGGAACATTAGGGTCCTCACTAATGCGGGTAAAGGTCTTCATCAGGAGTGGGACCGCATTGACAGGGCGTCCTAGGTTCATACAATAAAGCAGAGATAATTCATCCTTGGATACAACATTTTGATTTTGTTCTTTTCCAAATAGGGTGTTGGCAAGAATCCTATGGAAATAACGGATGGCTGGGTTATGTATTTCATTGTTATCCATACTTTCTGGGTCAGGGTGATAGTTTCCGGTTAAAGTACCCCAGAAGTAATCCAGCTCAAAATCCAATATATCGGCCTCAGGGGTGGTAAAAGCTAAGGGTCCACTGGGGAATCCTAATAAAGCAGCTAAGTCCCTATGGTTATAGGTGAATTCAATACCAAAAAGTCTGAAGGTAATGAATCCTTTTCGGGCTCCAACACCGTGTTCAGGGATGTGAACTAGAGAACTTAAGAATTCAAGGGTAAGCTCTCGGTAAGTGACGAACCTATTTTTCAGGTGGGCTTTCTCCCATCCCAACTGGTTAAACATGTAGTAAACACTGTCAGTAATGCCTAAAGAGTCCATAGTGGGTACATCATGATACAGGGTTAAACTGATTTCTCGCTGAGACAAAGCCTCAAATCTTCTTTGTTGGTTTCTACCTCTAAAGGCGGTTTCCATAAAGTTCTGTGGAGGATCCATAGCAAAAATAAAGCGGGGAAACAGAGTAGAGGAGAAAGTAAAGAGAAAAAGATTATTCAGAAATCCTGTGTCAAGTAAAATTGATTTGAAATCAGCAGCAGTTTCATAAAAGTTTTTAAAAAAAATGAAAAATACTTATATAGAATGCAAAAACAAATAATACAAACAAAATAGCAGGTAAAAACAAATAAAATAGGTTGCCTCCCATGAAGCGCTGTTTTTAACGTCATAAGCCTGACGAAATGCCTAGTGAAAGATTAGTCGGGAGAAATAGGTAGCAGTTCTACGAGTTTAAGCTTATTCGTATAATCTCTATTATCTATACGATGATATTGTTTTAACCGCTGCCCGTTTACAATAAACGGGGCGCTATTTTTATCCGTGATTTCTACCGCTCCGCTAGGAAAAACTCTTGTAATTTCGAAAGGACCGGACCATCTAGATTTAAGTTTTCTAGGGAAAAGTCTAAGTCTAGAATTAAATAAAAGTACGACATCTCCCACACTAAATTCTTTTCGAGATAAACATTGATCGTGCCATTTTTTAGTTCGTTCTTTGTATATTTTAGCATTTTCGTAAGCGTCTAGTCTTAATTCTTCCAGTTCATGTAAATCGAGGATTCGTTTCTCGCTAGCAGCAGTGTAATTGATATTGAGTGTCTTTATCGCCCAATAAGCTTTATGCTCTAATTCTACCGGGAGATGGCATGATTTTCCGTAAACAAGTTTGAAAGGTGTAGTTCCGATAGGAGTCTTATAAGTCGTCCTATAAGCCCATAAAGCTTCGTTAAGCTTGGATGACCAATCTTTTCGAGATATCGCAACGGTTTTTTCTAATATTTGTTTAATCTCTCTATTCGAAACTTCGACTTGTCCGCTAGTTTGCGGATGATAAGGTGTTGCTACCCGGTGGTTCACTCCATATTTAGATAGTAATTTATCAAATATCTTCGAAACAAAATGAGATCCACCGTCACTGATAACAAGTCGGGGAACACCAAAACGCAGGAAAATTATATTCTTGAAAAGCTTTATCACTACTTGTGTGTCATTTTTAGGAGAAGCTATTGCCTCGATCCATTTTGAAACGTAGTCGACAGCGACGAGTATAAACTTGTTTCCAAAAGAAGATGGGAATGGTACCATAAAATCTATTCCCCAAACGTCAAAGATTTCCACTTCAAGTATTCCTTTCTGAGGAATTTCGTCGCGTCTTGAGATATTACCGGTGCGTTGGCATCGGTCACAATTTTTAACGGCGACGTGGACATCCTTCCACAGGTTAGGCCAGAAAAGGCCGGCTTGGAGAATTTTGGCACACGTTTTAGAGGTGCTAGTATGTCCGCCACAAGGAGATGAATGACAATGGGAAATGACGTTTTCTATTTCTTCGTCGGGTACACACCGGCGGAAAATTCCATCAGGTCCTCGTTTAAATAAAAGTGGTTCGTCCCAATAGTAACTCTTGAGATCATGGAAAAATTTCTTTTTCTGTTGGTAAGTTAAGTCAGGTGGAAGCGCTCCGGCAGCTAAATAATTAACGATGTCAGCATACCAAGGCAATCCTATGGTCATGTCGATGGCTTCCACGACTTCTTTAGCTTCTGGTTTATTTAAATTCAATTGATCTAGGTCGCTTATCATATGTGCTATCAGATGTTCATACGGAAAATCGTCGTTAATTGGCACTTGTTCGGGTTTTATACCTTCTAAACGGGATAAATGATCCGCTACGACGTTTTCTGTTCCTTTCTTATCTTTAATTTCCAAGTCGAATTCTTGTAAGAGTAAAATCCATCGGAGGAGTCTGGGTTTTGCATCTTTCTTGGCAAGTAAATATCGGATAGCAGCATGGTCCGTGTAAATGATGATTTTCGCTCCTACAAGGTAAGAACATAATTTGTCGAGTGCGAAGACCACGGCTAAGAGTTCTTTTTCAGTGGTGGCGTAGTTCATCTGAGCTGAGTCTAGCGTTCTACTGGCGTAGTAAATTGCGTGAAGTTTCTTATCTTTTCTTTGTCCAAGAACTGCGCCGACAACGTAATCACTTGCATCGCACATGATTTCGAAAGGTAACCTCCAATCGGGCGGTTGCATGATTGGTGCAGAAATAAGTGCGGCTTTAAGGGTTTCAAAAGCTTGAAGACAATCATTATCGAATATGAACTCAGCATCCTTCATTAATAGACCGGTTAGTGGTTTTGTAATTTTCGAGAAATCTTTAATAAAACGTCGGTAAAAACCGGCGTGTCCTAGAAAACTTCGTATCTCTCGAACGGTCTTTGGTGGTTGGAGTTCTTTAATCACTTCTATCTTAGCTTTATCAACTTCAATTCCTTTATTAGAAATAACATGTCCAAGTACGATTCCTTCTCTGACCATGAAGTGGCATTTTTCCCAGTTGAGCACAAGGTTTACTTTCACACATCGTTCTAAAATACTTTCTAAATTAGACAGACATCCTTCAAAGCTTTGTCCACACACAGAGAAGTCGTCAATAAACACTTCTATGATGTCGTCAATGAAATCTGCAAAGATGGCCATCATACATCGTTGGAAAGTTGCGGGAGCATTACATAATCCAAATGGCATTCGTCTGTATGCGAACGTTCCATAGGGACACGTGAATGTAGTCTTCTCTTGATCATCAGGGTGAATTGGAATTTGGAAAAATCCGGAATAACCGTCTAAATAGCAGAAATAGGAGTGTTTGGCTAATCGTTCTAACATTTGATCAATAAAGGGTAAAGGAAAATGGTCTTTCCGAGTAGCTTTGTTCAGTTTTCGATAATCAATGCACACTCTGTGTCCACTAACTACTCTTTGTGTTATTGATTCGCCTTGTGCGTTTTTCACGACAGTGACACCTCCTTTCTTAGGTACGACATGCACTGGGCTAACCCATTTACTGTCGGAGATCGGGTATATAATTCCAGCTTCCATTAGCTTTTTGATTTCATCTCTGACTACAGTGCTTAGAATCGGATTGATTCTTCTTTGAGGTTCTCGAGAGGTTTTCCAATCCTCTTCTAATAGAATACGGTGCATACAAATTGAAGGACAAATTCCTTTTAAGTCTGATATGTTGTAACCTAACGCAGTAGGGTATTTCCTTAGAACGTCTAAAAGTTTTTGAGTTTCGAGCGTTCCTAAACTGGAATTCACTATTACAGGTCGAGTTTGTTCAATATCAAGGAATTTTTATCGTAGATTTTTAGGTAGAACTTTCAATTCTAGTTTTGGTTTCTTGGAACATGGCATATGATCGGGTGTAAGTGCTAGACTTTCGCTTAGACTGTCATCTTTATATGGTTCTCGCCAATTGTCGTCTTCGAATATCAGAGGGGTTTCGATTGTCATTATTTCGGAATATGTGGTTTGTTCAACTTCCATCTCTCTCACGCACTCGTCTATAATATCGAGTAAATAACATGTGTCATTCATGGCGGGTGCTTGTAGAAATTGAGTGAGGATGAATTCCACTTTTTCCTCTCCGACTTCGAATGTTAATCTGCCCTTCTTGACATCAATTATAGCTCCGGCTGTGGCTAGGAATGGTCTTCCTAGTATGATAGGGGTAACTGAGTCCTCGGTTATGTCCATGATGATGAAATCGGTAGGGATATAGAATTGACCTATTCTAACTGGAACGTTTTCCAGTATACCTACAGGATATTTAACCGATCGGTCGGCTAATTGGACGAACATTTTCGTGGGTCTGAGTTCTCCCATCTCTAGCTTTTTGCAGATAGATAAGGGCATGACACTAATGCTTGCTCCTAAGTCACATAGAGCTTTGTCTATGACAAATTTTCCAATATTACAAGGTATAAAGAAACTACCTGGGTCTTTTAGCTTAGGAGGCATATTGTTTTGAATGATCGCGCTACACTCGGCAGTGAGTGTAACTGTTTTGTTATCCTCTATCTTCTTCTTGTTGGATAGGATTTCCTTAAGAAATTTAGCGTACGAGGGCATCTGAGTGATGGCTTCTGTAAAAGGTATGGTTATATTGAGTTGTTTCAGAAGTTCAACGAATTTCTTGAACTGGCCCATCGTTTTGGAATTTGTAAGTCTCTGAGGATACGGGATTGGTGGTTTATAAGGTGGTGGAGGTACATAAGGCTTCTCTTGCTCCACTTCCTCTTGCATTTCTCTTTCCTTTTCTTCTTCTCTAGGTTCATTGGCTTGTTCAGGCGGCTCGCTCTGCTTTTGGTACATGGCTGGATTTTCTAGTCTCGGGTCAACAGGTCCGTCGAGTTCTTTTCCACTTCTCAGTATCACAGCATTAGCATGTCCTTTCGGGTTGGGTTGTGGTTGACCAGGAAAAATTCCAGCTGGTGCCGCAGTAGATGCTTGTTGTTGAGCTACTTGTGAGATTTGCGTCTCAAGCATCTTGTTATGGGTGGCTAAAGCATCAACCTTTCTAGCTAATTGTTTTATCTGCTCATTAGTATGCAAATTTTGATTCATAACGTCTTTATTAGTCTGAGCTTGGGAAGCAACAAAGTGTTCAATCATGATTTCTAGGTTAGATTTCCTAGGAGCATTAGGTCCATTACCAGGATGATTTGGGATAGCTTTTGGATAACCGGGTGGTGTGGCAGGAGCTTGTACAGGCGCGTATAACGCGTTGTTACTTTTGTATGAAAAGTTCAGATGATTTTTCCAGCCTGGGTTATAGGTATTGCTATAAGGGTTCCCTTGTACATAGTTTGCTTGTTCAGCTGGAACTCCTGTTAGAAGTGGGCATTCTGGAGCAAGATGTGATTGAAGACCACATAGATCGCAAGTTTGGACAACTGCAGCTACGGTAGCTGCAGGAGCAGTGGTAAGGTTTTCTAGCTTTTGGGTAAGAGCTTCCACTTTAGCGTTGACTTGGTCCAACATATTCACTTCAGACACTCCACCTTTGGTTTGGGATTTCTCCACATTAGCTCTTTCGCTTCCCCATTGATAGTGGTTCTGGGCCATACTTTCGATAAGTTGATTTGCTTCGGCATATGGTTTATCCATCAGTGCGCCACCAGCAGCGGCATCTATAGTCATTCTTGTGTTGTACAACAGACCGTTATAAAACGTATGAATGATTAGCCATTCTTCTAAACCATGATGAGGACAGAGTCTAATCATATCCTTGTAACGTTCCCATGCTTCGAAAAGTGATTCGTTATCTTTTTGTCTAAAACCGTTGATGTTAGCTCTAAGCATAGCAGTTTTGCTTGGTGGGAAATATCTAGCCAAGAAGACTTTTTTCAATTCATCCCATGTGGTGATTGAATTTGAAGGAAGGGATTGGAGCCAAGCTCGGGCTCTGTCTCTTAAAGAAAAAGGAAATACGCGCAATTGTATCGCCTCGGGGTTTACACCATTCGCTTTTACAGTGTCTGCGTACTGCACAAACACTGACAGATGTAGGTTAGGGTCGTTAGTAGGAGATCCAGAAAATTGGTTCTGCTGAACGGCGGATAGAAGCGAAGGTTTTAGCTCGAAATCGTTTCGAGCGATAGCAGGGGAGGCAATGCTATTGTGAGGCTCCGCTTGCGAAGGAACTGCGTAGTCCTTAAGAGCGTGAGGCAGATTTGGTACGTCAGCCATGGTTGATTCTTCGGTAGATTCTGATAACGGGATATCAGGAATTTTTGTTGGAGGAAGATTATTGAGAGATCGGTATTCTTGAATTCGGCGTCTTAATCTTAAGTAACGCTCGATATCGTTAATTTGTAAATGCAAAGGCTCGTTTTGAGAACGAGTGTTTGGCATACACAGAGGGAAATGTAAAAAGTTGCCTTAGTCCAGACAGCATTGTTTTTAGATTACACTAGTGACTAAACTAAAGTCCCCGGCAACGGCGCCAAAAACTTGATCGCAGGACTTTATCGTCTGTTAATTGGGAGACTGCAAGTGCACAGTCCTATCGCGTAGTTTTAAAAGATATCGAACCCACAGAGACTATAAATCGATCTATTGTTATCCTAAGTTACGGTACACAGCTAAGGCGAATAGTTCTTTTAGAATATTGGTTAAGGAATATAAATATAAATAAAACGGATATCGATACGTAAAGTAGTGAACCTAAGCGGCTTAAATTGAACTTAAGCGTATAAAGATGGTTAACTTAATTGTTCTGTAGAATTTATTAGTTTAAATATCCTCGATTAACACTTCCGTGGCTCTTACCTCAGATCATACTCCTAAAGCCAAATGTCTGCTTCCGCTAGCCCATAAGTGTTTAGAAAGTATCTTTTTGAAAACTAAATAAATCTAATTCTATTTAAAGTGCTTCCGCTGTATTTAAATCAAATGCCTAACTTTAGCTATCTGGTTAAAATCTCACACTTTCGTGGTCTCGATCTAACCTATTTACTCTTCTTACTTTCGTAACAAAGATTTTATTGTTAAGCATAAAAAGTTATAACCAGAGTTAAGTTAATTAGTATTTTAACTTATGAACAATTTAATTCCTACTCTTACTACTATTACTTACCGATACCTAAACGGTTTAGCTGGACATATTTATTAATTCGGACATGCATAAATAATAAGGTTCAATATATTTAAACATTCCCATAATCAAATAAATAAATACCAAGCAACAATACTTAAATAAAATAAAATAATTATATTAAGAACCTGGAAATAATAATGCTTAAATAATCTTGTTCTTCGAAATAAACGAGCATTCCCCCACAAGTCGGTTGGATCTGCTCGGAGACTTCTTGAATTGAAAAGAAAAATTACGACAAGAAATAAAAAGCACTAGGTCTAACGTAAGGTTAGATCAGTGAAAATTATAGAAACTTAAACTAAAATAAAAACTAAAGAAAGAAACTGAACTAGAAAAGTATGGTAGAAATACAAAACTGAAAAGAAAATACGAAAACAGAAAAATAAAGAAAGACTAAATAACGGTTGTTCGGTAAAATTGCCGACCCTTGCTCTGAAGGTTGAACTTGTATTTATAGGCTTCATTTGTAACTTCCTGTTTCCATGTTGTACGAAGGCTAGTGGAGATCATGGGAATAACTACCAGAATCATGGGAGAACATGGGACATGTCTCCACTTAAAGAAGGAAGTGAGATGTTGGGAAGTTGAAATATAGCGTGTTACGGTCGTCACAAGGCTGTTACGATCGTAACACCTTGTGGACTGAACTTCTGCTGGGCTTTTGCTCTTCTGGGCTTAGTCTTTTTCTTTGTATAATTATTTCTTTCTTCTTAACTCCTCCTTTTTGCTATATCACCCCTTTGCTTCATTTCTTTGGCTTTTTAATCCGATTTTCCCTCAATTTATTTCTTTGCTCAATTGATCTTTTATTTAATACAAATACCTGAAACAAAAGAAATACCAACGTAATACAAAAATAAAATAGAATAAATAAATAAAAATACTAATATTATCTATGAAAATTAAGCCAAATATGTTATATAAATTCGTGTTATCAATGGCTCTGCATCTTGATTCAAATTGCTCATATTCTCAGCATCAGAGCTTCTATGTTTGAACCATAGTATATAGAAAGGCTCAGAGCTATCCTCTCCAATCTGCATGAATTCGAATACCCATCATCAGATCTTATGGAACCCTCTCAGTTCTTGCTCTTTTTGATCTCATTTTATCTAACTTGGACAATTAGAATATCGCCCTGTTGATATGCCAATCGAAACATCACTTGGTTGACATGCTTGTCGAAAGGCATTTTGTACGCTCTAACGGAAGGAAAAAAACCTTATTTAAGATGCCCGTCGAAGATGCCTTGTTCGAAATGCCCATCGAAAGGCCATATGCGAATCGAAGGTCCTTTTGCAGATGCTAATCGAAGGACCTTTTGCATATTCCAATCGAAGGACCTTTTGCATATGCCAATCGAAGGACCTTTTGCATATGCCAATCGAAGGACCTTTTGCAGATGCCAATCGAATGACCTTTTGCAGAAGCCAATTGAAGGATACTTAACCATCATTTGAAAATGTTCCTTTTCTTTAGGCAAAGGTTTGTAACCACCTATGCAAGAGGAAATCTTGGAAAAATATGAGAGGGCAAATTTTGGGGTACAACAACCGCCCCCGTTCAATCTTCTTAAACCTGAGGATGTAGATTGGCTTGTCTGCCTTTCGTGATCTGAAGGTGGAAGATGATTGAACACTAAAGTGCCTATAAATTTGCACCCGTCTGAGATGATGCTTGACTGTGTAGATAGTATCGGGAATAGGCTTATAGATGCCATTTAGAGAAGATGACGGAAGATCATCGGAGATGGGCTTAAAGATTTCATCCAGAATAATGTTGACTTCATGAGATATTCCTTTGTGGGGATCCCTATTCCTGTTGTTGAGGAGGATTCCGCTGAGGAATGTTGGTCTTTGTCTTTGGAAATAGAGTTTAGGAGCTTCAATTGTCCCTCACTCTACTGGGGAGTATCTCTTGATGTAAGAGATGGAATTGAATTGCTATCTGGTCAGGATCCAGGCTTCACAGTGACTTGCTAAGGATAATAAGGTTGACTGCTATCTGGTCGTATTCCAGGCTTCACGGTAATCTATTGGAGAATATGAAATTAAACTGTTATCTGGTCATACTCTAGGCTTTACGGTAACTCAAACTGTTATCTGGTCGGAATCCAGGCTTCAGTGATTTGAACTATTATCTGGTCGTGTCCAGGCTTCAGTGATTTGAAGAGATTAAGTTGTTATCTGGTTGGATCCAGGCTTCAACTTGAATTTGAGGTATACTATTATCTGGTCGAGTCCAGGCTTCATAGTAATTGACAGAGTAAACAGCTATCTGGTCGGATTCCACGCTTCGCAGCACCTTATATTGTTATCTGGTCCGATTCCAGGCTTCAGTGTCTTGAATTGTTGATTGACTATTATCTAGTTTGATTCCAGGCTTCAGCAATGATGTTAACTATTATATGGTCGGGTCCACGCTTCACAGTGTGGTGAACTGCTATCTAGTCGTATTCCAAGCTTCGCAGCAACTTAAAATGTTATCTGGTTAAAATCTAGGCTTCACAGTAATTGAAGAAGTGAACTACTCTCTGGTCGGATTCCAGGCTTCGTAGAAACTTAAACTGTTATCTGGTCAAAATCCAGGCTTCACAGTAATTGAAGAAGTTAACTGTTATCTGATCGTATTCCAGGCTTCGCAGCAACTTAAATTGTTATCTGGTCGAAATCCAAGCTTCATAGTAATTGAAGAAGTTAACTGTTATCTGGTCGTATTTCAGGCTTCGCAACAACTTAAACTGTTATTTGGTCGAAATCCAGGCTTCACAGTAATTGAAGAAGTTAACTGTTATCTGGTCATATTCCAGGCTTCGCAGCAACTTAAATTGTTATCTAGTCAAAGTCCAGGCTTTACAGTAATTGAAGAAGTGAACTACTCTCTGGTCAGATTCTAGGCTTCACAATAACTTAAACTGTTATCTGGTCGAAATCCAGGCTTCACAGTAATTGAAGAAGTGAACTACTCTCTGGTCGGATTCCAGGCTTTGCAGCAAGTTAAACTGTTATCTGTTCGAAATCCAGGCTTCAGAGTAATTTGAGTTGTTATCTCAGATAGTTGTCCCGTCTTGTTTCAGGAATTAATCTTTGACATGTTGTATAAGTTGATAGTCTTTGTCTTTCTGCGAACTCAACCTGGAAAGGTAAAGTCAGTTTCACGCGATGTCATGATGTATGAATTGCATGACGCTCTCAAAATAAATGAGATTGTGATATATGCATTTGTGTTGTATATGATATGATGTTTGTAGAATGATGCATGAATGCAATGTATAAACGTATCAACTGTTCTATTGTGGTATTGTTGAACCAGGGAAAATAAATTCATGATTGTTGTTGGGGGTGAAGAATGTAGGTCTTCAAATATGTTGAAGTTAAAACGCTGGAGATGAACTTCCGTTGTTAGAGAAATAAACTCTGTTGGGGAAGGTAGACTCCGTGTACTAAACTGTTGCTAGAAGATAGTCTGGAATAAGTATCAGGATGACATTCGTCTC
This sequence comes from Vicia faba, assembly GCA_948472305.1. Classification (NCBI taxonomy): domain Eukaryota; kingdom Viridiplantae; phylum Streptophyta; class Magnoliopsida; order Fabales; family Fabaceae; genus Vicia; species Vicia faba. The sequence goes on from OX451736.1 coordinate 783,802,247, forward strand.
TAGATCGTACCTGAACCGTTTCTAGAAGATGATCTGAATAAGTATCAGGATGACATCCGTCTCTAGATCATACTTGAACTATTGCTAGAAGATAGTCTAGAATAAGCGTCAGAATGACATTCGTCTCTGGATTGTATCTGCACTGTTTCTAGGAGAGAATCTGGAGTAGGTGTCAGGATGACATCCGTTTCTGGATCGTACTCGAACTGTTGCTAGAAGATAGTCTGGAATAAGTATTAGAATGACATCCATTTTTGGATCGTACCTGAACCGTTTCTAGATGAAAATATGCTTTATATAGAATGTTTCCATTGGGGAATCCTGAGAAGCTTGGTGACTTCACTGGGGAATTTTTCTTAGATGTCAGAGCAGTAGTTGGAAATTCTTGCTTTGTCGGGGTATGAGAACACCTGACACCATTAGCCTGCATGCTGAGAATATGGCGATGACCTTGTAGTAGAATGCCCCTGTCTCGATACCTGTTGTAGAAAATATCAACCGTAGATTTTGTAGATGGTTTGACTATTATCCCAACTCTTGGAGTCCTTGGTGAATGCAGATCAGGGTGATAAACCTTCTACTTATTAGATAAGTGACGAGATGACGGGACGTAGTCGTACGCTTTAATCCCTAACTTTTGCCTGGACTGTCTTTTCAGATTTTCAGTCCATCGGGATACCCTTTTTTGCTCAAGCCTCCTTTTCAGGTTTTCGACTTGTCGGGTGTATATTTTTTTTTCATACGTATATCCCTAATTTTTTCCCGAACTCCTTTTGGTTTGCCGGGATGCCGTTATTTTTGCCTAGGCCAACCAGCCTAGCGGGTCTTTGTTCATGCATAGTATTTTCCGACTATGTACACGTTCATCGGGTGCAGCGGATTGTCATTGTCCATAGTAGTAAGTGTTGCCACACTTCTAGAAGATGTTTGTTTGATCGTACAATATTCGTTGCTGGAATTCATGTTCAATGCCCCAAGTGATTCAGATGGAGCTCTGCCCCTGGATATTTGGCATTTTTGAGAGATTCCTTGAACCTTGACTTGACTGTCCTAGATCAGTTGGACAACATGATATGCCCCTTGATTATGAAAGGCCTATCACTTGAATGTCTTTCCATCTGAGGTGATTCTACCTACTGAGAAGATTTTTGTTCATCGAATATCCGTCGTGCGAATTTCTCTGCTGTTGAACAAATAGTCATATGCAAATAATGGTATTTTAAGAATGCAAAGCTTATGTCTGTCTTGAAGTTTGAAAATTCATTTTTTTTTGTAAAACAAATTTTGCAAGAGGGTGATATCAACTCATGATTTATAGCAATCCTTACAGGAGTCAGGATACTTTTGTAACAGTATGCTCTCGAACTAACCCATGCTTCAGCTAGGACTTTTAAGGGTTGTAATGTGGTTTGGTTCACGGTTTAAGAAACAAAGGATAAAGGCTCAAAATTTATTTGTACCCACCCATTCCTTGTGATGTTCTTCAGTCCTATGCTCAGTTAATTATGCATTTCGAATCCCAGATGAGTTTTGGAATATCCTTGATGTTCCGGCGATGGTTCAGAAATTGAAAGTTTTGTTTGAGAAGGCAGTCATTTTTGTGACCTTTATTTTTTGTTGAGGATTTGTAGGTCTTCTTTTTTTAATTTTGTTATCCCTTCTTTTGCCTGGACTATTTTTTTTTTTTGCGATTGCAGTCAGCGGGATGCCCCAGTTTTTCTTAAGTCTCCTTCACAGGTTTTGACTTAATGGGCTTTTATTTTGAGAGATAATGACTGCATGCCTTGACGATTATTGTGGAACCATCACCATCTTTTGGAAAGCATCTTCTACACTATTTGTCGTGTACGAAGGTAGATCTTGCGACTGAATGCACATCTGAATTAACTGAGGAAACTACCCTGCCCCAGGTTATGATTAAGGGTTTTAATTTGTGTGAATAGAAAAAACTCCTACTTCATAGGCTCAAAGGGGTTGACTAGGGATTATATTCCTTATTACTCCACTGTTTAGGATTTGAAACAACGCATGTACATCGTCGGCAAGGTCTGTTCGAAAACACACTGTGTGAGATTGTGGTATCATTTTTGTCATCCTCCCTCTAAAGTCTTAGAGCTTTTAATCAAGAGTTGAATATCACAAAAGGGAAGTAAGAAAGCAATTTAAGCACAATGAAAACAAATTAATTCAATACAAACATGTGCAATGCATTGATGAAATAACAAGGTTTGATATGAATAAATATTCAAAAAATCAAAAGAAAATTACAAATTGAAAATTATAATGAACAAAAGCCTCTTTGTCCGATCTTGTTACTTCAGATGGTGTGCCTTGGAGGGATAACAGAAGAATTCCAGTTGACCATCTTGTGTGAATTCTAATGCTCCCTCATCGATCAGGTCTTGAATTTTGTATTTTAATGTCCAAGAGCTATCAGTATCATGTCCCGTACTGTTGGAGTGATATGCACACTTTGCACTTGGATTGTACATTGGAAAGGCAGTATTGGGATTTGTAGGAGGATCCCTCAACGTGACCAAATTCAATTTCAACATGTGTTGCAAGACTTGCTACATTGGTATGTTGAGTTTGGTATATTGCCTAGTGAATGAATCCCGCTTATGCAGATTACCCTGTGGTTGTTGGGGAGTTTATGGTTGGGCTCGTGATGTAGCGGCAGATTGGAAAGGTCCACTCTCCACCAAGCAAACTCCTTGTCTCATCAGGGGTTGATTAACGACTTGATCCTCAGCCTCGACCGTTTGTTTCATACGGTTGCGACCGTCTTGATGAAGTTTGCTGACAAGGATTCTTAGCTCCTCTTGTCCCTGGGCTAGGATTTGGGTAAGAGCCATTTAAGTGATCATCTGGGTTCTCATCCTTTCCATCTCAGCTTGCAGTTGTTCAACCTGGTCATCCTTGTTGTTGTCAGGACTTTTCTTGGTCTGATTCCCAGCGAGGAGTGCTTTCAATTCTTCCTGCCCCTTGTATAGGCTTACAAATATTTCCATGAACTGAGCCTCTTGAGTTTGGAGATCTCCGTTGTCTTGTTTGAGAGCCATTGCTGAAATAAACAACGAGAACATGAGAGATCTGTTCTGGAGACTACCTGTTATGCAATGACATGTATGATATGCAAATGTTTTCAAGGATCTCGCGGGGTAAACAAGAAAATTTTTAGGCGTTGAACTTTACAGCTTTGATTGAAGCACTTCGGGTCCTTCTATAAGAGTCAAGCTCACCATATCAAGTGGTTTATAGCCCCTGACTCAAGTTGTCACTTTGGTCTTTTGACGGTATTGGCTAGAGGAAAATAAACCCCCTTGCCCCTTGTTAGACGCCTGGTTCATCATAACCTGCACCACAGACCCTTGAGCTCCTTGAAATGGGTAAGGAGATACTATGGGATGATGTTATGATGTGTATGCTATGCATTAAGAAAAAGTGTAAGGTGATGAAGACAAGTATGTCTTGCAAGAAAATCAGTTTATTGGATAATGCATACAAAAAAGGTCCTGCAAGGAATACAAACAAAAGCCCTACAATGAGTTCGAGTTGTTAGATAATGAAGGTAAACAAGTCACACAAACAGCCTTAGGTTTAGGCATGCATGGGGTTTGTAGGTAAGTACCCGAAGTTGCAGTTGGCTCAACCTGTCCTATTAATAGTAAATGGCTTCTAAGGAGCCTCAATATCACTGACCTTCCCTTCAGAAATTGTTTCAGCTCTGCACTAAAGTATTGCAGCCAAAAATCTCGAAAGTCTAGTCTCAATGAGTGTGGCATCGAGTATCAACCAATCTTCGGTCGGAACCAAAGTCGGTTATCTCACTACTTCCTAATAGCTAGGATGAGGCGATTAAAGGTTCTAAAGGTCAGTTAGCGCTTAGTGACACTATGAGGAAGCCTAATGTTATCCTTGACTTACTCAAGGAACATTAGTACAATCCAGAGTATCGCGCTAACGTAGCCACCACTTAGTCCGTATCGGTCTACACCGTACATCCTCCATGATTTATTGCTACTTACCTAAAAGGTGCCCCAGATCCGGGTGTAGGATCTTTACAAGAATACCCCAATAAACCCTCAAAGATAAAGCAAGCAAACACACAATAAATCATTTTAAAAATGATGAACTAAAACTCTAAGGTAACCCCACTTTATAATTTCCCCAGCAGAGTCGCCAGTTCTGTGATACGGTGGCAGAACCAACGGTTAATACTGGTTTGCATTTTGTATTCACAAATGTGCGGTAAGCAAGAGTCACCACCGAATTTTCTTTTATCCAACAAAGGAAAGGGTGAAAAGAACAGAAAAAAGACCTTTCGAGAGTTTTCTGAGTAAGGGGGGTAGATTATGGAAAGGGAAGGTGTTAACACCCTTTCCAACCATAGTTTTCTATGGGCTCTTAGATGCTTAGCTCATTTTGTAAATACCTTGTGCTTTGTGTTTTTGAAAAATGTTTTGAAAATGCCTTAGTGCGGCGATTTCCTCTATGATAACTCTTGTATCAGTCCTCAAGAGTGTTGATAAAGCAAATGTTTTTGAAAGTTGTTTTTTTTAAAATGTGTATGTGGAAAAATGGTTTAGTTTTGAGCAAGCATCTATGAACAATCTACTTTACTCGAAAGGTCGTTCTTTTCCTCCTTTCCTTTAGACATCGCTATCTTACTATTAATGAGTAGGTAGCACTATCGTTGGATGTTGAGGGACTATCGTAAGGGATATTTATGGTCATTGAAGGCAACATGTAGAGGTACCTTATCATTTTGAAGGGACTGTCATCATACATTCGTAGGCAACATCGAGGGACAAGATCATTTCTCGTAGGCAACTCGAGGGACATTTAGGTACTATGATCTTTATGATGACTTAAAATTGAGGGTCTTTGCTAAGAGTATCCCCATGTTCGAGGGACATGACCATTTCCGAAGGCAACCAAAGTGGAAAATACCCTAGGGGTGCAAGTATCAAATAGTGTGCTTTTTCAAGTATTTTTATCTTGATGTTAGTGATCTAAGATTAATTGATTAATTTTTGCCATGCACGCCTAATTTACTAGCAGTTTATATACATGCATATAATATAGTGCAAAAAGTAAAACCTACGGCTATTACAAAGCTTTGGGGCAATTACAATTATATCTGACTGAAAATGTAAAGTGCGGGAATTAAAACCCTAATTAAGTTATTACGAATCGGGCACAGTTACAGTAATCAAAAAAATGCGAAAGTAAATAAACGCGCGCATGAATTGAAAATACGTCTAAAATCCTAAGTGAAAGGAATTCCTTTGTTTATTTTTGTTATGAAAAGAAATTGAATTAAAAATCCTAAGTCTATTCAATTTTAGTTTTTTAAGAAAATATTAATATAATTAATTAATTAACTGACAAAATTAATTTAATATAAAAGTTAAGCCTAATATTTTTGTGGTTTTTTAATGTTAATTAAAGCTTAGAAGAAGTAAGGACAAATAATCAAAAGAAAGGATAAAATCGAAAGACAAAAACAATAAATGAAAAGAGTGTATTCTTGGAAGTAAGGCCTGGATCAAAGAGGCTTGGGTTGCCTTTCGATCGAATGAGGAATCTTGATCGAAGGTGCCTGAGAGACTGCACGTTTGGGGGCGTTCGATCTGGATGTGTCATCCTTCGATCTGGGATATTGGATCTGCAAGGAAGTTTGTTAGAAAAAACACAAAATGTATGACCTGGGTGTCGAACCCATGTCCTTTTCTTTGCAGCGCATCTCCCTCACCAACCTGGTCGAAGATTTCCATTCATTGGTACAAACGAAACAGCACTATTACATTAAAAACAAAAAATACAGTATTAACTTAAATATCAAGTCTGCGTGCTTAGTGGACCCCTATGGTGTTTACCCATAGAAGATAAACTAAAGCTGTAAGAATCGAAGGTAAGCTCAGATCGTGCCCCAACAATGGCACGATCTCAATCCTGCATCTTTGCTCACATGTAACACATTCAAACAAACATGAACATTAGCAGCAATATATATATATATATATATATATATATATATATATATATATATATATATATATATATATATATATATATATATATATATATATATATATATATATATATATATATATATATATATATATATATATATATATATATATATATATATATATATATATATATATATATATATATATATATATATATATATATATATATATATATATATATATATATATATATATATATATATATATATATATATATATATATATATATATATATATATATATATATATATATATATATATATATATATATATATATATATATATATATAAATATATACATATATATATTCGACATGAATTTAAATCATGTTTAACAAGTTTGAGATCAAAGACAAAATTACCAACAGAGGGATTGTATGAGGGATGCTTCTGCGTGAATCCCAGGAACACGATTCAGGTGCTAGTCTGGACGGAGGCTGCTTGCAAAATCATCTTTGAGTTTGACTGTTTTTTTGGAAATTTCGTGCAACATTCTGGAATCTCGTGGGGCAGGCTGCATTTTTTTGAGGCTGTCTCCGTGGGTACTTTTTCTTTGAGATCATGAGGTTTATATAGATAAGCTATTTTAGGTCAACATTTGGGTATCAAATCTTGTTCCAATATGATGAATAGATTTGATTTGATTTCTTCATAAAAACTGGCTATATTTGATTCAATCAGGTGCCAATCTATTTTCATGTGTTACTGCCAGCCTGTTATGAGCTGTTTGGGCCTCCAATATGATGGAAATCGAAAGCTGACATGCCCATGCAGATCCAATTCCCTTCGAATTTGTTCTCTTCAAAGGCTCTGAACTCTAGTTCTAATTGCACCAGCTTCGATGTCATGTCTCCTTCGATTGAGCCACCCTCTACTTAAATTGCTTGATTTGAAGAGAATCACCTTGGTCGAATCAGCTCTTGTGGAGTTAGGAACAAACAAGGCAAGAATCTCGCCTTTAACTCGTGAATTGAATCCACTGTCAACATTGAATTCTTGCCATATTTGCAAGGAAAACATGCCATTTTGAACTTTGGGTGAACCTTGACAGGTTAGGATAGTTCTTTTTTTCGAATTTGGATTAAGGGTTTCATCATGATTCCTTCGATTAAGTCTCAAGTTTTTCTCTCTTCGATGGCTTTGAACTTGGTCCAATCGAAGCATTATCTTATTGACTAATCTAAGTGTTGTTCTATACTCCTTGACGGCTCTAAGTCCTGATTTGAATTGCCCAGAACTTCCCTCATCAGAACTGTTGTACCCCAAAATTTTCCCTCTCATTTTCTAAATATTTCTCTCACATGTGTGATTATAGAAACTTGTTTAAAGAAATAAATAAAATGTAAAATTTTGAGGGTGTTAATGTGCCTTTCGATTAGGTCGAAAAAGAAACAAGTTGGCTTCTATTTAGCAACGTTTCATTGGGCAATGTAGTCTCCCTTCAGTCACAAGCTTCAATTTGGGCATATGGCTTCCTTCGAAGTAACCCCCTTCGATCCACAAACTGGCCATATGGCATCCTTCGAAGTAACCCCCTTCGATCCACATACTGGGCATATGGCTTCCTTCGAAGTAACCCCCTTCGATTCACAAATTGGCCATATGGCTTCCTTTGAAGTGACTCCCTCCAATCCACAAACAGGGCATATGGTTTCCTTCGAAGTAACCCCCTTCGATCCACAAACTGGCATATGGCTTCCTTCGAAGTGACCCCCTTCGATCCACAAGCTGGGCGGCTTCCTTTAATTTACAAGCTGGGCAGCCTCTTTCAATTTACAAGCTGGGAAGCCTATTTCAATTTACAAGTTGGGGCAATTAAACCCTTCAATGCAACATACTTAGATCACACCTCTAAAACTCTTCAACACTATAGATCAAGATTGGTGGATTCGAAGGACCTATAATGGGTCCATTCGAAGAGCACACGTTGTTGGAAACGAACATTGTTGTCGAAGTGATCAAAATGAAAGTGGGGAGTATTCAAGGTGTTTGTTGACCAAAGTCCTTTATACTGCCAAACCCAAGCCAGCTGTACTGCTATGCAACAGTCCTGCACCAACCTATCACAACACTCCAAAATACTGCTGAGCCTGCATTGTCTCAGTCCCATACTTACACAAAAAAGGGTACATAAGAGCTGCATCGAAGAAAACAAGGGGACAATATACCCAAACAGTTCAAATGTCATTTGATTTCCCCCCAAAACCACATCAAAGCTCGCCTATAAATAAAAGGCTTCACAACATGTTCAAGGGGGATCTTTTGGCCATAGGAACGGATCTCCAAATTTTCTCAAACACAGCAAAACTCTCAAGTTCTTAAACACTTGTGAAAGCAAACCCAGAGTCCCAAACACCTACCTCTTTCGATTCTGAAGAATCCCCACACTTCAGCTTCCTTCGAATCCAAGGAACATCACACTTGTTTCTTCCCTCCTTCGAATCCAACATCCAAGGCCTAGATTCTGGCCCCTCCCTTTGAATCCAGGAGAACTCAGGGCCACCACTCAAGGTCCAGCTCACATTCTAGACTGAAGTAAGGTAAGTTACTCTTACCCTTGAATCTTTCGTTCCAGGCATAACATGTGAGTAATTTTCTCTTTCGTTTCAAACATAACATGTACATAACATTTTTTTGTTCTTTTCGTTTCCACCCTTTTAAATTGTTTTCTTTGCTAACCCTTTTAGTTTTGCTTCTTGCTTTATTAAACATGCTTTAAGGACTAACTTGGCCATAAGGCAATGCTAGCGTGGCCTTAGGCTATGTTGCTATTTATAAACTCAAATGAAAGAAACAGGAGACAGGGGTATGAAACGAAGCCTTTGGCTTCCACACAGACTTCCAGGCCAGCCAGAGACACGCTCACACTGATTTCACTGGCCCAATCGAAGAAGGCTACAAGGCAGAAAGGCCGAACCAAAAGGTACACCCTGCTGACTTCCAAGCCCAATCGAAGGCCATGACATGACTGATGCCAACCCCCAATCGAAGAAGGCCAAGAGAAGCAGAATCGAAGGGTTCCCCTGCCCCAATCGAAAGAGCTCATTTTCCTTCTTTTTTATTTTATTTTTGCCTTTATATTTTTATGCACTTCAATATGGTTGTAATAGTGTAGGATTTATTTTCTGCATTTTTTATTACTTTTATACAAATGCTAGTAATTAGGTGTGTATGGCCAGATAAAACCAACAAGTAGACAACCCAAAAATCAAAGACAAAATGTATGCAATCAAACACACTTTGCACACATGCACCCTTAGGGTAATATCACTTGTTGCCTCGGAAAAATAGTCATGTCCCTCGAACATAGGCATTTTAGCAAAGACCCTCGATAAAGATCGTAGTCTCTCTATGACCCTAAATGTTGCCTTTGGTAAGGTATCTAGTCCCTAAATGAAAATTGCTAAAACAGCCCATAGGTTGCCATCTATAACTATACAAATGTCCTGCGCCCGTCCCTTCACATCGAACGATAGGGCTTCTTACCAAATCAATGGTAAGATAGTAACATCTAAAGGAGGAGGGAAATAATACTAAACCTTTTGAGTAGGTAGGATGTGAAGAAGTGAAAAACACAAGAAGGGGGGTTGAATTGTAAAAACTGGAAATCAATTGCAATGAACACGGTATTTTTATCCTGGTTCATTTGATCTCAAACTACTCCAGTCCATCCGTCAAGGTGATTTCGCCTCTCTCCAACGAGGTCTTAATCCACTATATTCAACTGAATATTACAATTTGCTTTAACAACAGCTAAAGCCTTCTTGATGCAAACCACAAACCGGTTTCTCAAGGAATTACTTTCTTACAAAGAATTGAAATCTAGGTGTGTGAATGTTTTCTACAAAACTGTTTATCACAACTGTGATACTACACAAATTAAGCTTAAGAGAACTAGATTGCTAAAATAATTGAGTAAGGAATTTTGGAGCTTTTAGCAAACTGAGAGTGAGGAAGATGATGAATAGCTTTTTAGCGTCTAGAGTGTTGTAGAGCATTAGCCAATTCAATCTTCATTGACTTGTTTATATAGCATTGGAAATAGTGTAAGTTGGAGCAATAATTCTGTTTTAATGCCAATAACATTCTTTCCTTATTAAGCAGATCTTGTCTGGAATGATGTCGTTGGTAATAACTCATCTTGAATGCACAGTACCGTTGCCACTTAAGCGTGTTCTGGCTTTGGCTCATTTTGACGCTGCTTAGGTGCTGATGAACTGTTGTTGTCTTTATCAGAGTTCAGAGTGTTAAGCGCAGATCTGTTCATCAAGCTTCAGCATAAGCGCAAGTTGATCTTCTGATTCTGGTATCTGATATAACATCTTTTGATGCTGATGTTGATATCCAATTTTCTGATGCTGATGAGGATGCTCTCATGCTGATACCCATCAGAGTTTCTGTAAAACAGAATGTAATTTTTAGATAGCATATGTGTCACATGAATCATACAATTAATATATCTTAGCATTTTGTTATCATCAAAACTTAAACTTAGGGTAGTAGATTCAAACTTTGTTCTAACAGGATGCTCCTAGTTGCTCGCTTGCTCATAACAAAAACATTTTATACAAACACTCTCACTTTGAAACATTTTCAAAAGACAAACACTTTGTACGCGTTCTTATAGAGACGAGAACCATTACAAAGACACCTTTTCAAAATCACTTTAAAAACACATTCCACAAACACCTCTTTGAACTATTTTCCAAACAAAACTTTGTACGCGTTCTTATAGAAACGAGAACCGTTACAAAGACGTTTTCAAAATAATTTCAAAATCCACACCACAAGCACATTTTCAAACAAAAGCAAGTGATCTAGAAAGCAACTAAGAGCCCGTAGATAACTACGAATGAAAAGGGTGCTAATACCTTCCCTTTTCATAATCTACCCCTCGAACTCAGAAATAATCTCGAAAGGTCTTTCCTGTTCTTTTCAGCCTTTCCTTATTGGATAAAAGAAAAGTCAGTGGCGACTCTTGCTATCCGCAAAATTTGCGATAACACGCAAAACACCCAAGTCAGTTCTCCCACCGTGTTACAGAACTGGCGACTCTGTTGGGGAATAAAACTTAAAAGTGGGGTTACCTTAGGGATAAATCACCTTTACTTGCTTTTATTGTTTGATTTTCTTGCTTTACATTTTGGTTCCTTGTTTGGACTTGTTTGATCCTCTACCCGGATCTAGGGCACCTTTTTAGGTAAGTAGCAACAGATTATGGAAACTGTACAGTGTAGACCGACACGGTTGATGCAATGGCTATGTTAGTGTGACGCATTTGTTGGTACTGGTATCCCTTGTGTTGAATCGAGGAGAATACGGGGCCGCTGAGTGGCGTCATGAAGCACTAACTGACTTTAGAACCTTAATTGAACAAACTTGGCCATTAGGACGTAGTGAGATAACCGGTTTCGGTGGAAAGCTGAAAATTGGTTGATACTCGATACTACACTCATTGAGACTAGACTTTTGGGATATCTCGACCGCAAGAAAAGATTGATTATGCTGATACAATGCCTAAAACAAAGGTCGTGATATTGAGACCCTTTAGAACCCGGTTACTATTAACTAGGACAGGTTGAGCCAACTAAACTTCAAGAGGGTACTTTCCTATAAACTCCATGCAAGCCTAAACCTAAGTACTTGTCTGCTTTGTTTGTATATGATTATTTGTATATAAACTTGCTTACTTTGCATACTTGTACATAACATAATGACATCATACCATAGAATTTTCAATAACCATTTCAAGGATCTCAAGGGTCTATGATGTAGGGTCACATTGAACCAGACGTCTATCAAGGGGAAAGAGGATCTATTTTCTTCTAACCAAACACCGTCAAAAATCAAGTACAACAAACTTGAGTCAAGGGCTATGACCCACTTGACATGGTGAGCTTGATTCTCGTAGAAGGACATCCACCAATACGAAGTTCTCCAAATCAAAGTTGTTGATCAAAGTTCAACTTCTAACATATTCTTGTGTTTACCCTGTGAGATCCTTGAAAACATGCATCCACATACCATGCATCATATCATGACAGGTCTCTCCCATACATGTTTCCTTATCTTCCTATTGTTCATTTCAGTAGAGATGGCTCTAGAACAGACTATCAAGGACATCCAGGCTCAAAACGCTCAACTTCAAGAAATGTTCTTGAACCTATCCAAGGGGCAAGAAGAAGTTAAAGCTCTCCTCATTAAGGGCATGATCATGGAGAATCCTGAGGACAACAAGGGTGATCAGTTGGAACGGCTATAAACTGAAATAGTCATAATGAAGGTCCAAATGATGGGATAACTGGTGGGCCAGATGGTTCTCATCCAAAACTTAGTTCAGGGACAAGAAGAGCTAAGGGTCCTCGTCAATAAACTCCATCAAGACAGTTGCAATCGGATGAAATAAACCGTCGAGATTGGGGATCAAGTCACCATTCAGCCTCCTATGGGACAAGGGGCCGGTTTGGTGGAGAGTAGACCCTTCCAAATTGCTCTCACGGGATTCAGCGCGAGGAGGTCGCACCTAAGAGACAATTTACCAGGATCGGCATGTCGCTAGCTTAGGTGCTACGACACATGTTAAAGGAAGAGCTAATTACACTAAGCGCTCCTCCCAGGAATCCTAACACTGCTTCTCCTAGTTACCATCCCAAGGAGAGATGTGCATACCATTCTGATAGTCCTGGGCATGATACAAATGGTTGTTGGGCTCTGAAGAACAAGATTCAAGACCTGATCAACGAAGGAGCATTGAAAGTTGCACAAGACGGTCAATTGGAGCTTTTCTATCACCCCTCAATGGCATCCACATGAAGCGACAATCTGGGCGAGGAAATTTTCTGTTTATTTGAATTCTCAGTTGTAATTTCTTTGTTTGCTTAAACACTTATCTTTATGTCAGACTTTGGTTACTCTCATTAGTGCATTAAATATGTTTTTCTTGAATGAATCCATTCATTTTCATTATATTTAAACTATCCTTTTTACTCCCTTTATGATATTTAACTCTTGTTTTAAAAGTTGCAAGCTTAGAGGGAGGATGACGAAAAAAATGCCATAATCTCATACAATATGCTTTTAGACAGACCTTGCTGGCGATGTACAGGCGTTCTTTCAAATCCTAAACACTGGAGTTATAAGGAAGATAATCCCTAGTCAACCCCTTCGAGCCAAAGAAGTAGAAGTTTTCTTTTTTTACACAAATTGAAACCTTTAATCAAAACCTGGGGTAGGGTAGTCTCTCAGTTAATTCAAATGTGTGTTCAGTCGCAAACTTTCACTTTGTATACAATGAGTGATATCAAAAACATTCCTCTGGAATCAAAAGGCAGTGATGTTTCCCTACTAAATAGGCAGTCATTATCTCTCAAAAAGAAAAGCCCACTAAGTCAAAACCTACAAAGGAGACTGAAGAAAACTAGGGCATCCCCTGACCGTAATCTCAAAACAAGAACAGTCGGACAAAAATTAGGGATAAAAATTAAAAAAAAAGAGGTCACTACAAATCCTCAACAACATGAAAAATGTTGCAAGAAATGACTCTTCTGATAAACTTAACTTGTCTGAACCATCACCAAGACGTCATTCCAGACTCAATTGGAGTTCGAACGCATAATTAACTGAGTTTAGGACTGAAGAACATCACGAAGAAAGGTCGGTTACAAATACATTTTGAGTCTTATCCTTTGAACCAAGCCACGCTACAACCCTTCAAAAGTCCTAATTGAAGCATGGGTTAGTTCGAAAGCATATTGTTACAAAAGATATCCTGACTCCTGTAAGGCTTTACTCTAAATCTTGAGTTGAATTTTCTTACAAAATTTCTTGCTAAAAACCCATTTTTAAAATTTCAAGATAAGCATAAACTTTGCATATCCTTGTTTGCGTATGGCTATTTGTTTGACAACAGAGAAATTCACACAACGAATATCCGATGAATGAAAGCTCTCTCAGTGAACAAAATCACTTCAAGTGAGATGACACTTCCAATGAAAAATCTTCTATCAACAAGGGGGCATGACATGTCACTATCTAGCACACCTGGGGCAGTCCAGTCAAGATTCCAAGAAATCTCTCAAGAAGTGCAGAATAACCAAGGGCAGGTCTCTATCTAAATCACTTGGGGCATGGAACGCAAATCCTAACAAAGGGTTACATACAGTTAATTAGTTCCTGGAAGTGCCACAAACACTTGCTACTAGGGGCAATGACAAATCTCCCCAAAATCCTTCTCATAGGATGACTCCCAGCCAGAGTTTCAATCTCTAAAAAACTTCTCCCCAACTGAGTTAATCTGAAGAATCCTCGAGGAGTTCTGCCAAAAGAAAACACCTCTCCAACAGATTGGCGACAGGGTTTACTTCCCCAATAAACAACAGGATTCCCCAGATTGAGTTTTCCTCTCCAACTACTAAAAATCAGAGGACCACAAATACTCTTCCCCAGTAGACTACTCTACAATCCCCAATAAGTTACTGTGAAGCCTGGACCCGACCAGACATCAGTTCAACTTCGACTCCCCAGTAGAGCAACGGACAACAGAGACTCCTGAACTCTTTTCCCCAAACAGGAATCAACACTCTCCACAGAGTTTTCAATATTCCCCAACAGAGTTCTCCTCAAACAATAAAACAGGATTCCCCAGAGGAAACATTCTAAGCAAGGTTTGAGGATGTGCATGCACTTCATCCCCAACGGCCGTCCGAAATTCAGCTTCCCAAAACTCCACATCACTTGTCAAGGATTTATTTTTCCAAGACAAAATTACATTCCAAAAACCTTTTCACGCATCATACTACATACATGATAAGTGCGTATAGCACAAATGCATACGGCATAGTCTCATTTATTTTGAGAACATCATTACACCATGCATTTCATACATCATGACATTGCATACAACTAACTCTTTACCTTTTGAGGAAAGATCAATCAACAGAAAATTATCATCAAATTTTAACAAAGACAAGACAACTATCTGTGAACAAATCAATGGTAGATCAATTCCCGAAACAAGACAGGGTGACTATCTACATGACGAATGCTCCCTTCAGACCTCTACTAGTTTAGTTTAAATCTCTCAACGATTTATCCTGATTCTTTCCTGTAGACTTTTTCTCTGGTTCAGATGAGTCGCTCCAAGATTTATTCTGATTCTTTCCAGTTAAAGAAAACTCAAGACCTCTACTGGTTCAGTTTAAATCTCTCAACGATTTATCCTGATTCTTTCTCGTAGACGTTTTCTCTGGTTCATATAAATCGCCCCAAGATTTATTCTGATTTTTTCCAGACCTCTGCTGGTTCAGTTTAAATCTCTCAAACAGTTTATCCTGATTCTTTCTGGTAGACATTTTTCTCTGGTTCAGATGAATAGCTCCAAGATTTATTCTGATTCTTTCTAGACCTATGTTGGTTCAGTTTAAATCTCTCAATGGTTTATCCTGATTCTTTCCCGTAGACATTTTCTCTGGTTCAGATGAATCGCTCCAAGAATTATTCTGATTATTTCCGGACCTCTGTTGGTTCAGTTTAAATCTCTCAACGGTTTATCCTGATTCTTTCTCGTAGACATTTTCTATGGTTCAGATAAATCGCTCCAAGGTTTATTCTGATTCTTTCCACACCTCTGCTGGTTCAGTTTAAATCTCTCAATGGTTTATCCTGATTCTTTCCCGTAGACATTTTCTCTGGTTCAGATAAATCGCTCCAAGATTTATTCTGATTCTTTCCAGACCTCTACTGGTTCAGTTTAAATCTCTCAACGGTTTATCCAGATTCTTTCCCGTAGACATTTTCTCTGGTTCAGATAAATCTCTCCAAGATTTATTCTGATTCTTTCCAGACCTCTGTTGGTTCAATTTAAATCTCTCAATGGTTTATCCTAATTCTTTCCCGTAGACATTTTCTTTGGTTCAGATAAATCGCTCCAAGATTTATTCTGATTCTTTCCAGACCTCTGTTGGTTCAGTTTAAATCTCTCAATGGTTTATCCTGATTCTTTCCCGTAGACATTTTCTCTGGTTCAGATAAATCGCCCCAAGATTTATTGTGATTATTTCCATACCTCTGCTGGTTTAGTTTAAATCTCTCAATGGTTTATCCTGATTCTTTCTGGTAGACATTCCCTCTGGTTCAGATAAATCACTCCAAGATTTATTCTAATTCCTTTCCAGTTGAAGTCAAGTTTAGACTTAGTCTAATTTCTGTCAACAATCACCTTTGGATAGCATCTATAAGCCCATCTGTGACAACTCTCTATCATCTTACCAAATGGCATCTTTAAGCCCATTCCCTACATAATCAACCACTACATCATCAAGTGCAAATTTCTAGGCACTCTAGTGTTCAATCATCTTCCACCTTCAAGTCACGAATGGCAGATTCGCCAATCGAACTCTTCAGGTTTAAGAAGATTGAACAAGGTCAGCTGTTGCACCCCAAAATTTACCCTCTCATTTTCTCAAGATTTCTCTCGCATGTGTGATTACATAAACTTGTTTAAAGAAATAAATAAAATGTAAAATTTTGAGGGTGTCAATGTGCCTTTCGATTAGGTCAAAAAAGAAACAAGTTGGCTTCAATTTAGCAACGTTTGATTGGACAATGTAGCCTCCCTTCAGTCACAAGCTTCGATTTGGGCATATGGCTTCCTTCGAAGTAACCCCCTTCGATCCACAAACTGGCCATATGACTTCCTTCAAAGTAACCCCCTTCGATCCACAAACTGGGCATATGGCTTCCTTCGAAGTAACCCCATTCGATTCACAAACTGGCCATATGGCTTCCTTCGAAGTGACTCCCTCCGATCCACAAACTGGGCATATGGTTTCCTTCAAAGTAACCCCCTTCTATCCATAAACGGGCGTATGGCTTCCTTCTAAGTGACCCCCTTCGATCCACAAGCTGGGCAGCTTCCTTCGATTTACAAGTTGGGCAGCCTCTTTCGATTTACAAGCTGGGCAGCCTCTTTCGACTTACAAGTTGGGCAATTAAACTCTTCAATGCAAAGTACTTAGATCACACCTCTAAAACTCTTCAACACTATAGATCAAGATTGGTGGATTCGAAGGACCTAAAATGGGTCCATTCGAAGAGCACACATTATTGGAAACAAACGTTGTTGTCAAAGTGATCGAAATGAAAGGGGGGAGTATCCAAGGTGTTTGTTGACAAAAGTCCTCTATACTGCCAAACCCAAGCCAGTTGTACTGCTATGCAACAGTCCTGCACCAACCTATCACAACACTCCAAAATACTCTTGAGCCTGCATTGCAATAGTGTAGGATTTATTTTTATGCACTTCAATATGGTTATAATAGTGTAGGATTTATTTTCTGCATTTTTTATTACTTTTGTACAAATGCTAGTAATTAGGTGTGTATGGCAAGATAAAACCAACAAGTAGACAACCCAAAAATCAAAGACAAAATGTATGCAATCAAACACACTTTGAACACATGCACCCTTAGGGTAATCTCACTTGTTGCCTTGGAAAAATAGTCATGTCCCTCGAACATGGGTGTTTTAGCAAAGACCCTCGATAAATATCGTAGTCCCTCGATGACACTCAATATTGCCTTCGTTAAATGATCTAGTCCCTAAACGACAATTGCTAAAACATCCTATAGGTTACCTTCTATGACTATACAAATGTCCCGTGCATGTCCCTTCACATCCAACGATGGGGCTTCTTACCAAATCAATGGTAAGATAACAACATCTAAAGGAGGAGGGAAAGAATACTAGATCTTTTGAGTAGGTAGGATGCTCCTAGTTGCTCGCTTGCTCACAACAAAAACATTTTATACAAACACTCTCACTTTGAAACATTTTCAAAAGACAAACACTTTGTACGCGTTCTTATAGAGACGAGAACCATTACAAAGACACCTTTTCAAAATCACTTTCAAAAACACATTCCACAAACACCTCTTTGAACTATTTTCCAAACAAAACTTTGTACGCGTTCTTATAGAAACGAGAACCATTACAAAGACGTTTTCAAAATAATTTCAAATACCACACCACAAGCACATTTTCAAACAAAAGCAAGTGATCTAGCAAGCAACTAAGAGCCCTTAGATAACTACGGATGAAAAGGGTGCTAATACCTTCCCTTTTCATAATCTACCCCACGAACTCAAATAATCTCGAAATGTATTTCCTGTTCTTTTCATCCTTTCCTTATTGGATAAAAGAAAAGTCAGTGACGACTCTTGCTATCCGTAATATTTGCAATAAAACACAAAACACCCGAGTCAGTTCTCCCACCGTGTTACAAGAACATTTGTTTTCCTTCGAAGGCTCTGAATTCAAATTGCACCAACTTCGTTATCACGGCTCCTTCGATTAAATTTTAAGCCTTGCTCCCTTTGATGGCTCTGCATCTTGATTCAAATTGCTCATATTCTCAGCATCAGAGCTTCTATGTTTGAACCATAGTCTGCAGAAAGGCTCATAATTATCCTCTTCAATCTGCATGAATTCGAATGCCCATCATCAGAGCTTCTGGAACCCTCTCAGGTCTTGCTCTTTTTGATCTCATTTTCTCTAACTTGGACAATCAGAATATCACCCTGTTGATATGCCAATCGAAACATCACTTGGTTAACATGCATGTCGAAAGGAATTTTGTACGCTCTAATGAAAAAAAACCTTATTTATGATGCCCGTTGAAGCTGCCTTGTTAGAAATGCCCATCGAAATGCCCTATGACAATAGAAGGACCTTTTCAGATGCCAATCGAAGGACCTTTTGCATATGCCAATCGAAGGACCTTTTTCATATGCCAATTGAAGGACCTTTTGCATATGCCAATCGAAGGACCTTTTATGGATGTCAATTGAATGACCTTTTGAAGATGCCAATTGAAGGATACTTAACCATCATTTGAAAAATTTCCTTTTCTTTAGGCAAAGGTTTGTAACCACCTATGCACGAGGAAATCTTGGAAAAACATGAGAGGGCAAATTCTGGGGTACAACACCTCCTCTTCAGCTTGCCTTCAACACACAAGGCCAAGACTCCTTCAAATTTGCCTTCGATCCACCAGGAAAAAAGCTTCCTTTGACCCACAAGGCATTGGCTGCCTTTGTGCCAGCTTCGACTGGGCAATGGTCCCCTTGGAAACAATTATACACACTTCAACATGCAGCATAGTCCCTTTGAAGGTGCATTCAGGTGGTCCCTTCAAAGAAGCATTCATTGGTCCATTCGAAAGACACATGACTATTGAAAACAAGTTTTCTTTGTGATGGGTCTTGGTCCTACATGTGGCCAGGCCCAGGCCTCTTGTGCAATGGCACTCAAAGGTGGTGACAAAGAAGGTTTTCGATTAACCAGATTGAAGTTTTCGTTTGAGTTTTTTGAACCAAGAAGCTAGCTGAGCAGTGGCTCAATTTAAGAGGCCCCAATGATGAGACTTGAGTCATTCGAAGGACACACCTTGGTGGCCCATTCGAAGTGGTCACAAGGCATACATATGGACTATTTGAAAGACACCTAAAGACCCATTCAAAGGATGTACAAGAGGTATAATCGAAGGGCATGAACTGAAGGCATTCGAAAGCCATTTATGTTCAAATTCATTCAAATTAAAAAAAAAGACAAGAATCCCATACCTTTGGCCAAGTTTCAAATGTTTGTGTGATACGGTGGCAGAACTGACTGTTAATACTGGTTTGCGTTGTGTTTTTTGTTCACAAAATGTCGCAGTAAGCAAGAGTCACCATCGACTTTTATTTTATCCAACAAAGGAAAAGGAAAAATAACAGAAAAAACCTTTTTCGAGATATTTCTGAGTATGGGGGTGTGATCGGTGGAAATAGAACTGACTGTTTTGGAATGCTGGTTCGCGAAATGTCGCGATAAGCAAGAGTCGCCACCGTCTTTTATTTTCTCCAACAAGGAAAGGACAAAAGCACAGGAAAATTCCTTTTCGAGACATTTCTCGGGTTCGGGAGGTAGATTATAGAAAGGGAAGGTGTTAGCACCCTTTCTATCCGTGGTTATCCACGGGCTCTTAGGTACTTGCTCTTATGTTTTCAAAATTTGTTTGCTTTTCAAATGTGTGTGGGTTTTGAAAAAGTTTCGTTTGAAAAATTTCTAGGTAACTCTTGTATCTGTCCTCAAGAGTGTATAAAATATTTGTTTGAAAACTTTTTGAAAGTGTAAGTGTGAAAAGATGTTTTTGTTTGTTTGAAAGAGCAAGTACCCACGAGAATCTACCTACTCTAAGGAATTAGGCTGTGTAAGAGTCCTTTAGACAATACTATCCCACTATTGAGAAGTAGGTAGCACCGTCGTTGGAGGTATTCGGGTCAATTTGATTATAAGGGACAATGTGGTCACCGAAACAATAGTAGGACACCTTAGAAGTAACCCTAATGTCCTAGATCCTTTTTATCCGAGGCAACCGTTTCGAGGCAACTGGATCTTTAGACAGGAGGGCAACCTCTAAAACACCCTATACTTAATGACCACGTTCGAGGCAACCAGTGAGGCGTACCCTAGGAGTGGCATGTGCATGTGTGTTGTTACAGTTTATATTTATCTTTGAACATGCATTTTTGTGAGCTACGGATTGATTTTATTTGTCAAGCAAGTCTTGTCATGCATAATTAACAGTTAATGATTGCGGAAAGTAAATTGCGGAAAATTGAATCTACGCTATTACAAGGCGTCGGGTATTTACATCGCCAAAAACAAACCCTTTAATTTAAATTGCGGAAAGTAAAATAAAGCAATAAATAAATAAAGTCCTAATTAAAGTTATTACATTCCGGAAGCAAGTACAATAATATGGAAAAATGGATCGCGTGCGGAAAATTAAATCGGATGCGAGTTTTTTGGGGTTTTGACCCCTTTTTTGAGAGAAAGTGATTTTTTTTGTTATTTTTGAATTAAATGGAATTAAATTAAATGAACAATTAAATTAAATTAAATAATGAAAATATTTTTGGATTTTTGAGTTTTTTAAAGAAATAAAATAAATTGAATTAATGCTAATAAAAACCTAATATTCTAAATTGATTTTAAATATTGCAAAAAATATTAAAAGTTAAATCTAATTAAAGCTAAATTGATTAAATTAATTTATTTACAAAAATAAAAGTGATGAAGCTAATTTTAATAAATAAAATATTTTTTTGTTTTTTTGATTTTATTAGGAAAAATGTTAATTGGTTAGTGATTAATAAAAAGAATAACGATTAATTAATTAAAGGAACATAATACAAATAGAGAGAAAGTTTAGGAGTATACGAGCCTGATTGGAGGGGTGAAACAGCTATTGGCGTCATGTGTAAACTGTTTTGTTTTGGCCATTTATGTTTTGGCTTTTGACCATTTGTGTTCTGGCTTTTGGCCATTTGTATTCTGGCCTCAACGTTCCTTAACCTTCTCAGGATGTCTGTCTCGCCATGTATTGGTGTCATGTGTAAACTGTTCTGTTTTGGCCATTTGGCTTTTGGCCATTTGTGTTCTGGCCTCAACGTTCCTTAATGAGCCTGCATGGGATCCTGTCTAAAATCTGCAGTGTTGAATCTCATGAACACATTAAATAAAATCATAAAATGCAAATAAAGCCAATATATGAAAAAATTTAATGTTTAGGCACAATATGGCATGTATGAATGATTATACCCTTTTGATCATGGAGATCAAATCAATCTTACCCTTACTGGAAAAGTAGTGACATGAATGCTTTTATGCTCTTTTAATCATGGAGATCAAGCCAGCCTTACCCTTACTGAAGAAGAAGTGAGGTGTTGGTTTGTAACTGAGATGACTTGTTTGTAGTGAGATGTTGGTTTGTAACTAGGATGGCTTGTTTGTAGTGAGAGAGGGATTTGTAATAAGGATTTCAAGGTTTTAGGGTTCTTGAAAGAATTTGATATTCTGACAGTGTTGTGGCAAGGTTTTTTTTCTCTCCTCTCTGGTTTGTGTGAAAAGAAGGTGATTATATAATGGAAATTAGGGTAAAGAAAATGGGCTTTGTATGTGCAATTGGGCCTCCAATGTTCACTTGAGTTCGTCACTTTCCAGGCTAAATCGCAGGGACTTAAATGCAATTTTTGAAGTTGAAATGTGAAAACAAAATGTAGCCGACATCAATAACTAACTCCTGTCCGAAAATCGGCTCAATCGGATAAATGGTGAATTAGTTATGAATTTTTGAAATTTCAGCTCAGACAAACTTATTTTGGGCTCCAGTGTTGACTCTGACACGTTCTTCAATAAAAAATGGTATTGATCAGAGCATAATTCGGTTTCGACTTTTGAAGCAAAGTTGTAGATCTATGAGTCAGTGACCTTGTGTAAAAATATGGGCCCAATCCGATAAAAATTGACCGAGTTATGAATTTTCGAAGTTTCGGCCCAGATGAAATAATATTCAGCATTCAAGATTTTCGACGCGTCGTGCACTCTAAGCAAAAAACGAAGGCCTTTTGAATACCGTTTGAACTCAATACCTTCTGTGAAAATGTAGGCAACTCAATTTGTGAAATTTTGGCGCCGGAACCTGCTCGATACGATGAAAATCGACCAAGTTATGATTTTCTGAACATGACGCAAATAAACTTCTGTCACAAATTTTCTGTACGAAAATACTTGATAAATCCACATTTGTGAAGACCTTCTGATCGAAATTGGCTTCCAGCCGTGAGAGATGAAAACGTAGGTAATGTCAAGACGGAATTTTGGCCACCGGAACGGGTTCAAAATGAGCCACGATCTTCAAGTTATGAATTTTTTAGCGCGTAAAAACTGCACTTTCAGCATACTTTTTCACCATATTTCTTCGAGAAAACTCACACATTCGGATACCTTCTTTAAAGAATTGACTCTTGAGCCGAACCTGAATTTGAGAATACGTTATCAGAGATATCTTGGTGAAAGAACACCTGAATATGACGCGCCGGGTTGGACTTGTGAATTTTTCTTGAAATGTTTTGAGAAATATAGGAGGACAAATTTTGGGGTACAACAGGGGGGTAGATTATAGAAAGGGAAGGTGTTACCACCCTTTTTATCCATAGTTTTCTACGGGCTCTTAGGTACTTGCTCATTTTTAAATTGCTTATGTGTGCTTTGTTTTGAAAAGTTTTGTTTTACTTTGCTTTAACCATTGTTTCTGTCCTCAAGAGTGTTACGAAGTTGTTTTTGAAAACTTTGTTTGAAAAACTGTTCGGTGTGAAAAAAGTTTGTTTGTTTGAGCAAGTACCTAGGAAATAATCTACCTACTCAAAAAGACTGCTCGTTTTCCTTTAGACAATGTTATCCCATTATTGAGAAATAGGTAGCATCGTCATTTGAGTTTTAAAGGGACGTTCAAAGGGACGAAATGGTCACTGAAGGCAACAAATAAAGATACCCTAGCATTTTTAAGGGATTATCATCATAAGATCAATTCGTAGGCAACTCGAGGGACAAGTAGGGACTGTGATCTTTATGATGACTTTGAATCGTGGGTCATTGCTAAGGTATCCCTACTTTTGAGGGACACGACCATTATTTCTGAGGCAACCAAGTGAGGCAAACCCTAGGAGTGCAGGTGTGCAAAAGTGTTTGATTTCAGTTATTTATCTTGTAATTTAGTGATCTATTTAATTGATTAAGCATACAAACCTAGATTGCTAACAATTATACACAAACATTCAAAATATAAAGGCGAGAAGGTAAAGGTCCTACGCTATTACAGGGCTTTTGCAGAAACATAATTGTCTTGACTGAAAATAAAAATGCGGAAGTTTAAACCCTAATTATTATTACAACCTGGGCACAGTTACATCAATAAAAAAATAAGATAATCGCATGGCAAAATAATAACGCGCGAGAATTAAAGCTGGAAAAAATTTCAAGACCTAAAAAAACTAATTTGCTCATTAACATTTTTTGGATTTTTTTTATGAAAAAGAATTTTGAATTTAACCTAATTTTCTAATTAATTACAATTAATGAAAAATAAATTAAAGTTGATGGAATTGATTTATTTACAAAAATTAATTTATTAAAAAAAAGAAACTAAGTTCTATTTTTTGTGGTCTTGATTTTATGATTTTTATATAAAAAATTGATTAAAAAGATAATTAAATTAAATAATGAATAAATAAAATTATTTTAAAAAAAGAAAATGAAAAGGTTAGAAAAATGGGCCTGGGGGTGTGAAATCCAAATTGGAGGGATGTTTGCTGAATTTTTATTCAGGCCCACTTTTCTGAGCCCAACATGCGCCAGATCCAGTGTGTCGGTCTCTTGATGATCCATGATACGTCTGCGCATATGGGACGTTGGATCTGGATGTGATGAGATCTGATGATAATGGTGTGAAGTTGTATGGTGTACCTCCATAGCCTACATGCATGGAATCCACAAGAATTTGTTTGAAAAATAGGAAAACATTGGACATGGGATTCGACCTCTCCTTTACCAACGTGCATCACCACCAACTGAGCTGCCAAGTCATTCATGTATATAACCATAATAATATATTATATGTAAAAGCAAGCCAATGTTAATCAAAGCGTGCAAAATTTTGAACGAGCCAACCAGATCATGCCACGCCTTCATCTTCCTCCGCTGGCTGTCGTCTTAGCCTAGGGACTTTTACCTACGGCCTCGTACCTGTAACTACAACCCTGCATTATTCAAAAATCTAACACAAGCAATATAAATTTCATTGAAGACCATGAATCAATTGGGCTTGAAGCCTTGAACATCATAGTGCCCATTGTTGCACCCCTTAATTTACCCTCTTGATGTTGGCTTATGTTTCATCATGAATATCATATTGCATTGCATTCATACATTGTGATGGGATCAAAGTACTTTGGTTATCAAGTCTTCCTCAAGCTTTGAAGGTTTACTGCATTGACAAGTTGCTCAAAGTAGAATCTTGTCATCTAAACCTCTGGATCTTTCAAGCTCAAAAGTTATTGCATATCTCAAGATGTTTTATCCATCTTCTTTGGATCATCAGAGGATTGAAGTTTGTGTTTGTTTATAAGAAGAATCACTTTTTTGATTCACCAGTCAAAATTAGGGTTTTGCTTGATCAAGGCTATTGATCAATGTACAAATCTTGATTTGGAAGCTACAACATCTCTTTGGTATTTGAAAAGTCTTTGTACAAGAAATTGGTCAAGATGCCCAGAGGATTTGAAATTTTGGAGATGATTCATCAGTCTCCTAAGGTGTTAACCAAAACTAGGGTTTGGGATTTTATCAGGATTTATTGATAATTTTGAAGTGAAACTTTGTACATGGCCCCTATATATTTGGAAGATCACATGTTTGAAGTCTTGATCATCATTTTTGAAGGGAAGTGGATCAATTGATTCAAAGGGGAAAAATGGACATTTTGGTCAAAATCAGTCAAAGTCAAGGTTGAATACGTAAGCTTTTGGTCAACCATCAATTCAAGGGTTTACTTTTCATATTTAAAGTCCATTTTGATCATTGGATCAAAAAGATTGAGGTTTGGGTTAAAACTTGTTCATGAAGAAACCCTAAAAGTTTCTAATTTTGGAAAATAAGGACTTAACTTCAAAAATTCATATTTTATTCACCTTTGATCAAAAAAAATGCAAAGGAAACATGCTTTGAAAGATAAGAGGATGATATTTCATCTCCTTTTGGTCTCATGTCCAAATTGGTAAGGAGTCAAGAGTTATGTTCTTTGGAAGTTCATGCCTCAAGTTAAAATTATAGGTCATTTTCCAAATTTAGTGAATTACATGTCAAATTGTGAGGACCTTAATTGATCCAATTGCAAAAACTCAAAACTAAGGGATTGTAGATATTTTCAATACCTTTCCAAATTGTACTCATTTGTGTCCAAATTCAAAAATATGAGCAAGTTATGAGCTTTGGAATTTTGAGGCATTTCATTGAATTCATGCATACCATGCAAATTGCAAATTCTTAATAACTTGATTTGTGGCCATTTGTTTCACTTCAAACTTGGCCCGTGACTAATTTGCAATGTACTAAGGCCCATCATGCCAGAGATTGAGCTGCACATGGGCAAATGCAAGGGCAACTCGTGATTTTGCAAAAAGTGGCATGAAAATGCCTAATCACCAACACTTGATTAATACAAGGAATTAAGCCATGATATTTTGCTAATCTCTTCCTGAGATAAAAATAATTTAAATGCACGTAAAAGCAGGGAGAACACACGAGGTATTTGAGGGCTGCATGTGCACACTTCATTTTGGGAAAAAAGAGAAATTCATTCTTTCTAACGGTTTTCAGTGTGAAAAACCTATCCTACCCTCCTCTTCATGCTCTATATATTGAGAGGCAAGCTTCATTGAATGGGATTGGTGCTTCATTTCATCCCTGAGCTCGAAAAACTCCATAGCCACTTGTTCTGCAATTTTCTTCGATTCTCTCAATTCACTCGCGCGTTTTGAGTATTTCTTCTTGCATTCTCTTCTCCAAGTGATAAGGATTGTAGATCGAGGCTTGGTTTGCAACTGGAGTGAAGGAGACAGTAGATTCATTTTTGCCTCAAAGGTTAGAATTCTTAACTTTGGATCTTGATTTCTAGCCGTGCATTGTGTAATTTGAGTTCATAATCATGTTGTTTGAAGTTCATTAAGTGTTTATTTAGTTTTAAAGCTTTTGACTTAATGAGATATGCATGTATGATGCATCTGAAATTTTCTGCTCAGTGAGTTTTTGTCATTTTCACGCGACCCGCTCTTGATCCATGGTTAATTATTTGATGTGATTCAAATTGCATAATGAAGTATGATATGCTAGCTTTAATCTGCACAAAATTTCATGAAAAATGGTGTAGAATTGAGCATGCTATGTTGATTAGAACATGAGGTGATGGATATGATCTTGTGCGCGTTTTTGCCCTAGCCATAGGTTGAAGATGATTGTGTGGCTTCCTCTGGTTGGTTGACTTGTTTTTTTAATTCATTTGAATTTTGTTTCATAACTTGATTTTCATGATTTTATTTCTTGCTCAAAAATGGTTGAAAAATTATGATAAAATTCAGGAAACCTAAAAGTAATATTCCTGACCTTGTGCATTTTTTTTTATAATTTTTGAAAATGTTTTGATTGGTTTAAAATTTTGTGTTATTATTTAATTATTTGTTTAATGTTTATTTTTGTTTTAATATTTCTTTAATCTAAAAAATTCCACAAAAATCATCTTTGACTCAAAAAATTATTTAGAATTTGATTCTGAAATTTGTTTAGCATTTTTTCTATTTTTGATTAGAAATTTAATTTCAAAAGTTTATTTGAAATATTTGTTTCAGGATTTTTATTTTAATACTTCCTTCAATTCAAAAATCCTCAAAAAAATCATGCAAGTTTTTTTTTAATCATAAAGTCTGAATATATTTTTATTTTGACCTGTTTGTGACTTTTGGCTAGGGTTTGCATTTTTGCCTTTAAATAATAGTTTAATTGTTAATTGTTAATTGTTTGTTTGATTTTTATTTTAATATTTGCTTTATTCAAAAATTCCACATAAAATCAGGGATGTGTGTTTTTAATTCTAATATTTGAATATAATTTTGGTTGGATATTTTTCTGATTTTTGATTAGGATTTTATTTTGAGATGTGATTATGTGTTTAATTGATTACTTGTTTGAATTTGATTTTATTTTTGATTTTTCCTTAATTCAAAAAATGTGAAAAAATATGTATGCTGACATTTAGGGTTTCCTTGAGGTTTGCATGATCTTGGTTTGAATTGTTTGAATTTTGATCTTACCTAATTAATATTTAAGATTAAAATTCAAACAATTAGGGTTTTGTAGCTTACATTGCAAGTTTCATTTTCAAAACCATTATGCCCTGGATTTTCAATGGAATTTAAGTCTTGATTATGGTTCATGAATGTATTGAGGATCTGAAAACCATTTTCTTGAATTATTTGACTTGGTTTGATATTTTTCCATGAATTATTTTGAAAACTTGTCTAGTTTTGATAATTTGGCCAACTAGTTTTGAACTTTGGGCCTCATTTGATCCCCTCCTCACCCATTCATGAACTTAAGACTTGCTTTCTGACTTCTACACACTTCAAAGATGCTAAGATTTTTTTGGTTTGAATTATTGAAATCCTTTTCCATTTTTGGTGTATTTTTGAAGTGAAGGTACCCAATTAATGTTGCATATCTTGTTGCAATTTGTTTGATAGCCAATGAACTTGAGTGAGGCCTATAATTGGGCACCTAATGATCATGTTGGATATGTTCATCCAAATAAACCTAAGTCATTTCATTAAATTCCCCATGTTTGAATGATTGAACCTTTTGATGCATTGTGTGGCATTCTTCTTCTATTATGCTTGTGAGCTGTGATGAATTAATTGTGCATGATTGAATTGTGGTTGCTACTGACCTTCATGGTTTTTGATTGTATTCTTCTCAATCTCCCATGATCCTAGATTGATATTCAATTTTCAATTCAACATGGTGATAGAAAGGAGCAACATTCCTCTAATTTTTGACCAAATTGCGCATATGCCTGTTTCTTTTTGTTCATCATCTCTAAAGTTTGATAGTTGCTATCATGTTTTCTCACTTTATTATGGTGTCATCATCCATCCCTTATGTGATTCATCATTCCATTTATGGGAATACTAACTTGGCTGTTGAATGTGCGAGGTGCTTTGAGAAAAGTTTCCATTTTTGGCTTGAGTCTACTGTGTTTCACTTTATTTGTGGAACACAATTTATCATATTGGCACTACTCTTGTGCTTGGCATATTAGATAGTCTATGCAGGATATATATGTGATTATGAATGTTATACATTGCCCATGGGATCTGTTCATATCTGAAAATCTCAATACTTACATCCTGATGGCGTAATTTCTGACTTGATTTGTCTACTGATGCTAGCTTGCTTGAAGTTCTTTGGGTTTCTTTTATTCTTGCTCAGTTGCTACGGATAGTTATCTGTTTGGTATTGCACTATTTCCTTTCTTCTATTTTCATAGTTCTATGTTGCATGATGGGACCTCTGTTGCTGATATATGTCAGGAGGCCCTCTGTTTTTTTTGTTTGATACATGTGTTGTGTTTGCTTTTGATCGATGAGTCACTCAATTTAGAAATTTAGATCACGACTTCGCTCTCAGTGCATGTTCCCTATAGGATGTTTATTGTTTTTCTTCTTTAATTGTTGATCGATGAGTCACTCAATTTAGAAATTGAGATCACGACTTCGCTCTCAGTGCATATTCCTTATAGGATGTTTATTGTTTTTCTTCTTTAATTGTTGATCGATGAGTCACTCAATTTAGGAATTGAGATCACGACTTCGCTCTCATTGCCTGTTTCCTATAGGATAGTTCTGTTAAGCTTCCTTTGACATGTTAATTAGGTAGGAATCCATGTATGCTAACATAGGGTAGGAATTTACTTTATCCTCAACCTTAGGGTCAATCATTGTATGATAACACTAGGGATAGTGCTAGGCTAGTTTCCCTTAGTTATTTTTTCTTTCCATTGCATTTTGCATCTTAAAACAAAAATTGTTTTCTTGGCAAATCATAAAACACCTCTAATAAACTCAAACCCTTCTTCAAGGTAAAAGATACAAACCAATCTTATATGTTTGTGCACCTCTTGGCTTTGTTTTTAAACCCGGCTTATTGATGTTTCGCCATCTTTGCCATGATATCTTGTCATCTTTTAGCCAATGTTTCTCCATCGCACATTTGTTTGAAGCCGATGTTTCACCATCGCACATGTTTGGTACCCTACTTTGATCCTCAATATCATTGTTAAGTGTGATGTTTTGTCATCCGTTTTATTGATGTTTTGCCATCTTTTCCATGATATCTTGTCATCTTTTAGCCGATGTTTTGCCATCGCACATTTGTTTGAAGCTGATGCTTCGCCATCGCACATGTTTGTTATCCTACTTTGACTCTCAGCGTCATTGTTAGGTGTGATGTTTTGTCACCCGGTTTATTGATGTTTCGCCATCTTTGCCATGATACCTTGTTATCTTTTAGCCGATGTTTCTCCATCACATATTTGTTTGAAGCTGATGTTTCGCCATCGCACATGTTGGTTATCC
Organism: Vicia faba; assembly: GCA_948472305.1. NCBI lineage: Eukaryota > Viridiplantae > Streptophyta > Magnoliopsida > Fabales > Fabaceae > Vicia > Vicia faba. Next base: position 783,832,347 of record OX451736.1, read on the forward strand.
TACTTTGATTCTCAATGTCATTGTTAGGTGTGATGTTTTTATCATTTGGTGTTTCGCCATCTTTGACATGTTACTGTGTTATTGTTTAGCCGATGTTTTACCATCTCATTTGTTTGTTGTTTTACTTGATGTTTTGCCATCTTGACTATTTTTGTCGTCTTAACTAAAAAACACAAACCAACCAAAATGTATGAGTCGGACTACGGCTGCTCTGATTCCTTAAAAGGGATGCGTAGGCAAAGGGGTAGGGCCCAATCAAGCATAACTTTTATTTTCCCTACATTGTTTTCTTTCTTTTTTTCTTTCGCATGCATTCCCTTTTCAGCTTTAAGCCATAGACATAGGTTTTGACCACACCCATTAGATTAGACAACAAGAGTGGATACCGTAGAGTACTACGGGCGTGTGGGGTACTAATACCTCCCCCTCGCGTAACATACTCCCTTACCCGATCTCTCGGTCGAAATACTGTGATTTCTCCCTCTTAAGGTTTTCTCGATGTTCACCTTTCCCTTTCGGCGGGATAAAAGACGTTCGGTGGCGACTTCATTGATGTTTCTTTACATCTAGATGACAGGTTTGGTCGTGTTGTTTCAGCTGGCGACTTCACTGGGGACAGATTGACCTTTTGCTGGTCCATCCTGGAGTCGATCTTAGATCTTGTTTGTTTTCTGTTTGGGTGTTTATTTTACTGCTTTGCATATTTATCTATTTGCATTGCATCTTATGTGCGCTTTACTTTCTGCATACTGGATTTGGCTGGACTATTCAGATTCTGGATTTCTTGGTGGGTGGGTTGTTCCATGAGGTAAAAGGCCTCGTACCCAGGCTATGAGTGAATTCCATAGGAACTAGGAATAGAGTGGCCATGGCAGCTATGAGGCGGATGCTTTGTAGACCTGACCATGAGACCCATGACTTCAGAGGTAGTTCGGATAGGTGTTATCATATGATGATACCGACAGTCGAGCTCTTGTACTCTGATTTGGCTTTTAACCTTACCTTGACCTAGACTACACTCGTGAGAGGGGCGGGAAAACTTTTCTTATAGGTACAGGTAATGTTGGTGACTTTGTGTTGTGAAGGTGACTCAGGTTCCCATGATAGTTTTGAAGCTCTTGGATTTTCTTTTGATCTTGGGTGGTGCTGTTCTGTAATGGTCCAGCCATTACCCAGTGTGAAACTTTGATCCTGTCATGTTGCATCATAGCATATTTATTTCTAAAAAAATGATGTATAAAAAATAACTAGCATGCGCATGTCATCTTCCAGGGACATCGAGAGTCTTCTTTCCATCAGAAATGGCTAGCCTCCTGTCAGTTGAGTTTGATTCAGTTCATGTTAAAGAGCCCACCAGGCATACATTCTCTTATTAGATTCCTTCAGTTGATGTGTCTGAATTGAAGAGGTTGAGTTCTTATTTGAAGGGTGATGTTCTGAATAATTTCAACAAAAATTATGGAAATTTGTTACTAATCCTTAACACTCCGGTTGACCCAATGGCTTTGATCACCCTCTTCCAGTTCTATGACAAGGAGTTACGGTGTTTTACTTTTCAATATTATCAATTGGTTCCCACACTATAAGAATACACGTACCTACTTAATATCAAGTTGTCCGATGAAGTTCCTTTTGTCCAAGTGCCGGAGAAGCTGAAGTTCGAAGTCATTGCTGAAATTATTCATTTGAGTTGGAAAGAGGTGAAAGACAATTGGAAATCAAGTGAGGATACTACAGGGTTTTATTTGGATTTCTTAGTAAAGAAATTTGAAGACTGGGCAAAGAAAGGGAATTGGAGTGACTTCAGCTCTCTGTTTGCTCTCATGATATACGGGATCGTCCTCTTCCCTCGCAAGAGAAATTTTGTGGATTTGACGGCTATTTGTGTTTTTAGAAATAAGAACCCGGTACCGACACTCTTGGCAGATACTCTTTACACCATTCATTTCAGGCATGGAAAAGGAGGTAATATAAGTTTATGTCATTTGATGTTGTATCAATGGTTTAAGTTGCACCTACCGGTAAGTGGCCCTTTCATGGATACCAGACTTTCTCTCCAGTGGTCATCAAGACTTGTCAACCTTATGTCATTTGATATCTGGTGGAATTATGACATGGGGAAAGTACGAAGTATTATCACTAGCTGTGGAGATTTCCCTAATGTTCCCCTCATAGGAACTAAGGGGTGTATCAACTATAATCCCGTGCTTTCTTATTGTCAATTGGGATATGAAATGGATGGACCGCCAAAGGTTAAAGAGGTGGCCGAATCAGTGTATTTTGTTAGAGGTAGTGATCTTGTGATGTTGAAAAGAGTGACAAGTGCTTGGAAGGGAATTCACAAAAAGGATAGAACTACTTTAGGCAAGAAGGTTCCTATTGCTAGGGTTCCTTACTTGGAATGGATTAGAGCCAGGGTTAAGATTTTACGGTTACCATTTGCAAGGTCGGCTCCTATATGTGAGCAACCTCCTACTGTTCTGAGTAACACGGTGCCTACTGAGGTGTTCACCCAGGTCCATGTTGAGAACATTCAACTTCGTGCAAAAGACCGTGAGGCAGGGATGAAACTTTATTGGGTAGATCAAGAAAGAGACGACTTAGCTCGCAAACTCAAAGAAGCTCAAGGGGAAACTTCTGATGCAACCAGTTTTAGGAAGAGATCTCATGCTGGAATGGAAAAAGAGTTGAGTAAGACCCAGCAAGAGTGCCAGAAGCTTCAGGCATCTGAGAATAGCTACAAGAAGAGGATTCAAAACTTGGAGAAACAGCTCAAAGACAAAGATGCTCAGCTTAAGAAGGAAGTAGCCCAAAAGCGTGTCGCAGAGGATCGGTTTCAAGAAAGTAAAGTAGTCGCATCACAACTTTTGAAGGAGAAAGCCAGGCTTGAAGAGTACTGTCAACACCTTGAAGCGTGTCTCATTCCGGAGATTTAGTTTTGTTACTTACCTTTGGTGTATTTTGTCACCCCCAGGTTTGTTGGAAGGGACCATTGTTTGTTTTTATTATTCAATTTTTTGTTAAACTTACTTTGAAACACGTATTTTGTTGTTTATCGTTACACTCTTAAATGTCCGAAGTCACTCGAACATCATTTATTTTGTTTGTAAATAATTGAAGTGTTTGTCTTTTTTGTTCTTTTTCCTTTGATTGTATGCTTTTTTTTTTGGTTGCGCGCCATGATTGATGAATAAAAGGACTCTCGAATACCGGGAAATGACAAACATATCATGCACATCATGCATTTCATAACATTATAGGTTATCTCAAGACGATATTCTTATTCTTCTGCTTTTCTTATTCAGAATTCAAGATGACTACTCATCGGTATTCCACCAGAAACAATTTTCCAAGACAGATGGAACAAGTTCAAGCTGAACTCGCTGAAATGAGGGCCCAGATGGCTACTCAAATGACCCAGTTCATGGAGGTTATCACCAATGTGAATCGCCGGCAGGAGGAACTGGCTGCCATTGTCAACAACCAGCACCGCTATCCGGGGGATGGTGGAAATCAAGGGCTCTATCAGGACATTTCTGTAGGATTGGGGGATGTGCAAGATCAGCCTGTTGGAAATTTTCAAGGGATGCCCGGAAACCCTTTTGTGCGCAATGTAGGGCAGTTTCCCCCATCACCAGGACCTCGTCTTATGGGGAACAAAAGGATAATCAGGGAGGTGTAAGGAATTATCAGGAGCAGGATTATGACTTTGACCAGGATGAAGATCAGTTTTCTGTTCAGTGTTCAGAGCCGGAAGTCCAGGTTGAGGATAGGAAGTATCGGTTGTTGGAAGAACGTTTGAAGGCTGTGGAAGGGCAAGGAGTCCTTGGTATGGATGCTAATGATCTCGGTTTGGTGTCTGGGGTGAAAGTTCCTCCAAAGTTCAAGCCTCTTGTATTTGAAAAGTACAACAGAACGTCATGTCATGTTACTCATGCAACTACTTATTTCCGAAAGATGTCGGTGCTTACTGAGGATCAGGGGCTTTTGATTCACTTTTTCCATGATAGCCTATCTGGGGCATCCATGGAGTGGTACATTAAGTTGGAGAAAACCCATATTCGTTGCTGGAATCATCTTGCTCGGGCTTTTGTCAAACATTATCAGTACAATATGGATATGGCGCCTAATCGCACTCAGTTACAGAATGTGTCACAGGGACCAAGAGAATCTTTCAAGGAATACGCTCAGTAGTGGCGTGAGTTGGCTGCGAGGGTTCAACCTCCACTCATGGAGAGAGAACTCATTGATATGTTTATGAGTACCCTGCAAGGACCATTCTATGAGCACATGATAGGAAGTACTTCAGCAGGATTTGCAGACTTGGTTATGGCTGGTGAAAGAATTGAAGTAGGTTTGAAATTAGGGAAAATTCAGATTGGAGGTTCTAATGGCTCATCAGGGGGCAGTAAGAAACCATTCAACACTTACCCTAAGAAAAAGGAAGGCGACGCAAGTGCGGTTTACTCTCATAGAGGAAGAGGAGAGCATCGTCAACACCAACAAATCAATGTTGTTTCTATTCCTGTTAATGCTCCTCTGCAGCAGAGACTGAATACAGTGCCTCAACAACAAAGACAGCAAGATGCTCCCTGTCAGTATAATAATCAGCAGCAGAGACAGTTGAGAAAATTCGATCCCTTTCTGGTATCTCTTACTGAATCATTCCACCATTTGCTCGATTTGAAGTTGATCGGTTTAAGAAATATGCCACCACCACCCACAAGACTTCCTCCTAACTATGATGCTAACGCAAGATGTGAATTCCATTCAGGAGGAGTTGGTCATTCTACTGACAATTGCTTTGCGTTGAAGTGCAAGATACAAGACTTGTTGGATGCTAAGGCAATTGAGTTTACTCCAGTGACTGGACCGAATGTTACTCAGAACCCAATGCCTAGGCATGGAGGGGGTGTTGTTAATATGATTGATGATATTGGTGAGGTGTTGAATTTAATCATGAATGTGGAACAAGTAACTACTCCGTTGTGGTATGTTAAGAGGTATTTGCTTGACAATTTTATTTTCCCGGGTTGTACTTCAGAATGTGCCAAGTGTAGAGAGAAACCGAAGGGATGTGATGATTTAAAAGCCGGTATCCAGTTGATGATAAAGGAGGGTTCCCTGCAGTTCGATAGAAAACCGAGCTACCGTAAGGCCACCGAAGAAGATGTTGCTATGGTATCTATTCCTTACACCCCTGTGCGCATTCCTACCCCATCTAGGATGCCTCCTTTGATGATTACGGTACCTGGTCCCATGCCGTATACCAGTGAGAGGGCCATCCCATGGCATTATGGTGCCGATGTTTATTAGCATGGGGTGAAGCAGGAAGTAAGTACTCGTTTGTTTGAGGAAGAACGTGCTGAAGGTAATGAAGAGGAAGTTCATAATTTTTCTGGTGTGGGACGAATGATAAGAAACGGGAGAGTATTTGATCCTTCCAATACGCAAGATGCGACAGATGCTTTTGCAAAAGAAAAAGGAAAATAATAGGCGATGATTAGTAATCCAAGGGTTACGCCAGCCAATGTGACTCAACCAATTCCGATACCAGAAGCTTCTTCAGTTCTCGATGAGGTTGAAGAGTTAATGTGAATTATCAAAAAGAGTGATTATAGCATAATTGATCATCTGAGACATACTCCTTCTAAGATGTTTATCTTGTCTCTGTTGATTTATTCAGAACCTCACAGAAATGCTTTGATGAAGTTGTTAAATAATGTGTTCGTGCAACATGAGATAACAGTCAATCAGTTTGAGAATGTTTGTGTTAACATATCTGTTGGGAATGGTCTGGGCTTCACAGATTTTGATCTTCCTCCGGAGGGGAGAGACCATAACAAATCATTGCATATTTCAATGGAGTGCAGGGGCACTACCTTATCCCGGGTTTTGGTGGATACAGGACCGTCTTTGAATGTATTGCCCAAGTCAGCATTGATGAAAATTGATTATTTTGGTATGGAGCTGCGCCCTAGTGATTTAATGGTAAAGGAGTTTGATGGGTCTCAAAGATCATTGTTTGTGGAGGTGGAGTTTCCAATCATGGTCGGTCCTCGCACCTTCACGGCTACTTTTTTGTGATGGATATACAGCCAGCGTATTGTTGTTTGTTGGGGCGGCCATGGATTCATAGAGCAGGGGCAGTCACTTCTACTCTTCATCAGAAACTCAAGTATCCTGCAGAGGGAAAGGTGATAACTGTGTGCGGCGAGGAAGAGTACATCGTGAGTCATTTGACATCATCCCGCTATGTTGAATTTGAAGGCGAGATACATGAGACTCCATTTCAGGCGTTTGAGATAGCTCATGCTGTCAATTTTCCTCCTCCAGAGCAGAAAAGGAAACCTGAAACTATTATGTCTTCTCTCAAGGATGCGAGAGCTATGGTGGAAAATGGAAACCCTGAAGGTTAGGGTCAGGTGATGGACGTTACCCCGAAATTTAATAAATTTGGTCTTTGTTTTAGCCAAGGTCAGCAGAGTTCAACTCCCAGAGCATCTAGTTTATCTACTCCTGTGAAGTTTTCCCATCCTTGTGCTGCTCAAGAAGGACACGTCAATGCAGTTGGCGATGATAGGGTTGATGGCTACAATATCAAAGATTGGATTCGTTCGAGTATTCCAGGCCAGACACTCAACAATTGGACTTCTGTGGATGTTATCCAAGTTTCAAGCGCTGAGGAGTAATTTTCTTGTTTTCTTTTATTATCATATCATAATTCCTACGCTCTTCCCAAGGCATAGTGGATCATTTGTGTAGGTCCACCATGTTTATTTTCAAAAGTTTATCATGAATTAAAGGACGCTTTTGCATTCAAAATTTTGCTCCATTTCTTTTTTTATTTGAATGGCAATGTTTTTCTTTTCACACATTGTCACTAAAAAACGCCAAAATGTCATTCATGCAGATGCACTTCCACCACCGAATATATTGATAACGACTCTCCTATGGCTCATTATGACTTTGATACTCCTATTTATCAATCTGAAGAAGAAGCATATGAGAATTGTGATCTTCCTGAGGAATTAGCAAGATTGTTAAAACAAGAGGAGAAGGTTATCCAGCCGAATCAGGATTCAATTGAGGTGGTGAATATTGGCACAGAAGAGGTAAGAAGAGAAGTCAAGATAGGGGCAGATCTCGAAGAAAGTATAAAGGTCATATTGATTGAGCTACTCCGTGAGTATTCTGATATTTTCGCTTGGTCTTATGAGGATATGCCTGGATTGGATACAAACATAGTGGTGCATCGACTACCGCTTAAAGAAGGTTGTTCTCCTGTCAAGAAAAAGCTCCGAAGAACTCATCCTGAGATGTCCAAGAAGATCAAAGAGGAGGTCCAGAAGCTGTTGGACGCGAATTTCTTAAAGGTCACCAATTATCCGCCATGGATTGCAAATATTGTGCCTGTGCCCAAGAAGGATGGTAAGGTCAGGATGTGCATGGATTATAGGGATTTGAACAGGGCCAGCCCCAAAGATGATTTCCCTCTTCTGCATATTGATGTGTTGGTCGATAATACTGCTCATTCCAAAGTGTTTTCGTTCATGGATGGTTTTTCGAGTTACAATCAAATTAAGATGGCTCCGGAGGATATGGAGAAGACAACATTTATCACGCCTTGGGGAAATTTCTGTTATAAAGTGATGTCGTTTGGTTTGAAAAATGTCGGGGCAACATATCAGCGCGCCATGGTCACTCTCTTTCATGATTTGATTCACAAAGAGATTGAGGTATATGTGGACTATATGATTGCTAAATCTGACACGGAAAAGGAACATCTTGTTCATCTGGAAAAATTATTCGAGAGACTGAGGCAGTTCTTGCTGAGGTTGAATCCGAATAAGTGCACCTTCGGGGTGAGATCCGCAAGCTGTTGGGTTTTATTGTAAGTGAAAAAGGTATCGAGGTGGACCCGGCCAAGGTAAAAGCGATACAGGAAATGCCTGAACCAAGGACAGAGAAGGAAGTACGTGGTTTCTTGGGAAGGTTAAACTACATTTCTAGATTTATTTCTCATCTCACAGCCACATGTGAACCTTTGTTCAAATTGTTGAAGAAAAGTCAGACAGTAAAATGGAATGAGGATTGTCAGAAGGCCTTTGACAAAATAAAGGAGTATTTGCAGGAACCTTTGATACTCATGTCTCCAGTAGAAGGAAGGCCACTAATCATGTATCTAACTGTGTTGGAGAGCTCAATGGGTTGTGTCCTCGGTCAGCACGACGAGACAGGGAAGAAAGAGCAGGCTATTTACTACTTGAGTAAGAAGTTTACGGAATGCGAGTCGAGATACTCATTGCTGGAAAAGACTTGTTGTGCACTTGCCTGGGCCGCCAAACGTTTGAGGCAATACATGTTAACTCACACCACCTACTTGATATCCAAAATGGATCCAATCAAGTATATTTTTGAGAAGCCAGCTCTTACAGGCAGGGTAGCCCGTTGGTAGATGATACTCACTGAATATGATATCCAATACACTACTCAAAAAGCAATTAAGGGTAGTGTACTGGCCGACCATCTTGCTCATCATCCCATGAACGATTATGAACCGATGAAGTTTGATTTCCCGGATGAGGAAATTGTGTATATTCGGGATTGTAATATGCCAGACCCAAACGAAGGACCCGAGTCGGGATCACGTTGGACGCTTGTTTTTGATGGTGCCTCCAATGCCATGGGCAACAGCGTCGAAGCTATTATCACTTCCCCTGAGGGATACCATATTCCTTTCACGGCTCGTATTTGTTTCGATTGCACTAACAACATGGCCAAATATGAGGCTTGCATTTATGGCATTGAAGCGGCGATCGACCTGCGCATCAAATTTTTGAAAGTTTATGGGGATTCTAATCTTGTTATTAGCCAGATTAATGGAGATTGGTAGACTTGCCATCAGAACCTAATTCCCTATCGTAAGCATGTTATGAAGCTGATTCCGTACTTCGAAGAGATTACGTTTGAGCACATTCCCAGAGAAGAAAACAATCTAGCTGATGCACTGGCAACTTTGTCCTCCATGTTCAAGGTTAAGTGGCCTAATGAGGCACCTTCCATTACCATCAGAAGTTTGAATGAGCCAGCTTTCTGTTTTGAGGCTAGTTTGGAATCAGATGGTAATCCTTGGTTTTATGATGTTAAACAATATATTGAAACACAAGAGTACTCTGAGGAGGCATCTGTCACAAATAAGAAGTTCTTGAGAAGATTTCCAGCCAAGTTCTTTCTCAATGGTGATGTGTTGTATAGAAGGCATCATGACGGTTTACTGCTCAGATGTGTTGACAAGCAAGAAGCAGCTAGAATCATTGAAGAGATACATGAAGGTGATTTATGGACCCATTCCAATGGGCATACCATGGCTAAAAAGATTTTGTGAGCAGGTTATTATTGGTCCACCATGGAGATTGATTGTTACAATCATGCACGGGTTTGCCACAAATGTCAAGTCTATGCTGATAAAGTGCATGTGTCGCCAGTACCTTTGAATGTATTGACTTCCCCTTGGCCGTTTACGATGTGGGGAATTAATATGATTGGCAAAATTGAACCAACTGCATCCAACGGGAACCGTTTCATTCTGGTTGCCATCGATTATTTTACAAAATGGGTTGAAGTTGCATCCTATGCCAATGTCACCAAGCAGGTGGTAACTCGGTTCATCAAGCACAATATCATCTGTCGCTACGGAGTGCCTGAAAAGATCATTACTGATAATGGGTCTAATTTTAACAACAAAATGATGAAGGAGCTTTGTGAGTCCTTCAAAATCAAGCATCATAACTCTTCCCCATACCGACTGAAGATGAACGATGCTGTCGAAGCGACCAATAAGAACATCAAGAAGATTATGCAGAAGATGGTGGTAACCTATAAAGATTGGCATGATATGTTGCCTTTCTTTTTGCATGGTTATCGCACCAATGTGCGTACTTCGACTGGGGCAACCCCATTTTCATTGGTTTACGGCATGGAAGTGGTATTTCCGGTAGAAGTCGAGATTCCTTCTCTTAGGATCATGAGGGATGTGGAGCTGGATGAAAGTGATTGGGTACAGAATCGACTGGATCAGTTGGAACTTATTGACGAGAAGAGGTTGACAGTTGTATGTCATGGTCAGGTATATCCGCAAAGGATAAGGAAAGCTTTTGATAAGAGGGTACAACTTCAGTGTTACAAGCCAGGTGACCTTGTGCTAAAAAGGATAATTCTCCCCTAGGGAAATCCCAGGGGCAAGTGGGCTCCGACTTATGAAGGTCCTTTCGTGGTCAGAAAAGTTTTCTCTGGAGGAGCGATGATGCTCACGACTATAGATGGAGAGTACTTCCCTCTCCCTGTGAATGCTAACGTAGTTAAAAAATACTTTTCATAAAAAAAATTTAAAAAAAAAATAACCCTCTCAACTGAAAACACGAAAGGGCGATTTAGGCAAAAGAGGGTATCCTGGTGAATCGAAAACCCGAAAGGGAGATTCAGGCAAAAGTTAGGGACTTAAAGCAAATGACTACACTCGGCATAAGTTCCTTTGTTTCTTTCCTTCGTTCCGTCACCTGGCATAAGCTCGAAGCTAACCCAAGAATGATCTGTCTAAAAGCAGGAAGATAAGAGTCATAAGAGTCATAGTAGAGTCGAGACTTGATAGATGTTCACATTCACATTGCCATTTGTAAACACTTGTTTTCTTTGATTTTGTAAATTACTTGCTTCCAAATGTAAATTCCTTTTTCACAGGATGATTTCTCAAAATCAATAGAATATCTTCTTTCAAGTATACACATACTTTTATTTTCTCCCTTTTTACTATTTTGTTTACAAAAACGTCCAATATTTTTGATAAGCATGTGCATATAAACTTCGTGGGCCTTACACGAAAATGGTAATCTAAGTCATGGTTAGTTTATCGCTTGAAATACGGATAACAAACACAATTGTGCAAGGGGAATGTTTGTTTCTCTGATTGATAGGTTTCTCATTCACTTTACTGGTGGATGCCTTGCCATTTTGTTTCACAGCTCCGTGTTGTTGGTAAAGGTCATGGGTCAGGGTAATATCAAGATTACGGCAGGTCAGCGAGATCGGCGAACCTAATTGGAAATATTTCTTCCTTATAATGACTTTTATTGCGTTTCTTTGCCGCACTTTCATGTGTTATCTTGATTTATTGTTTTAGCATTGTCTGCATATAGGATTTTGTTTATGGCTGAATGTCAGTCTTGATGCGTTGAATATTTTTTCCTAAAAAAAATTGTTTTATTATACTTAATCCATTCAGTATCACTCTTTAATCGATTTTTCGGGCATTTTGATACCAACTGTGCCAATTCTTTTGCTTAGCCAAGAGTTTGGAGGAAGGAGTTTAGCTAAAAAACGATGACTGTAGTGGTATGATTTTGAGTAGAACCCCGTTAACGATGTACATGCATTGTTTCAATCCCCAAACACCGGAGATATAAGGGAGTTAGACCCTCATTAACCCCTCTGAGCCTTCGAAGTAGGAGTTTTCTTTTCCATTAAAAAAAACCTTTTTTTTAAACCAGGGGCAGGGTAGATGTTCAGTTAATTTGACCAAGCATTCAAATTTCAGAAGGAATGTCCCATCTGAGGATCACCACATTTTATCTTTCCCATCATGAGATCAGAAAAAATGTCAAAACCACGATGTTCATTCCCTCACAAAGTTCTGAGGTCGAGATTGAATCGATACAATAATGGATATCCCTCGCCGACCAAGGAATGAGGCATTTGTTTTCTTAAAAAAAAAGAGAAATAAAGAAAAAGTTTGAAGACCTAAAGTCACATTGACTTGTTCGAAGAGGAAAGTATGAATAAGAAAGAAACAAAAAGCCCCGCTAAATCGAAACTTGAAAACAAGTCGCTTAGGCAAAAGTTAGGGCATCCCGCTGGACTCCCAAATTTGAAATTCAAAAGATTTTGTCCAGGCAAAAGTTAGGGAAAAGAGAGCCTAAAAGGCCAACAAAAAAACGGATTATTCAATGAAATTTTCATCAAAAGAAGAGGAACAATAATATCAAAAACAAAAGCAGCAAAAGTTAAGTGACAATCATGTTGGAGAATTTGTCGTGATCACTCTGCCATTATAAATCCTTTTGAAAGATGAATGCTTGTGATAAGTCAGCTGAACTTAGAACATGAGAATATCACGAAGGGGGTGGGCACCAAATAACTTGAGCCTTGAAAAACTTTTTCTAAAAAATCCTCGAACCAGGCCACGTTACAACCTTTAAAAGTCCTAATTGAAATAAGGGTTTAACTAGAAAGCATACTACAACAGGATAACATTTCCTAAACTCCCAAATATGTGTTGCATATCCATGTTGGTATCTTATCACCCGCATCTTGACTCGTTTTTGTTGAAAAAAGAGAGGAGGGGAAGAAAAGTTTTGAAATTTTTGCACTCTAGCCAGTGATTCATTCACAACAGAGATGCGACACTTTGTTAAGGTTTTTCAACTTTAAGGCTTAAATAATCATCGCATCAGGTTTGTCATTCCCAAAATAAACATCTTTCTGCATACAAAACATTTTTTTGACATAAAAAAAAAGAGTTTACACGTTGAACACCTATAAAGAGCTTAATGATTGTCAGGAAGGGAAAATTTGGTTTTCTCCTGTTAGACAAAGCCCATGTATGAATAGGACTTTACCTATCCCCAGTGAAGTTTCGTTTCCGCAGCGAGGTTTTGTTTCCCCAGGAATCTTCTTTTAAAGGCTTCATTCTGAGATTCCGGATTTGAGGATGTCGCATATCCCCAACGGAGTTGCCAACAGAGATCCCTCGCCATGACCTCTCATTTCCTAGCCGATCTGCTGACTGGGCATCCTTATGTTAAGATCTTTCATTATCCCCAAGTAAAGTCGGTACTATGTGACTATCTACATGATCCTTCCAAAGGTTGCATTCCAAGAAAAACATCTCTCCAACAAAATCTTCAATAGAGTTCTATATCCCCGGTGAAGTCCCGTTTCCTCAACAGAACTTTGTTCCCCCAGCAAAGGTTTTTACCCCTCACGTCAGGTTTGTTGTCTTGGTGCCATCCTCAACACGGCCGTGCGCTATATTTTTCCAGAGATTACAGTCTTGCCCTGATATTCTCCTTCAATGTCTAATATTTAGATAGGCGTCCCTCTCCAGAAGCTACAGTGTCAATCTGATCTTCTCTAGGAGTTTGCAATTTATTTTTGCGGCTCCTCTCAATGTTTGTGGCCTATTTCTACTGGTTGCTCGATTGTTATTCCCCGAGAAGTTTCGTATCTTCGAGGTTCCCTCTCTAGCGGTTCCCCATTTTTTCTCCCCTCCTTTGGATTTTGCAATTTATTTTTGCAAGTCGTGTCAGATTCTTACTTCTTGATTATTGGCTTTTCAATTGGCCATTCCCCAGTGAAACTTTTAAACATGCATCATTACATTGCATCTACCAAAACGCGTAGCATTTCCATTATATGGAACATTATGCTATATAAAAAGAATTCAAACATGCATCGGAACATAAGCCATCATTGTTTCTGTTGTCCTTAGTGAATTTGCTAATACTTCAGATTAAATCCCCAGCGAGGTCTTCGTCTTCATTATCTCAGTTTCCTCCCCATACCAATATCCTTTTGACGTTAATCATTTGTTTGTTTGAGTGTTTACTCTTGACTATAGTTCAGTTTCACCCTGGCGCGGTCTTCTCGGGTTTAGTCTTCACTACCCTCTCCGGTTCATTCCAATGTCTATTAATGCACCTTTCGAATACCAGTTTCGTCCTGATATTTGCTTTCAATAGGTTTTTAGGTGTACGCCTTAATCTCCTTGCTTTGGGTTGAGCTCAGAGTTTCGTCTCCTCACCTTGCGCATGAAATCCAGTTTCGTCCTGGTGCTCATCTAGTTTAGTTTCTCCTAACTAGTTGTCGAGTCGAGTTTCGTTTCATTTTTTCTTTCATACCTTGGACCCTTTGACGGTGTTCATTTACAGAGTGAAGCGTTCGTACTGCATCCATGGTTTGAAATTGGTCTCTTTTGTTCCTTAAATCCTTTTATCATTTTTCGTCACTGTTTATCCATTGATCTTAGACCAGCAGGTGCTCTATGAAACATGCGCTCTCATCACTCTCGCTTTGGGCCGAGTTTCGTCTCGTCGCCTGTGCATGAAATCCAGTTTCGTCCTGGTGCTCATCTAGTTTAGTTTCGCCTAACTAGTTATTGAGTCGAGTTTCGTCTCGCTTTTTCTTTCATACCTTGGACTCTTTGACGATGTTCATTTACCGAGTGCAGTGTTCGTACTGCGTCCCTGGTTTGAAATCTGTCTCTTTTGTTCCTTGGATTCTTCTATCAGTTTACGTCACTGTTTATCCATTGACCTGAGACCGGCAGGTGCTCTGAGAAACATGCACTCTCATCATTTTGCTTTGGGTCTAGTTTCACCTCGTTACCAGTGCGTGAAATCTAGTTTTGTCCTGGTACTCATCTAGTCTAGTTTCGTCTAACTGGTTATTGGGTCGAGTTTCGTCTCTCTTTTGTTCCTCTTTTCAGGGATTCTTTCAGTTCCTTCATACTGTCTATCCTACTTGAGATTAGTAAGTGCTCCTAGAATCATGCACTACAGCCACTTTGCTTTGGGATCGAGCTCAGAGTTTCATCTCCTCACCCGCGTACGTTTTCTTTTCCAGAGCTTAGTTTCGCCTATACTCTGTGGTTTGAGTTTTTTCTCACCCTTTTTGAAGCCCAGTTTTGGCCTGGCACATTTGTCTGGAAGTTTAGTTGCGTCTACTCTTCTTTTGTTTTCGTTCTGTTTCAAACTGCGTTATAGTTTCATTCTGACGCATGTCTTGGGGGTTTTCTGCTTCTTGTTCTCTCTTCTTCAAGAGTGTAAATTTTCGGGTTCTTTTGTATTAAATCATCTTCAACTCTGAGCGCTCGAAAGTTGTCACTTTTCTCACTTATCGTGTTGAAGATATTTGAATAGGGGCAGCTGTTGCACCCCAAAATTTACCCTCTTGATTTTGCCTTATGTTTAATCATGAATATCATATTGCATTACATTCATACATTGTGATGGGATCAAAGTACTTTAGTTATCAAGTCTTCCTCAATCTTTGAAGGTTGACTGCATTGACAAGTTGCTCAAAGTAGAATCTTGTCATCTAAACCTCTGGATCTTTCAAGCTCAAAAGTTATTGCATATCTCAAGATGTTTTATCCATCTTCTTTGGATCATCAGAGGATTGAATTTTATGTTTGTTTATAAGAAGAATCACTCTTTTGATTCACCAGTCAAAATTAGGGTTTTGCTTGATCAAGGCTATTGATCAATGTACAAATATTTATTTGGAAGCTACAACATCTCTTTGGTATTTGAAAAGTCTTTGTACAAGAAATTGGTCAAGATGCCCAGAGGATTTGAAATTTTGGAGATGATTCATCAGTCTCCTAAGGTGTTAACCAAAACTAGGGTTTGGGATTTTATCAGGCTTTCTTGAGAATTTTGAAGTGAAACTTTGTGCATGGCCCCTATATATTTGTAAGATCACATGTTTGAAGTCTTGGTCATCATTTTTTAAAGGGAAGTGGATCAATTGATTCAAAGGGGAAAAATGGTCATTTTGGTCAAAATCAGTCAAAGTCCAGGTTGATTAAGTAATATTTTGGTAAACCATCGATTCAAGGGTGTAATTTTCATATTTCAAGTCCATTTTGATCATTGGATCAAAAAGATTGAGGTTTGGGTTAAAACTTGTTCATGAAGAAACCCTAAAAGTTTCTAATTTTGGAAAATAAGAACTTAACTTCAAAAATTCATATTTTATTCACCTTTGATAAAAAAATGCAAATGAAACATGCTTGGAAAGATAAGAGGATTATCTTCCATCTCCTTTTGGTCTCATGTGCAAATTGGCAAGTAGTCAAGAGTTATGGTCTTTGGAAGTTCATGCCTCAAGTTAAAATTATAGGTCATTTTCCAAGTTTTGTGAATTACATGTCAAATTTTTAGGACATTAATGGATCCAATTGCAAAAACTCAAAACTAAAGGATTGTATATCTTTTTAATACCTTTCCAAATTATACTCATTTATGTCTAAATTCAAAAATATGAGCAAGTTATGAGCTTTGGAATTTTGAGGCATTTCATTGAATTCATGCATACCATGCAAATTGCAAATTCTTGATAACTTGATTTGTGGCCATTTGTTTCACTTAAAACTTGGCCCATGACTAATTTTGAATGTACTAAGGCCCATCATGCCAGAGATTGGGCTGCACATGGGCAAATGCAAGGGAAACTCGTGATTTTTCAAAAAGTGGCATGAAAATGCCTAATTACCAACACTTGATTAATACAAGTAATTAAGCCATGATCTTTTGCAAATCTCTTCCTGAGATAAAAAGAATTGAAATGCACGTAAAAGCAGGGAGAACGCACGAGGAATTTGAGGGTTGCATGTGCACACTTCATTTTGGGCAAAAAGAGGAATTCATTATTTCTAACGGTTTTCAGTGTGAAAAACCTATCCTACCCTCCTCTTCATGCTCTATATATTGAGAGGTAAGCTTCATTGAACGGGATTGGTGCTTCATTTCATCCTTGAGCTCTAAAAACTCCATAGCCACATGTTCTGCAATTTTCTTCGATTCTCTCAATTCACTCGCGCGTTTTGAGTATTTCTTCTTGCATTCTCTTCTCCAAGTGATAAGGATTGTAGATCGAGGCTTGGTTTGCAACTGGAGTGAAGGAGACAGTAGATTTGTTTTTGCCTCAAAGGTTAGAATTCTTAACTTTGGATCTTGATTTCTAGCCGTGCATTGTGTGATTTGAGTTCATAATCATGTTGTTTGAAGTTCATTAAGTGTTTCTGTAGCTTTAAAGCTTTTGATTTAATGAGATATGCATGTATGATGCATCTGAAATTTTCTGCTCAGTGAGTTTTTTTCATTTTCACGCGATCCTCTCTTGATCCATGGTTAATTATTTGATGTGATTCGAATTGCATAATGAAGTATGATATGCTAGCTTTAATCTGCACAAAATTTCATGAAAAATAGTGTAGAATTGAGCATGCTATGTTGATTAGAACATGAGGTGATGGATCTGATCTTGTGCGCATTTTTGCCCTAGCCAGAGGTTGAAGATGATTGTGTGACTTCCTCTGGTTGGCTGACTTGTTTTTTTAATTCATTTGAATTTTGTTTCATAACTTGATTTTCATGATTTTATTTCTTGCTCAAAAATGGTTGAAAAATTATGAAAAAATTCCGGAAACCTAAAAGTAATATTCCTGACCTTGTGCATTTTTTTATAATTTTTGAAAATGTTTTGATTGGTTTAAAATTTTGTGTTATTATTTAATTATTTGTTTAATGTTTATTTTTGTTTTAATATTTCTTTGATCTGAAAAATTCCACAAAAATTATTTTTGACTCAAAAAATTATTTAGAATTTGATTCTGAAATTTGTTTAGCATTTTTTCTATTTTTGATTAGAAATTTAATTTCAAAAGTTTATTTGAAATATTTGTTTCATGATTTTTATTTTAATACTTCCTTCAATTCAAAAATCTTTAAAAAAATCATGCAAGTTTGTTTTTAATCATAAAGTCTGAATATATTTTTATTTTGACCTGTTTGTGAATTTTGGCTAGGGTTTGCATTTTTGCCTTTAAATAATAGTTTAATTGTTAATTGTTTGTTTGATTTTTATTTTAATATTTCCTTTAATTCAAAAATTCCATAAAAAATCAGGGATGTGTGTTTTTAATTCTAATATTTGAACATAATTTTGGTTGGATATTTTTCTGATTTTTTATTAGGCTTTTATTTTGAGATTTGATTATGTGTTTAATTGATTACTTGTTTGAATTTGATTTTATTTTTGATTTTTCTTTAATTCAAAAAATGTGAAAAAATATTATGCTGACATTTAGGGTTTCCTTGAGGTTTGCATGATCTTGGTTTGAATTGTTTGAATTTTGATCTTACCTAATTAATATTTAAGATTAAAATTCAAACAATTAGGGTTTTGTAGCTTACATTGCAAGTTTCATTTTCAAAACCATTATGCCCTGGATTTTCAATAGAATTTAAGTCTTGATTATGGTTCATGAATGTATTGAGGATATGAAACCCATTTTTCTTGAATTATTTGACTTGGTTTGATATTTTTCCATGAATTATTTTGAAAACTTGTCTAGTTTTGATAATTTGGCCAACTAGTTTTGAACTTTGGGCCTCATTTGATCCCCTCCTCAACCATTCATGAACTTAAGACTTGCTTTCTGACTTCTACACACTTCAAAGATGCTAATATTTTTTTGGTTTGAATTATTGAAATCCTTTTCTATTTTTGGTGTATTTTTGAAGTGAAGGTACCCAATTAATGTTGCATATCTTGTTGCAATTTGTTTGATGGCCAATGAACTTGAGCGAGGCCTGTAATTGGGCACCTAATGATCATGTTGGATATGTTCATCCAAATAAACTCAATTCATTTCATTAAATGCCCCATGTTTGAATGATTGAACCTTTTGATGCATTGTGTGGGATTATTCTTCTATTATGCTTGTGAGTTGTAATGAATTAATTGTGCATGATTGAATTGTGGTTGCTATTGACCTTCATGGTCTTTGATTGTATTCTTCTCAAGCTCCCATGATCCTTGATTGATATTCAATTGTCAATTCAACATGATGATAGAAAGGAGCTACATTCCTCTAATTTTTAACCAAATTGTGCATATGCCTGTTTCTTTTTGTTCATCATGTCTAATGTTTGATAGTTGCTATCATGTTTTCTAACTTCATTATGGTGTAATCACCCATCCCTTATGTGAGTCATCATTCAATTTATGGGAATACTAACTTGGCTGTTGAATGTGCGAGTTACTTTGAGAAAAGTTTCTATTTTTGGCTTGAGTCTACTGTGTTTCACTTTATTTGTGGAACACAATTTATCATATTGGCACTACTCTTGTGCTTTGCATATTTGATAGTCTATGCAGGATATATATGTGATTATGAATGCTATACACTGCTCATGGGGTCTGTTCATATCTGAAAATCTCAATACTTACATCCTGATGGCGTAATTTCTGACTTGATTTGTCTACTGATGCCAGCTTGCTTGAAGTTCTCTGGGTTTCTTTTATTCTTGCTCAGTTGCTACGGATAGTTATCCGTTTGGTATTGCACTATTTCCTTTCTTCTATTTTCATAGTTCTATGCTGCATGATGGGACTTCTGTTGCTGATATATGTCAGGAGGCCCTCTATTTTTTTTGTCTGATACATTTGTTATGTTTGCTTTTGATCGATGAGTCACTCAATTTAGAAATTGAGATCACGACTTCGCTCTCAGTGCATGTTCCCTATAGGATGTTTATTGTTTTTCTTCTTTAATTTTTGATCGATGAGTCACTCAATTTAGAAATTGAGATCACGACTTCGCTCTCAGTGCATGTTCCCTATAGGGTGTTTATTGTTTTTCTTCTTTAACTGTTGATTGATGAGTCACTCAATTTAGGAATTGAGATCACGACTTCGCTCTCATTGCTTGTTCCCTATAGGATAGTTCTGTTAAGCTTCCTTTGACATGTTAATTAGGTAGGAATCCATGTATGCTAACATAGGGTAGGAATTTCCTTTATCCTCAACTTTAGGGTCAATCATTGTATGATAACACTAGGGATAGTGCTAGGCTAGTTTCCCTTAGTTTTTTTTTCTTTCCTTTGCATTTTGCATCTTAAAACAAAAATTGTTTTCTTGGCAAATCATAAAGCACCTCTAATAAACTCAAACTCTTCTTTAAGGTAAAATATACAAACCAATCTTATTTGTTTGTGCGCCTCTTGGCTTTGTTTTTAAACTCGGCTTATTGATATTTCACCATCTTTGCCATGATATCTTGTCATCTTTTAGCCGATGTTTCCCCATCGCACATTTATGGAAGCCGATGTTTCGCCATCGCACATGTTTGGTACCCTACTTTGATCCTCAATATCATTGTTAGGTGTGATGTTTTGTCATCCGTTTTATTGATGTTTCGCCATCTTTGCCATGATATCTTGTCATCTTTTAGCCGATGTTTCGCCATCGTACATTTGTTTGAAGCTGATGTTTTGCCATCGCAGATGTTTGTTATCCTACTTTAACTCTTAGCGTCATTGTTGGGTGTGATGTTTTGTCACCCGGTTTATTGATGTTTCTCCATCTTTGCCATGATACCTTGCTATCTTTTAGCCGATGTTTCGCCATCGCATATTTGTTTGAAGCCGATGTTTCGCCATCGCACATGTTGGTTATCCTACTTTGATTCTCAATGTCATTGTTAGGTATGATGTTTTTATCATTTGGTGTTTCACCATGTTTGACATGTTACTGTGTTATTATTTATCCGATGTTTTACCATCTCATTTGTTTATTGTTTTACTTGATGTTTTGCCATCTTGACTATTTTTGTCATCTTAACTAAAAAACACAAACCAACCAAAATGTATAAGCCGAACTACGACTGCTCTGATTCCTTAAAAGGATACGTAGGCAAAGGGGTAGGGCCCAACCGAGCATAACTTTTATTTTCCCTACATTGTTTTCTTTCTTTTTTTCTTTCGCATGCATTCCCTTTTCAGCTTTAAGCCATAGACATAGGTTTTGACCACATCCATTAGATTAGACAACAAGAATGGATACCGTAGAGTACTGTGGGCGTGTGGGGTGGTAATACCTTCCCCTCACGTAACAGACTCCCTTACCCGATCTCTCGGTCGAAAGACCGTGATTTCTCACTCTTCAAGTTTTCTCGATGTTCACCTTTCCCTTTTGGCGGAATAAAATACGTTCGGTGACGACTTCATTGATGTTTCTTTACATCCATATGACAGGTCCGACCGTGTTGTTTCACCCATGCCTAGCCCTAATTTTTCTTGTAGGAAGAAACCCTAAAACGAACACAGAAACCCTAAGAATGGCAAACTGTGATTCCTGCACTTAAAATTCAATTAAATGATCCAGCAAGCATCGAGAAATTGTAATAAACAAGAATGTATGACTGAATTTCATCAAAAGAGCATGTATGCACGTAATCCAAAATCGAAAATAATTGAATAACAGGGTTATGGATTTTACGATTCAAGGCGCTTTGGTGCGTGCAAGAGGTGTAGTTAGCTTCAGAAGATTGCCAGGAACGTGTTGCAACCCTTAAATCTCCTTGAGGATGGATGTGATATGGAAATTGGTCTGAGATTTTTTAACAAAAAGTGCACTATGTTCTTGGCTGTTTCACACGATTTTTCTGCTCCTTTGTGCCTTGCCTTTGTTGTGTATATGTATTAGACTACATTAGGTTAACAAAAAGCATGCACATCTTTGCCAATTATTAAGATTTGATTTGATTCCATCTTTGTATTATTTCTTTCTATATCAAGCCAAATCATACCATTTTCATCCCAATCCTCCTTGGAACGATTTGATTTGGTTTGACAGCATAAAAATCAGATAAAAAACAAAATAAACTAAATTTGGCATGATAAAAAATCAAAATAAATTAAATAAATAAAGTCAATAATATATGGTAGAGTTTTTGGGTCGTGGATCATGTTGGAAGCATAATGCAAGCTTAAAAAGTTAGGCCCATTTGGCAAAAAAATGCATTTGTGAGCACATTTGACTTTTGGCAATTTTCCAAAAATGGTCAACTTTGACCATGCATAACTCTTCCAATTTTGGCCCTAAAGAGATGTTCTTGGAATTTTTAGAAAGCTTAGGATGTCCCCTAAACAACCCTCTTAGTCTCACCTCAATTGTGTCTTCCATGTTCATGTAAGAAGCTTTGACCCAAAAGGTGTTTTTTGTTGACTTATCAAAAGGACCCATAATGTCTTAATTTATATCTTTTGATGAGTGCATATTTTTAACTTGAGGAATGAAGATGAGTTGTAGGGAATTGGATTCTCTTCAAAATGAGCCTTGGATGAGAAATTTCTGATAAAGTATGAAAAAGTTATGCCTGGTCAAAGTTTGGTTGACTTTTCTAGAGAAACCCTAATTTAGCAACTTTTGAGTTTTGATGAATTAGGAGCATTCTTTGGGGAATCATGATAAACCCTTGATCAAATGATGAATATCAATTCAAAATGTTGATGTTTACCAAAAATCTTGAAGTTTGACTGTATGTGGGCCACAGTTGACTTTTGACCTAGTATAGTTGATTTTCAGGCATCTGGGCAATTGACTGAGCAAACTTCTTATACAAGGCATGAAACTTGACATGGATGATCTTGAGAACATATTAGGACCATGGAAGGCATTTGGGACCTTTGGAGTTCACACATCTTGATAAAAAAGGAAATCCTAGTTTGAGGTACATTGTCTTAGGAGAGAGTTTGTCTGGTCAACTCTTGGGCATCCTTGAGCAAATTTAGGATCTCAATGAACATATATTGAGTAAAATGAGAGGGAAAATTTTGGAGTACAACAGCTGCCCCTGTTCAATCTTCTTAAACCTGAGGATGTAGATTGGTTGTGTACCTTTCATAATCTGAAGGTGGAAGATGATTGAACACTAGAGTGCCCAGAAATTTGCACTCGCATGAAGTGAATGGTGAACGATAATATCGGGAATGGGCTTACAAATTCCATTTGGAAAACATGAATGAGAATCTTCAGAGATGGGCTTAAAGATGCCATCTGGAAGATATAACGTAGAATCCTCGGAGATGGGCTTAAAGATGCCATCTAGATTAATGTTGATTTTATTTTGGAAAATAAAGGCTAGGAGTTGCGGTTTTCCATTACTCTATTGGGGAATTAACTCCTGCTTGAGGAAGTGGGAATGAACTTCATATCTGGTCAGGGTCCAGGCTGCACAGCGACTTACTGGGGGAAAGGTGAAATCGACAGTAACTGGTCGGGTCCAGGTCTTATTGTGTTGTAAACTGTCGTCTGGAGATGAAAGAGAAGAAACCTGGATGGTAAGTGTTGTACCCCAAAATTTGCCCTCCCATATTCTTCAAGATTTGTCAGGGTCAATCTCCAAATGGTTCAGAATCTCTCAAGGGTTGCACAGTCCAATTGCCTCCTAACACAGTCAAAATTAGGGTTTTGGTTCTAGCAAAGAAATTGAAGTTTCCAAGGGTCCAAACAAGTCCCACATGCCTATATACATTGTCAAGCATCCACATGCCAAGTTTCAGGACTCACAACACCAGATTGCACAGTCAAAAACCCTAAATGCTTCACAGTCAACTGCAGGGGCAAAATGGTCATTTGACAGTCAAAAGTCAAAAATTTTGGTCAACATCTTATTTTTAGGCCACAAACATCATTTGATCAATTCTTGATCATGATTCTCAAAACATGGCTCAAAAAGTCTCAAGATGCAAAAGTTTCTATTTGTGGACAGTTGAAAAAGTCAACTGCAAATTGACCAGGGCATAACTTCTTCATGGTTTATCAGAAAAATTCCATCCAAAGCTCATTTTGAAGAGAATGACATTTCCTACAACTCATCTTCACACTTAAAGTCCAAGAAATGCTCTCACAAAAAGTTATCAATCTCAACATTATAGGTCATTTTCAAAAGTCAACAAAAAGGCACTTCAAGTCAAAGACCATAACTTGAGATTGGTAAATCAAAATGACATGGGACCAAAGACATTGGTTAGAGGACTTCAAGACCTTTCCAAAATGTCCAAGAAAATGATCAAAGCTTAAAAATTGAGCAAGATATGCCTTGTAGAAGTTGGGAAATTTTTGGGAATTTTGAAAAGTCAACTTTGCATAAAAAGCCTCAAAATTGCTAATGGGCCTCAATTTCTTCCATGAATCATTACCCAAAGGCTATGCACGACCCATTAAGCTAAAAGGGAGTTATTTTCTTATTTTTAATTAATTAATTGAATTTTTAATCTTATTGATTCATTTAATTAAAATTAATTATGAGAAAAATACTAAACAATGGTTTTAAATCCTTTTTGTGCAGCAAATCCTTCCATTATGAGATAAATATTTCGTGCACCTTCTCAAGGGAACAAAATCTTCCATAATTGGCATAATTGGCATAATTGGCATGGAAAAAGATTGAAAAAGATTGGATTGGAAATCAAATATTGAATCATTAAATCAATGGACTTTGGGTTGGTTTTTTAACCTAATTCTATCCACATACATATGCAAGACTGAAACCTAATGCAAGAGGCACAGAAGCTGCGCTGAAAACCAAGAACAACATTGCAAATTTTGGCCAAAAACCTTGAAACTGTTTTCATATCTAGAGCATAATTCAAAGCCCCAAAGGCATTCCAACACATTGCCAAGGGATCCAGGAAGCTTTTGCAATCGAAACCAAGTCTCCAGACCTCCAGAAGTGGTAGAACGACATCACACTTTTCATGAAAAATTTCATAATTGTGTTTCACTTTTCATGCATTATTCATGTTTTTTAATGGTTGATTTACACTAATATGGATGTTCTGAAGCTATTGGCGCCCTTTAATTGAACTAACAGTGCCCGTATCAAAAGTTGCCATTAACGCTTGCTAGGGTTTCAGAAGCTTGGAATTAGGGGTTTATACATATGGAAAAATTAGGCCTTAAAACCTATACCAATGGATTCTTGACATCCAAACGAAGCAAATTCACACCTCGCGCCCTTTTTATGTTTACTCATATGCTAATCGCTATTTTTATGCATTGCAGTTAGTGGGGGTTTAAAACCCCCGCTATTTAATTATTTACAGGCACAAAAGGAAGAAGAAGGTAGCGTGTCTGAGTGTGGTTGGTCAGTTTGAATACTGGCGCGTTTTTTGATTGCTTCAGCGTAATATTGTTTTTTCACATATATTATTCATGCTCCATTTAATTGACAAAGAGACTCAATGGCTAAGCTGGTTGGTGTGCTGTCCTACAGGCATTGGGACCTGGGTTCAATTCCCAGGTCCCCCATATTCTCAATGATTTTTGTTGTAACGTGTTCATATGCAGCATGCTCCTGACGTCCTACCATGCACATACACGCCCAAGCTTGCCACCTATGCATGAGGATCCATCTGAAGGCTATGAATGGAGGTCCACCATGCACGCTGGTCAACCATTCCATACGTAATTCCAGAAAGTCAAAAAGGCCTTGCATTCTGTTGTACCCCAAAATTTGCCCTCCCATATTTCTCAAAATATTTCAAGAAAAATTCACAAGTCCAACCCGGCGCGTCATATTCAGGTATTCTTTCGCCAAGATATCTCTGATAACGTATTCTCAAATTCAGGTTCGGCTCAAGAGTCAATTCTTTAAAGAAGTTATCCGAATGTGTGAGTTTTCTCGAAGAAATATGGTGAAAAAGTGTGCTGAAAGTGCAGTTTTTACGCGCTAAAAAATTCATAACTTGAAGATCGCGGCTCGTTTTGAACCCGTTCCGGTGGCCAAAATTCCGTCTTGACATTATCTACGTTTTCATCTCTCACGGCTGGAAGCCAATTTCGATCAGAAGGTCTTCAAAAATGTGGATTTATCAAGTATTTTCGTACAGAAAATTTGTGACAGAAGTTTATTTGCGTCACGTTCAGAAAATCATAACTTGGTCGATTTTCATCGTATCGAGCTGGTTCCAGCGCCAAAATTTCACAAATTGAGTTGACTACATTTTCACAGAAGGTATTGAGTTCAAACAGTATTCAAAAGGCCTTCGTTTTTTGCTCAGAGTGCGTGACACGCTGAAAATCCTGAATGCTGAATATTATTTCATCTGGGCCGAAACTTCGAAAATTCATAACTCGGTCAATTTTTATCGGATTGGGCTCATATTTTTACACAAGGTCCCTGACTCGTAGATCTACAACTTTGCTTCAAAAGTCGAGACCAGGTTATGCTCCGATCAATACCAGTTTTTCATTGAAGAACGTGTCAGAGTCGACACTGGAGCCCAAAATAAGTTTGTCTGAGCTGAAACTTCAAAAATTCATAACTAATTCACCGTTTATCCGATTGAGCCGATTTTCGGACAGGAGTTAGTTATCGATGTCGGCTACATTTTGTTTTCACATTTCAACTTCAAAAATTGCATTTAAGTCCCTGCGATTTAGCCTGGAAAGTGATGAACTCAAGTGAATATTGGAGACCCAATTGCACATTCAAAGCCCATTTTCTTTACTCTAATTTCCATTATATAATCACCTTCTTTTCACACAAACCAGAGAGGAGAAAAAAGAGAAAAAAAACTTGCCACAACACTGTTAGAATATCAAATTCTTTCAAGAACCCTAAAACCTTGAAATCCTTATTACAAATCTCTCTCTCACTACAAACAAGCCATCATAGTTACAAACCAACACCTCACTACTTCTTCAGTAAGGGTAAGGCTAACTTGATCTCCATGATCAAAAGGGCATAAAAGCATTCATGTCACTACTTTTCCAGTAAGGGTAAGATTGATTTGATCTCCATGATCAAAAGGGTATAATCATTCATACATGTCATATTGTGCCTAAACATTAAATTTCTTCATATATTGGCTTTATTTGCATTTTATGATTTTATTTAACGTGTTCATGAGATTCAACACTGCAGATTTAGACAGGATCCCATGCAGGTTCATTAAGGAACGTTGAGGCCAAAAGCCAAAACCCAAAATCCAAAAGCCAAATGGCCAAAAGAACAACTTATGCATGACACCAATACATGACGAGACAGACATCCTGAGAAGATTAAGGAACATTGAGGCCAGAACACAAATGGCCAACAGCCAGAACACAAATGGCCATGAAACTCAGTCCAATGGCCAAAGAATGCAGACCACGGTACTCAGGAGTCAATGAACACGCACGTGATGGCAGAAAGTCAAACAAGGCTTTTTGTCTAATGGGCCAGAATACTTCAAAAAAACCTCCCCTTGGGCCTGAAACCCCTCTTGGTTTGCATCCTTTTTAATTTTATTTTAGTTTCTTTTCTAATTCTTTTTTATTTGTTTTAATTGTTATTTTCACCATAAAATAATTTTCTATAATAAAAACAGAAAAATCAAAAATACAAATATATTTAATTATTATTAATTTCATCACTAACCTATTTTTTTTTTGTAAATAAAATCTAACCATTAACTTAGTTAATTTAGGTTTCAATTTTAACATTTTTCTTAATAAATTAAAATATTTAGAAATTAGGTTTTTTTAATATTCTCATCCTTTTTTTAATAAATAATTTTCTCATCATTATTATTATTAATTATTAAATACTTTTGTAAATAAATATGTAAAATAATTAATTAGTGTAAATTAGGTTTTAAACTTTAACCTTTTCTTTAATAATTAAAAATATTTAGAACTAGGGTTTCATTTAACTTCTAATTAATTTTCTTTATTTCCATTAAATACCAAAAACCTAAAAAACATTTTTTTTCTTTAATTTAATAATCAATTAGTTCTTTTAATTTAATTTAATTTCAAAAGGGTCCAACGCCCTCGAACGTTCTATTTTTATTCTTTTCGCACGTTAATTTATTTCCTTCCAAATATTATGTAATTGCTCAAGCCTTGTAATAGTAATTAGGAATTTATTTACTTTCCGCATTTTTATTAAAACGGGTCTTTGTAATTTGGCGATGTATAGACCCGCGCCTTGTAATAGCGTAGGATTTCACTTTCCGCATTTAAATTTCCGCACTTTTAAATTATAATTGCATGAAAGAATGTATGGCCTAAATTAAAAACAAGCGTAGATCACCATGATACATGTGCAAGATAAAACATATCATGAAAATAACACACAAATTCACACACCACTCTTAGGGTACGCCTCACTGTTGCCTTGCCCTTGAAACGTGGTCGTCGAGTATAGGACATTTTAGTAAGTCCTTATGTCCATGACATGATCCAGTTGCCTCGAAACGGTTGCCTCGGAATTAAAAAGGATCAATGGCATAAGGGTAGCTTCTAAGGTGTCCTACTGTTGCTCTGGTGACCACACTGTCCCTACAAACGAATTGACCCGAACACCTCCAACGGTGGTGCTACCTACCTCTCAATGGTGGGATGGCACTACCTTAAGGACATTTACACAGCCTAATTCCTTAGGGTAGGTAGATGACTCGTAGATACTTGCTCTATTTCAAAAACAAATCAAAACTCTTTTCACACCGACACTTTTCAAAAAGCTTTCAAAACGATTTTTCAAACACTCTTGAGGACTGATACAAGAGTCGATCTGAAACTTTAAACGAAACTTTTTCAAACCCACTCACACTTTGAAAAGCAAACACTTTTGAAAACACAATGAGCAAGTATCTAAGAGCCCATGGATAACCATGGATAGAAAGGGTGCTAACACCTTCCCTTTCTATAAATCTACCTCCCGAACCGAGAGACAATCTCATAAGGAATTTTGTTGTGCTTTTGTCCTGTCCATGTTGGAGAAAATAAAAGACGGTGGCGACTCTTGCTTCCGCGACATTTCGCGAACCAGCGTTAAACAGTCAGTTCCAGATCCACCGATCACAGAACTGACGACTCTGCTGGGGATACTTATAAAGTGAGGTGTACCTTAGGACTAAGATCACTTGTGTTTTCAATTGTTGTGCTTGTATGCTTTATTATTGTGGGCTGCATCGGAGTTACATAGATCCTAACCCGGATCTGGGGATAACCTGTTAGGTAGCATAAGCTATGAGGGACATGTCCGGCGTAGACCGACATGGGTGAAGCAGTGGCTACGTTGGTGTGGCACCTTGGTCTGTACCGATATCCCTTGTGTCGCAAAGAGGAGAATATGGGTCTTCTGAGGAGTCATTAAGCACCAACCGACCTTAGAACCTTAAATGACCTAACTTGGCCAATAGAACAGTAGCAGTATGCTACGCCCATTGAGGCTAAACTCTCGCGATGGTTCTGGCTGCAAGAAAAGATTGCGATGCTGGAGTTATGACCGATTGAGGGTAGCCAGTGATATTGGGATCCTCTAGAACCCGGTTACTTCTGATAGGACAGGTCTTAACCAACAAACTGAAAGAGGGTAATACCTAGACCCCATGCTGGCCTAAACTCTAAGGGTTCACTTGTGTGACTTGTGTGCCTTCCAACTTGACTATTTGCATGCTTGTTATCTGACATTTGAGTTTCTTGCAGGTTTTGTTTACAGTCCTTAATCTAGACTCATAACAGGGTTACTTACATCACTCCATGCATAGCATAACATCATACCATTGCATGCATCCTGCATAAAGACTAACCCATTTCAAGGATCTCAAGGGCTTGTGATGCAGGTCATGATGAACCAACTGTCCAGCAAGGGGCAAAGGGGATTTATTTTCCTATAGCCAAGGTTGTCAGGGGCTATGACCCACTCGATATGGTGAGCCTTGACCCTTGAAGAAGGACTCTCAACAACATGCAGTTCCTTCAATCAAGCTATCGGACTCCAATTATAACAAGTTTCTTTGTTTACCCCGCGAGATCCTTGAAAACATTGCATGCATACATACATATCATTGCATTACAGGTATCCCTTTTATAGGTTGCTTACCTTCTTCGTTGTTTATTTCAGCTCGCCATCATGAATCCTGAATCATCTACTGAGCAATCCATCAAGGCTCTCCAGGCTCAGAACGCCCAGTTCCAAGAGTTGATCATGAGTTTGGCCCAGGGGCAACAAGACCTGAAGACCCTGCTTTTGAAGAAGAAGAAGAAGAGGACGGTGTTGTTCAACCCTAGACGCAAATCTGGGAATGGATCACAAAATGAAGTTGAGCTGACTACCCCATCTGTTGGGAAAGACAGTCCCCAAGAAAGGGAGGTTCCTAGTCCAGTGGTCTCCGACAACGAGACCGATTACAATGATGAGCAGTACCCTCCAGCTGAAGACATGTATAAACAGTTGGAAGACCGGCTAAGTACCATGGAGATACAAAAAGTGCCCGGCCTGGACTTTGAGGATCTAGGTCTGTCTTCTGGGGTAGTGATCCCGCACAAGTTCAAGGCACCTGCTTTTGCAAAATATGACGGGGCCTCCTGTCCTAAGCTGCATCTCAGGTCTTACACAAGAAGGATTCAGCCCTACACGGCTGACAAGAATTTGTGGATTCACTTTTTTCAGGATAGTCTGTCTGGAACCCAACTCGACTGGTTCTATCAACTGAATGGAGCTAACATCCGCAGCTGGGAGGATTTGGCCACTGCATTTTACAAGCAATACCAGTATAATGCCGACCTTGCTCCCACGCGCACTCAGCTCCAGGGAATGTCTATGGGTACAGGCGAGGGCTTTAAAGAGTATGCTCAAAAATGGAGGGACCTTGCTGGAAGGGTACAACCACCTCTAACTGACCGCGAGCTTGTCGACATGTTCTTGGGGACCCTGTCTGATCCATTCTTCAACCACCTGATTGGGAATTCTGCTGCTGGGTTTACAGATTTGGTCTTGACCGGGGAAAGAATAGAAGCTGGCATCAAGTCAAGGAAAATACAGAATGGTGACTCCTCGAACACTGAGAGGAAACCATCCAAGAGAGAATCTAGTGTTGTTTATGGCTCAAGAGGGCAGAATAGGTCCGAGCACCGCCAAGATGTCAACGCGGTAGTTATTGCAAAACCGGCCGGCGCTCCTCAGCGTCATAATCAGCAAAGGGAAGAGAGACCCAAAAGGCAATTCACTCCCCTCGGCATGACCTTGTCACAGATATTGCCACAGTTGCTGGAAACCAAGTTGGTAACTCTCATGGACCCTCCAAAGAATCCCAACAGGACGCCTTCAAGGTATAACCCCAACGTTCGCTGCGCTTATCATTCTGACAGCCCGGGGCATGCTACAGATGATTGTTGGACTTTGAGAAACAAGGTTCAGGATCTGATTGACGCAAAGGAAGTCCAACTCGACTCTCCAGAGGCTCCCAATGTGACCATTGCTCCCCTGCCCAAACATGGCTAGGATTGGAAACTTTTGTTCATTTGAATGTTCAAGATTGTATTTTTCTTCGATTGTTCAAATATTTTATTTCATGTCAAACTTGGTTATTTCATTAATGCATTACACATGTCTGTTTTGAAGTAATTATTTCGTATTCACTATATGCAAACTGTTTTCATATTTTTGTGATGTCAACTCTTGATCTAAAATTCTAAGCCTCTTGAGGGAGGATGACGAAAACGATACCACAATCTACAGTATGCTTTTGAACAGACCCCGCTGATGAGGTACAAGCATTGTTTCAATTCCTAAACACTGGAGTTATAAGGAAGATAATCCCTCGTCAACCCCTCTGAGCCAAAGAAGTTGGAGTTTTTTCTTTTTCGAAATTAAAACCCTTAATCATAACCTGGGGCAGGGTAGTTCTCTCAGTTGATCTAGGTGCACGATGAATGGCATCAAAGGAATCCTTATAAAACAAAAAAAGACAACGATGGTTCCGAATAATCATAAAGACAGGCAGTCATTACTTCTCAAAATAAAAACCCATTAAGTCAAAACCTATGAAGGAGACTTACAAAACTGGGGCATCCCGCTGACTGTAATTCCAAAAAGGAAACAGCTCAGGCAAAAAACAGGGATAACAAAATCAAGAAAAAAAAGAGGTCATACAAACCCTCAACAAAAAAGGAAATGACTGCCCATTCAAAATAAATTGTCAATACCCGAACCATCACTGGTATTTTAGAGCAAAAGACTCGAACAAGGTCTAACGCACGATCAACTGAGTTTAGGTTCGAAGAACATCACGAAGAGCGGGTGCGTACAAATAATTTGAGCCTTTATCCTTTGTTTCTTAAACCGTGAACCAGGCCATGTTATAACCCTCAAAAGTCCTAGCTGAAGCGTGGGTTAGTTCGAAGGCGTACTGTTACGAAAGGTATCCTGACTCCTTAAGGCTCGCTGTAAAATAACGAGTTTGACATCACAGTTTACAAAAGAACTCACTTGTTTTATTAAAAAAAAACTGCATTTTCAAAAACTTCGAAACAGACATAAGCTTTGCATTTTTAACATAACTTTGTTTGCATACGACTATTTGTTTGAACAGCATAGAAGCTCGCACGACGAATATCGGATGAACAAAAGCACTCCAATCAAGGGGCAGACATGATCATGGCCCGGCATCAGGGGCAGTTAAGTCAAGATTCGAAGAATCTCTCAAAAGGCCAATTAGCCTGGGGCAAATCTCCTCCTGAGTCACCTGGGGCATTGGACGTGAGTTCCAACCACGAATCTTGCCTGATCAAGATCTTCTGGCAACACAACAACAGGGGAAACTCCCTACACTCTGAGAGCATGGACATAGTCGAAAAAATATTGCGCATAATCAAAGACCCGCTAGGTTGACACACCTAGGCAAAAATAAGGGATGAAATGAAAAAAATCTGTACACCCGGCAAGTCGAAAACCTGAAAAGGCGGCTTGGGCAAAAATGGGTATCCCGGTGGACTGAAAACCCGAAAGGGCGGTCCAGGCAAAAGTTAGGGATCAAAGCGTACGACTATGTCCCGGCATCTCGTCACTTTCCTACCAGAAGAAGATTTGTCAATCGGCAGTCATCAAACACCTTCACAGGTACCTTCTTCTCCAACAGAAACTGGGGCAATAATGAGTTGTCTAAATGATCCGGTTGCTCTGTCCACCGAAGTGCCAAGGTAAGTTCAGCTGAAGAATGCGACCAAGATACCTTCACTCCCTGCAGAGCGAACGCGTCTCCCCAGGTTTTATTCAAAGGTTATTTCTCCACCAGAGCTTATAACTGGGTTATCCTCAGCTAAAAGCCACGGAAAGATCGTCCTCGGTGAAGTCTTCCTATCCCCAGCGAAGCTCATTAAAACTTCCATCATAACATATCAATGGTATCCCCAGCGGAGTTATCATCAACCTCAGCGAAGTACCTCTCTTTCCCCACAGAGTTACCTCCCCGCAGAGTAATCTATTCGCCAAGTTTATTCCCCAACGGATTCATCTTCTCCTACCGGTATTCTTGCAATCATCATCCCCAACGGAAACGAAGAATCTCACTCTTCAACATCAGCCCAGGATTTGACTTCCCGGCATCCGTCAAGGATCTATTTTCCTAGACGAAGATACATTCATAAACATCACATTGCTATACATCATGATACATGCATCATACAATCTCATGTGTTGAAAAATATTATTGCTTGATCCATATCATGCATTGCATATGACTGACATTTACCTTTCAGGAAGGATACAGTGAAAAGATCAGCTATGTAGACGAATACAGTCAAAAGAGACCAACCCAGTCAAAGAATACAAATCCAGTTAAATCAATGCCTAAAGATTTCTCTAATACAACTCGTCGTTATAGACACTCGTCGTTATAGACACTCGTCGTCATAGACACTCGTCGTTATAGACACTCGTCGTCACAGACACTCGTCGTCATAGACACTCGTCGTTATAGACACCCGTCGTTATAGACACTCGTCGTTATAGACACTCGTCGTCATAGACACTCGTCGTTATAGACACTCGTCGTCATAGACACTCGTCGTTATAGACATTCGTCGTTATAGACACTCGTTGTTATAGACACTCGTTGTTATAGAAACTCGTCGTTATAGATACCCGTCGTCATAGACACTCGTCGTTATAGACACTCGTCGTTATAGACACTCGTCGTTATAGACACCCGTCGTCATAAACACTCGTCGTTATAGACACTCGTCGTTATAGACACCCGTCGTCATAGACACTCGTCATTATAGACACTCGTCGTTATAGACACTCGTCGTTATAGACACTCGTCGTTATAGACACTCGTCGTTATAGACACTCGTCGTTATAGACACTCGTCGTTATAGACACTCGTCGTTATAGACACTCGTTGTTATAGACACTCGTCGTTATAGACACTCGTCGTTATAGACACTCGTCGTTATAGACACTCGTCGTTATAGACACTCGTTGTTATAGACACTCGTCGTTATAGACACTCGTCGTTATAGACACCCGTCGATAAAGACCACCCGTCCATGGAAATAACCTGTCAGTAGAGACATCTCACCAACCTTTCTGAATTCCAGACTCGATTCCTGTATCCGGCCAGGGTACGTCTGAAGAGTTCGAAGATCCGATTCCTGTATCTCGCCAGGGTGTATCTGTTGACGATTAACATTACCAAACTCGATTCCTGTATCTTGCCAGGGCACGTCTGAAGAGTTCGAAGATCTGATTCCTGTATCTTTCCAGGGTGTATCTGTTGACGACTAATATTCTCCGGACTCGATTCCTGTATCCTGCCAGGGCACGTCTGAA
Organism: Vicia faba; assembly: GCA_948472305.1. Classification (NCBI taxonomy): domain Eukaryota; kingdom Viridiplantae; phylum Streptophyta; class Magnoliopsida; order Fabales; family Fabaceae; genus Vicia; species Vicia faba. The sequence continues at coordinate 783,866,581 of OX451736.1, forward strand.
GAGTTTAAAGATTCGATTCATGTATCCAGCCAGGGCACATCTACGTAAAGAGTTTGAAGATCAACTCCTGTAACAGGCCAGGTAATTATTTTTCTTTCTCAAGTACGCAAGTTCTCGCTAAGGAATCTCTTACGCGATCGACACCTAGGTGGCGTCTATAAGCCCATTCCCGACAAGGTACTATCATACTTCCAGATAACATCTATAAGCCCATCTCCACATACCTACAGTCTCCAAATGGCATCTGTAAGCCCATTCCCTGCATCACACTGCTGACATTCTACTATGTGATTGCAAATTTCTGGGCACTCTAGTGTTCAATCATCTTTCACCTTCAGATTACGAAAGGCACGCTAGCCAATCTACATCCTCAGGTCTAAGAAGATTGAACAGGGGCAACTGTTGTACCCCAAAATTTGCCCTCCCATATTTCTCAAAATATTTCAAGAAAAATTCACAAGTCCAACCCGGCGCGTCATATTCAGGTATTCTTTCGCCAAGATATCTCTGATAACGTATTCTCAAATTCAGGTTCGGCTCAAGAGTCAATTCTTTAAAGAAGGTATCCGAATGTGTGAGTTTTCTCGAAGAAATATGGTGAAAAAGTGTGCTGAAAGTGCAGTTTTTACGCGCTAAAAAATTCATAACTTGAAGATCGTGGCTCGTTTTGAACCCGTTCCGGTGGCCAAAATTCCGTCTTGACATTATCTACGTTTTCATCTCTCACGGCTGGAAGCCAATTTCGATCAGAAGGTCTTCAAAAATGTGGATTTATCAAGTATTTTCGTACAGAAAATTTGTGACAGAAGTTTATTTGCGTCATGTTCAGAAAATCATAACTTGGTCGATTTTCATCGTATCGAGCTGGTTCCGGCGCCAAAATTTCACAAATTGAGTTGACTACATTTTCACAGAAGGTATTGAGTTCAAACGGTATTCAAAAGGCCTTCGTTTTTTGCTCAGAGTGCGTGACTCGCTGAAAATCCTGAATGCTGAATATTATTTCATCTGGGCCGAAACTTCGAAAATTCATAACTCGGTCAATTTTTATCGGATTGGGCTCATATTTTTACACAAGGTCCCTGACTCGTAGATCTACAACTTTGCTTCAAAAGTCGAGACCGGATTATGCTCCAATCAATACCAGTTTTTTATTGAAGAACGTGTCAGAGTCGACAATGGAGCCCAAAATAAGTTTGTCTGAGCTGAAACTTCAAAAATTCATAACTAATTCACTGTTTATCCGATTGAGCCGATTTTCGGACAGGAGTTAGTTATCGATGTCGGCTACATTTTGTTTTCACATTTCAACTTCAAAAATTGCACTTAAGTCCATGCGATTTAGCCTGGAAAGTGACGAACTCAAGTGAATATTGGAGGCCCAATTGCACATTCAAAGCCCATTTTCTTTACCCTAATTTCCATTATATAATCACCTTCTTTTCACACAAACCAGAGAGGAGAAAAAAGAGGGAAAAAAACCTTGCCACAATACTGTTAGAATATCAAATTCTTTCAAGAACCCTAAAACCTTGAAATCCTTATTACAAATCCCTCTCTCACTACAAACAAGCCATCACAGTTACAAACCAACACCTCACTACTTTTCCAGTAAGGGTAAGATTGATTTGATCTCCATGATCAAAAGGGTATAATCATTCATACATGCCATATTGTGCCTAAACATTAAATTTCTTCATATATTGGCTTTATTTGAATTTTATGATTTTATTTAATGTGTTCATGAGATTCAACACTGCAGATTTAGACAGGATCCCATGCAGGTTCATTAAGGAACGTTGAGGCCAAAAGTCAAATGGCCAAAAGTCAAAAGCCAAAAGCCAAAATCCAAATGGCCAAAAGAACAACTTATGCATGACACCAATACATGACGAGACAGACATCCTGAGAAGATTAAGGAACGTTGAGGCCAGAACACAAATGACCAACAACCAGAACACAAATGGCCATGAAACCCAATCCAATGGCCAAAGAATGCAGACCACGGTACTCAGGAGTCAATGAACACGCACGTGATGCCAGAAAGTCAAACAAGGCTTTTTGTCTAATGGGCCAGAATACTTCAAAAAAACCTCCCCTTGGGCCTGAAACTCCCCTTGGTTTGCATCCTTTTTAATTTTATTTTCTTTTCTTTTCTAATTCTTTTTTATTTGTTTTAATTGTTATTTTCACCATAAAATAATTTTCTATAATAAAAACAGAAAAATCAAAAATACAAATATATTTAATTATTATTAATTTCATCACTAACCTTTTTTTTTGTAAATAAAATCTAACCATTAACTTAGTTAATTTAGGTTTCAATTTTAACATTTTTCTTAATAAATTAAAATATGTAGAAATTAGGTTTTTTTTAATATTCTCATCCTTTTTTTAATAAATAATTTTCTCATCATTATTATTATTAATTATTAAATACTTTTGTAAATAAATATGTAAAATAATTAATTAGTGTAAATTAGGTTTTAAACTTTAACCTTTTCTTTAATAATTAAAAATATTTAGAACTAGGGTTTCATTTAACTTCTAATTAATTTTCTTTATTTCCATTAAATACCAAAAATCTAAAAAACATTTCTTTTCTTTAATTTAATAATCAATTAGTTCTTTTAATTTAATTTAATTTCAAAAGGGTCCAACGCCCTCGAACGTTCTATTTTTATTCTTTTCGCACGTTAATTTATTTCCTTCCAAATATTATGTAATTGCTCAAGCCTTGTAATAGTAATTAGGAATTTATTTACTTTCCGCATTTTTATTAAAACGGGTCTTTGTAATTTGGCGATGTATAGACCCGCGCCTTGTAATAGCGTAGGATTTCACTTTCCGCATTTAAATTTCCGCACTTTTAAATTATAATTGCATGAAAGAATGTATGGCCTAAATTAAAAACAAGCGTAGATCACCATGATACATGTGCAAGATAAAACATATCATGAAAATAACACACAAATTCACACACCACTCTTAGGGTACGCCTCACTGTTGCCTTGCCCTCGAAACGTGGTCGTCGAGTATAGGACGTTTTAGTAAGTCCTTATGTCCATGACATGATCCAGTTGCCTCGAAACGGTTGCCTCGGAATTAAAAAGGATCAATGGCATAAGGGTAGCTTCTAAGGTGTCCTACTGTTGCTCTGGTGACCACACTGTCCCTACAAACAAATTGACCCGAACACCTCCAACGGTGGTGCTACCTACCTCTCAATGGTGGGATGGCACTACCTTAAGGACATTTACACAGCCTAATTCCTTAGGGTAGGTAGATGACTCGTAGATACTTGCTCTATTTCAAAAATAAATCAAAACTATTTTCACACCGACACTTTTCAAAAAGCTTTCAAAACGATTTTTCAAACACTCTTGAGGACTGATACAAGAGTCGATCTGAAACTTTAAACGAAACTTTTTCAAACCCACTCACACTTTGAAAAGCAAACACTTTTGAAAACACAATGAGCAAGTATCTAAGAGCCCATGGATAACCATGGATAGAAAGGGTGCTAACACCTTCCCTTTCTATAAATCTACCTCCCGAACCGAGAGACAATCTCATAAGGAATTTTGTTGTGCTTTTGTCCTGTCCATGTTGGAGAAAATAAAAGACGGTGGAGACTCTTGCTTCCGCGACATTTCGCGAACCAGCGTTAAACAGTCAGTTCCAGATCCACCGATCACACATTCTTGGGCCAAATTTCTCAAATAAAACCTCCCTTTGGGTCTGAATACCCCCATGGTTTGCTCAAGTTTAATTTTTATTTATTTTTCCTTTTTATTCTTTTATTTATTTTTAATTGTTTTCTCTAAATTCCCAAAAATAATTTTCATAATAAAAATAAAATACAGAAAAATAAAAAACATGTTTATTGTTATTAACATTTAATTCATTATTATATTCTTGTAAACAAATTTTAAATAACTAATTTAGATTAATTTAGGTTTTAAAATTTTAATGTTTTTTCTTAAATAACTAAAATATGTAGAAATTAGGTTCTCTTAACTTTTTCATCCCTTTTTTTTATTAAATATTTTTCTCATTATTATTATTATTAATTATTAATTATTTCGTAAATAAACATGTAATTAATTAATTAGGGTAAATTAGGTTAAACTTCAACATTTTTCATAAATAATTAAAAACAACTTAGAACTAGGGTTTCATTTAACTTCTAATTTTAATTTTAATTTTCTTTATTTCATAAATACCAAAAAACCATAAAAAATAACTTCTTTTCTTTATTAAATAATTAATTAATTTTTAATTTCATTTAATTTCTTTAAAGAGTCCAACGCCCTCAAACACTCGATTCTAATTTCTTTTCGCGCACTTATTCTTATTTATTTTCTTCCAAAAATTTTGTAATTGCTCAAGCCTTGTAATAGTAATTAGGAAATTTATTTACTTTCCGCAATTCATTAAAAAACGGGTCTTTGTTAATTTGGTGATGTATAGACCCGCGCCTTGTAAATAGCGTAGGATTTTACTTTCCGCACTTTAATTTCCGCACTTTTTAAACTGCTAAACTTTGCATGAAAGAATGTATGGCCTAAAATAAAAACAAGCGTAGATCACCACAAATACATGTACAAGACAAACATAACATGAAAACAATACACAAATTCACACACCACTCTTAGGGTATGCCTCACTGTTGCCTTGCCCTCGAAACGTGGTCGTCGAGTATAGGACGTTTTAGTAAGTCCTTATGTCCATGACCCACGGCATAAGGGTAGCTTCTAAGGTGTCCTACTATTGCTCTGGTGACCACACTGTCCCTACAAACGAATTGACCCGAACACCTTCAACGGTGGTGCTACCTACCTCTCAATGGTGGGGTGGCACTACCTTAAGGACATTTACACAGCCTAATTCCTTAGGGTAGGTAGATGACTCATAGATACTTGCTCTAATTCAAAACAAATCAAAACTTCTTTTCACACTGACACTTTCAAAAAAGCTTTCAAAACCATTTTTCAAACACTCTTGAGGACTGATACAAGAGTCCATCTGAAATCTTTAAATGAAACTTTTTCAAACTCACTCATAATTGAAAAGCAAACACTTTTGAAAACACAAATGAGCAAGTATCTAAGAGCCCATGGATAACCATGGATAGAAAGGGTGTTAACACCTTCCCTTTCTATAAATCTACCTCCTGAACCGAGAAACTATCTCATAAGGAATTTTGCTGTGCTTTTGTCCTGTCCATGTTGGAGAAAATAAAAGACGGTGGCGACTCTTGCTTCCGTGACATTTCACGAACCAGCTTTAAACAGTCAGTTCCAGATCCACCGATCACAGTAAGGTTACTTTGAAATGAAAGCCTGAATAGTAGGGCTATGAGAAGGAACATGGGTCGTAGGGTTACTTTGAGATGAAAGCCTGGATAGTAGGACTATGAGAAGGAACCTGGATTGTAGGGTTACTTCGAGATGAAAGCTTGGATAGTAGGGCTATGAGAAGGAACTTGGGTCGTAGGGGTACTTCGAGATGAAATCCTGGATAGTATGGCTATGAGAAGGAACCTGGGTCGTAGGGTTACTTCGAGATGAAAGCCTGGATAGTAGGGCTATGAGAAGGAACCTGGATAGTATAGTTACTTTGAAATGAAAGCCTGGATAGTAGGGCTATGAGAAGGAACCTGGATAGTAGGGTTACTTAGAAATGAAAGCCTGGATATTAGGTGTGATACAGTGGGAGAACTGACTTGAGGTTTTGCGTTTGTTTTCGCACTTGTTCGGTTGAGCAAGAGTTGCCACCGACTTTTTATTTTATCCTAAAGGAAAGGTTAAAAAAGCACAGGAAAAACCCTTTGAGATGTTTCGTGGGTTCGGGGGGTAGATTATGAAAATGGAAGGTATTAGCGCTCTTTTCATCCATGGTTATCCATGGGCTCTTAGTTACTTGGTTTTATATCACTTGCCTTTGATTTTCCATTGCTTTGAAATGGTGTGTGTGTGTGTGTGTTTTGAAAATGTTTTGAAAGAGATGCCTTGTCTTAAGCAACCAATGTAATGACTCGTGTTTGAGTGTTTCACAAAGGTGTGTATCTTTTCGAAAAGATGTTTCAAATAGTTTTTGAAAGTTTGTTTTGAAAGTGTTTGTGGAGTGTGGTTTTGAAAAGTAGGCAAGCGTTTTTGCAAGTTTGCTCAAGTAACTAAGAGTTTGTCTACCCCTAATTTTACTCAAAGGTTTTTCTCATGTTTTAACCCCTTTTAACAATTTTGTTCCACCATTGTATTTGGTGGACAATCTTGCGTTTAGGATGTTTAACGGGACAGGCGCGGGTCATCGTATGGACCATGAACGCAATGGTGCCAAGTGTCTTTGGGAAATTTTGCTTGAAGGGACTATGATCATTTTGATAGGCGACTTTCGAAAGCGTCATCGAAGGACTTATGATCATTTGAATTGTTTTGCCAAAGAAACTCGACGTGCAAGCATGGCCCATTTTGGAAGGCAACAAGCGGGATTACCCTAGGGGGTGCAAGTGTGATTGTGTATTGATTTCATGTATTTGTCTTGTATTAGGTTATCTAGCGTTTGATTTTATGTACATACAAACCCTAGGTATAACCATGGTATATTTGAAAGCGGTAAATTACGGGAATTTAAAGTCTACGCTATTACAAATAAGTATCCGGGAGTGGGGGTACAAATTTACAAATGGGGATGAGACTTTAGGAGAGTAGTGTCCAAATAATTTACAACCAAATCGAATTGCACAAATGTAATATGTAGTGCATAGCAATGTATAAGAATAGAATAATGTAAATGTGTCAATGTAAAGTAAATGTATTTGTGTATTGTAAATGTGTAAGTGTATGTATTTACAAGTTGAGATGTGAACTTAATGAAAAATTAAGTGTTTTGTTTATTTAATTTTTGTATTCTCGTATTTTGTTAATATGTACAAAACAAAATATTTCAAGAAAAGAAAAGTATTTAACTTAAAGAAAAATTATGTATTGATGTAATTATGTACAAACAAAGTTTAAATGAAAAGAAAAAAATGTTTTAAGTTTTTATGTATTAATGTATTTTAATTAGTTATGTACAAAACTAAGGATTTAATCAAAGAAAAGAAAATGGTTTTTAAAAAATTAATGTTTTATGTACTTTTAATTAACTAAAAAAAAATTAAACAGTTTTATATATAAAAGGAAATCAATGTATTATTTAATTTATAAACAAAATTAAATTATGATATATAAAAAAAGAAAATCAAAGAGTTAATGAAATTTGAATGTAAAAAAAAAGTATGTTAATTTATTAAAAGAGAGATATGATATGATATTAGTTAAAAAAAATGAGAAAAAAAAGATGAATGGGCCTTAGAGACTTGTTTGGCCCAAAGCATAGTTAGAGGTGGCAATCAGACAGGGGGGAGCGTTTGGAAAAAAGCAAATGGGCTTAGGCGTGTTATAAAGGGCAAAGGCCCAAGGGTTTCACAATGTTGCAAGGGTTTGAAATGGTTTTGTGTCATTAGGATTTTTAGGGTTTGTGAGAACAGAGGCGCGCCGTTTACTTCACTTCATTCCTTTTCGTCTTCTCAAGCCGTGAATCTTGAATGAAACTCCTCCTTTCCTAGCCACCAACGCCATCGTCCGTTTTCCTTCCTCCGTGGATTAATCAGTGACGTGGTACAAAGGTAATGATTTCTCGTTTCTATGTTTTAAGGTTTACATCAATTCCCTTTGCATGTTTTAGTTTCGTTTATTGATTCTGATTAAGTGTTATTATCGTTGTTTCTGTTGAGGTGTATGAAAGGAAAGAAAAGAAGTTATACTACCTTCGTTGGAGGAGGACAAAGGACTTGGAGGCGCTTCCGGTGGCTTGACGGCAAGGGGATGGTGTTGATGAAGCTAGCTTGCTGGAACACCTGGTATTTCGTATTTTGCCTTTTTGTGTGTTGGTTTGATGATGCGTGCTGAAAACCTTGTATAACAGTTGCCTCTCTTCTTCTCCAGTTGCTTCGCTTCTGTATGCTAGCTTATTGTTTGCTGATACGCTTGGTGTTGATTATTACCTTGTATGCTTTCCCTGTGATGAGGTTTCCTCTGAGGGCCTTGAATGTTGATATGTTTGGTTGCCTTCTTCTCTTGTTAGCCTCTGAGTTGCCTGTGTACCCTGAGATGCTTCTTTATCTTTTTCTTCTTGTTTCTGTATGCCCTGAGATACTTCTGAGATACTGAGTTGCCTTGATCTGTTGCCTTGAAATGCTTGGATGATTTTGGTATGTTGATGTGCTGAGATATTTGTTGATGTTGGTTATGGCCTTGTATTCTTGGATGATTTTGGTATGTTGATGTGCTGAGATATTTGTTGATGTTGGTTATGGCCTTGTATGCTTGCCCTGTGGTGAGGCTTCCTCTGAGGGCCTTGGTTGCTTCAGTTAGGGGCTTGACAGTTTGTATTGTTTGAGGGCTTTTGAAATTACAGGCCTTGGCTTTAGCTTGAGGCTTGTTTTGATGTTTGTGTTCTTGAAGGGGCTTGGCTTTTGACAGGTTGGGTTTTTTGGGTCTATGTGGCTTGATGTTATGTGAGTTTAAGGCCTGGAAATTTGGTTATTTGTTTCAGGTTTGTAATAGGTCTCGTGTTAGGCTTTAGCAGGTTTGTATGGAGATTGTGACACGGGTTTACAAGCAGGTTCAGGACTTGTGTGTACTGAGTTTAGACACAGGTTTTAGGCTGGACAGATATGGGCTTTGGCTTGCTGTTGCAGGTTAAAGGCTTTTGTTTGAAAGGCCTTTTGATGTTTTGAACTGGTTTTTGGTTTAGAAACACAGGTTTAGGTTTGTGTTGGTTTTTGGAGAGGCTTTGAGTATGCTTACAGGCCTGTGTTGAAAGGCTTCTGGTTTCATTTTGAGGCTTGACCGTTCAGGTTTTCATGTTATTTTGATGGTTAAGGCTTATGATTCTTGACAGGTTTTGTATGTTTGTAATGTGAACTGATTTTGTTTATGTTCTGATTGTGATATCTCTGCCCTCCTCTACTGTGTTGATAACAATTTTGTTTTTATATATTTCTTCTTCAAGCCTAAGCCTGTAAGCCCTTTCTTCTTTTCCTCTTCTCTCTCCCTTTTTTGACAGATTAAAAGCATATTTTATTGCTTATGTTTGTCCTTATTCTGAAAAGATAGTTGGCCATAGGAAAATGATGTGATAGAAACTTTGCTTGCAATATTGGTTTACCCTGCATACTTTATCTCTTTCTCCAGCTTTCCTGCATCTTTGTGATAGCCTTTTTGATAGCCTTTTGTACTTTGATATCTTGATATCTTTTTGGACAGCTTTTGGATATCTTGTGGAAAGTTTGAAATTGGAACTTTGTAGTTCTAATTCAGTTCAGTTCAGTTTGCCTTTGGATTTTGTTTGGCATTTTATGAACTATGCAGCTTTTTGGCCATTTTTGAAATTGTGCAATTACAACTTTTGTGCATTTCATGTCTTTTTCTTTTGCAAGCATTTTTCATCCCTCTTTGTGAACCGGGAGAAATCTCGTGATTTGCAGAGAGGGCAATCTGATTCCGGCCAGTTGCCTTTAATGATGAATCCATTTTTTATCTGTCTGTCTTTTAATTTTATCTGCTTTGACTTTTCTTTCTCTCTTTGTTTTGCAGATAAAACTCAATGGAGAGGAGTAGCAGTAGAAGCTGAAGATTTGAAGACTTAGGAATATTTAGGATAGTTTTTTATTTCAAATTTAATCATTTGTAAAAATTATTATTGTAAACAAAAATGTAAATAAATTTACCGTTGTTCAAATAATAATTTGTAACAAAACAATTAAAGATGAATAAATAAAAATCCTTTTGATCAGTTAATTCCCTTTTCTTTTTAGCTGTCTATTTAATTACTTATAAATTCTTAAATTATAATAAATGGAAATAAATTCCAATTATCCTAACTTAGAATAAATAAACAATTAATAAACACTGTGGTTTCAGCATTGATCAATTAATAAACCTGGCGTTTCAAATAGCCACAGCAATGCACAGTCAAATCAAACAACGTCCATATGCCTTTACTGATTGAACAAAACAACTGCAAGTTCTCAATTCCAATGCTTCAATCCAAATATCAGAGTAAACTGAAAAGAACTGTAGACTTAATTCTTTCTGAGAATGCGCGCACAAAAACCCTAGTTTTGTTTGAATTGTCAAAGAAGCGTCCGCCTGATCAAAACCTGAGCCAACTCAACCAAACTTTAGCACTCTGCCTGAACTGCTTTAAAATCAATGAAAACCCTAATTTTGTCTGACTGATAAGAAAAGTCTGTTTGACTGATTCTTACGCCAATCTGAAAAAATCAAGAAAAGCCCGAAGCTCTGATGTCTTGTGGAAAAATACGAGGGCAAATTTTGGGGTACAACAGTTGCCCCTGTTCAATCTTCTTGAACCTGAAGAGTTAGATTGGCAAGTTTGCCGTTCGCGACTTGAAGGTAAAAGGAGATTGGACACTAGAGTGCCCAAAAATTTGCACTCGGTGATGTGATGGTAGAGGGAATGGGCTTACAGATGCCATTTGGTGATGGGCTTAGAGATGCCATCTGGAAATGGGCTTAAAGATGCCATTTGGAAGTGTAATGGATAGTTGTGGAGATGGGCTTACAGATGCCATCGGGAGGTGTGACGGAACTTTGTCGAGAATGGGCTTATAGATGCCATTTGGAATTGGGTGTCGATCACGTAAGAGATTCCTTAGCGAGAATTTGCGTACTTTGAGAAAGGAAGATGTTTCCCGGCCTGTTACAGGTGTTGATCTTCAAACTCTTCATGCAGATATGCCCTGGCTAGATACATGTATCGAATCTACAATTAGTTGCTCACAGATGTGCCCTGGCTAGATACAGAAATCGAATATGGAATTAGTCGTCAACAGATATACCCTGGCTAGATACAGGAGTCGAATCTGGAATTACGATAGTTGATAGTAATCAACTTTGGATTTGTCCTTTATCCTGAAAAGGCAAAACGTTAGTTGTATGCAATATCATGATGTATGAGATGCATGATGTCATGATGCTCAAAATGAGATGGTGTTGTATGCACTCTGTCATGTATGTAAGCAGGATGTATGAAATATGAAATATCTATGAATGTGTTTTCGTCTAGGAAAATAAATCCTTGACGACTGGCTGGGGAATCAAATCCTGGGCTGATGTTGAAGAGTAGAGCTCTTCGCTTCCGCTGGGGATGATGGTTGTGAGAATAAACCGGTAGGAGAAGATGACTCCGTTGGGGAATTAACTCGTTGGAGAGATTACTCTGCGAGGAATTACTCTGTGGGAAGAGATACTTCGCTGAGGTTTTGATGAGAGCTCCGCTGGGGATACCACTGATAAGTTATGTTGGGGAATTTGATGAACTCCGCTGGGGATAGGAGAATCTTGACTGCTGTCGGGGAAAGTGAATTCTTGACTGCTGCAGGGGAAGGCAAGAATCTTTTGATTGTTGAAAGTGAGAAATCCTGGGGCCACTGTTGGGGGATCAGGAGCTTGGGTTGTATGCCAATCTACTGGGGGTTCTTGTCTTGAGGAGATCTTCAATGGAGAATATTCGAATATCCTGTGAGGACCTGAAAATGAGAGTCTTCACTCTGCTTGGAGATTGATAGTTTTGGCTCCACTGGGGATTTTGAAAATTGACTCTGAGGGGAGTTAGCTTTTGGAAGGCTCTCTGGTTGGGGAAGTCGAGAATCTTTCGAGTTTGAGAAGGAACCAGTGTAGGGTTTCCCAATGAGTCCGTGTAAAACTGCATCTTCCAACAGGTGATGAAGGAATTGTTGAACACTTTTGACATTCGAATGCCCTAAGTGGTGATGAAGGAGACTTTTTATGTAGATAATTTCCTGGCTAGTTACAGGTGTTAATCCATAATCAGTCGTCCACAGATATTTTCCTAGCTTGTTACAGGTGTTGATTTGGAACTTAAGAAATGTTGGTCGAGGAGATACTGCCCTGGCTGGATACAGGTGTTGATCTCTGACCTGAGAAAGAAAGATGGTTCCCTGGCTTGTTACAGGTGTTGATCTTCAATCTCTTCATGTAGATAAATTCCTGGCTTGTTACAGGTGTTAATCCACAATCAGTCGTCCACAGATATTTTCCTGGCTTGTTACAGGTGTTGATATGGAACTTAAGAAATGTTGGTCGAGGAGATACTGTCCTGACTGGATACAGGTGTTGATCTCTGACCTGAGAAAGAAAGATGGTTCCCTGGCTTGTTACAGGTGTTGATCTTCAATCTCTTCATGTAGATGATTTCCTGGCTTGTTACAGGTGTTAATCTACAATCAGTCGTCCACAGATATACCCTGGCTAGATACAGGAATCGAATCCGGAACTTCCAAAGGTTGCTTACAGATGTGCCCTGGCTGGATACAGGTATCGAATCTCTAAACTCTTCATGCAGATATGCCCTGGCTGGATACAGGTATCGAATCTACAATCAATCACTCACAGATATGCCCTGGCTAGATACATGAATCGAATCTGGAATTTGTGATAGTTGATCTGTTGGTGGTTGTAATTTCCCGCAGGTGATGAAGGAAAACTTCGGACACTTTTGACATTCGAATGCCCCAAGTGATGATGAAGGAGTCTTGAATCAGATTACTCTGCAAATTGAGAGATTTCTTGAAATCTTGACTGGACTGCCCCAGGTTAACTGAACTTTGAAAGATCTATTGAAACCTTGACTGGACTGCCCCAGGTTAATTGGATGGTGACATGTCATGCCCCCCTGTTGATAGGAGATTTGTCGTTGGAAATGTCATCCTTTTGAAGTGATTTTATTCACTGAGAGAGTTTCCGTTCCTCCGAACATTCGCTGTATGAATTTCTTCGCTGTCAAACAAATATCCAAATGCTAACAGTGATATTCAAGCAATGCAAAGTTTATGTTTGTCTCGAAGTTTTTATTTTTTTTAAAAATGCGTTTTTAGCAGAAAACTTTTCATAAGACAAATCAACACAAGATTTAGAGCAAAGCCTTACAGGAGTCAGGATACCTTTGGTAACAGTACGCTTTCGAACTAACCCATGCTTCAATTAGGACTTTTGAAGGGTTGTAACGTGGCCTGGTTCACGGCTTAAGAAACAAAGGATAAAGGCTCAAAGTGTATTTGTACCCACCCGCTCTTCGTGATGTTCTTCAACCCTAAGCTCAGTTAATTATGCGTCGCACTCTATTCGAGTTTGGAACGGCTTTTTGGGTGATGGTTCACCAGTTGAATTTGGGAGACAGTCATCATCTCCTTTTTCTTTTGCAACGTTTCTCATGTTGTTTAGGATTTGTAATGACCTCTCTATTTTGATTTTGATTTGTTATCCCTAACTTTTGCCTGACTGTCTCTGTTTTCGAGATCATAGTCAGCGGGATGTCCCAGCTTTCTTAAACCTCCTTTATAGGTTTTGGCTCAGTGGGCTTTTTCTCGTTTTTGATAGGTAATGACTTCCTATGAGGTAAGGAACCATCACTGTCTTTTGATTCCAAAGGAATGTCTCTTTTGTTGACGTCGTTCGTTGTGTTACGAACTGAGAGTTTGCGACTTCGATGCGCATTTTCTTTTGAATTAACTGAGAGACTACCCTGCCCCAGGTTTATATCAAAGGTTTTGAATTTTAGAACAGAAAACTCCTACTTCTTTGGCTCGAAGGGGTTGACTAGGGATTATCTTCCTTATAACTCCAGTGTTTGGGAATTGAAAGAAATGCCTGTACATCATTAGCAAGGTATGTTCAAAAGCATACTGTATGAGATTATGGTATTATTTCGTCATCCTCCGTCTAAAGGCTGGCAGCTTTTTATCAAGAGTCAAATATCATAAAGAAAAGCATAAGAGTAGTGAAAACGAATGGATGAATTCAAGACAAACATATGCAATGCATTAATGAAACAGAGTTTGACATTAACAGTTAATTGTTTGAGAACAAAAGAAATTACAACTTTGAAAATTCAAATGAAGCAAAAGTCTCTCAGCTTGAGCTTTGTCACTCCAGGTGGAGAACTCCTTAACGGAAGATTTTCATCTCGCCGTCTGGCATAAACCTCAGCACTCCAATGTCAATCAGATCTTGGATCTTGTTCTTCAAGGCCCAACAGTCGTCGGTGTCATGCCCCGGGCTGTAGGAATGGTACACACAAAATGCGTTGGGATGATAGTTAGGAGCGGAGGTATTGGGCTTTTGGATAGGATTCCTCAAAGCAGTCAGATTGACCTCCAACAAACGCTCTAGAATCAGAGATGACGGTATGTCAGTCTCCGTGAACTGTCTTCCCGATGTATTTTGATTACACCGATTACCCTGTTGACGCTGGCGAGGTTGTTGATGGGCTTGTGACCCTGAATCAAGCAGAGGAGCCTTCCCTTTGTCTTCTTGTCTGGAGGGGTGTCGAGTGGTGACTTGCTCTTCAACCTCAGATGTTTGCCCCAGTTGGTTGTTCCGAAGCAGTTGGCTGACGAGAACTCTGAGTTCCTCTTGTCTTTGAGACAGGTCCTGGATGAGAGCCATCTGGCCCACCAGTTGCCCCGTCATTTGGATCCTTAATGTTGCCAAATCAAACTGCAGCTCCCCCAGCTGGTCACTCCTGGCATTGTTTGAATTCTCCAAGCCCTTTGTGAGGAGAGCTTTCATTTCTTCTTGCCCCAGGGACAGGTTCAAAAACATCTCCTGCAGCTGAGCAGTCTGGTCCTGGATATCCTTGACAGTCCTTTCTAGAGCCATCTCTTACTGAAATAAATAGTAGGAGAGTAAGGAAACCTGAAAAAGGAAAAACTGTCAAGATGCAATGCATGATATGTGGATGCATGCTTTCAAGGATCTCTTGGGGTAAACACAAGAGAATGTTAGAGGTTGAACTTTGATCTTTGATTGGAGAACTCTGCACCGATGGATGTCTTTCCACGAGAATCAACCTCACCATGTCGAGTAGGTCATAGCCCCTGATTCAAGTGGTTGTACTTGATCTTGGATTGGCATTTGTTTAGAGGAGAAACCTCTTGCCCTTTGGTAGACGTCTGGTTCAACGTAACCCT
This sequence comes from Vicia faba, assembly GCA_948472305.1. NCBI lineage: Eukaryota > Viridiplantae > Streptophyta > Magnoliopsida > Fabales > Fabaceae > Vicia > Vicia faba. Next base: position 783,881,645 of record OX451736.1, read on the forward strand.
GCATCAAAAGAACCCTCGAGATCCTTGAAATGGTTATTGAAAATGCTATGGTATGATGTTATAATGTTATGTACATGTATGCAAAAGCAAGTGAGTGTATATACAGGAAATCATATTCACACAAAGCAAACAAGTCCTTAGGTTTAGGCTTGCATGAGGTTCAGGTACTACCCTTTTTCAGTTCCGTTGGTTAAGACCTGTCCTATCAAAAGTAATCGGGTTCTAGAGGATCTCAATATCATTGACTACCCTCAATCGGTCATAACTCCAGCATCGCAACCTTTTCTTGCGGCCAGAATCATCGCGAGAGTTTAGCCTCAATGAGTGTAGCATACTGCTACTGTTCTATGGCCAAGTTGGGTCAATTTAGGGTTCTAAGGTCGGTTGGTGCTTAATGACTCCTTAGAAGACCCATATTCTCCTCGTTTCAACACAAGGGATATCGGTACAGACCAAGGTGCCACACCAACGTAGCCACTGCTTCACCCATATCGGTATACGCCGGACAGGTCCCTCACAGATTATGCTACCTAAAAGGGTATTCCCCAGATCCGGGTTAGGATCTATGAAACTCCGATGCAAAGCCCACAAATATAAAAGCAAACAAAGCAAGCAATTGAAAACAAAGGTGATCTAAACCCTAAGGTAACCCCACTTTTAAGAAATCCCCAGCAGAGTCGCCAGTTCTGTGATACGGTGGGAGAACTGACTTGAGGTTTTGCGTTTGTTTTCGCACTTGTTCGGTTGAGAAAGAGTCGCCACCGACTTTTTATTTTATCCTAAAGGAAAGGTTAAAAAAGCACAGGAAAAACCTTTTGAGATGTTTCGTGGGTTCGGGGGGTAGATTATGAAAAGGGAAGGTATTAGCACCCTTTTCATCCATGGTTATCCATGGGCTCTTAGTTACTTGGTTTTAGATCACTTGCCTTTGATTTTCCATTGCTTTGAAATGGTGTGTGTGTGTGTGTGTGTGTTTTGAAAATGTTTTGAAAGAGATGCCTTGTCTTAGGCAACCAATGAAATGACTCGTGTTTGAGTGTTTCACAAAGGTGTGTATCTTTTCGAAAAGAAGTTTCAAATATTTTTTGAAAGTTTGTTTTGAAAGTGTTTGTGGAGTGTGGTTTTGAAAAGTAGGCAAGCGTTTTTGCAAGTTTGCTCAAGTAACTAAGAGTTTGTCTACCCCTAATTTTACTCAAAGGTTTTTCTCATGTTTTAACCCCTTTTAACAATTTTGTTCCACCATTGTATTTGGTGGAAATTCTTGCGTTTAGGATGTTTAACGGGACAGGCGCGGGTCATCGTATGGACCATGAATGCAATGGTGCCAAGTGTCTTTGGGCAATTTTGCTTGAAGGGACTATGATCATTTTGATAGGCGACTTTCGAAAGCGTCATCGAGGGACTTATGATCATTTGAATTGTTTTGCCAAAGAAACTCGACGTGCAAGCATGGCCCATTTTGGAAGGCAACAAGCGGGATTACCCTAGGGGGTGCAAGTGTGATTGTGTATTGATTTCATGTATTTGTCTTGTATTAGGTTATCTAGCGTTTGATTTTATATACATACAAACCCTAGGTCTAACCATGGTATATTTGAAAGCGGTAAATTGCGGGAATTTAACGTCTACACTATTACAAATAAGTATCTGGGAGTGGGGGTACAAATTTACAAATGGGGATGAGACTTTAGGAGAGTAGTGTCCAAATAATTTACAACCAAATCGAATTGCACAAATGTAATATGTAGTGCATAGCAATGTATAAGAATAGAATAATGTAAATGTGTCAATGTAAAGTAAATGTATTTGTGTATTGCAAATGTGTAAGTGTATGTATTTACAAGTTGAGATGTGAACTTAATGAAAAATTAAGTGTTTTGTTTATTTAATTTTTGTATTCTCGTATTTTGTTAATATGTACAAAACAAAATATTTCAAGAAAAGAAAAGTATTTAACTTAAAGAAAAATTATGTATTGATGTAATTATGTACAAACAAAGTTTAAATGAAAAGAAAAAAAATGTTTTAAGTCTTTATGTATTAATTTATTTTAATTAGTTATGTATAAAACCAAGGATTTAATCAAAGAAAAGAAAATGGTTTTTAAAAAATTAATGTTTTATGTACTTTTAATTAACTAAAAAAAAATTAAACAGTTTTATATATAAAAGGAAATCAATGTATTATTTAATTTATAAACAAAATTAAATTATGATATATAAAAAAAGAAAATCAAAGAGTTAATGAAATTTGAATGTAAAAAAAAAGTATGTTAATTTATTAAAAGAGAGATATGATATGATATTAGTTTAAAAAAATGAAGAAAAAAAAAGATGAATGGGCCTTAGAGACTTGTTTGGCCCAAAGCATAGTTAGAGGTGGCAATCAGACAGGGGGTGTGTTTGGAAAAAAGAAAATGGGCTTAGGCGTGTTAGAAAGGGCAAAGGCCCAAGGGTTTCACAATGTTGCAAGGGTTTGAAATGGTTTTGTGTCATTAGGATTTTTAGGGTTTGTGAGAACAGAGGCGCGCCGTTTACTTCACTTCGTTACTTTTCGTCTTCTCAAGCCGTGAATCTTGAATGAAACTCCTCCTTGCCTAGCCACCAACGCCATCGTCCGTTTTCCTTCCTCCGTGGATTAATCAGTGACGTGGTACAAAGGTAATGATTTCTCGTTTCTATGTTTTAAGGTTTACATTAATTCCCTTTGCATGTTTTAGTTTCGTTTATTGATTCTGATTAAGTGTTATTATCGTTGTTTCTGTTGAGGTGTATGAAAGGAAAGAAAAGAAGTTATACTACCTTTGTTGGAGGAGGACAAAGGACTTGGAGGCTCTTCCGGTGGCTTGACGACGAGGGGATGATGTTGATGAAGCTAGCTTGCTGGAACACCTGGTATTTCGTATTTTGCCTTTTTGTGTGTTGGTTTGATGATGCGTGCTGAAAACCTTGTATAACAGTTGCCTCTCTTCTTCTCTAGTTGCTTCGCTTCTGTATGCTAGCTTATTGTTTGCTGATACGCTTGGTGTTGATTATTACCTTGTATGCTTGCCCTGTGATGAGGTTTCCTCTGAGGGCCTTGAATGTTGATATGTTTGGTTGCCTTCTTCTCTTGTTAGCCTCTGAGTTGCCTGTGTACCCTGAGATGCTTCTTTATCTTTTTCTTCTTGCTTCTGTATGCCCTGAGATACTTCTGAGATACTGAGTTGCCTTGATCTGTTACCTTGAAATGCTTGGATGATTTTGGTATGTTGATGTGCTGAGATATTTGTTGATGTTTTTTATGGCCTTGTATGCTTGGATGATTTTGGTATGTTGATGTGCTGAGATATTTGTTGATGTTGGTTATGGCCTTGTATGCTTGCCCTGTGATGAGGCTTCCTCTGAGGGCCTTGGTTGCTTCAGTTAGGGGCTTGACAGTTTGTATTGTTTGAGGGCTTTTGAAATTACAGGCCTTGGCTTTAGCTTGAGGCTTGTTTTGATGTTTGTGTTCTTGAAGGGGCTTGGCTTTTGACAGGTTGGGTTTTTTGGGTCTATGTGGCTTGATGTTATGTGAGTTTAAGGCCTGGAAATTTGGTTATTTGTTTCAGGTTTGTAATAGGTCTCGTGTTAGGCTTTAGCAGGTTTGTATAGAGATTGTGACACAGGTTTACAAGCAGGTTCAGGACTTGTGTGTACTGAGTTTAGACACAGGTTTTAGGCTGGACAGATCTGGTCTTTGGCTTGCTGTTGCAGGTTAAAGGCTTTTGTTTGAAAGGCCTTTTGATGTTTTGAACTGGTTTTTGGTTTAGAAACACATGTTTAGGTTTGTGTTGGTTTTTGGAGAGGCTTTGAGTATGCTTACAGGCCTGTGTTGAAAGGCTTTTGGTTTCATTTTGAGGCTTGACCGTTCAGGTTTTCATGTTATTTTGATGGTTAAGGCTTATGATTCTTGACAGGTTTTGTATGTTTGTAATGTGAACTGATTTTGTTTATGTTCTGATTGTGATATCTCTGCCCTCCTCTACTGTGTTGATAACAGTTTTGTTTTTATATATTTCTTCTTCAAGCCTAAGCATGTAAGCCCTTTCTTCTTTTCCTCTTCTCTCTCCCTTTTTTGACAGATTAAAAGCATATTTTATTGCTTATGTTTGTCCTTATTCTGAAAAGATAGTTGGCCATAGGAAAATGATGTGATAAAAACTTTGCTTGCAATATTGGTTTACCCTGCATACTTTATCTCTTTCTCCAGCTTTCCTGCATCTTTGTGATAGCCTTTTTGATAGCCTTTTGTACTTTGATATCTTGATATCTTTTTGGACAGCTTTTGGATATCTTGTGGAAAGTTTGAAATTGGAACTTTGTAGTTCTAATTCAGTTCAGTTCAGTTTGCCTTTGGATTTTGTTTGGCATTTTATGAACTATACAGCTTTTTGACCATTTTTGAAATTGTGCAATTACAACTTTTGTGCATTTCATGTCTTTCTCTTTTGCAAGCATTTTTCATCCCTCTTTGTGAACCGGGAGAAATATCGTGATTTGCAGAGAGGGCAATCTGATTCCGGCCAGTTGCCTTTAATGATGAATCCATTTTTTATCTGTCTGTCTTTTAATTTTATCTGCTTTGACTTTTCTTTCTCTCTTTGTTTTGCAGATAAAACTCAATGGAGAGGAGTAGCAGTAGAAGCTGAAGATTTGAAGACTTAGGAATATTTAGGATAGTTTTTTATTTCAAATTTAATCATTTGTAAAAATTATTATTGTAAACAAAAATGTAAATAAATTTACCGTTGTTCAAATAATAATTTGTAACAAAACAATTAAAGATGAATAAATAAAAATCCTTTTGATCAGTTAATTCCCTTTTATTTTTAGCTGTCTATTTAATTACTTATAAATTCTTAAATTATAATAAATGGAAATAAATTCCAATTATCCTAACTTAGAATAAATAAACAATTAATAAACACTGTGGTTTCAGCATTGATCAATTAATAAACCTGGCATTTCAAATAGCCACAGCAATGCACAGTCAAATCAAACAACGTCCATATGCCTTTACTGATTGAACAAAACAACTGCAAGTTCTCAATTCCAATGCTTCAATCTAAATATCAGAGTAAACTGAAAAGAACTGTAGACTTAATTCTTTCTGAGAATGCGCGCACAAAAACCCTAGTTTTGTTTGAATTGTCAGAGAAGCGTCCGCTTGATCAAAACCTGAGCCAACTCAACCAAACTTTAGCACTCTGCCTGAACTGCTTTAAAATCAATGAAAACCCTAATTTTGTCTGACTGATAAGAAAAGTCTGTTTGACTGATTCTTACGCCAATCTGAAAAAATCAGGAAAAGCCCGAAGCTGTGATGTCTTGTTGAAAAATACGAGGGCAAATTTTGGGGTACAACAGTAGGGCTATGAGAAAGAACCTGGATAGTACGGTTACTTCGAAATGAAAGCCTGGATAGTAGGGCTATGAGAAGGAACCTGGATAGTAGGGTGGCTTCAGAATGAGAGCCTGGATAGTAGGGCGGCTTCGGAATGAGAGCCTGGATAGTAGGGCTGTGAGAAGGAACCTGGATAATAGGGTTATGATAAGGAACCTGGATAGTAGGGTTACTTCAAAGCGATAGTGTAGACTAGTTGACCCGTTTGGTTTAGGGAACTGAGTTTCCATTAGTCGTCTGCAGACGTGACCTGTATAACCGCTGGATTTGTTGAAGCTAATCGTCTTTCCTAAAAAGATAACAGGGTTAATTATGTGTGATGCATGAAATGCATGATGAGATGATATTCTCAAAATAAATGAGATAATGCCACATATGATATGTATGCGCTTGTCATGATGTATGTACATGAAATGCTACCGGAGTATGTCCGGGTTTGGGAAAATAAATCCCTGACTGCTGCTGGAGATTTATGAATATTCTGTTCGAAAGAGATTCTGCTTGAGAATAAACTCTGTAGGGAACAAGCTTAGAAAGTGAATCTTTATAGTTGAAGTAATGAGCTCTGTCGGGGATTGAGCCTCTACATCTAGAGAAATAAACTCTGCCTGGAGAATGAAATTTACTGACTCGCCTGCGATTATGAAATTCGGATGGGGAATATAGTTGTCAGGTTTCTGAATGACCCTGGCTGGGGAGGTTAAGTCCTGTTTCGGAAAAGCCGACATCAATGCTTTTGAATACTTTTACTTTGTGGGAAGTGTATGTACTGTTGATTATGTTCCAAAGCTATCTCTGTCCCGGTACCTGCTGGGCGGAGTAACTGTCGGGTTTGGCACTTCTTGTTTTTGCCCCTGTTTCTGGAATTACGAGTAATTGTCTTTTGTTTCTTATGTAAATATTTATGAGCAGCAATCATTTTCAAATGCATATATCAAAAATAAATCATTGGACGTTCTTGCAAAACAAAACAGAAAAAGAAAAACAAAATCGAAGTTTCTTGTGAAAAGAATTTTGCATTGATTTCTGAAGTTGGCCTGTAATAGGCGTTTTTGTACAAGGAGGCTGACGCTCTAGTAATAGAGCTCTGCCGAAAAATAGAAACTATACAATTTGTGTAAAAGAAAAAAACAGCTATATGAAACAACCCCATTGGGTTCCAACTCTGTTATTGCCCTTATATCCTCAAGCGTCTCATCACTTCGCTACTTGGCCGAAAGTTGATCAGATTGATTAGTGTCGTCTGAGCTTGATAGTCGGTACTTAAATCTAGTTGTAAGATGATCCAACGAGACATAGTGATACGCTTTATATCCCTAACTTTTTCCTGGACTGCCCTTTCAGGTTTTCAGTCCATCGGGATACCCTTTTTTGCCCAAGTCGCCCTTTCAGGTTTTCGACTTGTCGGGTGTACAGATTTTTTTCTTTTCATCCCTTACTTTTGCCCGAACCCTTTGGTTCACCGGGAAGCCCTTATTTTTGCCTAGGCCAGTCAACCTAGCGGGTCTTTTGATTAGGTGTAGTATCTTTTCACTATGTCTGCATTGACAGGGTGAGGAAGGTCGTCACCGTCCATGGTGGTTAGAATCATAGCTCCACCCGAAAAAATATTCTTAACCACAAATGGCCCTTCGTACGTGGGGGTCCATTTTCGCCTGGGATCACCTTACGGCAGTATGATGTGCTTGATCACTAGATCCCCGACTTGATATTCTTGACGCTTGACTTTCTTGTTAAAAGCCTTGATCATTCGCTTTTGATACGTCTGACTATGGCAGATAGCAGTAAGTCTCTTTTCATCGATTAGATTTAACTGATCAAATCGGGTTCGGATCCAGTCGTCTTCGTTCAAACCCGCATCCTTCATAATCCTGAGAGAAGGTATCTGGACTTCGATGGGTAGGACTGCCTCCATGCCATATACCAGAGAGTAGGGTGTTGCCCCTGTCGACGTCTGTGCTGAGGTACGGTACCCATGAAGAGCAAATGGTAACATCTCATGCTAGTTTTTGTATGTCACCGTCATCTTCTGCACAATCTTCTTGATGTTCTTGTTAGCTACTTCAACAACGCCATTCATCTTTGGCCGATAGGGAGAAGAATTATGATGCTGTATCTTGAACTGTTTATAGAGCTCGGTGATCATTGTGTTTTTGAGATTCATACCATTGTCATTAATAATTCTCTCTGGAACATTGTAACACCCCAATTCTACCCCAAGCAATTATATAAATAAATCAGAGTTGTAAAATTCAATCATGCAAACAAACCGGGGCATCACAAATTCTTCTATTAAAATTCATTGCATTCATTGTGGATATATAACACTCTCAAAACATCGGATGAACCATCATCATAACATCTTTAATTAAATAACTCAACATCTACGCAGCGGAATTCTTAATAACATCTTTAACATCAATACAACAACATCGAAACAGCACATATTTAATAATAATCAACTTAACATTCAACAATTGAGAAATCAACAATCAAAAACAGCAAGCGTTCATCCCCCCGAGTGTTACATATCAGAGCAATGACACCGACTCAAACTACCGAAGGTATACAACCTTCACTCTCGATTACCTGCACGTTACCAATATAACGGAAACATTCAAACAGAAGGGGTGAGATATCTAACAATATAATAAGGCACATGATAACTAATATATTAAATTAGATCACATAACATCACCACTTCTCATCTCATAATCAACAATAATCACAACAATAATACACAATCACAATATTATTACACACTTCTTTATGCAATCATATAATGCGACTCAATACTATGCAAATGCATGTGGTACCATTGGAGCAGAACTCCCATCTCAAAAATTTGCCAATTAATAGAGGCATCAACAAGGGAAAAGCCTTCATCTCAATATTTTCCAATTCAGGCCATCTCAACGAGCATAAGCTCCATCTCAAAATGCAATGTATGAGACACAATCATGAATGTAATAACAAAACCATAATTAACAACATCTCAATGCAACACCATCGTTGGCCAAAGGCCTACATCTCAAAAGCATCTCAACGTCTCTCCATCACGTCTCATATCATCGAAATAATTCATCAAACATCATTTATTTATTATAAATTATCAACACAACATCATTAATAACTTCTCACCAACAACTCAGCTGTATATTAATACCACAGTAATTCATACTGCTATTCTGAAATTCTTACATCATTACTGTACTAATCTGTGATCGATGGAAATAGAACTGACTGTTTTTGGAATGCTGGTTCGCGAAATGTCGCGGTAAGCAAGAGTCGCCACCGTCTTTTATTTTCTCCAACAAGGAAAGGACAAAAGCACAGCAAAATTCCCTTTCGAGATGTTTCTCGGTTCGGGAGGTAGATTATAGAAAGGGAAGGTGTTAGCACCCTTTCTATCCGTGGTTATCCACGGGCTCTTAGGTACTTGCTCACTATGTTTTCAAAAATGTTTGCTTTTCTTGTGTTTGTGGGTTTTGAAAAAGTTTATTTGAAAACTTCAATTTGACTCTTGTATCAGTCCTCAAGAGTGTATGAAGTGTTTGTTTGAAAACTTTTGTCAAAAAAGTGTAAGTGCGAAAAGTATTTTTGTTTTTTTTGAAAGAGCAAGTACCTGAGAACCTCTACCTACTCAAAAGAAATTAAGCTGTGTAAATGTCCTTTAGACAGTACTATCCCACTATTGAGAAGTAGGTAGCACCGTCGTTGGAGTTTGTCGGGTCAATTCGATTTTAGGGACATGTGGTCACTAAAGCAATGGTAGGACGCCTTAGCGATAACCCTAATGTCTTAGATCTTTTTTATCCGAGGCAACCGTTTCGAGGCAACTTGGATCTTTAGACAAGAGGGCGACCTCTAAAACACCCTATACTTAATGACCACGTCGAGGCAACCAAGTGAGGCGTACCCTAGGAGTGGCATGTGCGAGTGTGTCAGGTTTCATGTTAAATTATCTTTGCACAAGTTATGGTGAGCTACGAGTTGATTTTAATTTTCAGGCAAGTCTTGTCAAGCATAGCAGTTAATAATTGTGCGGAAGGTAAATCTAAGCTATTACAAGGCGTCGGGTATTTACATCGCCAAAAGCAACCCTTGAAAAGTAAATGCAAGAAAATAAAAGAAAGCGATAAAAAGGTCCTAATTACACTATTACATCCTCGAAGCAATTACATAAATATGATCAAAATAATATGCGCGAATAAAAATTGAATCGGGAAAGTCCTTAGGGTTTTGACCCTTTTTGAGAAAAGAATGAATTTTTGGTCCTTTTTGCATTTAATTAAACCTAATTCTAATTAATTAATTAAAAGAAATATTTTTTAAGTTTTTTAATGTTTTAATGAAATAAAAAGAAATTAAAATTGTCAAGAAAACCCTAATTCTAATTTATTTTTATTTGTAATGAAGATAATTAAAGTTAACCTAATTAAAACAACTAAATTAATTAATTACATTTATTTACAAAAATAATAAATTAAAGGTGAAATTAATAATAATAAAAACATTTTAGTTTTCTGTATTTTTATTGTGAAAAATTAATTGAGTTAATTAAATAATAATAATAATAATTAATAAAAGAAAATAAAAAGGAAAAGAAAATAAAAAGGAATAATAAACCAGGGGGGTGATGGCCCAATATGGAGGCAAGTTAGCAATTTCCAAGCCCATTTACACACAGGCCTGTTTGACTTCTGAGATCGTCCACATGTGCATTGACTGGGAGCATGGTGGTCTTCATCTTTTGACCATTGGATTTGTGACTGTGGCCACTTGGCGCTTGGATGCTTGGAATGCATGGTAGACCACTTTGTGAAGCCTGCATGAGATCATGTTAAGAAAAATAATATAAGCTTTTGGGGTGGACCTGGGACTCGAACCCAGGTCCCAATGATTTCCATCCAGCACATCAACCACTACGCCATTTGCCTGCTTTTGTTAATATAATGACAAGTGAATATAATATATAAAAAATAACAATTATGCTGGAAACAACAAAATCACGCGCGCTATTTTAAACCACCCAATGGTATACCACCACCTCATCATCTTCTTTGCTGATGCCTGTAAAAAACAAATAGATAGCGGGGGTTTTTAACCCCCACAGCCTACAGTGACCAAAAATAGCGATTAGCTCTAGGATTTACATAAATGTTTCGCGAGGGTTGCATCGTGTTCGTCCAGATTCAACGATTCTAACCATGGGTCTTAAAGGTTCCAATTTTCCCTGGACTGTAAAGCCCTAAATCCAAAGCTCAAGAACCCTAGAATTTGTCCATGGTAACTTGTGATTCTGTACACTATAATCCAATTAAACTATACCATTAGTTTCATATGGATTCAAGCAATGCAAAACAGTCAATAAATCATGTTAAACGTGCATGAAATAAGAGTTACGATTTTGAAAATAATATGCAAACCGTGGGTCTGTTCTTGATGATTTCTTAAGCTTTAGCACGTGAATTTGATTGCTACACGTTCCTCACACTCCCAGCAAGGTGTTTGAATCAACAAAAGCCTTTGAATCGTGCTAGAATATGGAAATCAGTTTTGAATTTTCTTTGAATTTTCTTGAATTGGTTATGGCTTTTTCTGTAGTGCTTTCACGTATGCATGATTAGGGTTCACTTGTGTATTTATAGAGGACTGAATTTAGGTCAAATCTTGCACAAAAAATCCATGGAATGATGATAGAATATTTAATTGGAAATCACATCTTTTTGAATCTTTTTGATTGAAGAAAGTTGCCAAATTGGGAGATATTTGCATCCTTGATTGGTACACGAATTTGCCAGCTTTTTTAGGTCATTCTTGCTTCACAAAAAGATTGAAAAATCAAATCTTTGTATTTCCTACAATTTAAATTAATTAAATGAATTTAAATTGATTAAAAATCCAATTAATTAATAAAAAATAAGAAAATAAATTAATTAAGCTTGATGGGTCGTGAATAGGCCTTGGATAAAGTTTCAAGAAGAAATTTGAGGCCCATTAGCAAAAACAAAGTGTTTTGAGCAAAGTTGACTTTTGCAAATTCACAAAAATTTCCCAACTTCTCCAATGCATATCTTGCTCAATTTTGATCATATGAACATGTTCTTGGACATTTTGGAAAGGTCTTGAAGTACTCTAACCAATTCCTTTGGTCCCATGTCATTTGGATTTACCAATATCAAGTTATGGTCTTTGACTTAAAGTGCATTTTTGTTGACTTTTGAAATTGACCTATAATGTAGAAATTGATAACTTTTTGTGAGAGCATTTCTTGGACTTGGAATGTGAAGATGAGTTTTAGGAAATGTCATCCCCTTCAAAATGAGAATTGGATGGAATTTTTATGATGAACCATGAAGAAGTTATGCCCTGGTCAAGATACAGTTGACTTTTCTACTGTCCAAAAATAGTAACTTTTTGCATCTTAATGATTTTTGAGCCATTCTTATGGAATCATGATCAAGACTTGATCAAATGATGATTGTGGACTCAAAATAATATGTTGACCAAAAATTCTGACTTTTGACTGCAAAATGACCATTTTGCCCCTGCAGTTGACTGTGAATCAAATGAGGCTTTTGACTGTGGAATTTGACATTGTGAGTCTTGAAACTTGACATGTAGGTGCTTGAGGATGTATATAGGCACATGAGACTTGATTGAGCCATTGAAAACCCCAAATTCCTTGCAAGAACCAAAACCCTAATTTCAGCTGGCTTATGAGGTATTTGGACTGTGCAACCCTTGAGAAATCTTGAACCATTTGAAGATGAATCTTGATAAATATTAAAGAATATGGGAGGGCAAATTTTGGGGTACAACAGTTGCCCCTGTTCAATCTTCTTAAAGCTGAGGAGGTAGATTGGCTTGCGTGCCTTTCGTGATCCGAAGGTGGAAGATGATTGAACACTAGAGTGCCCAGAAATTTGCACTCGCATAGTGGAGTATCAGTAATGTGATGTCGGGAATGGGATTACAGATGCCATTTGGAGGGATGTTGGTAGGAGGACGGGCTTATAGATGCCATCTGAAGATGTGACCGAATCTTGTCGGGAATGGGCTTATGGATGCCATTTGGAGAGGTAATGGATAGTTGTGGCGATGGGCTTAAAGATGCCATCCAGGGGTGTCGATCGCGTAAGAGATTCCTTAGCGAGAACTTGCATACCTGTAGTTTATAGAATTGTAACTTTGTAAGTTGAAAGAAGGAACCTGTGTAGGGTTTCCTGACAATGGTCAAGTAGATAGTTGTCCTGTCTGGTTTCAGGTATTAATCTTCAATCTCTTCATGCAGATACTTTCCTGGCTAGTTACAGGTGTTGATTTGGACTTGAGAAAGGTCGGTCGAGATAGCTTTCCTGGCTAGATACATGTGTAGATCTCTGACCTGAGAATGAAAGATAATTTCCTGGCCTGTTACAGGTGGTGATCTTCAATCTCTTCATGTAGATAACTTTCCTGGCTAGATACATGTATAGATCTACAATCAATCGTTCACAGATATGCCCTGGCTAGATACAGGTATCGAATCTGGAACTTCAAAGGGTTGGTCGAGATAGCTTTCCTGGATGGATACAGGTGTAGACCTCTGACCTGAGAATGAAAGATAATTTCCTGGCCTGTTACAGGTGTTGATCTTTAAACTCTTCATGTAGATAACTTTCCTGGGTAGATACAGGTATAGATCTACAATCAATCGCTCACAGATATGCCCTGGCTAGATACAGGTATCGAATCTGGAACTTCAAAAGGTTGGTCGAGATAGATTTCCTGGCTGGATACAGGTGTAGACCTCTGACCTGAGAATGAAAGATAATTTCCTGGCTAGATACAGGTGTTGATCTTCAAAATCTTCATGTAGATAACTTTCCTAGCTAGATACAGGTATAGATCTACAATCAATCGCTCACAGATATGCCTTGGCTAGATACAGGTATCGAATCTGGAACTTCAAAAGGTTGGTCGAGATAGCTTTCCTGGCTGGATACAGGTGTAGACCTCTGACCTGAGAATGAAAGATAATTTCCTAGCTAGATATAAGTGTTGATCTTCAAACTCTTCATGCAGATACTTTCCTAGCTAGATACAGGTATAGATCTACAATCAATCGCTCACGGATATGCCCTAGCTAGATACAGGTATCGGATCTGGAACTTCAAAAGGTTGGTCGAGATAGCTTTCCTGGCTGGATACAGGTGTAGACCTCTGACCTGAGAATGAAAGATAATTTCCTGGCCTGTTACAGGTGTTGATATTCAAACTCTTCATGTAGATAACTTTCCTGGCTAGATATAGGTATAGATCTACAATCAATCGCTCACAGATATACCCTGGCTAGATACAGGTATCGAATCTGGAACTTCAAAAGGTTGGTCGAGATAGCTTTCCTGGCTGGATACAGGTGTAGACCTCTGACCTGAGAATGAAAGATAATTTCCTGGCCTGTTACAGGTGTTGATCTTTAAACTCTTCATGTAGATAACTTTCCTGGGTAGATACAGGTATAGATCTACAATCAATCGCTCATAGATATTCCCTGGCTAGGTACAGGTATCGAATCTGGAACTTCAAAAGGTTGGTCGAGATAGCTTTCCTGGCTGGATACAGGTGTAGACCTCTGACCTGAGAATGAAAGATAATTTCCTGGCTAGATACAAGTGTTGATCTTCAAACTCTTCATGTAGATAACTTTCCTGGCTAGATACAGGAATAGATCTACAATCAATCGCTCACAGATATGCCCTGGCTTGATACAGGTATCGAATCTGGAACTTAAAAGTTGATGGTAATATCTTTTGATTGACCTTTCCCTGAAAAGGCAAAACATTAGTTGTATGCAATGTTATGATGTATGAAATGCATGATGTCATGATGTTCTCAAAAATAAATGAGATCGTGTGATATGATGCGTATATGCATGTATCATGATGTATGACAATGTGATGTTTATGAATGTATCTTTGTCTGGGAAACTAAATCCTTGACGAATGCCGGGAGCTTGTTAAATCCTGGGCTGATGTTGAAGAGTAGAGTCCTTCGTTTCCGCTGGGGATGATGAACGAAGATGGTTGCAAGAATAAACTGGTAGGAGAAGATGACTCCGTTGGGGAATAAACCTGATAGAGAGATTACTCTACGGGGAATTACTCTGTGGGAAGAGATGCTTTGCTGAGGTTTTAACGATAACTCCGCTGGGGACTCTGTTGATAAGCTCTGTTGGGGAATTTGATGAACTCCGCTGGGGATAGGAAGAACTTCGCTGAGGACGATCTTTCCGTTGCAATTTGCTGAGGATAACCCAGTTAGACTCTGGTGGGGATAACCTTGGCATATGGATGGGGAGAGATATTTGTACTCTGCAAGGGATAAGCTTCCTGAATCTATTGGGGAGATGGTTCAACTTTCCTGGGGAAACTTTTCAGACTGCATTGGGAAACGGCTCCATTGGGGGTACCTTGTATTCCGTCGGGGAACAATCTTATATTTCTGTCGAGGAATATTAAGACTGTCGGGGATGCTTGCTAGGTAACATCTGTATACTCTGCTAGGGAATATTAAGATCTTCTGGGGATATCCAACTTTTCCAGGCCTGATGGTAGACCAACTCTGCTCGGGGGAGAGTATTGCTGACTTGCTGGGGATACTGTGCCTTTTTAAGGCTGATGGAAGACCAACTCTGTTTGGGGGGAGTATTGCTGATTCTTGTCTTACTCTGCGGGGAGTGAAGGTATCTTGGTCATATTCTTCAACTGAACTTACCTTGGTACCTCGGCGGACAGCGCAACTTGTACAGTTCGGACAATTCTTATTGCCCCAATTTCTGTGGGAGAAGAAGGCCTATGAGGTGCTTGATAACTTCTGATTGACAAATCGTCTTCTGGTAGGCAGGTGATGAGATGCCGAGACATAGTCGTACGCTGTGATCCCTAACTTTTGCCTGGACCGCCCTTTCGGGTTTTCAGTCCACCGGGATACCCATTTTTGCCCAAGCCGCCTTTTCAGGTTTTCGACTTGCCGGGTGTATAGATTCTTTTTTTTTTCGTCCCTTATTTTTGCCGGAACCCTTTTGGTTCGCCGGGAAGCCCTTATTTTTGCCTAGGCCAGTCGACCTAGCGGGTCTTTGATTATGCATAGTATTTTTTTGACTATGTCCACGTTCTCAGAGCGCAGGGAGTTGTCACTGTCAGTAGTGTTGTGTCGCCATACTACCAGAAGATGTCTGATCATGCAAGATTCATTGCTGGAATTCATGTCCAATGCCCCAAGTGACTCAGGCGGAGATTTGCCCCTGGCTATTTGGCATCTTGAGAGATTCCTTGAATCTTGACTTGACCGCCCCAGATGATAGACCATGATCATGCCGTGCCCCTGGATTGGAAGTGTTTTTCCACTTGATGTGATTCCCCTTTTTATTGAAAAGGTTTTTGTTCACTAGATATTTATCGTGCGAATTTCTCTGCTGTTTGAACAAATAGTCATGTGCAAACAATGTTGTTTTAAAAATGCAAAGCTTATATCCGTCTTGAAGTTTTTGAAAATGCAGTTTTTAATAAAACAAGATAATTTTTGTAAAATGTGATATCAACTCAGGATTTTACAGCAAGTCCTACAGGAGTCAGGATACCTTTCGTAACAGTATGCTTTCGAACTAACCCATGCTTCAACTAGGACTTTTTAAGGGTTATAGTGTGGCCTGGTTCACGGTTTAAGAAACAAAAGATAAAGGCTCAAAGCATATTTGTATCCACCCGCTCTTCATGATGTTCTTCAAACCTAAACTCAGCTAATCGTGCGTTAGACCTTGTTTGAGTCTTTGCTCTGATATTCCGGTGATGGTTCGGATACTGAAAGTTTATTTTGAATAGGCAGACATTTCTTTTTTTGTTGAGAGTCTGTAGGACCTCTTTCTTTTTTTGATTTTATTATCCCTGTTTCTTTTGTGATTACAGTCAGCGGGATGCCCTAGTTTTTGTAAGTCTCCTTCATAAGTTTTGACTTATCGGGCTTTTGTTTTTGAAAGATAACGACTGCCTGTCTTTATGATTATTCGGAACCATCACTGTCTTTTGTTTAGGAAGGACTTCTTTGATGCCATTCATTATGCGCCTGGATCAACTGAGAAGACTACCCTGCCCCAGGTTATAATTAAGGGTTTTAATTTTTGCGTGAAAAGAAAAACTCCAACTTCTTTGGATCAAAGGGGTTGACTAGGGATTATCTTCCTTATAACTCCACTGTTTAGGATTTGAAACAATGCCTGTACTTCATCAGCGGGGTCTGTTCAAAAGCATACTGTAAAGATCGCGGTATCATTTTCGTCATCCTCCCTCAAAAGGCTTAGAATTTTTTAATCGAGAGTTAAACATCACAAGAAATGAAAGCAATTTGAATATAGTGAATACGAATGGATTGATTCAAAACAGACATATGCGATGCATTGATAAAGTAATAAAGTTTGACATGAATAAATGTTTGAACAATCAAAAGAAAATTACAAATTGAAAGTTCTAATGAACAAAAAGTCTTCTCGTCTCAGGACTTGTCACTTCAAATGGTGAACCTTGGAGGGATAGTAGAAGAACTCAGCCTGACCATCTTGTGAGAACTCCAATGCTCCTTCATCAATCAGGTTTTGGATTTTGTACCTCAACTTCCAACAGTCGTCAGTATCATGCCCCGGGCTGTTAGAATGGTATGCACACCTGGAATTAGGATTGTAGTTGGGTGAAGAAGTCTTAGGATTCAGGTGAGGTCCTACCAACGTCACCAGATTCAAGTTCAACAGGTGTTGCAAAGCTTGGGACAATGGCATGTTGAGCTTGGTGAACGGCCTCGGAGTAGCCCGTTGCTTATGGTCAGGTGTTGTTGGACCTATGAGGTAGTGGCACCTTGGAGAGGTCTATTCTTCATCAAACCAAACCTTTGACTTCTCGGAAGTTGATTAATGACTTGATCCTCAGCCTTAACTATTTTCTCAATACTGTTGTATCTGTCTTGATGAAGCTGGTTGATCATGGCTCTCAACTCTTCTTACTCCCGAGTTAAGCCTTGGATAAGGGCCATTTGCCCCAGCATCTGGGTTCTCATTGCATCTACCTCAGCTTGCAGACGTTTCAGCCGTTCGTCCTTATCGTCTTCAGGACTGTTTCTGACCAAAGTCCCCATGAGGAGTGTTCTCAACTCTTCCTGCCCCTTGGATAGGCTTAGGAAGATTTCCCTGAACTGAGTCTCTTGAGTATGAAGATCTTGTTGGAGGGCCATTGCTGAAATAAACAGCGAGAACGTGAGAGACATGTAAAGGGTGATCTGTTATGCAATGATATGTATGATATCTGTATGCAATGTTTTCAAGGATCTCGCGGGGTAAACAAGAAACTGTTAGAATTTTGAATCTGGTAGCTTGATTGAAGGAACTTCCTGTTGCTGAGAATCCTTCTTCAAGAGTCAGGCTCACCATATCGAGTGGGTCATAGCCCCTGACTCAAGCTGTTATGTTTTGATCTCCAAACAACCTTGACTAGAGGAAAATAAATCCCCTTTTCCCCTTGCTAGACAGTTGGTTCATGATGACCTGCATCACAGACCCTTGAGATCCTTGAAACGGGTTAGTCCTTATGCAGGATGTATGCAATGGTATGATGGTATGATGTTATGCTATGCGTGGAGTGATGTAAGTAAACCCTGTTATAAGCCCAGATTAAGGACTGTAAACAAAACCTGCAAGGAACTCATGTTGTCAGATAACAAGAACGTGCAAGTAGTTCAAGTTTGAAGGCACACAAGTCACACATATAGCCTTAGGTTTAGGCCGGCATGGAGTTCGTAGGTAAGTACCCTCTTGAAGTTAGTTGGCTCAACACCTGTCCTATGAATAGTAATCGGGTTCTAAGGAGCTCAATATCATTGGATTGTTTTCTATGTTCATTGTTTTAATTTAGCCACTTAACTGGCGACCAAAATATTCCAAGAAAACAACCCTCAATGAGTGTAGTATCGAGTATCTACCAACTTCGGACTGCACCAAAGTCGGTCATCTCACTACTCCTAAAAAGGCTAAGATGGTCAAGTAAGGTTCTAAAGTCAGTTGATGCTTCACGACACCACGCGGCGGCCCCGTACTCTCCTTGACTTGACTCAAGGGTTACCGGTACTCACCAAAGTGTCACATCAACGTAGCTACTGCTTCAACCATGTCGGTATACCCCGTACAGTTCCCTCACAGTTTGTTGCTACTTCTAAAGGGTATCCCCCAGATCTAGGTTAGGATCTATGAAACTCCAATACAGGCCCACAATATTAAAGCAAACAAGGCATACAATTGAAAACATAGAATGATCTAATCCTAAGGTACACCTCACTTATTACAGTATCCCCAGCAGAGTCGCCAGTTCTATGATCGGTGGAAATAGAACTGACTGTTTTTGGAATGCTGGTTCGCGAAATGTAGCGGTAAGCAAGAGTCGCCACCGTCTTTTATTTTCTCCAACAAGGAAAGGATAAAAGCACAGCAAAATTCCTTTTCGAGATGTTTCTCGATTCGGGAGGTAGATTATAGAAAGGGGAGGTGTTAGCACCCTTTCTATCTGTGGTTATCCACGGGCTCTTAGGTACTTGCTCACTATGTTTTCAAAAATGTTTGCTTTTATTGTGTTTGTGGGTTTTGAAAAAGTTTATTTGAAAACTTCAATTTGACTCTTGTATCAGTCCTCAAGAGTGTATGAAGTATTTGTTTGAAAACTTTTGTCAGAAAAGTGTAAGTGCAAAAAGTATTTTTGTTTTTTTTGAAAGAGCAAGTACCTGAGAACCTCTACCTACTCAAAAGAAATTAAGCTGTGTAAATGTCCTTTAGACAGTACTATCCCACTATTGAGAAGTAGGTAGCACCGTCGTTGGAGTTTGTCGGGTCAATTCGATTTTACGGACATGTGGTCACTAAAGCAATGGTAGGACGCCTTAGCGATAACCCTAATGTCTTAGATCTTTTTTATCCGAGGCAACCGTTTCGAGGCAACTTGGATCTTTAGACAAGAGGGCGACCTCTAAAACACCCTATACTTAATGACCACGTCGAGGCAACCAAGTGAGGCGTATCCTAGGAGTGGCATGTGCGAGTGTGTCAGGTTTCATGTTAAATTATCTTTGCACAAGTTATGGTGAGCTATGAGTTGATTTTAATTTTCAGGCAAGTCTTGTCAAGCATAGCAGTTAATAATTGTGCGGAAAGTAAATTGCGGAAGGTAAATCTAAGCTATTACAAGGCGTCGGGTATTTACATCGCCAAAAGCAACCCTTGAAAAGTAAATGCGAGAAAATAAAAGAAAGCGATAAAAAGGTCCTAATTACACTATTACATCCTCGGAGCAATTACATAAATATGATCAAAATAATATGCGCGAATAAAAATTGAATCGGGAAAGTCCTTAGGGTTTTGACCCTTTTTGAGAAAAGAATGAATTTTTGGTCCTTTTTGATTTAATTAAACCTAATTCTAATTAATTAATTAAAAGAAATATTTTTTAAGTTTTTTAATGTTTTAATGAAATAAAAAGAAATTAAAATTGTCAAGAAAACCCTAATTCTAATTTATTTTTATTTGTTATGAAGATAATTAAAGTTAACCTAATTAAAACAACTAAATTAATTAATTACATTTATTTACAAAAATAATAAATTAAAGGTGAAATTAATAATAATAAAAACATTTTAGTTTTCTGGATTTTTATTGTGAAAAATTAATTGAGTTAATTTAATAATAATAATAATTAATAAAAGAAAATAAAAAGGAAAAGAAAATAAAAAGGAATAATAAACCAGGGGGGTGATGGCCCAATATGGAGGCAAGTTAGCAATTTCCAAGCCCATTTACACACAGGCCTGTTTGACTTTTGAGATCGTCCACATGTGCATTGACTGGGAGCATGGTGGTCTTCATCTTTTGACCATTGGATTTGTGACTGTGGCCACTGGGTGCTTGGATGCTTGGAATGCATGGTAGACCACTTTGTGAAGCCTGCATGAGATCATGTTAAGAAAAATAATATAAGCTTTTGGGGTGGACCTGGGACTCAAACCCAGGTCCCAATGATTTCCAGCCAGCACATCAACCACTACGCCATTTGCCTGCTTTTGTTAATATAATGACAAGTGAATATAATATATAAAAAATAACAATTATGCTGGAAACAACAAAATCACGCGCGCTATTTTAAACCACCCAATGGTATACCACCACCTCGTCATCTTCTTTGTTGATGCCTATAAAAAACAAATAGATAGCGGGGGTTTTTAACCCCCACAACCTACAGTGACCAAAAATAGCGATTAGCTCTAGGATTTACATAAATGTTTCGCGAGGGTTGCATCGTGTTCGTCCAGATTCAATGATTCTAACCATGGGTCTTAAAGGTTCCAATTTTCCCTGGACTGTAAAGCCCTAAATCCAAAGCTCAGGAACCCTAGAATTTGTCCATGGTAACTTGTGATTCTGTACACTATAATCCAATTAAACTATGCCATTAGTTTCATATGGATTCAAGCAATGCAAAACAGTCAATAAATCATGTTAAACGTGCATGAAATAAGAGTTACGATTCTGAAAATAATATGCAAACCGTGGGTCTGTTCTTGATGATTTCTTGAGCTTTAGCACATGAATTTGATTGCTACACGTTCCTCACACTCCCAGCAAGGTGTTTGAATCAACAAAAGCCTTTGAATCGTACTAGAATATGGAAATCAGTTTTGACTTTTCTTGAATTGGTTATGGCTTTTTTTGCAGTGCTTTCACGTATGCATGATTAGGGTTCACTTGTGTATTTATAGAGGACTGAATTTAGGTCAAATCTTGCACAAAAAATCCATGGAATGATGATGGAATATTTGATTGGAAATCACATCTTTTTTAATCTTTTTGATTGAAGAAAGTTTCCAAATTGGGAGATATTTGCATCCTTGATTGGTACACAAATTTGCCAGCTTTTTTAGGTCATTCTTGCTTCACAAAAAGATTGAAAAATCAAATCTTTGTATTTCCTACAATTTAAATTAATTAAATGAATTAAAATTGATTAAAAATCCAATTAATTAATAAAAAATAAGAAAATAAATTTAATTAAGCTTGATGGGTAGTTCATAGGCCTTGGATAAAGTTTCAAGAAGAAATTTGAGGCCCATTAGCAAAAACAAAGTGTTTTGAGCAAAGATGACTTTTGCAAATTCACAAACATTTCCCAACTTCTCCAATGCATATCTTGCGCAATTTTGATCATATGAACATGTTCTTGGACATTTTGGAAAGGTATTGAAGTCCTCTAACCAATGCCTTTGGTCCCATGTCATTTGGATTTACCAATCTCAAGTTATGGTCTTTGACTTAAAGTGCATTTTTGTTGACTATTGAAATTGACCTATAATGTAGAAATTGATAACTTTTTGTGAGAGCATTTCTTGGACTTGGAATGTGAAGATGAGTTGTAGGAAATGTCATCCCCTTCAAAATGAGCATTGGATGGAATTTTTCTGATGAACCATGAAGAAGTTATGCCCTGGTCAAGATACAGTTGACTTTTCTACTGTCCAAAAATAGTAACTTTTTGCATCTTGATGATTTTTGAGCCATTCTTATGGAATCATGATCAAGACTTGATCAAATGATGATTGTGGACTCAAAATAATATGTTGACCAAAAATTCTGACTTTTGACTGCAAAATGACCATTTTGCCCCTACAGTTGATTGTGAATCAAATTAGGCTTTTGACTGTGGAATTTGACATTGTGAGTCTTGAAACTTGACATGTAGGTGCTTGAGGATGTATATAGGCACATGAAACTTGATTAAGCCATTGGAAAGCCCAAATTCCTTGCAAGAACCAAAACCCTAATTTCAGCTGGCTTAGGAGGTATTTGGACTGTGCAACCCTTGAGAAATCTTGAACCATTTGAAGATGATTCTTGATAAATATTAAAGAATATGGGAGGGCAAATTTTTGGGTACAACACAATCCTACTATTATAATTCAAATAGCAGTCTCTAAGCATCTAATCTTCATTATTCTGTACAAAACCAATGCAACGATCAACATGGGAATCAACTCTAAATCCTAAATTGGCTCCTATGATTACACTTCATATTCTTCATTTTAATCCTCTAGAATAAAGTTCATTGCGTTAGCTATTCGACGCTTCGAACGACATCTCAAACGGCATTCTAAAACTCAAATTACAGCACTTTAAATCTGAATCTGCCAAAAATCAGACAATATGGGTCGACGCAAAACCCCTTAGATCGATGCGTACTGCTCTAACTGCACAACATGAGTCGACGCATCCTCTCCTGGATCGACTCATCCTGAGTATTGCACACCGTATGTATCGACACATGCATCCTACGTATCGACTCATCCTGAGTCTTTCAACCTACATGTATCGACACAAGCCTCTTCGTGTCGACTCATACTGAGTCTCTAAACCCTCATGTATCGACACATCATGTTTGAGGTCGACACATCCTGGTACTTCCTGCATAAATTCTGCGATTTCCTCTGCATTTTCACTATAGGATTCATGTTTTTAACCATACAACTTAATATAATCATGATAAATCATTACTTACAATTATCCTATGATTCTACATCGATTAAACAACATCGGGACATCGTTATTCATCTAAAATTCATCAATTCCTCATCATACAACATCATATGTATTCAATTCAAGAACAAGACAGTAATCACCTCTAACACCACATATCATTCATCATGAACCCAATTACAGAGTCAGAACCCCACCCTTACCTTGGATTGAAGGTCGCTCTACAATCTCTGGTTGAATTCTCGTTCTGCCGTTTTTCCACTTTTTCCAGCAGCTTCACGTTCTTCTTCTCAATCCTTATTCTTCTACTGCTTCTTTCTTTTCTATTCTTTCTAACAACAATAAAATAACCATATTATTCTTTATTCCTTATTGGGCTCAAAACTAATACACCCCATTATTACTTCTATTCCTTTAAAACAAGCCCACACCACATAATATTATACTTCTAATATTATTTCTCTACTTAATAAATAAATCCAATTAATCATAATACATCTTCACAATTATTCCAAAAATAATTTAATTAAATAATTAATTAAATTATGGGCGTTACAACTCTCCCCCACTTAGAATATTTTCGTCCTCAAAAATTTACCTTAATCAAACAACTCAGGGTAGGAGTCTTGTATCTTGCTCTCCAACTTCCAAGTCATGCTCTCTCCTGCAGCTCCTAGCCAAACCACTTTAACCAAGGAAATCTCTTTACCCCTTAGAGTCTTTATTTCATGATCCACGATCTGTACAGGCATCGTCTCCACCGTAAGATTATCCCGTACTTGCACATCGTCCATAAGAATCACATGAGATGGATCTGAAATATACTTCCAAAGTTGCGACACATGAAACACATCATGCAAATTCGAAAGATTAGGCGGTAAAGCCACTCTGTAAGCAAAATTCCCCACCCTCTCTGAAATATTATATGGTCCAATAAAATGAGAAGTGAGCTTCTTAGACTTCAGTGCTCGCTTAACACCAGTCACAGGTGTAACTCTAAAAAACACATGGTCACCAGCTTGAAATTCTAAATCTTTCCTTCGCTTGTCATGATAACTCTTCTGTCTACTTTGTGAAGCTTTCATCTTTTCTGGAATAAACTTCACCTTCTCAATAGTCTCACGAACAAGTTCAGGTCCAAGTACTACACTCTCTCCAGATTCATGCCAACATAAAGGAGTTCTACATCTTCGACCGTACAACGCTTTAAAAGGTGTCATCCCAATACTAGAATGGTAATTGTTATTATAGGTGAACTCTATCAATGGAAGATAAGTATCCCACGAACCTCCCTGCTCAAAGACATATGCCCTCAGCAAATCTTCCAACAATTGAATCGTCTGTTCAGTCTGACCATCTGTCTGAGGATGATACGCTGAACTCAAACTCAACTTATAACCCAATGCTTCTTGCAAACTTTTCCAAAAATCTGAGTAAATCTTGGATCTCTATCTGACACAATGCACAAAGGAACACCATGCAGTTTCACAATCACACTAGTGTAAATCTCAGCCAACTTCGACACTGGAAAACTGATGTTAATAGGAATAAAATGAGCTGACTTCGTAAGCCTATCAACAATCACCCAAATCGAATCATGTCCTCTTAAAGTATTAGGTAACCCTGTCACAAAGTCCATTGAAATGCTATCCCATTTCCATTCTGGAACTTCCAACTGTTGCATCAATCCTGCAGGCTTCTAATGTTCAACTTTCGACTTTTGACAAGTCAAACATGCATACACAAACTGAGCCACGTCACTCTTCAGCCCAGGCCACCAAAACAAACCTTTCAAATCTTGATACATCTTTGTAGCTCCTGGATGAATACTCAAGTTACTTCTATGACTCTCCTCAAGTATCACTTTCTTCATCTCAACATCATCAGGAATACAAATCCGATTACAAAATCTCAACACGCCTTACGCATCTAGCTTAAAATCATTATTCTCAGACTGATCAATCCCAACCATCAAATCTACCAGTTTCACATCCAACTTCTGAGCTTCTCTGTTACTGTCTAGAAATTCATTATTAATCTTCAACATACCCAACATAACACTTTGCGGAGTAACCTCGCAAACTAAGCTCATATCTCTGAACTTCTTAATTAATTCCAACTCTTTAATCATCATTGCTGACATATGTAAAGTCTTTCGACTCAACGCATTAGCTACTACATTCGCTTTTCATGGATGATAATTCAAACCGAAATCATAATCCTTTAGCAATTCCAACCATCTTCGTTGCCTCATATTCAGCTCCTTCTGATCAAATAAATACTTTAAGCTTTTATGGTCACTAAACACTTCAAATCTAGAACCATACAGATAATGCCTCCAAATCTTCAACACAAAGACAACAACAGCAAGCTCTAAATCATGCGTAGGATAGTTCTTCTCATGAGTCCTTAACTGCCTTGACGCATAAGCAACTACCTTACCACTATGCATAATCACACCTCCTAAACCCATCTTAGAAGCATCACAAAACACCACAAAAGGCTCTCCTGGATTAGGCAACGTCAAAATCGGAGCCGACGTCAA
This sequence comes from Vicia faba, assembly GCA_948472305.1. Classification (NCBI taxonomy): domain Eukaryota; kingdom Viridiplantae; phylum Streptophyta; class Magnoliopsida; order Fabales; family Fabaceae; genus Vicia; species Vicia faba. The sequence continues at coordinate 783,907,207 of OX451736.1, forward strand.
CCTCTTCTTCAATTCTATAAAACTTTCTTCGCACTGAACATCCCATACAAACGCTCTACCTTTACAAGTCAACTTAGTCAATGGAAGTAACAACTTAGAAAACCCTTCGATAAACCTTCTATAATAACCAACTAATCCCAAGAAGCTTCTAATCTCAATAGCTGACCTCGAAGTTTCCCATTGAAACACAGTATCAACCTTCGATGGATCTACAACAATGCCACTACCTGAAATCACATGACCAAGAAAACTAACTTCTTTTAACCAGAATTCACACTTGGACAGCTTTGCATACAACTTCTTCTCTTTCAAAACTTGCAATACTACTCTTAAGTGTTCTGCATGCTCTTCTTCTGACTTAGAGTAAATCAAAATATCATCAATGAACACCACCACAAACTGATCCAAATAAGTATGAAAGATATTATTCATATATTCCATGAATACTCCCGGGCATTAGTAACACTGAAAGGCATCACCGAATACTCGTAATGTCCATAACGCGTTCTGAAAGTCGTCTTCTGAATATCTTCATTCTTTACCCTAATCTGATGGTAACCCGACCTCAAATCAATCTTAGTAAACACACGAGCATCCACCAATTGGTCCATCAAGTCATCTATTCTTGGAAGCGGATACTTGTTCTTAATTGTCACCTTATTCAACTGTCTATGATCAACACAAAGCCTCATACTTCCATCTATCTTCTTTACTAACAACACTAGAGCTCCCCACGGTGACACACTTGGTCTTACAAACTTCTTCTTAAGTAACTCTTCCAATTGCTTCTTTAACTCTGACAATTCAGATGCAGACATCCTGTATAGTGCCATAGACATGGGTCTCGTACCAGGTACAAGATCAATTGCAAATTCAACTTCCCTCTCCGGCGGTACATCAGGAATCTCGTCAGGGAAAACTTCAGGAAATTCACACACCACCTGCAACTCCTCAATTATAGCTTAAGTCTCTACAGATAGTGACGCCATCAACGAGAACATTTGTGCTTCCTCTTGCATCAACTTTCTCAACTGTCTAGTAGACAATAGACCATCTTCCTCTTCTTCAGGAGTAGAAAACTTCACAAACTTGTCATAACAGTTAATATGAACACAGTTATGCTCTAACCAGTTCATACCCAAAATCACATCCAAACCCCTTAACGGTAAACAAACCAAATCAACAGCAAAGTCTTTGTCAAAGAACAAAAAGGGACACTTTAAGCACACAAAAGAAGTAGTCACCGACCCCTTGGCTGGAGTGTCGACGACCATTTCTCCATTCAAAGAAGACAACATAAGACCCAATCTTTCAACATAATCAGCAGCAATAAAACAATGCGTAGCACCAGTATCAATAATAGTAATTAAAGGAGTACTATTAATGAAACATGTACCTCTGATAAGTCTGTCCTCAACAGCTGTCTGATCCTCCACCAAGGCGAACACTTTTCCACTAGACTGAGCCCTCTTCGGTTTCAGACACTGACTACCAATATGCCCTTCTTCTCTACAATTGAAACAAATCACATCCTTATATTCACACTCAGATACAACATGTTCGTTCTTACCACAATGGAAACACCTCTTCACTTCAATAGTACACACATTACTCTTGTGCCCAGATTTTCCACACTTAAAACAAACCACACCAGCAGGAGCATCTCCCCCACTAGTCCTCTGTCTCTGAGCAACTTCTTATTTACCTTTACCAGCTGGGGCATCATAAGGCTTACCCTGATTCTGTTGGTGCTTACCCCTCTTCTCGCTGATAATCTTGTAATGAGCATTATTATCCTATTCATAAATCCTACAACTATCAACCAAATCATCAAAGACATGGATCTTCTATTATCCAACTTCCTTCTTGATCTTCAGGCACAACCCGTTCTCAAACTTGATACACTTCGAAAACTCAGCATTTGCTTCACCGTAATGCGGATATAACTTAGCCAACTCAGCAAACTTGGCAGCATACTCAACAACGGACATACTTCCTTGCTTCAGCTCAAGAAACTCAATTTCCTTCTTACCAAAGACATCTTCAGGAAAGTACTTTCTCAGAATTCCCTATGGAACACAGCCCAAGTGACATTCTCACTTACAGCTTCCAACTTCTGACAAGTCTCTAGCCACCAGTCATCAGCCTTGACTGCTAGCCTATGAGTACCATAATGAACCTTTTACGCTGGAGTGTAGTCCATCCAACGGAAGATTCTCTCAATCTCTTTCAACCACTCCAATGCTCCGTCAGGATCATACTTTCCCTTAAACATAGGCAGATTCTCTCTCTAGAAAGTTGCCAAGCTATGAGACCCAGCATTCCCGACAGCATTCGGCTGATTTTCCATCGCATGAGCCATTGCTTCTAAAGCAGCAGCAAGGGCAACATCATTCCTTCCAGCCATCTCAACTTCTCACTACAACATAAACAACGATTAGAACTTAAAATAACAATACTCGATTGTTATACAACTAAGACTCGACGACAAGGTCGGACTAACCTTTTGCTCTGATACCAACTTTGTAACACTCTAATTCTACCCCCAAGCAATTATATAAATAAATCAGAGTTGTAAAATTCAATCATGCAAACGAACGGGGCGTCACAAATTCTTCTATCAGAATTCATTGCATTCATCGTAGATATATAACACTTTCAACACATCGGATGAAGCATCATCATAACATCTTTAATTAAATAACTCAACATCTACGCAGCGGAATTCTTAATAACATCTTTAACATTGTGTGCAGGGGCACCACTATGGCTCATGTGCTGGTAGATATTGTGTCTTTGTTGAATGTCCTGCCTAAGAAGGCATTGGATTGGTTGGACTATGAGGGCTTGACCTTAAATCCTAGTAACATTATGGTGAGGGATTTTGATGGGTCGAAGAGAACGGTGCATGAGGAGGTGGACATCCATGTCAAAATAGGCTCTCAAACCTTTGAGTCCACCTTTTATGTAATGGACATTCGACCGTCATACTCCTGTTTGTTCGGTCGTCCTTGGATCCATGAAGTTGGGGCAGTCACATCTACACTGCACCAGATGCTAAAGTATCCAGTAAGAGGAAAGATTATCATTGTGCGAGGTGAAGAGGAGTATATGGTGAGCCACCTCAATTCCTTTAGGTACGTAGAAATGGATGGGGAATTCATAGAGACTCCCTGCCAGAATTTTGAAGAGGTTCCCCAGATCTTGGCATCGGCTGAAACTACTACCAACAAACCTCCTTTGAACATGGCTTCCCTAAAAGACGCCAGAGCAGTGGTTAAAAAAGGTGGGTGTGCCAACTGGGGACAGCTTCCTGATTATACTCAGAAAACTGACAATTTTGGTTTGGGCTTTACTTTAAGAGCTCAAAGGGTTGTTCGACAAGCTCGGGCTGGAGGACCTCCCCTATGCATCAACAATCGGGAAGTTAATGCCATTGAAGAGGCGAGGAAGACTCAGACATTGACAGCTGGATCTACCCAACTACCAACGGTGGACCGAGTAACTGGACGTCTAGGGACTTTATACCAGTTTCTTTTATTCTGCAATAATTGTCTTACTTATTTTTAAGTTTTGTAATAAACAATTTAAAACTCTACGGCCTTGTGCCTTGCCCGAGGCACATTGGCTTTGCTTGTGAGGGATATTATTTGTCATTTCATATATCATTAATAAAGCATTGGATGTTTCTTGCATACAAATTTTACGCTCTCTATTTTTCCTTTTTGTTTTCACTTTATCGAAACAGCTATTCTCTTACACACACTCACGTATCATACTGCAGATCCATATCCACTCTGGATCCCATTGATAACAGCTTTGCTATTACCAATTATGACTTTGAAAATCCGATCGACCAAGCCAAAGACGAAAGTGAGGATAATTGTGAGGTACTTGGAGGGCTTGCTAGACTATTAAAACAGGAAGAAAGGGCTATAAAGCCTCATGAAGAGCCGGTTGAGACGATAAACCCGGGCACAGAGATATACAGAAAGGAGGTCAAGATTGGTGCAAATTTGGAAGTTAAGGTCAAACAGCGGTTGATACAAATGTTGCACGACTACATTGAGATCTTTGCCTGGTCATATGAAGACATGCCAGGTTTAGACACTGATATTGTGGTTCATCATCTGCCGACCAAAGAAGACTGTCCTCCGGTCAAACAGAAGGTCCGTCGTATGCGCCCTAAAATGTCAGAGAAGATCAAGGCAGAGGTCATGAAGCAGTTCCACGCAGGATTCTTAGTTGTCACTTCTTATCCACATTGGGTTACTAACGTCGTTCTGGTACCTAAGAAGGACGGTAAAGTGCGGATGTGTGTGGATTATAGAGATCTGAACAGGGCAATCCCCAAGGATGACTTCCCTTTTCCTCACATTGATTTTCTGGTTGAAGACACCATGCAACATAAAATCTTCTCCTTCATGGATGGTTTCTCTGGCACATTGATAAATTTTGGTTAAGGGAGGTTATTTTTCTTGGTCATGTGATCTCAGGTAGTAGCATTGTTGTAGACCTATCAAAAGTAGATGATATGTTGCAATGGGAAACTCCAAAGTCGACCACCGAGATTGGAAGCTTTTGGGGATTAGTTGGTTATTATAGGAAGTTTTAATCGAAGGTTTCTCTAAGTTGGCACTTCCGTTGACTAAGTTGACTTGTAAATGCAGAGCTTTTGTATGAGATGTCCATTGTGAAGAAATTTTTACAGAATTAAAGAAAAGATTAACGTCGGCTCCAATTTTGATGTTACCTAATCCAAGAGAGTCTTTTCTGGTATATTGTGATGCTTCTGAGATGGGTTTAGGAGGTGTGCTTATGTAGAATGATAAGGTAATTTCTTATGCGTCAAGGCAGTTGAGGACTCATGAGAAGTGTAACGCCCGTAATTTAATTAATTATTTAATTAAATTATTTTTGGAATATTTATGAAGTTGTGTTGTGATTAATTGGATTTAATTATTTTTAAGTGGTGAAATAATATTAGAAGAATGATAATATCATTTGATATGGACTTGTTTTAAAGGAATAGACATAGTAAATGGGGGGTGTAGTAGTTTAAGCTCATTAAGGAATAAAGAGAATAATAGGGTTATTTTTATTATTGTTAGAAGTAATAAGAAGAAGAAGCAGTAGAAGAATAAGGTTTAGAGAAAGAAAGTGAAAGCTATTGGAAAAGAGGAAAAGAGGCAGAACGGAAATTCAACGGGAAAAGTATAGAGCAACCTTCAATCCAAGGTAAGGGTGGGGTTCTGACTCTATAATAGGGTTCACGATAATTGATATATGGGGTTAGAGGTGAAATGTTGTTTTGTTCATGATTGAATTATATATGATGTTGTATGATGGAAATTGATGATTGAAAGATGAATAACGATATCCTAATATTATATATTCACTACGCCAAAAAAGACCTACGAAAGCGCTTTTTTTGGCCTTTAAAAGTGCTTAAAAGCGCTTTCTAAGGTGGCGCTGCTAAAGGTTTTAGCAGCGCTTTTTGTTTAATGAAAAGCGCTCTCATAGGTCTACTTATGACAGTGCTTTTTCTAAAAAGCGCTCTCTTAAGTACCCTTATGGCAGCGCTTTTTCCAGAAAGCGCTCTCTTAGGTAGACCTATGACAGCGCTTTTTCCAAAAAGCGCTCTCTTAGGTAGACCTATGACAGCGCTTTTTCACATAAAGCGCTTTCATTGGTGGCGCTTTTTTTGGAAAAAAGCTTCCATAGGTTGTCTTTTAGCAGCGCTTTTTCTTGAAAAAGCGCTGTCATAGGTCTACCTATGAAAGCGCTTTATGTGAAAAAGCACTGTCATAGGTCTACCTATGAAAGCGCTTTTCTCCAAAAAGCGCTTTCATAGGGTGTTTTTTTAGAGGTATTATTTATATCATTCATATACCTGCATTGTTTTCCATAACCTGTAATTCATAAATAGCGGTAATGCATTGTAATTCCGATACCCCGTTCTCGTACTCTTTCGACAATTGATTGGAATACAACCGTGTCTTATCCATGGTTTACGGTTTCTGAGTCAAAATCAATACTCAATATAACAAAATTAAACCAATACTCAATACTTTTCACTAAATTCATTTTATTCTATCAACTACTTTAGTACACAAGTATAACACAAGAAACCATAAACAAGAAACTATCATTGCTCAAAATCAATCATAAATTATGTTTGTATCTCAAATTATATATAAATCATTATTATCTGTATTCTAACTCAAAGTCAGTATTACAAAATCAACTCTAACAACAACTAAACCAGTCCTTATATTATTCTCTGCTCAATAAAATATTGACACAACTCTTCTTTGGTTTCTTCCAACTGAAGTTTCGTGTAATATGGACATTTGTACTCATCGAAGTACTACATAAGAAAACATAATATGCATGATTTAGTTAAAAGTAAAAAATTATATGGAATATCCGAGAAATAATAAAACAAATTCTAAGTTATAAATTCATACCGTGACTGGAATCTCTATTTGATTCAGTTGAATGATTTCTTTGATAAACCGCATAACGAAGTATCCGCAATCTATACCATTTTGTTGTTGAGGACACTACATAGAAAAACAAATAAGAATATATAGTTGTATTGTTTTATCAAATAGCGTAAATATTATAATCAAAATAGTGGAAATTAATATACCTGCACTTTGATCCAATTAATGTTGTTTGATTTAGATTGTCGTACCCGAGCTTCTCTTTGACACCGGAATACTTGTATCGCTCTAACAAAATTAAAAATATATATTTAGAACAATGTCACAGAAATAATTAAATACATAAATACACATAAATATTTAGAATAATCTCACTTACGTATCAATCATTAACTTCATATCCGGATAATTTGTCCAATCACCGTCAACCGAATTCAGATAATAGACCACTTCTTTTATAGGATCGATAGCAACCAACAACCAGTGACGTCTATAAATTAAAGCAACAGTTTAGAAGAAATTTTTCTACGCAAAAATTACAAATATTAAAATGAATTTAGAATGAAAATCTAACCCTGTAGGAATAGTATTATACGCCCAAAGATATAAGCTTTCTGTACTGCCAGTTGCCATGAATCTTTCGACTAAGTGCTCTCTTACTGAATCCGGTTCCCTACCAATTGTCGCTCCGCTGACACGGGAGGAAGACACAAAATGGAATTTGTTTGACAATTGATTCCCGCGCATCAATTTGTCATATAACAGCCTTAAATAGAAACATAATTAATATTAGAGTATATTCATTGAAAATGTTTAAAAAAGATTTCAGCTAATTACATAATATAAAGATGGGGTTACTGGATGTATGCGTGCATAATACTAACGCCCAATTCTTTATGACGGAAAATCTGTTCCACGTCCTCATGTCCAATTATTTCTGTGCAAGGAAAACCAAAAATACCTTGATCCATATCAATTTGACGAATACCACCATCCATCAAATTTGTTGTTCCCACTATTGTTTCTAGACACTACCGGTATCGAGGGAAAAATCTAGTGGGCACCCTTTTCTTGGGTGGTACGCCAACGATTTCATGGCTCACTTGTTGTGACCCATGAAAAGGTACCTAAAAATCATATAAACTCGGTTAAATTATAAAATTATGCAGTTTTTTATTCGGATCATATAATTAACACTTTAAACGTACCTCTTTTGGTGATACGTCAGACTCGTCGTGCCGCAAAATCCCTTTACCCTTAGATGCGGGTGTTGTAGGAGTCTATAATTACCGTGGAAATAACTGAGGTCAGAACTGACAGTTGAATACTTAAAGATTCATAATTGTTTTCAACATACCTGATCATCTATGAAAATGAGGTCGGATGGCCATGCAACAAAAGATCCAATTGCATCTCGCAGCAATGTGGTCTCAGCAACAATGTCAGGTACCGGCAGCAATGCATCCATATCTAAAGCAATGTCAACCGATACTTTCATGTGACCATCCGGAAGCGGTCTATTATGAAGTAAATCTCCCGAACTGTTATGGATTTTTCCCTTGCCAACTAGTCAATAAGTCGGTGACGATAGGTAGAGCTGGCAAGATGAAATGCCCTAAACCAATAATAACCGTTAGAAGTGACTAAAAATATTCTATAGTAATAACGGATATATATTGAAAATTACCTCGGGAAATTTATGCTGAAAGTTGATACTAGCTTTGTCACTAGTTTCTTTCAAGTGTGAACTGCTCTTTTCCGCCATATATCTCTCTTTATCCTTCTGCAATTCACGAACTTGAGCTTGTAAATCCTGCAATGTTTGCATCACTTCTGCATTGCTAGGATTTCTTCTCCTTGGGTGCTTATACAAAGAGGTTGGAGTCACACCATGACCTTTACCCCTCACCCGACCCGGATACTCAGCAATATTTAGTGCTCGACTAAGTACACTCCTGGTATCGTGAGGATCCTCACCTGGGGATACTGATTGGGACAAGGTCTCCTGTAATTCAATTACATATAAAAAATTACTTAAATATTAATAAACATTAATTGATTTAACTAAAGACACAATCTTATACTTACACATTCATCATACACATGTTGAATATCGGGATTAATAGCTTGATCCTTGCCCACACGGGCTTCCTTCCACAACAAATGTGTCGGTAGTGATGTTGCGTCACTTTTCGTCTCTTCTAACTACACAATGACGGAGGTCTTAAGATCATCAACTATATAACATATTGAGAGAATTAATAAGATCGTAGAGTTTATATTTACTTACAATTTTTTCCTCTAAGCGAGCATATCCCAAACGCCCTTTTTTGTATGGATATGCGGGTTTTGACGCTCTCTCGCGATTTATAGCACTCACTTTCTTGAAATTCTCATCTCTTCTTTGGCCTACAAAACCAACCCATTATTCAGGTGTAATGAAGTTCTCATACTTCTTTGGACGTTCCGGATCCTCTTCAAGAAAATTTCCTTCATCATCTTTAAGATACTTGTTGGTTAAAAATGTTCTCCACCCTCTGTGTCTTTTTCCAGCCAAACCCATTATATATTTTTTACGGGTATCTTCAATGTTAAAAGACCTCTACAAAAAAACATACGCATAAAGTGTGTTAGTAAAATAAATTTAAACACATATTATCGTCAAGATAAAGCAAATAACAAAAACCATATATGTACCTTTATCTCAGTCCAAACTTTCTCCTTAGCCTCATCCAACTCTCCTCTTTTCCATCTAGGAGTGGTGATCGGAATGTGTATACGAACAAGCGTACCAATGTAGCTTGTCAACTTTGCAGCATTAGACCCAATTAATTGGTCATTATCATTCCATTCTACATTATAGGTTACTCCTCTATCTCTATCACGTATGATTCCCCTCATAATAGTAATACCTCGTGTAATATCTTTTTCTGAAGTATTTTCTTGAGTATTTTCAGGAGCATTTTCAGGAGCATTTGCATTATCTTGATTACTAGCCATTTGACCTGTAATAATGAAAAAAAATAAACATGAAATGTCAAATAAAAATTAAATGACAAATATAAAAAAGAAATGACAAATAAAAATGAAATGGCAAATTAAAATGAAATGACAAATATAAATGAAATAGAAAATAAAAATGAAATGACAAATATAAAAATGAAATGACAAATAAAAATGAAATGGCAAATTAAAATGAAATGACAAATATAAATGAAATAGCAAATAAAAATGAAATGACAAATATAAAAATGAAATGACAAATAAAAATGATATGGCAAATTAAAATGAAATGACAAATATAAAAATGAAATGGCAAGTTATATATACTATTACCCTTTTCACTAAGGTCTCTTTCTTTTCTTGGTAGGAATGTGTTCTACTCGTCTCTTAACAACGCGGACAGTTGGATTGATCCAAATACCCTCATTATGATCGTTTTTAATACATGATTCATTATCATTTTGATCAGTTATGGTTAAAGATTCAATGTCAACACCAATATCACTTTGATCTCCAATGCTTTCATCAATTACTTTGTTAGATAGTAGCACTATAGACCATTTCGTACTTGTCGGATCATTGACATAGAACACTTGTTTAGCTTGAGAGGCTAGAATGAAAGGCTCGTCTTTGTACCCCACCCTATTAAGATCCACTTGCAAAAAACCTGACTTATCCATTCGTATGCCATTATTATTTTCAACCCACTTGCAACCAAATATAGGAATCTGAAACTTCTCGTAATCAAACATCCAAATGCGCTCGATAACCCCAAAATATGACAGGTTTGCAAATTTTGGGTTTAAGTCCTTCACACTTGATATATGCATTGCTTCAGCGATCAAGGTGACACCACTATTTTGCATAGTACTTTTGTCATCCTGTTCTTTGGTATAAAATGTGTATCCATTAATTGCATATGCGCTATAAGAAAACACAATTAAACTTGGACCGTATGCTAAACATCTCAATCTTTCTGTTACTGAAGCATGATCTGAACGATACTTTGAATAAATATGTTCCTTAAACCATGGTATGAAACTTCGACTGTGCTCTCGTACAATCCAATTCTCATTTCTATTCGGATTTAAACCTCAAAGAACACCCTTGTGAATTTCAACATACGGCTCAACTTCAAGCTCATTATGCAGAACATACAAATGCACTTGATCCCGTTCGACCATTGATACTGTCACAACTTTATTTCCAATTAGCTTCTTACCTTCTTTTTTTTCAACAATGTGAGATTTGGGGAGTCCAATTGATTGAACATTTGACAGATATTCAGTACAAAACTCAATCGCTTCTTCAACAAGATATCGTTCAGCAATACAACCCTCTGGTCGACTTCGGTTTTTCACATACCCTTTTAATATTTTCATATAACGTTCAGTAGGGTACATCCATCTCATATAAGCTGGTCCGCACAGTTGTGTCTCTTTGACAAGATGAACGACAAGATGAACCATTATGTCAAAAAACGAGGGAGGGAAATACATTTCAAGATCACACAAAGTAACAACTATTTCTTTTTGCAATGTTGGTAAGATCTCAGGATCGATCACCTTGCTGCAAATTGACTTGAAGAAAAAACACAGTTTAGTTATTGCGCTTCTTACTTTTTCTGGAAGAATAGAACGTATACCTATCGGTAGAAAATGTTCCATTATAACATGGCAATCATGCGTCTTTAAACTCTTTAACTTGAGGTCTTGCATAAACACAAGTCTTCTAATATCTGATGAGTAGCCTTCTGGAACTTTAACCTCACTTAGGAACTTATACAATATTTTTTTCTCCTTTCTGGATAGAGTGTAAACAGCAGGTGGTAGATATGTTCGTGTTCCTTTTTTCACGGGTCCCAATTCAGTTCTTATTCCCATCTCTACCATGTCCTCCCTTGCTTTAAGACCATCCTTAGACTTCCCTTTTATATTGAGTAACGTACCAATAACACTGTCAAATACATTTTTTTCAATATGCATAACATCAAGAAAATGTCTTACGTACAAAGATTTCCAATATGGCAATTAAAAAAAAATCGACCTCTTCTTCCACCCACCTGTAACAACTTTATGTGCAAAAGGCTTGCCAAACTGAATACTCACATCTTTCACCTTTTCAAATAATTGATCACCTGTCAATCCAGGCGGAGCTCTACGTTGTTCGGTATCTCCGTTGAACGCTTTTCTCCATCCACGATATTGATGTTTAGAATTTAAGAATCTACGATGACCGAGAAAGACATTCTTCTGACAAAGTTTCAATCGCATCGTATCGGTTCCATCTTCACAGATAGGACACGCTTTTTCACCTTTAATGCTATACCCGGATAGATTTCCGTAGGCTGGAAAATCGTTAATTGTTCCAAACAACATCGCCCTCAAGTTGAAACTTTCTTTCCTATACCCATCATAAACCTCCACACCGTTCTCCCACAAAATCTTCAAATCTTCGATTAAAGGTTCCAAATATACGTCTATGTCATTTCCTGGTTGTTTAGGCCCATAAATTAACATAGATAACATCATGTACTTACGCTTCATACATAGCCACGGAGGTAGGTTATAAATCATAAGAATTACAGGCCATGTGCTGTGCGAGATACTTTGAATACCGTGTGGGTTCATTCCATCAGTAGACAATGCCAAGCGAAGGTTTCTTGCGTCTTTTCCAAATTCAGGATAATCATTATCAATTTTCATCCACTATGGTGAATCTGCCGGATGTCGAAACTTTCCATCAACAATTCTTTCATCTGCATGCCAAGTTAAATGTCTTGAATCGGTTTCACTATGATACATCCGTCTAAATCTCGGAATTATAGGAAAATACCATAAGACTTTTGCCGGAGACAACTTTTTCTTATATCGAGGGGCACCGCATTTAGGACACTCATTTAACGATGCATACTCATTTCGAAACAAAACGCAATCTTTTGGACAGGCATGTATCTTGTCATAGCTCATGCCAATAGAGTACAACATCTTTTTGGCCTCATACGTTCGATTGGGGAGAACATTATCCTCTGGTAGCATATCTTTCATAAGGGCTAATAACTCTGTGAAACTTTTATCCGACCATCCATTGCCCGCCTTTAAGTTGTACAACTTTAATACCGCAGACAATCTTGTGAATTTTGTACAACCATTATACAACGGTTTATCTGCATCGCTTACCAACCTCTCGAACATTTTGGGACAATCATTAAGATCTTCTTCAAGCACTTCTGCAATCTCTTCAACTCGATCATAATCGTATGTATCTGTGCCATTGTCGTTTGAAGCATAGGTCCTATTATCCCCCGATTCATCATTCCCATCACTTTTCTCACCATGCATATTCCAACATGTATAACTTCTATCAATTCCATACCGTATTAGATGCGATGCCAACTGAACCGCGTCAACCCGATTCCCATAACAGCAACACAAACAAGGACATGTCATTCGACCGGGGTCTTCGGCGTGCGCAACAGCAAACTTAACGAATTCTGATACCCCGTTCTCGTACTCTTTCAACAATCGATTGTAATACATCCATGTCTTATCCATGGTTTACGATTTCTGAGTCAATCTGAGCTAAACAAAAACTTAACTTAATCAATTTGTCGAACACATGGTGTGAAATCAATTTTAATCAGATTTTTCTTTGGTTTTGTTGATATGAAAAATCAATTGCAATTTTATAGATTACAATCAACTTAACAAAAAATTGTTTAAAATATTATTGATAAGAAAATTATCTCAATATGTTGATTGCACAATCAATGAATTCACAATTTACAATAAAAATGAGTGAAAGAGAAGGAGAGATAAATTTGTTTAAGGAGTTCTCCTATCGATCTAAGGGCACACCTTCCCTTAATTTCAATGAAATTGAGATAATAACTTAAATGAAATTTCTACGACGATTTTTGCGGCCGTAAGAGCCAACCGTCGTCAATTTTTTGGTTATGTAAAGGCAAAATATATAGAATCCCTTTGGTGGAAGGTACAAGTCACATTTCATGTCTTACGGCGGTCATAAGAACCGACCTCGCTCAAATTCCACGACCGTTCTCCACCAGCCACCATGTTCCTATATACCCATTTTCCAATTTACGCGGCTATGTTTTCCAAATTCTATCGCGTTTTCATTTTCTTTCAGAATCGTAAACCCTTGTACTTTTTCCATCCAAACTGAACCGTATTCCATTTTCCTAACCTAAAATTGCAAAAATTTCTTGATCTATCTAATAATATCAAATCTGCAGAATCATTTTTCTCTCACATCTCATGTACAAAGAAATTCAGTGAAGGTAAAAAGATGCAACTTTATTATATTAATTCATTGACAAGGTAAAAATATTTTATACAATAATATTTTGTATAGATTGAAAAGAAGAAACAATCACCTGACGGTTCTCTTGTTTTCTGACGATTTGACACGTTTGAGTTCTCCGGTGAGATATGTTGCTCTGAATCGGAAGGTCCTGAAGAAGTTAAAGAAACTAATTAATTTACAAAACACATTAAACAAACATCAAAAGACAGGGAGCCTTAATCGGGAATCACAATTACCTGCCGTCCAACTAGTGTGAATGAGAAACACTAACTGTGCCTGCTAATCAATGAAACAAGAATTTTGTATGTCACTATGGCTTCCAAGAATATATTCCGTGCCCGATTATTCAATAAACGCTCAATAACTTTTAAAACATAATCACCTAACGGGAACCAAAAATTCAAGCTCTTATCCAATTCAAGTTCATGATATGAAAAATCAAGCTCAAAGTAAGCTAAAATCAACCGAACCAAATTCCGGGAAACAACTATGTAATCCTAATAATGCTCAATAAAACTCATCTCAAACAAGTGTTCCATGTGCACACGATAAACAACAATACCATAACTGAGTTCGTCATTCAAAACCAAATCACACAATGTCATCACAAATTCAAAGCCAACATGTTTTAAAACAAAATTAGGAACAATCAAAATCAACACCAAGTTTAATTCATTCAACATTAACTCAAAATGAAATAACATATTAATAACATCATTAGAAAATCATCAAAGGGTTTTAGGAAACTTTCAAAAATCATCAAACAACAACAACAACCAATACACTGTAAATGAGAAGAAAATAATAATCAACGAACCTTGTGAAGAGAGGGACGACTCGTGGGCGGCGATGAGAGTTGACGATGGTGGCTACCGTGAAAAATTGCTTTGGACGAAGAAGATGAACAGGAACGGGAACGAAAGGGTTTGGAAGAGAGGAAACACAGAAGCCAGTACGAACACATAACACAACTTTAATCAAAAACATTAAAAATTATTATAAAACAACCTACGAAAGCGCTTTTAAAAGCGCTTTCTAATGGTCATGTATAACAACGCTTTTTCATAAAAAAGCGCTCTCTAAGGCTGCCCTTTAGCAGCGCTTTTAAAAGCGCTTTCTAAAGGCCAGATTTAGCAGCGCTTTTGAAAAGCGCTCTCTAAGGCTGCCCTTTAGCAGCGCTTTTTGAAAAGCGCTTTCTTAGGTTCCCTATGAAAGGCACCCTTTAGCAGCGCTTCTCAAAAAGCTCTTTCTAAGGGTGACCTTTAGCAGCGCTTTTGAAAAGCGCTTTCTTAAGGTACCCTTTGAAAGCGCTTTTTTTAAGCGAATTTTTTTTAATACCTATAGCAGCGCTTTTTCCTAAAAGCGCTTTCGTATGTGTGATGCTAAAGCTTATTTTTGGCGTAGTGATTTGATGTAGAATTATAGGGTAATGATAATTGATGAATTACCTATGAATAGGAGATGTTTTTAGGGCCTAAAGTATGGAACCTGTAGTGAAACCGCAGAAAAATCGTAGAAAATATACTTAACATAGCAGTATGTGTCGACCCCAAATGGTATTTGTCTATACAAGAAGGTCTTTAGACTTAGGATGAGTCGACACGAAGGAGTCCTGCGTCGATACATGAGGGCTTTCAGACTCAGGATGAGTCGACATGTAGGGGCATCTGTCGATACGTGCAGTGTGGAAAACTCAGTATGAGTCGATACAAGAGGGTATGCATCTACTCATGTAGCGTGTTCAGTTCAGTATGCGTCGACCCAAGGCATTACGCGTCAATCCATGTTGTCTGGTTTTTGGCAGAATTCGTTTGAGAAGGTTGTAACTTGAGTTTGGGGACTCCGTTTGAGGTGTCGTTCGAAGTGTTGAATAGCTAACGTGATGAACTTAATTCTTAAGGATTAAAAGAAAGAATAGGAAGGATAATCCTAGTATCCAAGTTAGGAACCAGATTAGTTCCCATGTTGATCGTTATGTTGATTTTTATGGAGAATGATGAGAATGAAACGTTTTAGATTATTGTCTGATTTGTAACAGTAGGATTAATGATGATAATGATGTAGTATTACAGAATAATGATATGCAGAGGTTTGGTAATTTAGAAGTAAGCCTTAGTTGATTAATTAGTTATAGGCGATATCATGTTGCAGGGCCTATGGCCAATGTTGTGAGATTGATGAGTTACTGTTACATTACTGTACAACTTAGTTGTTGATGGGATGATGTTAATTAGATTTTGTTTGATGAACTGCGATGATATATAATGTTTGATGAAGTATAATGTACAAATGATGTTTGATGATTTATGATGATACATGATGTTGATGAATTATGATGATGAAAGACGTTGAGATGCCTCTAATAATGGGCAGCTATTAAGATGTAGGCTTATGGCCAACGATGATGTTTGTGTTAAGATGTTGTTAATTATGGTGTTATCATTATATTCATGATTGTGTCGCATGCATTGCATTTCAAGATGGAGCTTATGCTCGTTAAGATGGCATGTATTGGCGAATATTAAGATGAAGGCTTATGCCTTGTTGATGCCTCTAGTTATTGGCAGATTTTTAAGATGGGAGTTCTGCTCCACTGGTACCACATGCATTTGCATAGTATTGAGTCGCATTATATTATTGCATAAAGAAGTTGTGTATTGATGTTGTGAATGTGTATTATTGTTACGATTATTGTTGATTATAAGATGAGAAATGGTGATGTTATGTGATCTAATTCAATATATTAATTATCATATGTTTTATTATATTGTTAGATATCTCACCCCTTCTGTTTGAATGTTGCCCTTATGTTGGTAACGTGCAGGTAATTGAGAGTGAAGGTTGTATACCTTCAATAGTTCGAGTCGGTGTCATTGCTCTGATATGTAACACTCGGGGGGATGAACTCTTGTTGCTTTTGATTGTTGATTATTTAGTTGTTTAACTTTAAGTTGATTATTATTATGTATGTGTTCTTTCAAAGTTGTTGTAATGAAGATAAAGATGTTATTAAGAATTATGCTGCGTAGATGTTAAATTGTTGATTTAAGAGGTTTAATTATTATGTTGATGGTTCACCCGAAGTTTTAAGTTGTTATGTATCCACGATGAACGCAATGAGTTTTTAATGATGAATTTCTGGCATCCTGATTCGTTTGCATGAATGATTTTATAACTCTGGTTTATTTATATAATTGTCGGGTAGAATTGGGGTGTTACAAAGTTGGTATCAGAGCAAAAGGTTGGTCCGTCCGACCTTATTGTCGAGTCGAAGTTGTCTAACAATCGAGTATTGTTAATTTGAGTTCTAACCGTTGTTTATGTTATAGTGATAAGTTGAGATGGTTGGAAGGAATGATGTTGCACTTGCTGTTGCTTTAGAAGTAATGGCTCATGCGATGGAGAATCATCCGAATGCTGACGGGAATGCTGGATCTCGTAGTTTGGCGACTTTCCAGAGAGAGAATCCTCCTACGTTCAAGGGAAAGTATGATCCTGACGGAGCATTGGATTGGTTGAAAGAGATTGAGAGAATGTTCTGTGTGATGGACTCCACTCCAGCGCAGAAGGTTCGATATGGTACTCATATGCTAGCAGTCGAGGCCGATGACTGGTGGCTAGAGACGTGCCAGAGGTTGGAAGCTGCAGGTGAGAATGTCACTTGGGCTGTGTTCCGTAGGGAATTTTTGAGGAAGTACTTTCCTGAAGATATTCGTGGTAAGAAGGAGATTGAATTCCTTGAGCTGAAGCAAGGGAATATGTCAATTGTTTAGTATGCTACAAAGTTTTCGGAGTTGGCTAAGTTTTATCCGCACTACACTGATGCAGATGCTGAGTTTTCGAAGTGTATCAAGTTTGAGAACGGGTTGCACCCGGAGATCAAGAAGGCAGTTGGATACCAGAAGATTCGTGTCTTTTCTTATTTGATTGATAGTTGCAGGATTTATGAAGAGGATAATTATGCTCATTACAAGATTATCAGTGAGAAGAGGGGTAAGCACCAACAGAATCGTGTTAAGCCTTATGATACCCCAACTGGTAAAGGTAAACAGAAAGTTGCTCAGTGTTGTACCCCAAAATTTGCCCTCCCATAATCTTCAAAGTTTTGCCTCAAAGGGTTCAAAGTCTACTCAAGGGCTACACAGTCAAACCATCCTCCTAAGCCAGTCAGACTAGGGTTTTGGTTCTTGCAAGGAAGTTGAAGTTTTCAAGGGCTCAATCAAGTCCCACATGCTCATATACAGTGTCAAGCATCCATATGTCAAGGTTCAAGACTCACAGCATCAAATTGCACAGTCAAAAATCCTAATTGCTCCACAGTCAACTGCAGGGGCAAAATGGTCATTTGACAGTCAAAAGTCAAAAATTTTGGTCAACATCTAATTTTGAAGCCACAATCCTCATTTGATCAATTCTTGATCATGATTTCACAAGCATGGCTCAAAAAGTCTCAAGATGCAAAAGTTTCTATTTTTGGACAGCTGAAAAGTCAACTGTAACTTGACCAAGGCATAACTTTTTCATGGTTCATCAGAAAAATCCCATCCAAAGCTCATTTTGAAGGGGATGACATTTCCTACAACTCATCTTCACATTCCAAGTCCAAGAAATGCTCTCACAAAAAGTTATCAATTTCAACATTATAGGTCATTTTCAAAAGTCAACAAAAAGGGACTTTAAGTCAAAGACCATAACTTGAGATTGGTAAATCAAAATGACATGGGACCAAAGACATTGGTTAGAGGACTTCAAGACCTTTCCAAAATGTCAAAGAACATGTTCATATGATCCAAATTAAGCAAGATATGCATTGGAGAAGTTGGGAAATTTTTGTGAAATAGCCAAAGTCAATTATCCTTGAAACTTAATTTTTGACAAAAGGGGCCCACTTTTTCCACTGGATTCAGCTTGGCCATGCTTCCCACGTGTCCCACAATTTATTTCAAGATTTAAAATTAATTTTTCCATTTTTATTTAATTTTATTTGATTTAATTCATTTTAAATCTTTAAAATTCAAATAAAAATCAAAGAAATTAATGGAGGGATATATTTTGTGATGATTAGCTTTGATACACCTTAAAACACATTCCAAATTCGTGCATGGCCTATTATGGGCATAAAAATTCAAAATTTCACAAATATGGCAAATGGTTCAATGTTGGTTATGGAGGAAATCAAGAACATAATTGCATAAGCTTAATGACCATTATTCTTATTGATACACTTTACATTACTATATATACAAGCCTTCCCAACCTCATTCAAAGAGGAGTGTGTGCAGAAACGGCCAAGAGCAAAACCAAAAATTATTCAAAAAGTGAGAGTTCTAAAACATAGTTGCGAGCATCTTCAAATCAAAACAAGCACGTGGCTAAAGCAACCTTTGCCAAGTCCTGAGGCTCATACCGCGCTGTAAGTTCTTCCCTGGTCCCACATAATTCTCATATCATTTTTGTTAACGCGTTCTTGTGCAGTTTCTCAAGTAGTTTCTACCATAAGCCTCACCCATCCAACAAGCCAAGTGTCATTGGAGGCAGATCTAAAGGCCCAAAACGCAAGAGTACTATGCTCTGGAGTCAAAGCATGCATAGGCCACCATGAAAAGTCAAACAAGGCTTCCTGCTAATGGGCCAAGATTCAACATCACACCCCCATTCCTGGCCCAATACCCCCTTCCATTTGGTTTATTTTTTCTTTTCATTTTTTTATTTTCCAATTTGATTTCTAACCTTTTTATTTTATTATTATTAACAAATTAATCAATTAACCCATTTTCATAAAAAAACCAAAAAATAGAATTACATCATTATTATTATTATTATTTTATTTTTGTAAATAAATCTTAAATAAATTAGTTATAGTTAGGCCATTTTAACTTTTTTTAAAATAACTAAAATAGCTTAGATTTAGGTTAACTTTTAATCTTGTTTCTTTTTATTTTTATTTTATTTCATAAAAACATAAAAACAAAAAAATATTTTCTTTTAATTAAATTAAATTAATTAGTTATTAATTAGCTTTAATTTCATTTTAATTACAAAAAAGACCCAAAAAAAAATCAATTTCTTTTCTTAAAAGGGTCAACACCCTTAGACATTCCCGATTAATTTATTCGCGCGCATTTACTTTATTTGATTATTATATAATTGCCTTCAAGAATGTAATAGTTAAATAGGTTTATCGCTTTATTTAATTTCCGTACTTATTTACTAAAAAACGGGTCTTTGTAATTTTTGGCGATGTATAGACCCGCACCTTGTAATAGCGTAGGATTTATGTTTCCGCAATTTACTTTCCGCACCCCTTAACTGCTAAACTTGCATGAAAGAATGTATGTAAATAAAAACAACTCGTAGCTCACTAATTACAAAGACAAACATTAACTGAAAACAACGCACAATGCACTCACCACTTCTAGGGTACGCCTCATTCGTTGCCTTCGAAATGTGGTCGTCAAGTATAGGACGTCTTAGCGGTCCTTATGTCCATGATCCAGTTGCCTCGAAACAGTTGCCTCGAAACAGTTGCCTCGAAACAGTTGCCTCGAAACAGTTGCCTCGAAACAGTTGCCTCGGATTAAAAAAAGGATCAAGGACATAAGGGTAGCTTCTAAGGTGTCCTAACTGTTACTTCGGTGACCACACTGTCCCTACAATCGAATTGACCCGAACACCTCCAACGGTGGTGCTACCTACCTCTCAATGGTGGGATGGCACTACCTAAAGGACACTTACACAGCTTAATTCCTTAGGGTAGGTAGATGACTCATGGATACTTGCTCTTTTCAAAAACAAACAACATACTTTTCACACCTTACACTTTCAAAAGCTTTCAAAACAAATTTTTCAAACACTCTTGAGGACAGATACAAGAGTTATTCAGAAATCTTTCAAAGAAACTTTTTTTCAAACCCACTCACATTTTAAAGCAAACATTTTGAAAACATAAGAGCAAGTATCTAAGAGTCCATGGATAACCATGGATAGAAAGGGTGCTAACACCTTCCCTTTCTATAAATCTATCTCCCGAACCGAGAAACATATCTCATAAGGAATTTTGCTGTGCTTTTGTCCTTTCCATGTTGGAGAAAATAAAAGACGATGGCGACTCTTGCTTTCGCGACATTTCGCGAACCAGCTAAAAAACAGTCAGTTCTATTTCCACCGGTCACAGAACTGGCGACTCTGCTGGGGACACTTAAAGTGAGGTGTACCTTAGGAATAGTTCATCATCATGTTTTCAATTGCTTGATCTGCTTGCTTTAATATTTTGGGCCTATCTTGGGAGTTTCATAGATCCTAACCCGGATTTGGGGGATACCTTCTTAGAAAGTAGCAACAAACTGTGAGGGAACTGTGTGGGGTATACCGACACGGTTGAAGCAGTTTGCTACGTTGATGTGGCACTTTGGTGAGTACCGGTAACCCTTGAGTCAAGTCAAGGAGAGTACGGGGCCGCCGCGTGGTGTCGTGAAGCATCAATTGACCTTAGGAACCTTAATTGAACCATCCTGGCCTCTTTAGGGGTAGTGAGATAACTGACTTTGGTGCAGTCCGAAGTTGGTTGATACTCGATACTACACTCATTGAGGGTTGTTTTCTTGGAATATTTTAGTCGCCAGTTCAGTGGCTAAATCAAAACAATGAACATAGAAAATAACCCAATGATATTGAGATCCTTAGAACCCGGTTACTTTTGATAGGACAGGTCTTAACCAACGAAACTGAAAGAGGGTAGTACCTGAACTTCATGCTGGCCTAAACTCTAAGGGCTGTCTTGTGTGACTTGTGTGCCTTCATACTTGAACTACTTGCATACTTGTTATCTAACAACACGAGTTTCCTTGCAGGTTTTGTTTACAGTCCTTAATCTGGACTCATAACAGGGTTTACTTACATCACTCCATGCATAGCATAACATCATACCATTGCATACATCCTACATAAGGACTAATCCATTTCAAGGATCTCAAGGGTTTGTGATGCAGGTCATGATGAATCAACAGGTCTAGCAAGAGGCAAAGGGGATTTATTTTCCTCTAGCCAAGGTTGTTCGGAGATCAAAACATGATGACTTGAGTCAGGGGCTATGACCCACTCGATATGGTGAGCCTTGACTCTTGAAGAAGGACTCTCAACAAAATGAAGTTCCTTCAATCAAGCTACAAAATTCAAAGTTCTAACAATCTTTCTTGTTTACCCCGCGAGATCCTTGAAAACATTGCATGCATACATACACCCTTGTTACAGGTCACTTACCTTCTTCGCTGTTTATTTCAGCAATGGCTTCCCAACAAGATAACCAGGGTCTTCATGCTCAAGAGACTCAGTTCAGGGAGATCTTCCTAAGCCTATCCAAGGGGCAGGAAGAGTTGAGGATACTCCTCATGGGGAATTTGGCCAAGAAAAGTCCCGAAGATGATGAGGACGAACGACTGAAACGTCTGCAAGTTGAGGTAGATACAATGAGAACCCAGATGCTGGGGCAAATGGCCCTTATCCAAGGTTTGGATCGGGAGCAAGAAGAGTTGAAAGCCATGGTCAACCAGCTTCGCCAAGAGAGATACAACATGAAGCAACCAGTCCAAGTTAGGGACCAGGTCATTGATCAGCTTCCAAGAGGACAAGAGTCTGGTATGGTGAAGAATAGACCTCACCAAATTACTGCTACTTCACAGGTCCAACCACAACCTCGCCCAGAGCAACGGGTTGATCAGAGCAAGCCAGACAAGCCTATGAGGCAATTTACCAAGCTCAACACGTCACTGTCTCAAGCTTTACAACATATGTTGAGGTTGAATTTGGTAACTCTAAGGGACCCTCCTAAGAACCCCAACAAGACACCTTCAAGGTATAACCCCAACGCCCACTGCGCTTATCATTCGGATAGCCCGGGGCATGCCACAAGCGACTGCTGGTCTCTGAAGAACAAGATCCAGGATCTGATTGATGAAGGAGCAGTGGAATTCACCCAAGATGGCCAGGCTGAGTTCTTCTACTATCCCTGCAAGATTCATCACTTGAAGTGACTAGTTCAAATTAGAAGACTTTTGTTCATTAGATTTTTCAAGTTGTAATTTTCTTTTGATTGTTCAAACAATTATTGTCATAGCAAACTTTATTACCTTATCAATGCATCGCATATGTCTGTTTTGAAGTAATTGTGTTCTCTATATTCAAAATTGCTTTTATTTTTTCTTGATGTTCAACTCTCGATTGAAAATTCTAAGCCTCTTGAGGGAGGATGACGAGAACGATACCACGACATCTACAGTATGCTTTTGAACAGACCCTGCTGATGAGGTACATGCATTGTTTCAATTCCTAAACACTGGAGTTATAAGGAAGATAATCCCTCGTCAACCCCTTTTGAGCCAAAGAAGTAGGAGTTTTTCTTTTCGAAAATTAAAACCCTTAATCATAACCTGGGGCAGGGTAGTTTTCTCAGTTGATCCAGGTGCACAATGAATGACATCAAAAGAGTCCTTCCGAAACAAAAGACAGTGATGGTTCCGAATAATCATAAGGACAGGCAGTCATTATCTCTCGGAAATAAAAGCCCATTAAGTCAAAACCTATGAAGGAGACTTACAAAACTGGAGCATCCCGCTGACTGTAATCACAAAAGAACAGTTCAGGCAAAAGACAGGGATAATAAAATCAAAAAGAAAGAGGTCATACAAACCCTCAACAACAAAAAGAAATGACTTCCTGTTCAAAATAAGTTGTCAACATCCGAACCATCACCATAATATCAGGACAAAGACTCAAACAAGGTCTAACGCGCGATTAGCTGAGTTTAGGTTTGAAGAACATCACAAAGAACGGGTGGGTACAAATAAAATTTGAGCCTTTATCCTTTGTTTCTTAAATAGTGAACCAGGCCACACTACAACCCTTAAAAGTCCTAGCTGAAGCATGGGTTAGTTCGAAAGCATACTGTTACCAAAGGTATCCTGACTCCTATAAGGCTCGCTGTAAAATCTTGAGTGGACATCACATTTTACAAAAAAATCACTTGTTTATTGAAAACCGCATTTTCAAAAAACATCAAGACAGACATAAGCTTTGCATTTTTAATATAACATTGTTTGCATATGACTATTTGTTTGAACAGCATAGAAATTCGCACGACGAATATCTAGTGAACAAAAGCCTTCTCAACAAAAAAGGTCATCTCAAATGGAAGAAGCACTTCCAATCAAGGGGCAGGGCATGATCATTGTCCATCATCTGAGGCAGTCCAGTCAAGATTCAGAGACTCTCTCAAATGCCTAATAGCCTGGGGCAAATCTCCGCCTGAGTCACCTGGGGCATTGGACATGAGTTCCATCTACGAATCTTGCCTGATCAAACATCTTCTGGTCGCATGGCAACACAACAACAGTGACAACTCCCTGCATTCTGAGAGCGTGGACATAGTCGAAAAATACTACGTATAATCAAAGACCCGCTAGGTTGACACACCTAGGCAAAAATAAGGGCTTCCCGGCGAACCAAAAGGGTTCGGGCAAAAGTAAGGGATGAAATGAAAAAATCTATACACCCAGCAAGTCGAAAACCTGAAAAGGCGGCTTTGGCAAAAAGGGGTATCCCGGTGGACTGAAAACCCGAAAGGGCGGTCCAGGAAAAAATTAGGGATCAAAGCGTACGACTATGTCCCGTCATCTCGTCACTGGCCTACCAGAAGAAGATTTGTCAATCAGCAGTTGTCAAACACCTCCACAGGTACCTTCTTCTCCCGCAGAAGTAGGGGCAATAAGAGTTGTCCAAACTGTACAAGTTACTTTGTCCTCCAGGTACCAAGATAGGTTCGGCTAAAGAATCTGACCAAGACATCTTCACTCCCCGCGGATTAAGACAAGATTCAGCAATACTCTCCCAAGCAGTTGGTCTCCCATCAACCCTAACAAGGTACAGTATCCCAAGCATGTCAGCAACACTCACCCTGAGCAGAGTTAATCTACTGTCAGCCTCAAGGAGTTGGGTTATCCTCCAGAAGATCTCAACATTCCCCAACGGAGTACACAAACATTCCTAGCAAGCATCCCCGGCAATCTTGATCTAAGATTGTTCCCCGGCGGTATACAGAACGTCCAGTGGAGCCACTTCCCCAGTGCAATCTCAAAAGTTTCCCCAGGAAAGTTCAATCAATCTCCCCAGTAGGAAGCTTATCCCCAGTAGATTCTGGAAGCTTATCACATGCAGAGTAGGAGAGCCTCTCCCCGACTTTATTCAGAAGGTTATTCCCCACCAAAGCTTATAACTGGGTTATCCTCAGCTAATTAACGGAAAGACCGTCCTCGGCGAAGTTCTTCCTATCCCCAGTGAAGTTCATCAGATCTTCCAACAGAACTCATCAGTAGAATCCCCAACGGAGTTATCATCAAAACCTCAGCGAAGTATCTCTTCCTACAGAGTAATTCCCCGCAGAGTAATCTCTCCAATAGGTTTATTCCCCGACGGAGTCATCTTCTCCTACCGGTTTATTCTTGCAACCATTATCCCCAAATGAAACAAAGAACGCTACTCTTCCAACATCAGCCTAGGATTCAGCTCCCGGCATTCGTCAAGGATTTATTTTCCTAGACGAAAATACATTCATAAACATCACATTGTCATACATTATGATACATGCATACACGCATCATATCACCCCAATCTCATTTATTTTTGAGAACATCATGACATCATGCATGTCATACATTATGACATTGCATATAACTAAGTCGTTACTTTTTCAGGAAAGAACGATCAACAGATAAAAGTCTTTACCTTTTGAGGTAGAAGACGTCCAAGATTCCTTCATCATTCTACTGAGGTTGTAGTCGCCTAAGATTCTCTCATCGTCCCGTTGAGGTAGTAATCATCCAAGGTTCTCTCATCGTCTTGTTGAGGTAGTAATCGTCCAAGGTTCTCTCATTGTCCCGTTGAGGTAGTAATCGTCCAAGGTTCTCTCATTGTCCCGTTGAGGTAGTAATCGTCCAAGGTTCTCTCATCGTCCCGTTGAGGTAGTAATCGTCTAAGGTTCTCTCATCGTCCCGTTGAGGTAGTAATCGTCCGAGGTTCTCTCATCGTCCCGTTGAGGTAGTAATCGTCCAAGGTTCTCTAATCGTCCCGTTGAGGTAGTCATTGTCCAAGGTTCTCTCATCGTCCCGTTGAGGTAGTAATCGTCCAAGGTTCTCTCATCGTCCCGTTGAGGTAGTAATCGTCCAAGGTTCTCTCATCGTCCCGTTGAGGTAGTAATCGTCCAAGGTTCTCTCATCGTCCCGTTGAGGTAGTAATCATCCAAGGTTCTCTCATCGTCCCGTTGAGGTAGTAATCGTCCAAGGTTCTCTCATTGTCCCGTTGAGGTAGTAATCATCCAAGGTTCTCTCATCGTCTCGTTGAGGTAGTAATCGTCCAAGGTTATCTCATCGTCCCGTTGAGGTAGTAATCGTCCAAGGTTCTCTCATCGTCCCGTTGAGGTAGTAATCGTCCAAGGTTCTCTCATCGTCCCATTGAGGTAGTAATCATCCAAGGTTCTCTCGTCATTCCGTTGAGGTAGTAATCATCCAAGGTTCTCTCATCGTCCCGTTGAGGTAGTAATCGTCCAAGGTTCTCTCATCGTTCTGTTGAGGTAGTAATCGTCCAAGGTTCTCTCATCGTCCCGTTAAGGTAGTAATCGTCCAAGGTTCTCTCATCGTCCTGTTGAGGTAGTAATCGTCCAATGTTCTCTCATCGTCCCGTTGAGGTAGTAATCGTCCCTATTCATTCATCAAAAACCTTTTGAAGTTCTAGATCCGATTCCTGTATCCTGCCAGGGCGTATCTGTTGACGACTATTTCCGGACTCGATTCCTGTATCCTGCCAGGGCACGTCTGAAGAGTTTGAAGATCTGATTCCTGTATCCAGCCAGGGCGTATCTGTTGACGACTATTTCCAGACTCGATTCCTGTATCCTACCAGGGCACGTCTGAAGAGTTTGAAGATCCGATTCCTGTATCCAGCCAGGGCGTATCTGTTGACGACTATTTCCATACTTGATTCCTGTATCTTGCCAGGGCACGTCTGAAGAGTTTGAAGATCCGATTCCTGTATCCTGCCAGGGCGTATCTTTTGACGACTATTTCCCGACTCGATTCCTGTATCTTGCCAGGGCACGTCTGAAGAGTTTGAAGATCCGATTCTTGTATCCTGCCAAGGCGTATCTGTTGACGACTATTTCCAGACTCGATTCCTGTATCCTGCCAGGGCACGTCTGAAGAGTTTGAAGATCCGATTCCTGTATCCTTCCAGGGTGTATCTGTTGACGACTATTTTCCAGACTCGATTCTTGTATCTTTCCAGGGCACGTCTAAAGAGTTTGAAGATCCGGTTCCTGTATCCTGCCAGGGTGTATCTGTTGACGACTATTTTCCAGACTCGATTCCTGTATCCTGCCAGGGCACGTCTGAAGAGTTTGAAGATCCGATTCCTGTATCCAGCCAGGGCGTATCTGTTGACGACTATTTCCAGACTTGATTCTTGTATCTTTCCAGGGCACGTCTGAAGAGTTTGAAGATCTGATTCCTGTATCCTACCAGGGCGTATCTGTTGACGACTATTTCCAGATTCGATTCCTGTAACCAGCCAGGGCACGTCTGAAGAGATTGTAGATTCGATACCTGTATCCAGCCAGGGCACGTCTGCATGAAAAGTTTGAAGATCAACACCTGTAACAGGCCAGGTAATTATCTTTCTTTCTCAGGTACGCAAGTTCTCGCTAAGGAATCTCTTACGCGATCGACACCTAGATGGCATCTATAAGCCCATCCTCCCATTACAGTTCCAAATGGCATCTATAAGCCCATTCCCGACAAGGTTCTGTCACATCTCCAGATGGCATCTATAAGCCCATCCTCCTACCCATCATCTCTCCAAATGGCATCTGTAAGCCCATTCCCTACACCGCACTGCTGATACTCTACTATGTGAGTGCAAATTTCTAGGCACTCTGGTGTTCAATCATCTTCCACCCTCGGATCACGAAAGGCACACAAGCCAATCTACATCCTCAGGTCTAAGAAGATTGAACAGGGGCAACTGTTGTACCCCAAAATTTGCCCTCCCATAATCTTCAAAGTTTTGCCTCAAAGGGTTCAAAGTCTACTCAAGGGCTACACAGTCAAACCATCCTCCTAAGCAAGTCAGACTAGGGTTTTGGTTCTTGCAAGGAAGTTGAAGTTTTCAAGGGCTCAATCAAGTCCCACATGCTCATATACAGTGTCAAGCATCCATATGTCAAGTTTCAAGACTCACAGCATCAAATTGCACAGTCAAAAATCCTAATTGCTCCACAGTCAACTGCAGGGGCAAAATGGTCATTTGACAGTCAAAAGTCACAATTTTTGGTCAACATCTTATTTTGAAGCCACAATCCTCATTTGATCAATTCTTGATCATGATTTCACAAGCATGGCTCAAAAAGTCTCAAGATGAAAAAGTTTCTATTTTTGGACAGTTGAAAAGTCAACTGTAACTTGACCAAGGCATAACTTTTTTATGGTTCATCAGAAAAATCCCATCCAAAGCTCATTTTGAAGGGGATGACATTTCCTACAACTCATCTTCACATTCCAAGTCCAAGAAATGCTCTCACAAAAAGTTATCAATTTCAACATTATAGGTCATTTTCAAAAGTCAACAAAAAGGGACTTTAAGTCAAAGAAAATAACTTGAGATTGGTAAATCAAAATGACATGGGACAAAAGACATTGGTTAGAGGACTTCAAGACCTTTCCAAAATGTCCAAGAACATGTTCATATGATCAAAATTGAGCAAGATATGCATTGGAGAAGTTGGGAAATTTTTGTGAAATGGCCAAAGTCAATTATCCTTGAAACTTCATTTTTGACAAAAGGGGCCCACTTTTTCCACTTGATTCAGCTTGGCCATGCTTCCCACGTGTCCCACAATTTATTTCAAGATTTAAAATTAATTTTTCCATTTTTATTTAATTTTATTTGATTTAATTCATTTTAAATCTTTAAAATTCAAATAAAAATCAAAGAAATTAATGGAGGGATATATTTTGTGATGATTAGCTTTGATACACCTTAAAACACATTCCAAATTCGTGCATGGCCTATTATGGGCATAAAAATTCAAAATTTCACAAATATGGCAAATGGTTCAATGTTGGTTATGGAGGAAATCAAGAACATAATTGCATAAGCTTAATGACCATTATTCTTATTGATACACTTTACATTACTATATATACAAGCCTTCCCAACCTCATTCAAAGAGGAGTGTGTGCAGAAACGGCCAAGAGCAAAACCAAAAATTATTCAAAAAGTGAGAGTTCTAAAACATAGTTGCGAGCATCTTCAAATCAAAACAAGCACGTGGCTAAAGCAACCTTTGCCAAGTCCTGAGGCTCATACCGCGCTGTAAGTTCTTCCCAGGTCCCACATAATTCTCATATCATTTTTGTTAACGTGTTCTTGTGCAGTTTCTCAAGTAGTTTCCACCATAAGCCTCACCCATCCAACAAGCCAAGTGTCATTGGAGGCAGATCTAAAGGCCCAAAACGCAAGAGTACTATGCTCTGGAGTCAAAGCATGCATAGGCCACCATGAAAAGTCAAATAAGGCTTTCTGCTAATGGGCCAAGATTCAACATCACACCCCCATTCCTGGCCCAATACCCCTTCCATTTGGTTTATTTTTTCTTTTCATTTTTTTATTTTCCAATTTGATTTCTAACCTTTTTATTTTATTATTATTAACAAATTAATCAATTAACCCATTTTCATAAAAAAAACAAAAAATAGAATTACATCATTATTATTATTATTATTTTATTTTTGTAAATAAATCTTAAATAAATTAGTTATAGTTAGGCCATTTTAACTTTTTTTAAAAATAACTAAAATAGCTTAGATTTAGGTTAACTTTTAATCTTGTTTCTTTTTATTTTTATTTTATTTCATAAAAACATAAAAACAAAAAAATATTTTCTTTTAATTAAATTAAATTAATTAGTTATTAATTAGCTTTAATTTCATTTTAATTACAAAAAAGACCAAAAAAAATCAATTTCTTTTCTTAAAAGGGTCAACACCCTTAGACATTCCCGATTAATTTATTCGCGCACATTTACTTTATTTGATTATTATGTAATTGCCTTCAAGAATGTAATAGTTAAATAGGTTTATCGCTTTATTTAATTTCCGTACTTATTTACTAAAAAACGGGTCTTTGTAATTTTTGGTGATGTATAGACCCGCGCCTTGTAATAGCGTAGGATTTATGTTTCCTCAATTTACTTTCCGCACCCCTTAACTGCTAAACTTGCATGAAAGAATGTATGTAAATAAAAACAACTCGTAGCTCACTAATTACAAAGACAAACATTAACTGAAAACAACGCACAATGCACTCACCACTTCTAGGGTACGCCTCATTCGTTGCCTTCGAAACGTGGTTGTCAAGTATAGGACGTCTTAGCGGTCCTTATGTCCATGATCCAGTTGCCTCGAAACAGTTGCCTCAAAACAGTTGCCTCGAAACAGTTGCCTCGGAACAGTTGCCTCGAAACGGTTGCCTCGGATTAAAAAAAGGATCAAGGATATAAGGGTAGCTTCTAAGGTGTCCTAACTGTTGCTTCGGTGACCACACTGTCCCTACAATCGAATTGACCCAAACACCTCCAACGGTGGTGCTACCTACCTCTCAATGGTGGGATGGCACTACCTAAAGGACACTTACACAGCTTAATTCCTTAGGGTAGGTAGATGACTCATGGATACTTGCTCTTTTCAAAAACAAACAACATACTTTTCACACCTTACACTTTCAAAAGCTTTCAAAACAAATTTTTCAAACACTCTTGAGGACAGATACAAGAGTTATTCAGAAATCTTTCAAAGAAACTTTTTTTCAAACCTACTCAGATTTTAAAGCAAACATTTTGAAAACATAAGAGCAAGTATCTAAGAGCCCATGGATAACCATGGATAGAAAGGGTGCTAACACCCTCCATTTCTATAAATCTACCTCCCGAACCGAGAAACATATCTCATAAGGAATTTTGCTGTGCTTTTGTCCTTTCCATGTTGGAGAAAATAAAAGACGGTGGCGACTCTTGCTTCCGCGACATTTCGCGAACCAGCTAAAAAATAGTCAGTTCTATTTCCACCGGTCACACTCAGGGTCAGAGGACTAGTGGGAGAGATGCTCCTGCTGGTGTGGTTTGTTTTAAATGTGGGAAACCTGTGCATAAGAGCAATGTGTGTACTAATGAAGTAAATAGGTGTTTCTGTTGTGGTAAGAACAGACATGTTGTATCTGAGTGCAAGCATAAGGATGTAATTTGTTTCAATTATAGTGAAGAAGGGCACATTGGTAGTCAGTGTCAGAAACCAAAGAGGGCTCAGACAAGTGGTAAAGTGTTCGCTTTGGTTGAGGATCAGATAGCTATTGAGGACAGACTTACCAGAGGTACATGTTTCATTAATAGTACTCCTTTAATTACTATTATTGATACCAGTGCTACTCATTGTTTTATTGCTGTTGATTGTGTTGAAAGATTGGGTCTTATGTTGTCTTCTATGAATGGGGAAATGGTCGTCGATACTCCATCCAAGGGGTCAGTGACTACTTCTTTTGTGTGTTTGAAGTGTCCCTTGTCGATCTTCGACAGAGACTTTGTTGTTGATTTGGTTTGTTTACCGTTAAGAGGTTTGGATGTGATTTTGGGTATGAACTGGTTAGAGCATAAATGTGTTCATATTAATCGTTATGACAAGTCTGTAAGGTTTTCTACTCCTGAAGAAGAGGAAGGTAGTCTGTTATCTGCTAAGCAGTTAAGGAAGTTGATGCAAGAGGAAACACATATGTTCTCGTTGATGGTGTCACTATCTGTAGGGACTCAAGCTATATTTGAGGAATTACGGGTGGTGTGTGAATTTCTTGAAGTTTTCCCCGATTAGATTCCTGATGTACCGTCGGAGAGGGAAGTTGAATTTGCAATTGATCTTGTACCTGGTACTAGACCTGTGTCTATGGCACCATACAGGATGTCTGAATCTGAATTGTCTGAGTTAAAGAAGCAATTGGAGGAGTTACTTGAAAATAAGTTTGAAAGACCAAGTGTATCACTGTGGGGAGCTCCATTGTTATTGGTAAAGAAGAAATATGGAAGTATGATGCTTTGTGTTGATTATAGACAATTGAATAAAGTGACGATTAAGAATAATTATCCGCTTCCAAAGATAGATGACTTGATGGACCAATTGGTGGATGCTCGTGTGTTTAGTAAGATTTATTTGAGGTCGGGTTACCATCATATTAAAGTGAAGGATGAAGATATATAGAAGATGGCTTTCAGAATGCGTTATGGACATTATGAGTATTCGGTGATGCCTTTTGGTGTTACTAATGCGCCGGGAGTATTCATGGAATATATGAATCATATCTTTCATACTTATTAAGATAGGTTTGTAGTGGTGTTCATTGATGATATTTTGATTTACTCTAAGTCAGAAGAAGAGCATGCAAAACACTTAAGAATAGTATTACAAGTTTTGAAAGAGAAGCAGTTGTATGTGAAGTTGTCCAAGTGTGAATTCTGGTTAAAGGAGGTTAGTTTTGTTGGTCATGTGATTTCAGGTAGTGGCATTGCTGTAGATCCATCGAAGGTTGATGTTGTGCTGCAATGGGAAACTCCGAAGTTAGCTACTGAGATTAGAAGCTTTTTGGGATTAGCTTGTTATTATAGAAGGTTTATCAAAGGTTTTTCTAAGTTGGCACTTTCGTTGACTAAGTTGACTTGTAAAGGTAGAGCTTTCATGTGGGATGTTCAGTGCGAAGAAAGTTTTACAAAATTGAAGAAGAGGTTGACGTCAGCTCCGATTTTGACATTACCTAATCCAGGAGATCCTTTTGTGGTATATTGTGATGCTTCTAAGATGGGTTTAGGAGGTGTGCTTATGCAGAATGGTAAGGTAGTTGCTTATGCGCCAAGGCAGTTGAGGACTCATGAGATGAACTATCCTATGCATGATTTAGAGTTTGCTGCAGTTGTCTTTGTGTTGAAGATTTGGAGGCATTATCTTTATGGTTCTATATTTGAAGTGTTTAGTGACCATAAGAGCTTAAAGTATTTATTCGATCAGAAGGTGTTGAATATGAGGCAACGGAGATGCTTGGAATTGTTAAAGGATTATGATTTCAATTAGAATTATCATCCAGGAAAGGCGAATATGGTAGCTGATGCGTTGATTCGAAATACTTTACATATGTCGGCAATGATGGTTAAAGAATTAGAATTAATTGAGAAGTTCAGAGATATGAGCTTAGTTTGCGAGGTTACGCCGCGGAGTGTTATGTTGGGTATGTTGAAGATTAATAATGAATTTCTAGACAGTATCAGAGAAGCTCAGAAGTTGGATGTGAAACTGGTGGATTTGATGGTTGGGATCGATCAGTCTGAGAATAATGATTTTAAGCTAGATGCGCAAGGTGTGTTGATATTTCGTAACCGGATTTGTATTCCTGACGATGCTGTGAAGAAGAAAGTGATACTTGAAGAGAGTCATAGAAGTAAGTTGAGTATTCATCCAGGAGCTACAAAGATGTATCAAGATTTGGAAGGTTTGTTTTGGTGTCCTAGAATGAAGAGTGATGTGGCTCGGTTTGTGTATGCATGTTTGACTTGTCAGAAGTCGAAAGTTGAACATCAGAAGCCTGCGGGATTGATGAAACCATTAGATGTTCCAGAATGGAAATGGGATAGCATTTCAATGGACTTTGTGACGGGGTTACCTAATACTATAAGAGGACATGATTCTATTTGGGTGATTGTTGATAGGCTTACGAAGTAGACTCATTTTATTCATATTAACATCAGTTTTCCAGTGTCGAAGTTCGCTAAGATTTACACTAGTGTGATTGTGAAGTTGCATGGTGTTCCTTTGTGTATTGTGTCAGATAGAGATCCAAGATTTACTTCTGATTTTTGGAAGAGTTTGCAAGAAGCGTTGGGTTCTAAGTTGAGGTTAAGTTCAACGTATCATCCTCCGACAGATGGTCAGACTGAACGGAAGATTCAATCGTTGGAAGACTTGCTGAGGGCATGTGTTCTTAGGCAGGGAGGTTCGTGGGATACTTATCTTCCGTTGATAGAGTTCACTTATAATAACAGTTACCATTCCAGTATTGGGATGGCACCTTTTGAAGCGTTGTATGGTCAGAAATGTAGAGCTCCTTTATGTTGGCATGAATCTGGTGAAAGTGTAGTACTTGGGCCTGAACTTGTTCGTGAGAATACTGAGAAGGTGAAGTTGATTCGAGAAAAGATGAAAGCTTCCCAAAGTAGACAGAAGAGTTATCATGACAAGCGAAGGAAAGATTTAGAATTTCAAGTTGGTGACCATGTGTTTTTAAGAGTTACACATGTGAATGGTGTTGGGCGAGCATTGAAGTCTAAGAAGCTCACTTCTCGTTTTATTGGACCATATCAGATTTCAGAGAGAGTGGGGAATGTTGCTTATAGAGTGGATTTACCGCCTAATCTTTCGAATTTACATGATGTGTGTTGTACCCCAAAATTTTCCCTCTCATTTCTCAAAATATCCCCATGGACCCTCAGGTTTGTTCCCATCCAATTTCAAGCCTTGAATTACAAATTTTCCAAGAAAATCATTCACAAGGGCAAAATTGTCATTTGCATACTAAAAGTCAAACTTTGACTTTTGGATCAAAATCAAGTTTCAAGAATCATATTTAATCAAGACATGTTGGAATGTGAGATTTGTTTCATCAAGATATTCAAAAGTCAAAATTACTTTGGAAAAGTCAAATTTCTAAATAGTTAGAATTTTTTCTAAGTGTTTAAGAAATATGACAAGCTCAGAACTTCTGATCATATTATCACCATGATGCAAGCTGATTCTGGGAGAACTTCTGACACAAAAGGTATAGATTTCAATAAGATCTAAAACATTGCAGAATAAAACTTCTTTTAGAAATGTTGAGATTTCAAGTTATACATCCTCAAAGGCACGTCTCTGAAGCTTAGGCATTTAGCAAATTCTGAGCATTTTCAAGTCAGAAGTTGTCTACAACTTCTGGGCCAGTTTCCACGTAGGTTCAGTCAGAAGTTGCAAGAGCAATTCAAAGAAGGTTTACAAGGCGTGTTGCAAGCTTCCTGGAAAGTCTGAGAGCTCCTTCAGAACATGCTGGAGCAAGGAGATACAAAGATCAGAAGTTGGATGTCTATTCTAAGTTACGCTAAAGTTGAACTTCTGATCCAAAATTAAGCAATGATGCAGAATCTTACATTGCAGGATTTCTGGTTTGATAAATCTCATCATCATTTAATGCTCACAACCACTTTTGGGTCTTTATCCAAAGGATTTCCCCACGTGTGGCATAGAAGTACCATTACTGTCTTGGAAAAGCAAACTTTTGTACAAACGTGTGTTGAGACCATGCATTGCTTTTGCTTTTGAGGTTACCTTTCCTTAATTCCTGCTTACAAATTCGGCTTAGGCGCGGCTAAAGCTACTACCCACCATACCTATTTGAACTTACTTCAAGAACAAGTCAGCTCCTAGCATATGATGGTGGTACCCCTTGACCTCTCCAAGCGACTAAACCTTTGCCTATAAATTGGACTTCATTGGCAACTGTAAAAAGGTCGAAAATTGGAGAAAGAAAAATCCTTGAACCCCTGCTAAAATTCCAAGAATCCAAAACTGCAAACACAAAATACAAAACTTGTTAGCTTTTGATTTCTTGCATTCAAACTCCATTTTTCCTCAAGTGTTTCTTGACCAAAACCATCCATACAGTTTCTAATTTACATATTAGAAGCTATCCTAACTCCAGTGTTCATACTGTAACACACTCTCCATCCACATCCACCTCAAAGAAGTCAGAACTTTGCCCATTAGCTGTTCTAGAATTTTCTAACCATTCGTAGCCCAAGTTGAAAGTTTCTAGCCTACTGAACACGTGAAGAAGCTGTTCAAAACATCACCAGCATTCTAAACCAGACTCCAGCTCATAGAGTATTTTCCAGCTGTAAGGTAAGCTTCTACTGACTCTCATCATATTACTTAGGCATTTTTAGACTTGCATGTTCAAAACACAATGTAGACATCCTGATTCTGATGATGTATATATTCTGAGGTTTCATGTATTTTCCTGCCTAAGTAGAGAGAATTTCAGTTTAGAACTTCTTGAAGAAATTAGGACTCAGAATTAGGATTAGCAAATTCATGCTTATAGTTCTGATATCTCTTATTTCTGAAACATTACGAAACCTACCATAACTGCTATATGCGCATTTTCTGTTTTGTTAAGAAATGACTAAGTTATAGATGCTCTTACTAGTATGGAGAGGGAGACGGAGCTCTACCAGCGGTATCAGAACTTCTAAAATCTCTTTTGTTCCCAGCGGACCCAGAACTTCTGACATTCCCTATTTTGGCTAACATTTTATCTCTGTCTTGCAGCATGCCAGAGTCAGAACTTCTGATTTCTTTCATTTCAGCAATACGCTAATTCTATTTTATTTCTCCTTACTGTTTTTGCCATCACTTCTATTTTCACTAATCAAAAACACCAAAAATATTTCATATTCACATGTTTTATTTTATTTCTTCTAGCATAAAAAGATCAAAATATCTTCTTAAGCAAACTTATTTCTTTACTTAAACAAAACA
Organism: Vicia faba; assembly: GCA_948472305.1. Taxonomy (NCBI): domain Eukaryota; kingdom Viridiplantae; phylum Streptophyta; class Magnoliopsida; order Fabales; family Fabaceae; genus Vicia; species Vicia faba. The sequence continues at coordinate 783,943,682 of OX451736.1, forward strand.
AGTCCATTTTACATTTCTTGTACATTCGTATCCATTCAATATGGTTGTAATAGGCTAATCAGGTTTATTTTCTTGCAATCCCCATTCATAATTTGTACACCCCCCTCCCACAAGTATTGTAATAGCGTAGTAACTTTAAATTCTGTAATTTATCGCTTTATATACAAAATGCTAGTAATTAAGGTTTGTATGGAAATACTAAAACCAATACTTAGAAAACCCTAATTCAAGACAAAATCAAGCATGAAAACAATACACTATAACACAAGCCCCCCTAGGGTAAATCCACTTGGTTGCCTTTACAAAATGGCCATATTACGCATGTGAGGTATCTTAGCAAAAACAAGCAAAAAATTATAAGATCATAGTCCCTTGATGACGCTATCTAAGTTGCCTTTCAAATGATCTTAGTCCCTAAAAGATAATGCTAAGATACCTTACAACATTTCTAATCATGGTTATACGATGACCCACGTTCGTCCCGTTTACATCCAAAGATAGGGTTGCATACCAAATCAATGGTAAGACAACAATGTAAAAGGAAAAGAAAATGAACAAGAAAGACTTTTGAGTAGGTAGAATGCTCCTAATTACTTGCTCAACTTCAAACAAAACATCCTTGCTATTTTCAAAACAAACACCTACACTTTCAAACATCTTACAAACTTGAAAACATTTTCAAAAGATCAACACTTTATATACATTCTTATGAACGAGAATCATTACAAAGTTTGCCTAAACAAAGGTCTCTTTACAAAATACTTTCAAAAAACCACACGAAGCACAATTTCAAACAAAAGCAAGTGATCTAGCAAGTAACTAAGAACCCGTGGAAAACCATGTGTAGTTGTTTAGGTATTGGCTTGCATTTTTGGTAAAACCCAAGTGTATGTGTGAATGTCATGACTGATGTCATAACATTCTAGTTTAGTTTGTACTGATTCATTAGGTACCTTTGCAGAAAAATATTGTCATTCAGGTACTGATGTTTATAAGTGTGTACCTGAGCATTCTGCAAAATGATCACATTTTCCTAAATCAGTAGACAGGTTTTTTCAGATGTCATAACAGATGTTAAGACATCCTGTTCTGAACTAACAGGTATGCAGGTTGGTTAATTCTGAGTTTTTTCAGGAAAATAACTCAGTCTTTCCAGAACAGAATCCTGCGTTTTCTTTGGGTTAACCTAGCTCAACCCTAACCTGGTTAATAAAGTCCTGTGACCTAGTCTTAAGGTCAAACGGAATTAACCCTAGGTTTTTGTGGAAACCCTAACTGAAGTTGCAGCTGCTATATATTCAACAGAGCTGCTGTTTTGCAAGTAATCCCTTTTTGGTCAAAAGATCATTTGTAAACTGTATAGGTTTAATTATTGTACTTCAAGCAATTATCATTGTGATAAGTGACTTGGAATAGGTTTTTAATTGTAAGGGTTGTGTAGCACTCAAAGCTTTAAAGCAAGAGTGTTTGAATGTTTCTTGACTAAAGCTGTGAAGCAGAGTCAAGTTAGTTGTGTGTATCACTCAAAGCTGTGAAGCAAGAGTGGTTGTGGTGCTTGATTAAAAAGCTGTGAAGCTTAATCAAGTGTATGTTTTTGAAGAGTGTCTTCATCAATTCATTAGTCAAATTGTTTTATGTATCACTGCTGTGATTGAGGGGGAGTGAGTAAGAACTCAGGTTTAAGTTGTACTTAGGTTGAAATTGCATTGGGTAGGTCTTAAGTGAAAGAGATAAACTGGTTGGTTTATTCCTGAATTAACATCTCTTATAGTGGATTTCCTCCCTGGCTTGGTAGCCCCCAGAGTAGGTGTTGTTGCACACTGAACTGGGTAAACAATTGACTGTGTTCTTTATTGTTTTTGTATTTACTGTCATATAGTAAGTCAGATACGATGTCATAACATTGAACGTGACATTGAGTATCTGCAGCCATAATTTCAATTGGCATCAGAGCAGGCACCCTGCCTGTATTACTGGGTGAGATCTAGGGATATCACTTTCTGGCACTATGGACAAAGAAGGAGTTTTTGGAAATAGACCACCCATTTTGGATGGAACTAATTATGACTACTGGAAACCTTGTATGATTGCCTTCTTAAAATCTCTGGACAAAAAGGCTTGGAGAGCTGCTGACAAAGGATGGATCCATCCCACCATAACTGAGAAAGATGGGACAATCAGTCTGAAGCCTGAGGAAGATTGGAGTAAAGAAGAAGATGAGTTAGCCCTGGGAAATTCCAAAGCTTTAAATGCCTTGTTCAATGGAATTGATAGAAACATTTTCAGACTAGTACATCAATATGAACTGGCCAAGGAAGTTTGGGACACTCTCAAAACTACTCATGAGGGCACTTCCAAAGTAAAAATGTCAAGGCTTCAGATGTTGACTACCAAGTTTGAGAATCTAAAAATGATGGAAGATGAAACCATTCATGAGTTTCACATGAACATTTTGGAGATTGCCAACACCTCAGGAGCACTGGGAGAAAAGATGTCAGAAGAAAAACTGGTGAGGAAGATTCTCAGATCCTTGCCTAAAAGATTTGCAATGAAGGTAACTGCCATAGAGGAAGCCCAGGACATCAGCAAGTTGAAAGTGGATGAACTTATTGGGTCTCTTCAGACTTTTGAGATGGGGATCACTAATAATGGTGACAAGAAGAACAAGAACATAACACTTGTATCCAACACTGATGTTGAAAACAAGGAGGATGAAGAAGAAAATATTTCAGAAGCTATTGCCATGCTTGGAAGACAGTTCAACAAGCTCATCAAAAGAATGGATCCAAAGTCAAGGTCTAATGTTCATAACATTCCCTCTGACATTGACAGTTCCAGCAGAAGACCAAGGTCAGAAGAAAAGGGAAACCAAGGCAGAGGTATTCAATGCCATGGCTGTGAAGGATATGGACATATTCGAGCTGAATGTCCTACCTTTCTTAAGAAACAAAAGAAAGGAATGACTGTTACTTGGTCTGACTATGATTCAGAAAGTAATTCTGAAGAAGAATCTGCCAAACTAGTTACTGCTCTAACTAGTGTTTGTACCTCTGAAAGTGACACTAGTGATGAAGAAGTGACATTTGAAGAACTGGCTGATACCTACAAGAAATTGTGTATCAGAAGTGCTGAAGTCTGTGTGCAGAATGAGAAACAATCAAAACTCATTATAAAGCTGGAGGCTGAAAAAAAGGCAGATCTTGAAACTATAAGTCACCTAGAAGGGGAAGTTCAATTACTGAACTCACAACTGAACCAAATGACAAAATCTGTCAAGATGTTGACCAATGGATCAGATAAATTGGAAGAGATTCTTCAAGTTGGACAAAATGTGGGAAACAAATCTGGTCTAGGATTTGTGGAAGCTAAGAAATCTGGTGCAGACAAGAAGATCAGGCATGTTAAACAATTGTCAAAGCAGATGTCTCAACACAACTCTCAACATCAGAAATACATGAAGAAAAAATACCAAAGATGGAGATGTCATCATTGTGGGAGGTATGGACACATAAAGCCCTTCTGCTTCAAATTGCATGGATACCCTAATCAAAACTCAGGTGCTAAACCTAAGCCAAAAAGGGTACCACATACTCCTCATTGGAAGAAAAAGGCTACTGCCCTGATAGCCCATACTTCCCTGAGAGTGTCTGCAAAGGAAGGCTGGTACTTTGACAGTGGATGTTCCAGACACATGACTGGAATCAAAAACCTCCTCATAATGTTAAGCCTCACACCACCAGTTGTGTGACCTTTGGAGATGGTGCTAAAGGTGAAATCAAAGGAGTTGGTGATTTGGACTGCCCTGGAGTTCCAAGTCTGAATGAAGTTCTGCTGGTAAAAGGGCTGACTGCTAATCTCATTAGTATCAGTCAATTATGTGATCTAGGATTCAAGGTCAACTTCTCAAAATCTGAATGTCTAGTAATTAATGAAAAACTAGAAGTTGTAATGAAAGGAATCAGATCCAAATATAACTGCTACTTGTGGCAGCCTGAGGACACTGATAACTCCACTATGTGTCCAATTACCAAAGAAGAAAAAGAGATGAAACTTTGGCAGCATAAGCTTGGTCATCTTCATCTAAGAAGAATGAAAAGAGCTATCTCTATGGAAGCAGTCAGAAGGACTCCAAAACTACAGGTTGATAATGTCTATGATGTGGCAAATAAACTTGAAGAAGGATGTGTTGTCAGAACCATAAGTTATCATGACAAGGATGTTGGAAATAACAAGTCTAATAAATTCTGTTTCCCTGAAGAAATGAGGCTTGAAGTCTCCTCTCCTATAACTCTCCATCAAAATGGACTGGACAAAAAGAAAATCATTCAAGAATCAACCAGAACTATGATTCATATCAAAAGAATGCCTTCCCAACTCTGTGCGGAAATAGTTGCTGCTAGGAATAACTGTTCTCAAAATATCTGGTCAAAATTAGATGCTCACTGAGTATAATGTCTCACAAGATGTTGTGACATTGTGTTGTGACAATCTGAATACAATCAATATTTCCATGAACCCTATTCAGCATAACAGGAACAAGCACAATGACTTTGTAGAGAAGAAGTCATTTAAACTGGAACATGGTATCTTTAAGCTTCAGCTGACTGATTCTTCTACCAAGGCTCTTGTTGGAAATAAACTTGAAAACTTGAGGGGCAGGTTGGGTATTTACCAACATGAGAAATTATAGCAATTAATTTTTCTTAAAACAAGGGTTGAATGAGTTAATTTTATTAAGTCTATTTTTAGTGGGTTAATCATATGTTTTCCCAATTCTTTCAAAATCCTTAAGAAGTTGAAAAGACTCTCTTTTGCCTCCTACCTCTCTCGTCTTTGCAACCTGTTCCCTCCTCTCAATCAAAGTTTTTTCTCAAATTGCTACTGGTACTCAAAGTCAATCAAAATGTCTCAGACATCATCTTCAACCAAGGCGACTTCATCATCCTCATCATCTTCATCATCTGACCAAGACTCTAGAGCAATCACCACATGCATAGAATCTGAAGTTCTTGAGGTCACTCCTCTCAGAGAGATGGAAACTGACCCAGCCAAAGTCAAAAAGCTAAGAACTAGACATGCAGGAAGAGCTCAAGCTGCAGCCTCTGGTAATCCTTCTCATCCTTCCTCTTCTGTACCAAATAGAGAAGGATCAGTTCAAATTCATCAAGCTATTGCTAGGCTTGTTACTAGTATACTAAGCGGAAACCAACCTGTACCGGGGATTTCTGTCCCTTTAAATCAATCAGAAAGCCCAAATGTGGACGTCTCTGAGAATGTAGATGTCTTTGAGAATGTTGTGACACAAAAAGACAACATTCAGAACCCTTCAGAAAAGACTGCTGATCCACCTATCATTGATGTGGATGAGGATTACTCAGATAATGATCTGATTGCCAATGTAAACCCTAGCATAGCTAGGAGATTGATGAAAAGAAAGGGTAATCAGAATGATGCAAAATGTGTGTCCAAAGATAAACCTGCTGTTAAGAAATCCAAGGCTGAAGGCATGGCTGAGGTAGAATCTGTGAAAATTATTCAGACCAAAGGGAAGAAGGCCCAGGTGCATACTGCTAGACAACCAATTTCAAAGAAGAGAAAAGAACCTGAATCTTCTGATTCTAATGAGGAATCAGAATTTGAGATTGATGCTGAAGAAATTCCTATCAGAAGGAAGCTCCCCTCCAGCAAAATTGCTAGAGTTCCTGAAGTTCCTACAGACAACATCTCTTTTCATCATCCTGACAATGCAAACAGATGGAAGTATGTTTGCTTAAAGAGAATAGCTTTAGAAAGAGAACTCAACAATGATGCCTTGGAGTGCAAAGACATCATGGACCTGATCAAGAATGCTGGACTGATGAAGACAGTGATAAAATTTAACAAGTGTTATGAAAATCTGGTCAAGGAGTTTGTAGTGAACTTGTCTAATGATTGTGCTGATGGAAGGTCAGCTGACTTTGAAAGTGTTTTTGTTAGAGGAAGAAGGGTCAAGTTCTCCCCATCAGAAATTAACAAATTTCTTGGAAGAACAAATGAGGATTGTCCTGATCTGGAGGTCACTGACAATGAAGTTTGTCAAACCATCACAGCAAGGCAAGTGAAGTGCTGGCCCTTGAAAGGCAAGCTGAATGCCAGCAAACTCAGCATGAAATTTGCCATCCTGCATAAGATTGGTGCAGCCAACTGGGTGCCTACAAATCATAAATCAACTATCTCCACAGGATTGGGGAGATTTATTTATGCTGTGGGAACCAAGACTGCTTTTGACTATGGCAGGTACATCTTTGAACAAACTTTAAAACATGCTGGTAGTTATGCTGTCAAAGGACCAATCGCCTTTCCCTCCCTCGTTTGTGGAATTATCCTTGCACAATACCCTGATATCCTGGTGGCAAGAGATACAACCTGCAAAAGAGCTCCTGCCCTTGGCTTGCACTACAAACTGTTTCAGGGATCTCATGCTCCAGATATTGTCATAACATCAGCTGAGACATCGTCTGTGAAGACCCAGTCCAAAACATCTGATGTCATAGCTGTTTTAAAAGAGACCTGCAAAGAGCTGGATGCTAGGAAAAAGACCCTAGAAATCCTAATTGCCAGGTTAGAAAAGGAGGAAGCTGAAGGAAACAGAAGGGAAGAAGGTGTAGAAGCTGAAGGTCATCTCAACATTGAAGAAACTAGCTCCTCTGAGTCTGATGACAGTGCTTAAAGGTTGGTTGCTGTTTGGTGGTGTTGCTGGTTGGTGCTGATATCTGGTGGAGTTTGGAAGTGTGTTCAGTTTTTTTTTTCTCTGCTGCTGCTCTTATTATTTTTGGATAACTGTATAATATTTATGAACATGTATCTTTGGCCCATTTATGGCTAAAGAGGGGGAGAATATTTTGGTACTTACTTAATTAGTACCTGCTTAATTAGTCATTCTATTTTTCTGCAGTCACTTATTTCTGCTGCTATCTATCTCTGATTGCTTAGGGTCTTTAGCCAAAAATCTGCCAAAGGGGAAGTTTGTAGTTGTTTAGGTATTGGCTTGCATTTTTGGTAAAACCCAAGTGTATGTGTGAATGTCATGACTGATGTCATAACATTCTAGTTTAGTTTGTACTGATTCATTAGGTACCTTTGCAGAAAAATATTGTCATTCAGGTACTGATGTTTATAAGTGTGTATCTGAGCATTCTGCAAAATGATCACATTTTCCTAAATCAGTAGACAGGTTTTTTCAGATGTCATAACAGATGTTAAGACATCCTGTTCTGAACTAACAGGTATGCAGGTTGGTTAATTCTGAGTTTTTTCAGGAAAATAACTCAGTCTTTCCATAACAGAATCCTGCGTTTTCTTTGGGTTAACCTAGCTCAACCCTAACCTGGTTAATAAAGTCCTGTGACCTAGTCTTAAGGTCAAACGGAATTAACCCTAGGTTTTTATGGAAACCCTAACTGAAGTTGCAGCTGCTATATATTCAACAGAGCTGCTGTTTTGCAAGTAATCCCTTTTTGGTCAAAAGATCATTTGTAAACTGTATAGGTTTAATTATTGTACTTCAAGCAATTATCATTGTGATAAGTGACTTGGAATAGGTTTTTAATTGTAAGGGTTGTGTAGCACTCAAAGCTTTGAAGCAAGAGTGTTTGAATGTTTCTTGACTAAAGTTGTGAAGCAGAGTCAAGTTAGTTATGTGTATCACTCAAAGCTGTGAAGCAAGAGTGGTTGTGGTGCTTGATTAAAAAGCTGTGAAGCTTAATCAAGTGTATGTTTTTGAAGAGTGTCTTCATCAATTCATTAGTCAAATTGTTTTATGTATCACTGCTGTGATTGAGGGGGAGTGAGTAGGAACTCAGGTTTAAGTTGTACTTAGATTGAAATTGCATTGGGTAGGTCTTAAGTGAAGGAGATAAAATGGTTGGTTTATTCCTGAATTAACATCTCTTATAGTGGATTTCCTCCCTGGCTTGGTAGCCCCCAGAGTAGGTGTTGTTGCACACTGAACTGGGTAAACAATTGACTGTGTTCTTTATTGTTTTTGTATTTACTGTCATATAGTAAGTCAGATACGATGTCATAACATTGAACGTGACATTGAGTATCTGCAGCCAGAATTTCACCATGGATGAAAAAGGTGCTAATACCTTCCCTTTTCATAATCTACCCCCCGAACTCAAGAAATAATCTCAAAGGTATTTCCTGTGCTTTTTCACCTTTCCTTTTGGATAAAAGAAAAGTGGGTGGCGACTCTTTCTAAACAGCAACATTTGCAATCAAACGCAAAACCTTCCAGTCAGTTCTCCCACCGTATCACAATGTGTTTCATGTGTCACAACTCCGGAAGTATATTTCAGATCCATCTCATGTGATTCATATGGATGATGTGCAAGTACGGGATAATCTTACGGTGGAGACGATACTTGTATAGATCGCGGATCGTGAAACAAAGACTCTGAGGTGCAAAGAGATTGCTTTGGTTAAAGTGGTTTGGCTAGGAGTTGCCGGTAAAAGCATGACTTGGGAGTTGGAGCGCAAGATGCGAGACTCCTATCCTGAGTTGTTTGATTAAGGTAAATTTTTAAGGACGAAAATATTCTAAGTGGGGGAGAGTTGTGACGCCCGTAATTTAATTAATTATTTAATTAAATTATTTTTGGAATATTTGTGAAGTTGTGTTTTGATTAATTGGATTTAATTATTTTTAAGTGGTGAAATAATATTAGAAGAATGATAATATTATTTGATGTGGGCTTGTTTTAAAGGAATAGAAGTAGTAAAGAGGGGGTGTAGTAGTTTAAGCCCATTAAGGAATAAAGAGAATAATAGGGTTATTTTTATTATTGTTAGAAGTAATAAGAAGAAGAAGCAATAGAAGAATAAGGGTTAGAGAAAGAACGTGAAAGTTGTTGGAAAAGAGGAAAAGAGGCAGAACGAAAATTAAACCGGAAAAGTATAGAGCAACATTCAATCCAAGGTAAGAGTGGGGTTCTGACTCTATAATAGGGTTCACGATAATTGTTTTGTTCATGATTGAATTATATATGATGTTGTATGATGGAAATTTATGATTGAAAGATGAATAACAATGTCCTAATATTGTATATTTGATGTAGAATTATAGGGTAATGATAATCGATGAATTACCTATGAATAGGAGATGTTTTTAGGGCCTAAAGTATGGAACCCGTAGTGAAATCATAGAGAAATCGCAGAAAATATCCTTAGCAGAGCAGTATGTGTCGACCCCAAATGGTATGTGTTGATACAAGAAGGTCTTTAGACTCGAGATGAGTCGACACGAAGGAGTCTTGCATCGATACATAAGGGCTTTCAGACTCAGGATGAGTCAATACATAGGGGCATGTGTCAATACATGCAGTGTGGCAGACTCAGTATGAGTCTATACAAGAGGGTATGCATCGACTCATGTAGCATGTTCAGTTCAGTACACGTTGACCCAAGGCATTATGCGTCGATCCATGTTGTCTGGTTTTTGGCAGAATCAGTTTGAGAAGGCTGTAACTTGAGTTTTCGGACTCCGTTTGAGGTGTCGTTAAAAGTGTTGAATAGGTAACGCGATGAACTTTATTCTTAAGGATTAAAAGAAAGAATAGGAAGGATAATCCTAGTATCCAAGTTAGGAACCTAATTAGTTCACATGTTAATCGTTATGTTGATTTTTGTGGAGAATGATGAGAATGAAACATTTTAGATTACTGTCTGATTTGTAACAGTAGGATTAATGATGATAATGATGTAGAATTATAGAATAGTGATATGCATAGGTTTGGTAATTTAGAAGTAAGCCTTAGTTAATTAATTATTTATAAGCGATATCATGTTGTAGGGCCTATGGCCAACATTGTGAGATTGATGAGTTACTGTTACATTACTGTACTGCTAAGTTGATGATGAGATGATGTTAATGAGATTTTGTTTGATGAACTGCGACGATATATGATGTTTGATGAAGTATGATGTACAAATGATGTTTGATGATTTATGATGATACATGATGTTGATGAATTATGATGATGAAAGATGTTGAGATGCCTCTAATAATGGGCAGCTATTAAGATGTAGGCTTATAACCAACAATGATATTTGTGTTGAGATGTTGTTAATTATGGTGTTATCATTACATTCATGATTGTGTCGCATGCATTTCATTTCAAGATGGAGCTTATGCTCGTTAAGATGGCATGTATTTGTGAATATTAAGATGAAGGCTTATGCTTTGTTGATGCCTCTATTTATTGGCAGATTTTTAAGATGGGAGTTCTGCTCCACTGGTACCACATGCATTTGCATAGTATTGAGTCGCATTATATGATTGCATAAAGAAGTTATGTATCAATGTTGTGAATGTGTATTATTGTTGATTATAAGATGAGAAGTGGTGATGTTATGTGATCTAATTCAATATATTAATTATCATATGTTTTATTATATTGTTAGATATCTCACCCCTTATGTTTGAATGTTGCCCTTATGTTGGTAACATGCAGGTAATCGAGAGTGAAGGTTATATACCTTCAATAGTTTGATTCGGTGTCATTGCTCTGATATGTAACACTCGGGGGGATGAACGCTTGTTGCTTTTGATTGTTAATTATTCAGTTGTTGAACTTTAAGTTGATTACTATTAAGTATGTGTTGTTTCGAAGTTGTTGTAACGATGATAAAGATGTTATTAAGAATTCCGCTGCGTAGATGTTAAATTGTTGATTTAAGAGGTTTAATTATTATGTTGATGGTTCACCCGAAGTTTTAAGGTGTTATGGATCCACGATGAATGCAGTGAGTTTTTAATGATGAATTTATGGCATCCCGATTCGTTTGCATGAATGATTTTATAACTCTGATTTATTTATATAATTTCCGGGTAGAATTAGGGTGTTACAAGAAGAACTATCCTACACATGATTTAGCACTTGTTGTAGTTGCTTTTTTGTTGAAAATTTGGTGGCATTATCTTTATGGTTCTAGATTTGAAGTGTTTAGTGACCATAAGAGCTTAAAGTATCTATTTGACCAAAAGGAATTGAATATGAAACAACGAAGATGGTTGGATTTGTTAAAGGATTATGATTTCAGTTTGAATTATCACCCAAGAAAAGTGAATGTGGTAGCTGATACGTTGAGTAGAAAGACTTTACATATGTCAGCAATGATGGTTAAAGAGTTGGAATTAATTGAACAGTTCAGAGACATAAGCTTAGTTTGGAAGTGACACTGCGGAGTGTTATGTTGGGAATGTTGAAGATTAATAATGAATTTCTGGATAGTATTAGAGAAGCTCAGAAGTTAGATGTGAAACTGGTATATTCGATGGTTGGGATCGATCAGTCTGAGAATAGTGATTTTAAGTTAGATGTGCAAGGTGCGTTGAGATTTCGTAATTGGATTTGTATTCCTGATGATACGGAGATGAAGAAAGTGATCCTTGAAGAGATTCATAGAAGTAAGTTGAGTATTCATCCAGGAGATACAAAGATGTATCAGGATTTGAAGAAGTTGTTTTTGTGGCCTGGTATCAAGACTGATGTGGCTCGGTTTGTGTACGCATGTTTGACTTGTCAGAAGTCAAAAGTTGAACATTAGAATCCTGCAGGGTTGATGCAACCGTTAGAAGTTCTAGAATGGAAATGGGATAGCATTTCGATGGATTTTGTGAAGGTGTTACCTAATACTTTAAGAGGACATGATTCAATTTTGGTGATTGTTGATAGGCTTACGAAGTCGGCTCATTTTATTCCTATTAACATCATCTTTCCAGTGTCGAAGTTGGCAGAGATTTACACTAGTGCAATTGTGAAGTTGCATGGTGTTCCTTTGTCCATTATGTCAGATAGAGATCTGAGGTTCACTTCTGATTTTTGGTCGAGTTTGCAAGAGGCGTTGGGGTCTATGTTGAGGTTGAGTTCGGTGTATCATCCTCAGACAGATGGTCAGACAGAAAGGACTATTCAATCGTTGAGGATTTGTTGAGAGCATGTGTTCTTGAACAGGGAGATTCATGGGATACTTACCTTCCGTTAATAGAGTTCACTTATAATAATATTTACCATTCTAGTATTGGGATGGCACCTTTTAAAGCGTTGTATGGTTGGAGATGTAGAACTCCTTTATGTTGGCATGAATCTGGAGAAAGTGTAGTTCTTGGACCTAAACTTATTAGTGAGACTACTGAGAAGGTGAAGATGATTCGGGAAAAGATGAAAGCTTCCCAAAGTAGGCAGAAGAGTTATCATGACAAGCGAAGGAAGGATTTGGAATTTCAAGCTGGTGACCATGTGTTTTTGAGAGTTACACTAGTAACTGGTGTTGGGCGAGCATTGAAGTCTAAAAAGCCCAGTTCTCGTTTTATAGGTCCATATCAGATTTGAGAAAGAGTTGGTAATGTTGCTTATAAAGTGGCTTTATCGCCTAATTTTTCGAATTTGCATGATGTGTTTCATGTGTCACAACTCCGGAAGTATATTTTTGATCCATCTCATGTGATTCATATGGATGATGTACAAGTACTAGATAATCTTACTATTGAGACGATGCCTGTATGAATCACGGATCGTGAAACGAAGACTCTGAGAAGCAAGGAGATTGCTTTGGTGAAATTAGTCTGGTTAGGAGCTGCTGAAGAAAGCATGACTTGGGAGTTAGAAAGCAAGATGCGGGACTTCTATCCTGAGTTGTTTGAATGATGTAAATTTTCGAGGAAGAAAATATTCTAAGTGGGGGAGAGTTGTAATGCCCGTAATTTAATTAATTAATTATTTATTTAATTAATTATTTTTGGATTATTTGTAAAGTTGCGAGATGTTGAGAATTATTGATATAAGTTGTTGGATTATTATTAATTAATTAATTAGTTGATTAATAATAATTATAATGTGGAATTAAAGGGGATATATGGAATAATGTTGGACTTTTGCTATTGGTTGGAAATAGTAAAGTGGGGGTGTAGGTTAGGCCCAAGAGGATTGATATATAAGGAGAAGCTAACACGAGGATTTGTTTTAGTTGGAGAATAAGGATTTCTGTACGCTGACCGGTAGAGTTGCGCGGACGAGGAGCAAGATACCTGGTGTCGAGCAGGGAGAATCAAGGATTACAGCTGAAGCTTTGGTTGAGTGACCTTCAATCCAGTTAAGGGTGAGTTTATCACCTTATAATGGGATTTATGATGTTTGTTATGGAGAGTTGGTCGTAATTGTGATTATTGCCCGTGATGTTGCTGAACCTGTTAAGGGAAGATGCCCATTTCGTTATGTTGTGGATGTTTTGTGTTGTCTGCATGACTACCCGATAGAGTCGGTGAGTAGGTTAGTATAGATTATTGCATGTTGTTGTGGTTGTTAAGTTGTTATGGTCGGTATGATGGTATGGTCGTCACGATGTTGTAGTGGTTCGAGCAGTTGGTAAGAAGTTAGGAATTATTGTTGTAGTCGGTCTTGTATAATGAACGAATCTATCGATAGGAATATAGTTGCCTGTTGTTGTGTTATTCCGAGCGGTTGTCCAGAAGTTATGAATTATAGTGGTGTGGTCGTTAAGACATGATATCGTGACTGTGTTATTGGTTGAATTAGTGGTCGGGGAGGATACTGAAGTAGGAGGTACCGAGCAGCGTTTTAGGCTGCAAGGCGTGTCGAGGAATGATGCGTTGGATTTTTCTAGCAGAATTAGGTTGTAGGACGTGTCGAGAAGCACATGTTGGTTGTTGCCCTGTTTTCTCAGTGTATAACGAGGAGTACAAATTAGGTATTATGATGTCCTAGTTGCTATGCATGTCGAGGGGCACATAGTTCCCTATCCCTTTTTACCCATACATGTTGTGTTTTAATCGTTATCAGTGCTGTGTGAAATTATTGTTAAGTTGTTTTTTTATTATGTTAATGACTGAGTCGTCGATTGATGTGATAGGCTTATGGCCAATGTTGATTTATGTTGAGTTGTTGTGATGTTGTCATTGTTGTTATGAATTCTCGTTGATAATGCGAAGTTGCAGGGAATTTACATGATGATGAATTACCTATATTTACTGGTAATAATGGTGATGTGGGATTATGCCTTGACATGGATGATGATTGTTGTGAGTATGTGATAGTGCATTCATTGAGTCACATACATTTGCATACTCTGTGATGGTCTGGATTGGCAAACTGCGAAGAAGGCTTATGCCTTGTTGATGCCTCTATTAATTGGCAATTATTAAGATGGGAGTTCAGCTCCATTTTTGAGATGGGAGTTCTACTCCAATGGTACCACATGCATTCGCATATTATTGAGTCGCATTCCAAGTAGTATGATTGAGTTATTGTGTTGATGAATTATTGTTGTATTTTGTTGATAGCCTGTTGTGATTGTTGTTGTTTATAAGTTGTGAAGTGGTGATTTTTTCATGAACTGATTCTAGTGTAATATTTATCGTACGTTCTATTATAGTGTTTGATATCTCACTCCTTCTGTTTAAATGTTACCCTTATGTTGGTAACATGCAGGTAATCTAGAGTGAAGGTGGTTGACCTTCAGTAGTTCGAGTCGGTGTCATTGCTCTGATACGTAACACTCAGGGGGATGAACACTTGTTGCGTTAATATTTGTTATTTCAGTTGGATGAACTTTAAGTTGATTGTTGTTAAGTACTTGTTATTCAGAATTTGCTTTCATGTTGGATAAAGATGTTATTATGATTCCGCTGCGTAGTTGTTCAAGTTATTGATTTAAAAGATTAATTTATTTTGCTGTTGGTTCATCCGAAGTTTTAAAGTGTTATGTATCCATAATGCAATGGTTTTTAAATTGAATTTGTGGCATCCTGATTCAGTTGTATAATTTTTATAACTCTGACTTATATTTATATTGTCGGGTAGAATTGGGGTGTTACACGCATCACTGCAAGGATTGACAAAAGTCTAATATTTTGAGAAAATTTTAAAATAAAAAGCCAAAAATGGCAAAAATGGTTTGAATGAGATTGATTGACTTTCAGTCTTCTCACAAAAATGTCAAAGTATGATTAAGTTGTGTAAGGTTTGATTAAGAAAATGTTTTGAAAAGGCATGGACTTAAGTCCAAGTTTATTGTGAAAGCAATTCAAGTTTAGAAAACAAGAAGAGTTTTGAAATGGAGGGAGAAGATTTTTGAAATTAAAGAATATGGGGGGAGATGAAGAGGCTACCCTAAAACATAAGGTAAAAGTTAGGGAAAAGAATCGTCTAACCAACAAGAAGCCAACACTTGACACAATGAGTCAATGTAGAATTCCAATCCTTTGGATTGAAACCCAAACAAACAAAGATACTAAAACTCTTAAGAAAACCAAGCTTCAAATGCATTAAGTCTTCACAAAAATTGGGCAGAGTAACAGCTGTATACAGATGAATTACCGATTACAGATAAAGCATGTAATCAAAATAACCTGCAAGCAAAGAAAACAAACAACCCAATGTCTTGAGGTAAACCCCAAGAGCTCCAGACAAAATAATAATATAAGTCACAAGGGTCTCCAAGTAGGCCAAGGTCTCTACTTCTAAGTCCAAGAAGTCCATAACTCCATCATGCCAAGGATAGTAACCAAATAGTCCAAGTAACCTTTAAGTTTTTTATTGTTCAAGTTGGTTATTAGGTATCTTCAAAAAGAAAATGAAAAGCTCAAGTGAGCAAAATAAAAAATACATAAAGATAAATGCTCAAGTGAGCAAAGATGAAAATAGCATGAAAGGAAAATGCTAAGATAAATGGTGCTTAAAGTAAAAGCGTAAAGTAAAAGCATAAAAATAAAAGTCAATTATTAATGATTTAGAAATTAGAGGTTAGTTGAATTACCATCTTGATACTTGCATTTGAAAACTCATTATAAGATTGATAAAATCAAAGCCTCTCAACAACAAGTTCCATTTGCTTTTTGTCAAGTATATCACTCATTTCAAATTATCGAGGCAATAATAAATTATCAACGATGTTTAAATGATTCACTTAGTTCCAAAATTTATGAAAATTCATAAGAGGATTGATAAGACCAAAGCCTCCTAACAATGAACCTCAAGGTTATTGGATCAAAGGTTTCAAATTAAACATACTTGGGCTTGCAAACATAGATTTGGGCCACGAATGATCATTTCTAGATTTAAGCAATCGTAAGTGGACTTATATAAAAGTCGCACTGATTTTGAGGCCAGTTAATATTAATCTGTGTGGCATATGTTTGGAGTGATGATATGTAGATCATCCTCTGATAAACATGTAGCACAATGAGAAAGGGATAAGATATAGAGGGAAGGGATGTAAGGTATGAAATTAGAGTTTCAAATATCATCAACATCTTTCATCCATTTTGGTGGATTTGGTTTCTCAACCTATCAACACCCAAGATCCAATGAGGTTTAAGAATTTGTCACCAAAAAATGCCCAAGTCAGAATCAAATAAAATAAAAAAATAAAATTCAATAAAATAAAATAGTATCCAAAAGGTTAATTAAAAGGAAAATAAATGGTAAAAATACACTAAGTAATAAAACACTAAATAAAAATCCTAAAAAAAAGTCAGAGATCAAACATGATTTAATAAAGTTTGATAAATTTTTTTAGAATTTTTTAAAGTCAGAAACTATTTTTTTAAATAAAAGAAATAGGTAAAACAAACTAAAAATGGTGAAAATATTAAAATCAGAAATAAAAATAAAACAAGGTTATTAAAAATTACAAAGAAGGTCAAAGGACCTTTCCATAAAAAATTTAGGATTTTAAAATTAAGAAAAATATTTTTAATCAATTAAAAATATTCAATTAAAGTGAAAAATCATTAAAAAAAATATCAAATTATAAAATAAAATTGTGAAAAAATAAAAATCAGAAATAGAAAAATCCAAAATATTTTTAAGAATTTTTTCAGATTTTTTGAGTTGGAAATGAATTTTTTATGAATTTTTGAAGTTTAAATCAATTAAAATATAAAAATCAGAAAATAAAAATAAAATAAAAAGATATAGACCATTGGATGAATGTCAAAACGCGTTAGTAATCAGATCCAAGGGATATGGCGCGCTGTGCATATCATGGTCCTTATTGAATAAAACACTGGATCCTTTATTAAATCAGATTTTTTAAAAAAGCAAGTGGCGTCTTATCATTGGTTGAGAGATGACACGTTGGTCATCTTCAACCTCCAGCCATGCGAATTGTAGGTCTCTTATACTGTAAAATTAGGAGCTCAAACCTATGCCATTTGCTTCGTCTCATCAAGACGAAGACAATTGTGCCCTCGTGAAAAATTTATTTAAAGTGTAGCTCAGTCGATTTGCAAAAAAAATAGAAGGAAAAAATTGAATAGGGATTTGAAAATTCATGGCCAAAACTCATTTCCATTTGAAAATAAATAATGCGACTAGTATCAGAATGATGAGAGCTTCATTGTGGTAGTAAATTTTGAGAGAATTGATGAAGGAATCTACCTATTGAAGTTCAAATTCAGAGCTCTGAAACATGACTTAGCTAGCACGATTTAGGATGTTTTAGGGCTTGGTTCTTCTTCTGTTAGCTTCAGTGAAGTTCAAGGATGAAGAATTTACAAAGAAAATGGATTGAGGAAGGCTGTAAAACCAAATTCGAAGTTGTAGAAATATGGGTTAAGGAGAGAGTTGGGCAGGGTGATTTTGGATGTTCAAGCTTGAGAAAATGAGTGAGATATAACCCTCTATTTATAGGGAAGCAAATGGGATTCTCAAGTGTGTGGAATGATGAAGTTTAGAGGGAATTCGTATAAAGTTGCAAGCATGAAAAGTGTGACTCATATTTTTATCAAAACTCAGCCAAAACTTGTGTTACAAGATGCTAATCACTTCTGGAAGATTGTTAAACATGATTATATGTAAAAACGTGCAATAATTTAGTGATTAGAAGTTGAATTATGCATTTCAAATTCTGACTTGGAGGAAAAAATCAGTTTCAAATGGTTGTTTTTGAACTCATGGTGTGCATATTTTAGGGAACCTTAGGGCATGATTATTGAAGAATTTGAAAGATAATATCACAAACTTTACAATGTTAAAAGAGTTAAATCAATTGGCTGCTTTAGCTAAAAGTTGTGATGAGTCAAAGTTGAGAAAAAGATGCTGACTTTTTGTACTTAGAAAAAAATTCTAAGTTTCTCTTCAAAAGTGACCTATAATGTTGAGTTCAACCAAGCCGTTCCTCCAAAATTGAGCTTTAATAAATGATGCTATCTTGAAGTAGACTTCCTAAAGAGAATTATGAAACTTGAATCACTCAAAAATACCAAAGTATTGAAAAAGTTATGGTCTTGCAAAATTGGTGAAAATGCATGAGGTGACCTATAATATTTTGGGTTCTTAAAGCATCTTCCACTCATTTTCAAAATTTGAACATAAATGAATAGTTGAAGTTCACATCCTTAAGATCATTTTGGGGGAAAATGGGCTCAAGAAGATAAAAATTGTCCAAGTTATAACCTTTTGAAGTCACATAAGGGAATTTGATAGCCTATCTAGAGGACTTGTAATCTTTCTTCATCATTAGGAATCTTCCACGACAAGTTTTCTTGAAACTCTTGAAGTTATTAGTTGATAACCCTTTAAAGAGAAGCATGTCTTTTGAATTACTCAAAAATACCAAAAGATGAGCAAGATATAGCCCTCAGAAGTTCAAAGCCCTAGCTCATAGAGCACCAAAATAACTTGGAAACCCCTTTTAATTTTGACAAACTTTCTTGCACAATTACTCTTTCCATGTGAATAAAAGTTGTTACGGATGATAATAAAAACCCATAGAAAAAAAACCAACTCCAAATGTTAATAATTGAGAGAGTTATGCACTTGTGATCAGGAAATCAAGAACTTGTCCAATTAGGTCAAACTTCTTCTATCAACTCTTGCACCTTTTGATTTTCTTTGACAAATTGAGGCATGATGAATCATAGTAGATGTAACACCCCAATTCTACCCGAAGCAATTATATAAATAAATCAGAGTTATAAAATTTCAATCATGTAAGCGAATCGGGACGTCACAAAGTCTTCTGTCAAATTCATTGCATTCATCATGGATATATAACACTTTCAAAACATCGGATGAACCATCATCATAACATCTTTAATAAAACAATTCAACATCTATGCAACAGAATTCTTAATAACATCTCTAACAACAAAACAACAACTTCGAAACAGCACATGTTTAATAATAATCAACTTAAAGTTCAACAACTGAAAATCAACAATCAAATACAGTAAGCGTTCATCCCCCCGAGTGTTACATATCAGAGTAATGACACCGACTCGAACTACTGAAGGTATACAGCCTTCACTCTCGATTGCCTGCACGTTACCAACATAAGGGCAACATTCAAACAGAAGGGGTGAGATATCTAGCAATATAATAAAGCGTATGATAATTAATATATTAAATTAGATCTATAACATCACCACTTCTCATCTCATAATCAACAATAATTACATCGTATGTACACATTCATCAACATCAAAATACACTTCTTTATACAATCATATAATGCGACTCAATACTATGCAAATGCATGTGGTACCATTGGAGCAGAACTCCCATCTCAAAAAAATTCCAATTAATAGAGGCATCAACAAGGCATAGCCTTCATCTCAAAATTCGCCAATACAGGCCATCTCAACGGGCATAAGCTCCATCTCAAAAATGCAATGTATGCGACACAACCATGAATGTAATAACAACACCCAAGTTAACAACATCTTCAAATTAACAACATCTCAAAAGCATCTCAAATTAACAACATCTCAAAAACATCTCAAATAATCAACATCTCAAAAACATCTCAAATAATCAACATCTCAAAAACATCTCAAATAATAAACATCTCAAAAGCATCTCAACGTCTCGTCACCAACATCTCATATCATCATAATAATTCATCAAACATAATTTATTTATTATAAATCATCAACACAATATCATCAATAACTTCTCACTAACAACTCAGATGTACATTAATTCCACAGTAAATCAATACTGCTATTCTGTAACTCTAACGTCATTACCGTCACTATTCCTACTGTTATAGTTAAAACAGCAACTTCTAAGCATCTAACGTTCATATTCTGTATGAAAATAATGTAACATCCAACACCACTTCTGACCAGAACAACTTCTGACCAACTCAACTTCTAACCAACACAACTTCTAATAACACAACTTCTGGCCAACACAACTTCTGGCCAACACAACTTCTGACTAATACAACTTCTGACAACACAACTTCTGACCATCACAACTTTTGACCAATACAACTTCTAACAAATACAATTTTTGACTAACCCAAGTTCTGACCAATACAACTTCTGACTAATGCAACCTCTGATGGCACAATCTTCTGACAACACAACTTCTAACCAACACAACTTCTACCATCAGAACTTCTACTTTATAATAATTCAACGCAACTTCTAACCAACATAGCTTCTAGCATCAGAACTTCTACCTTTCATTAAGCCACGCAACTTCTAACTAATATACGTCTAACATCAGAACTTCTACTTTTTGCTAATCCGACGCAACTTCTAACAACATACTTCTAACATCAGAACTCCTACTTTCTATAAATACTACTATTTTAATTCTTAGCCTGATATCAACCGAACTAAGAACAGTACGACTAACTCTATCTCCAAATTAATTCATTATTCTAAAACAGTAGCGCCTGATATCAATTTTCCTAATTCTGCGTTTTTTCTTCCCTGCAATCATTCTGCGTTTTCTTCCCTGCATCTCACTACGGTTCCATAACTAAAGCCCTAAAACTTAATATAATCATGACAATTCATTACCCATAATTACCTTATAATTCTACATCAATTAAACCACATCATGACATCATTATTCATCTAAAATTCATCAATTCTTCATCATACTACAATCATATATTTTCAATTCAAGAACAAGACATCAATCACCTATAACCCCACATATCAATCATCATAAACCCAATTATAGAGTCAAAACCCCACCCTTACCTTGGATTGAAGGTTGCTCTACAATTTCCAGTTGAATTATCGTTCTTGCCATTTTTCCACTTTCTCTAGCAGCTTGCACGTTCTCCTCTCAATCCTTATTCTTCTAATGCCTCTTTTTTCTATTCTACTCCAACAACAACAAAATAACCCTATTATTATTTTAACTCCTTATTGGGCTTAAAACCAATACACCTCATTATTACTTTTATGCCTTTAAAAACAAGCCCACATCAAATAATATTATACTTCTAATATTATTTCACCACTTAATAAAATAATTAAATCCAATTAATTATAACACATCTTCACAAATATTCCAAAAACAATTTAATTAAATATTTAATTAAATTACGAGCGTTACAGTAGACCTTGTCATGATATTACTTTAAAGAATATTCAATAATGAAGCTTGAATCTCAATGAATCTTTGTCAAAGAAGGCATGGAAATAAACTCATGAACCTATGAATCAACCTGATGAAATGTGTTGCGCCCTTATCTATAATATCATCAATTAGAGCAAACATTCATTATATTTATTATTTAAAAGTTAATCAACCGAAAACATAGATGATCACAATATATAAATCAAAGTGCTTGGTGATTCCTCATGAGCAAACCTAAAGATAGGGAGAAGAACCAAACCCTAGTGGGATCTTGTTGTGAATGATTTGATATGAGATGATAGAGGAATATTAGGGGCAAAAATTGGGGTACAACAAAGAGTTCCTCACTTCTTTATAGTACGAGTGTGAAGGGAATGCAGGACATCTCCAAGTAAAGTAGGCACCGAATTATGAGTGAGAAATATTTTAGTGGCATTCACATCTATGAATTGGTCTGGATTAGGGAATAGTACCAAACCATAGATCAACAATGCCAAAATATCCTCAAAAGCACAAAAACTCATGGCATCTAGAAACCACTGAGCCTTCTCTATCAGAAATTTAGGAGGAAAACCCTTGACTCCATTTTTTGTTTCCCAATTAGATACGATGTCTGATCATTTCAGATGTAAGGTTGTTGCAATGTCTTCAGTTTTTGGAACTTGCTCTAGACCGGTGAAAGGTATCTGATCAAGAATAGGAACTTTAAGTAACTTAGAGAATTCTTCCATTATGGGCAGAAACTGATAATTCGGAGAGGTAAAACAATGATGTTTAGGATTAAAGAACTGGAACATAACACTCATCATGTCTTCTTTGAAACCGGTAGTAACCAAACTGAGTAGATGACCATGTCTCTTGGTGAATTGAGAATTGTTAGGAACCTTTGAGACTAATTCCCCAAGCTTGGAAGGTACCTTTAAAAAGTTTATTTGAATAGTATTTCTGTGATTGGAATCCATGACCCTACAACAAAGAACAAAGATAAATCCTCTAGATCCTTGAAATGGTTAGTGAAAATGATATGATGTTATGATGTTATGATGTTATGATGTTATGATGTCATGTTTAAACAGATAACAAACACAAACAAAGCACACAAGATCCTAAGGTTTAAGGCTTGCATGGGGTTCGTAGGTAAGTACCTTCTTGAAGTTTAGTTGGCTCAACCTATCCTAAAATAGCAATCGGGTTCTAGGGATCTCAATACCATTGATTTTTATCACAGTTTTTGTTTAGCACGACAACTGACTTGCCACCAAAGAAAACTCGAAAGTTGAATCTCAATGAGCGTAGCATCGAGTATCAACCAACTTCAGACTGAACCAAAGCCGGCTATCTCACTACCTTCTAATGGACAAGTTGAATCAATTGAGGTTCTAAAGGTCAGTTAGTGCTTATGACACCATGCGGAAGCCTAGTATTCTCCCCGACTATCTCGAGGAACACCAGTACCAACTAATGTATCGCACTAACGTAGCCATCACTTCAGCCATATCAGTATACGCTGTATAGTTTCAATGATTTATTTCTACTTACCTAAGGTATCCCTAGATCCGGGTATAGGATCATTGCAAGAAAGTAAACCCAAGCAACCCAATTAAAGATAAAGCAAACAAAGCAGACAATTTAAAGCAATTTAAAGGTGATCTAAACTCTAAGGTAACCCCTCTTTTTAGGTATACTTCCCCAGCATATTCGCTAGTTCTGTAATACGGTGGGAGAATTAACTTGGTTTTGCATTTTATCGCAAATGTTGCGGATAGTAAGAGTCGCCACCGACTTTTATTTTATCCAATAAGGAAAGGGTGAAAAGAACAGGATAAACCTTTTTTCGATTTTGAGTTCGGGGGGTAGGTTATGAAAAGGGAAGGTGTTAACACCCTTTTCGTCTGTAGTTATCTACGGGATCTTAATCGTTTAGCTTACTTTGTTTTGAAAAATTGCTTTGTGTCGTACATGTTTGAAAATATTTTGAAAATGTCAATTGTAAGGCAAGACTTTGTAATGATTCTCGTATATGTCCTCGAGAATGCGTACAAAGTGTTTGTTTGAAAATATTTTTAAAAAGTGTTTGTGAAAAGATGTTTTGTTTGTGAGCAAGCGAATACGAGCGTTCTACCTACTAAAGGTCTTTATTATAATTTTCCTCCTCCTTTAGATAGTGCTACCTTACAATTAGTTAGTAGGAAGCCCTATCATTAATTGTGAAGGGACAGGCGCGGGTCATTGTACAATCATCAAAGGCAACTCGTAGGGGCGCTTTAGCAATTTCGAAAGGGACTAGATCATTTATCGAAGGTAACATTCGAACGGGTCATCGAGGGACTACAATCTTTGATTTCGAGGGACAGTGTTAAAGCGTCCCTACGTTCGAGGGACATGACTGTTTTTCGAAAGGCAAAAAGGGAGGTTACCCTAGAGGTGCGAGTGTACAAAGTGTGTTGTGATTTAGTTATTGTTTATCTTACATTAGGTTTTGCTACTGTTTTTTTTAATCTTGCTATACAATCCTAATTACTAACAGTAGTAGTGAAATAGTGCGAAAAGTAGACGTGGAAAATGAAAGAAGAAAATAAACCTTAAGCTATTACACGGCTTTGGGAGAGATACATAATAGAAATGCATAATTTAAACCCTAATTACTATTACAAACTATAAGCAGTTACAATAATGATGAAAAGAAATGCAAGAAATAAAAAAACATCTGCAATAGCACAGTTAACCTAAAAATTTAAATCGGAGGAAACAAGAATGATTTTGTTATTTTTTATGAAAAAGGATATTTATGATTAATAAATTAAAACCCTAATTAATGTTGATTAAGAAAGAAATTATTAATTAAAATAAAACCTAAAAAAAACCTTAATTAGTTTTGATTAAAAAAAGAAATTAATTTAATTATTAAAAAAAGTTAATTAGTTAAATTAATTAGAAAATGATTAAAAACCCTAAAAGTCTAAATCAATTTTAATTAATTGAACTAATTATATTATATTAAAAAAGTAAATAACAAAAAGGATAGAAATTAGGCCTAAAGTAGCAACCAGGGGGTGAGAATAGCAACTAGATTCTAGGCCCAACTGTTTGGTCTATTCGATCCAGCGTGCTGCAACTCAAGAGGTGTATTATAGGGAAGCGTTTGAAGCACTTGATGTTGAGGATGATGAGATCTGATGGCTGAGACTTGAGGGCGCATGGTAGATCTGTTGGACATATCACACTTGATTTGCAGGAATTAGAAAACATGAAAAAAGATTGGGACACGCAAGGATCGAACCTGTGTATGGGCATAGTAGTAACTTATCGTGCGCGATTCAACTGCTGAGGCGGTAATACATCTAGTATGTTTAATCAAACAAAACATATATAATATAAAATTATTTCCTGAATCGGAGAGGCGCAGGAGCCCTAACTCCGGTCGTCTTCTCCGGTTTCCTCCTTTATCCAATCCTGCAAAATAGTAGATATTAGCATTCCAAGAATACCCTACCCCCCTAAATTGAGGCATGCGGAATCATTGGGACGATTATTTTGGACTCAAACGCAACGGTTTAGGAGTTACAACGAAAACGATATGGACCGGACCAAATATGGCAATTCACAGTTTCGATTGCATGGGACTCCTATGATGACCCAATCTTGTACAGACACATCTCAGAAACACATTAATGGCGTTATTATGACTTTAAGAAAAACGAAAATCAAAGTATAAATTTTTTTTAAAAACATGATATCGGAGATGGATGCATGTGCGTCTTGTGAGCTTTGGACCATTATATTTGATCCATTCATACTATGTATCTTCTCAGGAATCGATTGGCAATGCAAGAATGCTTGGAAGAGGGTTGCAAACTAGGGTTTCAAGTTGCCCTAGTTTGATAATTTTTTTTATTTTTGGAGGGATGTTCTTACACAAGGTTTTGTCCCTTTTGATGTCTAAATACATGTAATATATAGGTTGAATTTAGGTCAAAATATATGGCCTTGGATTTGTGTAATGAACCTTGTCTTATTTTATCTTATTTTGACCTTTAAAATAATAAAAATAAAACATAATAAATCAAAGGGAGGTGTATGAACAAGTCTTGGGGTGCATATGGAGTGTAGAATACGTTTGGACTATAAAACAATAGTCTAATGACTCAAAATTTCAAGATTGCTCAATTTGATATTCATGCATTTGCTCAAAATTTCCCAACTTGTATTGGTCATAACTGTGATGTAGTGGGAAAGAACTAACTGTTTTTTGGAATGCTGGTTTGTGTTTTGCGTTTGTTTTTGCAAAATGTCGCGGTAAGAAAGAGTCGCCACCGACTTTTATTTTATCTAACTGGAAAGGAAAAAAACACAGAAAAATTCCTTTTACGAGATTTTGAGTACGGGAGGTAGATTATAGAAAGGGAAGGTATTAGCACTCTTTCTATTCGTGGTTATCCACAGGCTCTTAGGTACTTTCTCATATGTTTTCAAAAATTGCTTTCTTTGTGCTTGTGGGTTTGAAAAAAAGTTTTTGTTTTGAAAACTTCGATAACTCTTGCTTCTTTCCTCAAGAGTGTGCGAAGTGTTTTTGAAAACCTTGTTCGAAAAGTGTAAGTGTGAAAAAGATTTTGTTTTTTTGAAAGAGAAAGTACTTAAGAATCATCTACCTACTCGAAAAAGGAATTGTTCTATGCTATCTTCCTTTAGAAAATGCTATCCCACTATTGATGAGTAGGTAGCACCGTCGTTGGATTTTAAGGGTCAATTCGAATTTAGGGACTTACGGTCACCAAAGCAATGTTAGGATGCCTTAGCGGTAACCCTAATGTCTTAGATCATTTGTTTTGAGGCAACAATATTCGAGGCAACCGTTTCGAGGCAACTATGATCTTTGAACAAGAGGGCGACCTCTAAAACTACCTATACTCAATGACCGCGTACGAAGGCAACCAAGTGGGGTGTACCCTAAGAGTGCGCATGTGCGAGTGTGTCATTTTCAGTTAATTTTATCTTTGTACATGTTAATGGTGATCTAAGTTGATTTTAGGTTAAACATTCATTATTGTCATGCATTCCTATTATCAAACATCTAACAGTTATATTTTGCGGAAAATAAATTGCGGAAATTAAATTACAAGGCGTCGGGTATTTACATCGCCAAAAGCAACCCTTTGAAATTTAAATGCGGAAAAATAAATAAAGCGATAAAAATAATTAAATGGTCCTAATTATCTATTACATTCCGGGAACAAGTACAATATTGAATAAATGAAAATGAAATCGCGTGCGAGAAATTAAATCGAGCGCAAATAGGGTTTTGACCCTTTTTTGAGAGAAAAGTATCTTTTTTGTTGTTTTTTTTTATTTAAGGAAGAAATTAATCTAAGTTAATCATAGAAACAAATATTTTTGAGTTTTTGGTATTTTAAGAAAGAAAATAAAAATTGATTAATGTTAGTAAAAACAAAATTAAGTCTAATTTTAATTTTAATTATTTACAAAAATGTGAAAGTTATTCTAATTAAAATTCTAAATCAATTAATTAATGTTTATTAACAAAAATAAAAGTTAGAATTTAATTTGATAAAGAAAATGTTTTGTGGTTTTTTTTATATTTTAAGAAAGAAAGAAATCTAAATTAATCACTATATTAAATTAAATTAATTAATTAAATAGAAATAATAAATAAATAATTAAAACAAAATAAAATAAAATATAGAAAGATAGGGGGTATGGGCCTGATTAGAGTTGTTTGAGAAGAAAATTCCATGGCCCATTAGGCGTTGGCCCTGTTGACTTTCTGGATTCCCTATGCGCATGTTGACTGGACTCCATGGTGGACGCTCCCCTCTTGGCCACCAGATCTGGTCAGGGGCCATCTGGCAATTGATTGAGTGAGGGAGTATGGTGGGCTATACGCTTGGGTACACACACAATTGCCTGCAAGAAACAATCAAAGAGAAATTTTGAGGACCTGGGATTCGAACCCAGGTCCTATGGGCGTTTGGAATGCTTGCTTCGCCACTAGGCCACTTGGTTTTACTTGTTAGTATATTAAACAATAATAATAATAATAAGAGAAAATGCGTTATATGCCAGAAAAAATAAAAAAAATGCGCGTGTGTTTTTGAATCAGCCATTGGGGGATTGACACGTCTTCGTCCCCTACCTCTAGCCCCTGTAACTTTACCTGCGGATTTGGATCCGCAGCTAAATGCGCAGGTCGATCCAAAAATCAACTCCAGGCCATAAAAACGACCTTCTAAGACATGGTTGGGTTCGTCTCCCTCTCCTGAGTGCAACCATGCCTATCATGAGAATCAATTTCACCTGAAATACAAATCCCTAAAATCCAAAACGTAACTCTAGCCACGCTGTTATGAGATTACAGTCCATATAAATCAAATTAAATATTTCCAAAGTTTAGAAATGCTGTAAGAATCATGAATATGCAAATAATTTGTACAAAACATGCAGGAATAATGATTTGCGAACTCAAGAAAGGAGTGGATTTTTGTGATACTTACAGAGCTCTATAAGGCTTGTGAATGCGTGCTTTGGATCCAGGAGGATTATATGATCACCCAGGAATTGATTGGTATGCTTCTTGGCTTCTGAAAACCTCTCTTGCTATGATTTCGAATTCTCACTTTTTC
Organism: Vicia faba; assembly: GCA_948472305.1. Lineage (NCBI taxonomy): Eukaryota > Viridiplantae > Streptophyta > Magnoliopsida > Fabales > Fabaceae > Vicia > Vicia faba. The sequence goes on from OX451736.1 coordinate 783,971,709, forward strand.
ACCACTTTTTCAAGTTTGGTTTTGATGGTTCTTGCAGCCTTCAGCCATCAATTTCGTGTGCCTCTCTTGTTTATGTATGATACAAGGTATTAGGGTAACAAATATGGATGGAATCCCTTTAAATCAATGCCTCATGATTTGATTTGATTCATCCTTTAAAGCTTGCCAATTTTGTCAAATCTCCATCTTTTTGTACATGATATGCTTGATACGAATTTTGATGATGATCATGATGACAATAAAGACCTGAAACAACCAAAAAGATCTTAGGTAATTAAGGTTTGAATTTTATTTGATTTAATTTTATTTAAAATGAAATAATTCAATAAAAAATCAAATAAAATAATAAAAATATGATATGGGCTCATGGCTGAAGCTAGGACACGTGTGCAATGTGGCAAGTTCAAATCAAGTGGAAAAGAATGGGCTCATTTTACAAAATTTGAAGTTTTGGGGATAGCTGACTTTTGGCAATTTTGCAAAAATGCCCAACTTCAACAATGCATAACTTCTTCAATTTTGAACTTTTGGAAGTGTTCTTGGACTTTTTATAAATATTGAGATGTTCTCTAACCAACCCTTTTGGTCTCATCTCATTTTGATATTCCACGATCAAGTTATAAGCTTTGGAAAAAAATGTGTTTTTGTTGACTTTCAAAATTGACCTATAATGTCCAAATTTATAACTTCTTGTGAGTGCATTTTCTGATCTTGGGGTATGAAGATGGATTGTAGGAAATTGCATCCTCTTAAAAATTAGATTTGGATGGGCCATTTATCATAAAGTATGAGAAAGTTATGTTTGGTCAAAGTTCAGTTGACTTTTCCTACAAAACCCTAATTTAGCAACTTTTGAGTCTTGATGAATTTTGAGCAATCCTTGATGAATTATGATCAACCCTTGATCAAATGATGAAATATCCTTCAAAATTAGAATGTTTACAAAAAATCTTGAATTTTGACTGTTTGTAGGTCATAGTTGACTTTTGCCCCAGCATAGTCGATTTTTGGACCCTTTGAGCAATTGACTGAGCAAACTTCCTCTGCAAGGCTTGAAATTTGACATGGATGATCTTGAGAACATATTAATACATTTGGGAGCACTTGAGGTCATTTGGATTCAAGGATCTTGATGCAACACAAAACCCTAATTTGGGGTTGACTGCCTTAGGAGATAGCTTGACTGTCCAACTCTTGAGTAATCTTGAGCCACTTGGAGATTTTTCTTGCAATGTCTTGAGAAATATGAGAGGGAAAATTTTGGGGTACAACAGCTGCCCCTGTTCAATCTTCTTAAACCTGAGGATGTAGATTGGCTTTCGTGCCTTTCGTGATCCGAAGGTGGAAGATGATTGAACACTAGAGTGCCCAGAAATTTGCACTCGCATGGAGTGGTATCAGCCTTGTGATGTCGGGAATGAGCTTACAGATGCCATTTGGAGATTGTTGGTAGGAGGATGGGCTTAAAGATTCCATCTGCAGGAGCGTCGATCGCATAAGAGATTCCTTAGCGAGAACTTATATACCTGTTATTGTAGAAGATTCCGCTGGGGAAGCCTGGTTTTTGTTGAGATTTAGGAACTCCCCTGTACTTCAACTGAGAGAATGCCTCGGCTGAGTCTTAAGAACCTGTCCATAATTCAACTGGGGGGAAACATCTTCATCAAGATCTAGGAACTGTCTGGTCTTCAACGTAGTATACCATTGAGATTGTAGAACTCGTCCACACTATGACGGAGGAAAACATCAAGATCTAGGAACTGTCTGGTCTTCAACGTAGTATACCGTTGAGATTGTAGAAATCGTCCACACTATGACGGAGGAAAACATAAAGATCTAGGAACTGTCTGGTCTTCAACGTAGTATACCGTTGAGATTATAGAACTCGTCCACACTATGACGTAGGGAAACATCTTCATCAAGATCTAGGAACTGTCTGGTCTTCAACGTAGTATACCGTTGAGATTATAGAACTCGTCCACACTATGATGTAGGGAAACATCTTCATCAAGATCTAGGAACTTTCTGGTCTTCAACGTAGTATACCGTTGAGATTGTAGAACTCGTCCACACTATGACAGAGGAAAATTGTCGAGATTGAGAACCTTATCTGAAATTCAACCGAGGATAATTCAGTTGAGATTTAAGAATCGGTCAGGTCTTCGACGTAGCTGAGAACTTAACTGCCTCATTTCCTGAAAGGTAAAGGTCAGTCGTATGCAATGCATGATATAGATCAAGCAATGATGTTCTCAAAATAAATGAGATTGTGTTGTATGATGCGTATATGTATGTATCATGATATATGGAAATGTAATGTTTTAGCTGGGGAAATAAATCCCGAATAGCTGTTGGAGAAGAGAGTTGAATTCTTCATTTCCGCTGGATATGGCGAACGAAGATGTTTGCGAGAATAAACCTGCAGGATAGGATAGCTCTGTTGGGGAATAAACTGATGAGGAGATTACTCTGTGGGGAAGAGATGCTCTGTAGAGGATTCCACTGATAAATTCCGTTGGGGACGAATTACTGTTGCTGGTGATACTGAATCCTGTTGGGAATTGAATTCCTGTTTGTGAAAGGAAAGAACTCCGCTGGGGATGATCTTTCAGTTGCGACTTCACTAGGGATAACCTTTTAGGCTCTAATGGGGATAATCCTTTGAGCTTTGCTGGGGACAACCTTCCTTTGAACTCGGCTGGGGATATTTACTTTTATACTCCGCCGGGGACGAACTTCTGGAGTCTACTGGAGATGATTCTTCAACTCCATTGGGGAAGCTTTTTCAGACTGCGCTGGGAAAATTTTAACTCCACTGGGGAAGCTTTTTCAGATTGCGTTGGGAAAATTTTAGACTCCACTGGGGATATCTTGTACTCTGCCGGGGAATATTCTTATACTCTGTTGGGAAATATTAAGACTGCCAGGGATATTAAGCCTTTTCGGTGCTGATGGTAGATAAACCTGCTTGGGGGAGAATATTACCGATTCATTCACAGTTGCAAGTTGGGGAGAGCTATCATTACTGTCATACTCTGCGGGGAGTGAAAGTATCTTAGCCATATTCTTCAGCTGAATTTACCTTGTACCTGGTGGACAGAGCAACTATACGGCTTGGACAATTCTTATTTGCCCCTGTTTCTGATATTACGAGTAATGGTCTTTTCGTTTCGCATGCAAATATTTATCAGCGGCAATTAATGTCAAGTGCATATATCAAAAATGAACATTGGACATTCTTTGAAAAACAGAACAGATAAAGGAAAAACAGTTTGAAATTTCTTTGAAAATGAATTGTATTGATTTTGAAGTTTGGCCTGTAAATAGGCGTTTTTGTACAAGAGGCTGACGTCCTAGTAAAGGAACGCCACCGAACAAATAGATTTTACACAATTTGTGAAAAACTAAACAAAACAGCTATGTGAATGATCCCACTGGGTTTCAACTCTGCTATTGCCTTTATGCTCTCGAGCATCTCATCACTTTGCTACTGGTAGAAGGTAGATCAGATTGATTAGTGTCGTCCGAGCTTGATAGTTGATACCGAAGTCTGGTTACAAGGTGATCCAATGAGACATAGTGTTACGCTTTAATCCCTAATTTTTTCCTGGACCGCCCTTTCGGGTCTTCAGTCCACCAGGATACCCTTTTTTGCCCAAGTCGCCTTTTCAGGTTTTCGACTTGCCGGGTGTACAAATTTTTTTCATTTTCATCCCTTATTTTTGCCCGAACCCTTTTGGTTCGCTGGGAAGCCCTTATTTTTGCCTAGGCCAATCGACCTAGCGGGTCTTTGATTATGCGTAGTATCTTTTCACTATGTATGTATTGACAGGGTGAGGAAGGCCGTCACCATCCATGGTGGTTAGAATCATAGCTCCTCCTGAGAAAATGTTCTTAACCACAAATGGCCCTTCGTAGGTAGGGGTCCATTTGCCCCTGGGATCACCTTGAGGTAGGATAATGCGCTTGATGACCAGGTCCCCAACTTGATACTCTTGTCGTCTAACTTTCTTGTTAAATGCCTTGATCATCCGTTTTTGATACGTTTGACCATGACAAATAGCAGTAAGTCTCTTTTCGTCGATTAAGTTCAGCTGATCAAGTCGGGTCTGAATCCAGTCATCTTCGCTCAAGCTTGCATCCTTCATAATCCGAAGAGAGGGTATCTGAACTTCAATGGGTAATACAGCCTCCATGCCATATACCAAGGAATAGGGCGTTGCTCATGTTGACGTCCGTGCTGAGGTACGGTACCCATGAAGAGCAAATGGTAACATCTCGTGCCAATCTTTGTATGTCACTGTCATCTTCTATACAATCTTCTTAATGTTCTTATTAGCCGCTTCTACAGCCCCATTCATCTTCGGCCGGTAAGGAGAAGAGTTGTGATGCTGTATCTTGAACTGCTTGCAGAGCTCAGTGATCATCTTGTTGTTGAGATTGGTACCATTGTCCGTAATGATCCTCTCTGGTACACCATATCGATAGATCAGATTATGCCGAATGAACCGTGCCACGACGTTCTTGGTTACTGTAGCAAAGGAAGTTGCTTCAACCCACTTCGTAAAGTAATCAATTACTACCAGGATGAAACGATGTCCATTGGATGCCGTAGGTCTGATCTCGTCGATCATATCAATGCCCCACATTGCAAAAGGCCAAGGTGTCGTCAAGACGTTCAGAGGTGCTGGAGGTATGTGCACCTTATCAGCAAAGATTTGGCATTTGTGACATGTCCGAGAATGCTAATAACAGTCGGCTTCCATTGTGGACCAATAATATCCTGCCCGTAGGATTTTCTTTGCCATGGTATGTCCACTGGAATAAGTTCCGAAAGTACCTTTATGTAACTCAACCATGATCTTTTCTGCTTCGTTCTTATCCACACATCGCAGTAAGGTTGAATCATGGTTACGCTTTTAAAGGATACCATTGCTGATGAAGAACTTCGCCGCGAACCTCCTCAGAAACTTCTTATCATTAACAGATGCACCCTCGGGGTATTCCTGAGCCTCGAGGTACCTCTTTACTTCATGAAACCAGGGTTTATCTGCTACCTCTTCAGTCTCAATATCACAGCAATGTGCAGGTTCGTCCAATCTTTCAATGATAATCCAAGGAGCTTCGTTGTCCCAATTTACTTTGAACATAGAAGAAATCGTAGCTAACGCGTCCGCTAACTGATTCTCCTCTCTTGGGAAGTGTTCAAAGGTTATCTCCTCAAAGTGGGGAAGCAATGTCAACATATACTCCTTGTAAGGAATAAGATTTGGGTGTTTCGTATCCCACTCTCCTTTGATCTGACTGATCACGAGAGCGGAATCTCCGAAGACACTCAAGAACTTAATCCTTAGGTCAATTGTTGCTCGAAGACCCATGATGCATGCTTTATACTCCGCTATATTGTTGGTGCAGTTAAAACATAGTCGGGCGGTGAACGGAGTATGAGAGCCTCTATGAGATATGATTACGGCACCAATTCCATTACCCAAGGAGTTCGAAGCTCCATCAAAGTACATAGACCATCGGGATCCTTCCTCAGGTCCTTCATCCGGTCCAGGTGTCTCACAGTCAGTTACCAACATGATATTCTCATATGGAAATTCAAAGTTCATAGACTGGTAATCATCCACTGCCTGATGTGCCAAATAGTCTGCCAACACACTTCCCTTGATTGCCTTTTGGGTTGTATATTGGATGTCATACTCAGTCCAAATCATCTGCCATCTTGCTATTCTTCCGGACAAGGCAAGCTTTTCGAAGATATACTTGATTGGATCTATCTTTGATATCAATAGAGTAGTGTGAGTCAGCATATACTGTCTCATCCGGCGAGCATCCCATGCCAAAGTGCATCAAGTCTTTTCGAGCAGTGAGTATCGGGTCTCACAGTCGGTAAACATTTTGCTAAGGTAATAAATAGCATGCTCTTTTCGACCAGACTCGTCATGCTGACCCAGCACACACCCCATTGAGTTGTCGAGTACTGTCAAGTATAAGATCAAAGGTCTCCCTTTAACTGGAGGCATCCGAATGGGTGGCTCTTGGAGATACTCTTTAATCCTTTCGAAAGAGGCCTGACATTCATCGTTCCATTGTACCACTTGATCTTTCTTCGGTAACTTGAAGATTGGTTCATAAGTAGCAGTCAGGTGCGAGATAAATCGGGCAATGTAGTTCAGACGTCTCAGAAAGTCTCTGAATTCTTTCTCGGTTCGAGGAGCTGGCATTTCCTGTATAGCCTTCACCCTTGCAGGGTCCACTTGAATACCTTTGTCACTTACGACGAAACCCAACAGCTTACCAGATCTCACCCCGAAGGTGCACTTGTTCGGGTTTAACCTCAGTTTGTACAACTTCAACCTGTCAAATAACTTCTGAAGGTGGTCCAGATGCTCTCCTTCAGTCTGGGATCTTGCAATCATGTCATCGACGTATACCTCAATCTCATGATGGATCATGTCATGAAACAAAGCAACCATGGCACGCTGATACGTTGCCCCAGCATTCTTCAATCCAAAAGGCATGACCTTGTAGCAAAAAGTACCCCATTGAGTAACAAAGGTTGTCTTCTCCATGTCTTCGGGAGCCATTTTAATCTGGTTATAACCGGAGAAACCATCCATAAAGGAGAATACCTTATGTTGCGCAGTGTTGTCAACCAGAACGTCGATATGAGGTAGAGGGAAATCATCCTTGGGACTTGCCCTGTTCAGATCCCTATAGTCGACACACATTCGAACCTTACCATATTTTTTCGGCACAGGCACCACGTTGGCCACCCACTGAGGGTAAGAAGTAACTGCTAGAAAACCGGCGTCAAACTGTTTCATAACTTCAGCCTTGATTTTCTCAGACATATCTGGGAGCATTCGGCGGACCTTCTGTTTCACTGGAGGACAGTCTTCCTTGGTAGGCAATTGGTGAACCACAATATCGGTATCCAACCCAGGCATATCTTCATAAGACCAGGCAAAGATCTCAACATAGTCACGCAGCATCTGAATCAACCGTTGCTTCACACTAAGCTCCAAATTTGCCCCGATCTTGACCTCTTTCTTGTCTATTTCTGTACCCAGATTTACTGATTCCACCGGCTCTTCGTGCGGCTAAATCGCCCTCTCTTCTTGAAGTAGAAGTCTAGCAATTTCACCAGGCACTTCACAATCATTTTCACCTTCGTCTTCGGCTAAGTTGATCGGACTTTCAAAGTCATAACTGGAAGTAGCAGAGTCGTTACTAGTGAGATCCAGAGTGGATGTAGACCTGTATATGTGAGTGTGTGTAAAATAGTTGTTTTGCAATGTATAATAAAAGAAAAACAAGGAGCGCAAGATTTGAAATGCAAGAAACGTCCAATGCTTTTATTAATGATATATGAAAATAACACACATAAAACCCTCACAAATGAAGCCACAGTGCCCCGGGTAAGACACCGGGCCATAGAGTTTAAAACATTGTCTATTACAAATTCAAAACAGAAAAGTCTCATTACTGGGTGATAACAGAAACGTGCATAGAATCCTTCGCTGTCCAGTTGCTTAATCCACCATCGGCAGTTGGGTATATCCAGCTGTCAATATCAAACTCTTCATCATCGTCATCCCCGATAGCATTCACCCCTGCCTCATGTTTTGGCTTTTCTGGTGCTCCGAACTCGATCTCCTTGGCATCAATCAGGTCTTGTACTTTGTTCTTTAAGACCCAACAATCATCTGTATCATGCCCCGGGCTATCAGAGTGAAAAGCACAGCGGGCATTAGGGTTGTACTTCGGTGATGTTGTATTGGGATTCTTTGGGGCCTCCCTTGGAATCACTAGATTGGTTTTCAATAACTGTGGCAGAATCTGGGATAAAGTCATGTTGAGCTGAGTGAATTTCCTTCATGGTCTCTCGGCCTTTGGCTGACTGTTGTGTTGAGGACCACCAGCAGGTCTTGAAATAACAACTGCATTAACAGCTTAGCAGCGTTCAGGTCTATTCTGGATTTTCAAACTGTAAACAGCACTGGACTCCTTCTTAAATGGTTTCTTCTCGGTGCTTGACGAAGCACCCTTCTGTATTTTACCGGATTTGATACCAGCCTCAATCCTTTCCCCGGTCATGATTAGCTCCGTAAACACGGATGACGAACTTCCAATCAGATGGTTGAAATACGGACCAGATAAGGTCCCCAGAAACATATCAACTAACTCCCTATCAGCCAAGGGTGGTTGCACTCTTCCAGCGAGGTCCCTCCACTTCTGAGCATAATCTTTGAAACCTTCGCCCGCATCCATTGACATGCCTTGGAGTTGGGTACGCGTGGGAGCGAGGTCGGCATTGTATTGGTACTGCTTGTAGAAAGCAGCGGCCAAATCTTCCCAACTACGGATACTGGCTCCTTCTGGAAGGTAAAACCATTCAAGCTGAGTCCTTGAGAGACTGTCTTGAAAGAAGTGGATCCATAGGTTCTTGTCAGCGGTGTATGGCTGAATTTTCCTAACATACGACCGGAGGTGTAGTTTTGGGCAAGAAACTCCGTCGTACTTAGCAAAGGCTGGTGCTTTGAACTTGTGGGGAATTACCACCCCAGATGACAGACCCAGATCACCAAAGTCCAGACCAGGCACTTTCTGAACTTCCATCGCATTCAACCGGTCTTCCAGTTGCTTGTATTTATCCTCAGCCGGAGGATACTGGTCTTCGTCAAAGTCCGTCTCGTTGTCTGAAACCACAGGGCTAGGAGCCCTCCTTCCCTCCAGATGAGGTGGTCAAATCGACTTCATCTCGTAGCCTGTTTCCAAACCTGTGACCTATGTTAAACAGGACCGTCTTCTTCTTCTTCTTCTTTTCTTTCAAGATAAGGGCCTTCAGATCTTGCTGACCCTTAGCCAAATTCATGAATAATTCCTGGAACTGGGCGTTTTGAGCCTGCAGAGCCTTGATTGCTTGTTCAGCTGATGGCTCAGAAGACATGATGCTAAAATAAACAGCGAAGAAGATAAGATACCTGTAAGGATACCTGTTATGAGGTGCATGGAATGAAATGCGTATGCTATGATTTCAAAGACGTCGAGAGATTCAAATTCGTAAACAAGAAATGAAACACACTTTTATTAGATAAACTTGAAAGTCAAATTGTTCAACAAATTCCCTTAAGGCGTTACAAGAAAGGAAATACTGGAAAGTAAATAAAAACTTGAAATAATCAAAGGACATCAACGCTCCCATGGTCGTTTGCCTTTAGTGCTGACATAGTCATTGAGGATCCGCTCGTTCTCCAACTTCCTAGTCAACTTCTGAATCTTCTGCTCTTGCTCGTGATACTTTTCTCGGTAAGTATCTCGTTCTTCTCTCAGCTGCATCCAGGACCTCTTCAACGCCCCAATGTCGGTAGGCATGTAAGGGTGTAAGATAGTAGGAGGAACCCCTTCCTCATCAGCAACTTCAACAATGATAGGCAAGACGGCTTCGTAGGGCATTCCCAGCTTTTGGGCACGGATACGAACCCATCGGAGATATGGCTCCATTGGTAGAGAAGTCTTTGCACCCAGCTCGTGCGGATCAGACCTATCTACTCTATCCCATGCTCTTATGAATCTGCGACGTTGCTCGTCACTATCCCCTTGGAAATCAAAGATTATATTAGGCATTAGCAGCTCATGAGGTCCTTCCCTTCTGGCTCGCCCAAACTGACGTAAGGCCAAGCATGGATTGTAAGTAATTCCTCCATGGGTTCCTATCAGTGGAACATTGGGGTATTCCCCACAGTGATCAATAACGGCCACCTCGTCCATACCCTTAATAGTCCAAATGATGTCATTGTGAGAGAGAGACATAACCCTGTAAGCCCAGCCCATGCCTTCTTTGTTCTTCAGAACTGATTTGGGGAGGTGAGAAATAAACCACCTCGCCAATAATGGAGCACAACACATCAAGGTTCCCTGCTTCCTAGCAGTACGGGCATAAAGCTGATGAAGAATGTCACCCAAGAGAGTGGGTACAGGATTACCAGAGATGAAGATTTTTACCGCATTCACATCAACGAAAGCATCAGAGTTAGGAAACAATACCAAACCATATATCAGAAGATCCAGAATATCTTCGAATTCCTGGAAGTCTAGACTATCCCAGAAATGATTAGCCTTACAAACCAAGAACTTAGTCAGAAAGCCCTTTGCTCCACTACGAGTTTCCCAATTAGCCATTACCTCATCCTTTGTCATATGAAGGGCTGAAGAAATCTCTTCTGGCCTAAGGATCTTCTCCCAACCTGTAAACGGGGTCTGCTCCAGAATAGAGATACCGAGCAGATCAGAGAACTCTTCCAAGGTAGGGACCAACTGGTAGTCCTGAAAAGTAAAGCAATGGTACAGTGGATCAAAGAACTGGACTAGGACACTCATCATCTGCTCGTCCAATTTGGAAGTGACCAAACCAAGAAGATGCCCATGTCTTCTGATGAAGGAAGTAGTATCTAACATCTTTGCAACCAATTCTTTAAGCATAGCGGGAACCTGGACAAAGTTGATCCGGATGGTATTCCTACGCATAGGTGCCATGACCTACAAAACAGAACAAAGATGAATCCCTCATGTCTTTGAAATAGGTTAGTCAGTTGCAAGATGTATGTAATGTTATGATGTTATGATGTCATCATAGAAAGCACACCACAAGTATCCACAAATAACAAACATGATAAAGGCACACAAGTCACACAGAGAGCCCTTAGATTTCAGGCTGGCAAGGAGTCTAGGTACTACCCTCTTTCAGTTCAATTGGTTCAAACATGTCCTAAAAATAGTAACCGGGTTCTAAAGGATCTCAATATCACTGACTACCCTCGATCGGTCATAATTCCAATTTAGCAACCTTTTCTTGCCGTCGGAATCATCGCGAGAGTTTAGTCTCAATGAATGTAGCATACTGCTACTGTTCTATGGCCAAGATGGTCAATTTAAAGGTTCTAAGGTCAGTTGGTGCTTAATGACCCCTTAGCAGACCCATATTCTCCTCGTTGCGCCACAAGGGATATCGGTACATATTAAAGTGCTACACCAACGTAGCTACTACTTCAATCGTATCGGTCTATGTCGTACAGTTCCCACACAGTTTATTGCTACTTACCTAAAGGGTATCCCCAGATCCGGGTTAGGATCTATAGTAACTCTGATACAAGCCCACAAAGATAAAGCATACAAAACAAGCAATTGAAAACATTATGAACTATTCCTAAGGTACACCCCACTTATAATTATCCCCAGCAGAGTCGCCAGTTCTGTGATGCGGTGGGAAAGAACTGACTGTTTTTTGGAATGTTGGTTTGCATTTTGCGTTTGTTTTCGCAAAATTCCGCGGTAAGCAAGAGTCGCCAACGACTTTTATTTTATCCAACTGGAAAGGAAAAAAGCACAGAAAAAATCCTTTTATGAGATTTTGAGTACGGGAGGTAGATTATAGAAAGGGAAGGTATTAGCACCCTTTCTATCTGTGGTTATCCACGGGCTCTTAGGTACTTGCTCATATGTTTTCAAAAATTGCTTTCTTTGTGCTTGTGGGTTTGAAAAAAAGTTTTTGTTTTGAAAACTTCGATAACTCTTGCTTCTGTCCTCAAGAGTGTGCGAAGTGTTTTTGAAAACTTTGTTTGAAAAGTGTAAGTGTGAAAAAGATTTTGTTTTTTTGAAAGAGCAAGTACTTAAGAACCATCTACCTACTCGAAAAAGGAATCATTCTATGCTATCTTCCTTTAGACAATGCTATCCCACTATTGATGAGTAGGTAGAACCATCGTTGGAGTTTAAGGGTCAATTCGAATTTAGGGACTTACGGTCACCAAAGCAATGTTAGGATGCCTTAGCGGTAACCCTAATGTCTTAGATCATTTGTTTTGAGGCAACAATATCTGAGGCAACTGTTTCGAGGTAACTATGATTTTTGGACAAGAGGGCAACCTCTAAAACTACCTATACTCAATGACCGCGTACGAAGGCAACCAAGTGGGGTGTACCCTAAGAGTGTGCATGTGCGAGTGTGTCATTTTCAGTTAATTTTATCTTTGTACATGTTAATGGTGATCTAAGTTGATTTTAGGTTAAACATTCATTCTTGTCATGCATTCCTATTATCAAACATCTAACAATTATATTTTGCGGAAAATAAATTGCGGAAATTAAATTACAAGGCGTCGGGTATTTACATCGCCAAAAGCAACCCTTTGAAATTTAAATGCGGAAAAATAAATAAAGCGATAAAAATAATTAAATGGTCCTAATTATCTATTACATTCTGGGAACAAGTACAATATTGAATAAAAGAAAATGAAATCGCGTGCGAGAAATTAAATCGAGTGCAAATAGGGTTTTGACCCTTTTTTGAGAGAAAAGTATCTTTTTTGTTGTTTTTTTTTATTTAAGGAAGAAGTTAATCTAAGTTAATCATAAAAATAAATATTTTTGGGTTTTTGGTATTTTAAGAAAGAAAATAAAAATTGATTAATGTTAGTAAAAACCTAATTAAGTCTAATTTTAATTTTAATTATTTACAAAAATGTGAAAGTTATTCTAATTAAAATTCTAAATCAATTAATTAATGTTTATTAACAAAAATAAAAGTTAGAATTTAATTTGATAAAGAAAATGTTTTATGGTTTTTTTTATATTTTAAGAAAGAAAGAAATCTAAATTAATCACTACATTAAATTAAATTAATTAATTAAATAGAAATAATAAATAAATAATTAAAACAAAATAAAATAAAATATAGAGAGATAGGGGGTATGGGCCTGATTAGAGGTGTTTGAGAAGCAAATTCCATGGCCCATTAGGCGTTGGCCCTGTTGACTTTCTGGATTCCCTATGTGCATGTTGACTGGACTCCATGATGGACGCTCCCCTCTTGGCCACCAGATCTGGCCAGGGGCCATCTGGCAATTGATTGAGTGAGGGAGTATGGTGGGCTATACGCTTGGGTATGCACACAATTGCCTGCAAAAAAAAATCAAAGAGGAATTTTGAGGACCTGGGATTCGAACTCAGGTCCTATAGGCGTTTGGAATGCTTGCTTCGCCACTAGGCCACTTGGTTTTACTTATTAGTATATTAAACAATAATAATAATAAGAGAAAATGCGTTATATGCCAGAAAAAATATAAAAAAAATGCGCGAGTGTTTTTGAATCAGCCATTAGGGGATTGACACGTCTCCGTCCCCTACCTCCAGCCCCTGTAACTTTACCTGCGGATTTGGATCTGCAGCTAAATGCGCAGGTCAATCCAAAAATCAACTCCAGGCCATAAAAACGACCTTCTAAGACATGGTTGGGTTCGTCTCCCTTTCCTGAGTGCAACCATGCCTATCATGAGAATCAATTTCACCTGAAATACAAATCCCTAAAATCCAAAACGTAACCCTAGCCACGCTGTTATGAGATTACAGTCCATATAAATCAAATTAAATATTGCCAAAAGTTTAGAAATGTTGTAAGAATCATGAATATGCAAATAATTTGTACAAAAGATGCAGGAATAATGATTTGCGAATTCAAGAAAGGAGCGGATTTTTGTGATACTTACAGAGCTCTAGAAGGCTTTTGAATGCATGCTTTGGATCCAAGAGGATTATATGATCACCCAGGAATTGATTGGCATGCTTCGTGGCTTTTGAAAACCTCTCTTGCTATGATTTCGAATTCTCACTTTTTCACCACTTTTTCAGGTTTGGTTTTGATTGTTCTTGCAGCCTCCAACCTTCAATTTCGTGTGCCTCTCTTGCTTATGTATGATACAAGGTATTAGGGTAACAAATATGGATGGAATCCCTCTAAATCAATGCCTCATGATTTGATTTGATTCATCCTTTAAAGCTTGCCAATTTTGTTAAATCTCCATCTTTTTGTACATGATATGCTTGATACGAATTTTGATGATGATCATGATGACAATAAAGACCTGAAACAACCAAAAAGATCTTAGGTAATTAAGGTTTGGATTTTATTTGATTTAATTTGATTTAAAATGAAATAATTCAATAAAAAATCAAATAAAATAATAAAAATAAGATATGGGCTCATGGTTGAATCTAGGACACGTGTGAAATGTGGCAAGTTCAAATCAAGTGGAGAAGAATGGGCCCATTTGACAAAATTTGAAGTTTTGGGGATAATTGACTTTTGGCAATTTTGCAAAAATGCCCAACTTCAATAATGTATAACTTCTTCAATTTTGAACTTTTGGAAGTGTTCTTGGACTTTTTTGAAAGCTTGAGATGTCCTCTAACCAACCCGTTTGGTCTCATCGCATTTTGATATTCCATGCTCAAGTTATAAGCTTTGGAAAAAAAGGTGTTTTTGTTGACTTTCAAAAATGACCTACAATGTCCAAATTTATAACTTCTTGTGAGTATATTTTCTGATCTTGGGGTATGAAGATGGATTGTAGTAAATTGCATCCTCTTCAAAATTATCTTTGGATGGGTCATTTATCATAAAGTATGAGAACATTATGCTTGGTCAAAGTTGAGTTGACTTTTCCTACAAAACCCTAATTTAGCAACTTTTGAGTCTTGATGAATTTTGAGCAATCCTTGATGAATCATGATCAACCCTTGATCAAATGATGAAATATCCTTCAAAATGAGAATGTTGACAAAAAATCTTGAAGTTTGACTGTTTGTAGGTCACAGTTGACTTTTGCCCTAGCATAGTCGATTTTTGGACCCTTTGAGCAATTGACTAAGCAAACTTCCTCTGCAAGGCTTGAAATTTGACATGGATGATCTTGAGAAAATATTAATAAATTGGTGAGCACTTGAGGTCATTTGGATTCAAGGATCTTGATGCAACACAAAACCCTAATTTGGGGTTGACTGCCTTAGGAGATAGCTTAACTGTCCAACTCTTGAGCAATCTTGAGCCACTTGGAGATTTTTCTTGCAATGTCTTGAGAAATATGAGAGGAAAAATTTTGGGGTACAACAATAACTCTCTCAATTTTTATCATATGTAGATGATCTTGGACTTTTTGGAAAGCCCGATGTGTCCTATACAATCTCTATATTGACCATTTTTGCATTTGAAGACTTTATCATGATGTAAGTTGCCTTGATAAAAAGTGTCTTTTTGTTTACTTTTGAAATGACCTATAATGTATGGGTCCATATTGTAACGCCCGTAATTTAATTAATTATTTAATTAAATTATTTTTGGAATAATTGATGTATTGTGATTAGTTGGAATTAATTATTTTATTAAGTGGTGGAATAATGTTAGAAGAATGATAATATTATTTGATGTTGGCTTGTTTTAAAGGATGGAAGTAGTAATAAGGGGGTGTAGTAGTCTTAAGACCATTAAGGAATAAAGAGGATAGTAGGATTATTTTATTATTGTAGAAATAATATAAAAGAAGAAGCAGTAAGAGAGAAAGAATAAGGGCTTGAAAGGAAGAACGTGAAAGCTGTTGGAAAGGAGGAAAGAGGTAGAACGAAAATTCAACGGGAAAAGTTATAGAGCAACCTTCAATCCAAGGTAAGGGTGGGGTTCTGACTCTATAATAGGGTTTGTGATAATTGGTATGTGGGATTAGAGGTGAAAGATTGTTTGGTTTATGATTGAATTATATATGATGTTGTATGATGGAAATCGATGATTGAAAGATGAATAACGATGTCCCAATGCTGTATATTTGATGTAGAATTGTAGGATAATTATAATTGATGATTATCTATGATTAGAGGATGTTTTTAGGACCTAAAATGTGGAAACCGTAGTGAGAACGCAGAGGAAATCACAGAAATTATTCATAATAGAGCAGTATGTGTCGACCCCAAACGTTATGTGTCGATACAAGAAGGCTTTTAGACTAAGGATGAGTCAATACGAAGGAGTCCTGCGTCGATACATGAGGGATTTTAGACTCAGGATGAGTCGATACATATGGGCATGTGTCGATACATGCAGTGTTGCAGACTCAGTATGAGTCGATACAAGAGAGTATGTGTCGACTCATGTAGTGTGATCAGTTCAGTACGCGTCGACCCAAGATGTTATGCGTCGATCCATGTTGTCTGATTTTTGGCAGAATCGTTTGGAAAAGGCTGTAACTTGAGTTTTTGGACTTAGTTTGAGGTTCCGTTTGAAGCGTTGAATAGCTAACGCGATGAACTTCATTCTTAAGGATTAAAATGAAGAATAGGAAGGATAATCCTAGTATCCAAAGTAGGATTTGAATTAGTTCTCGTGTTGATCTCTATGTTGGGTTTTGTGAGGAATGATGAGGATCAGATAATTATAGATCATTGTTTGGTTTGTAACAGTAGGATTAAGGATGCTAATGATGTAGTATTACAGAATAGTAATATGTAGAGGTTTGGTAATTTAGAAGTAAGCCTTAGATGATTAATTAATTATAGGCAATATCATGTTGTAGGCTTATGGCCAACGTTGAAAGATTTGCGAATTGTTGTTGTATTATTATTGTGGCTGAGTTGCTGTGAATATATGATGTATGATGTTGATGAAATATGTTAAGATGCCTCTAATAATTGGAAGTTATTAAGATGTAGGCTTATGGCCAACGATGATGTTTGTGTTGAGATATTGTTAATTATGGTGTTGTCATTACATTCATGATTGTGTCGCATACATTGCATTTCAAGATGGAGCTTATACTCGTTAAGATGGCCTGTATTGGCGAATATTAAGACGAAGGCTTATGCCTTGTTGATGCCTCTATTTATTGGCAGATTTTTAAGATGGGAGTTCTGCTCCAATGGTACCACATGCATTTTCATAGTATTGAGTCGCATTATATGATTACATAAAGAAGTTATGAATTGATGTGATGAATGTACATTATAGTTGGTATCTCTGTTGCGATTATTGTGATTATAAGATGAGAAGTGGTGATGTTATGTGATCTAATTTAATATATTAATTATCATACGTTTTATTATATTGTTAGATATCTCACCCCTTCTGTTTGAATGTTACCCTTACGTTAGTAATGTGCAGGTAATCGAGAGTGAAGGTTGTATACCTTCAGTAGTCCGAGTCAGTGTCATTGCTCTAATATGTAACACTCGGGGGGATGAACGCTTGTTTCTTTTATTTGTTGATTATTTCAGTTGTTGAACCTTAATTTGATTTTTACGAAGTATGTTTTGTTTTGAAGTTGCTGTAACGATGGATAAAGATGTTATTAAGAATTTCGTCGCGTAGATGTTTAAATTGTTGAATTAAGAGATTAAATTATTATGCTGATGGTTTATCCGAGGTTTTAAAGTGTTATGTATCCATGATGAATGCAATGTGTTTTGAAAGATGAATTTGTGACATCCTGATTCGTTTACATTAATGATTATAACTCTGATTTTCATATATAATTATCGAGTAGAATTGGGGTGTTACAGAGTTGGTATCAGAGCAAAAGGTTGGTCTGACCTTGTTGTCGAGTCGTAGTTATCTAACAATTGAGTATTGTTAATTCGAGTTCTAGCCGTTGTTTATGTTGTATTGATAAGTTGAGATGGCTGGAAGGAATGATATTGCACTTGCTGCTGCTTTAGAAGTAATGGCTCATGCGATGGAGAATCAGCCGAATGTTGACGGGAATGCTGGATCTCGTAGCTTGGCGACTTTCCAGAGAGAGAATCCGCCTACGTTCAAGGGAAAGTATGATCCTGACGGAGCATTGGATTGGTTAAAAGAAATTGAGATAATATTCAGTGTGATGGACTGCACTCCAGCACAGAAGGTTCGATATGGTACTCATATGCTAGCAGTCGAGGCTGATGACTGGTGGCTAGAGACGTGCCAGAGATGGGAAGTTGCAGGTGAGAATGTCACTTGGGCTGTGTTCTGTAGGGAATTTCTGAGGAAGTACTTTCCTGAAGATGTTTGTGGTAAGAAGGAGATTGAATTCCTTGAGCTGAAGCAAGGGAATATGTCAGTTGTTGAGTATGCTGTGAAGTTTTTGGAGTTGGCTAAGTTTTATCCGCAATACGCTGATGCAGATGCTGAGTTTTCGAAGTGTATCATGTTTGATAATGGGTTGCGCCCGGAGATCAAGAAGGCAGTTGGATACCAGAAGATCCGTGTCTTTGTTGATTTGATAGATATCTGCATAATTTATGAGGAGGATAATAATGCTCATTACAAGATTATCAGTGAGAAGAGGGGTAAGCACCAACAGAATCGTGGTAAGCCTTATGATACCCCAGCTGGTAAAGGTAAACAAAAAGTTTCTTAGGGTCAGAGGACTAGTGGGGGAGATGCTCCTGCTAGTGTGGTTTGTTTTAAATGTTGAAAACCTTGGCATAAGAGTAATGTGTGTACAACTGAAGTGAAGAGGTGTTTTTGTTGTGGTAAGAACGGACATGTTGTATCTGAGTGCAAGCATAAGGATGTGATTTGTATCAATTGTAGTGAGGAAGGGCACATTGGTAGTCAGTGTCAAAAACCAAAGAGGGCACATACAAGTGGTAAAGTGTTCGCTTTGGTTGAGCATCAGTCAACTGCTGAGGACAGACTTATCAGAGGTACATGTTTCATTAATAGTACTCCTTTAATTACTATTATTAATACCGGTGCTACTCATTGTTTTATTGCTGCTGATTGTGTTGAAGGATTGGGTCTTATGTTGTCTTCTATGAATGGAGAAATGGTCGTCGATACTCCAGCCAAGGGGTCGGTGACTACTTCTTTTGTATGTTTAAAGTGTCCCTTGTCGATCTTCGACAGAGACTTTGCCGTTGATTTGGTTTGTTTACCATTAAGAGGTTTGGATGTGATTTTGGGTATGAACTGGTTAGAGCATAATTGTGTTCATATTAACTGTTATAACAAGTCTATGAGGTTTTCTACTCCTGAAGAAGAGGAAGATAGTCTATTCTCTACTAGACAGTTGAGGAAGTTTATGTAAGAGGAAGCACAGATGTTCTCGTTTATGGAATCACTATCTATAGAGAATTAAGCTATAATTGAGGAATTGCAGGTGGTGTGTGGATTTCCTGAAGTTTTCCCCGATGAAATTCCTGATGTACCGCCGGAGAGGGAAGTTGAATTTGCAATTGATCTTGTACATGGTACCAGACCTGTGTCTATGGCACCATACAGGATGTCTGCATATGAATTATCAGAGTTAAATAAGCAATTGGAAGAGTTACTTGAAAATAAGTTTGTAAGGCCAAGTGTATCGCCATAGGGAGCTCCAGTGTTGTTAGTAAAGAAGAAAGATGGAAGTATGAGGCTTTGTGTTGATTATAGACAGTTGAATAAAGTGACGATTAAGAACAAGTATCCGCTTCCAAGAATAGATGACTTGATGGAATAATTGGTGGACGCTCGTGTGTTTAGTAAGATTGATTTGAGGTTGGGTTACCATCAGATTAAGGTGAAGGATAAATATATCCAGAAGACGGCTTTCAGAATTAGTTATGGACATTATGAGTATTCGGTGATGCCTTTCGGTGTTACTAATGCACCGGGAGTATTCATGGAATATATGGATCGTATCTTTCATACTTATTTGGATCGGTTTGTAGTGGTGTTCATTGGTGATATTTTGATTTACTCTAAGTCAGAAGAAGAGCATGCATAACAATTAAGAGTAGTGTTGCAAGTTTTGAAAGAGAAGTAGTTGTATGAAAAGTTGTCCAAGTGTAAGTTTTGGTTAAAGGAGGTTAGTTTTCTTAGTCATGTGATCTCAGGTAGTGGCATTATTGTAGATCCATCGAAGGTTGATGTTGTGTTGCAATGGGAAACTCTGAAGTCAGCTACTGAGATTAGGAGCTTTTTCGGATTAGCTGGTTATTACAGGAGGTTTATCGAAGGTTTTTCTAAGTTGGCACTTCCGTGACTAAGTTAACTTGTAAAGGCAGAGCTTTTGTGTGGGATGTTCAGTGCGAAGAAAGTTTTACAGAATTGAAGAAGAGGTTGATGTCGGCTCCGATTTTGACATTGCCTAATCCAGGAGAGCCTTTTGTGGTATATTGAGATGCTTCTAAGATGGGTTTAGGAGGTGTGCTTATGCAGAGTGATATCGTAGTTGCTTATGCATCAAGGCAATTAAGGACTCGTGATAAGAACTATCCTACGCATGATTTAGAGCTTGCTGCAATTGTCTTTGTGTTGAAGATTTGGAGGCATTATCTTTATGGTTCTAGATTTGAAGTGTTTAGTGACCATAAGAGCTTAAAGTATTTGTTTGATCAGAAGGAGTTGAATATGAGGCAACGAAGTGTTTGCTGGGAATTTCGACCAGGATAATAAAGGAATCATTCATTTAAATTTCCACAAGATGGCTTGAAAAAGTTATAGACAAAGTATGTTGTTACTGTATCTGAGTCGAAGAAGACAATTTGAAAGGACAAGTGTTTTTGTTTTGTCAAAAACGCGCGTTTCGACGGCCACGTGAGAAAGTTGTTGCTGAAGGCTTGAGCGGGAATGTTTGAAATTCGAAATAGTTTCATTGGATAAGAAGGATGCATGGAAGCCTTAGAGTGTCGAAAGACATGCAAGAAGCGACGTGGCTTTTCATTAGAATAATACCGTTATGGTTAGAACATTATAAATAGTTCCTTAGTGTTAGGGAGAAAGGATGATCATAATTCGTACAAAATTACTCATAAGATACTCAAGTACCAGGTTACAGAGAAAGAGTTCATTGAGAATGTACGTATGACATCACACATTTTATCTTTGAAATGCATTTATCAATATAATTTCTTTTGAACCATTCTTTTACGTACTCCTGCAATTGTTCTTAATTTCTTTATGTTCTGTCGAATTGCTTCATTCTCCTGTAAAGCTTTATGTATAAAGTTTCTTTTAAAAGGCTCTTTCCTTTACAATCAAGTCCTTTAATTCCAGTTTTAAGTCTTTTCATTGTCAATTATTTACATCTAAACCTTTTTTGATTAAGACGTTTCGTCCAAACCTTTACATTTGAATTTAATCCCAGAAGTCTTTGTATTTTAAGCCTTTACACAAACACATGCACAAGCACTACGTCGTGTTTAACATAAACCATCAACTAAGTGTTACAATTAATGTTAAGATGCATGTCCTAGGATCAATCTAGTCGATCCTGCGAGTAACCATACATATCAAATTTGTTTGGAAGACTAGCGGTTGTTTCGCCAGAAATCACTGCGAACAAATTGGCACACCCAGTTGGACTGTGTCATAACGTTTTAAGAAAAAAACCAGTTGTAATCATAACAGACGGTTTAAAAGACTATTTTCTGGTAAAATACACAAAAGCGTTGTATGAACCTTAGGAGTGGCAGAATTATTAGTGAATCTCAACCAATACCTAAGAAAAAACATACCAGAAGAATGGTTAACACAACTAATGATCAAGGAGGACAAAATCCTCCACAAGGATCAGGAACGGTCGGTACAAATTCGACAACTAGTTCCCAGGCCATTCCAACATCAATAGGATCAATGGCCGCAACTAATTCGAATCCACCTTACACAGGAACTGCTTCTGTGGCTAGTTTGACCAACGTGCCCCCCTTTGGGGGTACATCAGAGTCTCTTTCAAATACTCAAAATGGCCCTATTTTGACATATGTAAGAGGCCAAGTACCACCTTCGACACCCCCCAGGCCACCAGGATTCGAAAATTTTAGGCCTTGGACAGAACAATCATATGGAGGGCCCTCATCATCATTCATGTATGGTTTACACAATGGAACTTCTGCATATACGCAACCTAACGTAAGTAATTTTTCGCCGATTCAAAATGTTGGTTCAATTGGTCGAAGCGCCCAAAACCAAGCATGTCAGCCCAGATGCCTGCTTTAACAACAAATACCCAGGCATCACTTAGACAACAAATGGACGCTAGTAACCATGATATGGTTGGAATATTGGAGAGGGAAATGAATACTATTTTTTCTCCCCTAATCCATAATATAAACAGAACCAATCAAGAAAACACCCAATCATACCAACAGTTGTCAGCGCATATGGCACGAATAGCGGATTTCTTTGGGAACCCCCAACCACCTGTTCGACGCAGGCAAAATATCATAAGAGTTCAAGAAAAACCAACCATAAACCAGGTTCAACAACCTAGACAAAATATTATCGAAGAACCAAGAGTTGAACCAGTAGGTATTCGACAGTCAAATCCTGAGGAACCACCCAGGAGAATAGCCATGGTCAATAGAGGCCAAGATGCAGATGAAGTTGTTCATAGAATGAGACAAGACAACCTGTTGGTCGAAAATAATATAACAAATATAGTCGAAAGAATCATGGCTAATAATGGTTTAAACACAGGGTTTCGACGCCCCTAACTACACTTCCCCTATAGCAAAATTTATTCTGCAAACAGAATTGCCAAGGGGTCACAAGATCTCGAAATTCACCAATTTTTCAGGGGATACAAATGAATCCACTATTGAGCACATAGCCAGATATTTGTCAGAGTTAGGAAACTTGGCAAACAATGAAGACCTTAGAATAAAATATTTCCCTAGTTCACTAAACAAAAATGCTTTTACATGGTTCACCATATTACCTCCTAGTTCCATAGATACGTGGTCTTACTTAGAGAAACTGTTCCATGAACAGTTTTACATGGGACAAATGAAGATAAGTTTGAAGGAATTGGCAAGCGTAAAGAGGAAATTCACAGAACCCATAGATGACTACCTGAATAGGTTCCGTCTTCTGAAATCTAGATGCTTTACTGTGGTTCCTGAGCATGAGTTAGTCGAAATGGCTGCAAGTGGATTAGATTATTCCATTAGAAAGAAGTTAGATACTCAACACTTGAGAGATATGGCCCAGTTGGCAGATATAGTTCGACAGGTCAAACGACTGAAAGCTGAAAAGGCCAGGGCAAATAAAAATCATAAAAAAGAAAGGGTAGCCTATGTCGAAGCCGAAAATGAAGAATATGAGCCGCATAACTACCCTTATGGTGTTGAAGAAGTAGAAATAGATTTGGCTGAATTAAAAGAGGCACCCCCTTACTCTTGTAAAATTTTAACACCTTCGAATGGGAAGAACCCCGTCGAAGAGGAAAAGAGTGATAAGTATCCTAAAAGAACTTACACTTTTGATGTCACTAAATGTGACGAAATATTTCATTTACTGGTAAAGGATGGCCAAATGAAAGTGCCTCCTAACACTAAAGTTCCTCCGTTAGAACAACAAAAGAAAAGAGGTTATTGCAAATACCATGGTTTTCTTGGCCATAAAACATCAGCTTGTTTTCTTTCCAGAGATTTAGTTCAGAATGCTATCAAGGATGGGCATCTAAAATTCACTGATAAAGGAAAAGGTCCTATGAAGGTGGATGTTGATCCTTTGAATGTGGCTGCCACCAACTACGCTGAACCTTTGGATATCAATATGGTGGACATAGTCAACACTGACCAAGCAAAGATCGTGGAAGATGGAAAGCATGCTACTGATAGCCTAAACACCAGAGGATCCTTCGACACTGACGTTGAAGACCCTCAGGCTAGACAAATCAAATTTAGGACTACTGAGGGTTCTTTGAAAATTACTAATGAGACTACTGAAGGTCTCAGAGTTAGGTTCGAAGAAATGGAAAACTCTGAACCCTCTTTCTTTGAAAGAATTTAGGCTTATGTAGCCGAGAATAAAAGACAGGCGGCTGCTGAAGCTGCAACAACAAATGTGGCTGGCGAAGCCACTACCAAAGCAACCAAAGTGGCAGAATCTGGAGCAAACCTCAACTCAGAACCAACTGATGAACAGGTTCAAGGTGAGCAGGTAAGTCAAAGATTAGACGCCATCTATGACGAAGAACCCTTGGGGTTCGAAAAAGATCCGACAGCGTCAAGTCCTAAGATGTTGGCTCAAGACCCCCTTGAGGAGATTGATCTTGGAGATGGGAGTTCAAAAAGAATCACTTACATTAGTGCTAAATTGAAACCCAGTTTGAAGGCAAAAGTAACTTCGCTCCTTAAAGAAAATAAAGACTGTTTTGCTTGGGATTATGACGAAATGCCTGGTTTGGAAAGGGAACTGGTCGAACTAATACTGCCTATAAAGGATGGCAAGAAGCCCATCAAGCAGACTCCAAGGAGATTCGCCCCAAAAATCCTTTCAAAAATCAAGACAGAGGTCGAAAGACTCATGCGTTGCAATTTCATCAGGACCACAAGGCAGGAGACTTTCTGGGATTTGTGGTCCATAAGAAGGGGATAGAAATCAATCAGAATAAAATTAAGGCTATCATGGAAACAAAGGCACCTTTGACAAAAAAAGAATTGCAGTCACTATTGGGGAAGGTAAATTTCCTAAGAAGATTTATCTCTAATCTCAGTGGTCGAACGCAAGCTTTTTCCCCCCTCCTACGCCTAAAGCAAGGAAATTTTGAATGGAACAAGGAACATCAAGAAGCTTTTGACAAGATCAAGCAATACTTGGTGCAACCACCCATTCTGTCACCCCCAAATGGGAAGAAGTCTATGAGACTCTACATATCAGCCTCTGACACTACTTTAGGTAGTATGTTAGCCCAAGAGGACGAAAATGGCGTCGAAAGAGCCATCTATTATCTTAGTAGAGTTTTAAATGATGCAGACACGAGATATACTGCAATAGAAAAGTTATGTCTGTGTTTATATTTCTCCTGTACAAAACTCAAGCATTATATAAAACCAGTAGATGTTTTCATTTCGTCTCATTGTGATATTATAAAACATATGCTGTCAAAGCCAATCTTGCATGGCAAAATTGGCAAATGGGCTTTGGCCCTCACAGAATATTCTTTAACTTTCATGCCTTTAAAGGCAATGAAAGGTCAAATAGTATCAGACTTTATAGTAGACCATGCAGTGGTCGAAAGCCAACTCTATGTTGAGCTGAAACCTTGGAGATCATTCTTCGACGGTTCAACACACCAGAATGGTAGCGGAGTTGGAATAATTTTGATTTCTCCTGAAGGAATTCCTTATGTATAATATTGAAGGCCCTCTTTGTTCAAACAATGAAGCTAAGTTTGAAGCGTTGCTTGTTGGACTCGAAGCTTTATTGGAATTGGGGGCAACCAGAGTCGAAATCAAAGGTGACTCTGAATTGGTAATAAAGCAACTAACAAAAGAATACAAATGCATAAAAGAGAACTTGATTATGTATTTAGTCTTGGTTAATAGATTGCTCAAGAAATTTGAATATGTGGATATAAAACATGTCCCTAGAATAAAAAACCAAGAAGCGAATGACTTGGCACAAATAGCCTAAGGGTACAAAGTGTCAAAGGAAAGATTAGAAGGATTGATTGAGATAAGAGGGAAAGCATTGGCTACAAGGTTATCCCCAATTGACTTAGAAACTACTAGGCTAGGGTTTGCCAACCCAGAAGAGTTTGAGGTACTAAATATAGGTACTCTGGAAGATATAGATTGGAGAAGCCCAATTGTTAACTACCTAAAAGACCCTTCGATCAACACGGATAGAAAGGTTAGATACAGAGCTTTATCTTATTTCTTGATGGGAAACAAATTATTCAAAAAATCCCATGAGGGAGTTTTGTTAAAATGCTTGGGAGAAAACGAAGCATATTTAGTATTATCAAGCATTCACAGTGGAGCCTGTGGGGCCCATCAAGCAGGACATAAGATGAAATGGTTGTTGTTTCGATATGGAATGTATTGGCCAACTATGTTGAGAGACTGTATAGACTTCGCCAAGGGTTGTCAAGAATGTCAGATGCATGCAAGCATTCAACATGCCCCTGCAAGTGAATTACATTCAATCATTAAGCCATGGCCTTTTAGAGGATGGGCATTGGATTTAATAGGAGAGATTCGACCCACTTCGTCCAAAGGACAAAGATATATATTGGTAGGAATAGATTATTTCACCAAATGGGTAGAAGTTATTCCTTTGACGAATGTAGACCAAGAAAGATTCATTGAATTTGTCCAAAAACAGATACTATATAGGTTTGGAATCCCAGAAAGTATAACTACGGACCAAGGGTCAGTTTTTACTGGTCAAAAGATGCAATAATTCGCGAAAGAAATGGGGTTCAAATTGTTAACATCTACACCATATTATGCTCAAGCAAATGGTCAAGTTGAAGCAGCCAACAAAGTCATAATAGGCTTAATCAAGAAGCATGTCGGAAAGAAGCCTAAAAACTGGCATAAAACGTTAGATCAAGCACTTTGGGCTTGTCGAACATCACCTAAAGAAGAAACCAATACTACACCATTCCAACTTACCTTTGGGGATGATGCAGTATTACCAGACGAAATCTTTTTGTAGTCAGTTCGCATTCAAAAACAAGAAGAGATAGCTCCAAACATTTTTGGGAAATGATGTTGAATGAATTGATAGATTTAGACGAAGAAAGGTTGCACGCCTTAGAAGTGTTAATAAAGTTGGAGGAAAAAATAGCTAGAGCCTACAACAAAAGGGTGAAAGGTAAAACTTTCGTTGCCCATGATTTAGTTTGGAAAGTTATTCTACCTATGGATAAAAAGAACCAAGCTTTAGGCAAGTGGTCTCCCCATTGGGAAGGTCCTTTTTGAATCTTAAAAGTATTTTCGAATAATGCGTATGAGGTGGAAGAACTAACAGAGGATCGAAGGATCCTAAGGGTAAATGGGAAATATTTAAAGAAGTACAAACCATTTCTGCAGGAAATTAGAATAAGAAAAGAGTAGTAACAAATAAGTAAAACAAAGCCAAGATGGAAATACTAAAATGGCTATTGTAGCATATCATAGATTTCCAAAAGTTAATTAAAAGTGCCAGAGAGTGGCATTTGTCTGAATATTACAATTAAAGGGTAATACAATTAAGAGAAGTTTGTCAAGTCACCTGGCATTGGGAATGGTTATTCATCATTGAAACTGTTGCACGCACGTCGTGAAGAGACGTTTTTTGGGAAGAGATGTATGATGATATCATTAAAATACGAAAAGATTCTCTTTGCTGGTCGAAATAACATAAATCATAAGAAATGCATATTTCTGCACATATTCGAAACAGACATTTATTGGGGGCAATTTGTTTGCTGGGAATTTCGACCAGGATAATAAAGGAATCATTCATTTAAATTTCCACAAGATGGCTTGAAAAATCTATAGACAAAGTATGTTGTTACTGGATCTGAGTCGAAGAAGACAGTTTTAAAGGACAAGTGTTTTTGTTTTGTCAAAAACACGCGTTTCGACGGCCACGTGAGAAAGTTGTTGCTGAAGGCTTGAGCGGGAATGTTTGAAATTCGAAATAGTTTCATTGGATAAGAAGGACGCATGGAAGCCTTAGAGTGTCGAAAGACATGCAAGAAGCGGCGTGGCTTTTCATTAGAATAATACCGTTATGGTTAGAACATTATAAATAGTTCCTTAGTGTTAGGGAGAAAGTATGATCATAATTCGTACAAAATTACTCATAAGATACTCAAGTACCAAGTTACAGAGAAAGAGTTCATTGAGAATGTACGTATGACATCACACATTTTATCTTTGAAATGCATTTATCAATATAATTTCATGTGAACCATTCTTTTACGTACTCCTGCAATTGTTCTTAATTTCTTTATGTTCTGTCGAATTGCTTCATTCTCCTGTAAAGCTTTATGTATCAAGTTTCTTTTAAAAGGATCTTTCCTTTACAATCAAGTCCTTTAATTCCAGTTTTAAGTCTTTTCATTGTCCAGTATTTACATCCAAACCTTTTTTGATTAAGACGTTTCGTCCAAACCTTTACATTTGAATTTAATCCCAGAAGTCTTTGTATTTTAAGCCTTTACACAAACACATGCACATGCACTACGTCGTGTTTAACATAAATCGTCAAGTAAGTGTTACAATTAATGTTAAGACACATGTCCTAGGATCATTCTAGTCGATCCTACGAGTAACCATACATATCAAATTTGTTTGGAAGACTAGTGGTTGTTTCTCCAGAAATCACTGCGAACACGGAGATGGTTAGAATTGTTAAAGGATTATGATTTCAGTTTGAATTATCATCCCGGAAAAACGAATGTGATAGCTGATGCGTTGAGTCGAAAGACTTTACATATGTCAGCAATGATGGTTAAAGAGTTGGAATTAATTAAACAGTTCAGAGATATGAGCTTAGTTTGCAAGGTGACTCAGCGGAGTGTTATGTTGGGTATTGTTGTACCCCAAAATTTGCCCTCTCTTTTTCACAAGAAATCACAGCTTCGGACTTTTCCTGATTTTTCAGATTGGCTTAAGAATCGGTCAAACAGACTTTTCTCATCAGTCAGACAAAATTAGGGTTTCCATTGATTTTGAATCAGTTCAAGCAGATTTTTAGTGATTTGGTTGGGTTTGGCTCAGGGTTTGATCAGGCGAACGTTTCTTTGACAATAAATCAAGAATTAGGGTTTGCACGCGCATTTTCAGAAGAATTTGAATCCACAGTGTCTTAATTGGCTGTTACACTGCTTTGACGTTTGCTCAAGATTTCTGTTTGTTTCTCAAGGTCTAAACATCTGGGATATGGGCTGAAGCTTCTGATTGAGAGTTTGAAGTGTTGGTCTAATCAGTGGAATGAAAGGCGTTTGGACATTTGTTTTGATTAACTGTGCAATACATATGGTTAATTGGGACGCCGGGTTTATTATTGATTAATGCGAAGTTGCAAGACTACGGTATTTATTAATTATTTATTCTATCTAAGTTAGAATAATTGGGATTTACTTCCAGTTATTTTAATTCAAGAAACTTAAATAATTAAATGCAGAAGAATTAAAGAATTAACTGACAAAGAAAGATTTTTATTCATTTTTAATTGTTTGTTACAAATATTATTTGAACACTGTGAATTTATTTACAATTGTTTACAATAATATTATTACAATGATTAAAAATAACTTAAATCTATCCTAAGTCTTCATCTTCTACTACTGCTCCCCATTGCTCAACTGATATTTATCTGCAAAGACAAAAAAGAAAGAAGTCAAACACAGATGAATTTGGAAAAGCATTCTCAGACAGTTAATCATAAAAACTCATCATTAAAAGTGTTGGCCGGAATCAATTTGTTCGTCCTCTCTGCAAATCGCAAGAAGACTCTCTTCTTGGTTCACAAAGAGGGAAAGAAAGTACAGTTTGCAAGCATATGAATTAATACAAGGCAGCATATTAAACAAATGCATAAAGCTGCATAAATTGCATTGTCAAAATAGACAAGCAAGCTGCACAGTTCAAAGTGACAAACTAAGCTGAACAAGTTTCAAACCAAATTGCAAACTGAAAAGGAAAACCAAACTGAAATGCCAAAACAAACAAATTGCACAAATTCAAAATGTCAACCAAACTGTCAAAAAGATATCAAAAGATATCAAGCTGTCATCAAAGAAAAGAAGAAAGTACAATATGCAGAGGAAAGACAAAATACAAGCAAACTTATTTCAAATTTCCATCATTTTCCAGGCCAAACACTTTTTCAGAAAAAAATAAGTACAGTTTAAAGCAATAAAAAATGCTTTTTTTTTCTGTGGAGAGAGAAAGAGAGAGAGAGGTAGAGAGGCTTACAATTTTGCAGGCTTAAGACAAAGAGATATAAAACAAAGAGTATCAGAACAGTTCAAAGAGAGGCAGAACAACACATAGAAAGATATATCACAAAAACAAGATATACCACAACACTGTAAAGAGATAACAAAAAGCCCTCAAGCCTTTCAAAGCCTGTAACCCAAAGCTATCTCAAGCAAACAAACCACCAAGCTTACAAACTGCCTTCAAACCAACTCAGTATCAAAACACAAGCCAAAAGGCCAGCATAAAACAAAAACCAAAACTTGCTTCAAGCCAAAGCCTAAAAACCTGTCAAGTTGCTCAAACCTTTCAAACCAGCTTGCCTCAAAACTGATACCATACAAAGCCTGTCAAAAAATCTATACAGCATTCAAGCTTGCCTGCATCTACACAAAACCAACTCAAACATATAACAACACAAGCCTGAAGCCTGCTAACCTGCCTTCAAACAACAAACTCAAAGCACAGTAAACCTGTTTCAAGCCACAGGCCAACCTCAAACACTTCAAGCAAGCATAACTAAGCTTGCATGTGCCAACAAAACCTTGAAGCCTGCTAAAACCACCAAGCCAGTCCAAATATCAAAACATACAGAATATCCAAACCAAGTCAGAATCAAACAAATCCCAATGCCTCAGAATCAAAATCATCATAGGCTAAAATCCAAACTCTCAAAACTAAAGTTCATCATTGAGTAACACAGCATCAAGAGAGGAAAAGAAACTTAGAAGAGAGCAATACTGAAGCAAGCAATCTCAGAGTTATCATCATCAAGTTATCAGAACAGCAATAAGTAAGCAATCTCAGAATAATCATCAAAAAGTCCAAGTCTCTCAGAACCAAGGTTCGTCATTGAGAAGCAAAAGCAACAACAACATCATCAAACTCAGAAACGGGCAAGCAAGCAGAAGAGGAAAAGAAGTTTCTGAAACAGATGCCCTAGGGTTTTCAGATTGCAACTATCATCATTAAACAAGGTTAAAGATACCAAATACCAAGAAGGCCACAAAGCTAGCATCACCAGTCCCTCTGCCTCCGGCCACCTGAGACGCGTCGTCTTCCTCCTTCGTCTCCTCTCCAAAGGTAGTAATTCCTCCCTTTTCTTCAACACCTCACACAAACATCAAATAACATAAAGATCAGAACTTGTCAAAAAAAAATCAATAACATGCAAAACTTGAAACCCTAAATGCACATGAAGGAGAAACAGAATCATTACCTCTTTACCACCGCCTGAGCAACCATGAAGAGGAGGAGGTGGAGGCGTCGCATCTGGCAACTGGGGCGAGGAGGAACATCAGAAGCTCACGTCCGAGAAGCATGAAGAGGCGAAGAAGAAAGGATAGAAACGGCGCCGCTCATCAAATTGTACGAACCCTAGTCTGAGCCAAAACAAAACAAACCCTAAAACAAATTTGTCCAACGCGTCGTGGGCCTCTGCCCCATAAATTGTTAAGCCCAACTGAATTCTGGCGCCTTACCCCCTCTTTTCTTTCTTACCCTTTTTTTGTTTTGGTTATTTTGTTTTCTTGGGCCAAGAACATCTTTTAAGGCCCATATAGATTTTTTATATTTTTTTAAATCAATACTTTTTAATTTTTATAACCTAATTCCTTTTTTTGTTGTTAAGTAATATGTTAATTTTTTTCATGTAAAAACATTACTAATACTTTTTATTACAATTTAAAATACATAAATATTAGGTTATTAGGTTTAAATAATTTCCTTGTGTTTAAAACTTTTTTTGTTTAAATAAATCTTTTTACATAAGCTTTTTAAAACATTAACTAAAATACATAAACATTAGTTTTCTTTAATTTAAACAATTTTATTTTCCTTTTTTTTTAAAAAAAAACTTTGTTTATATCATTAACAAAAAACACAAAAATAAATAAATACTTAATAATATATTAGGTTGACATTTTAATCATTTGTAAATAATCACATACATTGCACAATACTTTTATTTCTCTTTGATTCTTATACATTGCTATATTTTACATTGAGAATGCGATTGATTCGATTTGGTTGTAAATATTATTTGGACACTACTATCATGATAAGACTCATCCCCATTTGTAAATATTTGTACCCCCATCCCCGAATACTTATTTGTAATAGCCTAGACTTTAAATTCCCGCAATTTATCGCTTTCTATATACTGTATAGTAATTAGGGTTTGTATGCGAAGATTCAAAATCAACCGCTAGATAACCTAATACAAGACAAATGCATGACAATCAACACACAATTCACACTTGCACCCCTAGGGTTCCTCCACTTGTTGCCTTCAAAAATGGGCCATGTTTGCATGTTGAGTTCTTTGGAAAAACAAAACAAATCAAATAATCATAGTCCCTCGATGACGCTTTCGAAGTTGCCTAAACAAAATGATCATAGTCCCTCAAGCAAATTGCCAAAGATACTTGACACTATTGCATTCATGGTCTAAACGATGACCCGCGCCCGTCCCGTTGATATCCTAACGCAAGGTTGTTCACCAAATACAATGGTGAAACAACACTGTTAAAAGGGTTAAAAACATAAGGAAAGATCTTTGAGTAAACT
The DNA here is from genome assembly GCA_948472305.1 of Vicia faba. Lineage (NCBI taxonomy): Eukaryota > Viridiplantae > Streptophyta > Magnoliopsida > Fabales > Fabaceae > Vicia > Vicia faba. The sequence goes on from OX451736.1 coordinate 784,003,776, forward strand.
TAGGTGTAGACAACTCTTAGTTACTTGATCAAACTTGCAAAACACACTTTCCTACTTTCAAAACACAACTTCCAAAACAACTTTCAAAAAACATTGAAACATCTTTTCAAAAAGACAAACACCTTTGTAAAACATTCGAGTAAAGAATTGTTACAACGGTTGCCTAGACAAGGCATCTTTTTCAAAACATTTTCAAAACCACACATACAAAGCACCATTTCACACAATTGAAAATCAAGGCAAGTGATATAAAATAAGTAACTAAGAGCCCATGGATAACCATGGATGAAAAGGGTGCTAGCACCTTTCCTTTTCATAATCTACCCCCTGAACCCACGAAAACATCTCAAAGGTTTTTCCTGTACTTTTTAACCTTTCCTTAGGATAAAATAAAAAGTCGGTGGCGACTCTTGCTAAACCGAACAAGTGTGAATACAAACGCAAAACCTCAAGTCAGTTCTCCCACCGTATCACAGAACTGGCGACTCTGCTGGGGATTTCCTTAAAAAAGTGGGGTTACCTTAGGGTTTTATATCACCTTTACTTGCTTGCTTTGATTGCTTTGATTGCTTTACTTTTTGGGTTCCTTGTTTGGGTTTGTTTAAATCCTACACCCGGATTTGGGGGCACCTTTTTAGCTAAATAGCAATAAAACTGTGAGGGAACTGTGCGGGGTATACCGACATTTTTGAAGCCGTAATCTATGTTAGTGTGACATATTTGTAAGTACTGGTAGCCCTTGAGTAGTCAAGGAGAATACGGGGCCGCTGAGCGATGTCATGAAGCACTAACGAACTCTAGAACCTTACTTGACCATCTTAGCCTTTTTAGGGGTAGTGAGATGACCAACTTTGGTGCAGTTCGAAGTTGGTAGATACTCGATACTACACTCGTTGAGGGTTGTTTTCTTGGAATATTTTGGTCGCCAGTTAAGTGGCTAAACCAAAACAATGAACACAGAAAATAATCCAATGATATTGAGCTCCTTAGAACCCGGTTTCTATTTTAGGACAGGATGAGCCAACTAACTTCAAGAGGGTACTTACCTACAAACCCCATGCAAGCCTAAACCTAAGGACTTGTTTGCTTTGTGTGAATATGATTACATGTATATACACTTACTTGCTTTTGCATACATGTACATAACATCATGACATCATACCATAGCATTTTCAATAACCATTTCAAGGATCTCGAGGGTCTTTTGATGCAGGGTCACATTGAACCAGACGTCTACCAAAGGGGCAAGAGGTTTCTCCTCTAAACAAATGCCATCAAAAATTAAGTGAAACAACTTGAATCAGGGGCTATGACCCACTTGACATGGTGAGCTTGATTCTCGTGGAAAGACATCCACCATTGCAAAATTCTCCAATCAAAGATGTTGACCAAATTTCGACCTCTAACATTTTCTCGTGTTTACCCCGAGAGATCCTTGAAAACATGCATTCACATATCATGCATTGCATCATAACAGTTTTTCCTTTTCAGGTTTCCTTATTCTCCTACTGTTTATTTCAGTAGAGATGGCTCTAGAGAGGACTGTCAAAGATATCCAGGATCAAAATGCTCAACTTCAAGAAATGATCTTGAACCTGTCCCAGGGGCAAGAAGAAGTGAAAGCTCTCCTCACAAGGGGCTCGGTCCAGGGGAATTCAAGTAATGCCAGAAGTGATCAGTTGGAGGAACTGCAGTTTGAGCTGGCAACAATGAGGATCCAAATGATGGGACAACTGGTGGGCCAGATGGCTCTCATCCAGGACTTGGCTCAAAGACAAGAGGAGCTCAGAGTTCTCGTCAACCAACTGCTTTGGGACAACCAAGTGGGGCAAACATCTGAGGTTGAAGAGAAAGTCATCATTCAACCCCCTTTGAGACAATAAGACAAGGGAAAGGCTCCTCTACTTGCTTCAGGGTCACAAGCCCATCAACAACCGCGTCAGCGTCAACGGGGTAATCTGCGTAAGTAAACTACGTCTGGAAGACAGTTCACTGAGACTGACATACCTTCATCTCTAATACTAGAACGCTTGTTGGAGGTCAATCTGACTGCTTTAAGGGATCCTATTCAGAAGCCCAATACCTCCGCTCCTAGCTATCATCCCGATGCATTTTGTGTATACCACTCCTATAGTTCGGGACATGACACTGATGACTGTTGGGCCTTGAAGAATAGGATTCAAGATCTGATTGACATTGGAGTGCTGAGATTCATGCCAGATGGCGAGATGAAAATCTTCCGTTAAGGGTTTCTCCCCCTGAAATGACAAAGCTCGAACTGAGAGACTTTTGTTCCATTTGAATTTTCAAAGTTGTAATTCCTTTTGTGATTCAAACAATTATCTGTTGATGTCAAACTCTGTTTCATTAATGCATTGTATATGTTTGTCTCGAATTCATCCATTCGTTTTCACTACTCTTATGCTTTCTTTATGATATCTAACTCTTGATAAAAAGCTGCAAGCCTTTAGAGGGAGGATGACGAAACAATACCATAATCTCATACAGTATGCTTTTAAACAGACCTCGCTGATGATGTACATGCATTTCTTTCAAATTCCAAACACTGGAGTTATAAGGAAGATAATCCCTAGTCAACCCCTTCGAGCCAAAGAAGTAGGAGTTTTATGTTCTGAACAAATTGAAACCTTTGATTTAAACCTGGGGCAGGGTAGTCTCTCAGTTAATTCAGGAAAAAAAATATGTGCATTAAAGTCGCAAACTCTCAGTTCGTAATACAACGAACGACGTCAAAAAAAGAGAAAAGCATTCCTCTGGAATCAAAAGACAGTGATGGTTCCTTATCTCATAGGCAGTCATTATCTCTCAAAAAAGAAAAAAAGCCCACTGAGCCAAAACCTATAAAGGAGGCTTAAGAAAGTTGGGGCATCCCGCTGACTATGATCTTGAAACAGGAACAATCAGGAAAAAGTTAGGGATAACAAATCAAAAGAACGAGGTCATTACAAATCCTCAACAACATAAAAAAAATGTTGCAAAAAAAATGATGACTGCCTTCCCAATAAATTCAATTGGTGAACCATCACCCAAAAGTCGTTCCAAACTCGAATAGAGTGCGACGCACAATTAACTGAGTTTAGGATTGAAGAACATCACGAAGAGCGGGTGGGTACAAATATACTTTGAGCCTTTATCCTTTGTTTCTTAAACCGTGAACCAAGCCACGTTACAACCCTTCAAAAGTCCTAATTGAAGCACGGGTTAGTTCGAAAGCATACTGTTTCAAAAGGTATCCTGACTTCTGTAAGGCTTTGCCCTAAATCTCGTGTTGAATTTGTCTTATAAAAAGTTTTCTGCTAAAAAACGCATTTTTCAAAACTTCGAGACAAGCATAAACTTTGCATCATTTGAACATTGTTGTTTGCACATGGTTATTTGTTTGACAGCGAAGAAATTCATACAGCGAATGTTCAGAGGAACGAAAGCCCTCTCAGTGAGCAAAATCACTTCAAAAAGGATGACACTTCCATTGACAAATCTCCTATCAACAAGGGGGCATGACATGTCACTATCCAGCACACCTGGGGCAATCCAGTCAAGATTTCAATAAATCTTTCAAAGTCCATTTAACCTGGGGCAGTCCAATCAAGATCTTTCAAAAGTTCAATTAACCTGGGGCAGTCCAGTCAAGATTTCAACAAATCTCTCAATTACAGATTAACTTGGGGCAAGTCTCCCTCACCATCACTTGGGGCATTCGAATGTCAAAACCAAGGTCGTTCAAAATTTTCTTCATCACCTGCTGGAAGTTGCAGTCATCATCAAAAATTCCTTCATCACCTGTTGGAATTCAAGAGCGTTCAAAATTTCCTTCTGGAAGTTACGGTCATCATCAAAATTCCTTCATCACCTTCTGGAAGTTACAACCACCAACAGAATAACGGACAATTGAAGCTCCTAAAAATCTGTTTCTCTCAAGAATGAAGACTCTCATCCTTAAAACCTCAGAAGATTGGTATACTCCCAGTTTCTGACCGTTAACAGAATGAAGATTCTCATCACCTCAGAAGATTGGTATACTCCCAATTTCTGACCCCCAACAGAATGAAGATTCTCATTCTCAAAGTGGCGTATAAACCAAGTTCCAGATTAATACCTGTAGCAAGCCAGGAAAACTATCTGTGGACGACTGATTGTAGATCAATACCTGCAGCAATCAAAAGATTCTTGCAATACCCAGCGGAGCTAAAACTTCCAACTATCAATCCCCAAGCAGAATGAAGACTCTCATTCTCAGTTCCTCACAGAGTATTCAAATATTCTCCAATGAAGATCCCCTCAAGACAGGAATCCCCAGTAGATTGGCATACAACCCAACCTCATGATTCCCCAACAATGGTTCCAGGACTTCTCATTTTCAACGATCAAAGGATTTTCAATCCCCTGCAGCAGTCAAGGATTTACTTTCCCCGACAACAGTCAAAGATTTCATTATCCAGGATTCGTTTTCCTCAGCAAGACGGCTACTCAGCTTACATGCACTTCCATTACATCCATATATCATAAACATTGACGAAACGTAATTCATTGCATCATACATATCATGCAACATAACTTTGTGTTTAGCTAACATTTTGTCCTTTTCATGATAAGAATAAAAGGCTATCATTAACAATTATCCAAGATGCAGTTTTACACGGACTCATCATGAAGCAACCCTACACCGGTTTCTTCTCTTTCCAAGATGCAGTTTTACACGGACTCATCATCAGGCAACCCTACACCGGTTCCTTCTCCATTCCAAGACTTCTGAAAACAGTTTACGGATTCTCCAAACACGGATGTTAATCTATCGCTTGTTCAGATGCAACTACTGAAAACAGTTTACGGGTTCTCCAGATACTGATGTTAACCTATCGCTTGTTCAGATTCAAGACTTCTAAAAACAGTTTACGGATTCTCCAAACACGGATGTTAATCTATCGCTTGTTCAGATTCAACTACTGAAAATAGTTTACGGGTTCTCCAGATACGGATGTTAACCTATCGCTTGTTCAGATTCAAGACTTCTGAAAACAGTTTACGGGTTCTCCAGACACGGATGTTAACCTATCGCTTGTTCAGATTCTTTAAACTTCTGAAAACAGTTTACGGGTTCTCCAGACACGGATGTTAACCTATCGCTTGTTCAGATTCAATACTTCTGAAAACAGTTCACGGATTCTCCAGACACGGATGTTAATTTATCGCTTGTTCAGATGCAACTACTGAAAACAGTTTACGGGTTCTCCAGACACGGATGTTAACCTATCGCTTGTTCAGATCCAAGACTTCTGAAAACAGTTTACGGATTCTCCAAACACGGATGTTAATCTATTGCTTGTTCAGACTCAACTTTTGAAAACAGTTTACGGACGCTTCCCAACATGGATGCTGATCTATTGCTTATTCATCTCCAAGACCTCTGAAAACAGTTTACGGGTTCTCCAGATACGGATGTCAACCTATCGCTTGTTCAGATTCAAGACTTCTGAAAACAGTTTACGAGTTCTCCAGACACGGATGTTAACCTATCGCTTGTTCAGATTCTTCAAACTTATGAAAACAGTTTACGGGTTCTCCAGACACGGATGTTAACCTATCGCTTGTTCTGATTCAAGACTTCTGAAAACAGTTCACGGATTCTCCAGACACGGATGTTAATCTATCGCTTGTTCAGATGCAACTATTGAAAACAGTTTACGGGTTCTCCAGACACAGATGTTAACCTATCGCTTGTTCAGATCCAAGACTTCTGAAGACAATTTACGGATTCTCCAAACACGGATGTTAATATATCGCTTGTTCAAACTCAACTTTTGAAAACAGTTTACGGACGCTTCCCAACATGGATGCTGATCTATTGCTTATTCATCTCCAAGACCTCTAAAAACAGTTTACGGGTTCTCCAGATACGGATGTCAACCTATCGCTTGTTCAGATTCAAGACTTCTGAAAACAGTTTACGGATTCTCCAAACACGGATGTTAATCTATCGCTTGTTCAGACTCAACTTTTGAAAACAGTTTACGGATGCTTCCAGATACGGATGTCAATCTATTGCTTATTCAGACCCCCAGTTCAGAGATGTTCCAAAACATGGATACCTTTCTGATACTCACCCACTCACCAACGACATACAGTTCAACAAACATTTCCAGATGGCATCTCTAAGCCCATCCTCCTACCAACAATTTCCAGATGGCATCTCTAAGCCCATCCTCCTACCAACAATTTCCAGATGGCATCTCTAAGCCCATCCCCCTGTCACATCTCCAGATGGCATCTTTAAGCCTATCACCAAATGGCATCTTTAAGCCCATTCCCTCAAACTACGCTTTGACGAGTGCAAATTTTTTTTTGGGCACTCTAGTGTCCAATCTCCTTTTACCTTCGAGTCGCGAACGGCAAACTTGCCAATCTAACTCTTCAGGTTCAAGAAGATTGAACAGGGGCAACTGTTGTACCCCAAAATTTGCCCTCTCTTTTTCACAAGAAATCACAGCTTCGGACTTTTCCTGATTTTTCAGATTGGCTTAAGAATCGGTCAAACAGACTTTTCTCATCAGTCAGACAAAATTAGGGTTTCCATTAATTTTGAATCAGTTCAAGCAGATTTTTAGTGATTTGGTTGGGTTTGGCTCAGGGTTTGATCAGGCGGATGTTTCTTTGATAATAAATCAAGAATTAGGGTTTGCACGCGCACTTTCAGAAGAATTTGAATCCACAGTGTCTTAATTGGCTGTTACACTGCTTTGACGTTTGCTCAAGATTTCTGTTTGTTTCTCAAGGTCTAAACATCTGGGATATGGGCTGAAGCTTCTGATTGAGAGTTTGAAGTGTTGGTCTAATCAGTGGAATGAAAGGCGTTTGGACATTTGTTTTGATTAACTGTGCAATACATATGGTTAATTGGGACGCCGGGTTTATTATTGATTAATGCGAAGTTGCAAGACTACGGTATTTATTAATTATTTATTCTATCTAAGTTAGAATAATTGGGATTTACTTCCAGTTATTTTAATTCAAGAAACTTAAATAATTAAATGCAGAAGAATTAAAGAATTAACTGACAAAGAAAGATTTTTATTCATTTTTAATTTTTTGTTACAAATATTATTTGAACACTGTGAATTTATTTACAGTTGTTTACAATAATATTATTACAATGATTAAAAATAAATTAAATCTATCCTAAGTCTTCATCTTCTACTGCTGCTCCCCATTGCTCAACTGATATTTATCTGCAAAGACAAAAAAGAAAGAAGTCAAACACAGATGAATTTGGAACAGCATTCTCAGACAGTTAATCATAAAAACTCATCATTAAAAGTGTTGGTCGGAATCAGTTTGTTCGTCCTCTATGCAAATCGCAAGAAGACTCTCTTCTTGGTTCACAAAGAGGGAAAGAAAGTACAGTTTGCAAGCATATGAATTAATACAAGGCAGCATATTAAACAAATGCATAAAGATGCATAAATTGCATTGTCAAAATAGACAAGCAAGCTGCACAGTTCAAAGTGACAAACTAAGCTGAACAAGTTTCAAACCAAATTGCAAACTGAAAAGGCAAACCAAACTGAAATGCCAAAATAAACAAATTGCACAAATTCAAAATGTCAACCAAACTGTCAAAAAGATATCAAAAGATATCAAGCTGTCATCAAAGAAAAGAAGAAAGTACAATATGCAGAGGAAAGACAAAATGCAAGCAAACTTATTTCAAATTTCCATCATTTTCCAGGCCAAACACTTTTTCAGAAAAAATAAGTACAGTTTAAAGCAATAAAAAATGCTTTTTTTTCTATGGAGAGAGAAAGAGAGAGAGAGGTAGAGAGGCTTACAATTTTGCAGGCTTAAGACAAAGAGATATAAAACAAAGAGTATCAGAACAGTTCAAAGAGAGGCAGAACAACACATAGAAAGATATATCACAAAAACAAGATATACCACAAAACTGTAAAGAGATAACAAAAAGCCCTCAAGCCTTTCAAAGCCTGTAACCCAAAGCTATCTCAAGCAAACAAACCACCAAGCTTACAAACTGCCTTCAAACCAACTCAGTATCAAAACACAAGCCAAAAGGCCAACATAAAACCAAAACCAAAACTTGCTTCAAGCCAAAGCCTAAAAACCTGTCAAGTTGCTCAAACCTTTCAAACCTGCTTGCCTCAAAACTGATACCATACAAAGCCTGTCAAAAAAACTATACAGCATTCAAGCTTGCCTGCATCTACACAAAATCAACTCAAACATATAACAACACAAGCCTGAAGCCTGCTAACCTGCCTTCAAACAACAAACTCAAAGCACAGTAAACCTGTTTCAAGCCACGGGCCAGCCTCAAACACTTCAAGCAAGCATGACTAAGCTTGCATGTGCCAACAAAACCTTGAAGCCTGCTAAAACCACCAAGCCAGTCCAAATATCAAAACATACAGAATATCCAAACCAAGTCAGAATCAAACAAATCCCAATGCCTCAGAATCAAAATCATCATAGGCTAAAATCCAAACTCTCAGAACTAAAGTTCATCATTGAGTAACACAACATCAAGAGAGGAAAAGAAACTTAGAAGAGAACAATACTGAAGCAAGCAATCTCAGAGTTATCATCATCAAGTTATCAGAACAGCAATAAGCAAGCAATCTCAGAATAATAATCAAAAAGTCCAAGTCTCTCAGAACCAAGGTTCGTCATTGAGAAGCAAAAGCAACAACAACAACATCAAACTCAGAAACGGGCAAGCAAGCAGAAGAGGAAAAGAAGTTTCAGAAACAGATGCCCTAGGGTTTTCAGATTGCAACTATCATCATTAAACAAGGTTAAAGATACCAAATACCAGGAAGGCCACAAAGCTAGCATCATCAGTCCCTCTGCCTCCGGCCACCTGAGGCGCGCCTCCGTCCTCCTTCGTCTCCTCTCCAAAGGTAGTAATTCCTCCCTTTTCTTCAACACCTCACACAAACATCAAATAACATAAAGATCAGAACTTGTCAAAAAAAAATCAATAACATACAAAACTTGAAACCCTAAAAGCACATGAAGGAGAAACAGAATCATTACCTCTTTACCACCGCCTGAGCAACCATGAAGAGGAGGAGGTGGAGGCGTCGCATCTGGCAGCTGGGGCGAGGAGGAACATCAGAAGCTCATGTTCGAGAAGCATGAAGAGGCGAAGAAGAAAGGATAGAAACAGCGCCGCTCATCAAACTGTACGAACCCTAGTCTGAGCCAAAACAAAACAAACCCTAAAACAAATTTGTCCAACGCGTCGTGGGCCTCTGCCCTATAAATTGTTAAGCCCAACTAAATTCTGGCGCCTTACCCCCTCTTTTCTTTCTTACCCTTTTTTTGTTTTGGTTATTTTGTTTTCTTGGGCCAAGAACATCTTTTAAGGCCCATATAGCTTTTTTATATTTTTTTAAATCAGCACTTTTTAATTTTTATAACCTAATTCCTTTTTTTGTTGTTAAGTAATATGTTAATTTTTTTCATGTAAAAATATTACTAATACTTTTTATTACAATTTAAAATACATAAATATTAGGTTATTAGATTTAAATAATTTCCTTGTGTTTAAAACTTTTTTTGTTTAAATAAATCTTTTTACATAAGCTTTTTAAAACATTAACTAAAATACATAAACATTAGTTTTCTTTAATTTAAACAATTTTCTTTTCCTTTTTTTAAAAAAAAAACCTTTGTTTATATCATTAACAAAAAACACAAAAATAAATAAATACTTAATAATATATTAGGTTGACATTTTAATCATTTGTAAATAATCACATACATTGCACAATACTTTTATTTTTCTTTGATTCTTATACATTGCTATATTTTACATTGAGAATGCGATTGATTCGATTTGGTTATAAATATTATTTGGACACTACTATCATGATAAGACTCATCCTCATTTGTAAATATTTGTACCCCCATCCCCAAATACTTATTTGTAATAGCTTAGACTTTAAATTCCCGCAATTTATCACTTTCTATATACTGTATAGTAATTAGGGTTTGTATGCGAAGATTCAAAATCAACCGCTAGATAACCTAATACAAGACAAATGCATGACAATCAACACACAATTCACACTTGCACCCCTAGGGTTCCTCCACTTGTTGCCTTCAAAAATGGGCCATGTTTGCATGTTGAGTTCTTTGGCAAAACAAAATAAATCAAATGATCATAGTCCCTCGATGACGCTTTCGAATTTGCCTAAACAAAATGATCATAGTCCCTCAAGAAAATTGCCAAAGATACTTGACACTATTGCATTCATGGTCTAAACGATGACCCGCGCCCGTCCCGTTGATATCCTAACGCAAGGTTGTTCACCAAATACAATGGTGAAACAACACTGTTAAAAGGGTTAAAAACATAAGGAAAGATCTTTGAGTAAACTTAGGGGTAGACAACTCTTAGTTACTTGATCAAACTTGCAAAACACACTTGCCTACTTTCAAAACACAACTTCCAAAACAACTTTCAAAAAACATTGAAACATCTTTTCAAAAAGACAAACACCTTTGTAAAACATTCGAGTAAAGAATTGTTACAACGGTTGCCTAGACAAGGCATCTTTTTCAAAACATTTTCAAAACCACACATACAAAGCACCATTTCACACAATTGAAAATCAAGGCAAGTGATCTAAAACAAGTAACTAAGAGCCCATGGATAACCATGGATGAAAAGGGTGCTAGCACCTTCCCTTTTCATAATCTTCCCCCGAACCCACGAAAACATCTCAAAGGTTTTTCCTGTGCTTTTTAACCTTTCCTTAGGATAAAATAAAAAGTCGATGGCGACTCTTGCTAAACCGAACAAGTGCAAATACAAACGCAAAACCTCAAGTCAGTTCTCCCACCGTATCACAGGTATGTTGAAGATTAATAATGAATTTCTAGACAGAATCAGAGAAGCTTAGAAGTTGGATGTGAAACTGGTAGATTTAAAGGTTGGAATCGATCAGTCTGAGAATAATGATTTTAAGCTATATGTGCAAGGTGTGTTAAATTTCATAACCGGATTTGTATTCTTGATGATGCTGAGATGAAGAAAGTGATACTTGAAGAGAGTCATAGAAGTAAGTTGAGTATTCATCCAGGAGCTACAAAGATGTATCAATATTTGAAAGGTTTATTTTGGTGGCCTGGAATGAAGAGTGATGTGGCTCGGTTTGTGTATGCATGTTTGACTTGTCATAAGTCGAAAGTTGAACATCAGAAGCCTGCAGGGTTGATGCAACAGTTATAAGTTCCGTAATGGAAATGGGATAGAATTTCAATGGACTTTGTGACGGGGTTGCCTAATACTTTAGGAGGACATGATTCGATTTGGGTGATTGTTGATAGGCTTACGAAGTCGGCTCATTTTGTTCCTATTAACATCAGTTTTCCAGTGTCGAAGTTGGCTGAGATTTACACTAGTGTGATTGTGAAGCTGCATGGTGTTCCTTTGTGCATTGTGTCAGATAGAGATCCAAGATTTACTTCTAATTTTTGGAAGAGTTTGCAAGAAGCGTTGGGTTCTAAGTTGAGGTTGAGTTTAACGTATCATCCTCAAACAGATGGTCAGACTAAACAGACTATTCAATCGTTGGAAGACTTGTTGAGGGCACGTGTTCTTGAGCAGGGAGGTTCGTGGGATACTTATCTTCCGTTGATAGAGTTCACTTATAATAACAATTACCATTCCAGTATTGGGATGGCACCTTTTGAAGCGTTGCATGGTCGAAGATGTAGAACTCCTTTATGTTGGCATGAATCTGGTGAAAGTGTAGTACTTGGACCTGAATTTGTTTGTGAGACTACTGAGAAGGTGAAGTTGATTCGAGAAAAGATGAAAGCTTCTCAAAGTAGACAAAAGAGTTATCATGACAAGCGAAGGAAAGATTTAGAATTTCAAGCGGGTGACCATGTGTTTTTAAGAGTTACACATGTGACCGGCGTTGGGCGAGCATTAAAGTCTAAGAAGCTCACTTCTTGTTTTATTGGACCATGTCAGATTTCAGAGAGAGTGGGGAATGTTGCTTATAGAGTGGCTTTACCGCCTAATATTTTGAATTTGCATAATGTGTTTCATGTATCACAACTCCGGAAGTATATTTCAGATCCATCTCATGTGATTCATATGGACGAGATACAAGTATAGGATAATCTTACGGTGAAGACGATGCATGTATGAACCGCAGATCGTGAAATGAAGACTCTGAGGGTCAGGAGATTGCCTTAGTTAAAGTGTTTTGGCTAGGAGTTGTCAGAGAAAGCATGACTTGGGAGTTGGATAGCAGGATGCGAGACTCCTATCCTGAGTTGTTCGATTAAGGTAAGTTTTTGAGAATGAAAATATTCTAAGTGGAGGAGAGTTGTAATGCCCGTAATTTAATTAATTATTTAATTAAATTATTTTTGGAATAATTGATGTGTTGTGATTAGTTGGAATTAATTATTTTATTAAGTGGTGGAATAATGTTAGAAGAATGATAATATTATTTGGTGTGGGCATGTTTTAAAGGATGGAAGTAGTAATAAGGGAGTGTAGTAGTCTTAAGCCCATTAAGGAATAAAGAGGATAATAGGGTTATTTTATTATTGTAGAAATATTAGAAAAGAAGAAGCAGTAAGAGAGAAAGAATAAGGGTTTGAAAGGAAGAACGTGAAAGCTATAGGAAAGGAGGAAAGTGGCACAACAGAATTCAACTGGAAAAGTTATAGAGCAACCTTCAATCCAAGGTAAGGGTGGGGTTCTGACTCTATAATAGGGTTTGTGATAATTGGTATGTGGGGTTAGAGATCAAAGATTGTTTGGTTTATGATTGAATTATATATGATGTTGTATGATGGAAATCGATGATTGAAAGATGAATAATGATGTCTCAATGCTGTATATTTGATGTAGAATTGTAGGATAATTATAATTGATGATTATCTATGATTAAAGGATATTTTTAGGACCTAAAATGTGGAAACCGTAGTGAGAACACAGAGGAAATCACAGAAATTATTCATAACAGAGCAGTATGTGTCGACCCCAAACATTATGTGTCGATACAAGAAGGCTTTTAGACTCAGGATGAGTCAATACGAAGGAGTCCTGCATCGATACATGAGGGCTTTTAGACTCAAGATGAGTCAATACATAGGGGCATGTGTCGATACATGCAGTTTTGCAGACTCGGTATGAGTTGATACAAGAGAGTACGCATCGACTCATGTAGCGTGATCAGTTCAGTATGCGTCGACCCAAGACGTTATGCATCGATCCATGTTGTCTGGTTTTTGGCAGAATCGTTTGGAAAAGGCTGTAACTTGAGTTTTTGGACTTTGTTTGAGGTGTCGTTTGAGGTGTCGTTCGAAGCGTTGAATAGCTAACGCGATGAACTTCATTCTTAAGGATTAAAATGAAGAATAGGAAGGATAATCCTAGTATCCAAAGTAGGATTTGAATTAGTTCCCGTGTTTATCGTTATGTTGGGTTTTGTGAGGAATGAAGAGGATGAGATGATTATAGATCACTGTTTGGTTTGTAACAGTGTGATTAATGATGCTAATGATGTAGTATTACAGAACAGTAATATGTAGAGGTTTGGTAATTTAGAAGTAAGCCTTATATGATTAATTAATTATAGGCAATATCATGTTGTAGGCATATGGCCAACGTTGCAAGATTGGCAAATTGTTGTTGTACTATTGTTGTGGCTGAGTTGCTGTGAATATATGATGTATGATATCGATGAAAGATGTTAAGATGCCTCTAATAATTGGCACCTATTAAGATGTAGGCTTATGGCCAACGATGATGTTTGTGTTGAAATGTTGTTAATTATGGTGTTGTCATTACATTCATGATTGTGTCGCATACATTGCATTTCAAGGTGGAGCTTATGCTCGTTAAGATGACCTGTATTGGTGAATATTAAGATGAAGGCTTATGCCTTGTTGATGCCTCTATTTATTGGTAGATTTTTAAGATGGGAGTTCTGCTCCAGTGGTACCACATGCATTTGCATAGTATTTAGTCGCATTATATGATTGCATAAAGAAGTTGTGAATTGATGTGATGAATGTACATTATAGTTGGTATCTCTGTTGCGATTATTGTGATTATAAGATGAGAAGTAGTGATGTTATGTGATCTAATTTAATATATTAATTATCATACGTTTTATTATATTGTTAGATATCTCACCCCTTCTGTTTGAATGTTACCCTTACGTTGGTAACGTGAAGGTAATCGAGAGTGAAGGCTGTATACCTTCAGTAGTTTGAGTCGGTGTCATTGCTCTGATATGTAACACTCGGGGGGATGAACGCTTGCTCCTTTTATTTGTTGATTATTTCAGTTGTTGAACCTTAATTTGATTGTTACGAAGTATGTGTTGTTTTGAAGTTGCTGTAACGATGGATAAAGATGTTATTAAGAATTTTGCTGCATAGATGTTTAAATTGTTGAATTAAGAGATTAAATTATTATGTTGACGGTTCATCCGATGTTTTAAAGTGTTGTGTATCCACGATGAATGCAATGTGTTTTGAAATATGAATTTATGGCATCCTGATTCGTTTGCATGAATGATTATAACTCTGATTTTCATATATAACTGCCAGGTAGAAATGGGGGTGTTACACATATCACTCAAATGAAGCATTTTTAGACTTGAGCTTAGAGAGACAAAGTTGTACATAATTGAATTTCCTTCAAAATGAGCTTTGGTTGAGGAAAATTTGATGAAGCATGTGAAAGTTATGCTTGGTCAAAGTTCAGTTGACTTCTCCTTAAGAAAACCCTAATTTAGCAACTTTTGACTTTTGATGATTTTGAGAGTCTTCTTAATGAAACATGATCAACCCTTGATCAAATGATTAATATTACTTCAAAATGTTGATGTTAACCAAAAATCTTGAAGTTTGACTATATGTTGACCAATTTGACTTTTTACCCAATACAATTGACTGAGCAAACTTGTGATGCAAGGAATGAAACTTGGTATGAGCACTCTTGGAGACCTATAAGAGACCATGAATTCCATTTCAGACCTTACAAACCCAAATTTCCTTGTGAAAGATGAAACCCTAGTTATGGACCCTTTGCTTAGGAGGAGAATTTGTCTGATCAATTTTTGAGCATCCTTGAGCATTTGAGAATCCTAGGAAAATGTCTTGGAGAAAAGGGAGCCCAAATTTTGAGGTACAATACTGTGTTTTGAAAAAGTTTGAAAAAATGTGATGCGTAGTGTAAACTATGAGAGAATTATTTATGTAATTATTGATTGTGGATGATGTGGTGTAGTGAAATTGTGTATTTCTAGATCTGTGGATTTGTGGATGATCTTCAAGTGTGAACTTGAGGGATATTTATAAGTGAGAAAGTTATGTCAAATGTCCAAATAATAAAATTATCCAAACACTAAAAAGCCCAAAGTTATCTTGGTTTAAAAGCTAGCCAATCAGATGTCAGAATGATGCAGAACGACCAATAGGGAACAAGTGAAAAAGATTTGATTTTTTTAGTGATTTTCTATTTGATAAAAAATGCATAAAATAAATTAAATATTATTATTAAAAATTTCCTAAAATAGAAAAACTAAAATAATATTTAAATAATAAAAAACATGAATTTTGTGATTTTAAAAAAAAATTAAAAATGGAAATAGTTAGTAATATATAAAAAATAGGAAAAATGTTAAAAGTGTAACACAAGAGATTCAAACTCACAACATCATACTTACAAGCTTTATTCTTTACCAATTGTACTACATTACTTATTTGAAATAATAGCTCAATTGAAACTATATGAGAGGTGCGCAAATATTATCTACATTACTTAGTACCAAAATCATTTTGTAAACCTTCTCAGAACTTCGATGTAACCCTTGAATCTTTATCTGATACGATGCTCGAAGGTATGCCATGCAATCTTACAATCTCCTTAATATACATCTCAGCTAGTTTCTCCATAGGATGATTGATCTCCATCAGCAAGAAATGAGCCGACTTAGTAGCATCGGGATGAATACTTAACCCACTTCTATGTCCTTCCTCAAGAAAAATCTTCTTAAGTTCTGGAACATCTGGAACTCAAACTCTATCACCAAACCTCATTACTCCACTTGCATCAATTCTGAAATCACCTTCATTACCTTGGTTAATAAAGGTCAACTGATCAATCAATTTCAAATCAAACTCCTGACCTTCTCAAATTTCTTCTATAATTCCATTAGTCAGTTTCAACATTCCAAACTTCACACTATCAGGAGTCTCTTCACACACCAAGCTCATATCTATGATGTTCTATCATTTCTAACTCTCGACCCATAAGCATCGACATATGTAATGACTTTCTACTCAATGCATCAACAAGCACATTTGGTTTACCGGGATGGTAATTCAAATCAAAGTTATAATCTTTTAACAATTTAAGCCACCTTATATGTCTCATATTTAATTCCTTCTGATCAAACAAGTACTTCTGACTCTTATGACCGGTGAATACTTCAAATTTAGATCCAAAAAGATAATGTCTCCAAATGTTCAACACAAACACCACAGCTGCTAACTCTAAATCATGTGTAGGATAATTCCTTTCATGAACCTTCAGTTGCCTAGAAGCATAAGCAACAACATGTCCATTTTGCATTAGCTCCCCCACCAAGACCCATCTTCAGTGTATCACAATACACCACAAAATACTCACCCGGATTAGGCAAAACCAATACCGGAGGGGTTGTCAATTTCTTCTTCAATTCTATGAAACTTTCTTCACATGCAACATCCCAAATATAAGCTTGACCCTTTCGAGTCAACTGAGTTAATGGTAATGCTAACTTAGAAAATACTTCAATGAACCTTCAATAATAACCTCCTAAACCTAGAAAACATTGAATCTCAGTCGCAAACTTTGGGGTTTCCCATTGAATAATGCATCAACTTTAGAAGGATCCACAACAATTCCACCAATAAAAATCACATGGCCAAGGAAACTCACTTCCTTCAACCAAAACTCACACTTTGACATATTTGTATACAACTTCTTCTCTTTTAACACTTTCAATACAATTCGCAAATGCTCAGTATGTTCTTCTTCTAAGTTCGAATAGATCAGAATATCATCAATGAAGACCACGGCAAAGTTATCCAAATATGAATGAAATGTTCAATTCATATACTCCATGAAAACACATGGCGCATTAGATACACCAAACGGAATTACAGTGTACTCGTAATGACCATACCTTATTCAAAAATCCATCTTCGGAAAACACAAGCATCCACTAATTGATCCATCAAATCATCAATCCTCGGGAGTGGATACTTATTCTTAATAGTCACTTTATTTAACTGTTTGTAGTCTACACACAGTCTCATACTTCTATATTTCTTCTTAATTAACAACATAGGAGCACCCCACAATGAAACACTTGGTCAAACAAACTTCTTATCAAGAATTTCTTCCAGTTGTTTCTTCAGCTCACTCGGCTCTAAAGTTGGTATTCTGTAAGGATCCATTAACACTAAACTTGTACCTGGCACCAATTCTATAGAAAACTTTACTTCATGTTCTGGAGGAAAATCATTGATCATCTAGAAGCACTTCTGAAAATTTACAGACAATCGTTAATTACACACTCGCAACTTCACAATCAACTTGTAGCGATGCAAATATTGCAAACATCAAGGCTTCATCTTCCATAAGTTCATTCACTTGCTTTGCAGACAACAACATCAGTTCTCCATTTTCAACAAACTAAGGGAACCTAAAAGTTTTATTATAATAATTGATATGAATATAGTTGAACTCCAACTAGTTCATTTCGAGAATAACATCAATTTGGTGTAAAGGTAGACACACCAAATCTATAATAAAACTATTGCCATAAATGTTCAAAGGACATCTCGAACAAACATATGTAGTAGTAACAGAACCACTAGCAGGAGTATCTATTACCATACTGTTGTACCCCAAAATTTTCCCTCCCATATTTCTCAAACAATTTCAAGAAAGATCCTCAAGTTGCTCAAGGAAGTCCAAGGGTTGACCAGACAAGCTCTCTCCTAAGGCAGTCTACCTCAAATTAGGGTTTCATGTTGCATCAAGATGCTTGAGTCCAAGGGATCCCAAATGCTCACCAATGTCCTAATATGTTCTCAATATCATCCATGTCAAGTTTCAAGCCCTACAGAGAAAGTTTGCTCAGTCAATTGCTCAAAGGCCTGAAAATCGACTGTGCTAGGGCAAAAGTCAACTGTGGCCCACATACAGTCAAACTTCAAGATTTTTGGTCAACATCCTCATTTTGAAGCATATTTCATAATTTGATCAAGGGTTGATCATGATTCATCAAGGATTGCTCATAATTCATCAAGAACCAAAAGTTGCTAAATTAGGGTTTTGCAGGAAAAGTCAACCCAACTTTGACCAAGCATAACTTTCTCATATTTTATGAGAAATGACCCATCCAAAGCTCATTTTTAAGAGGATGAAATTATCTACAATCCATCTTCATCTCCAAGTTCAAAATATGAACTCACAATAAGTTATGAATTTGGACATTATAGGTCATTTTGAAAAGTCAACAAAAACACCTTTTTTGTCAAAGCTTCATACATGAGCATGGAATATAAAATTGAGATGGGACCAAAAGGGTTGCTTATAGGACATCTCAATATTTCTAAAAAGTCCAAGAACACCTTCAAAGAGTCAAAATTGAGGAAGTTATGCATTGGTGAAGTTGACCTTTTTTGCAAAATTGTCAAAAGTCAACTATGCCTAAAATTGCAATTTTTGCCAAATGGGCCCAATCTTTTTCACTTGTTTTGAGTTGGCAACATGGTCCACGAGCCCTATCCTTTTCCACTTGTCATTATCTTATTTTTATTATTTATTTTGATTTTTATTTGAATTTAATTAATTTTAATCAAAATAAATCATAGAAAATCCAAAATATTGAAATCTCGAGATTTGATACATGTTTCAAGTCTTAAATTCCAGCTAGCATGAGATCAAATTCGTGTAAAGGCTTGGAGTGCACAAAAAGATTGGTTTTAGGCTATTTTTGGAATGATTTTAAAGTGAATCAAATCAAGATCAAAGACATTGATGGAGGAAGATTGAGGCCAGGTTTTCAACCCTAATTCATTCCTCGGTACATAAGGATGATTTGCAGACCTAAAGCAAGGCTAGAAGGAGGCGCACCATCAAGAACAAAACTTGGAAAAAACCATAAAAAGTGAAAACATGAATTCATACTTTGAGGCAATTTCAAGATCCTTGGACCATCCCAATCGCTTCCTGGGATCACCAGCAAGCAAAACCAATCAAGACCAAGCATTTCTAGGCCCTGAATAGCACTGTAAGTCATCCACGATATTGAGTTATTTTTGAAATCGGTTTGTGTAATTATTGCATATTCATAACATTCTAATCATATATCCTTGTTCACCATCACATATGCAAGCTTTTTGTAATATTTGATTTCATTTTTATGGCCTGTATAAGATTTCGCCATTACTAGGTTTTTGTGCTTCGATTTGGGATTTCTTCCTATAGGAAAAATTGGGCCATGAAAGGGGCACCATTGTGTTTAGCAAGGCCAGACGAAGCTATCCATGGCCTTCGTTTTTATTTATCACGCTTGTATTGAGTTTTGAGATTTACAGGACCTGTAGCTATGGACGAACGTCTGTAGGTAAAAGTCTGGGACTTTTACCAACGGAACAAGGTTGAAGATGATTAGCTGGCACCCTCCTGTTGGTCCATACAAACTTCTGGCGTGCATTTTAATTGTTCTCCACTAACTTTCTTTTTTTGTATATTATCATTATTGTTTATTTTATGTACAAACAAAACAAGTGGCGCAGTTGGTAGTGGAGTGTGTGGTAAGTGCTTCAGGATCTGGGTTCGAATCCCAAGTTCCCCCATTCTTCATATTATTTTCCTTTTCAGGATCCAGCGTGCTTACAAGTCCAAGGTCCACCATGTGGCCTCATCATCCAGTCTGCCAAGTGGCCAGATGGCCAGATCCAAGGGCCATCCATGAGGGAGCACCAAACGCCTAGTCAAACGCATGGCATGGGATCTCAAAAAGTCAAGCGTGGACTTTATGGTCTTGGGCCAGAAAATTACTTCTCACCCCCCCCCCCCCCAAATTGCTGTTTTCAGGCCCAATCTCTTTATCTTTTCTTTTTACTTTTATTTTATTTAATTTATTTATTTATTTACTAACAAAATTAATTTTCTTTTTATCAAAAAAATCACAAATAATATTTTTCACCAAATTAGGTTTAGATTTTATTTTTTATCAAAAATTAAATTAATTTAATTAGGTTGTTAATTTTAGATAACTTTAATTCTTTTTTGTAAATAAATTTAAAAATAGTTAGAATAATTAGGGTTTTATTTTAACTTAATTATATTTTATTTTTTTCTTAAAAATAACCAAAAACACAAGATTAGGTTAAATATTTATTTTCATTAATCAATTTAATTAGCTAATTAATTTAGTATTTAACTTAAAACCTAATTCTTTTCTTAAAAAAATAATTAAAAACAACAAAAAAACATTTTTTCTTTTAATTAGTTTAGAAAGGGTCAAAACCCTAGTTCTCTCCCGATCTTAATTTCATCGCGCGCTTTATTATTATTGATGTAATTGCCCACAAGTTGTAATAGTTTAATTAGAACTTTTTACTTTTCATTTATCGCTTTATTTTTAAGGGTTTGTTTTTTGCTATGTAAATACCCGAAGCCTTGTAATAGCGTAGTTTAATTTCCGCACTTTAAATTCTGCAAAAATATTTAACTGTTAGATGTATGATATAGGGATGCATGACAAGAATGTATGATTAACTTTAAAACGGTTAGATAACCCTAAAATGTGCAAAGATAAATAATCTGAAATTGAATCACTCGCACATGCGCACTCCTAGGGTACACTCCTACTTGGTTGCCTTCGGTAAACGGTCATTAAGTATAGAATATTTTAGTGGTCGTCCTTTTGTCTAAACAAAGATCAAAATCTCGTTCGGAAAAGTTGCCTCGGAATGGTTGCCTCGGAATTGTTGCCTCGAATAATTGATCTAAGACATTAGGGTTATTACTAAGACGTCCTAACATTGCTTTAGTGACCGTACGTCCCTTTCGAATTGACCCTCAAAACTCCAACGACGATGCTACCTACTCACTAATAGTAGGATAGCATTGTCTAAAGGAAACGAACATGGAACAATTCTTTTTTTTTTTCGAGTAGGTAGATTAGTTCTTAAGTACTTGCTCAATCCAAACAAACTTTTTCACACTTACACTCCTTTACAAACAAAGCTTTCAAAAACACTTTGTAACACTCTTGAAGACAGAAGCAAGAGTTAAATCGAAGTCAAAAACTTTTTAAATCACACAAACACACAAAGAAGCAATTTTGAAAATGATGAGCAAGTACCTAAGAGCCCGTAGGTAACTACGGATAGAAAGGGTGTTAATACCTTCCCTTTCTATAATCTACCCCCCGTACTCAGAAAATCTCGAAAAAAGGAATCTTTCTGTGCTTTTTTCCTTTCCTTGTTGGATAAAATAAAAGTCTGTGGCGACTCTTGCTTACCGCGACATTTTGCGAACACAAACCAGCAATTCCTAAAAGAAACAGTCTCGGTTCTGGCCACCGTATCACACATACTACCATTCATATTAGACAACTTAAATCCCAACATATTAGCATATTCACGTGAAATAAACGAATGAGTAGCACCAGAATCAATAATAGTGTTATATCCCAATTTTTGCCCCTAATATTTCTCATCATCTCATGTCACAATGCATCAAGACACACACATTAGGGTTGTTTCTCTATTTATCCTATCTTTAAGTTTTCTCTTGAGGGATTACCAATCACCTTAAATTGTATATCTTGTACATGTGTTCTTTTAAATAACATTAATATGTTTATATATGTTCCTTTTAGTGTTCATATTGTAGGTGATCACAATTGCATTTATCTCACCGTCTAATCTAGGGTTTGAGCGGTGATTCTCAATCAAATGGTTCTCTAATGGATTATGTTGTACCCCAAAATTTGCCCTCTCTTTTCCACAAGAAATCACAGCTTCGGACCTTTCCTGATTTTTTTAGATTGGCTTAAGAATCGGTCAAACAGACTTTTCTTATCAGTCACACAGAATTAGGGTTTCCATTGATTTTGAATCAATTCAAGAAGATTGTTAGGGTTTGTTTGAGTTTGGCTCAGGGTTTGATCAGGCTGGCGTTTCTTTGACAATAAATCAAGAATTAGAGTTTGCACGCGCATTCTCAGAAGAATTTGAATCCACAGTGTATTAACTGGCTTTACACTACTTTGATATCTGCTCAAGATTTCAGTTTGGTTCTCAATAAACTTGAACCTATGGTTTGGAAGCTGAGGCTTCTGGTTGAAAATTTGCAGTGCTTGGTAAAAGGAAAGGCGTATGGATGTTTGTTTGACTGTACAATGCTTATGGCTAATTGGAACGTCGGGTTTATTATTGATTAATGTGAAGTTGCAAGACTACGATGTTTATTAATTATTTATTCTCAGTTAGAATAGTTGGGATTCACTTCCAATTATTTTAATTCAGGAAACTTAAATAATTAAGTAAACGGTGGATTAAGAGAGTTTGACTGTGCAATACTTTTGATTTTTTTGGAATACCGGACGTTTATTGATTATTTATCATTTCTAAATTAAAATTATTGGATATTTTCCAGTTATTATAATTTAAGAAATATAAATAATTAAATAAATGAATGCAGAAGAATTGAAGAAATATCTGACAAAGGAGGATTTTATTCATCTTTAATTATTTGTTACAATTATTATTTGAACACTGTAAATCTATTTACAAATGTTTACATTAATACTGTTACAATGATTAAAAGTAAAATAAAACTATTCTAAAAATTTCCTAAGTTTTCATCTTCTACTGATGCTCCTTTGCTCAATTTATTTTATCTGCAAAAACAAAAAAAGAAGGGAAAAGAGTCAAATGCAGATGAAATAAATTAAAGGCAGACAGATATTTTAAGGCTCATCATTAAAAGTAACTGGCCGAAATCAGTTTATTTGCCCTCTCTGCAAATCACAAGATTACTCTTGGTTCACAAAGAGGGATATAAATATGCTTGCAAAAAGTATGAATTACACAAATTTAAAATGCACAAAGCTACAATTGCACAAATTCAAAATATCAAACAGACTGCATAATTCCAAAAATCCAAACCCAAGTCCAAAAGGCAAATTGAATTGAACAACCAAGTGAATAAACAAAACAAGTTGCCCAAGTCACACCGTCAAAGAAACTAAGCCAAAGTTACAGTTTCAAACCAACCAAGTCCAATGTCAACCAACTGTCCAAAAGCTATCAAAAGGCTATTCAAAAAGCTGTCAACAAAGTACACAAAATATGCAGGAAATATGGAAAGTATGCAGAAGAAAGACCACAATGCAAGCGACATTCCAAATCATCATTTTCAAAGCCAGTTACTTTTTCAGAAAAGACAAATTTAAGCAATAAAAATGCTTTTTTAATCTGTAGAGAAAAGAGAGAGGAAGGAAGCTTACAGTACAGCAGGCTAGAGGCTAAAAAAGAGATAAAAACAAGATACATCAGAACACATAGAGATAGGAGGCAGAATACATACAACAGAAGATATCACAAAAAAGGAAAACCTCAAGCCTTACAACCTGCTCAAGCATTGGTATTCAAACCAAGACCAAATTCAAAACTTGTTAAAAGCAAACTGCCAGGCTACAAAACAAAAGAGAACGAATTCACACAAAAATATAAAACCTCCTGCCTTTCAACTTACAAGCCAACATCCTGTAAGTTATAAAACAAAAACATTAAAACCTTTATTCAAAAAAGAACCAAAAATCCTACAAACAGTCAAACAAACTAACAACATATCAAGCCTTTTCAAAACCTGTTTCAAACCCTTAAGCCTTACAAAACATAAGCCTCAAAGGTCCCTTGAAACCTGCCTAAAAAAAACCAGAAGCCATAAACACAAGCCTCATGCCTGCCTAAAAAACAGAACCCTCCCAAACCTGTTAAACTGTTAGCTTCAAAAGCAAACCAAAGCCAAAGCCAAGCCTGTACCAATACAACATGAATCCCATACAAACCAGCAAGCCTGAAGCCTAAGCTCAAGATCAAACCAATCAAAGCAATAACCAACAAGCCCTCATAATATTTTCCTCATAGGGTTAAGCAATCAAAAGGCAACTGAAGCAAGCAAGCAGAAGATATCAAAGCAACATCAACATTTCAACAATTATTCTCAGAGCAAGCATACAGAAGCGAAGAGCAAGCATACAGAAGCAAAGGGCAACCAGTTAGAAGAGGAAAAGAAGCAACAAGCAAGGTTTTCAGTACTCATCATAAAACCTAAAGGCAAATACGAATACCAGTTTTCCACAGAGCAAGCTCGTCATCGCACTCCTTCCGCCCTTGGCCGCCTGAGACGCGCCCTATCCGTTTCTCCTCCTCCATTTCCAAAAGCCAACGAAGGTATAATTCTTCTGCCCTTTTCTTTCATACCTCACACAAATAATGATAACATGAAAAATCAGAATTTGTCAAAGAGCTAATAACATGCACAAACTTAAAACCCAAAACAATTGTTACCTCTCTTTATCGCTACTGTGTTCAACCATGGAAGAAGAAGGAGAAGATGGGCGCGCCTGGTAGCCTAAGACGAAGAGGAGTATCAGTGGCCTCCGTTCAGAAAGCTTGAAGGGACGAAGAGGAGAAGAAGATGAACGGCGCTATTCTAAGCAACACAAACCCTAATTCCAAAATGAGACAAACCGAGCCAAACCCTTACAAAAATATTGTTAAATGCATGCTGGGCCTTGCCCCATCCAACAAAACCTCAGGCCCCAATTATTTTTGCACTTGACCCCCCTCCTGGCGCGTTACACCCCCCCCCCCTTTCCTAGTCTCAATCTGCATTGGGCTTGCTTTGTGTATGCCTCTAGAGCCCATTTAACTTTTCTTTTTTTTCTTTTACAAACTAATATCCTTTTTCATTATATCCCTTTATTCTTTTTTTTTATATATAACTTAACTCCTTTTTTAAATAAATAATGCATTAATTTCTTTTTTTTATAAAAAAATCTTACTAATATTATTTATCACACTTGAAATATAAATATTAGATTTTTTTTATTAGGTTTAAACGATTTTTTCTTTAAAACCCTTGTACATAAAAATATAAACTAAAATATATAAGACATTAATTTTCTTAAACTTGAAACATTTTTCTTTTCTTTAATTAAAACTTTTGTATATAAAACATTAACATTAATACATAAAAATAGAATTTCTTAGGCATTTTCTTTTATTAAATCTTTTGTTTGTACATAATCAACAAAAATCTAAAAATCATAAAATACTTAATAATATATTAAGTTAACATCTTGCATCACTTGTAAATAAATCACATACACTTACACAAATACTTTTCATACAATACTTTTATTTCTCTTTTATTCTTATGCATTGATACATTTTACATTGCGATTGATTCGATTTGGTTGTAAATATATTTGGACACTACTCTCCTAATAAGTCTCATCCCCATTTGTAAATATTTGTACCCCCATTCCCGGATACTTATTTGTAATAGCTTAGACTTTAAATTCCCGCAATTTATCGCTTTCTATATACTGTATAGTAATTAGGGTTTGTATGCGAAGATTCAAAATCAACCGCTAGATAACCTAATACAAAGATAAATGCATGACAATAAATACACAATTCACACTTGCACCCCTAGGGTAATCCCACTCGTTGCCTTCCAAAATGGGCCATGCTTGCATGTTGAGTTTCTTTGGCAAAACAAAACGAATCAAATGATCATAGTCCCTCGATGACGCTTTTGAAAGTTGCCTAAACAAAATGATCATAGTCCCTTCAAGCAAATTACCAAAGACACTTGGCACCATTGCATTCATGGTCCATACGATGACCCGCGCCCGTCCCGTTAACATCCTAACGCAAGATTGTCCACCAAATACAATGGTGGAACAATACTGTTAAAAGGGTTAAAACATAAGAAAAATCTTTGAGTAAATTTAGGGATAGACAACTCTTAGTTACTTGATCAACTTGCAAAACACACTTGCCTACTTTTAAAAACCCACTCCACAAACACTTTCAAAACAACTTCCAAAAACATTGAAACATATTTTCGAAAAGACACACACCTTTGTAAAACATTCGAGTAAGGAATTGTTACAACGGTTGCCTAGACAAGGCATCTTTTTCAAAACATTTTCAAAAACACACACACACACACACCACCATTTCAAGCAATTGAAAATCAAAGCAAGTGATCTAAACCAAGTAACTAAGAGCCCATGGATAACCATGGATGAAAAGGGTGTTAATACCTTCCCTTTTTATAATCTACCCCCCGAACCCACGAAACATCTCAAAAGGTTTTTCCTGTGCTTTTTAACCTTTCCTTAGGATAAAATAAAAAGTCGGTGGCGAATCTTGCTAAACCGAACAAGTGCGAATACAAACGCAAAACCACAAGTCAGTTCTCCCACCGTATCACAGAACTGGCGACTCTGCTGGGGACAAATTTAAAAGTGGGGTTACCTTAGGGTTTTAGATCACCCTTTTGCATGATTAATTGTTTGCTTTGATTGCTTTACCTTTGTGGTTCTCTTGTTTGGGCATGAAATCCTACACCCGGATTTGGGAAACATTCATAGATAGCAATACGTTGTGGAAACTGTGCGGGGTATACCGACACGGTTGAAGCAATAGCTATATTAGTGCGACATATTTGTGAGTACCGGTAACCCTTGAGTTCAATCAAGGAGAGTACGGGGCCGCTGAGTGATGTCACTAAGCACTAATGACCTAGAACCTTACTTGACCATCTTGGCCTTTTATTAGGGGTAGTGAGATGACCGGCTTTGGTGCAGTCCGAAGTTGGTAGATACTCGATACTACACTCATTAGGGGTTGTTTTCTTGGAATATTTTGGTCGCTAGTTAAGTGGCTAAACCAAAACAATGAACATGGAAAACAATCCAATGATATTGATCTCCTTAGAACCCGGTTACTATTTATAGGACATGTTTTTAAGCCAACTACACTCAAGAGGGTACTTACCTATGAAACCTCATGCAAGCCTGAAACTAGGGTTTTTGTGTGAATTGCTTGTACATGTGTTTGCGCATACATCATAAACATCATAAAACATCATATGCATCCACTAACCATTTCAAGGATTTGGATCTTCATCTTTGTTCTTGTTTTGTAGGTCATGGAAATTCCTCGCAGGAAAACTATCCAAGTCAACCTTGTGAGAATCCCTCCTCAACTCAAGGAGCTCACATCCAGAATTCTAGAAAGCTCTCCCTTCAGTGAAAGACATGGTAGACTGCTCAGCCTAGTCAACACCAGCATTGAAGAAGACATGATGAAAGTGTTATTCCAGTTCTTTGACCCCCTTCACCACTATTTCACATACCCCGACTACCAATTGGTTCCTACTTTGGAGGAATTTTCTCAACTCCTGAGAATTCCTATTCTTAATCAACTACCTTTCAACGGTACGGAAAAAGAACCAAGGCCTGAAGATGTTGCTCAAGCACTACACTTGCAACCATCTGACATCAAGGGGCACTGGGAAACTAGAAGTGGTGTCAAAGGCTTCTTGGCAAAATTCTTGTTTGAGAAGGCACAAGAGTGTTGGAATTCCTTAGATCTACAAGCCTTTGAAGAAATTGTGGCACTTCTCATTTATGGGTTGGTCTTGTTCCCAAATCCTGACCAGCTTATAGATGTCAACACCGTCAAGATCGTCTTATCCAGGAATCCCATACCTACATTTCTTGGGGACATCCTCCACTCATTTTACACACGAACAATGAGAAAGAGAGGTGTTCTCATGTGCTGTACTCCTCTCCTTGCAAGGTGGTTTATTTCGCACCTTCCACAATCTGTTTTGAAGAATGACCAAGGCTTAAGGTGGTCACAACGGCTGATGACCCTCACGCACTCTGATGTACATTGGTGTTCTCGGTCCAGAGAAAATGTCATCATCATCGACCGTTGTGGTGAGTTCCCTAATGTTCCATTACTTGGCATTAGAGGAGGCATTACCTACAACCCTTGTCTAGCTTTGAGACAATTTGGATATGCACGGAGGGATGGCCCTCATGACATGTTGATTCCTGACCTAGTTTTTGACTTCGACAACGATGAGCAAGGACTTCGTCAAAGATTTATCCAAGCTTGGAGAATGCCCAACAAGGTGGATAGTAAGACTCTGGGACACAGGAATTCCATCCCTCTTGAGCCTTACCTCAAGTGGGTATGAACTCGTGCCCAAAGTCTTATGATGCCCTATCCCCACATTCTCCCTTTGATTAAAGAGCCTGTTAAGGAAGGAGAGGTTCCCTACACCATCCTACATCCTGACATGCCAACATCATGGGAGGAAATGCAAAAGAGTTGGATCCAACTCAAGGAAGAAAGGGATACTTTCGAAGCCAGCTTCTACGCCAGTGAGAAGAAGGTTTTGGAGCTTACCCTCCGACTCCATGAGGAAGAGACCCTCAACACCTACATCGCGCCAAAGAGGATGCGCAACGTCTTTTTACCTTGAGAAGTTTTTTTTGTAATATTTGGCCCATGGGGCATTTATGTACTGATAAAATTTCTTCTTATTAATATGACGTGTGTTCTTTTTGTCTGCAACAATGTTGAATTTCTAAATCCTTGAATGCATTGCATAAATAAACATATCATTCATCATGTGCATAAACAGGTCTCCACACCAGGTTTCCTTATCTTTCTGCTGTTTATTTCAGTAAGATGGATCTCGAACAGACGGTCAAAGACCTGCAGTCACAAAACTCACAGTTTTAACAACTCCTAATGACCTTGGCAAGGGGTCAGGAGGATCTAAAAGCACTGCTTGGGAACAAAGAGCAAGAAAAAGTGAAAAAGAATAAGAAAAGA
The DNA here is from genome assembly GCA_948472305.1 of Vicia faba. NCBI lineage: Eukaryota > Viridiplantae > Streptophyta > Magnoliopsida > Fabales > Fabaceae > Vicia > Vicia faba. Next base: position 784,032,804 of record OX451736.1, read on the forward strand.
GTCGGGGTGGCTACCCTGGGAAGAAGGTTTGAGAATGAAGCAAGAAGAGTTCTTGAATTTCCCTCCGCATCTGAAGAGGGAACCAGTAAAGGAAAAGGAGCTGCACTACCTTCTGAGTCCGAAGCTGAAGAGGAAGAGGTAGAGGAAGATGAGGACTACTCAGAGCAACAATACCCGCCGGTGGACGACAAATACAAAAGCCTGGAGGATAGGCTGGCAGCTATGGAGCTGCAAAGGGTCCCCGGGTTAGATTTCGAAGACTTGGGATTAATTGCTGGAATTGTGATCCCTCCAAAGTTTAAGGTGCCAATTTTTGCAAAGTATGATGGGTTGTCTTGCCCGAAGATGCACCTAAGGTCGTACGTCAGAAGAATTCAACCTCACACATCCGACAGAAATCTTTGGGTACACTTCTTCCAAGATATCCTGACTGGTACACAGCTAGACTGGTTTTACAAGCTTGAGAGGTCAGAAATACATAGTTGGGAAGACTTGGCAGCTGCCTTTTATCGCCAATATCAATATAACTCTGACTTGGCGCCAACCCGTACTCAGTTACAAAGTATGGGAATAGCCTCAAATGAGGGGTTCAAAGAATACGCCTAGAAATGGCGCGACTTGGCCGGAAGAGTACAGCCACCTCTTTCAGATAGGGAACTAGTTGATATGTTCTTGGGGACCCTATCTGGCCCATTCTTCAACCATTTGATCGGTAGCTCTTCCGCAGGGTTTACTGAATTGATTCTGACTGGCGAACGGGTGGAAGCTGGTATTAAGAGCGGAAAGATTCAAAGGGATGCATCTGCATCCACAACTGTTAAGAAACCATTCCCGACGAAGAAGGAAACGGCTATTGTGTACTCTCAGAGAGGAGTGGGAAGAACTGAGCGCCGGCCGACTGTAGGGGCCGTGATGATCCAAAATTCATCAAATGATCAGCCTCGTATCAACCAGTCTAGACCTAATCAGCAACGGGTAGAACGGCCACAACGGCAGTTCACCCGCATCAATATGACGCCTGCACAAGTTCTTCCCCATTTGTTGAAGTTGAATCTCACCAATATTAGAGAAGCGCCAAAAATTGTGAATACCGCTTCACCACACTATCATCCCAATGATAAATGTGCCTATCATTCCGACAGCGCCAGACATGACACCAACAATTGTTGGGCGCTTAAGAATAAAATTCAAGACTTGATAGATGTAAAAGAGGTTGAGTTCGATGCTCCAGAGAAGCCAAACGTAATATCCGCTCCAATGCCGAAGCATGGTCGCAATGTACATGCTATTGAAGAAGATCTGTATGTTTCTGACGTCAATGACCTGATGACTCCGTTGTTAACAATCAAGTTAAATCTGTTGCAGGCTGGTGTGATACGGTGGGAGAACTGACTATGGTTTTGCGTTTGTTTTCGCAAATGTTTCGGTTGAGCAAGAGTCGCCACCGACTTTTTATTTTATCCTAAGGAAAGGTTTAAAAAGCACAGCAAAAACCTTTGAGATGTTTTCTTGGGTTCGGGGAGTAGATTATAGAAAGGGAAGGTATTAGCACCCTTTCTATCCATGGTTATCCATGGGCTCTTAGTTACTTGCTTAGATCAACTTGCCTTATTTTTCAATTGTTTGAAATGGTGCTTTGTGTGTGTGGGTTTGAAAATGTCTTGAAAAGCAGCCAATGTGGTGGCAACCTTTGTAATGATCCATGTTGGGATGTATACAAAGGTGTATGTCTTTTGAAAAGGTTTTCATTTGTTTTTGAAAGTTGTTTTGAAAGTGTAGTGATGTGTGGTTTAGAAAATAGGCAAGTGTTTTGTTTTGCAAGTTTGATTCAAGTAACTAAGAGGTTGTCTACTCCTAAATTTCTCAAAGATTATTGCTATGTTTTAACCCTCTTAACAAGTTTGTTCCACCATTGCATTTGGTAGACAATCTTGTGTTAGGATGTGAAAGGGACGGGCGCGGGTCATTGTTTAGACCATAATTGCAATGGTGCCAAGTATCTTTGGGAAATTTTCCTTTAAGGGACTTGATCATTTTTTTTAGGCAACTTTCGAAAGCGTCATCGAGGGACTATGATCATTTGATTTGTTTTGTTTTGCCCAAAGAGACCTAACATGCAATATGGCCCATTTATTGAAGGCAACAAGTGGAATACCCTAGGGGTGCAAGTGTGATTAGTGTTGTCCATTTTCATGCTTGTTTATCTTGAAATTAGGTCAAACTACCTTTGTTGTTTTTGATTCGCATACAAACCCTAATTCTAACATGGTATATTTAGAAAGCAATAAAGTGCGAAAAATAAAGTCCTAAACTATTACAACACAATATATGGGAAGGGGGTACAGATGTCCAAATGGGGGGTATTTGACAAGGAATTTAAACCTAGCTATTACATCAATTTGGAATTATTTAGAAGATATTTAATTGCACAAATTAAATGGAAATAAAATAAATATGCAAGATGCAAAAAAAATGTTTTTATGTGTATGAAAAAGAGTATTTTTTATATGTCAAGTAAACAAAATAAAAAGTATTAATTTTTGGATTTTTTGTGTATTTAGGGCAAAACCCTAATTTCTTAAATAAAAGTATTAGTTATTTAATATGTACCATATTTATTTATTATATACAAAAATAAAATAAAAATGAAGTATATTATGACAAAGTAATTTTTGAGGTCAAATATTAATAAAAGAAAAAATGTATTATTTTCATGTTTTTATCCTAAATATTGTAATAAATAAATAAGCATTTATATTATATATCAAATATATTAAATATATACAAAAAAAAAAAAAAAAAAATATTTATTATTTATAAAAAAAAGTGTATTTTAAGAAAATGTTTTCAAAAGATGAAATAAAATAAAATCATAAAAATAAATGTATTTACATTATTTTTTAGTATTTTAAAAAAGAAGTAATATATTTATTTATGTACAAAATATCCATTTAAACAAATAAATGCTTAATAAATACAAAAATGGTCTGAAAAATATTTTTTATATTTTTAATATTATGAGAAAAAATAAATAAGTCAGAACAAAAAAGAAAAAGTCAAAAAATCATAAAAATAAGCTCAATGGGCCTAAGGGGTGTAAAAGCAAACAAGTGGTGTAAACAGAAATAACAACACAGGCCCAGCCCACGTGGAGCTTCTTCAACCTCCAGCCATTCTTGTTCAAAAAACACGCGTTTTGTACCCTGATTCAAACATCCTGATTCCTGGCTTTTTAATGAAAACTCACAACATCAAAAATGTTCAGCATCAAACAACGAATCCATACATACCAAAAACTTGATCTAACTCTCAAAAATGAGAGAGAATTTCTCCATTCCCAAATCTTAACCTAATTTTTTATCAATGTTCAGACATCAAATTCTCATGGCACACGTAACATAAATGAAAACTAACTACATGGGCATGTTCAGGGCTATGAATGTGACATATTTTCTTCACAAACCTAAAGCTAACAATGCCTGGATAGAGAGATACGAGTTCATGAACTTACCTGTTCAGTTGAAGTTGTATCTGGTGATGGAGGTACTTTCAGTGCAAGGTGATGATTGGTACAGCTTCCTTGATGTCCAGGGATGCTATTCCAAGTTTTACTTTGCTTTGAAACTAGCTGAATCGAGTTATAGAACTCCACCTGCAAATCAGAAAAATGAAAATGGCCAAACTGATTAGAGGAGTTACAGTCCACTTCTAATGCTTTGGATAGTTTGCATTGATGGTAGGGAAGGTGTTTGAACTGGTTTGGGCAAGAATGCACGATGGAAATGAGTTGTGGGATTCAATCTGCAGCAGGTGCTCTGTTTGGACAGTTTGAGGGTGATTCTGTGTTTGAGAGGGCAATGGAGGTGGATAGCTCGTGTTTCAGCTTGTGTTTGATGTTTGGAATGTGTGTAACAAGTTTGCTTAAGGCTTGGTTTACAGGAATGATAGATGGTATGTGTTATGGCAAGTTTCTTACACTTTAAGCAAGAGATGGCAAGTTGGTGTTTCTAGCCTGTACAGGACCCCATTCTATGCTGAACCACTTAGTCTTGATCAGTGTAATTAGTTCCTAAACTTGTGCCAAAGAGATTTCAAATGTACTTGCTTGGATTTGCATATTGACATAAAGTTCACTTTTGCAAAAGTGGATATAATGCTTTTTCTAATTTGGGATTAAACCTCTATGCAATGCTTGAACACATAAAATATGGTCTTGGCACAATGAGTTTGCATTAAATTTATGAGTGCAAAAGGGTTTTAGGGCCTGTAATCAAGAAATGCATGCTGATTTGAAAATTGCCTAATTGTATGAACATGGAAATTGGCCATAACAAAAGTGAGTTTTTCCCATATTGCCAAATTCGATTCTCCCTAACCATGAGGTTGTTTGATGAGTTCTTGGACATTTTGGAAAGCTTGGAATGTGTACTACAATCCATCTTTGAAATGCAAATTGAAATTCCAAGTGGAAGTATATGAAAAATGGTCTTGAAGTTGGGTAAAAACCTTGCCTAAAATAGGTCAAATTTTCTCTAAGTTAAGAATGGTTTAGTACCCTTGTTCCAAAAATTGTAACTTGAGATACAAGCTTATTTTGGGAAAACTTTGTGAATCAAAGTTGTAGATTATGCAATAGGCTACAACTTTCATGTTTTGACTTTTGCTTGAATCCAAATGAATCTTGGTGAGAAAGTGGGGCAAAGTTAGGAAAAAAATTAGGGTTTTTCATAACTTAGAAAAATTCTAAGTTATGAAAAATCTTCATTTCAAACCCTAATTTGCATTTCTTGATTTCTTGATGAACAAGTTTCATGATTTGGCATGTTTTTATGAAAAATGAATCTTGACACTTGATTTTGACCAAAAAGTCAAAGTTTGACTTTTTAGTATACAGTCAAAATTGATCAATTGACTGGGAAATTCAACTGTCAATCTTGTGCATTTGGGATCTTTTGAACTTGTTGAACATGTCAAGACAATTCCATGGGGTCCTTGAGTCCATATGTGAGCTTGGTTTTCCATTGGCTAGGTCAAACAGTCAAAAATTGCATTTGTGCAGTCAAAACCCTAAAAATGACTATTTTGCCCTTTTGGTGATCTGATCAAATTTCTTGTGGAATTGTGATCCAAACTTGATCAAATGGTTCATGTGAGTTCATAATGTTGATGTGGGTCAATTTTCATGAGATTTGACTGTCAATTGGCCACATTTGACTTTTTCCCCAATACAGCTTATTTCTAGGTCAACTGTCCAATTGACTGGGCAAAATTTGGAATCAAGACTTGAAACTTGGTATGGATAAACTTGGGAGTCCAACGTGAAGCATGAAAGTCATATTAGGCCTTTTAGGTCAAAATATCTTTGTTCAAACACAAACCCTAATTTGGGTCAACAGTGCAAGGAGAAGTCTTGAGCAGAGGAAACCCTAATTGGATCTTGAGCTCCAAGGGTTTTGTGATGAGAAAATGTTGAGGAAATGGGAGGGCAAATTTGGGGTACAACAGTTGCCCCTGTTCAATCTTCTTGAACCTGAAGAGTTAGATTGGCAAGTTTGCCTTTCGTGACTCGAGGGTAAAAGGAGATTGGACACTAGAGTGCCCGGAAATTTGCACTCGCATGTTGGAGTATCAGCAATGTGATGTCGGGAATGGGCTTATATATGCCATTTGGAGAGATGGTGGATAGGGAGATGGGCTTATAGATGCCATCTGGAGATGTGACAGAACCTTGTCGGGAATGGGCTTATAGATGCCATTTGGAAGTGTTGATCGCATAAGAGATTCCTTAGCGAGAACTTGTGTATTTGAGAAAGATAGATGTTTTCCTGGCTTGTTACAGGTGTTTGATCTTCAATCTCCTCATGCAGATATGCCCTGGCTAGATACAGGTGTCGAATCTACAATCGGTTGCTCACAGATGTGCCCTGGCTGGATACAGGAATCGAATTTGGAAATAGTCGTCAACAGATATGCCCTGGCTGGATACAGGAATCGAATCTTCGAACTCTTCAGACGTGCCCTGGCTAGATACAGGAATCGAGTCTGGAAATGTGGTCAACAGATATGCCCTGGCTGGATGCAGGAATCGAATCTGGAATTGTGATAGTTACTAGATATGCCCTGGCTGGATACAGGAATCGAATCTTCAAACTCTTCAGACGTGCCCTGGCTAGATACAGGAATCGAGTTTGGAAACTGATCACTCACAGATGTGCTCTGGCTAGATACAGGTATCGAATCTGGAATTGTGACAGTTGAAGGTAGTTGTCTTTGGGGTTGTCTTTTTCCCTGAAAAGGCAAAACATCAGTTGTATGCAATGTCATGATGTATGAAATGCATGATGTCATGATGTTCCACATGAGATAGTGTTGTATGCACTTTATCATGTATGTAAGCAAGATGTATGAAATGTGAAATTTTTATGAATGTATTTTCGTCTTAGGAAAATAAATCCTTGACGACCGGTCGGGGAATTAAATCCTGGGCAGACATTGAAGAGTAAAGCTCTTTGCTTCCGCTGGGGATGATGGTTGCAAGAATACGTCGGTAGGAGAAGATGACTCCGTTGAGGAATACACTTGCTGGAGAGATTACTCTGCGGGGAATTGCTCTGTGGAAGAGATACTTTGCTGAAGTTTTAATGAGAGGCCCGCTGAGGACTTCAATGATGGATTCCGCTGGGGATAATGATGATAAACTCCGCTGGGGATTGAAAGAACTTCGGTGAGGGAGATCTTCCGTGGCAATTAGCTGAGGATAACCCAGTTATAAGCCCTTGTGAAGAATAACTTTGAATAAAACTCGGGAGAGACGTCTGTACTCTGCAGGGGATAAGCTTCCAGAATCTACTGGGGATAAGCTTCAAAACCTGCTGGGGATAAGAATTCCACTTTCCTGGGGAAACTTTTGGAATTGCACTGGGGTGTTGATATTCCGTCGGGGAACCATCTTAGGTCAAGACTGCCGGGGATGCTTGCTAATGAATGCCTATACTCCACTGGGGAATGTTGCTATCTTGTCTTATTCTGTGGGGAGTTGAGAGAACTTGATCACATCCTTCAGTTAGATCTACCTTGGTACCTTGGCGGACAAAGCAACCAGACTGCATCAGACAACTTTACATTGCCCCTGTTTCTGATGTCACCTGTAATTAGTCTTTTGTTTCATATGCAAATATTTATGAATCAGCAATTTAATGTCAAATGCATATATCAAAAATGAACATTGGACGTTCTTCGCAAGACAAAACAGGAAAAGGAAAAACAATGGGCAATTTGTTTGGAAGAGTGAACTTGTATTGATTTTGAAATTTGCCTGTAAATAGGCGTTTTTTGTACAAGAGGTTGACGTCCTAGTAAGAGAACGCCGCCGAATAACATAAAGTTTATACAATTTTGAAAAGGAAACAAAACAGCTATGTGCACAATATTCCCACTGGGTTCCGACTCTGCTATCGCCTTTATGTCTTCAAGCGTCTCATCACTTTGCTGCTTAGTTGAAGATGAAGCTGATTGATCGATGCCGAAGTCTGAGCCAGATAGTTGATGCCGAATTCTGGATGCAAGGTGATCCAATGAGACATAGTGTTACGCTTTATCCCTAACTTTTGCCTGGACCGCCCTTTCGGGTTTTCAGTCCACCGGGATACCCATTTTTTCCCAAGCCGCCTTTTCAGGTTTTCGACTTGCCGGGTGTACAGATTTTTTCATTTCATCCCTTATTTTTGCCCGAACCCTTTTGGTTCGCCGGGAAGCCCTTGTTTTTGCCTAGGTATGTCAACCTAGCGGGTCTCTTATTCATGCGTAGTATCTTTTTACTATGTCTGCATTGGCGGGGTGAGGAAGGTCGTTACCGTCCATGGTGGTCAGAGTCATGGCTCCTCCTGAGAACACATGTTTAACCACAAATGGCCCTTCGTACGTAGGGGTCCATTTGCCCCGGGGATCACTTTGAGGAAGGATGATGCGCTTGATTACCAGGTCCCCAACTTGATACTCTTGTGGTCTGACTTTCTTGTTAAATTCCCTGATCATCCGTTTTTGGTACGTCTGACCATGACAGATAGCGGTGAGTCTCTTTTCGTCAATCAGGTTTAATTGATCCAGTCGAGTCTGGATCCAGTCATCTTCACTCAAGTCTGCATCCTTCATTATCCGGAGAGAGGGTATCTGGACTTCAATCGGCAAGACTGCCTCCATGACATAGACCAAGGAAAAGGGCGTTGCCTCGGTTGACGTCCTTGCTGAGGTACGGTACCCATGAAGAGCAAACGGTAACATTTCGTGCCAATCTTTGTAGGTCACTGTCATCTTCTGCACAATTTTCTTGATATTCTTATTAGCTGCTTCTACAGCCCCATTCATCTTCGGCCGGTAGGGAGAAGAGTTGTGGTGATGTATCTTAAATTGCTCGCAGAGCTCAGTGATCATCTTGTTGTTAAGATTGGTACCATTATCCGTGATGATCCTTTCTGGGACGCCATACCGACAGATCAGGTTGTGCCGAATGAAACGTGCCACGACGCTCTTGGTTACCGTTGCGTAGGAAGCTGCCTCAACCCACTTCGTGAAGTAATCGATCGCTACCAAGATGAAGCGATGCTCGTTGGATGCCGTCGGTCGGATCTCGCCGATCATATAGATGCCCCACATTGCAAAAGGCCAAGGTGCCGTCAGGACGTTCAGAGGAACCGGAGGGGTGTGCACCTTGTCAGCATAGATTTGGCATTTGTGACAAGTTCGAGAATGTTGGTAACAGTCGGCTTCCATTGTGGACCAGAAATATCCTGCCCGAAGGATTTTCTTTTCCATGGTATGTCCACTGGAATGTGTCCCGAATGTACCTTCATGCAGTTCTATCATGATCTTCTCTGCTTCAGCCTTATCCACACAACGCAGTAGAGTTGAATCATGATTCCGTTTGTAGAGAATGTCGTTGCTGAGGAAGAATTTTGCCGCAAAACTTCTCATGAACTTCTTGTCGTTGACAGATGCACCTTCAGGGTATTCCTGAGTTTCCAAGTATCTCTTCACCTCATGGTACCAGGGTTTTTCAGTCACCTTTTCGGCCTCAAGGTCGCAGCAGTATGCAGGTTCGTCCAACTTCCAGATAATTATCCGGGGAGCTTCATTGTCCCATTTAACTTTGAACATTGAAGACATCGTAGCTAGTGCGTCCGCTAGCTGATTCTCTTCTCTTGGGAAGTGCTCAAAAGTTATCTCTTCAAAGTGGGGAAGCAAAGTTGACACATACTCCTTGTAAGGAATAAGATTTGGGTGTTTCGTATCCCACTCGCCTTTGATCTAATTGATCACGAGGGCGGAATCTCCGAAGACACTCAGAAACTTGATCCTTAAATCGATTGCAGCTTGAAGACCCATGATACATGCCTCATATTCTGCCATGTTGTTGGTGCAGTTGAAACACAGCCGGGAAGTGAGTGGAGTATGAGTTCCTTTGGGAGATATGATCACAGCGCCGATGTCGTTACCCAAAGCGTTGGAGGCTCCGTCAAAATGCATAGACCATCGGGATCCTTCCTCAGGTCCTTCATCCGGTCCAGGCACTTCACAATCAGTGACCACCATGATATCTTCGTCCAGAAATTCAAAGTTCAATGATTGGTAATCGTCCACAGGTTGGTGTGCCAAATGATCTGCCAGTACACTTCCCTTGATTGCTTTTTGAGTTGTGTACTGGATATCATATTCTGTCAAGATCATTTTCCATCTTGCTATTCTTCCAGACAGAGCAGGCTTTTCGAATATGTACTTGATGGGATCCATCTTTGAAATCAAAAGAGTGGTGTGAGTCAGCATATACTGTCTCAGCCGGCGAGCAGCCCATACCAGAGCGCAGCAAGTTTTCTCGAGCAGTGAGTACCGAGACTCACAGTCGGTAAACTTTTTGCTCAGGTAATAAATAGCGTGCTCTTTTCGGCCAGACTCGTCATGCTGCCCCAGCACACACCCCATTGAATTGTCAAGTACTGTCAAGTATAGTATCAGAGGTCTCCCTTCCACTGGTGGCATAAGAATGGGTGGCTCTTGGAGATATTCTTTTATCTTTTCGAAAGCAGCCTGACATTCATCGTTCCAACGTACCACTTGATCTTTCTTCAGTAGTTTGAAGATTGGCTCACAGGTAGCAGTTAGATGTGAGATGAACGGGCAATATAATTCAGTCGTCCCAGAAAGCCTCGGACTTCTTTCTCTGTCTTGGGGGTCGGCATCTCTTGTATGGCTTTTACCTTGGCAGGATCCACCTGAATACCTTTATTGCTCACTATGAAACCTAGCAATTTTCCGGACCTCACCCCAAAGGTGCATTTGTTGGGATTCAACCTCAGTTTGTATAACTTCAATCGGTCAAACAGCTTCCGCAGATGGTCAAGGTACTCCTCCTCAGTTTGAGACCTTGCAATCATGTCATCAACATATACCTCAATCTCATGATGGATCATATCATGAAATAAAGCAACCATGGCACGTTGGTAGGTTGCCCTAGCATTTTTCAACCCGAATGGCATGACCTTGTAGCAGAAGGTGCCCCACTGAGTCACAAAGGTAGTATTTTCCATATCTTCAGGGGCCATCTTGATCTGATTGTACCCTGAAAAACCATCCATGAAGGAGAACACCTTGTGTTGAGCAGTATTGTCAACAAGAACGTCGATGTGAGGCAGAGGGAAATCATCCTTGGGGCTTGCCCTGTTCAAATCCCTGTAATCGACACACATTCTGACCTTACCGTCTTTCTTCGGCACTGGCACCACATTGGCCACCCACTGAAGATAAGAGGTTACTGCTAGAAACCCGGCATCGAATTGCTTCATAACCTCATCTTTGATCTTTTCGGACATCTCTGGGCGCATATGGCGGACCTTTTGCTTTACCGGAGGGCAGTCTTCCTTGGTTGGCAGGTGATGAACTACAATGTCGGCATCCAAACCAGGCATGTCTTCGTATGACCAGGCAAAGATCTCCATGTAATCATGTAGCATCTGGATCAATCGTTGCTTCACGCTGAGCTCCAGATTGGCACCAATCTTGACCTCTTTTCTATCTGTCTCAGTACCCAGGTTCACTGTTTCCATGGGCTCTTCATGCGGCTGAATGGCCCTCTCTTCCTGGAGTAGCAGTCTCGCGAGTTCACCAGGCACTTCGCAATCATATTCACCTCCGTCCTCGGCCAAGTTGATCGGATTCTCGAAGTCATAACTGGTGGTAGCAGAGCCGTTACCAGTGAGATCCAGAGTGGATTGAAACCTGTATAAGTGAGTGTGTGTAAATATAGCTGTTTTGCAATATATAACACAGAAAGAAAAAAGAGCACAAGATTTGAAATGCAACAAACGTCCAATGTTTTGATTAATGATATATGGAAATGTCATAGAAAAAGCCCTCACAAATGGAGCTACGATGCCCCGGGTAGGACACCGAGCCAATAAAGTTTTAACATATTGTTTGTTACAAATTGAAAATCAAAAGAGTTAATTACTGCGTGACAAATGTGATAGGTGTAAAATCCTTTGTCGTCCAGTTGCTTGGTCCGTTGCTGGTAGTTGGATAGATCCAGCTGTGAAACTCTGCTTCCTCTACGTCCTCCTCGATAGCATTCACCTTTGGGTTGGTGATAAACACCGGAGCTTTTCTAATCCTTTCCTTGCGCACAGCCCTCTGAGCCTCTGCAGTGAAGCCCAGCCCAAACTTGTCATTCTTTTGAGTGAAGTCAGGAAGCTGACCCCAGTTTGCACACTTGCCTTTCTCGATTACAGCCCGGGCATCCTTCAGGGAAGCCATCTTCAACGGAAAGTCTTCTTCAACCACTGTTTCAGCTGACGCCAACGTTGGAGGTACCTCCTCAAAATGCTGAAAGGGGGTTTCAATAAACTCCCCGTCCATCTCGATATACCGGAATGAATTCAAGTGACTAACCATGTATTCCTCCTCGCCCTGCACAGTAACAATCTTCCCTTTGACAGGGTATTTGAGCTTTTGGTGTAGAGTGGACGTTACTGCCCCAGCCTTGTGAATCCAGGGTCGACCCAACAAGCAGGAGTAAGATGGACGAATGTCCATTACATAGAACGTTGAGTCGAAGACTTGGGAACCCACACGAATAGGAATGTCTACCTCACCGTGCACCATCCTCTTAGAACCGTCGAAGGCTATAACAATGATGTTACTAGGTTTCAATTCCAGGCCCTCACAATCCAAGCGATCCAATGCCTTCTTGGGCAAAACATTCAGGGAAGAACAGGTATCCACCAACACGTGTGCGAGAGTAGTGCCCCTGCACTCTATAGAGACGTGCAGGGCATCATTGTGATTTTTCCCTTTGGCGGTGAGGTCAGCATCCGAGAACCCCAGACCATTGTCAGCTGTCAAATTAGCCACATAGTCAGTGAATTGATCTGCAGAGGTCTCTTGCGGCACATGGGCCGTTTTCAGAAATGAAATCAGGGCTTTTGCATGGGCCTCTGAGCATAGCCGCAATGATAGCATAGAGATTTTGGAGGGGGTATGCCCCAGCTGTTCAACAACATTGAAGTCACTCTTTTTAATGATTTTAAGGATTCCCTCCATCTCTTGTTGGGAGGCTTCAACAGCAGTCTTTTTTGGTGCCTCCGTCCTGGCAGGCAAATCGGTAGCAACTTCTTTGCCCCGAGCATCAGAGGACTCGGCGGCAGTAGTAGACACAGGAACTTGATTTGGAACATGCACACTTGCGGGTGTGATGATGAGAGGTTTTCGGATAACTGGTGGTGCAATGTCAGGCGAGAAGAGCCTGCCACTGCGAGTAATCTTGGCGGGACCAGTGATGTTACTGATACTGGTATTGGTACTGGTGTTGAACTCCTGCTTCACTCCAAGCACATACACGTCTGCCCCATAATGCCATGGGACAGCCTTGTTAGATTCATAGGGGAGAGGCCCCGGAACAGTAATTGTAATAGGTGCAACAGACATAATTTGGACTGGCTTTCTCGGGGGAGCCTTGGTAGGATTGAAAATTGTGACGACGGATACTTATTCAATGGGAACAAACGGAACAGCAGTTTTCTTGAACAAAATTTCTTTGCTATCCATCAGGCTTTGGATGCCTGATTTCAGCAGCGGACAGCCGGTAGGGATAACAGCACACAGGGGGCAACCCTTGCTACAACCCGGAAATAAACCGGCTAGTAGTAAGTTCCTCTTAACAGTCAAAAGAGGGTGTCATACAGTGGGAGAAATGACTATGGTTTTGCGTTTGTTTTCGCAAATGTTTCGGTTGAGCAAGAGTCGCCACCGACTTTTTATTTTATCCTAAGGAAAGGGTTAAAAAGCACAGCAAAAACCTTTGAGATTTTTCTTGGGTTCGGGGAGTAGATTATAGAAAGGGAAGGTATTAGCACCCTTTCTATCCATGGTTATCCATGGGCTCTTAGGTACTTGCTTAGATCAACTTGCCTTGGTTTTCAATTGTTTGAAATGGTGCTTGGTGTGTGGTTTTGAAAATGTTTTTTAAAAAAGATGCCTTGTATAGGCTACCCTTGTAACAATTCTTTACTCGAATGTTTTACAAAAGGTGTTCGTCTTTTTGAAAAGATGTTCCAAGGTTTTTGAAAGTTGGTTTTGAAAGTGTTTGTGAAGTGTGGTTTGAAAATAGGCAAGTGTTTTGTTTTTGCAAGTTGACAAGTACTTAAGAGCTATCTACCCTAAAGTTCTCAAAGATTTTTGTTATGTTTTAACCCTTTTAACAATTTTGTTCCACCATTGCATTTGGTGGACAATCTTGTATTAGGAGGTGAAAGGGACGGGCGCGGGTCATCGTTTAGACCATAATTGCAATAGTGCTAAGTATCTTTGGGCAATTTTTCTTTGAAAGGGACTTGATCATTTTAGGCAACTTTTCGAAAGCGTCATCGAGGGACTATGATCATTGGAATTGTATTTGTTTTACCCAAAGACACCTAACATGCAATATGGCCCATTTATTTGAAGGCAACAAAGTGGAATACCCTAGGGGTGCAAGTGTGATATGTGTTGTCCATATTTCATGCTTGTTTATCTTGAAATTAGGTCAAACTATTTTGTTCTTTTTATTTGCATACAAACCCTAATTCTAGCATGGTATATTTAGGGAGCGTTTAAAGTGCGAAAAGTAAAATTCCTACACTATTACAACACAATATGGGAAGGGGGGTACAAATGTTCAAATGGGGGGATATTTAGACAAGAAATTTAAACCTAGCTATTACATCAATTTTGGAATATTTACAAGATAATTGATTGCATAAATTAAATGGAAAATAAAATAAAGATGCAAAATGCAAAAAGGGTTTTTATATGTATGAAAAAAAAGTATTATTTATGTCAAATAAAATAATTAAAAAAAAATATTATTCTTGGAGTTTTTTTGTATTTTAAGGGTAAAACCCTAATTTTTATTAAGTAATATATATATATATATATATTATTTAATTTATACAAGTATTTGTTTATTATGTACAAAAATAAAATAAAATGAAGTATATTTATAAAAAGTATTTTTTGATGTCAAATATTAATAAAATAAAAAATATAGGTATTTTTGTATTTTAACCTAAATATACTAATAAATATATATATATATATATATATATATATATATATATATATATATATATATATATATATATATATATATATATATATATATATATATATATATATATATGTATTAATTTCTAAATATGTATTATGTATATAAAAATAATAATATTTAATATTATATTAAAAAAGTATATTTTACATAAAATATTTTCAAAAGAAAAAAAGAAATAAAAATCAGAAATAAAATATATTTACATTATTTTTTCTAGCTTTCCTAAATAATAGTATATATATATATATATATATTTATGTATAAATGATTCCTATAAACAAATAAATGCTTAAAAATAGAAAAATGGTGTAAAAAATGTTTTTTATGTTTTTAATATCATTAGGAAAAATAAATAAACCAAAATGAAAAAAGAAAAATCAAAAAATCAATAAAACACACAAATTGGGCTCAGGGGGTGTGAAATTAGAAATATGGTGTGAAAAGAAATTCAGAAGCAAGCCCGGCCCATGAAGCTTCTTCTTCAACCTCTGAACAAAAAATGTTCAAAAAACGCGCGCCTGAACCTCCATTCAAGCATCCTGATTCCTTGATCTTTTGCACAAACTTCCAACATAAGAAATGTTAAGCATTGAATCACGATTTTAAATATATAAAGAACTCATCCTAACTCTCAGAAATGAGAGAGAATTTTGACAATCCCAAATCATGACCTAATTTTTCTGCCATATTCAAACCTTAAATTCTCACAGCTCAAGCAAAATAAATGAAAAGTAAAAGCATGTACAGATTCAGGGGCATGAGTAGAACACTTCTTATTCACAAACTTAGAGCTAATGATGCCTAGGCTAAGAGTTAGAAGTTCAAGAAAATACATGTTCAGTTGAAGTTCTATCTGGCAATGGGGGAGCTTTCAGAGCAAGATGATGATCTGTACAGCTTGCCTGAAGTGTGGTGATGCTATTCCAATGCTTACTTTGCTTTGAGACACCTTGAATCGAGCTATGGACCTCCAACTGTAAAACAAGAAAGTGAAAATGGTGGAACTGGTTAGAGGAATTACAGGTCATGTTTTAGGTTTTGGTTAGCTTGCATTGATGCTAGGGAATGTGTTTGATGAGCTTTGGGTAAGAAATCATGCAAGGGATGAGAGTTGGCACTCAAACTGCAGTGAGAACTCTGTTTGAGCAGTTTGATGGTGGTTCTGAGTTTGTGGAGGTATTGGAGGTATTGGAGTCGTGTGCTAGCTTAGTTAGGATGATTAGAAAATGTATACAATATTTGCTTAAGTGTTCTTATGTTGAGATCAAAGTTGTTTTTGAAATGCCAAGTTTCTTAACACTTAAGCAAGCAAAAGCCAAGTTGTGTTCTAGGCAAGTAGAGGCCCCCTAAACATGCTGCTAACCTTGTCTTGATCAGAGTGTTTTGCTCATAATCTTGTGTCAATTAGATTTCATCTGTACTTGTGGATTTGCATTATGACATAAAGCTTGCTTTTGCAAAAATGGCCATTTCACTTTTTCCATTTATGGCCAAATCCAACATGTAATGCATAAACTCATGAAACAAGGCCTTAGCACAATGAAAATGCATTAAATTATTGAGTGTTGGATGGTTAAAGGGCCTGTAATCAAGTGGCATGCTGATTTGAGAAATTTGCACAAGTTATGAACATGTACATGGCCATGAATCAAAGTGACTTTTTGCCATATTGCAAAATTCGATTCTCTCAAGTTATGAGGTTGTTTGATGAGTTCTTGGACATTTTGGAAAGCTTGTAATGTGTAATACAATCCATCTTTGAAATGAAAATTGAAATTCCAAGTGGAAGTGTATAGAAAATGGTCTTGAAGTTAGGTAGAAAACCTTGCCAAAATAGGTCAAATTTTCACTAAGTTAAGAATGGTTTAGTACCCTTATTCCAAAATTTGTAACTTGAGATACAAGCCTCTTTTTGGAAAACTTTGTGAATCAAAGTTGTAGATTATGAAACAAGCTACAACTTTCATGTTTTGACTTTTGCTTGAATCCAAATGAATCTTGGTGAGAAAGTGGGGCAAAGTTGGGAAAAAATTAGGGTTTTTCATAACTTAGAAAAATTCTAAGTTATGAAAAATTCTCATTTCAAACCCTAATTTGCAAATTTTGATTTCTTGGTGAACAAGTTTCATGATTTGGCATGTTTTGATGAAAAATGAATCTTGACCCTTGATTTTGACCAAAAAGTCAAAGTTTGACTTTTCAGTATACAGTCAAAATTGGTCAATTGACTGGGAAATTCAACTGTCAATCTTGTGTACTTGGGATCTTTTGAACTTTTTGAGCATGTCAAGATAATTCCGTGGGGTCCTTGAATCCATATGTGAGCTTGGTTTGCCATTGGCTAGGTCAAACAGTCAAAAATTGCCTTTGTGCAGTCAAAACCCTAAAAATGACCATTTTGCCCTTTTGGTGATCTGGTCAAATTTCTTGTGGAATTGTGATCCAAACTTGACCAAATGGTTCATATGAGTTCATAATGTTGATGTGGGTCAATTTTCATGAGATTTGACTGTCAATTGACCACAGTTGACTTTTTCCCCAATACAGTTGATTTCTAGGTCAACTGTCCAATTGACTGGGCAAAATTTGGAATCAAGACTTGAAACTTGGTATGGGCAAACTTGGGAGTCCAACATGAAGCAATAAAGTCATCTTAGGCATTTTAGGTCAAAACATCTTTGTGCAAACTCAAACCCTAATTTGGGTCAACAATGCAAGGAGAAGTCTTGAGCAGATGAAACCCTAACTGGATCTTGATCTTCAAGGGCTTTGTGATGAGAAATCAATGAGAAATGGGAGGGAAAATTTTGGGGTACAACAGAGGGGTCGCAACATCATTCACCGAAACAGCATACAAATCTTCCTCAATGGCATTTACTCTATGCTGGGGCATAGGAGCAGTTACAACATTTGGCCTCTCAGGCGCCTCAAACTGAATTTCCTTTGCGTCGATAAGGTCTTGCACTTTATTTATCAAGGCCCAGCAATCATCAGTAGTATGCCCTGGGCTATCGGAATGATAAGCACAACGGGCATTCGGGTTATACTTAGGAGATGCAGTATTCACGACCATTGGAGCCTCTTTGATGGTCACCAAGTTGGTTGATAACAGTTGCGGTAAGATTTGTGACAAGGTCATACTCAACCTAGTATACTGCCTCTTGGGCCTTTCACCTCTTTGTTGATTGTACTGCTGAGGAGCAGCAACAGGTTTTGAGATGACCAAGGCATTGACGGCTTGGCGACTTTCTGGCTTGACTTGTCTTCTAGGACCATAGACGGCACTTGCTTCTTTCTTGAAAGGCCTCTTCTCAGTACTTGTGGAGGCAGCTTTTTGTATCTTTCCTGATCTGATGCCAGCTTCAATCCTTTCACCTGTCAGGATTAAATCTGTAAACCCAGCGGAGGAGTTACCAACCAAATGATTGAAAAATGGACCAGACAAGGTCCCTAGAAACATATCAACCAGCTCACGATCAGTCAATGGAGGCTGCACCCTGCCAGCCAAATCTCTCCATTTTTGTGCATATTCTTTGAACCCTTCGCCCGTTCCTAGAGACATACCCTGAAGTTGGGTACGCGTAGGAGCGAGGTCAGAATTGTATTGATATTGTCTGTAAAATGCGGTCGCCAAATCTTCCCATTGTCGGATACTAGTTCCATCTAGTTGGTAGAACCACTCAAGCTGTGACCCTGAAAGACTATCTTGGAAGAAGTGAATCCAAAGGTTCTTATCCGTCGTGTAAGGTTGGATCTTCCTTACGTACGACCTTAGATGCAGCTTTGGACAGGAAGCCCCGTCATATTTGGCAAAGGCAGGCGCCTTAAACTTGTGTGGGATTACTACCCCAGAAGATAAGCCCAAATCTCCAAAATTCAGCCCCGGCACATTCTGAATCTCCATGGCGCTCAAGCGGTCTTCTAGTTGCTTGTATCTGTCAGCAGCGGGAGGGTATTGTTCGTCATTGTAGTCCGTCTCGTTGTCAGAGACTGCAGGACTAGGAGCTCCTCCCCCTTGGGGACTATCTTTCTCTACAGAGGAAGTAGTTGGATCAGCCTCATTGTGGAGTGTGTTCCCAAACCTGCGTCCAGTGTTGAATAAAGCAGTTCTCTTCTTCTTCTTCTTCTTTAGGAGCAGAGCCTTCAACTCCTTCTGACCTTGGGCCAGGCTCAGGACCATTTCTTGAAACTGGGCACTTTGGGCCTGAAGGACCTTGATTGCTTGCTCACTGGATGAATCTGGATTCATGATCACTGTTCCAAATAAACAGCGAAGAAGATTAAGCAACCTGTAGAAAAATGGGTACATGTTATGCACATGATGCATGAGATGCTATCTATGCAATGCATTCAAGGATTTTAGAAATTCACAATTTTTGCAAACAAAAAAGAACGCACGTCATATTAATAAGAAAAGATTTGTTAGTACATAAATGCCCCATGGGCCAAATGTTATAAAAACAACTTCTCAAGGTAAAAAGACGTTGTGCATCCTCTTCGGCGCAATGTAGGTGTTGAGGGCCTCTTGCTCATGGAGACGGCGGGTGAGCTCTAAAACCTTCTTCTCGCTGGCGTAGAAGCTGGCTTCAAAAGTGTTCCGTTCCTCCTTGAGTTGGATCCAACTCTTCTGCATTTCCTCCCACGATGTAGGCATGTCAGGATGTAGGATGGTGTAGGGAACCTCTCCTTCCTTGACGGGATCTTTAATCACAGGGAGAACATGAGGATAAGGCATCATTAGACTCTGGGCTCGGGCTCGTACCCACTTGAGGTAAGGTTCAAGAGGGATGGAATTCTTGTGTCCCAGTGTCTTGCTATCAACCTTGTTGGGCCTCCCCCAAGCTCTGATGAATCTTTGGCGAAGTCCTTGCGCATCGTTGTCGAAGTCAAAAACTAGGTCAGGAATCAACATGTCGTGAGGGCCATCTCTTCGTGCATATCCAAATTGCCGCAAAGCTAGGCAAGGGTTGTAGGTGATACCTCCTCTGATTCCAAGTAAAGGAACATTAGGAAACTCCCCGCAACGATCGACGATGATGACATTTTCTCTGGACCGAGAACACCAATGTACATCAGAGTGAGTAAGAGTCATCAATCGTTAGGACCACCTTGAGCCTTGGTCATTCTTCAAGACAGATTGTGGAAGGTGCGAAATAAACCACCTTGCAAGGAGAGGAGTACAGCACATGAGAACACCCCTCTTTCTCATTGTTCGTGTGTAAAATGGGTGAAGGATGTCCCCAAGAAATGTTGGTATTGGATTTCTGGACAAGAAGATTTTGACGGTGTTGACATCTACCAATTGGTCAGAATTTGGGAATAGGACCAACCCATAGATAAGGAGTGCCGCAATCTCTTCAAAAGCTTGTAGGTCCAATGAATCCCAACACTCTTGTGCCTTCTCAAACAAGAATTTTGCTAAGAATCCTTTGACGCCGCTTCTGGTTTCCCAATGCCCCTTGATGTCAGAAGGTTGTAGATGTAATGCTCGAGCAACATCTTCAGGCTTTGGTTCCTTTTCCGTACCGTTGAAAGGTAGTTGATTGAGGATAGGAATTCTCAGGAGTTGAGAAAATTCCTCCAAAGTGGGTACCAACTGATAGTCAGGGAAAGTGAAACAGTGGTGAATAGGGTCAAAGAACTGGAATAGCACTTTCATCAGGTCTTCTTCAATGTTGGTGTTGACTAAGCTGAGCAGTCTACCATGTCTTTCACTGAAGGATGAGCTTTCCGGAATTCTTGATGTGAGCTCCTTGAGTTGAGGAGAGATTCTCACAAGGTTAACTTGGATGGTTTTTCTGCGAGGAATTTCCATGACCTACAAAACAAGAACAAAGATGAAGATCTAAACCCTTGAAGTGGTTAGTAAATGCATATGATGCTTTATGATGTTTATGATGTATGCACAAAACATATGTACAAGCAATTCACACCAAACCCTAGTTTCAGGCTTGCATGAGGTTTCATAGGTAAGTACCCTCTTGAGTGTAGTTGGCTTAAAAACCTGTCCTATAAATAGTAACCGGGTTCTAAGGAGCTCAATATCACTAGATTGTTTTCATTGTTCATTGTTTTGGTTTAGCCACTTAACTAGCGACCAAAATATTCCAAGAAAACAACCCTCAATGAGTGTAGTATCGAGTATCTACCAACTTCGGACTGCACCAAAGCCGGTCATCTCACTACCCCTAATAAAAGGCCAAGATGGTCAAGTAAGTTTCTAGGTCATTAGTGCTTAGTGACATCACTCAGCAGCCCCATACTCTCCTTAATTGAACTCAAAGGTTACCGGTACTCACAAATATGTCGCACTAATATAGCTATTGCTTCGACCGTGTCGGTATACCCCGCACAGTTTCCACAACGTATTGCTATCTATGAATGTTTCCCAAAATCCGGGTGTAGGATTGCAAACCCAAACAAGAGAGCCAAGATATAAAGCAATCAAAACAAACAATTTAATCATGCAAGAGGGTGATCTAAGCCCTAAGGTTACTCCACTTTTAAAATCGTCCCCAGCAGAGTCGCCAGTTCTGTGATACGGTGGGAGAACTGACTATGGTTTTGCGTTTGTTTTCGCAAATGTTTCGGTTGAGCAAGAGTCGCCACCGACTTTTTATTTTATCCTAAGGAAAGGTTTAAAAAGCACAGCAAAAACCTTTGAGATGTTTTCTTGGGTTCGGGGAGTAGATTATAGAAAGGGAAGGTATTAGCACCCTTTCTATCCATGGTTATCCATGGGCTCTTAGTTACTTGCTTAGATCAACTTGCCTTATTTTTCAATTGTTTGAAATGGTGCTTTGTGTGTGTGGGTTTGAAAATGTCTTGAAAAGCAGCCAATGTGGTGGCAACCTTTGTAATGATCCATGTTGGGATGTATACAAAGGTGTATGTCTTTTGAAAAGGTTTTCATTTGTTTTTGAAAGTTGTTTTGAAAGTGTAGTGATGTGTGGTTTAGAAAATAGGCAAGTGTTTTGTTTTGCAAGTTTTATTCAAGTAACTATGAGGTTGTCTACTCCTAAATTTCTCAAAGATTATTGCTATGTTTTAACCCTCTTAACAAGTTTGTTCCACCATTGCATTTGGTGGACAATCTTGTGTTAGGATGTGAAAGGGACGGGCGCGGGTCATCGTTTAGACCATAATTGCAATGGTGCCAAGTATCTTTGGGCAATTTTCCTTTAAGGGACTTGATCATTTTTTTAGGCAACTTTCAAAAGCGTCATCGAGGGACTATGATCATTTGATTTGTTTTGTTTTGCCCAAAGAGACCTAACATGCAATATGGCCCATTTATTGAAGGCAACAAGTGGAATACCCTAGGGGTGCAAGTGTGATTAGTGTTGTCCATTTTCATGCTTGTTTATCTTGAAATTAGGTCAAACTACCTTTGTTGTTTTTGATTCGCATACAAACCCTAATTCTAACATGGTATATTTAGAAAGCAATAAAGTGCGAAAAATAAAGTCCTAAACTATTACAACACAATATATGGGAAGGGGGGTACAAATGTCCAAATGGGGGGTGTTGTACCCCAAAATTTGCCCTCTCTTTCTTCAGGAAAACCATCTTGGATTTTCAAGGTCCCTCTGAAACAAATCCAAGTCCTGAGTTATCCCTTTGCCCAAGCAAGCCGCTTACAAGAGCAAGATGATCTCACGAACTCCAGAAACAACGCTTTTATCTTGAAAAAAAAATTCAAATTCTAAATACTTAGAATGTTTCTCTAAAATAAGTGTTTTTTTAGAAAAAATCAGCGCTTCAGAACTTCTGGACCCATTCCAGATGAAGACGGTCAGAAGTTGCAAGCTTGGCTCAGCGTGGTCAGAAGTTGGCTCTTCAGCAGCTACATCAGCTCAATCAGAAGTTGTAAATGTGGTTCAGAATGTAAGCCTCAAATAGAACATGCCCCTTCAGCAGTTACACAAGCTCAGTCAGAATTTGCTAAAGGAATGCAAGAGAAACAGGAAAGTATGAAGGCTCCTTCAGAACAGGTTGAAATCAGAAGATGAAAGGTCAAAAGGATAGGTGTCACATTGATACAGAATCTCTAAGTCCAGATTGTCCAGAAGTATATCCAAGGAACGTACCAGAAAACCAGGAGAATCTCCAGAGCTTGCTAAGACAACAGGTAGCCAAGGCCAGAGCATGGTTTACGCTGCTGATTCAACGCTGGTTTCCATTACCAGAATGTTGGTATTGACAGGTCTTGTCACCATTTAATGCCCATTAATGCTTCCAACCACTCCTGAGCATTCACGTGTGGCTTGGAAAATGCTTTTGCACAGATTCTGGCATGGGTCTTCACGCCACCGCCCACTTCAGAGGTCACTTCTCCCCAATCTACGCCTGCTGCTGCAACCTAGGCTGAAAGATAGCTGTTATCACAACTTCCCAGGAATTTATGTCAAAGAACAAATTCAAACTCTGTTGGCGCCTTAAATGTTCAAGGCATCCACAAGAACTTTGCCTATAAATAGAGAGCTTTCACCACTGCAAAAGACGTTCAAGAAAAGAAACAGAAAAATTGCTAAGAGAGAAACGAAACTCCTAGCAACGTAGCATTCTGAAGCTCTGCCAAAATCTCCAGCTTTGTTTCATAACTTTAAGTTTCTCACCTTCAACTTCATCAAACATCCAGCTCTTTTCTGTAAACCAAAAACGCTCTTTCCAAACTTCTGACCCTATACACGTATACACCTTTACTTCCCCTTCTCCAAATCTGTCCAGAACACCACCAGAACCAAAAGCTAACTTTCACCCACCACTTTCCAAACAGTCAGGTAAGCACCTGCTGACCCTCACCACACTGTTAAGCATCATCAGATGTGCATATTCAAGTAACATAATGTAAATATTCATGTTATTGTTGTTTATGTTCTGAGGACTCTCATACCTCAGAACGTTCTGAGCCAGTATAGGACTTGCCTGTGACCTCGGTGATTCTGACCTCTGAAACATTTTTGCTATTTTGCTGGATCTGTTCCAAATATGTTTCCTGTTTTGTGGAGTAATAACAGAATTGCAGATGTTCTAATTAGTACAGGGAAAAGCCAAATGTTGACTTTGACGTTAGCACATCTGAAGCCTGTTTTGCTGTCAATGACATCAGAACCTCTGAGAGTTATTGTCGTTTCAGCAGAATCAGAACTTCTGGTCTCTCCACTAACAAACTTCTGTCTTGCAGCGCAGGGAAATCAGAACTTCTGATTTCCCCACTAACAGGGTTCTGTTTTGCAGGTTCTAGAGTCAGAAGTTCTGACTCATCCAGTTTCACCAACAGGTTGATCATCTGATAGCGGATCTGGGTCAGAACTTCTGATGGCCTCCCAACAGCGCGCGGGCTCCCTCTCTCTCTCTATATATCTTATTTTTTGCTATTTTCTTTTTTGTCTATTTTTCTCGTTGAACCCCCCATGTACAAATGTGTATCCCCCTCCCCTAATAGTTGTAATAGCGTAGGATTTTATATTTCCGCTTCTTATTGCTAGTAATTAGGACGTGTATGACAAGATAAAATCAATAAAATAGAAAAACCTAATTCAAAGAAAAACTCTTGTATGCAATAAAACACACTTGCACACCAACACCCCTAGGGTTATATCCACTTGTTGCCTTTCAAAATTGGGCCATATTGCATGTTAGGTCTCTTTGGGCAACACAAACAAAATGATTAACTCCCTTAAGAAAAATGCCCAAAGATACTTGGCACCATTGCAATTATGGTCTAAACGATGACCCGCGCCCGTCCCTTTCACATCCTAACACAAGATTGTCCACCAAATGCAATGGTGGAACAAAATTGTTAAAAGGGTTAAAAACATGACAAAACCTTTGAGAACTTTAGGGTAGATCGCTCTTAAGTACTTGTCAAACTTGCAAAATAAAAACACTTGCCTGTTTTTAAATCACACCCCACAACACTTTCAAAAGAACAACTTTCAAAAACAAATGAAAACCTTTTCAAAAGACATACACCTTTGTATACATCCCAACATGGATCATTACAAAGGTTGCCACCACATTGGCCTCTTTTCAAAACATTTTCAAACCCACACACACAAGCACCATTTCAAACAATTGAAAACAAACGGCAAGTGATCTAAGCAAGTAACTAAGAGCCCATGGATAACCATGGATAGAAAGGGTGCTAATACCTTCCCTTTCTATAATCTACTCCCCGAACCCAATAAAAAAATCTCAAAGGTTTTTGCTGTGCTTTTTTAAACCTTTCCTTAGGATAAAATAAAAATTCGGTGGCGACTCTTGCTCAACCGAAACATTTGCGAAAACAAACGCAAAACCTCAAGTCAGTTCTCCCACCGTATCACAGAACTGGCGACTCTGCTGGGGAGATCTTAAAAGTGGAGTAACCTTAGGGCTTAGATCACCTTTGTTTTCAATTGATTGTCTTGTTTGCTTTTACATTTGTGGGCTTTGTATCGGAGTTTTATAGATCCTAACCCGGATCTGGGGATACCTTCTTAGAGAGTAGCAACAAGGCTGTGAGGGAACTGTGCGGGGTATACCGACATGGTTGAAGTAGTCTGCTACGTTGATGTGGCACTTTGGTGTGTACCGGTAACCCTTGAGTTCAGTCAAGGAGAGTACGGGGCCGCCGCGTGGTGTCGTGAAGCATCAACTGACCTTAGGGACCTTAATTGAACCATCTTGGCCTTTTTAGGGTAGTGAGATAACTGACTTTGGTGCAGTCCGAGGTTGGTTGATACTCGATACTACACTCAATTGAGGGTTGCTTTCCTGGGATATTTCGGTCGCCAGTTCAGTGGCTAAATCGAAACGATGAACAATGAAAGTAATCCAGTGATATTGGGATCCTTAGAACCCGGTTACTTCTAATAGGACAGGTTGAGCCCACCAAACTTCAAGAGGGTAATACCCAGACCCCATGCAGGCCTAAACCCTAAGGGTTTGTCTTGTGTGACTTGTGTGCCTTATCATGTTTGCCTTTGTGAATACTTGTGGTGTATTTAATCATAACATCATGACATCATACAACATCATGTGCATTGACTGACCATTTCAAGGGTTTCGAATCTTCATCTTTGTTCTTGTTTTATAGGACATGGAAACTGCTCGCAGAAAGACAATTCAGATTAGCCTTGTAAAGATCCCTCCTCAGCTTAAGGAACTTATGTCCAGGATTCCCGAGGGTTCTTCATTCAGTGAGAGACATGGAAGACTCATCAGCCTGGTTAACACCAACATTGAGGAAGATCTGATAAAGGTCCTGTTCCAGTTCTTTGACCCTCTGCATCACTGTTTCACTTTTCCGGATTATCAATTGGTGCCTACATTGGAAGAGTTCTCCCGACTTCTGAAGGTCCCTATCCTTGATCAACTACCCTACAACGGTACGGAAGAGGAACCCAAGCTTGAAGAGATTGCTAAAGCCCTGCACTTACAACCGTCTGACCTCAAGGGACATTGGGAAGTTAGAAGTGGTATCAAGGGGTTCTTAGCCAGGTTTCTGTTTGAGAAGGCCCAAGAATGTTGGAACTCCCTTGACTTACAAGCTTTTGAAGAAGTTATGGCCCTCCTTGTCTATGGTTTGGTGTTATTCCCTAACCCAGATCAGCTTATTGATATCAGTGCTATCCAGATCTTCATGACCAGGAATCCTATACCTACGTTGCTGGGGGACATCCTTCACTCATGTTACACTCGAACCATGAGAAGAAGGGGTGTCCTTATGTGTTGCACTCCTCTCCTGGGAAGGTGGTTTATTTCGCACCTTCCACAATCAGTTTTGAAGAACGAGCGGGGTTTGAGATGGTCACAACGGTTAATGACTCTCACGCATGCAGATATACATTGGTGCCCTAGGACCAGGGAAGACGTCACTATCATTGATCGTTGCGGGGAGTACCCTAATGTTCCTTTATTTGGAATCAAAGGAGGTATTACTTACAACCCATGCCTGGCTTGGAGACAGTTTGGTTATGCTCGGAGGGATGGCCCTCATGACATGTTAATTCCTAACATGGTTTTTGACTTCGACAATGATACTCAAGGACTTCGCCAAAGATTTATCAGAGCTTGGAGGATGCCAAGTAGGATGGACAGCAAGACACTGGGGCACAGGAACTCCATCCCGTTGGAACCTTATCTCAAGTGGGTACGAGCCCGCTCCCAGAAGTTAGTAATGCCTTATCCTCATATGCTCCCTGTGATCAAAGAACCAGTCTTGGGGGGAGAAATGTCCTACACCATTCAACATCCCGACATGCCCACCTCCTGGGAAGAAATGCAGAAGAGCTGGGTCCAGCTTAAGGAAGAACGAAATTCTTTTGAGACCAGTCTACATGGTAGTGAAAAGAAGGTCCTGGAACTCACCCGCCTACTGCACGAGGAGAGGAATCTCAACACCTACATCGCACCAAAGAGGATGCGCAATGTTTTTTTGCCTTGAGGAGTCATTTTGTAATATTTGGCCCATGGGGCATTTATGTACTAACGAATTTCTCCTTATTAATATGATGTGCGTTCCTTTTTTGTCTACAACAAATTTTGAATGTTCTAAATCCTTGAATGCATTGCATACATACGCATTCCATTGCACCATATGCATAGCAGGTACCCTATTTCACAGGTTGTTTAACCTTCTTCGCTGTTTGTGTGCACAGTCATCATGAATCCAGACTCCTCCAGTGAGCAAGCAATCAAGGCCCTTCAGGCCCAAAATGCACAGTTTCAAGAGATGGTCCTAAGCCTAGCCCAAGGACAGCAAGAGTTGAAGACTCTACTCCTGAAGAAGAAGAAGAAAAAGAGGACTGCGTTGTTCAACACCGGACGCAGATTTGGGAACACACTCCATAATGAAGATGATCCAACTACTTCTTCTGCTGAGAAAAACAGTCCCCAAGGGGGAGGAGCTCCTAGTCCCGCAGTCTCCGACAACGAGACGGACTATAACGACGAATAATACCCACCTGCTGCTGACAGATACAAGCAATTGGAGGACCGCTTGAGCGCCATGGAAATTCAGAACGTGCCGGGGCTGGATTTCGGAGACTTGGGGTTATCTTCTGGGGTAGTAATTCCACACAAGTTTAAGGCGCCTGCCTTCGCCAAGTATGATGGGGTCTCCTGCCCAAAGCTGCATCTGAGGTCGTACGTAAGGAAAATCCAACCTTACACGGCAGATAAGAACCTCTGGATTCACTTCTTCCAAGACAGCCTCTCGGGGTCTCAGCTTGAATGGTTCTACCAATTAGATGGAACTAGCATCCGACACTGGGAAGATTTGGCAACCGCATTCTACAGACAATACCAATACAATTCTGATCTCGCTCCTACGCGTACCCAACTTCAGGGTATGTCTCTAGGAACGGGTGAAGGGTTCAAAGAGTACGCTCAAAAATGGAGAGATTTGGCTGGCAGGGTGCAGCCTCCATTGACTGATCGAGAGCTGGTTGATATGTTTCTAGGGACATTGTCTGGTCCGTTTTTCAATCATTTGGTTGGTAACTCCTCCGCTGGGTTTACAGATTTGATATTGACAGGAGAAAGAATTGAAGCTGGCATCAGGTCAGGCAAGATACAAAAGGCTGCCTCCACAAGTGCTGAGAAGAGGCCGTTTAAGAAAGAAGCAAGTGCCGTCTATGGTACTAGAAGACAAGTCAAGCCCGAAAATCGCCAAGCCGTCAATGCTCTGGTCATCTCAAAACCTGTTGCTGCTCCTCAGCAGTACAATCAACAAAGAAGCGAAAGGCCCAAGAGGCAGTATACCCGACTGAGTATGACCTTATCTTAAATTTTACCCCAACTGTTATCCACCAACCTGGTGACCCTCAAAGAAGCTCCTAAGGTCGTCAACACTGCGTCTCCTAAGTACAACCCAAATGCCCGGTGTGCTTATCATTCTGATAGTCCCGGGCACACTACTGATGATTGCTGGGCCTTGAGAAACAAAGTGCAAGATCTGATTGACGCAAAGGAAATTCAGTTTGAAGCCCCGGAAAGACCAAATGTTGTAACTGCTCCTATGCCCCAGCATAGAGTAAGTGCCATTGAGGAAGAATTGTATGCTGTTTCGGTGAATGAAGTTGTTACCCCTCTTTTGACTGTTAAGAGGAACTTACTACTGGCCGGTTTATTTCCGGGTTGTAGTGAAGGTTGCCTGCTCTGTGCTATTTCCCTATCCGGTTGTCCCTTGCTGAAGATAGGCATCCAAAGCCTAATGGATAGCAAGGAGATTCTGTTTAAGAAGTCTGCTGTTCAGTTGGTTCCGGAAGAAGAAGTTTCTGTGGTTACCATCTTCAATAATCCAATCAAGGCTCTCCCGAAGGAGCCTGTTCAAATCATGACTATTGCACCTGTGATTATTACTGTTCTGGGGCCTCTCCCCTACGTATCTGATAAAGCTATCCCCTGGCATTATGGGGCAGACGTATATGTAAATGGAATCAAACAAGAATTCAACACTGGCACCGGTATCTGCAATATCACTGGTCCAGCCAAGGTCACCCGCAGTGGCAGGCTCTTCTCGCCTGACATTGCACCACCCGCTACTCGAAGACCCCTCCTTATAACACCTACAAGTGTACCTGTTCCTGTTGCTGATCAGGTTGTTTCCCCTGCTGCCGAGTCATCTAATGCTCGGGGCAAAGGGATTGAAGAGGAGCCTGCCCGGATGGAGGCACCAATACCTATAAATGCTGAGGCCTCCCAACAAGAGATGGAGGAAATCCTGAAAATAATAAAGAAGAGTGATTTCAATGTTGTCGAGCAGTTAGGGCATACGCCCTCCAAGATCTCCATGCTCTCTTTATTGCTATGCTCCGAGGCCCATGCTAAGGCCTTGATCTCATTTCTCAAGACGGCCCATGTACCACAGGAGACATCTGCAGTCCAGTTCCCTGATTGCGTAGCAAATCTGACAGCAGACAATGGCTTGGGTTTCTCAGATGCTGACCTGACTGCGAAGGGAAGAGACCACAATGATGCCCTGCATGTCTCTATCGAATGTAGGGGCACTACTCTGGCGCACGTATTGGTGGATACTGGTTCTTCCTTGAATGTTCTACCAAAAAAGGCTTTAGACCATACATACCAAAAACTTGATCTAACTCTCAAAAATGAGAGAGAATTTCTCCATTCCCAAATTTTAACCTAATTTTTTATCAATGTTCAGACATCAAATTCTCATGGCACGCGTAACATAAATGAAAACTAACTACATGGGCATGTTCAGGGCTATGAATGTGACATATTTTCTTCACAAACCTAAAGCTAACAATGCCTGGATAGAGAGATACGAGTTCATGAACTTACCTGTTCAGTTGAAGTTGTATCTGGTGATGGAGGTACTTTCAGTGCAAGGTGATGATTGGTACAGCTTCCTTGATGTCCAGGGATGCTATTCCAAGTTTTACTTTGCTTTGAAACTAGCTGAATCGAGTTATAGAACTCCACCTGCAAATCAGAAAAATGAAAATGGCCAAACTGATTAGAGGAGTTACAGTCCACTTCTAATGCTTTGGATAGTTTGCATTGATGGTAGGGAAGGTGTTTGAACTGGTTTGGGCAAGAATGCACGATGGAAATGAGTTGTGGGATTCAATCTGCAGCAGGTGCTCTGTTTGGACAGTTTGAGGGTGATTATGTGTTTGAGAGGGCAATGGAGGTGGATAGCTCGTGTTTCAGCTTGTGTTTGATGTTTGGAATGTGTGTAACAAGTTTGCTTAAGGCTTGGTTTACAGGAATGATAGATGGTATGTGTTATGGCAAGTTTCTTACACTTTAAGCAAGAGATGGCAAGTTGGTGTTTCTAGCCTGTACAGGCCCCCATTCTATGCTGAACCACTTAGTCTTGATCAGTGTAATTATTTCCTAAACTTGTGCCAAAGAGATTTCAAATGTACTTGCTTGGATTTGCATATTGACATAAAGTTCACTTTTGCAAAAGTGGATATAATGATTTTTCTAATTTGGGATTAAACCTCTATGCAATGCTTGAACACATAAAATATGGTCTTGGCACAATGAGTTTGCATTAAATTTATGAGTGCAAAAGGGTTTTAGGGCCTGTAATCAAGAAATGCATGCTGATTTGAAAATTGCCTAAGTGTATGAACGTGGAAATTGGCCATAACAAAAGTGAGTTTTTCCCATATTGCCAAATTCGATTCTCCCTAACCATGAGGTTGTTTGATGAGTTCTTGGACATTTTGGAAAGCTTGGAATGTGTACTACAATCCATCTTTGAAATGCAAATTGAAATTCCAAGTGTAAGTATATGAAAAATGGTCTTGAAGTTGGGTAAAAACTTTGCCTAAAATAGGTCAAATTTTCTCTAAGTTAAGAATGGTTTAGTACCCTTGTTCCAAAAATTGTAACTTGAGATACAAGCTTCTTTTGGGAAAACTTTGTGAATCAAAGTTGTATATTATGCAATAGGCTACAACTTTCATGTTTTGACTTTTGCTTGAATCCAAATGAATCTTGGTGAGAAAGTGGGGCAAAGTTAGGAAAAAATTAGGGTTTTTCATAACTTAGAAAAATTCTAAGTTATGAAAAATCTTCATTTCAAACCCTAATTTGCATTTCTTGATTTCTTGATGAACAAGTTTCATGATTTGGCATGTTTTGATGAAAAATGAATCTTGACACTTGATTTTGACCAAAAAGTCAAAGTTTGACTTTTCAGTATACAGTCAAAATTGATCAATTGACTGGGAAATTCAACTGTCAATCTTGTGCATTTGGGATCTTTTGAACTTGTTGAACATGTCAAGACAATTCCATTGGGTCCTTGAGTCCATATGTGAGCTTGGTTTGCCATTGGCTAGGTCAAACAGTCAAAAATTGCCTTTGTGCAGTCAAAACCCTAAAAATGACCATTTTGCCCTTTTGGTGATCTGATCAAATTTCTTGTGGAATTGTGATCCAAACTTGATCAAATGGTTCATGTGAGTTCATAATGTTGATGTGGGTCAATTTTCATGAGATTTGACTGTCAATTGGCCACAGTTGACTTTTTCCCCAATACAACTGATTTCTAGGTCAACTGTCCAATTGACTGGGCAAAATTTGGAATCAAGACTTGAAACTTGGTATGGATAAACTTGGGAGTCCAACATGAAGCATGAAAGTCATCTTAGGCCTTTTAGGTCAAAATATCTTTGTTCAAACACAAACCCTAATTTGGGTCAACAGTGCAAGGAGAAGTCTTGAGCAAAGGAAACCCTAATTGGATCTTGAGCTCCAAGGGTTTTGTGATGAGAAAATGTTGAGGAAATGGGAGGGAAAATTTTGGGGTACAACAGCTGGGATTTTCTCAGGATGTAAAGAAGATTGCTACTGTTGTTCCTCTCTACCAATCGATTGTCCATTGCTGAAGATAGGCATCCAAGGCCTAATGGACAGTCAACAAATTCTTTTCGAAAAGATTCCTGCTATTCCAACCCCTATCGAAGATGTTTCAATAATCACCATTTCCACCAATCTTTCCAAGGTCGTCAAAAAGCTTGTTAAGATTACATCCTCTACAAAGATTGTTCCCTTGAAAATAACCATGCCAGGGCCTGTCCCCTACATTTCTGACAAAACAATACCATGGAATTACGGTGGAGAAATCTACTACCATGATGTTAAACAAGTTGAGACAACCGAAGGAAGCTCTGATGAAGAAGATGCCGGTATTGGAAACATTGTCGGTACAAGCAAGATCACCCGAAGTGGGAGAATATTTTCTCTAGAGATTGCCCCCCCAAAGGCAATCTTTGGACCCTCAGCTGCTGCCAAAATTACTCCTGCACCGATAAAACTTTTCGTTAGAACCCCGTTGATTGAAGAAGTTGTTATTCCTGTTATTGTCCCTTCTACTTTGGCTGATAAGGGGAAAGGGATCCAAGATGAGCTCGTCAGGACGAGGGCTCAACCTTTGGTCATCCCTGAAACCTCTAAGAAAGAGATGGAGGAGATTCTGAAAATAATTAAGAAGAGTGATTATGACGTGGTAGAGCAACTGGGGCAAACCCCCTCGAAGATCTCCATGTTAGCATTACTACTTTGTTCAGAGGCGCACGCTAAAGCATTGATAAAATTTCTGAAGACAACCCATGTGCCCCAGGAAACCTCAGCCGATCAATTCCAAGATTGTGTAGCCAGCCTTACTGCAGACAACGGCCTAGGTTTCTCGGATGTTGACCTGACTCCAAAAGGAAGAAAGCACAATGACGCATTACATGTGTCAGTAGAATGCCAAGGGACTACTCTGGCCCATGTTTTGGTCGACACTGGTTCTTCTCTGAACGTGCTGCCTAAGAAGGCTCTCGGCCGATTGGATTGTGAAGGCTTAGAGCTAAGGCCAAGTAATATCATTGTAAGGGCATTTGACGGGTCAAAAAGAATGGTGCATGGGGAGGTCGACATTCCCATTAAGGTAGGCACTGAGGTGTTCCCCTCAACTTTCTATGTGATGGACATCCGTCCGTCATACTCTTGCTTGCTAGGGAGGCCATGGATACATAATGCTGGTGCGGTCACCTCCTCCTTACATCAAATGCTGAAATACCCTGTCAAAGGAAAAATCATAACCGTGCACGGTGAAGAGGAATATATGATCAGCCACCTGAACTCCTTTCGGTATGTAGAGGTGGAGGGTGAATTCAT
Organism: Vicia faba; assembly: GCA_948472305.1. Classification (NCBI taxonomy): domain Eukaryota; kingdom Viridiplantae; phylum Streptophyta; class Magnoliopsida; order Fabales; family Fabaceae; genus Vicia; species Vicia faba. The sequence continues at coordinate 784,066,075 of OX451736.1, forward strand.
TGAAACACCATTCCAGCACTTTGAGGAAGTCTCTCCTGGAGTGGCAGTAGCAAAAGCGGTAGCTGAAGTATCCAAGCAGGTGGCCAGGATGGCATCTCTAAAAGACGCAAAGGCTGCAATGAAGGAAGGGAAGAGCTCAACATGGGGGCAGTTGCCTGATATTCCTCACAAAACAGACAAGTTTGGTTTAGGATTCACTGCTGCGGGGCAAAAAGCTATGCGCCGCTCAAAAGTTGAAAGAACACCCATCAAGATTTCTCCTTATAGAATCAATGCTTTGGAAGGTGAAGACGAAGAGGCCAACATTGAAGACTGGATCTTCCCAACCATCGAAGGGGGACTACGCAACTGGGAGGCGAAAGACTTCATCCCCATTACTTTTATTAATCAGTAATTATCTGTCAAACATTTCCTGTTGGTTTGTAATATTTACTTTTGAACAATCTGCACGCTACTTTTTCACCTCATGCCTTGCCCGGGGCATGTAGGTCCATTTGTAAGGGTTTTGATTATCTTCATATTCATATGCCATGTTTAATGATTCATTGGACGTTTTTCATTGATAAACTGTTGTGTTCATTTTCTTTCCTTTTGCATTTTTGTTTGTTTAAGGATGGCTATCCCTTACACACACCCACACTCACAAGTGCAGGTACCCATCCACTCTGGATTCTATGGGTGACTATTCTGCTATGTCCTTCCATAACTCTGAAGATTTGGTCAATCAGGCTGAGTATGAAGATGATGAAGATTGTGAAGTACCAGGAGAGCTAGCCAGACTTCTACAACAGGAAGAGAGGGCCATCTTGCCTCATGAAGAGTTGTTGGAAACTGTCAACTTAGGAACAGAGGAAGACCAGAAAAAAGTACAAGTGGGAGCCAATCTAGAGCCAAGTGTCAAGGAGCGTTTGATACAGTTGTTAAATGAATACATTGAAATCTTCGCCTGGTCTTATGAAGACATGTCGGGTTTAGACACAGATATTGTGGTTCACCGTCTCCCCACAAGAGAGGATTGTCCACCGATCAAGCAAAAAGTCCGCCGAATGAGGCCCGACATGTCTGAGAAAATTAAAGCAGAAGTGATGAAGCAATTCAACGCTGGCTTTCTGGCTGTTACATCCTATCCACAATGGGTTGCTAACATTGTGCCAGTACCTAAAAAAGACGGCAAGGTCAGGATGTGTATGGACTACCGGGATTTGAATAGGGCTAGTCCTAAAGATGATTTTCTGCTACCGCACATCGACATGTTGATTGACAACACGGCTCAGCACAAGGTGTTTTCCTTCATGGATGGATTCTCGGGCTACAACCAGATTAAAATGGCCCCCGAGGACATGGAGAAAACAACCTTTGTTACACAATGGGGTACCTTCTGCTACAAGGTGATGCCGTTCGGACTGAAGAACGCAGGGGCAACTTATCAGCGCGCCATGGTGGCTTTGTTCCATGATATGATACATCATGAGATCGAGGTTTACGTAGACGACATGATAGCTCGATCACAAACAGAGGAGGAACACCTTGAACACCTACAAAAGCTGTTTGCCAGGTTGAAAGAGTACAAACTCAGGCTGAATCCAAGTAAGTGTACCTTTGGAGTTAGGTCTGGTAAACTTCTAGGATTTATTGTCAACAACAAAGGCATTGAGGTCGATCCAGCAAAAGTGAAAGCTATACGAGAAATTCCTCCTCCCCGTACTGAAAAGGAGGTCAGAGGATTCTTGGGGCGCTTGAACTATATTGCCAGATTTATCTCTCATCTGACGTCTACCTGTGAGCCAATTTTTAAACTATTGAAGAAAGATCAGGTAGTCAAGTGGAACGACGATTGCCAAGCTGCTTTTGATAAGATCAAGGAGTATTTGCTAGAACCTCCTATTCTGATGCCACCTGTCGAAGGAAGACCGTTGATCATGTATCTGACCGTGTTGGAAAGCTCAATGGGGTGCGTACTGGGCCAGCATGACGAGTCTGGTCGAAAAGAGCATGCCATTTATTACCTTAGCAAAAAGTTTACCGACTGTGAGACTCGCTACTCACTGCTCGAGAAAACTTGCTGCACTTTGGTATGGGCTGCTCGCCGACTAAGGCAGTATATGTTGACTCATACCACTCTGCTGATTTCCAAAATGGATCCTATCAAGTATATCTTCGAGAAGCCTGCTTTATCTGGAAGAATCGCTAGATGGCAGATGATCCTGACTGAGTATGACATCCAGTACACTACCCAAAATGCTATAAAGGGGAGTGTACTAGCTAACCATCTAGCGCATCAAGCTATCGAAGATTATCAATCCATGAGATTCTACTTCCCGGACGAGGACATCCTGACTTTGGACAACACTGAAGGTGACGGACCATATGACGGACCTGAAAATGGATCCCGATGGACCCTATACTTTGATGGTGCTTCAAATGCACTTGGAAACGGTATCGGTGCGGTACTCATTTCCCCGGAAGGTTGCCATACACCTTACGGCCCGACTTTGCTTTAGCTGTACCAACAACATGGCTGAATATGAAGCTTGCATCTTTGGTCTCAAGGCTGCTATAGACTTGGGGATCAAATCTTTGATCGTATTTGGGGACTCGGCCTTGGTTATCAGTCAAATCAAAAGAGAGTGGGACACCAAACATCCTAATCTTATCCCATACAAAGAACATGTCTTGACATTGTTGCCTCATTTCGAGCAAATCACCTTCGAGCATTTCCCGCAAGAAGAGAATCAGCTAGCAGATGCTCTGGCTACAATGTCTTCCATGTTTAAACTCAACTGGGATAACGAGGCTCCCCAAATCACCATCGAGCGAATGGATGAACCAGCGCATTGTCATGAGATTAATACCGAAGAAGTAGTGGAACAACCCTAGTTTCACGAAATCAAAAGGTATCTTCAGACTAGAGAATACCCTGAAGGAGCTTCCGTAAATGACAAGAAGTTCCTAAGGAAATTTGCTGCCAAGTTCTTCCTGAGCAACGGTATCCTCTATAAACGCAGCCATGATTGTGTTTTACTCCGATGTGTGGACAAAGCTGAGGCAGAATTGATCATGACCGAGATACACAGCGGTATGTTTGGCACCCACTTGAGCGGACATACGATGGCTAAGAAGATTCTAAGGGCAGGCTATTACTGGTCTACCATGGAAGCTGATCGCTATCAACACTCCCGTACCTGCCATAAATGCCAAATCTATTCCGATAAGGTGCACATTCCTCCTGTTCCTCTCAATGTTTTGACAGCTCCTTGGCCATTCGCAATGTGGGGCATTGACATGATTGGAGAGATCAAACCTACGGCATCCAATGGACATCGCTTCATCCTGGTCGCCATTGACTATTTCACCAAATGGGTCGAAGCAGCTTCCTTCGCCTCCGTTACAAAAAATGTGGTTGCCCGCTTCATCAAGCAAAACCTCATATGCCGGTATGGTGTCCCCGACAGGATCATCACAGACAACGGAACCAATCTGAATAATACTATGATCACCGCCCTATGCGAACAGTTCAAGATTCATCATCACAACTCATCTCCCTATCGGCCGAAGATGAACGGTGCTGTTGAAGCTGCGAACAAAAACATCAAGAAGATCATTCAGAAAATGACAGTTACCTACAAGGACTGGCATGAGATGTTGTCGTTTGCTCTGCATGGATACCGTACCACGGCACGTACCTCAACAGGGGCAACCCCATTTTCTTTGGTATATGGCATGGAAGCTGTCCTACCCATGGAAGTTCAGATTCCTTATTTAAGGATTATGAAGGACGCTGGTTTGAATGAAGACGATTGGATTCAGACCCGACTTGATCAACTCAATTTGATCAACGAGAAACGACTCGTTGTTGTTTGCCATGGTCAGACGTATCAAAAACGGATGATCAAGGCTTTCAACAAGAAAGTCAGACGTCAAGTATATCAAGTCGGAGATCTCATAATCAAGCAGATTATATTGCCGCAAAGTGATCCCAGGGGCAAATGGACCCCTACCTACGAAGGACCATTTGTGATCAAGAGCATATTTTCTGGCGGTGCAATGATTCTGACCACCATGGACGGCGACGAATTGCCACACCCTGCGAACGCAGACATAGTCAAAAGATACTACGCATAAAACAACCCGACAAGTAGAAAACCCGAAAGGGCGGCTTGGGCAAAAATGGGCATCCCGGTGAACCGAAAACCCGAAAGGGCGGTTCAGGCAAAAATTAGGGATAAAACAAAAATCTGTACACCCGGCAAGTTGAAAACCCGAAAGGGCGGCTTGGGCAAAAAGGGTTTCCCGGTGGATCGAAAACCCGAAAGGGCGATTCAGGCAAAAATTAGGGATAAAACAAAAATTTGTACACCCGGCAAGTTGAAAACCCGAAAGGGCGGCTTGGGCAAAAAGGGTTTCCCGGTGGATCGAAAACCCGAAAGGGCGATTCAGGCAAAAGTTAGGGAATTAAAGCGTATGACTATGTCTCGTCGGATCACTTTAAGGACAATCTCTTCATCAACCAGCTCCAAGTTTCTGGTCAATCCAGTCACCGGCAGACGAAGCATTGAATGGACAGATATTCAGAGTTGTGAAGGCTATAGCAGAATGGAATCCCATGGAGTTGTTTCACATAGCCATCTTTTTTTTGTATAAAATTTTCAATTTTTACGGCGACATCCTCTTACAAGGATGCGTGTCTCCTTTGTACAAAGATACTTATAGAAAGTTAATACAAATACCTTTCTAAATACAAAAATTTGCTTTGTCTTCCTTTTTCTCTTTTGCACTTATGTTTATTTGAGAAACGTCCGATGTTTTGTTAAGTAGGCATATGAATTTGAACATAGTCATTTTCTTACAAATCAGGAAAAGCTGATTACTGATAGGTTGAAGGTATGGATAGATATCTCGATGCCCTTTCAGAAGGAATCCCCAGCAGATTTAAACTCCAAATTCCTCGATAAAGTCAAAATCCAGAACTTAATTCCCCAAATAGAGTTAAACTCCAGGATCCTCGGCAGAACAGGAGCTTTCTCAAAACTGATTTCCCCCAGCCAGAGAGCCTTCCAGAACTTAGTTCCCCTCAGAGTTAAGTTTCAGCACCCCCAGTGGAGCCCTAAAATCTGAAAATCCTATCCCCAGCGGAGCTAAAACTTCCAACTATCAATCCCCAGCGAAACCAGACCAGTGAACATTCTCCCCAAAGAGATACTTCCCACCAGACTGAAGATTCTCAGTCATACCTCTCCAGCATAAGTCTACTAGGTTCTGAGCTCCCCAGTAGAGATCATCAGAATTCTCTTACCCCGCAAGTTACCAAGGAGTTCCAATCCCCAGCAGTGGTCCTAAGATCCCTCAACAATTGAAGATCTTGTTCCCCAAGCAGTCAGCAGTCAACAAGGATTTCTCACCCTCAGTAACCAAAGGATTCTTCTATCCCCAGCTTCGGTTATGGGTTTATTTCCCCAACATTTGTCAAGGATTTATTCTCCAAAACAAATTACATTTCAAATTGATCGGTCGTTCAAAAGTTCCTTCATCATCTGTTGGAAGCTACAGTCGTCAAAGATCAAATTCTCACAAAATTCAAGTTATAAAGCCCGGACCAGATAGTATCTTGATCCCTACAGCATATTGTGAAGCCCGGAGTACGACCGAATAACAATGCCAGACAACCGCCAAGCCTGGATTGCGACCAGATAGTGATATCCCCTCAGAGCAAGCTATGAAGCCCGGATTCGACCGGATAATAGTTTAATCCCCAACAAATTTCTGTGAAGCATGGATTACGACCAGACAGCAGTCAAGGATACTACAAAGCCTGGAGTCGACCAGATAGTGGTATATCTTCAACATGAGCCATGAAGCCCGGATTTGACCGGATAACAGCTTAACAAAGCTATTGTGAAGCCTGGATTACGACCAGATGACAATACAAATTTCTGCGAAGCCTGGATTACGACCGGACAACAGTCAAGGATACTACAAAGCCTGGAGTCGACCAGATAGTGGTATATCTTCAACACGAGCCGTGAATCCCGGATTTGACCAGATAACAGCTTAACAGAGCTATTGTGAAGCCTGGATTACGACCAGATGACAATACAAATTTCTGCGAAGCCTGGATTACGATCGGACAGCAGTCAAGAATACCACAAAGCCTGGAGTCGACCAGATAGTGGTATATCTTTACCACAAGCCGTGAAGCCCGGATTTGACCGGATAGCAGCTTAGCAAGCTATTGAGAAGCCTGGATTACGACCAGATGACAATACAAGTTTCTGTGAAAGCCTGGAGATCGACCAGATAGCAGTTAAGCATTATCAGAATGAAGACTCTCATTCTCAGTTCCTCACAGGATATTTAGATATTCCCCAGTGAAGATCTCCTCAAGACAGGAATCCCCGGTAGATTGACATACAACCCAAGCTCCTGATTCCCCAACAGCGGTCCCAGGACTTCTCATCTTCAACGATCCAAGGATTTTCAATCCCCTGCAGCAGTCAAGGAATTACTTTCCCCGACAACAGTCAAGATTCTTTTATCTCCAGCCATCCAGGACTCATCTATCCTCAGCAAGACAGCCCATCAGCTTACATGCGCATTCATCACATTCATATCATAAACATTGATATAACATACATTGCATCATGCATCATGACATTGCATACAACTAACTCTTCACCTTTTCAGGAATGATCAGTCAACAGACAAAGATCTTCATCTTCCGAGATTCTTTCTAGAAATAGTGCAGATATGACCCAGACATGGCGACATTCTGATACTTATGCCAGATTCACTCAGATGCAGTTTTACACGAAATCATCATCAGGAAACCCTACACCGGTTCCTTCTCTACTTCCAGATTTCTGAAAACAGTTTACGGGTTCTCCAAACACGGATGTCAACCTATCGCTTGTTCAGATTCTTCAACTTTTGAAAACAGTTTACGGACGCTTCCCAACATGGATGCTGGTCTATTGCTTATTCAACTTCAACTCCTGAAAACAGTTTACGGATTCTCCCAATAACGGATGTCAATCTATTGCTTATTCAGACCCCTAGTTCAGAGATGTTCCAAAACATGGATACCCTTCTGATACTCGTCCACTCACCAATGACATACAGTTCAACAAACACTTCCAGATGGCATCTCTAAGCCCATCCCCTGACAAGATTCTGTCACATCTCCAGATGGCATCTCTAAACCCATCACCAAATGGCATCTTTAAGCCCATTCCCTCTACCATCACATCACCGAGTGCAAATTTTTCGGGCACTCTAGTGTCCAATCTCCTTTTACCCTCGAGTCGCGAAAGGCAAACTTGCCAATCTAACTCTTCAGGTTCAAGAAGATTGAACAGGGGCAACCGTTGTACCCCAAAATTTGCCCTCTCTTTTCCACAAGAAATCACAGCTTCGGACCTTTCCTGATTTTTCAGATTGGCTTAAGAATCGGTCAAACAGACTTTTCTTATCAGTCACACAGAATTAGGGTTTCCATTGATTTTGAATCAATTTAAGAAGATTGTTAGGGTTTGTTTGAGTTTGGCTCAGGGTTTGATCAGGCCGGCGTTTCTTTGACAATAAATCAAGAATTAGGGTTTGCACGCGCATTCTCAGAAGAATTTGAATCCACAGTGTATTAACTGGCTTTACACTACTTTGATATCTGCTCAAGATTTCAGTTTGGTTCTCAATAAACTTGAACCTCTGGTTTGGAAGCTGAGGCTTCTGGTTGAAAATTTGTAGTGCTTGGTAAAAGGAAAGGCGTATGGATGTTTGTTTGACTGTACAATGCTTATGACTAATTGGAACGCCGGGTTTATTATTGATTAATGCGAAGTTGCAAGACTACGGTGTTTATTAATTATTTATTCTCAGTTAGAATAGTTGGGATTCACTTCCAATTATTTTAATTCAGGAAACTTAAATAATTAAGTAAACGGTGGATTAAGAGAGTTTGACTGTGCAATACTTTTGATTTTTTTGGAATACCGGACGTTTATTGATTATTTATCATTTCTAAATTAAAATTATTGGATATTTTCCAGTTATTATAATTTAAGAAATATAAATAATTAAATAAATGAATGCAGAAGAATTGAAGAAATATCTGACAAAGGAGGATTTTATTCATCTTTAATTATTTGTTACAATTATTATTTGAACACTGTAAATCTATTTACAAATGTTTACATTAATACTGTTACAATGATTAAAAGTAAAATAAAACTATTCTAAAAATTTCCAAAGTCTTCATCTTCTACTGATGCTCCTTTGCTCAATTTATTTTATCTGCAAAAACAAAAAAAGAAGGGAAAGGAGTCAAATGCAGATGAAATAAATTAAAGGCAGGCAGATATTTTAAGGCTCATCATTAAAAGTAACTGGCCGGAATCAGTTTATTTGCCCTCTCTGCAAATCACAAGATTACTCTTGGTTCACAAAGAGGGATAGAAACATGCTTGCAAAAAGTATGAATTGCACAAATTCAAAATGCACAAAGCTACAATTGCACAAATTCAAAATATCAAACAGGCTGCATAATTCCAAAAATCCAAACCCAAGTCCAAAAGGCAAACTGAATTGAACAACCAAGTGAATAAACAAAACAAGTTGCCCAAGTCACACTGTCAAAGAAACTAAGCCAAAGTTACAGTTTCAAACCAACCAAGTCCAATGTCAACCAACTGTCCAAAAGCTATCAAAAGGCTATTCAAAAAGTTGTCAACGAAGTACACAAAATATGCAGGAAATATGGAAAGTATGCAGAAGAAAGACCACAATGCAAGCGACATTCCAAATCATCATTTTCAAAGCCAGTTACTTTTTCACAAAAGACAAATTTAAGCAATAAAAATGCTTTTTTAATCTGTAGAGAAAAGAGAGAGGAAGGAAGCTTACAGTACAGCAGGCTAGAGGCTAAAAAAGAGATAAAAACAAGATACATCAGAACACATAGAGAGAGGAGGCAGAATACATACAGCAGAAGATATCACAAAAAAGGAAAACCTCAAGCCTTACAACCAGCTCAAGCATTGGTATTCAAACCAAGACCAAATTCAAAAACTTGTTAAAAGCAAACTTCCAGGCTACAAAACAAAAGAGAACGAATTCACACAAAAATATAAAACCTCCTGCCTTTCAACTTACAAGCCAACATCCTGTAAGTTATAAAACAAAAACATTAAAACCTTTATTCAAAAAAGAACCAAAAATCCTATAAACTGTCAAACAAACTAACAGCATATCAAGCCTTTTCAAAACTTGTTTCAAACCCTTAAGCCTTACAAAACATAAGCCTCAAAGCTCCCTTGAAACCTGCCTAAAAAAAACCAGAAGCCATAAACACAAGCCTCATGTCTGCCTAAAAACCAGAACCCTCCCAAACTTGTCAAACTGTTAGCTTCAAAAGCAAACCAAAGCCAAAGCCAAGCCTGTACCAATACAACATGAATCCCATACAAACCAGCAAGCCTGAAGCCTAAGCTCAAGATCAAACCAATCAAAGCAATAACCAACAAGCCCTCAGAATATTTTCCTCATAGGGTTAAGCAATCAAAAGGCAATTGAAGCAAGCAAGCAGAAGATATCAAAGCAACATCAGCATTTCAACAATTATTCTCAGAGCAAGCATACGGAAGCGAAGAGCAAGCATACATAAGCAAAGGGCAACCAGTCAGAAGAGGAAAAGAAGCAACAAGCAAGGTTTTCAGTACTCATCATAAAACCTAAAGGCAAATACGAATACCAGTTTTCCACAGAGCAAGCTCGTCATCGCACTCCTTCCGCCCTTGGCTGCCTGAGACGCCCCCCTATCCATTTCTCCTACTCCATTTCCAAAAGCCAACGAAGGTATAATTCTTCTGCCCTTTTCTTTCATACCTCACACAAATAATGATAACATGAAAAATCAGAATTTGTCAAAGAGCTATAACATGCACAAACTTAAAACCCAAAACAATTGTTACCTCTCTTTATCGCTACTGTGTTCAACCATGGAAGAAGAAGGAGAAGATGGGAGCGCCTGGTAGCCTAAGACGAAGAGGAGTATCAGTGGCCTCCGTTCAGAAAGCTTGAAGGGACGAAGAGGAGAAGAAGATGAACGGCGCTGTTCTAAGCAACAAAAACCCTAATTCCAAAATGAGGCAAACTGAGCCAAACCCTTACAAAAATATTGTGAAATGCATGTTGGGCCTTGCACCATCCAACAAAACCTCAGGCCCCAATGATTTTTGCACTTGACCCCCCTCCTGGCGCGTTACACCCCCCCCCCCCTTTCTTAGTCTCAATCTGCATTGGGCTTGCTTTGTGTATGCCTCTAGAGCCCATTTAACTTTTCTTTTTTTTCTTTTACAAACTAATATCCTTTTTCATTATATCCCTTTATTCTTTTTTTTATATATAACTTAACTCCTTTTTTAAATAAATAATGCATTAATTTCTTTTTTTTATAAAAAAATCTTACTAATATTATTTATCACACTTGAAATATAAATATTAGATTTTTTTTATTAGGTTTAAACGATTTTTTCTTTAAAACCCTTGTACATAAAAATATAAACTAAAATATATAAGACATTAATTTTCTTAAACTTGAAACATTTTTCTTTTCTTTAATTAAAACTTTTGTATATAAAACATTAACATTAATACATAAAAATAGAATTTCTTAGGCATTTTCTTTTATTAAATCTTTTGTTTGTACATAATCAACAAAAATCTAAAAATCATAAAATACTTAATAATATATTGAGTTAACATCTTGCATCACTTGTAAATAAATCACATACACTTACACAAATACTTTTCATACAATACTTTTATTTCTCTTTTATTCTTATGCATTGATACATTTTACATTGCGATTGATTCGATTTGGTTGTAAATATATTTGGACACTACTCTCCTAATAAGTCTCATCCCCATTTGTAAATATTTGTACCCCCATTCCCGGATACTTATTTGTAATAGCTTAGACTTTAAATTCCCGCAATTTATCACTTTCTATATATTGTTTAGTAATTAGGGTTTGTATGCGAAGATTCAAAATCAACCGCTAGATAACCTAATACAAAGATAAATGCATGACAATCAATACACAATTCACACTTGCACCCCTAGGGTAATCCCACTCGTTGCCTTCCAAAATGGGCCATGCTTGCATGTTGAGTTTCTTTGGCAAAACAAAACGAATCAAATGATCATAGTCCCTCGATGACGCTTTCGAAAGTTGCCTAAACAAAATGATCATAGTCCCTTCAAGCAAATTGCCAAAGACACTTGGCACCATTGCATTCATGGTCCATACGATGACCCGCGCCCGTCCCGTTAACATCCTAACATAAGATTGTCCACCAAATACAATGGTGGAACAATACTGTTAAAAGGGTTAAAACATAAGAAAAATCTTTGAGTAAATTTAGGGATAGACAACTCTTAGTTACTTGATCAACTTGCAAAACACACTTGCCTACTTTTCAAAACCCACTCCACAAACACTTTCAAAACAACTTCCAAAAACATTGAAACATCTTTTCGAAAAGACACACACCTTTGTAAAACATTCGAGTAAGGAATTGTTACAATGGTTGCCTAGACAAGGCATCTTTTTCAAAACATTTTCAAAAACACACACACACACCACCATTTCAAGCAATTGAAAATCAAAGCAAGTGATCTAAACCAAGTAACTAAGAGCCCATGGATAACCATGGATGAAAAGGGTGCTAATACCTTCCCTTTTCATAATCTACCCCCCGAAACCACGAAACATCTCAAAAGGTTTTTCCTGTGCTTTTTAACCTTTCCTTAGGATAAAATAAAAAGTCGGTGGCGACTCTTGCTAAACCGAACAAGTGCGAATACAAACGCAAAACCACAAGTCAGTTCTCCCACCGTATCATAGATTACAAGAGCTCAATCTTCAAGTTCATGTCTATGGCATCAAATATTTGTGGTTTAAGGAACTTTCTCACTTTATTTAGGTCAAGACCTCGTTAAAGTTGGTAGTGGAATTCATCAAGAAGATTCATAGTTTCATGTGTTTATTTCCATGCCTTCTTCAACAAGCTTCATTGATACTTAAGCTTTATCTTTTAGTGTGCTTCAATAAAATATAATTTCAAGGCCTCTTATCATTCATCATGATTATTTGGCCAAAAAAGTTCAAAAGATTCAAGGTTGATTTAACAAGTTTGACCTAATTGAGCAAATATTAAATTCAGTGATCACAAATTCATAACTCTCTCAATTTTCAACATTTTGAGTTGGTTCTTTTTTCTATGGATTATTATCATCATCTACAACAACCTCTCTTCACATTAAAAGATACAATTATGCAAGAAAAATCATCAAAAGTTGAAAGGGGTTTCAAGTCATTTTGGCACTCTCTGGGCTAGAGTTTGTTGACTTCTAAGGACCATATCTTGCTTATTGTTTGAGGTTTTTGATTAGGTCCAAAGCCATGATTCTATTTAAATGGTCCTTAGCAAGCTATCTTCATAAGTTTAAGGCTAATTTTGAATGTAAGATCACTAAATTTTGAGAAATATTACAGGTCTCCTTGAAAGGCCTTTGAATTCTAGGGTTTGACTTCAAAGGATCATAACTTGGTCGATTTTTATCTGCTTGAGCCCATTATTTTTCCATAATAATATTTGGGATGTCTACTAGAACTTAGTTTTTATGTGCAAGACTTGAAGATGCTTGGAAAGTTGTTGAAGAATTAGAAAGATTATAGGTCTTTTGTGAATTTCCCCAATTTTTTTCATCATCTTCCAAAGACCATAACTATTTCAATTTTTATGATTTTTGAGTGTTCTCGATTCCACACTTCAACTCAAGAGGTCTACTTCATGTCATCTTCAGATATCAAGATCAAATTTTGAGTGAAAAATCATGTAATTTTGAAGAACATTATAGGTCATTTTGAAGTTCAATACTTATAATTTTTCTAAGTACAAAATATCTGTGTGTTTTTCACAAATTTAAATGGACATAACTTTCAGATCGATTATACAAATGGATTATTTCTTGTCACATTGTAAAGATTGTTACTTTGTCTTTCAAATGCTTTAAGAATTATGCCCTAAAGCCTCTTGAGTTGTGTGCACCATGGATTCAAAGTTGGTACCTTAGAGCTGAAGTTTCATTTACAGTCAGATTGCAAATTGATCAGTGTGACCTCTAAACACAATTTTGTCACACGTCTGATGTTTGAACATGATTAATTAAGTTGCCTGGAAGTTTTAGCACACCAAAATGCAAGGAATGGTTGATTTTTGACAACTTGCAAGTCACACTTTGTTAATGATGCAGGTGTGCACGATTTCAACTCAAATTACATCATTCATCCCTCCTCATGAGTCCATTCACTTCCTTATAAATATAGGACAATATAACACTCATTAGGAAAGCTGTAGAGAGTCAAAGAACCTTTGTTGAACTTCCTTCATACCTCTTAATTCTACAACTTCGAATTTGGTTCTAAAGCATCTTTCAATCCAATTTCTTTATTGATTCTTCATCCTTGAACTTCCCTAAAGCTAACAGAAGAAGAACTAAGCCTTAAGGTGCCCTAAATCCTTCTAGCCAAGTCAAGTTTCAGAGCTCTGAATTTGAAGTTCAACAGGTAGATTTCTCCATCAATACTCTCCAAACTTGTTGCTATAATGTAGCTCTTATCACTCTGGTGTTGGTTGCATCATTAGTTTTTAACTGGAAGTGAGTTTTGCTCATGAATTTTCAAATCCTTTTCCAACTTTTTTCTTCTGGTTTTTCTCAAATTGACTGAGCTATGGTTTACATAAAATTTTCGTGGGGGTACCATTGGAATCATATTGAAGAGACAAAGAGAATGGCACCGGTCTGAGCTTCTAATTTTATAGTTTATAGAACCTGCAACTCGCACGTGGCCGGAGGTTGAAGATGACCAGCGTGTCATCTTTCAACCAATGACAGGGCGCCACTTGTTTTTTTTTTCAAAATTTGTTTTAATAAATGATCTAGTGGTTTATTCACTAATGATCATGATATGCACAACACACCAGATCCCTTGGATTTAATTACTAACGCTTTTGACATTGATCAAATGGTCTATATCTTTTTGGTTTTATTTTTATTTTCTGATTTTATATTTTATTTGTTTTAAACTTCAAAAATTCATTAAAAAAAATTCATTTCAACTTCAAAAATTCTGAAAAAATTCTCAAAAATACTTTTGATTTTTCTCTTTCTGATTTCCATATTTTCACAATTTTATTTTGTGATTTGATATTTTTATAATTTTTCACTTTATATAACTTATTTTAATTGTTTAAAAATATTTTTCTAGATTATTAAATTCTGGAAAAATTATGGAAGGATTCAATGACCTCTTGACAAATATTGGTGACCTCATTTTACTTTTATTTCTGATTTTACTATTTTTCACCAATTTTGGTTTATTTTTCTTATTTCTTTAAATTTTAAAAATAGTTTCTGACTTTAAAAAATTCTGAAATTTTTTGTCAACACTTATTGACTCATGTTTGACCTCTGACTATTTTTTTAGGATTTTTATTTGGTGTTTTAATATACTTTATATATTTTACCAATTATTTCCCTTTTATTAATCATTTAAATATTGTTTTATTGAATATTATTTTTGTTTTGTCCTGCTTTGGGTATTATTTTGGGACAAGTTCCTCAACCTCATTGGATCTTGGGTGTTGATAGGTTGAAAAACCAAATCCACCAAAATAGATGAATGATGTTGATGATATTTGAAACCCTAATTTCATCTGATACATCCCCTCCCTCTTCATCTTATCCCTTTCTTACTTGTGCTACATGTTATTGGAGAATAATCTACATATCATTTCTCTAACATGTCGTACATAGATTGCTATTGACCGGCCTCAAAATATATGTGACTTCTATATAAGTCCACTTACGATTGCCAAAAATAGCGCTAAATTTGTCCCGATTCAAAAAATGATCACTGGTGGCCCAAACCTATGTTTACAAGCCCAAAAGTATGTTTAATTTGAAATCTTTGATCCAATAACCTTGAGATTCATTGTTAGGAGCCTTTGATCTTATCAATCCTCTAATGACCTTTCATGAATTTGTCTAAGTGAATCATTTAAACATCGTTGGTCATATGTGCTTGCCTTGAGTACTTGAAATGAATGATATACTTGACAAAAAGCAAATGAAACTTGTTGTTGAGAAGCTTTGATTTTATCAATCTTCTAATGAGTTTTCAAATGCAAGTTTCAAGATGGTCATTCAACTAACATATAACTTCTAATTCACTAACAATTGACTTTACTTTGTGCTTTTACTTTATGCCCTTTATTTTATGCATTTACTTTTATGCACCATTTACTTTAGCATTTACATTTCATGTTGTTTTCATCTTTGATCACTTGAGCATTTATCTTTATGTCATTTTATATTTGCTCATTTGAGCATTTATCTTTATGTATTTTTTTTTTATTTTGCTTACTTGAGCTTTCTTTTCTTTTTGAAGACACTTAATAATCAACTTGAATATTAAAAAACTTTAAGGTTACTTGGACTATTTGGTTATTATCCTTGGTGTTGTACCCCAAAATTTGCCCTCCCATATTCTTCAAGAAATTGCCAAGTCAAGCTTCAAAATTCCCCAAGGGTTGCACAGTACAAGGCCTCCTAAGCAGTCAAAATTAGGGTTTGTGATCTGATCAAGAAATTGAAGTTTTCAAGAACCCAATCAAGTCTCACATGCCTATAAACATGGTCAAGCATCCTCATATCAAGTTTCAAGACTTTCAGCTCAAAATTGCACAGTCAAAAACCCTAATTGCACTACAGTCAACTGTAGGGGCAAAATGGTCATTTGACAGTCAAAAGTTCAAATTTTTGGTCAACATCTCATTTTGAAGCCACAAACATCATTTGATCAATGCTTGATCATGATTCTCAAAGCTTGGCTCAAAAATCATCAAGATGCAAAAGTTTCCTTATTTGGACAGCTGAAAAAGTCAACTATAAATTGACCAGGGCATAACTTTCACATGGATTATCAGAAAAATTCCATCCAAAGCTCATTTTGAATAGAAAGACATTTCCTACAACTCATATTCATACTTCAAGTCCAAGAAATGCTCTCACAAAAAGTTATCAATTTCAACATTATAGGTCATTTTCAAAAGTCAACAAAAAGGGACTTTAAGTCAAAGGCCATAACTTGAGATTGGTAAATCAAAATGACATGGGACCAAAGACATTGGTTAGAGGACTCAAAGACCTTTCCAAAATGTCCAAGAACATGAGAAAAGCTTAAAAATTGAGCAAGTTATGCCTTGTGGAAGTTGGGAAATTTTTGGATATTTTGAAAAGTCAACATTGATTCAAATGGTCTAAAATTGCTAATGGGCCCATTTTTCTTCCATAATTCATCATCCATGGCATGTGCACGACCACTTGGCCCAAAGGGAAGTATTTCTTCATTTTTTATTTATTTATTTGAATTTTTATTTATATTAATTCATTTAAATCAAATTAAATGCATGGAAAATATTTAACCTAAGTATCAAATCTTTTTGCACATGTAATCTACTCAATAATTCGTGTGAAATCAAATAGGGAAGGATTTGGAGAGAATTGATCTTAATTGGTACAAAAACACATGGAAAAGGTTGAAAAAGATCCTAGAAAATCAAATTTCGAAAAAAACATGAATGCAATTGATTTGTTCTGTTTTTCTTGACCTAATTCAGTCTCACATAAGTAGAGAACAAAAACCTAATGCCATTACACACGCAGCTGCTGAGAAACCAGGAAAACAAAACTTGAAATTTTGTTAAGAAACTCAATTCTGAAAACCTCCTTTTAGGGCGATTCAAGGCATAATTTTTGTTTCATTAGCTTGCTGAAGGTTCACTGGACGTTTCCCAATCAAGAACATTCATCAAAACCTCAAGAATCGGTATACAGAACTTAAAATATTTCATGAAAAATGCATATTCGTCTTTTGATTTACAGGCATCCTCATGGCATTTTAATTATTGATTCATATTCCTTATGCAATTCTGAAGCTAACCCATGTGTTTGATTGAGTTTTTGCAAGCTATAGACGATTTCACCATTGCCAAATTCTAGGGTTTTCAGAGTTGTGAATTGGGCGTTTTCAAATAGCGTAAAATTAGAGAACCATAGTGCCATGAATGTATTCAGCAAGCTTGGACGAAAAGTTTGAGACCCTCGCGCTCAATTTATGAGCGTCACAGGGCTAATCGCTATTTTTTAATAGCTGACCTAAGAGAACGCGTGAAAAACCGTGGCTTAATGTATTTGTGTTTCAGGAACATGAAGAAGATGAACTCGTGGCCAGCAACCATTGGCTCTTTTAAATTTTCGCGCTAAAACATTATCCATGTGTGTTTTTATTTTATATTAATTGTTTGATGTTTAGTATACAAGCGCGTTGGTTGGATCAGATGGCAAGCATAAGGGTTGGCAAACCACATGACCTGGGTTCGAGCCCCAGGTCTTCGTTACTCCCATATTATTTTTCAATAAAGATTCATATGCAGGTTCAACATCAAAGCGTACCATACGCCCTCCAGATCAAACCATCCACGTGCATATCAGGGTCAATCCAAAGGCTGAGAATTAGAGAACAGCGTGGACGTGAGTCAACATGCCAGCACGCTGCCTGGAAAAGTCAAACGGACCATGCTAATGGGCCAGAATTACTTGGGCTATACCTCCTATCTGGGGACTGATACCCCCAAGGTTTGCAAAAATTTGTTATTTTTTATCTTTTCATTATTTTTATCTTCTTTTAAATATTATTCTTTTTAATCAATTTAATATTTTCATAAATATAAAAAATACCCAAAAAAAATCAGGAAAAGAGAAAAAAACAATAAATAATTTTTATTTTAGTATTTTCATAATTAAATTTGCATGTAATTAAATTTAGTTTTAAATTAGGTTTTAATTTTAATTCTTTTAACCAAAATCTAAAAAATGTAGAAATAGGGTTTTATTAATAATTTTTCATCCTTTTTATTTTTCTTTCATAAATAATTAAATAGTTAAATATTTATTTTATACTTAAATTTGTATATAAAAATTAGGTTTAATTTAGGTTAAAATTCAATGTTTTCTTAATAAATTAAAAGCCATTAGAATTAGGGTTAGTATTTATTTTAATTAATTCTTTTTTTTTATATTAAATCCTAAAATACTAAAAAACACCAAAAAAACAAGTTCTTCCTTTTCTTTTTAATTAATTAATTCCATGTAATTTTAATTTTTGCAAAAGGGTCCAACGCCCTCGTTCTTAATTTCTTATCAATTCACATATTTGTTTTATTTCGCTTAAATATTTATGTATCTCTCCCAAGGCCATGTAACCTCTTAATCTTCTCGCACTTTTAATTCTTTTAACTTCTTTATTTTCTGTCAAATCGGGTCCTGGTTTAATTTTGGCGATGTGGACCCGCGCCATTTGTAATAGCTTAGAATTTACTTTTCTCGCAACTTTTTTTACTGTTAAATAAATGCATGCAAGAATGAATGATAAAATAAAAACAAGCGCTAGATCACCTTTAAACATGACAAAAGACAAAAATAAATGAACACGACACACAAAATCACACACCACCCCTAGGGTACGCCTCACTGTTGCCTTGCCTCGAAAGGTGATCGTCGAGTAGAGGATGTCTTAGTAAGTCCTCATGATCCGGGAACCTGGCATGAGGGTAGCTTCTAAGGTGTCTTCCCATTGCTCTGGTGATCACCATGTCCCGAACCTCGAATTGACCCGAACACCTCCAACGGTGGTGCTACCTACCTCTCAATGGTGGGATGGCACTACTTTAAAGGACATTTACACAGACGAATTCCTTAGGGTAGGTAGACGACTCTAGATACTTGCTCTAATTTCAAAAACAAATCAAAAATACTTTTCACACCGACACCTTTTCAAAAAGCTTTCGAAAGCAATTTTTCAAACACTCTTGAGGACTGATACAAGAGTCGAACTGGAATTTTCAAAGAAACTTTTTTAAAACCCACAGTTGAAAAGCAAACAAATCATTTTTGAAAACACAAATGAGCAAGTATTTAAGAGCCCATGGATAACCATGGATAGAAAGGGTGCTAACACCTTCCCTTTCTATAACCTACCTCCCGAACCGAGAGCAATCTCTTTAAGGAATTTTTCTGTGCTTTTGTCCTTTCCATTTGGAGAAAATAAAAGACGGTGGCGACTCTTGCTTCCGCGACATTTCGCGAACCAGCGTTAAACAGTCAGTTCCAGATCCACCGATCACACTTGGCATAATGGAGTTATGGACCTCTTGGACTTAGGATTAGAAGTCTTCATTACCCTTGGGACCTTGAGACTCTGTTGTTATTTTGTCTGAAGTTCTTGGGGTTTACTCCAATATATTGGGTTGATTTTATTTGTGTGTAGGTTATTCTGATTATATGCTTTGTCTATGATTGAGAATTCCTCTGTATACAGTTGTTACTCTATCCAATTTTTTGTGAAGACTTAATTCATGTGAAGCTTGGTATTCCTAAGAGGTTTAGTATCTTTGCTTGCTTGGTTTTAATCCAAAGGATGAGAATTCTACATTGACTCTTTATGTCAAGTGTTGTCTTCTTATTGGTTAGATCGTTCTTTTCCTTAGTTTTTACCATATGCTTTAGGATAGGCCCTTCATCTCTCCCCATCTTCTTTAATTTCAAAAAATCATCTCCCTCCTTTTCAAAACTCTTATTGTTTTCTAACTTGAACTGCTTTCATAATAAACTTGGACTTAGGTCCATGTATTTTCAAAATCTTTTCTTAATCAAATTTTAATCAATAATAATCATACTTTGCATTTTTTGTGAGAAGACTAAAAGTCAATCAAACTCATTCAAACTATTTTGCCACTTTTTCTTTTTACTTTAAAACTTTTTCTCAAAAAGATTAGACTCTTGTTGATTCTTGTAGTATCGCGAGCTACTATACTTCTATGATATGTAGTAAAGTGAGATATTTTCCACTTGGGTGTTGGGTGAAGCTTTGTTGATTTTAAAATCCAAACTATATCCTCCACTCTGAGATGATGCAAGTTCTCTTTTCTCATAATTGTGGGTAGTAAGTATGTTTTCCACTCGGATATGACAATGATGTCTCTTATCTTAAAATTAACCAACACGCATGTGTTTTAAAATTCTTTAGGTGAACTATGAGTACCTTGATACCCTATTGCACGGAAGGTGGTACAGAGACATTAAAGGTTTACAACCGCGGCGGGTGTAAAAATTGTAAAAAGTACTTCTTTTCTCATCTCCACCATCTATTTTTGTATACACCATTTATAGCCAAAATACACAAATTCTCAAAGAGGTTCATGCGGAGTACCGTAGATGTTTAGGGTTCTAATACCTTCCCTTTTCATAACCAACCCCCGTACCTAGATTCTCTCCCCCTTCTTTTTGGGTTTATTCACTCTTTTCCCGTTTCCTTTGGAAACAATAAAGTGTGGTGGCATTTTTTTATTTGATATGTGCGAGTCAAGTAAATTCAATGGCTTAGTCTCAACATTTATACCGCTACAAATGGCAACCAATTCAAAATTATTAAGAAAACAAGTACCTTGAATCAAGTTGTCCTTCTTGGAATCCTCTGGTCCGCTCAGAGCGAACACTCTACCATTAGTCTGGGAAGCAGCGTCCTTCTTTGGCTTCTAACACTGGGTACTGATATGAACCTTCTCTCCATAATTAAAATAAGTTGGACCATCATTCTTGCATTCAGGAGCATGATGACCTGTCTTACCACATTTGTAACATCTCAGAACCTTATTCTCACATTTGTTAGAACGGTGACCCTGTTCACCATACCTATAACACTTAACAGGAGCAGGAGCTCTCCTCCACTTGTCTTCTTCCCATTAGAAACCTTTTGTTTCCCTTTATTAGCTGGAGCATTACAAGGCTTTCTACAATCATGTTATTATTTTCCTTTTTTCTCATTCAGACTCTTGTACTGAGCCGAATGATCTTTGATATCTTCTTCATAGATCCTACAGTTGTTCAACAACTCTGGAAACCTACGGATCTGCTAATATCCAATTAACCATTTGATCTCTAGACTCAAACCATTTTCAAACTCGATACACTTCGAGAACTCACCAGTCGCTTCACTGTAATATGGATAATACTTTTCTAGTTCCACGAACCTCGTAGCATACTCAAACACAATTAAATTCCCTTATTTTAACTCTAGAAACTCAATCTCTTTCTTTCCGCTCATATGCTCTGGAAAGTACTCCCTTAGAAAATCCCTACTGAACACAACCCAAGTAACGACTTCACCTTCCGCTGTCACACTCTAACGGGTGCCGACCCACCAGTCATCAGCTTCCTCTGCCAGCATATACGTACCAAACCACACCTTGTGTGCTTCTGGATAATCCCTGGCCTGAAAGATCCTTTCAATCTCCTTGAGCCAAGTTTGTGCTCCACCAGGATCATATCTACCTTTGAAAATATACGGATGGTTACTCTGAAACGTCTCTAAAACACATGACCTATCATTCCTGCCAACATTAGGTTGATGTTGAACGGCCTGAGCAACATCCTACAAAGCAGCAGCAACAATCACAACATCCTTCCTTCTAGCCATTTCTCTCTTTCATATCAATAACAGTCACCATGGTTAGAAATTATATTGACAGTATTCCGTTGTCATACACTACAGATACAACAACTCGGTCGTATAAACTGACCTACTCTGATACCACTAATGTAACACCCTTCTAAACTCACATATATTTCACATATAATTTACTCAAATAGTATCACAACAAGAATGTCACATCTTCATATAAACATCATATAAAATATCATGCTCTACAACACGGGTTTTTAAAACATTTAAAACAACTATTACTTTAACATCATCAAATATCAAATCCAAAATTATCACAACGAAATATAGTCTCAAACATCTTTATTGAGAATACTTCATAAAGCCTTTCTCACACTTCATTGTTCATGATTCATAAATTAAATAATTAAATACCATGAAAGGTAACTCATCATATCAAAATAAGCAAGATGTGATACGGTGGCAGAGCCGACTGTTTTGAAATGCTGGTTTGCGTTTTGCATTTTGCGTTTTGTATTCGCAAAATGTCGCGGTAAGCAAGAGTCGCCACCGACTTTTATTTTATCCAACCGGAAAGGAAAAAGTACAGAAAAAAATCCTTTTTTGAGATTTTGAGTACGGGGGGTAGATTATAGAAAGGGAAGGTGTTAGCACTCTTTCTATCCATGGTTTTCCATGGGCTCTTAGGTACTTTCTCATCTTTTTTTTAAAATTGCTTGTGTATGTGCTTTGTTTTGAAAAGTTTTGACTTCGTGATAACCTTTGTATCAGTCCTCAAAGGTGTGACGAAGTTGTTTTGAAAGTTGTTTTGAAATGTGTAAGTGTGAAAAGTTTTGATTTGAGCAAGTACCTACTAGCATCTACCTACTCGAAAAATGATTGTTTCTATTCTCGTTTCCTTTAGACAATGTTATCCTACTATTGAGAAATAGGTAGCACTGTCGTTGGAGTTGTAAGGGTCAATTCGTAAGGGACGTACGGTCACTAAATCAATATTCGGACGTCTTAGTAATAACCCTAAAGTCTTAAGATCATATTCGAGGAGACATTTCTGAGGCAACATTTCTGGACGGGACTTTTGATTTTTGTTAGATAGGAGGGAAACCACTAAGACACCTTATACTTAATGATCGTTTACCGAAGGCAACCGAAGTAAGAGTATACCCTAGGAGTGCATATGTGCGAGTGATTTGATTTCAGTTATTATCTTTGCATATTAGGGTTTTCTAGCCGTTTTAAATTATCATGCAATCTTGTCATACAATCCTACGCTATTACAAGGCTTCGGGGTAGGGATTAATTACATAGCCAAAAAACCCGTAAAAGACGATAAATAAAATAAAATCCTAGATTAAACTATTACATACCAGGGTCAGTTACGTCAATATTGCAAAAAAAAAATAATAATAAACACGCCCGATGAATCGAGAACAAGATAACTAGGGTTTTGACCCCAACTATACCTAATTGTAATTTAAAGGGAAAATTATTTTTTGTCGTTTTTGTTGTTTGAGAAAATAAAGCTCAATTGAAATAAAAAGGAACCTAATTGCTAATTAATTTTAATTAAGAAAAATGGTTAAATTCCTATTTTTTTGTATTTTTTATTTTTGAGAAAGAAATAAGAATTAAATCAAAAGTTTAACCCTAATTTTTTCTAATTGGTTTTAATTAAAAAAAGTTAGAATTTCCCTAAATTAAATTAACTTTGATGAAAAAAAACTATTTCTAATTTTTTTGTGAATTATTGATTTTACATTTTTTGGGTGAAAAATTAATTAGTTTGTAAATTAAATGAATAAAGAAAATTAAAAGAATAAAAATAAATAAGAAAAAAAGAAATATAAATAGGATTAGCAATGGGCCTGATGTTTAGCAAAAGGGGGGGAGGGTGCTGTCTGCAATTCTGACCCCAACAAGTCCAGGCCTTTTGACTTTGCTCAATCCCACGTGCACGTTTGACTAGGGCGCATGGTGGTCCTCCAGGGAGGAGGCGTTAGATCTGAAGCCTTGATGGGTTGAACGGTCAGATCTGGATAGCACATGGTGGATCCTGGAGCGTGAGGTGTACTTGATCCTTCATTAAAAAATAATATGAAGCAAATAAGGAACTTGGGGATCGAACCCAGGTCCTTATACATTCCTCCTTTGCACGCTTGCCAACTGAGCTGGCTATTTTAATTGTACATATAATAACAAACAAATATTATATAATAAAAACAAAATGCTAAACTTTGAAACGCGCGAAATTCAAACTGGCAAGTCAGGGAGTGCCACGTATCCATCTTCTTCCTCCCACCGTCGCTGTAAGTTTTGTAACTTTTACCTACGGACATTAAGCGTAGGTATAGCCCCTGTGAATTTCAACAATCTTGTACGCGCATGATAAATGAAAACCAATGTTACCAATCAACTCGTTTCAACCTCACGAGCATCATGGTACCATTATCAATGTCCAATTTTTCCTGTATAAGAAACCCCTAAAAACAAAGAACAAACCCTAGCCATGGCAGTTTTACGTTCAGTCAATAAAAATGCAATTGAATATAGTCATTAGCTTGCAAACATCTCAAAGATTATAAATATGCCAATCAATCATGCTAAATATGCCAGAATCAATATATTCGGATTCAAGAAAATAGGTAAATCGCGTGAATGTTGCAGGGTGATTCTGAGCGTGGGGAGGCTTGCTAACGATTGAAACACGATCCTGGGACGTCCAGCAAATGATTGGTATGGTTAGAACGGCTTGAGATGGCCTGCAACTTGGAATTTGGTTTGCACTTTTTTCCTTGAATTTTTGCAATTGGTTCTCTGCCTTTGCACGCCTCCAGCCTCCCTCTTTGGTCTTCCTTCGTTTCTTATGTATACTAGAGTGCATTAGGGTTAAAGTTTGTATCAAATCTTTTCCAATTATGAAGATTGATCAATGATTTAATCCTTGCACCAAATCTTTCCAAAACAAGCAAATTCAATCTTTTTGTGTCCATATGAAGCCTTGCACGATTTGATTTTGTCTCCAGCTGTATAATGAATCTAATCATGCACAAAATCTCAAGGTTTTATTGATTTTTGATATTTTCATTATTTTATATTGATTTTATTTGATTTAAAAGAAATAAAATCAAAATAAATAACAAAAATAAAAGAATGACAAGTGGAAAGTATCATGGGTCTTGGGTCACATTACAAACTCAGTGCAAGCATAAAAAGTTGGGGCCATTTAGCAAAAAAATGCAATTTTGGACACATTTGACTTTTGGCAATTTTGCAAAAAGGGTCAACTTAGCCAATGCATAACTCCCTCAATTTTGACCCTAGAGATGTGTTCTTGGACTTTTTAGAAAGCTTAGGATGTCCTATAAGCAACCCTTTTGGTCTAATCTCAATTGAGTCTTCCATGTTCATGTATCAAGCTTTGACCCAAAAGGTGTTTTTGTTGACTTTTCAAAATGACCTATAATGTCCAAATTCATATCTTCTTGTGGGTGCATATTTTAGACTTGGGATATGAAGATGAATTGTAGGGGATTACATCCTCTTCAAAATGAGCTTTGTGTGGGTCATTTTTTATGAAGTATGAGAAAGTTATGCTTGGTCAAAGTTGAGTTGACTTTTCCTACAAAACCCTAATTTAGCAACTTTTGGGTTTTGATGAATTGTGAGCAATCCTTGAGGAATCATGATCAACCCTTGATCAAATGATGAATAATACTTCCAAATTAGGATGTTGACCGAAAATCTTGAAGTTTGATTGTATATGGGCCACAGTTGACTTTTGACCTAGCATTGTCGATTTCTAGGTATTTGAGTAATTGACTGAGCAAACTTCCTCTACAAGGCTTGAAACTTGACATGGATGATCTTGAGAACATATTAGGACAATGGTGAGCTTTTGGGATCCTTTGGACTCAAGCATCTTGATGCAAAATGAAACCCTAATTTGGAGTAGACTGCCTTAGGAGAGAGTTTGTCTGGTCAACCCTTGGACTTCCTTGAGCAATTTGAGGACCTTACTTGACATGTATTGAGAAACATGGGAGGGCAAATTTTGGGGTACAACAGCTTCCCCTGTTCAATCTTCTTAAACCTGAGGATGTAGATTGGCCTGTCTGCCTTTCGTGATCTGAAGGTGGAAGATGATTAAACACTAGAGTGCCCAGAAATTTGCACTCGCATGAAGTGATATTTGATTTGTGATATCGCGAATGGGCTTATAGATTCCATTTGGTAGTTTCTAGAGAATTTTCGGAGATGGGCTTAAAGATGCCATCCGCAGAAGTGTCGATTGCACAAGAGATTCCTTTGCGAGAACCCACATACCTGTTGTTGAGGAGGACTTTGCTGGGGAATGCTGGTCTCTATCTTGAGAGAAATAGATTTTTAGGAGCTTCAGTTGTTCGTTACTCTACTGGGGAATAATTCCGGTTTGGGAAGCGGAAGTGAACTATGTGTTTGGTCGGGGTATATGCTACACCGCGACTTCCTGGGGAGATGTGAAATCAATTGTGTTTGATCGGGTCCCGGTCTTACAGTATTGCAGACTGCTGTTTGGGGATAATATAGGAAGAAAACCCGGATAGTAAGGTTATGAGAAGGAACCTGGATAGTATGGTTACTTAGATATGAGAGCCTGGGTAGTAGGGTTGTGAGAAGGAACCTGGATAGTAAGGTTTATTCTATATGAGAGCCTGGGTAGTAAGGCTGTGAGAAGGAACCTGGATAGTAGGGTTTCTTCGATATGAGAGCCTGGGTAGTAAGGCTGTGAGAAGGAACCTGGATAGTAGGGTTTCTTCGATATGAGAGCCTGGATAGTAGGGTTATGAGAAGGAACCCAGATAGTAGGTTTCTTCGATATGAGAGCCTGGGTAGTAGGGATGTGAGAAGGAACCTGGATAGTAGGTTTCTTCGATATGAGAGCCTAGATAGTAGGGCTGTGAGAAGGAACCCGGATAGTAGGGTTTCTTCGATATGAGAGCCTGGGTAGTAGGGCTGTGAGAAGGAACCTGGATAGTAGGGTTTCTTCGATATGAGAGCCTGGGTAGTAGGGCTGCTTTTATTGCGCCGCTGATTACTCTGTTTAGCTTCGAGTGTCGATCATGGGCTTGCTGGAAATTGTTGATAATAATGTCTTTCCTGAAATAAATACAGGGTTAGTTATATGTGATGCATGAGATGCATTGTGTGTTGACGTTCTCAAAATAAATGAGACCATCTTATGTGTGGTGTATGCATATGTCATGATGTATGAACATGAAATGCTGACGTGATAATCGGAATCGGGGAAAATAAATCCCTGATTGCCATGAAAACCATAGTTCCTCTACCTCTCTTGGGGATGGTGAACAAAGGTGGTCGTGTTGGGGATTTGCCCCTTGGCTGGCGAATATTCTGCTGGAAAAGACTCTACCTGAAGATAACTCTGTGGGGAATAACTCTATTGGAGAGGAGATACTCTGTTGATAGATCTGCTGACTTGGAGAAATAACTCAGTTGGGGATGAATTTTTGTTGCTGGTGATAATGAATTCTGTTGGTGAGAGAAATAAACTCTACTTGGGAAAAAATTACTGACTCACTCGCAAATGTGAACCTTAACTAGGGAGAGTTGTTCCCTGCTTGGGAAAGCTAACATCATTGTCTTTGGATACTTTTTACTCTGTGGGGAGCATGTGTACCACTACTCATGTTCTCAAGTTGTCTCTATCCCGGTACCTGATGGGTGGAGTAACTGTAAGGTTTGGGCACTTCTTGTTTTCCCTGTTTCTGGAATTACGAGTAATTGTCTTTTGTTTTTCCATGTAAATATTTATGAGCAGCAATTATTTTCAAATGCATATATCAAAAAATAAATCATTGAACGTTCTTGCAAAACAAAAAACAAAAAAACAAGTTTGAAATTTCTTGTGAAAATGAATTGTATTGATTTTTGAAGTTGGCCTGTAATAGGCATTTTGTACAAGAGGCTGACGTCTTAGTAAGTGAACGCCGCCGAAGGATAGAAATTATACAATCTGTGTAAAAGAAAGAAAAACAGCTATGTGAAACAATCCCATTGGGTTCCAACATTGTTATTGCCTTTATATCCTCAAGCATCTCATCACTTTGTCGCTTGATCGAAGGTGGATCAGGTTGATTGGCGCCGTCTGAGTTTGATAGTCGATACCGAAGTCTGGTTGCAAGATGATCCAATGAGACATAGTGTTACGCTTCAATCCTTAATTTTTTCCTGGACCTCCCTTTCGGCTTTTCAGTCCACCGGGATACCCTTTTTTGCCCAAGTCGCCTTTTCAGGTTTTCGACTTGCCAGGTGTACAGTTTTTTTCATTTTCATCCCTTACTTTTTCCCGAACCCTTTTGGTTCGCCGGGAAGCCCTTATTTTTTCCTAGGCCAGTCAACCTAGTGGGTCTTTGATTATGCATATTATCTTTTCACTATGTCTGCATTGACGGGGTGAGGAAGGTCTTCACCATCCATGGTGGTTAGAATCATAGCTCCTCTTGAGAAAATGTTCTTAACCAAAAATGGCCCTTCGTATGTGGGGGTCCATTTGCCCCTGGGATCACCTTGCGGCAGTATGATGCGTTTGATCACCAGATCCCCGACTTGATATTCTTGACGTCTAACTTTCTTGTTAAATTCCTTAATCATTCGCCTTTGATACGTCTGACCATGACAAATAGCAGTAAGCCTCTTTTCATCAATTAGATTCAGCTGATCAAGTCAGGTCTGGATCCAATCGTCTTTGCTCAAACCCGCATCCTTCATAATCCGGAGAGAGTGTATCTGGACTTTGATGGGTAGGACTGCCTCCATGCCATACACCAGAGAGTAGGGTGTTGCCCCTGTCGACGTCTGTGCCGAGGTACGGTACCCATGAAGAGCGAATGGTAACATCTCATGCCAGTCTTTATAGGTCACTGTCATCTTCTGCACAATCTTCTTGATGTTCTTGTAAGTTGCTTCAACAACCCCATTCATCTTCAGCCGATAGTGAGAAGAGTTATGATGCTGAATCTTGAACTGTTTGCAGAGCTCGGTGATCATCGTATTATTGAGATTTATACCATTGTCCATAATGATTCTCTCTGGTACACCATATCGACAGATCAAATTGTGTCGGATAAACCGCGCCACGACGTTCTTGGTTACTATAGCAAAGGAAGCTGCCTCGACCCACTTCGTGAAATAATCAATAGCTACCAGAATGAAGCAATGCCCATTGGACGCAGTAGGTCTGATCTCACCGATCATATCAATGCCCCACATAGCAAAAGGCCAAGGAGCTGTCAAAATATTCAGAGGAACTGGAGGTACATGTACCTTATCAGCATAGACTTGGCACTTATGACAGGTTCGAGAATGCTGATAACAATGGGCTTCCATAGTAGACCAATAATATCCTGCCCGTAGGATTTTCTTTACCATGGTATGTCCACTGGAATGAGTTCTGAAGGTACCTTCATGTAACTCTGCCATGATCCTTTCTGCCTCGCTCTTGTCCATGCATGGCAGTAAGGTCGAATCATGGTTACGCTTATAGAGGACACCATTACTGATGAAGAACTTCGCAGCGAACCTTCTCAAGAACTTCTTATCATTAACAGATGCACCCTCAAGGTACTCTTGAGTCTCAAGATACCTCTTTACTTCGTGAAACCAGGGTTTATCTGCTACTTCTTCAGTCTCAATGTCATAGCAATGTGCGGGTTCTCCCAACCTCTCGATGGTAATCTGGGGAGGTTCATTGTCTCACCTGACTTTGAACATAGAAGACATGGTATCTAGCGCATCCGCTAACTGGTTCTCCTCTCTCGGGAAGTGTTCAAAGGTTATCTCCTCAAAATGTGGGAGCAACGTCAGTACATATTCTTTGTAAGGAATAATATTTGGGTGCTTTATATCCCACTCGCCTTTGATCTGACTGATCACTAGGGCAGAATCTCTGAATACACTCAAGAACTTAATCCTCAGGTCAATAGCAACTCGAAGACCCAGGATACATGCTTCATACTCTGCCATATTGTTGGTGCAGTTAAAACATAATTAGGCAGTGAATGGAGTATGACATCCCTCAGGAGGTATAATTACAGCGCCAATGCCATTACCCAATGCGTTCGAGGCTCTATCAAAATGCATAGACCATCGGGATCCTTCCTCGAGTCCTTCATTCGGTCCAGGTTCTTCACAGTCGGTTACCAACATGATATTCTCATCCGGGAACTCGAAATTTATGGACTGGTAATCATCCACGGCCTGATACGCCAAATGATCCACCAATACACTCCCTTTGATTGCTTTTTGGGTGGTGTATTGGATGTCGTATTCGGTTAGGATCATCTGCCAT
The DNA here is from genome assembly GCA_948472305.1 of Vicia faba. Classification (NCBI taxonomy): domain Eukaryota; kingdom Viridiplantae; phylum Streptophyta; class Magnoliopsida; order Fabales; family Fabaceae; genus Vicia; species Vicia faba. The sequence continues at coordinate 784,096,062 of OX451736.1, forward strand.
CTCGCTATTCTTCCGGACAGGGCAGGCTTTTCGAAGATATACTTGATTGGATCCATTTTTGATATCAACAAGGTAGTGTGAGTCAGCATATACTATCTCAGCCGGCGAGCAGCCCATGCCAAAGCGCATCAAGTTTTCTCGAGCAATGAGTATCGGGTCTCACAGTCGGTAAACTTTTTGCTAAGGTAGTAAATAGCGTGCTCTTTTCGGGCAGACTCGTCATGTTGCCCCAGCACACACCCCATTAAACCATTCAGTACTATCAAGTATAAGATCAAAGGTCTTCCTTCAACTGGAGGCATCAGAATTGGTGGCTCTTGGAGGTATTCCTTGATTCTTTCGAAAGCGGCCTGACATTCATCATTCCATTTTACCACTTGATCTTTCTCCAGCAGCTTGAAGATTGGCTCACAAGTAGCAGTTAGACGTCCCAAGAAGCCTCTAACCTCTTTTTCTGTGCGGGGAGCCGACATCTCTTGTATGGCTTTTACTTTTACAGGGTCCACCTGAATACCTTTATCAGTAACGACGAAACCCAACAGCTTACCGTACCTTACCCCGAAGGTGCACTTGTTCGGGTTTAACCTCAGCTTATACATCTTCAACCTGTCAAATAATTTCTGGAGATGATCTAGGTGCTCTTCCTCAGTCTGGGACCTGGCTATCATATCATCAACATAAACCTCAATCTCATGGTGAATCATGTCGTGGAACAAAGCGACCATGGCACGCTGATATGTTGCCCCAGCATTCTTTAACCCGAAAGGCATTACCTTGTAACATAAGGTGCCCCACTGTGTAATGAAGGTTGTCTTCTCCATGTATTCAGGAGCCATTTTGATCTGGTTGTAGCCAGAAAAACCATCCATGAAGGAGAAGATCTTATGCTGCACAATGTTGTCGACCAGAACATCGATGTGAGGAAGTGGGAAATCATCCTTGGGGCTTGCCCTATTCAGATCTCTATAGTCCACACACATCCGTACCTTACCATATTTCTTAGGCACTGGAACAACGCTGGCAACCCACTGTGGATAAGAAGTGACAGCTAAAAATCTCGCATCGAACTGTTTCATGACCTTAGCTTTGATTTTCTCAGACATCTCAGGGCGTATACGGCGAACCTTCTGCTTTACCGGTGGATAGTCTTCTTTGGTTGGTAGGCGATGTACCACAATATCAGTTTCTAAACCAGGCATGTCTTCATAGGACCAGGCGAAGATCTCAACATAGTCGCGCAACATTTATATCAATTGTTGCTTGATACTAAGCTCCAGATTCACACCTATCTTAACCTCTTTCCTGTCTTCTTCTGTACCCAAATTCACTGACTCGACTGGCTCTTCATGAGGCTGTATGGCCCTTTCCTCCTGCTGTAACAGTCTAGCAAGTTCTCCAGGCACCTCACAATCATCCTCACCTTCGTCCTTAGCTTGGTTGATCGGATTTTCGAAGTCATAACTGGTAGTAGCAGAGTTGTTATCAATGGGATCCATAGTAGATATGGATCTGCATTATGATACGTGAGTGTGTGTAAGAGAATAGTTTTTTTTTATAAAGCGAGATAAAGAAAAAAGAAAAACAAGGAGCGCAAAATTTGTAATGCAAGAAACGTCCAATGTTTTATTAATGATATATGAAATGACAGATAATAAGCCCTCACAAGCAAAGCCAATGTGCCTCGGGAAAGGCACCGGGCCGTAAAGTTTCAAACTGTTTATTACAAATCTTAAAACAAATAGTCAATTACTACGGAATAAAATAAACAGGTATGAAGTCCTTCGCCGTCCAGTTGTTTAGCCCACCATTGGTTGTAGGGTAGATCCAGCTGTCGATGTCTGAATCCTCTTCCCCGTCCTTGATTGCATTAACTCCTCGATTGTTGATGTATAGAGGAGGTCTTCGGATCCATGCGAGCCTAACATCCTTTTGAGCCCCTTCTTCAATAACAGCCATGGCGTCCTTGAGAGAAGCCATCTTCAATGGAGGTTTGCTGGTGGTAACTTCAGCTGATGCCAAGGTCTGAGGGACCTCTTCGAAATTTTGACAAGGCGTTTCTATGAATTCCCCGTCCATCTCCACGTAGCGGAAGGAATTGAGATGACTCACCATATACTCCTCTTCACCTTGTACCGTGACAATCTTTCCCTTCACCGGATATTTCAGCATTTGATGGAGCGTGGAAGTCACTGCCCCAGCCTTATGAATCCAAGGGAGACCCAGCAACAAGAATATGATAGTCTGATATCCATCACATAGAAGGTGGATGCAAAAGTCTAAGAGCAAACTTTAATAGGGATGTCCACCTCCCCATGCACCATTCTTTTTGACCCGTCAAAAGCCCTAACCACAATATTGCTCGGCTTTAGAATCAAATCTTCACAGTACAGACGGTCTAATGCTTTCTTTGGCAGAACATTCGATGAGGATCCGGTATCCACCAGTACATGGGCCATAATGGTGCCCCGGCACTCGATCGAGACGTGCAGAGCATCATTATGATTTCTCCCTTTAGCGGTCAGATCTGCATCTGAGAAACCCAACCCATTGGCGGCAGTTAGGCTAGCTACGCAATCTTTGAATTGATCGGCTGAAGTTTCCTGTTGTAACGCCTCGTTTTATTTAAATATTATATTAATATTTTCGAATTACCGTTTGACGTTTATTTTTGCGATGAGAATATTTAAATTAACCGTTATATATGTTAATATATTCGGCAACATTTTATTCGGACCGGTAATTATTTTATTCGGTCCGGTATTTATTTTGAGGGACCGGTAATTATTTTATTCGGTCCGGTATTTATTTTGAGGGACCGGTAATTATTTTGTTCGGTCCGGTTTTTATTCCGTTCGGTTTGGTAAAATATTATTCGGACCGATATTTAATTATTTGGAGTTATATTATTTATTTGGGTTAATGATATTATTTAGTATTAATTGGTGTTATGAGGTAGTATTTTACAAGAAGGGCTTTTTGGGTATTTTGCTAGCTTATGTCTTACATCTAAACAAACAAAGCCCACCATTTCCTAGTTTTATGTCATAACACCAAAAAAAAAACACTTTGAGAGAGTTAGAGAGAGCTAGAGAGTCTTGGAAGAGAAGAAGAGGAGCAAGAACAAAGCTTGGATTTTGGGTTGGTTGAATCATCAAGAATCATTTCAAACATCTAAGGTAAGGGGTTTGATTTTCCAATGCTTATAGTTAGGGTTTGATTTGGTATATTTTGATTTGGGATAAAATTGATGTTAGGGTTCTTGAGATTTGTTGAGATAAATTAGGAGAGTTAATTTAGGTGTTAGTGTTGTGGGATTATTGTTTTGTTAATAGAAATTAAATTAGGAAAACTAATTTATATTAATTAAAGTAGGTTAATTGAAAGTTAAATTTAGAAAAATGAAACTTGCAGTATGATTATTGTATTAAGCTTAGAAACCAAAAACTTAGTAACTTAAACTAGCAGGATACTAGCAGTATGTGCTAGCATTATAGAAATTGATTTTAAGCTTATAAACTAAAGCATGGGTAATTGAAATGAAAATAAGCTTCTAGAACTAAAGAATACAGTATGAATTAATGTACTAGTAGCAGTATATTCATTAAAGTGGAGTTAGAAAACTATGCTAAGTATATTGAATTAATGAAGTTAAGGATAAACTAGCAGTAGCTTAGAAATAGGGAACTTGCAATATAGTTTAGAAATTGAGAACTTGCAGTACATTGAATTTACTTAGAACTATGCTAGCAGTATGCAATGGAATTTATGATAAACTAACACTAGCTTAGAAATAAGGAACTTGCAGTATAGCAGAACTTGCAGTAAAAATGGAAAGTAAGTTTATTAATTAATTAATTTATATTTTGTTTTTCTTTTCTTAATTTAATATATTTAATATTTATATTAATTAAATACAAATATGACATAAGTTAACCGATTTAATTTGGAACCCGATTATGTTCCGATTTCCCGATTTCGGCAATTTTTCGGTGATGGAGCAAGTTGCTCCGAATTTAACGAAAATTGACGTGTTAGTTAATTTTGACGTGTAGAACGTCGTGGTGAGGTTAATTTTTCTAGATTTCGAGTTTTTATAAAGTGACCCGAAATAGGCTAATTTACGGTTAATTTGAAATGAGTTGCGTTTTAGTAGGTTTAATTCGCGTATGGACAATCCGATTGCGACGTTAATGATTATGATTGATGCCGATTATTATGAATGACTTTCGCGACTATTATTGATGTTGACTATTTTTCCGTGTTTGAAATTTAGTGAATCATTTGATAATGATGTGGTGTGATTAAATATGGTGTTTGTGACAGTTTATTTATAATGAATACTTTATGATATGAGATGCGATGATATGTTTATCTTGATGTGGATGAATATAGCGACGTGGGTTTGATACCAATTTTGATGTGCAATGATGATGTTTTGTTGTGTCGTGTTTATAATGTCGTGTTGTCGAGTCACATACATTGCATTAGCGACGAGGGCTTTTATACCAAGCGACGAGGGCTTTTATGCCAAAGCGACGATGAGCTTTTATGCCGAATGTCCCTAATTATGGACAAAGTTACGGGTACCACATGCATAACATAGTCGTGTCTCATGGAGTCGGTTATGTTTATGTTTGAGTCTTTTGGCGTTGAGTTTTATTTGATGGCTTATGATGAATTGCGATGTTATATGATACTTTGTTTGTGATGATTTTTATGTTAAACATAAAGTGAATATATGTGATGATCTCATGATGAGTAAGCGATGAATACAACATGACGGTAAAGCGACGATATGAGTTATGGCGATATAGTTTATGTTTTGTTTTGATATGATTATGGTGATTATGTGATGAAATTAAAGTGTCGATTTTATACACTAAATGATGATTTTAAAGTATGTGAGATTTTGATATTTGTTGACATATTCTTATTAATCCTATATCATTTATGATTCCAAAACTATTTATATATTTTATCATGCCTTTAATTATATGTTTTGGAGTATCTCACCATTTACTTGTTTCGTCGTTGCCTTTATATTGGTAACGTGCAGGTGATCCGCGAGGATGATGAGGATTAGCTCGAGTTTCTTTATTTTGAGTCGCTCTGCTCTGATAGTAGTAACACTCGGGATTTGGGCGACGTTATTATTTTGATAGGATAGTTTATGTATACTATCTTATGACTTTATGTATTGATGATAACATGATGATACGTACATTTTGTGAACACATCCGATGTGCTGTGATTAGTCATATGTTTATATGATGATTTATGTTATGAATCAGTATATCTGACTTTTGATTTTTGTGATGTGCATTATAATGCAAAGTGATGGAAACACGAATATGTGATACCTCAATTTATGTTTGGATGAAATTTTGAAACTCTGATTTTATTATTAATTACGAGGGGTAGAATTGGGGTGTTACATTAGTGGTATCAGAGCAGGTCGGTCTATCTGGCCAAGTTGTTGAGTTTGTTATTGTCTAACAATCAAGTATTGTTATTTGTTGATTCTAATCCTTGTTTTGTTGTGAGCAGAAGTTGTTATGGCTGGAAGGAACGCTGGTAGGAATGATGAGGCTCTTGCTGCTGCTATGTAGGCAATGGCTCAGGCTTTCCAAAACCCGCTGAATGTTGACGAGAATGCTGGGTCTCGTAGTTTGGCAACCTTCCAAAGAGATAATCCTCCTACTTTCCAAGGAAAGTATGATCCCGAAGGTGCTTTGGCGTGGCTGAAGGAGATTGAAAGAATCTTCAGTGTGATGGATTGCACTCCTGTGCAAAGGATCTGTTATGGTACTCATAAACTAAGTGCTGAAGCGGATGACTAGTGGGTTGAAACCCATCAGAGGCTTGAGATTGCTTGTGAGGAAGTGACATGAGAAGTTTTCCGAAGGGAATTCATGAGGAAGTATTACCCATAAGATGTTCGGGGAAAGAAGGAGATAGAGTTCCTTGAATTAAAGCAAGGAAGCATGTCTATCACTGATTATGCTGCAAGGTTCACTATGTTGGCCAAGTTCTATCCGTATTATGATGGGCCGAATGGCGAGTTCTCTAAATGCATCAAGTTTGAAAATGGTTTGCGTCCTGAGATTAAAAAAGTTGTTGGTTATCAAAAAATATGTGTCTTTTCGGATTTGATTGATAGTTGTAGGATCTTTGAGGAGGACAATAATGCTCATTATAAGATTATGTCTGATAAGAGAAATAAAGGTCAGCAAAGCCGTGGAAAACCGTATGATGCTCCAGCTGGTAAAGGGAAACAGAAAGTGTTTCAAGGGCGAAGAACTAGTGGGGGAGATGCTCCTGCTAGTATTGTTTGTTACAAGTGTGGGAAACCTGGCCACAAAAGCAATGTTTGTCGAAGCGATGTTAGAGCTAAGGAGAATGAGGTGAGATGTTTCCGATATGGAGAAGTGGGCCATATGAATCTCAATTATAGACATAAGGATGTGGTATGTTTTAATTATGGCGAGGGAGGTCACATTAGTGCTCAATGTAAGAAGCCTAAGAGGACTCAAGGAGCATGAAAGGTGTTTGCTTTGTCGGGTGCTCCGATGGTAAACGAGGATGGTCTTGTTCGAGGTACTAGTTTCATTAATAGCTTTCCTCTTATACTATTATTGATACCGGTGCTACTCACTGATTTATTGTTGTTGATTGTGTAAAGAGATTGGGTCTCACTTTGTCGTCTCTGGATAGAGATATGGTGGTAGAAGTTCCGACTAAGGGAACAATTACTACTTCTTTTGTGTGTGCAAGTTGTCCTTTATCAATCTTTGATAGAGACTTTATGGTGGATCTTGTTTGTTTACCGCTTGTCGGGTTGGACGTGGTTTTAGGTATGGACTGGTTAAAAGCTAATTATGTCCATATCAATTGCTATGACAACACTGTGAGGTTTTCTTCCTTAGTAGAAGAAGAACAATCTATGTTGGTGTCGACGAAGCAGTTTAATGAGTTCATGAAGGATGAGGCGTTGGTTTTCTTATTGATGGCGACTCTTCCTATGGAGAGTCAAGCTGTGATAGCAAACTTTCTGGTGGTGTGCGATTTTCCCGAAGTATTCCCTGATGAGATTCCTTGTGCACCTCCAGAAAGAGAAGTTGAATTTTCTGTGGATCTTGTCCCTGGTACCAGACCTATCTCTATGGCACCATACAGGATGTCCGCATCTAAGTTAGCAGAATTGAAGAGCCAATTAGAAGATTTGCTCGAGAAGAATTTTGTTAGACCTAGTGTGTCGCCGTGGGGAGCTCTTGTGTTATTGGTGAAGAAGAAAGACGGTAGCATGAGACTTTGTGTTGATTATCGTCAGTTGAATAAAGTGACTATCAAGAATAGGTATCCACTTCCTAGAATTGATGATTTGATGGACCGATTGGTTGGCGCTCGCATGTTTAGTAAGATTGATTTGAGATCGGGTTACCATCAAATAAGGGTGAAAGAAGAAGATGTTCAGAAAACTGCTTTCAGGACGAGGTATGGACATTACGAATATTCGGTGATGCCTTTCGGTGTTACTAATGCACCGGGAGTATTCATGGAGTACATGAATCGTATTTTCCATCCTTACTTGGACCATTTCATGGTTGTTTTCATTGATGATATTCTGGTTTATTCTAAATCGGAAGAAGAGCACGCAGAACATTTGCGCATCCTGTTGGAAGTTCTGGAAGAGAAAAAGCTTTATGCTAAGTTGTCAAAGTGCGAGTTCTGGTTAAGTGAAGTGAGCTTTTTGGGGCATGTCATTTCTGGTGATGGCATTGCAGTTGATCCTTCTAAAGTTGATGTTGTATTGAGATGGGAAACTCCTAAGTCTGTTACTGAGATTAGAAGTTTCTTAGGATTGGCTGGTTACTATAGAAGGTTCATTGAAGGTTTTTCTAAGTTGGCGCTTCCTTTGACAAAGTTGACTTGTAAAGGAGCTGCGTTTGTGTGGGATGTCAAGTGTGAAGAAAGTTTTGCGGAATTGAAGAAAAGGTTAACAACAACTCCGATCTTGATTCTACCTAATCCTGAAGAACCGTTTGTTGTTTATTATGATGCTTCTAATATGGGTTTAGGTGGTGTACTTATGCAAAATGGCAAAGTGGTTGCTTATGCTTCTAGGCAATTGAAGATTCATGAGAAGAATTATCCTACGCACGATTTGGAGCTTGCAGCGGTTGTTTTTGTGCTTAAGATTTGGAGGCATTATCTTTATGGTTCTAGATTTGAAGTATTTAGTGACCATAAAAGCTTGAAGTACTTGTTCGATCAGAAAGAGCTTAATATGAGACAAAGACGGTGGCTTAAATTGTTGAAAGATTATGATTTTGGATTGAATTACCATCCCGGTAAAGCTAATGTGGTGGCCGATGCTTTAAGTCGAAAGACTTTGCATATGTCACTTTTGATGGTGAAAGAGTTGGAATTGATTGAGAAATTTAGAGATATGAGTCTTGTAGTAGAAGTGACGCCGAAGAGTGTTATCTTGGGAATGTTAAAGATCAATAATGATTTCCTTGATATTGTTAGAGAAGCTCAGAAGCTTGATGTGAAACTTGTTGATTTGTTGGTTGGTATTGGACAAACTGAAAATGAAGATTTCAAGTTGGATGCTCAGGGTGTATTGAGGTTCTGAGATAGGATTTGTATTCCCGATGATGTGGATTTGAAGAGAATGATCTTGGAAGAAATTCATAGAAGCAATTTGAGTATTCATTCTGAAGCGACCAAAATGTATCAATATTTAAAGAAACTATTTTGGTGGTCGGGCATGAAGAGAGAGGTGGCTCAGTTTGTTTATGCTTGTTTGACTTGTCATAAGTCTAAAGTGGAGCATCAGAAACCTGCAGGGTTGATGCAACCGTTAGAGATTCCGGAGTGGAAATGGGATAGCATTTCTATGGATTTCGTAACGGGGTTACCGAATACACCAAGAGGACACGATGCGATTTGGGTGATTGTTGATAGGCTTACGAAGTCGACTCACTTTATTCCTATTAACATCACTTATCCCATATCGAAGTTGGCGGAAATTTATACACATGTGATTGTGATATTACATGGTATTCCTTTGTGTATTGTTTCAGATAGAGATCTGAGGTTTACTTCTGAATTTTGGAAAAGCTTGCAAGAGGCTTTGGTTTCAAAGTTGAGGTTGAGTTCGGCTTATCATCCTCAAACTGATGGTCAGACGGAAAGGACAATTCAATCGTTGGAAGACTTGTTACGTGCTTGTATTCTTGAACATGGTGGTTCATGGGATACATAACTTCCTTTGATTGAGTTTAGTTATAACAATAGTTTTCATGCTAGTATTGGAATGGCACCGTTCGAGGCTTTGTATGGTCGGAGGTGTAGAACTCCTTTGTGTTGGCATGAGTCGGGTGAAAGTGTGGTGCTTGGACCAGAATTGGTTAGAGAGACTACTGAGACGGTGAAGATAATTAGAGAAAAGATGAGAATTTCTCAAAGTCGACAAAAGAGTTATCATGATAAAAGGAGAAAAGACTTGGAATTTCAAGATGGTGATCATGTATTTTTGCGAGTTACTCCTACAACCGGCATTGGGCGAGCATTGAAGTCGAAGAAGCTAACTCCTTGCTTTATTGGTCCTTACCAAATTACTAGTAAAGTGGGAAAAGTGGCTTATAGAGTGGCGTTACCGCCAAATCTTTCGAACTTGCATGATATGTTCCATGTGTCGCAACTTCGGAAGTATGTTCCGGATCCTTCACATGTGATTGAGATGGATGATATTCAAGTGCGAGACAATCTTACGGTGGAGACAATGCCTTTAAGGATCGAAGATCGTGAGATGAAGTCTCTTCATGGAAAAGAGATCTCCTTGGTCAAAGTTGTTTGGATAGGAGCAGCTGGTGAAAGTGCGACGTGGGAGTTAGAAAGCAAGATGCGGGATTCCTATCCCGAGCTTTTCGAGTCAGGTAATTTCGAGGACGAAAATTTTTTTGTGGGGGAGAGTTGTAACGCCCCGTTTTATTTAAATATTATATTATATTAATATTTTCGAATTACCGTTTGACGTTTATTTTTGCGATGAGAATATTTAAATTAACCGTTATATCTGTTAATATATTCGGCGAAGTTTTATTCGGACCGGTAATTATTTTATTCGGTCTGGTATTTATTTTGAGGGACCGGTAATTATTTTATTCGGTCTGGTATTTGTTTTGAGGGACCGGTAATTATTTTGTTCGGTTTGATTTTTATTCTGTTTGGTTCGGTAAAATATTATTCGGACCGATATTTAATTATTTGAAGTTATATTAATTATTTGGGTTAATGATATTATTTAGTATTAATTGGTGTTATGAGGTAGTATTTTATAAGAAGGGATTTTTGGGTATTTTGCTAGCTTATGTCTTGCATCTAAACAAACAAAACCCACCATTTCTTGGTTTTATGTCATAACACCAAAAAAAAACACTTTGAGAGAGTTAGAGAGAGCTAGAGAGTCTTGGAAGAGAAGAAGAGGAGCAAGAACAAAGCTTGGATTTTGGGTTGGTTGAATCATCAAGAATCATTTCAAACATCTAAGGTAAGGGGTTTGATTTTCCAATGCTTATAGTTAGGGTTTGATTTGGTATATTTTGATTTGGGATAAAATTGATGTTAGGGTTCTTGAGATTTGTTGAGATAAATTAGGAGAGTTAATTTAGGTGTTAGTGTTGTGGGATTATTGTTTTGTTAATAGAAATTAAATTAGGAAAACTAATTTATATTAATTAAAGTAGGTTAATTGAAAGTTAAATTTAGAAAAATGAAACTTGCAGTATGATTATTGTATTAAGGTTAGAAACCAAAAACTTAGTAACTTAAACTAGCAGGATACTAGCGGTATGTGCTAGCATTATAGAAATTGATTTTAAGCTTATAAACTAAAGCATGAGTAATTGAAATAAAAATAAGCTTCTAGAACTAAAGAATGCAGTATGAATTAATGTACTAATAGTAGAATATTCATTAAAGTGGAGTTAGAAAACTATGCTAAGTATATTGAATTAATGAAGTTAAGGATAAACTAGCAGTAGCTTAGAAATAGGGAACTTGAAATATAGTTTAGAAATTGAGAACTTGTAGTACGTTGAATTTACTTAGAACTATGCTAACAGTATGCAATGGAATTTATGATAAACTAGCAGTAGCTTAGAAATAAGGAACTTGTACTATAGCAGAACTTGCAGTAGAAATGGAAAGTAAGTTTATTAATTAATTAATTTATGTTTTGTTTTTCTTTTCTTAATTTAATATATTTAATATTTATATTAATTAAATATAAATATGACATATGTTAACCGATTTAATTTAAAACCTGATTATGTTCCGATTTCCCAATTTCGGCAATTTCGGCGACAGAGCAAGTTGCTCCGAATTTAACGAAAATTGACGTGTTAGCTAATTTTAACGTGTAGAACGTTGTGGTGAGGTTAATTTTTCTAGATTTCGAGTTTTTATGAAGTGACCCAAAATAGGCTAATTTACGGTTCATTTGAAATGAGTTGCGTTTTAGTAGGTTTAATTCGCGTATGGACAATCCGATTGCGACGTTAATGATTATGATTGATGCCGATTATTATGAATGACTTTCGCGACTATTATTGATGTTGACTATTTTTCCGTGTTTGAAATTTAGTGAATCATTTGATAATGATGTGGTGTGATTAAATATGGTGTTTGTGACAGTTTATTTATAATGAATACTTTATGATATGAGATGCGATGATATGTTTATCTTGATGTGGATGAATATAGCGACGTGGGTTTGATACCAATTTTGATGTGCAATGATGATGTTTTGTTGTGTCGTGTTTATAATGTCGTGTTGTCGAGTCACATACATTGCATTAGCGACGAGGGCTTTTATACCAAGCGACGAGGGCTTTTATGCCAAAGCGACGATGAGCTTTTATGCCGAATGTCCCTAATTATGGACAAAGTTACGGGTACCACATGCATAACATAGTCGTGTCTCATGGAGTCGGTTATGTTTATGTTTGAGTCTTTTGGCGTTGAGTTTTATTTGATGGCTTATGATGAATTGCGATGTTATATGATACTTTGTTTGTGATGATTTTTATGTTAAACATAAAGTGAATATATGTGATGATCTCATGATGAGTAAGCGATGAATACAACATGACGGTAAAGCGACGATATGAGTTATGGCGATATAGTTTATGTTTTGTTTTGATATGATTATGGTGATTATGTGATGAAATTAAAGTGTCGATTTTATACACTAAATGATGATTTTAAAGTATGTGAGATTTTGATATTTGTTGACATATTCTTATTAATCCTATATCATTTATGATTCCAAAACTATTTATATATTTTATCATGCCTTTAATTATATGTTTTGGAGTATCTCACCATTTACTTGTTTCGTCGTTGCCTTTATATTGGTAACGTGCAGGTGATCCGCGAGGATGATGAGGATTAGCTCGAGTCTCTTTATTTTGAGTCGCTCTGCTCTGATAGTAGTAACACTCGGGATTTGGGCGACGTTATTATTTTGATAGGATAGTTTATGTATACTATCTTATGACTTTATGTATTGATGATAACATGATGATACGTACATTTTGTGAACACATCCGATGTGCTGTGATTAGTCATATGTTTATATGATGATTTATGTTATGAATCAGTATATCTGACTTTTGATTTTTGTGATGTGCATTATAATGCAAAGTGATGGAAACACGAATATGTGATACCTCAATTTATGTTTGGATGAAATTTTGAAACTCTGATTTTATTATTAATTACGAGGGGTAGAATTGGGGTGTTACATTAGTGGTATCAGAGCAGGTCGGTCTATCTGGCCAAGTTGTTGAGTTTGTTATTGTCTAACAATCAAGTATTGTTATTTGTTGATTCTAATCCTTGTTTTGTTGTGAGCAGAAGTTGTTATGGCTGGAAGGAACGCTGGTAGGAATGATGAGGCTCTTGCTGCTGCTATGTAGGCAATGGCTCAGGCTTTCCAAAACCCGCTGAATGTTGACGAGAATGCTGGGTCTCGTAGTTTGGCAACCTTCCAAAGAGATAATCCTCCTACTTTCCAAGGAAAGTATGATCCCGAAGGTGCTTTGGCGTGGCTGAAGGAGATTGAAAGAATCTTCAGTGTGATGGATTGCACTCCTGTGCAAAGGATCTGTTATGGTACTCATAAACTAAGTGCTGAAGCGGATGACTAGTGGGTTGAAACCCATCAGAGGCTTGAGATTGCTTGTGAGGAAGTGACATGAGAAGTTTTCCGAAGGGAATTCATGAGGAAGTATTACCCATAAGATGTTCGGGGAAAGAAGGAGATAGAGTTCCTTGAATTAAAGCAAGGAAGCATGTCTATCACTGATTATGCTGCAAGGTTCACTATGTTGGCCAAGTTCTATCCGTATTATGATGGGCCGAATGGCGAGTTCTCTAAATGCATCAAGTTTGAAAATGGTTTGCGTCCTGAGATTAAAAAAGTTGTTGGTTATCAAAAAATATGTGTCTTTTCGGATTTGATTGATAGTTGTAGGATCTTTGAGGAGGACAATAATGCTCATTATAAGATTATGTCTGATAAGAGAAACAAAGGTCAGCAAAGCCGTGGAAAACCGTATGATGCTCCAGCTGGTAAAGGGAAACAGAAAGTGTTTCAAGGGCGAAGAACTAGTGGGGGAGATGCTCCTGCTAGTATTGTTTGTTACAAGTGTGGGAAACCTGGCCACAAAAGCAATGTTTGTCAAAGCGATGTTAGAGCTAAGGAGAATGAGGTGAGATGTTTCCGATATGGAGAAGTGGGCCATATGAATCTCAATTATAGACATAAGGATGTGGTATGTTTTAATTATGGCGAGGGAGGTCACATTAGTGCTCAATGTAAGAAGCCTAAGAGGACTCAAGGAGCATGAAAGGTGTTTGCTTTGTCGGGTGCTCCGATGGTAAACGAGGATGGTCTTGTTCGAGGTACTAGTTTCATTAATAGCTTTCCTCTTATACTATTATTGATACCGGTGCTACTCACTGATTTATTGTTGTTGATTGTGTAAAGAGATTGGGTCTCACTTTGTCGTCTCTGGATAGAGATATGGTGGTAGAAGTTCCGACTAAGGGAACAATTACTACTTCTTTTGTGTGTGCAAGTTGTCCTTTATCAATCTTTGATAGAGACTTTATGGTGGATCTTGTTTGTTTACCGCTTGTCGGGTTGGACGTGGTTTTAGGTATGGACTGGTTAAAAGCTAATTATGTCCATATCAATTGCTATGACAACACTGTGAGGTTTTCTTCCTTAGTAGAAGAAGAACAATCTATGTTGGTGTCGACGAAGCAGTTTAATGAGTTCATGAAGGATGAGGCGTTGGTTTTCTTATTGATGGCGACTCTTCCTATGGAGAGTCAAGCTGTGATAGCAAACTTTCTGGTGGTGTGCGATTTTCCCGAAGTATTCCCTGATGAGATTCCTTGTGCACCTCCAGAAAGAGAAGTTGAATTTTCTGTGGATCTTGTCCCTGGTACCAGACCTATCTCTATGGCACCATACAGGATGTCCGCATCTAAGTTAGCAGAATTGAAGAGCCAATTAGAAGATTTGCTCGAGAAGAATTTTGTTAGACCTAGTGTGTCGCCGTGGGGAGCTCTTGTGTTATTGGTGAAGAAGAAAGACGGTAGCATGAGACTTTGTGTTGATTATCGTCAGTTGAATAAAGTGACTATCAAGAATAGGTATCCACTTCCTAGAATTGATGATTTGATGGGCCGATTGGTTGGCGCTCGCATGTTTAGTAAGATTGATTTGAGATCGGGTTACCATCAAATAAGGGTGAAAGAAGAAGATGTTCAGAAAACTGCTTTCAGGACGAGGTATGGACATTACGAATATTTGGTGATGCCTTTCGGTGTTACTAATGCACCGGGAGTATTCATGGAGTACATGAATCGTATTTTCCATCCTTACTTGGACCATTTCGTGGTTGTTTTCATTGATGATATTCTGGTTTATTCTAAATCGGAAGAAGAGCACGCAGAACATTTGCGCATCCTGTTGGAAGTTCTGGAAGAGAAAAAGCTTTATGCTAAGTTGTCAAAGTGCGAGTTCTGGTTAAGTGAAGTGAGCTTTTTGGGGCATGTCATTTCTGGTGATGGCATTGCAGTTGATCCTTCTAAAGTTGATGTTGTATTGAGATGGGAAACTCCTAAGTCTGTTACTGAGATTAGAAGTTTCTTAGGATTGGCTGGTTACTATAGAAGGTTCATTGAAGGTTTTTCTAAGTTGGCGCTTCCTTTGACAAAGTTGACTTGTAAAGGAGCTGCGTTTGTGTGGGATGTCAAGTGTGAAGAAAGTTTTGCGGAATTGAAGAAAAGGTTAACAACAACTCCGATCTTGATTCTACCTAATCCTGAAGAACCGTTTGTTGTTTATTATGATGCTTCTAATATGGGTTTAGGTGGTGTACTTATGCAAAATGGCAAAGTGGTTGCTTATGCTTCTAGGCAATTGAAGATTCATGAGAAGAATTATCCTACGCACGATTTGGAGCTTGCAGCGGTTGTTTTTGTGCTTAAGATTTGGAGGCATTATCTTTATGGTTCTAGATTTGAAGTATTTAGTGACCATAAAAGCTTGAAGTACTTGTTCGATCAGAAAGAGCTTAATATGAGACAAAGACGGTGGCTTAAATTGTTGAAAGATTATGATTTTGGATTGAATTACCATCCTGGTAAAGCTAATGTGGTGGCCGATGCTTTAAGTCGAAAGACTTTGCATATGTCACTTTTGATGGTGAAAGAGTTGGAATTGATTGAGAAATTTAGAGATATGAGTCTTGTAGTAGAAGTGACGCCGAAGAGTGTTATCTTGGGAATGTTAAAGATCAATAATGATTTCCTTGATATTGTTAGAGAAGCTCAGAAGCTTGATGTGAAACTTGTTGATTTGTTGGTTGGTATTGGACAAACTGAAAATGAAGATTTCAAGTTGGATGCTCAGGGTGTATTGAGGTTCTAAGATAGGATTTGTATTCCCGATGATGTGGATTTGAAGAGAATGATCTTGGAAGAAATTCATAGAAGCAATTTGAGTATTCATTCTGAAGCGACCAAAATGTATCAATATTTAAAGAAACTATTTTGGTGGTCGGGCATGAAGAGAGAGGTGGCTCAGTTTGTTTATGCTTGTTTGACTTGTCATAAGTCTAAAGTGGAGCATCAGAAACCTGCAGGGTTGATGCAACCGTTAGAGATTCCGGAGTGGAAATGGGATAGCATTTCTATGGATTTCGTAACGGGGTTACCGAATACACCAAGAGGACACGATGCGATTTGGGTGATTGTTGATAGGCTTACGAAGTCGACTCACTTTATTCCTATTAACATCACTTATCCCATATCGAAGTTGGCGGAAATTTATACACATGTGATTGTGATATTACATGGTATTCCTTTGTGTATTGTTTCAGATAGAGATCTGAGGTTTACTTCTGAATTTTGGAAAAGCTTGCAAGAGGCTTTGGTTTCAAAGTTGAGGTTGAGTTCGGCTTATCATCCTCAAACTGATGGTCAGACGGAAAGGACAATTCAATCGTTGGAAGACTTGTTACGTGCTTGTATTCTTGAACATGGTGGTTCATGGGATACATAACTTCCTTTGATTGAGTTTAGTTATAACAATAGTTTTCATGCTAGTATTGGAATGGCACCGTTCGAGGCTTTGTATGGTCGGAGGTGTAGAACTCCTTTGTGTTGGCATGAGTCGGGTGAAAGTGTGGTGCTTGGACCAGAATTGGTTAGAGAGACTACTGAGATGGTGAAGATAATTAGAGAAAAGATGAGAATTTCTCAAAGTCGACAAAAGAGTTATCATGATAAAAGGAGAAAAGACTTGGAATTTCAAGATGGTGATCATGTATTTTTGCGAGTTACTCCTACAACCGGCATTGGGCGAGCATTGAAGTCGAAGAAGCTAACTCCTTGCTTTATTGGTCCTTACCAAATTACTAGTAAAGTGGGAAAAGTGGCTTATAGAGTGGCGTTACCGCCAAATCTTTCGAACTTGCATGATATGTTCCATGTGTCGCAACTTCGGAAGTATGTTCCGGATCCTTCACATGTGATTGAGATGGATGATATTCAAGTGCGAGACAATCTTACGGTGGAGACAATGCCTTTAAGGATCGAAGATCGTGAGATGAAGTCTCTTCATGGAAAAGAGATCTCCTTGGTCAAAGTTGTTTGGATAGGAGCAGCTGGTGAAAGTGCGACGTGGGAGTTAGAAAGCAAGATGCGGGATTCCTATCCCGAGCTTTTCGAGTCAGGTAATTTCGAGGACGAAAATTTTTTTGTGGGGGAGAGTTGTAACGCCCCGTTTTATTTAAATATTATATTATATTAATATTTTCGAATTACCGTTTGACGTTTATTTTTGCGATGAGAATATTTAAATTAACCGTTATATCTGTTAATATATTCGGCGAAGTTTTATTCGGACCGGTAATTATTTTATTCGGTCTGGTATTTATTTTGAGGGACCGGTAATTATTTTATTCGGTCTGGTATTTGTTTTGAGGGACCGGTAATTATTTTGTTCGGTTTGATTTTTATTCTGTTTGGTTCGGTAAAATATTATTCGGACCGATATTTAATTATTTGAAGTTATATTAATTATTTGGGTTAATGATATTATTTAGTATTAATTGGTGTTATGAGGTAGTATTTTATAAGAAGGGATTTTTGGGTATTTTGCTAGCTTATGTCTTGCATCTAAACAAACAAAACCCACCATTTCTTGGTTTTATGTCATAACACCAAAAAAAAACACTTTGAGAGAGTTAGAGAGAGCTAGAGAGTCTTGGAAGAGAAGAAGAGGAGCAAGAACAAAGCTTGGATTTTGGGTTGGTTGAATCATCAAGAATCATTTCAAACATCTAAGGTAAGGGGTTTGATTTTCCAATGCTTATAGTTAGGGTTTGATTTGGTATATTTTGATTTGGGATAAAATTGATGTTAGGGTTTTTGAGATTTGTTGAGATAAATTAGGAAAGTTAATTTAGGTGTTAGTGTTGTGGGATTATTGTTTTGTTAATAGAAATTAAATTAGGAAAACTAATTTATATTAATTAAAGTAGGTTAATTGAAAGTTAAATTTAGAAAAATGAAACTTGCAGTATGATTATTGTATTAAGGTTAGAAACCAAAAACTTAGTAACTTAAACTAGCAGGATACTAGTGGTATGTGCTAGCATTATAGAAATTGATTTTAAGCTTATAAACTAAAGCATGAGTAATTGAAATAAAAATAAGCTTCTAGAACTAAAGAATGCAGTATGAATTAATGTACTAATAGTAGAATATTCATTAAAGTGGAGTTAGAAAACTATGCTAAGTATATTGAATTAATGAAGTTAAGGATAAACTAGCAGTAGCTTAGAAATAGGGAACTTGAAATATAGTTTAGAAATTGAGAACTTGTAGTACGTTGAATTTACTTAGAACTATGCTAGCAGTATGCAATGGAATTTATGATAAACTAGCAGTAGCTTAGAAATAAGGAACTTGCACTATAGCAGAACTTGCAGTAGAAATGGAAAGTAAGTTTATTAATTAATTAATTTATGTTTTGTTTTTCTTTTCTTAATTTAATATATTTAATATTTATATTAATTAAATATAAATATGACATATGTTAACCGATTTAATTTAAAACCTGATTATGTTCCGATTTCCCAATTTCGGCAATTTCGGCGACAGAGCAAGTTGCTCCGAATTTAACGAAAATTGACGTGTTAGCTAATTTTAACGTGTAGAACGTTGTGGTGAGGTTAATTTTTCTAGATTTCGAGTTTTTATGAAGTGACCCGAAATAGGCTAATTTACGGTTCATTTGAAATGGGTTGCGTTTTAGTCGGTTTAAGTCGCGTATGGACAATCCGATTGCGACGTTAATGATTATGATTGATGCCGATTATTATGAATGACTTTCGCGACTATTATTGATGTTTGACTATTTTTCCGTGTTTGAAATTTAGTGAATTATTTGATAATGATGTGGTGTGATTAAATATGATGTTTGCGACAGTTTATTTATAATGAATACTTGATGATAAGTGATGCAATGATATGTTTATCTTGATGTGGATGAATATAGCGACGTGGGTTTTATACCAATTTTGATGTGCGATGATGATGTTTTGTTGTGTCGTGTTTGTGATGTCGTGTTGTCGAGTCACATACATTGCATTGGCGACGAGGGCTTTTATGCCAAGCGACGAGGGCTTTTATGCCAAAGCGACGATGGGCTTTTATTCCGATTGACCCTAATTATGGACAAAGTGACGGGTACCACATGCATAATATAGTTGTGTCTCATGGAGTCAGTTATGTTTATGTTTGAGTCTTTTGGCGTTGAGTTTTATTTGATGGCTTATGACGAATTGCGATGTTATATGATACTTTGTTTGTGATGATTTTTGTGTTGAACATAAAGTGAATATATGTGATGATCTCATGATGAGTAAGCGATGAATACAACATGACGGTAAAGCGACGATATGAGTTATGGCGATGGAGTTTATGTTTTGTTTTGATATGATTATGGTGATTATATGATGAAATTAAAGTGTCGATTTTATACACTAAATGATGATTTTAAAGTATGTGAGATTTTGATATTTGTTGACATATTATTATTAATCCTATATCATTTATGATTCCAAAACTATTTATATATTTTATCATGCCTTTAATTATATGTTTTGGAGTATCTCACTCTTTACTTGTTTCGCCGTTGCCTTTATATTAGTAACGTGCAGGTGATCCGCGAGGATGATGAGGATTAGCTCTAGTCTCTTTATTTTGAGTCGCTCTGCTCTGATAGTAGTAACACTCGAGATTTGGGCGACGTTATTATTTTGATAGGATAGTTTATGTATACTATCTTATGACTTTATGTATTGGTGATAACATGATGATACGTACATTTTGTGAACACATCCGCTGTGATATGATTAGTCATATGTTTATATGATGATTTATGTTATGAATCGGTATATCCGACTTTTGATTTTTATGATGTGAATTATAATGCAAAGTGATGGAAACACGAATATATGAAACCTAAATTTATGTTTGGATGAAATTTTGAAACTCTGATTTTATTATTAATTATGAGGGGTAGAATTGGGGTGTTACACCTGCGGCACATGCGCAGTTTTGAGGAATGCAATTAAAGCCTTTGCATGGGCTTTAGAACACATTAACAAGGATAACATGGAAATCTTTGACGGGGTCTGCCCCAGTTGCTCGACTATGTTGTAGTCGCTCTTCTTGATAATCTTCAAAATTTCCTCTATCTCTTGTTTCGAGGTTTCTACAATGATCTTCTTAGGTTCCTCCGTCCGGGAAGGCTCACCTATGATTTCTTTGCTCCGAGTCCCACATGGCCCGGTGACAGGGGTGATAACTGGAGTAGGAACTGGGATAGTAGTTGATGTAATAACAAACGGAATGACAACAGGTTTGTGAACAGTCAGAGGGGAAATTTCAGGAGAAAAGAGTTTTCCACTTTTGGTGACCTTGCTTGTCCCAACAATATTACGGATGTCCATGTCGGCTTCTTCAGCCCTCAAATCTTGTTTAACACCATAGTAATATACATCAGCACCGTAATGCCATGGGATAGCCTTATCTGAGTTATATGGGATGGGACCCAGAGCGGTGATTATTAACGGAGAAATTCTTGGAACGGGTGTAACCCTAACAGGTTTTCTCGAGGAAACCTTGGAAGGGTTGGCAGAAATGGTGATAATGGCAACATCTTCAAATGGAATCATAGTCTTCTCAAACAAAATTTCTTTATTATCCATCAGGCGCTGAACACCTGACTTCAATAAACAGCAACCTGAAGGTAGAATTGAAAACAGGTGGCAACCTTCACCACAACCCGAAAATAAACTGGCCAACAACAAATTCTTCTTAACCGTCATCAAAGGAGTAGAGATTTCTTCCATAGAGCTTACAAACAAATCGGTGTCCACATCATTGACTCCATGACCATGCTTGGGCATAAGAGCAGTTATAATGTTGGGCTTTTTGGGAGCATCAAACTCAATCTCTTTAGCTTCCAGCAAATCTTGCACTTTATTCCTAAGAGCCCAACAATCGTTTGTATCATGACTTGGAATTTCTAAGTGATGGGCACAGCGGGCATTGGGATTGTATCTGGGAGAAGCAGTGTTGGGATTCTTGTGAGCCTCTTTCAAGGTTTCCAAGTTGGACTTTAACAGATGAGGCAGAACTTCAGCCAAAGTCATGTTGATGCGGGTAAACTGTCGTTGTGGTATTTCCACCCTTTGCTGATTGTTGCATTGGGGAGCAACTGCGGGTCTCGATATCACTACAGCATTTACCGTTTGACGGTTTTCAGGTCTGCTTTGGCCCCTCGGGCCATATACTGCACTAGCTTCTTTCTTACCAGTGAAGGGCTTCTTTACTGCACTTGATGAAGCATCCTTCTGTATTTTACCACTCCGAATGCCAACTTCTACTCTCTCTCCAGTCAAAATTAACTCAGTAAACCCAGATGACGAACTGCCGATCAAATGATTAAAAAATGGACCAGATAACATCCCTAGAAACATGCCAACTAACTCCCTATCAGACAAAGGGGGTTGGACTCTTCCCGCCAAGTCTCTCCACTTTTGAGCATAGTCCTTAAAACCTTCACTTGCACCCATAGACATACCCTGGAGCTGAGTACAAGTGGGAGCAAGGTCGGTGTTATACTGATACTGCCTGTAAAAAGCAGCAGCAAGGTCTTCCCAGTTTTGGACACTGGCTCCTTCCAACTGATAAAACCATTCAAGCTGAGTCCCTGACAGACTATCTTGAAAGAAGTGTACCCACAAATTTCTATCAGCCGTGTGGGGTTGGATTTTCCTAACATACGAGCATAGATGGAGTTTTGGACAAGATACTCCATCGTACTTGGCAAAAACCGGATCTTTGAACTTATGAGGGATCACCACTCCCGATACCAATCCCAATTCTCCGAAATCCAAACCAGGGATCTTCTAAATCTCCATAGCACTCAGACGGTCTTCTAGCTGCTTGTATCTATCCTCAGCAGGAGGATATTGCTCATCATCGTAATCCGTATTGTTATCAGAAACTGAAGGACTAGGGTCCTTTACCCGTTCTTGGTTCTCCCCGTCCTTGGATGAGGAGGTCAAATCAGCTGATTGTCTTATCCTTTCTCCGAATCTTCTACCCATGTTCAGAATACCAACCTTCTTCTTCTTCTTCTCTTTCAGAATCAGGGTCTTCAAATCCTCTTGCCCTTTAGCCAAGCTTAAGAACATCTGTTGGAATTGAGCGTTTTGTGCATGAAGATCTTTGATGGCTTGATCAGAAGACATTTCTGCTGAAATAAACAGTGAAGAAGAT
Source organism: Vicia faba (assembly GCA_948472305.1). Classification (NCBI taxonomy): domain Eukaryota; kingdom Viridiplantae; phylum Streptophyta; class Magnoliopsida; order Fabales; family Fabaceae; genus Vicia; species Vicia faba. The sequence goes on from OX451736.1 coordinate 784,118,511, forward strand.
GAGAAACCTGTAACGGTACATGTAATGGTGTGCATGATAATGGGATGCGCATGTAATGATTTCAAAGACTTCGGGAAATTTAAATTTGCAAACCAAAAAATAAACAAACTTTATTAGATTAACTTGTAAAAAGGTTCAACAATGCCTTTAAGACTTTACAAAGAAGTAAAATAGAAAACAAGTCTAAAACTAGAAAAGCCAAGATCAAAAGTCCCATGGACGCTTCCTCTTTGTGTTGATGTAGTCGTTGATCACTCTTTCTTCCTCGAGCTTCCTGGTGAGCTTCAAAATCTTCCTTTCTTGCTCATGGTACTTCTCCCAGTAAGTATCCCTCTCCTCTTTCAGCTTAATCCAAGACCTCTACAACTCCCCAGGATCAGTGGGCATGTAAGGGTAAAGAACTGTGTAAGGGACACCTTCTTCATTGGTGGGATCTACAATCACTGGCAATACGGCTTCATAAGGCATCCCAAGCTTCTAGGCACGAGCTCGGACTCATTGGAGGTAAGGTTGCATAGGAAGGGAAGTCCTTAGTCCCAACTCTTGGGGGTCAGATCTGTTCACCATGCCCCAAGCTTGTATAAACCTCCGGTGATGCTCCTCAACATCTTCCTTGTAGTCAAATGCAATATCCTCAAGAAGTAGCTCATGGGGATCATCTCTCCGAGCACGACCAAATTGTCGCAAAGCTAGACAAGGATTGTAAGTTATACCCCCTCTGATTCCAAGCAATGGGACATTAGGATACCCCCCACAACGGTCAATAACAGCAGTGTCTTCCATAGCCCGGGAACACCAAAGAATGTCTATATGGGCAAGTGATATTATTCTGTAGGACCATCCCAAACCTTCTTCGTTCTTCAGCACAAACTTAGGGAGGTGCGAAATAAACCACCTCGACAGCAACGGCATGCAACACATAAGAGTCCCTCTTCTTCGCACAGTACGAGTGTAGAGGGCATGCAGGATATCACCCAGTAGAGTAGGCACAGGATTGTGAGAAAGGAAAATATTGACAGCATTCACATCTATAAAGAAATATGGATTCGGGAAGAGGACCAACCCATAGATAAGGAGAGCCAAGATATCTTCAAAAGCCTGAAAATACAAATTATCCCAGAATAGCTAAGCCCGGTCTATCAAAAATTTGGCTAGGAAACCTTCGACCCCGCTTCGTGTTTCCCAATTGGATACTACATCAGCCCGTTTCAGATGCAGAGCTGAGGCAATGTCTTCTAGTCTAGGAACCTCTTCAATACCTGTGAAGGGTACCTGTTCAAGGATGGATATGCCCAATAAGTGAGAGAACTCTTCCAAAGTGGGAACCAACTGGTAATCTGGAAAGGTGAAGCAATGATGCACAGGATCAAAGAACTAGAAAAGTACACTCATCATATGCTCACCAAGATTTGAGGTGACCAGGCTAAGAAGCTGACCATGTCTCTTAATGGACATAGAAGTCTCAGAAACTCTTGAGGCTAACTCTTTAAGTTGAGCAGGTATTTGCACAAAGTTAACTCGGATGGTATTTTTGCGCACAGAAGCCATAATGTGCAAAATAGAACAAAGATAAATTCCCTTGGTCTTTGAAATGGTTAGTATAATGAAGTATGAATGCCATGTTATGATGCATGATGTCATGATAAAAAACAACAGGTATAGCAGATAACAGGCATGGCAAAGACAAACAAGTCACACAAAGCCCTTAAGTTTAAGGCTTGCATGAGGTTAAAGGTATTACCCTCTTGAAGTTTAGTTGGTTTCCACCTGTCCTAGCAAAAGTAACCGGGTTCTAGAGGTTCTCAATATCACTGACCATCCTTCATCGGTCATGGTTTCAGCTCACGCAATCTTTTCTTGCAGCCGGAACTATCTCGAGAGTATGGTCTCAATGAGTGTAGCATCGAGTATCAACCAGTTCTCAGCTTTACACTGAGGTCGGCTACCTCACTACTTTCTAATGGCCAAGTTGGTCGATTAAAGGTTCTAAGTTCAGTTGATGCTTAACGACACCACACAGCGGCCTCGTATTCTCCTTGTTTCTCCACAAGGGATACTGGTACCAACCAATATGCCACATCAACGTAGCTACTGCTTCAACCGTATCGGTCTATGTCGTACAGTTCCCTTACAGTTTATTGCTACTTACCTAAAAGGTGTCCCCAGATTTGGGTTAGGATCTATAGTAACTCCCAAACAAAACCCTTAAAAGTAAAGCAATCAAAACAATCAAGAGAAGCAATTATGATGAACTAGATCCTAAGGTATACCCCACTTATTATTCCTCAGCAGAGTCGCCAGTTCTGTGATACGGTGGCAGAACCGACTATTTTGAAATGCTGGTTTGCATTTTGTGTTTTGTATTCGTAAAATGTCGCGGTAAGCAAGAGTCGCCACCGACTTTTATTTTATCCAACCGGAAAGGAAAAAAGTACAGAAAAAATCCTTTTTCGATATTTTGAGTACGGGGGGTAGATTATAGAAAGGGAAGGTGTTAGCACCCTTTCTATCCATGGTTTTCCATGGGCTCTTAGGTACTTGCTCATCTTTTATTAAAAATTGCTTGTGTATGTGCTTTGTTTTGAAAAGTTTTGACTTCGTGATAACCTTTGTATCAGTCCTCAAAGGTGTGACGAAGTTGTTTTGAAAGTTATTTTGAAATGTGTAAGTGTGAAAAGTTTTGATTTGAGCAAGTACCTACTAGCATCTACCTACTCGAAAAAGGATCGTTTTTATTCTCATTTCCTTTAGACAATGCTATCCTACTATTGAGAAATAGGTAGCACCGTCGTTGGAGTTGTATGGGTCAATTCGTAAAGGACGTACGATCACTAAAGCAATATTAGGACGTCTTAGTAATAACCCTAAAGTCTTAAGATCATATTCGAGGCAACATTTCCGAGGCAACATTTTCGAGGCAACATTTCCAGACGGGACTTTTGATCTTTGTTAGACAGGAGGGCAACCACTAAGACACCCTATACTTAATGATCGTTTACCGAAGGCAACCAAAGTGAGAGTATACCCTAGGAGTGCATATGTGCGAGTGATTTGATTTCAGTTATTATCTTTCCACATTAGGGTTTTCTAGCCATTTTAAATTATCATGCAATCTTGTCATACAATCCTATTAACATACATCTAAACAGTTAATATTTGCGAGAATTAAAATGCGAGAAAATAAACCTACGCTATTACAAGGCTTCGGGGTGGGGATTAATTACATAGCCAAAAAACCCGTAAAAGACGATAAATAAAAGAAAATCCTAGATTAAACTATTACATACCGGGGAGAGTTACATCAATATTGCAAAAAATAATAATAAACACGTGCGATGAATCGAGAACAAGATAACTAGGGTTTTGACCCCAACTATACCTAATTGTAATTTAAAGGGAAAATTATTTTTTGTCGTTTTTGTTGTTTGAGAAAATAAAGCTCAATTGAAATAAAAAGGAACCTAATTACTAATTAATTTTAATTAAGAAAAATGGTTAAATTCCTATTTTTTTTTGTATTTTTTATTTTTGAGAAAGAAATAAGAATTAAATCAAAAGTTTAACCCTAATTTTTTCTAATTGGTTTTAATTTTAAAAAAAGTTAGAATTTCCCTAAATTAACTTAAACTGAATTAAATTAATTTTGATAAAAAAAAAACTATTTCTAATTTTTTTGTGAATTCTTGATTTTACATTTTTTGGGTGAAAAATTAATTAGTTTGTAAATTAAATGAATAAAGAAAATTAAAAGAATAAAAAGAAATAAGAAAAAAAGAAATATAAAGAGGATTAGCAATGGGCCTGATGTTTAGCAAAAAGGGGGGTGTTGTCTGCAATTCTGAGCCCAACAAGTCCAGGCCTTGTGACTTTGCTCAATCCCACGTGCATGTTTGACTGGGGCGCATCGTGGTCCTCCAGGGAGGAGGCGTTAGATCTGAAGCCTTGATGGGTTGAACGGTCAGATCTGGATAGCACATGGTGGATCCTGGAGCGTGAGGTGTACCTGATCCTTCATTAAAAAATAATATGAAGCAAATAAGGAACCTTGGAATCGAACCCAGGTCCTTATACATTCCTCTTTTGCATGCTTGCCAACTGAGCTGGCTGTTTTAATTGTACATACAATAACAAACAAATATTATATAATAAAAACAAAATGCTAAACTTTGAAATGCGCGAAATTCAAACTGGCAAGTCAGGGAGCGCCACGTATCCATCTTCTTCCTCCCACTGTCGTTGTAACTTTTACCTACAGACATTAAGCGTAGGTATAGCCCCTGTGCATTTCAACAATCCTGTACGCGCATGATAAATGAAAACCAATGGTACCAATCAACTCGTTTCAACCTCACGAGCATCATGGTACCATTATCAATGTCCAATTTTTCATGTATAAAAAACCCCTAAAATAAAGAACAAACCCTAGCCATGGAAATTTTACGTTCAGTCAATAAAAATGCAATTAAATATAGTCATTAGCTTGCAAATATCTCAAAGATTATAAATATGCCAATAAATCATGCTAAATATGCCAGAATTAATATATTCGAATTCAAGAAAATAGGCAAACCGTGTGAATGTTACAGGGTGATTCTGAGCGTGAGGAGGCTTGCTAACGATTGAAACACGATCCTGGGACGTCCAGCAAATGATTGGTATGGTTAGAACGGCTTGAGATGGCATGCAACTTAGAATTTGGTTTGCACTTTTTTCCTTGAATATTTGCAATTGGTTCTCTGCCTTTGCACGCCTCCAGCCTCCCTCTTTGGTCTGCCTTCGTTTCTTATGTATACTAGAGTGAATTAGGGTTAAAGTTTGTATCAAATCTTTTCCAATTATGAAGATTGATCAATGATTTAATCCTTGCACCAAATCTTTCCAAAACAAGCAAATTCAATCTTTTTGTGTCCATATGAAGCCTTGCACGATTTGATTTTGTCTCCAGCTGTATAATGAATCTAATCATGCACAAAATCTCAAGGTTTTATTGATTTTTGATATTTTCATTATTTTATATTGATTTTATTTGATTTAAAAGAAATAAAATCAAAATAAATAACAAAAATAAAAGAATGACAATTGGAAAGGCTCATGGGTCATGGGTCACATTACAAACTCAGTGCAAGCATAAAAAGTTGGGCCCATTTAGCAAAAAATGCAATTTTGGACACATTTGACTTTTGGCAATTTTGCAAAAAGGGTCAACTTGGACAATGCATAACTCCCTCAATTTTGAACCTACATATGTGTTCTAGGACATTTTAGAAAGCTTAGGATGTCTTCTAAGCAACCCTTTTGGTCTCATCTCAATTGAGTCTTCCATGTTCATGTATGAATCTTTGACCCAAAAGGTGTTTTTGTTGACTTTTCAAAATGACCTATAATGTCCAAATTCATATCTTCTTGTGGATGCATATTTTGGACTTGGGAGATGAAGATGAATTGTAGGGGATTACATCCTATTAAAAATGATCTTTGGATGGGTCATTTTTTATGAAGTATGAGAAAGTTATGCTTGGTCAAAGTTGAGTTGCCTTTTCCTGCAAAACCCTAATTTAGCAACTTTTGGGTTTTGATGAATTGTGAGTAATCCTTGAGGAATCATGATCAACCCTTGATAAAATGATGAATAATAATTCAAAATTAGGATGTTGATAAAAAATCTTGAAGTTTGATTGTATGTGGGCCACAATTGACTTTTGACCTAGCACAGTCGATTTCTAGGTATTTGAGTAATTGACTGAGCAAACTTCCTCTGCAAGGCTTGAAACTTGACATGGATGATCTTGATAACATATTAGGACAATGGTGATATTTTTTGATCCTTTAGACTCAAGAATCTTGATGCAAAATGAAACCCTAATTTGGAGTAGAGTGCCTTAGGAGAGAGTTTGTCTGGTCAACCCTTGGACTTCCTTGAGCAATTTGAGGACCTTACTTGACATGTATTGAGAAACATGGGAGGTAAAATTTTGGGGTACAACACAAGAGAACATAATAGTTTCAAAACAAACATTCCCAACCCCGATGTTACATATTAGAGCAAGACCTTCTAAAAAAAATTCACTCTGAAGTTATCCTCTAAGCTTCGACGAAATATTCATGATCACCTGCAAGTTACCCAAGTATAGAGGCAACATTTCCAAGCATAAAGGGCGATTAATCACAAATTATTATAAAATATATATGGAATAGATATAGGAGTACAACAATAAGTTATCATGGATTCCACATATCACCATATTTCATATAGTATGCTCACACATATACATCATTAATACGAATCAACTACATCATGGTATCATCACATTAACAATAATCATCAAGCATAAAAAAATCACAACGTCGTCAACAACACCTAATCACTCATTATGCAATGTCACACATAATGCAATGCAACTCCATTGGCTCATGCATATGGTACCAAAACTTCACTGATGACTCAGTTATCGTTTATCCAAAGATCTTCACCAATAGGATCAATTCCCGCTTGGAACCAGAGCACATCATAATATTGCACTTAATCCATACTATGGGGTTGAAGCCATCACTATACCAACGTCATGTCACCATCACTAGACCAACTTTCCTAACAACATCACTGGATCGAAGTCCTAATATATTCCATGTATGAAATGATACACAACAACATAATAAAACATGACCATGGATAGTCAAATGAATCATTCATTCATGTAATCATCACATACATCATATATATACACATGGAATTATCACAACATCATCCTAACATCATAGAAACAACATAGTATCATCATAAGATCAACAACTCATCACACAATATACATCATTGTAATCCATCACATAGAATTCTAATTTCATCATAGCATAAGTACTAGAAATATATATCATTTTACTCATTTTTATTCCACCTAATTATAGTTCATCGTAGTAGCTACCCAACGCTTCAAATGGCGCGTCAAATGAAGTTTGGAGAATCAAGTTATGACACTTTGAAGTTTTTGACATCTGCCTCTCGCCTGAGGATCGCTCGGCGAAGCAACTTTCTCTCCTGAGGCTCGCCCGAAGAGGCTGGGGTGAAATGCCTTCCCCCATACAAAATTCCAGGAGCTTATTTTTCCTTTACTTCCTTCGCCCGACAAAGTTATTCACTCGCCCGTGAGATTTCTTTCGCCTCCCCTTCGCCTGGAGAAGCTGGGGCGAGTTACCCACCTCCATACAAATTCCAGGGGATCTATTTTTCACCCCTTCCCTTTGCCTCTTGCTCTCATAGTGCTGCTTGAGAGAAGCTTCCTCTCCTGGTGAAGCATCAGGATCACCTGGTGACGCAACGCAAATAGGAAACTCCCTCTGCATTTTCTTCACTACACCAGTTCCAATTTCCACACGATTCCACATCCAAACAGACTCAAAACTCATACAAATCATATATTCTCATTGTGATGCGATGGGAGAACTGACTTGAGGTTTTGCGTTTTATCGCAAATGTTGCGGGTAGCAAGAGTTGCCACCGACTTTTCTTTTATCCAAAAGGAAAGGTGAAAAAGCATAAGAAAGACCTTTGAGATGTTTTCTTGAGTTCGGGGGGTAGATTATGAAAAGGGAAGGTATTAGCACCCTTTTCATCCATGGTTTTCCATGGGCTCTTAGTTACTTGCTTTAGATCACTTGCTTTTGTTTGAAATTGTGTTTGGTATGGTTTTGAAAGTATTTTGTAAAAGAGGCTATTCGTTTAGGCAATCTTTGCAATGATTCTCGTTTGTAAGAATGTATACAAAGATGTTTGTCTTTTGAAAATGTTTTCAATGTTTGTAAGATGTTTTGAAATGTGTGTGTTTGTTTTTAAAATAGCAAGGATTTGTTGTTTGAAAGGGAGCAAGTAACTAGAAGCTATCTACCTACTCAAATGTCTTTCTTATGCATTTTCTATTCCTTTGACATTGTTGTCTTACCATTTATTTGGTAAGCAACCATATCTTTGGATGTAAACGGGACGGGCGTGGGTCATTGTATAACCATGATTAGCAATGTTGCAAAGTATCTTAACATTTTTGAGGGACCAAGATCATTTTGTAAGGCAACTTTTGAATATCGTCATCGAGGGGCTATGATCTTATATTTGTTTTGTTTTGCCAAGATACTTCGCATGCGTAACATGGCCATTTTGTTTTAGGCAACCAAGTGGGGAAAACCCTAAGGGTGCTTGTGTGCAAGTGTGTCATTTTCATGCTTTAATTTTGTCTTGTATTTAGGATGTTTTATTTTGTTTTGTTTTGTTCTTGTCATACAAACCCTAATTACTAATCATGGCATATGAAAGCGATAAATTGCGTAATGTAAATATTTCTAAGCTATTACAACAATTTGTGGGAGGGGGGAATACAAGTTTGAATGGGGATTTGCACAAATATAAAAGCTAAATACATTATTACAACCAAATCGAATTCGTACGAATTTAAAATAAATACAATACAATGTTTAAAATGTAATGCAATGCAATGTACATGTAAAAAGATTTTTGATGGTCTTATTTTTATGTAAAAGAAAATTTAATTTAAACCTAAAAATATAAAAAAAAAATGAATTGATTTTTCTAAAAGGGGTTTAACCCTAATTATTATTTAAGAGAAAATAAAGTTTTTATATTATTATTTGATGCATTTTTTTATATAAAAATAATAAATAATATTTTATATAAATATAAAATTATATACATGCAAAAATAGGTATTTATAAGTATGAAAATAAAAAATAAATTATACTAAATATATTTTTATATTTACAAGTTTATTAAGAAAATGAATTATATCCTATAAAAATAAAATATATTTTATGTGAGAAAAAATAAAATAAAAGTGTAATATTATCAATTTATATTTTTGGGATTTTTATATATTAGAGAAAATATTTAATATGTAAAATATTAAAATAGAACAAAATAAAAATAAAAATATGAAAGTTAGTAAGAGGGGTGATGAAGCAGATTTGGTGGTAACGTTAGAAAAAAAACACTGGCCCAATAGCCAAGCCCAACCTGCAAAAAAATGTGAAAAAATGGAAAAGAAAATAGTGAAAAATAACAAAAGTAGCGCGCATGTTCGAACCCAGGACATGGGTCTCACCAGCGCGCTGCTTTGCCACTGGGGTGGCTATACTTCCATTATCTTTAGTGAAACAAAAACAACATATCCCAAAACGCGCCCTTGCCCTGTTTCATCTTCTTCCTCAAGCCTTGGCCGGATACCCTGTAACTTCCTCATACTTCCATGAAAATAAAAACTTATAACATGAAAATTGTAGCACTTGAGCACACGATTCCAACCATATAAATTATGTGAAATATTAATCAAAGTATAAAGAGAATTTTATCAGCCCTAAATCTTGACCTAATATTTCCAGAAATTTCAAGTTCCAAATTCTCTCCGCACAAGTAAAATCAATGCAAGATAATGGTATGTACAACTTTGTTATGATGAAGACTACATTTTTTATTCACAGATCGTGGCCTAAGGTTTCCTGTACAAAGAGATAGAGTTTGAAAATTTACCTCCTTCAGCTGGAATCGTGTATGGAAATGGAGTGACTTTAATGGAGGCCTGATGCTTGCTTGAGCTTCCTTGAGCTTCCCTGGATGTGTTCCAACCCTTGCCTTGCTCTGAAAGTAGCTAGAACTCCTTGGCCAAGTCCAACTGCAAGCTCTGAAGTCAACAATGGCAGATGGTGGAGGAGTGGTTACAGAACATGGATGATGGCTTGGATTGACTAGGTATCAAGTATATAAGGTGTTTGAATGATCCAAACTCAAAACGTACGAGCCAAATGGAAAATGGGTATGCTTGTGCAGAAACTGTGTGTTTTGGACAGTTTTTTGGTGTTTTGCTTGTTTAGAGTATTTCAGGTCCCTGCCAAGCATGTATTGTGTTGCATATGGTTTGTATATTAGTATTGAAATGGTTTTGTGTCAACCCTCTATCAGCTGTGTAAGCCCTAGCCTTTTTGCAACTTTTCTTGTACTTGAAGCAAAGTGATAAGACAAAGCTCACATGCTTGTACTGGCTTCCTTAGGGTTGGTATTTATTCCCTACAAGTTGCCTTTGGTCTGTGGTACTTGCATGTATCAAGGGACATGTCCAATGCTCAATATTACAAAGTTTGCAAAAGTTGCTCTTTTTCAAAATGGCAATGGAACCTTTTTGCCATAAATGGAATTACAAGTTGGATAAAGGTTCAAAAGCATGGATAGAGGCTTTGTCAACTGAGTAAGCATTTAATTAAGGAGTGTGGAGCAATTTTAGGACCTGTACAGCATGAATTAGCCAGCATAGGATTGATTTGCAACTTTGTTCTTCATGAAATGGCTTGGACAAAAAGTGAGAAATTGCCAACTTCATCTCTTCAATTCTCCCTACTCAAAAATGATCTTGAGGAGTTCTTAGACATTTTGGAAAGCTTGAAATGTGATCTATAATTCATATTTGAAATGAATTTTGAGATAACTCTTGGAACTAGGTGAAAAGTACCCATGAAGTTGGGTCCAAAACCTGCCTAAATTAGGGCAAAAATTTCACTAAGTTAACAAGTTCATGACCATGTATTCACAAATTTATATCTTGATATCCAAGCATCTTTAGGGAAAAGTGTGTGAAGCAAAGTTGTAGATTTCATGGAGATCTACAACTTTCATGTTGGGAACTTTCCTTGAATCATTATGCATCACAGTGAAAAAGTGGTGTAAAGTTGAGAAAAAATAAGAAAATTTTATATACTTAGAAAATTTCTAAGTTAGAAAAATTTCAAATTCAAAACCCTAATTTTCAAAATTGGTTTTCTTGATGAACAAGTTTCACATTTGGAAATGTTTTGATGAATTATGACCCTTGGTGCTTGACTTTGACCAAAAAGTCAAAGTTTGACTTTTCAGTGTACAATTGACTTTTGGTCAGTTGATTGTAAAATTCATCTGTCAATCCAATGTATTTGAGATGTTTTGAGCCATGTAATTAAGCCAATATTATGCAATTGAATCATTGAAATCATGCTTGAACTCAATTGGTCATTTTCTAGGTTAAAAATCAGAAATTGCCCTTCCTCAATCGAAACCCTAATTTTGACCATTTTGCCCTTTTTGTGATTTGATCAAATTTCTTGAGGAATTGTGATCCAAACTTGACCAAATGATACATGTGAGTTTAAAATGTTGATGTGGATAAAAAATTATGAAGTTTGACTGTAAATTGGCCATGGTTGACTTTTTCCCCAATACAGCTGATTTTTAGGTCAACTGTCCAATTGACTGATAAAAAATATGGTTCAAGACTTGAAACTTGTCATGAGTGGTCTTAGAGGTCCATAATGATGTTTTAAAGTCATATGAAGCAGTTATAGTCCAAAAATCCTTGTGTAAACTCAAACCCTAATTCTGGGTCATCAGTGCAAGATGAGATGTCTTGAGCTGACCAAACCCTAATCCAGTCTTGAGTCAAAGAGATCTTGTGAGAAAAGTCTTGATAAATGAGAGCACAAATTTTGGGGTATAACACTCATCATAAAACAACAACACTTCTTAGTACATATTACATATGTCAAATCATGGTATTATTAGCATCCATTATTCATAATTTCATCAAAGATTCATCATACTCATCATGTCATCGATTCATCACAAAAACCCCAAACAACCTACATACATCTAAACCCTATATCAATCATAATAACAAGGATAACCCCCATTACCTTAGATTATAGCTAGAAAAGATCTTCTCTTTGCATTTCTACGGAATCCTTCTGAGGTCCTTAATACCCTAGTTCTGCTCTCTGCCTTTTCTCCAAACGCGATCGTACAGAATGAGTGTTTTAAACTCCAAATTTCCCTTAGGTCAAACTTATCGCATGGACCCTTTCTAAGGTATTCCTATATTACCCTCACTTATCACTTCACCAATTACCACTTTGCCCTTGGCACTTCCACACCTTATATTCTATTTATTTTATTATTAATAATTCTAAATAATTAAAACTAATTATCTAAAATTATTAAAACACTCAATATCTCTTAATTTCTACTATACTACAAATAGCATAACATCACACATCATAATCATCAAAACATCACAAATGCTCACTAATACATCACAAATACTCATCATAATTAATTAAATAAATAAATAAATAATTAAATAAATAATCTAATTATTTTAGGGTGTTACATGAGGGGCCTCTACTTGAATATGTTACCTTCTCTGACCATCACCATCAACCTTTTCTCTAAAATAACAATTTCCATAGTCACAACACCCTTATTCTTTTGGTCTGCAGCAAAGAAGGAACTCTCTCCAGGCCCTTAGAGGTTCATCATCCTAAGAGATTTGTGATTCATAATGAGATCCCTAGCGCCTCTCTTGTTGCCCTTAATCAAGATTATGCCTGAGTCACTTTTAGGATTGTCAGTCTATTGCTCATTTTGAGTGGTATTCTTGTTCACCATACATGCCTTTCTCTCAGCAACATTATGGGGGCCACTTTTCTGCAAAAGGGTAAAGAAACGGTGAATATTAAGCAATAATAAATCCCTAAAAAATCAGTGCATATGGAATTTAAAATTTCATAAGCATTCGTCAGTTTTGTGATCCTCCTAGAATTCATAACATTAAACTCATCCAAGACATTCACCATATCCCTCTCTGTTTTGGTTAGGAACTTAAAATAAAACCTATTATGGTCGAGGAATCTCCATATAGTATAAGTGGTTGGCACTGTCTTCCCCATTGGTGACCATGGACGCCCCATCGCACCACTTACTTTCACGAACCTATATTTCTATTTTTTTTAATGGTTAGCATTAGGGTGAATAAGAGTCTTCTGGAAAGGGAACATATGGTCACCAAAAAGTCTTGGTCCATGCCTCAGTGTCATAGAAAGAAAAGAAGGTACCAACAGTAAGGTTAACCTCTAAGTGCTTAAATATGATTTAGAACTCCCTTATGAAGTCCCAACCATTGGGCGTTATATGTGAGGGAGAAACGTTGATGGTTACGAGGACTTCAGAATCAAAGTGGGTGAAAGGTACGAGCACCCTTAGATCATGAATAACCACGAGTACACGTAAAAGAAGGTGTGGTAGGAATCCGTTGGGGCGACCATGTTAACATAAGACTATACATCAAACTTTAACCTATCTACTAAAAGTTTATTACTCTTTGTTAGAAAGTAAAAATTTAAAGAGAGGGAGTGGAAAAACAATTTTATATCTAAGTCCAACTGGAAAGTCTAAGTGATAAAACAACTAACTTATCTAAAGGATGTAGTGTTATCATTAAAATGGAGCTTCTACCAAAATTACTAGATCAAAAAAACTTCATTATTCCTTTTACTATAAGAGGCCTACAGATTCCAGATGCACTATGTGATTTGAGAGAAAACATCAACTTGATGCCGCTCTAAATGGTGAGAAATTTGATGAAAAAAATCAACCAACATGACATTAACATTGACAGGAAAAACTTATGTGTTCCCTTAAGGGATAATGGAAGATGTGTTAGTCAAGGTTGTGAAATTTACTTTCCAGTTAACTTTGTAGTTTTTGACATAGAGGAAAAAGTAGAGGTTCCTATAATTTTAGGTAGCTTATTCCTACTAAATTTTAGACCAACACTGACTTAGAGACATGTGAGCTCAGGCTAAAAGTTTTAGAGGAGGAAATGATAATTAAGGTTTATGATGGCCTAAAATCGTGTGAAATAAGTTCCACGGGCTATAACATGGATGTGAAGCTAAAAAAAGAGACAAACAAGAGTTACCACTTCCAACAAAGACAAAAGTGAAGGTCAAACAGGTTAAAGGTCTCTATCCACTTAAGCAAGAATAGGATGACAAAATAAATAAAACATAGAAGATCCAATAAAGGATATGCTTATATATAAAATGACATGGCTTAAGAGAACCAAAAAGTAAAAAATAGAGCCTAACCAAATTCTACCATATGCGGTCAAACTTCCTTACCATGTTGCACTAAAGAAAAAGCAAGAAAAGAAATTGCAATAGTAAAAAAGGAGAAGGGTGATGACATGTCCAATTCAAAGTACCCCTAACTTAGGAGGTGTGTCGTACATCTAATGACATTAAACAAGCGCTTGATGAGGGAAAACCATAAAAACTATGTTTTTTTGTTTTGTTTTGTTTTAACTTTTTATCATGATTTTAGATTTAGTTTTAAAATAAAAAAAACTTTCAGAGAGAAATAAGTAATAAGAAGGTTGGGAAAGAGTTTTGAAAATTTTGGTACTTTTAAGAATATAAATTTGTTGTTGGAAAAATTGTGTCGTGCTACCAAGTGTTTTGCGTTATGATCACGAAGCTCAAATGAAATAACATGATACATTATAAAAGTTATATAGCACTTGTATATGAATATTCCCAAAAAAATGTGTCACATTAGGAACTAGTGCGACAAGAGTTTGTGTGTATCCGTGTATATCTCATCATTTTCAAGTTTTTTCAATGCCCTTTATGTCCTAATCTCTCTTATATTTCTTATTACACCCATTTTCTCACTTAACACAGGCCTTTCTACTTCATATATTTTCTTCTAAACCTAAACTCAATGACACTCAAACGGAAAATGAAGGATGAATCCCCTTGAAGAGCAAAGTATCTCATCCACCCACTTACGAGAGATTCAAGATCTTTGAAGCGAGTGCTAGGTGGGAGGAGATGAAGCAAAATAAATTTAACACTGAAAGGATTTTTGATATAGAGGCTCTAGTTACCATCCCGACATACTGAACAATCTTTATGCTAAAAGATGGCAAACTTTTTATAAGAAATTGGGAAAGACTTCCAGCCACACCATTGGGTAAGAGTTATATACGAACGTGCAAAGATATCTTTGATGTTGCAACTATTTATGAAAGGAAAGGTTATTTATTATAGATTATATGATATTAACCTCCTCCTTAGAATCGAACCTCTCGAGGAATGTGCGATACACAGAAATAGAGAACCATTAAACATGCTTCAAGGGGAAGAGTGGGATCACATCTTATCTGAAATTAGAAGGGAGAGAAAATTAGGTACAACAACCTTATAAACACCCCTCCAAAATAATATCCTCCAAACTTAAGCCTTAACCAAAAGTTTAAAAATCCTTTTTCATCTTCAGCATTGAGAGCACTTCCAACTACTCTAGTTTCTATTTACAAAGGGTGTTTGTACTTTAAGATATCAGATGGTATAAACTCCCTAAAAACTCAAGCAAAACCTTTTCAGTCACCTTTTATTATCACATCCCTTTAAGATAAATAAGGAGTGCCTTCTAAAGCATGTGATATTTGGGACAAACCCAAAATACCAATGAATAAGGAATACTTTGAGAGGATGATAATAGGACTACCCAGACATAGAAAAGAACATCAAGAAGAATCCCAACCCATAGAGCAAGATCAAAGATTTATTTCACCAGTCTACCTAAATTATGATTTAGATCTAATAAATTGGGTGTAAGGCTTTTCAGTGATGACTTTCCAAAATCTACCTAGTATGGATCCTACTTTTAGGACAACTACTAATGATTACTGAAGGATGAACTCGATCCCATGCACCTTTGAGTGATTTGGGACGAGGCAAGCGATGTATGCTTTATTTCAAAGGAAGAGGGTTGAAATTTTGGCACTTTCAATACATACTAAAACTGAAGCTTTAACATCAGAACAATGTCAAGACAGATGTTGTGACATCTGTTCCTGATACAGAATAATAACATCAAACTGTAACTTATGCAGAAAGATAAATTGCAGAATGATAAAGAACATAGTTAATAATTAACCCAATTCGGTGCAACATCACCTACTCTAGAGGCTACCAATCAAGGAAGAAAATCCACTATAATAATATTAGCTTAAAGCCTAAGAAGTCTCAGTTTATAACTTCTCTCCTAATCATTACCCCGTGAAACTTTTACCTAGAAATCACCATCTAGATATGAGAAATCCCATCTCACTTCCAATCACCTCAGTGATAAATATATCCACAAACCTTGTGACTAGAAACAATGACCAAAACAGAAGAAGACACTTCCAATAAACAATACTTAGTTTTGCTTCAAAGCTTCAACTAAGAACAATACTCGAGTCTATGCATAAAAGCATCAAGAGTGAGAATAATAACTTGATCAACAATCAAGTATCAATTAGTCTACCATACTATATCAAAAGATACATGGGTGACTTACAAAAATACAAGAGACTCTCAAAACCTAAGACTTAAGACTTCCCCTAATTTTACCATTGTAAAAAGTTAAATTGCATTAGGTCTAGGGTTATTTTTAAATACTCCCCAGTAAACCACGAGCTTCATAATCTTCACCCAAATATTCCTTGATCCATAAGCCGAGGGCTGCACCAATTATGCAGAGAAATCTCCTTAAATCTTGGAACAAATCTTCAAGTATCCTAAATTGTCTCAACATCCAATTTTAGAAACTTTAATATGTTGGAGATTTGATTCACTAGTTACAGATTAAATCCTCTTGACCTACACAAATCATTGAGATATATCCAAAATATATATCACAAAATCAAATCAAGTCTGTCAAGATTCAAAACAGTATGTACTGATGTTCTAGTTCAGCATGTCACGACATTTGTCAGAACATCTGTTTTTCAATGTAAGCTCATATTTTGTTGTATAAGTTTGATCAAGATGTTATAACATCTAGCTTAAAATCTTTTAAGAACTATGTTTTAGCGAAATTACATCAAATCCTAAAACTGTGGATCTAATAGGGTTATAAAAGCTACGAGTGAAACTCAACAAAGAGATGAGTTTGATCAAGGTGTGTGTGTGTGTGTGTGTGTGTGTGTGTGTGTGTGTGTGTGTGTGTGTGTGTGTGTGAGAGAGAGAGAGAGAGAGAGAGAGAGAGATAGAGAGAGCTTTAATATGTTTCCACTGTACCACTCTCTAGGCTAGATGTGATTTCAGCATTCACTCTGAATTTTTATGCAGTAATTTAATCTCTAGTTTATGCTTTATTCCGTCTTTCTTTATTATTGATGAAATTTCTTATTGAATTAATGATAATTCTTATTGAATTAATGAAATTGATGATTAAATTAATGAAATTGCTTATTCAATTTTGAGATTGTGATTTAATATTGAATTGATGAAATTTATTGAGTTTCAAGATTTAACATTTATAAAGTTTTTCTTCTTTTATACATTGCTAATGATAAAGAAGAGTTTTATTGTGAAGCAGGTTAGATGACATATGTGAATGCTTAAGATCAATGAAAATTCAAAAATATCAAGAGAAGGATAATAACTAAAGATTGAGATTCAGCTATAATTCATCTCGAATTTTGTATACCGAAACGAGTAGGGTGTGAGCTATATATTCACTAATTACTTTTTGTTCCATGTGAGAGTATCCATGCAATTGTCAAATTATACACAAAGGCAACCATTTATTGGGAGTACCTATAGCCCTTTAGTACTACCCCATTGTATTATGATTATATATCCCTTTCTAGTCTCTTTGATCCTTATCCCCTTCTTTTTTATAAATCAGATGATATACTTTAAAACTAAAAGTAGTTGCAATTAATATTATCTCATTTAAGTTAGGTAGCCATGAAAAAAGTTATAATCAAAGTAAACTTTTAAGTTTGGGATTTCTCATGAAATATAAATGTTTTAACTAGGGGTGGCAAAGCAAGTCTGGCCCACCGTGCATGCCTTTTTTGCCTGCAATCTTTGGTGGGGCAGATAAATATTTTAGGTCTGCATCCTCTATTATAGTCGTCCACCCCGCCCCATATTTTTTGCAGGTACAAACATTAATGAGATGGACATGGATTTTTGCTACATTCATCCTTTAGGAGTGTAGTTCCCATCGAGCCAAGATTTTTGAAACGCCCAATCTACTATGGTTATCTTACCTTATTTTTTCCACCCCTAGTTTTAAATTGGGTTGTGGTTTTAAGAGTTAAAAGCAAATGCCAAATGAAGAGACTTAGTTCAAACAAAACCACGATTGAAACCACCTTTCTCAAACTGAATCCATTTGGCAAAATCACAATCATGATTTTTCCCAAATAGTTATTGATTTATAAATATCAACAACATGTTTACAATTGAATCACACATATACACGATTTGAGTCATATTTCCCGAAATAGAAAATTTTGAAAAGTAAATGATTCAAATCATGTTTCTTGAAGCCAATTTTTGAGAAAATATTTTTTTTATGATTCGAATCAGAATATTGCATGATCTAAATTTTGCTGAAAAACTTCCTTGATTCAAATCATACATTCTTTTGATTCGAGTCAACTACATTGACTTTGTTAAATAGATTGTTAAGAGAATCACAATGAAGCAATATATCAAGGAATAAGGTAAATATATAAGACACATAATAGCTAAAAAATAGACAACTAAATAGATTAGAGATTAGAAGGATCATACCAATACACATGTTATTTTTATTGTAACTTTTTACACAAGAAATTGTTAGTAGACAAAAAATGCATAATAAAAAGAATAGAACCAACGCTCATTCAAAGCAAGAGCGATCTAGAGTACCCAATTCTCTACGAATCTTGTGGAACAGTTCCATGATAATGGTTTTGTAAAATTGTTCTCGAGGTGATTTTTAATGATCACGTATAAAAAACAACATCACATTTTTCCAAAATAATAAAGCAATATATATGTATCATATGAATGTCATGGATATACCTCTGGCTAACCTCCCAACTACCCAAGCACATGCACCTCGGGAACCTCTACCCTAGGTAACTTTGCCTCAACTTCTTTAACCATAGACCGAGGTTGTGGCTCAGATGGTTTAAATCTATTGGCGCACAACTTACACACACATTCCTTCTTAGCATAGGTGATAACTAAGACTATGTTTTCTTTAGTTCGGGTTCTCAACATGTTGTCCCACTTCATTACTATAAAAAAAAGAACTAATCAATCAATTTGGCAAGAAAATAACATGTTTAAGTTAGGCTTATGTTATTTTCTTTATTCACATATGGTCAATATTAAAGAATGCATTAACAAATATAGGATTTTTGAATGAAATGCTAATCCACGAACTCATCGATCCGCCAATAAGTTGAAAAATTTAATATTTTAGACTCTACCACATAAGATCTGACTCGCCTCTCCCCTCTTTTCGACGAGCTTAAGTCGGGATGGCCTAAACAAGGAGAACATGCCCCTTTTCCATCCTTATTTTGCCGTAATGCGAAAATTGAAAATAATGAGCGTCCCTATTTTGTCTCTCCTCTCTTCACAATCTCTTTCTTGTTTCAAATATGGTAGATCACATCTCTCTTATGTACTCTGCTTATTTCGTTCGCTATGTTCACTAAATCACATGTACCAATTAAAATATAAGTAAATGAAGGGGAACATATAAATAAAAAAATTAACAATCAAACAATTCCAATAAAGATTTTATTTTTCTCTATAATATAAAATTATTCTAAAATGGGGGAATTCATAAATTATATTGAAGGAGGATTTTGAAGGAATTAGATAAAAAAATTTAATTTAATTTACATTGTTATAATACTTTGAAAATTAAAAACACATTAATAATGAATATTTATTTGTAATCCCACTCTTTTACACCTCATTCCTCCAAACTTATAAACAATGTCTTCATATTTTCTTCAAAATCACACTCATCTAAATTTATCAATCAATATGAAATAAAAACACTTTTTCTGCTCGTGTTCAGATCTAAGTGGATATAATTTTTTAGAATAATGAGAGATGAGAAAAGAAATTCCCTTATTATTATTGTTAAGGGGGTGTTGAGAGAAATAACAAGGCAATGCTCTAGGATTGCAATAGATGGATACATCACATATCCATAAAAAATCTTATAATATTGGATATATGACTTACCCATCTTATATCCACAGGAACATCACATTTCATTAAAAACCTTAAAATATTAGGTATATAAGTCACCTTTATTATATATCCAACATTTAACTCATTTGTAATCGATGCAGAACTTACCATTATCTTATTAATTTTTGGTTGGTAAGGAAGTAACATGTGATGCAAAGACGCGAATCTATCTTATGAAATGATTCAATACTAGAATTCACTTCTGCTCTCTACCAATGTTTCTGGACCACAAAAGAGGGGGATGCCACATCTCCACTCAAAAAGGGAATTAACTATCTTATATATTTGCTAACTCATAATCGATATGAACCTCTAATCACTCACACTTGAAACCAACATATATGTGAGAAGATACTTAGTGTATGCTACTCCCTTTGTCCCAAATTAAGTGTCATACTTGATACTTTCACACAAATTAAGAAAGTGTAATAAATTAAAGAGAGAGAATAGTGATTTTACCAAATTATCCTGATTAATTATTCATTTATTTGAATTAGAATTAATGAAAAGTGAGAAAACAATAAATGAAGTGTATTAATTAGAGTGTACAATTGGAAGATAAAATTTAAAATTGCATTGATAAGCTAAAGTGACAAGTATTTTGGGACAAATAATTTTTTTAAATGTGACACTTAATTTGGGACAAAGGGAGTAACAATTTTTAGTTATGGACTAGGCCAAGCCCACTTCACGATCCAAAACGAGACAATATGCCAACTGGTAACACCTAATACGAGTCTGGGACTATACCTCTGGGTGGGACTGTACCTCTAATATAACAATTGTACCTTTAATATAACAACTAAGATCATAGAAACCATTAATGTTTAGATTATTCACTTACTTGTATGAAAGTTTTTTGCCTTTCCTCTTGCCTTGTATTCAATAAGTTTGTTAGAATATGGCTACTTGTTAGTTAAGTTTGTTATTAACCAGCTTCTCTACTTTTACTCGATATAAAGAGCCTTTCCTTTGTATTCAATCATGCAAGATTTACCTTTATTCCATTAATGAGAATGAGTACCTTAACTTGCAAGTTACCATATTAACATGGTATCACATGTAATTTTCGATTCTCTCCTTGTTCTTCTTCTACTATGATAAATACTTATCTCTTCTTCTTCCTCCTCCTCTCCTCTAATGGCTCTTATCAACTTTGGATATTTCTCAACAAACTCTTCAAACCCCTATTACCTCCACCCCAATGAAAACTGAGTCCTCTTTCTTATTTCACCACCCTTAGATAACAATAGTTATCATTCTTGGGATAGATCCATGCACATTGCTTTGATCTCCAAGAGCAAGGAAAAATGCATCGATGGTAATCTACCTAAACATAACCCCACTGATCCTTTGTATGATACATGGATAAGGTGCAACACCATGGTTCTTGCATGGCTTCAACACTCCATCAATGAATCCATTGTAAGATCATTCCTTTGGATTGATTTTGCATCAGGTGTTTGGCAGAATCTCACAACTAGATTATCCCAAAGTGATATCTTTTACATTTCAGATATTCAAGATGAAATCTACAAGCTACGCTAAGGTTATATGGAAGTCTCTGATTACTTCTCCAAGATGAAGGTTCTTTAGGATGAATTGGAAAATTATCGACCAATCCCATATTGTAAGTGTTCGATTCAATGCAGCTGCAATGCTATCACATCTCTTAAGGTTTATAGAGATCAAGATTATGTAACTCAATTCCTAAAATGCCTCAATGAAAAATTCAGTGCAATAAAATCTCTAATCATGCTCATGACTCCTTTACTTGCTATTAACACAGTTTTCTTAATGTTCATTCAATAAGAAAGAGAGTTTTCTCTGCCTATCCTTGATATGCCTTTAACTGACAACCCTGATAATTCTTCCTCATCTGCATCTCTTGTGAGTAATTCTTCTCAAGGCAAGCCAAAATGGAAATGTATGAGTCCCCCTCGAGGCACAAACCATGTCTCTACTCATTATGACCGAACAAATCACACAATTGATACTTGCTTTCTTAAGCCTGGATATACTCCTAGATTCAAGAACAAAGGCAAATCACCTCAACCACATGTTTCTGATGATTCTAAGGCTAACAATGATTCTTTTGCTACATAATCTTCAAATTCCAAGTCTTTTGGTTTCACTAAGGAGTAGTACCATAATCTCAAACCAATCTAACCCAGCAACTAATGTTATCTCCAACACACCCTTTACCTTGACTTCTAAGTCATCTCCTCCTGATGGTAAGCATCATAATCTGTGGATTTTAGACACAGGTGCCACTGATCATATCTACCTCTTCTCTTTTAGACAACTCTACCATTGAAATTCCTACCTATACCTTACCTTTGAGAAAATCAACTAAAACTGTCAAACAACCCTCTTACTTACAAGATTTTCATTGTAAATCATTCATACATCATAATCATATTTCTCATAATCATGTTACATATCCCTTATCATCTGTTTTATTCTATCAACATTGCATGCCTTCTTACCATACTTTTTGTTATTCTATCTCCACTAACATTGAACCTAAGACTTATAAACAAGCCTCTCAATATGATTGTTGGAAACAAGCCATGACAATTGAGTTACTTGCTCTTGATCAAAACCATACTTGGTCTCTTGTTGATCTTCCATGAGGTAAAAGCATTGTTGGCTGCAGATGGGTATACAAAATCAAGCATAAAGCTTATGTCACTATTGAAAGGCATAAAGCAATACTTGTAACCAAAGGCTACACCCAATTAGAGGGAGTTTATTTCTCCGATTCATTTTCTCATGTTGCTAAACTTACCACAATTCGTGTTCTTCTTGCTTTGGCTGCAATCAATAATTGGCATCTTTAACAGTTATATGTCAATAATGCTTTTAAACATGTCAACTTAAATGAAGATGTATACATGGCATTACCTCCTGGTCACCCCGCTTCTCAATCCTCCCATCCTCAAGTTTGGAAGCTCCATAAATCCATATATGGTTTGAAACAAGCAATTCGACAATGGTACTCAAAATTGTCTCAAGATCTTCTCACATTGGGATACATAGTCTAACTTGAGGGGGTGTTAGATTATTCACTTACTTGTTATGCAAGTTTTTTTGTCTTTCCTCTTGCCTTGTATTCAATAGGTTTGTTAGAATGTTGTTTACTTGCTAGTTAAGTTTGTTATTAACCAACTTCTCTACTTGTACTCTACATAAAAAGTTTTTCCTTTGTATTCTATCATACAAGCTTTACCTTGCTTCCATTAATGAGAAGGAGTACCTTAGTTTGAAAGCTACCATATTAACATTAATGCTCATAATGTATTTCATGACTTCGATCTTCTCATTCTATTATATAAAATATATTTATCAAATCTTAAGGTACATTGTCATCTCAATACTTCTCACCTCTTATTCGCTTATTAACTTAAGTGTGATGGTATTTACTAATACCACCATTTATCGTTTCCTATACAACATATCTAAATCCATCTTAATTTTACAATACTTTGATCTTTTTATAGTATTATATATTGAGAATCAAGTGTGAGGAAGAATTCTCACATTGATTAGAAAAGAGAATAATGAACATTTTATAAGTGAGAGAACCCACACATCTATTACCTTAAGGTTTTAGGTGGATATGTGGTGTGTCTGTAAAAAAAAAGGTGTGTCCCAAGTGTAAAATACTCCCTCCTCAGAATTGTTCCTAACAGTGGTATCATGAGTCTTTGGTTTCGAGATAGAGACTGACTTACTTGTATCAAAACCTTAAAATATGTCAAAGATGATACAATAAATGAGAAAACTCATGCACTATCACCTTAAAATTTTAAATGAATATGTGATGTATCTCAAAAAAAAAAAAAAAGTGCCCCAAATATAAAATACTCCCTCCTAATTTTCCTTTAACATTATATAAAATTTATTTATAGATTGTTATCTCAATACTTCTCATATCTTATTCGCTTATTAACTTAAATGTGATTTATTCTTTTTCTAAACCACTTATCTAAATCCATCTTAATTTTGCATTACATATCACTTCTATTGAAGTTCTAAAAAGAATAGTAGTAGCCTCTGAGTGACCTAAGGGACAAAAGTTGGAACCTTATCTCATATCAAAACTCATTATCTGTGAGGAAAAACTATCATGCGGACCCCACTTCAATGGACAACTAGGTCTAATACTTTTATTCGACAAATTTTCTTTAATTCAATTGATAGTTATTTACAAATATCAGATATAAAAATATGAATTTGAGTCTTTATTATTTCATTTATTTATATTTAATAAGTTAATTTTATTAAACTATTTAATCAAAATATAAAAAAAAAACATGTCGAACAAATATAATCTATTTAAAATAATAGTTATTTTAATTAGATCCAACTTTTTTTTATATAAAATTTAAAATTTTAATAAAAAAGTTTTAAACACTATTTCCTCATTCATTATTATTGTTTTTTTTTATTTATTATTTTGGTCGATTTTAAATCAGCACCAATGTTGTCATGAAGTATTGTCTTTTTTAAATGTGAAAATTTTCACTATCCAACAATCGAGATTAAAAGACACAATAAGAATTTTAAATTTTCATAAATGATATCAATATCACAAATTCGCATCAATATAACTAATAATAATATCATTTAATTTAGTCTCAATTCTTAACACGAAATAAGAATAATAATAAAAATAAATTTAACAATATTCATTATATATATATATATATATATATATATATATATATATATATATATATATATATATATATATATATATATATATATATATATATATATATATTAAGAACTTAATAAACATATACTATCTCAGTCACTACTATTATACTATTATATAAGTCAAATTAATTTTATGAACTAATTTTATAAACTTAAATTTGAAAATTAAAAAAAACAGACTCTTAAATATAATACTAACCAATAAACACAAATTTCACTACCAGTATCTATTGAATCATCTATTTAATTTGATTTGGAGTTTAATTTTAATATTAAATAATTTTAATTTTCTTTCAAGAGTAAATTTTATTTAAGAAAAAAAAAGTAGTGATAATATAAAATATTTTTATATTGTCACTCTATGACAGACATGTATCATAATAAATTTTATTTTTAATTTTATAACAGTAAAATCACATGACAAATATATGAACTTTTAATTGATTGTTTATATAAAATTGTTTTAAAAAAATGCAATATCTTAAAAATCCTTATTTAATAAGTTCAATTTTGCAGGCATTTTGTCTTTTCAGCCGGCTACGTCTATCTTATATTTGTATTAACATTACAAATTTTAACAATAAAAACTCTTAAACAATAGAGTAATAAAACGTGGATTACTCGTAATTTCTTAATGTTTGGTTTTTTGATCCAACCAATGTTTTTTTTCTTTGTAATAAAAAAACCAATGTTTTGTTTCGCAGTAGTAGTACAGTGTCTGTGTTGCTAACGAGGACCCCATCTCCGATATTTCATTTCTCTCGAGCGAAGATTTTTCAGTTCATTCACTTTCTGTTCTTTCCATTCTTTCTCTTCTTCCACTCTCCTCATCCCAAACCCATTTTCATCAAAATCCACCCTTTCAAGGTTTTCTATTTTCCCTTCTTTCTCTTTTCACTATTTTAATACACTTTTCTGACTGTTTCCTTTTCTTTTCTCTTTCAATTACAAGGTTTTGGTGACTTTTAGGGTGTAAATTTTGGTTTTTTAGTTTTATCTTTGGAAATTTTCATCTGGGGTTGTAATTTTCGGGTAGTGGGAGTATAGGGTATTGAGGGGTTTTTTGGTAGTGTTTTGGATTATGAGTAGTTTTGATTATATTTAGGTTTTGGTTTTCTAGGTTTGTTGGAGATGGGGTTGTTGGGTTCTGAGAATGGGAAAGTTGTCGAGAATTGGGATGTGTGTAAATCAAAGGAGAGTAAGAAGAAGAGGAAGAAGAAGAATAAAGAGAATGAGAGTGTGATTAAAGAGGAAAAAACTGGGTGTTGGGTTAGGTTGAGATTTTTTGGTAGCTGCATTTCTTCAAGATCCAAAGTTGATACCTCGGTCAGTGGCACCGGCACCAGTACTCATTATGGTAATCACTGTCTCTTTTTGAAGTGTGTTATTGTTCATTGGTTGTTCTTTATGATGTTCTTGGAGGTTTTATCTTTGTAAAATGTGTTACTGATATTTTCATTATGATGTTCTTTATGATGATGTCGTTCACGGTTTTATCTTTGCGATAATGTTATTTTCATTATGATGTTGTTTGATGTTTTTATCTTTGGGACAATGTTATTTTCATTATGATGTTCTTGGAGGTTTTATCTTTGCGACAATGTTATTTTCATTATGACGTTCTTTGAGATTTTATCTTCGCGACAATGTTATTTTCATTATGATGTTCTTTATGATGACGTTCTCGAGATTTTATCTTTGGGACAATGTTATTTTCATTATGATGTTCTTTGAGGTTTTATCTTTGCGACAATGTTATTTTCATTATGATGTTCTTCGAGGTTTTATCTTTGCGACGATGTTATTTTCATTATGATGTTCTTCAAGGTTTTATCTTTGCGACGATGTTATTTTCATTATGACGTTCTTCGAGATTTTATCTTTGCGACGATGTTATTTTCATTATGACGTTCTTCGAGATTTTATCTTTGCGGCGATGTTATTTTCATTATGATGATCTTTATGATGATGTTCCTTGAGATTTTATCTTTGCGACAATGTTATTTTCATTATGATGTTCTTTATGATGTTCTTCGAGGTTTTATCTTTGCGGCAATGTTATTTTCATTATGACGTTCTTCAAGATTTTATCTTTGCGACAATGTTATTTTCATTATGACATTCTTCGAAATTTTATCTTTGCGACAATGTTATTTTCATTATGATGATCTTTATGATGATGTTCCTTGAGATTTTATCTTTGCGACAATGTTATTTTCATTATGATGTTCTTTATGATGTTCTTTGAGGTTTTATCTTTGCGGCAATGTTATTTTCATTATGACGTTCTTCGAGATTTTATCTTTGCGACAATGTTATTTTCATTATGATGTTCTTTATGATGTTCTTCGAGGTTTTATCTTTGCGGCAATGTTATTTTCATTATGACGTTCTTCAAGATTTTATCTTTGCGACAATGTTATTTTCATTATGATGATCTTTATGATGTTCCTTGAGATTTTATCTTTGCGACAATGTTATTTTCATTATGATGTTCTTTATGATGTTCTTCGAGGTTTTATCTTTGCGACAATGTTATTTTCATTATGACGTTCTTCGAAATTTTATCTTTGCGACAATGTTTATTCATTATGATGATCTTTATGATGATGTTCCTCGAGATTGATTTTATCTTTGTGACAATGTTTATTCATTATGATGATCTTTATGATGATGTTCCTTGAGATTTTATCTTTGCGACAATGTTTATTCATTATGATGATCTTTATGATGATGTTCCTCGAGATTTTATCTTTGTGACAATGTTATTTTCGTTATGATGTTCTTTATGATTATGTTCTTCGAGATTTTATCTTTGCGACAATGTTGTTTTCATTATGATGTTCTTTATGAAGATGTTCCTCGAGATATTATCTTTGCGACAATGATATTTTCATTACTTGTCCTAATACTTTTTCCCGGTTGGGTTTTCATTACTTGTCCTGCTACTTTTTCCCGGCCGCGTTTTCATTACTTGTCCTAATACTTTTTCGCGATCGCGTTTTTTTGGTTTTTTGGTTTCTCATTAGCTGAAAGCAAATCAACTACTGATACAAGTAGATGCCAACCAACGGCTCCGGTAATCTCTTCCACAACAACTAGTAATGCAGAAAGCAATTCATCCACTTCTAAACTCGAAGAGGAGCTTAAAATTGCTTCCAGGCTGCGGAAATTCTCTTTCAACGAACTTAAGTCGGCGACAAGAAACTTCCGGCCCGAGAGTTTTCTTGGCGAAGGTGGGTTCGGTTGTGTTTTCAAGGGTTGGATCGAAGAAAACGGAACTGCTGCAGTGAAGCCTGGTACAGGGCTTACCGTCGCTGTGAAAACCCTTAACCATGACGGGCTTCAGGGTCATAAAGAATGGCTGGTTTGTATATTTTTAACATTCCTTTTTTGTATCTTATATAATCGCTGTCGCCAAACTTTATCTTTCTAATCACGATTCTTGTTTGGATCATATGACAGGCTGAGGTAAATTTTCTTGGCGATTTAGTTCATCAGAACCTTGTTAAACTCGTTGGTTACTGTATTGAAGATAATCAAAGGTTGTTAGTGTACGAATTCATGCCTCGAGGAAGTTTGGAAAATCACTTATTTAGGAGTAAGTTACTATTTTATATTTGCAAATTCGGATTAAATCATTGTTCAATTTTCTCATGTAAAAATTAATATTATATCGTATGTAGGATCTCTGCCTCTTCCATGGTCGATTAGGATGAAAATTGCGTTAGGAGCTGCACAGGGTCTTGCTTTTCTTCACGAAGAAGCTGAACGACCAGTAATATATAGGGATTTTAAAACTTCGAATATACTATTAGACGCGGTAAGTATAAAAAATTACGATAAGATTACATTTTTCTTTTATCTTTTTGTCGGTCTAATATTGTTTTGAATCAGGACTACAATGCCAAGCTCTCGGACTTTGGTCTCGCCAAAGATGGTCCCGAAGGTGATAAAACCCATGTGTCTACTCGAGTAATGGGAACCTATGGTTACGCAGCACCAGAATATGTCATGACAGGTAAGATAGCTTTATATGAAAAAAATTCAAATCTCACATGCTTACACTTATGATGAATTGTTGATCTCTTTCGGGTGTGATCTTGATTTTTTTCCTTGTATGCCATATTTATGAGTATTGCCATGTTTGGATAAACGACTTATTTAAGTGTTTATAGCGTAAGCGTTTATCATTTAAGTGCTTATGCATATAATATTTACATATTTACTCTTGTGTGATACTGGCAGGTCATCTTACATCAAAAAGTGACGTATACAGTTTCGGAGTCGTACTACTTGAGATGTTAACCGGAAGAAGATCTATGGACAAACACCGACCCAACGGTGAACATAACCTTGTTGAATGGGCTCGACCGCATCTAGGAGAACGAAGAAGGTTCTACCGGTTAATAGACCCTCGTCTTGAAGGTCATTTTTCTGTAAAAGGAGCTCAGAAAGCTGCACAACTAGCCGCTCATTGCCTAAGCAGAGATCCAAAAGCGAGACCCCTAATGAGCGAAGTCGTGGAAGCTTTAAAGCCTCTCCCGAATCTCAAAGACATGGCAAGCTCGTCATACTATTTCCAAACAATGCAAGCCGATCGGTTTGGAGTGAGTCCAAACTCTAGAAGTGCGCATGTACAAGGAGCATCACTTGCTCGGAATGGACAACAACGAAGGAGCCTTTCGATACCGAATGGTACTCATGTATCTCCTTATCATCATAAGTTTCCCCAACAATCACCTAAACCTAATGTCAAAGCATAGAGCTAGTGAAATTTTTTCCATCTCTTAACGTTTCATCTGGCTGTTTGGAAATATTGAAATATTGTTTTGCCCTTGGAAATGCCATTTCTTGATTTCATTAGGCTTTGCTTGTGTATGATGCTAAACATTTGGCTCTTAACTAATCATAGGCTTTTGTTCATAGAAAGATGAGAAAGGAACTTTATTATTGTATTAATTTATGTAGTTGTATGTCCCTATGAGATCTAGAAAATGATTAGTTGCTTTTTTTATTTACAAGGTTTTTAGTCACATTTAAACTATAAGGTGCTCTATATGCTTTATAGCATAGTATATTCAAATTTTAAAATTCAAACTAATTTGATAATTGTTTTGTACCTTTTAACAAATAAATTAGGCTGTTAAAACTCAAGTGTTCCTTCTGCATGGTTAAATTTGATATTCTCTCCTCATACTAGTCTTTAAAAAAAATTGACCCGTCTTTCTTAATAATCGTGAAATTTATCTTTTTTATTTATAAATCAGATCGGAATAGTATCAATTAAACTCTATTTAAGAATGCGACAATCTTATATAATATTAAGTCCGTTTTTTTTATAAGAGACAAATATTTTTTAAACTTATTGAATAATTAATATATTTCGTGTGTTTATAATACATTGATTATATAAATTTAAAAGATGAGTTCCATTTAATCTCATTACAAACCCTATCATTATTTCTAAAGTCTTTGCTATAAGTTGTTCGCCTCCTTTTCTTTTATTCTGAAACCCTATCACTATTTTTGCAGTCTTCATTGTAAATATTGTTCGCCCCCCTTTTTTATGTGCATAGAAAATTTTGTAAAAATAGCATTTCTTTCAACTTGGAATTGTTTTTTTCTGTTTTGTATCTGTTATCATTTAATTTCTACAAAAATTGAAGTTCTTATTTTTGTTTCTCTTCCATTTTTTTCTTCAAATCTATAAAAGAAAAGATTGTGGATGGAATTTTAGATCTGGAGCTAATAACATGTCAATAATATCTTATCTTCAAGTTATGGTAATTTTATATTTTATTTTATTTTATTTTTCAGAGCTATAAAAATATTATGGAACAAATTTCGTATGAGCATAAAAAATTACTTGAAATTTGTATGCCTTTATATTACGAAGTTAGAGATTTATTCACATTGTATTTTTTTTTTATAGTAATAACTCAAAGAAGGTTGAGAAATGAACATTAATGAAAATTGGTAAATTCTTTTTTTTTATTTGATTTTTTTTCTCAATTTCATTTTAGCTTTTTTCTTTTTTAATGTTTTTCATAAGAATTTAGTATGTGTAATGTTTTTGTTTAATTAAAAAAAACTATCTTTTATTTAGGAATCAAGAGAAATTGTCAGGATTAATATTAATGGGAAGGGATTACAAAGAAACAAAGGAGAGATAGGTTTTGCTCAAAATAAGACATTGATGTTGAGAATTGAAATTCTGGTATCAAATATGTGATGTCAAATGAGATGTCACGACACAAATATCTGATGACAATATAAAATGCAATAATATTAAAAGCAATAAAAACACAAAGGATTGTTCACTCAGTTTGGTGTACAACAACACATACTCTGGGGACTACCAAGTCAGGGATAAGTCCACTAAATAGTACCAGTTCATAGACTCTCAGTAAACAACCAGTTTACGATCTAATCACTTAATCATTATCCGTGCTATACTTCTACCTAAGACACACTTAGGATGAAGCCCTCCTCAAATCCCTTCAATCACTAACAGTGAAAAACCACATAATTATTAAGTTTGAAAAACCTCAATCATTCAATACTTAAAAGCTTATGAATGATCCACAATTCACAACTCAAATTACAACTCGAGTATTGAAACAATACTAGAGTGTATTATAATTAAAAGAGTCAGACTTCTAAAACACACAATATATTTTTCTTCAATTGTTGCCGTCGTATGAATAAGGATGCAAGTCCTTATAAAGGCGCAACAACTTCTTTATGGGCTTGGGCTGAAAAACCAATATTGCAATATATTGAATCCATTAAATATCTATATGAAAGTAGGTCAAGATATAAACCATAAAGATGAGACAGATCGAAAAATATTTCTTCATATTTTTCACAAGTTATAAACTACAAAACCTGAATAAGGCGCGCTTAAAAACAGGAAACAGAAAATCTGAAAACACGTTCAGATCAACAGAAAGATGTTAAGACATCTGCTTTGACATCATTCAAAATCAGTTGAGATGATTTACTTCAGATGTCAAGAAATTAAGCAAAACATTACCAAATCAGTGTTTTACCAAAATTGTTGCCAACAAACACTTACGAACTTTCCCTTTGGCAAATTTTGGTTAAAACAATATTTGAACACATTATCAGAGCAGCGGCAAAAAAAACTCAGTTAGCAGAAACTCAGTTAGCAGTTAGCAGTGAAAGATGTCAGGACATCTTTTGAGACATGAAGCTCCCCCTCAAACTTACCAGTCAGTCAGTCATTTTCTATCCCCCTTTTTAGATATAATATGCCAAATAAACATGCATTCAAGAGAGTAGTAGAAAAAGAAGTACAAACTAGAATATCCAAGTATCAAGCACATACAAGTGCCAAAAATAACATAAGGATCAGAACACAAAAGAACACAAAAAAAGCACCAGCATAGAGTCTAACTGTCTTCAGGACCAATAGACTTGGTAGTTTCAAAAATTCCTTCATTATCAAAATCTCCTCCTTCAGTACCCACACTGTTATCCTTCTGCAGATCCTTGACAAGCTTTTCAAATTTTAGCTTCCTTACTGAGCTAACTCTAATTACCGCATCAAGTTCTTTGCAGGCTTCCATCAACTCAGTAATCATATCATCCTTGCTTGAGGTCTTATTTTCAGAGGATGCAGATGTCAAAACAATGTCTGGGACATGTTTACCTGAAAATAACTTGAAATGAAGGGACATGGCATACTCCCTTTTGCAAATTGCATCAGTGCCACACAGAATTCCAGGGTGTTGATTTAGAATAATTCCATAAATGAGAGATGGAAAGGCAATAGACATCTTGATAGCATAATTTCATGTATGCTTTACAGTCTGTTCAAAAATGTAACCACCACAATCAAACAATTTCTTATTTCTAACAGCATAGATAAATTTTCCTAAACCAACTGTAATGATTGAGGTATGATTGGTAAGGACCCAGTTAGCAGCTCCAATTCTATGCAGGATAGCATATTTCACACTTAACTTACTAACATGGAGCTTATTCTTCATGGGCCAATCACTCACTTGGTTTGCAGCGATGGCTTTGCACACTTGATTATCAATCACTTCTAACTCACAGTAATCATCTTCAGACCTGCCCAAATATCTATTGATGACAGCAGGGGGAAATTCAACACATCTACCTCTAACAAACACCTTCATATATTACTTACTTTTGTGATCATCACAATCTATAAGAATATTAACAACAAATTTCTTAACAAGAGTCTCATAACATTTTGCAAACCTGGTGACAATCTTCATCAAGCCAGCAAAAGAAATCAGCTCTATAATCTCTTTGCATTCCAGTGCATCTGCTCCCAACTCTCTTTCAAGAGCAATCCTTCTTTGGAAGACATATTTCCATTTTCCAGCATTGCCAACAGAATGGAAGGAAATGTTGTCAATAGGAGCATCAGGCACTCTGACAGAAAGCTTCTTTCTTGCAGACTTCTTCACAGGAGAGATATCCTGGACATCATCCTCATCATCATTTGAGGAGCTATCAGGTCTAACTTTTCTTTTGTTGGAGGGAGGAACCACTTTACTCCATGGATTTGGGGGACCATACGTAGTCTTCTTCTTGATACTATTGGCAGGGGGTGTGACATCCACAATCTTCACTTTTCTAGATTTGAGCCTTTTAGCAATTCCAGGCACCACATTGGTAATAAGATCATTGTCAAACAACTCATTAACATTCACCATATTCTCAGCATTTGTATTCTTTGCAATTTTGGATCCAGTCACATCTTCCTTAGCAGAAGAGTCCTTCTCAGCAGATGATGTCTCAACATCTTGTTCAATATCAGCTTCTACTTCTTCTATAATAGATGTAGCAAACTTGCCAAGTTCACATTCAGCAACATCTTTCTTTAAGGTAGATGATTCAGCAGCATGTTGAGGATTAGTACCTTTGTCAGCTTGAGCAGGCATTCGGGAAAGAGGAGTAGTAATCCCAGGCATAACAAAACCCTTATTTAACACCCTATCTACCAGCCTTCCAATACTCCTATCAACATTAACAATGTCTTCTCCTGGCCTATCATCAGTAGTATTAGGAGCATTACCTTTAGAAGTGTCAAACTCGTCTTTGGATTTCTTTGCATGTGATGATCTGGGTTTCTTGACCTTCTTCTCAAGAAGTGGAATAGTTGCCAGAGGAGCAACGACCAAGACTTTATCAAGGGAGAGATCCTCAGAATGGTTGATAGACTTTGACCTAGAAGCCTTGGCTTCATCAGAAGAGCACTTTGAAGGAGATGAAGCATGATGTTACGACATCTTTGAATATTTTTGAACAGTGAGATGGAAAATAACAAGGGTTCTTTTTCTGTAAAGGAGAACGAAGAGGTTGTGAAAATATAATGAGGTATATTTGATTTTTTTGGAAACATAATAAATGATATAATATCACTTTAATGATATTCTCACACGCCCTTAATTGCTACAAACTCTCATATATGCATATCCCTAGTTTTCCTCTTAAGTTCTCAAACTGGTTTGCATCCAAAGTCTTAGTGTAAATGTCATCCAGTTGTAATTCAGTAGCTGCATGTTCTAAGGCAACAATTGTTTCCTCAACAAGCTCTCTTATGAAGTGATGATTGATATCAATGTGTTTGGTCCTGCTGTGTTGAATATGATTTTTTGATATATTTATGGCACTTAGATTGTCACATAATAATGTCATGACATCCTGTTTGACATTATATTTTGTCAACATTTGTTTCATCCAGACTGTTGCACCCCAAAATTTTCCCTCCCATTTCCTCAACATTTTCTCATCACAAGACCCTTGGAGTTCAAGATCCAATTAGGGTTTCCTCTGCTTAAGACTTCTCCTTGCACTGTGGACCCAAATTAGGGTTTGTGTTTGCACAAAAATATTTTGACCTAAAATGCCTAAGATGACTTTCATGCTTCATGTTGGACTCCCAAGTTTATCCATACCAAGTTTCAAGTCTTGATTCCAAATTTTGCCCAGTCAATTGGACAGTTGACCTAGAAATCAGCTGTATTGGGGGAAAAGTCAACTGTGGCCAATTGACAGTCAAATCTCATGAAAATTGACCCACATCAACATTATGAACTCACATGGACCATTTGATCAAGTTTGGATCACAATTCCACAAGAAATTTGATCAGATCACCAAAAGGGCAAAATGGTCATTTTTAGGGTTTTGACTGCACAAAGGCAATTTTTGACTGTTTGACCTAGCCAATGACAAACAAAACTCACAAATGGACTCAAGGACCCCATGGAATTGTCTTGACATACTCAACAAGTTCAAAAGATCCCAAATACACAAGATTGACAATTGAATTTCCCAGTCAATTGATCAATTTTGACTGTATACTGAAAAGTCAAACTTTGACTTTTTGGTCAAAATCAAGTGTCAAGATTCATTTTTCATCAAAACATGCCAAATCATGAAACTTGTTCATCAAGAAATCAAGAAATGCAAATTAGGGTTTGAAATGAAGATTTTTCATAACTTAGAATTTTTCTAAGTTATGAAAAACCCTAATTGTTTCCTAACTTTGTCGCACTTTCTCACCAAGATTCATTTGGATTCAAGAAAAAGTCAAAACATGAAAGTTGTAGCCTATTGCAAAATATACAACTTTGATTCACAAAGTTTTCCCAAAAGAAGCTTGTAGCTCAAGTTACAATTTTTGGAACAAGGGTACCAAACCATTCTTAACTTAGAGAAAATTTGATCTATTTTAGGCAAGGTTTTTACCTAACTTCAAGACCATTTTTCATATACTTCCACTTGGAATTTCAATTTGCATTTCAAAGATGGATTGTAGTACACATTCCAAGCTTTCCAAAATGTCCAAGAACTCATCAAACAACCTCATGGTTAGGGAGAATCGAATTTGGCAAGTTGGGAAAAACTCACTTTGTTCATGACCAAGTTACATGTCCATAACCTTGCATTTTTGAACTCAGCATGCCTTAAGCTAGATTACAGGTTTTTATCTCATCTACACTCCATAATTTAATGCCAATCCTTTGTGCCAAGGTGTTGTTCTATGAGTTTGGACATTGTATGCAAGATTAATCCATTTTTAGATAAAGCATAATATCCATTTTAGAAAAGTTTCACTTTATGTCAATTAACAATCCAAGCAAGTACAATTCAAATCTCCTTGGCACAAGTTTATGGGCTAATTGCACTGATCAAGGCCAAGGTTTGCAGCACATTAGATGGGCCTCTACCTGTCTAAAAACTCAAGTGGCCATCTCTTGCTTAAGTGTGAAGAAAACTAGCATAACATAACACAACTTTCATCTCAGTTAAGACAAGCTTAAGAAAAGACTTTGTACACTTTCTAAACATCCATTCTGAGCTAGAACACGAGTGAACCATCTCCAACACCTTCCCATTCACAGAATCACCATTGAACTGCCCAAAACAGGGCATCCCTACAGTTTGAGTTCCATAGCTCAAACCTTCCATGCACTCTTGCTAAAAACACTTCAAACACATCCCACAACATCCCTTGAAGCTATTCCAAACCTCAAACATGACCTGTAACACTCCCAGGAAACATCACCATTTTCATTTTCTTGTTTTGCAGTTGAAGTTCCATAGCACGATTCAAAAGGTTTCAAGACAAAGTAAAGCTTGGAATAGCATCCCTGGACATCAAGGAAGCTGTACCAATCATCACCTTGCATTGAAGACACCTCCATCACCAGATACAACTTCAACTGAACAGGTAAGTTCATGAACTCGTATCTCTCTATCCAGGCATTGTTAGCTTTAGGTTTGTGAAGAAAACATGTCACATTCATAGCCCTGAACATGCCCATGTAATTAGATTTCATTTATATTATGTATGCTTAGAGAATTTTAAGTCTGAACATTGAATAAAAACTAGGTCAGGAATTGGGGGAGAAGAAATTCTCTCTCATTTCTGAGAGTTAGGATGAGTTCTTTATATGTCTGGATTCGTGGTTCAATGCTTGACATTTTTCATGTTGAAAGTTTGTGCTAAAAGTCCAGGAATCAGGAGTTGTGGTTGAGGCATCATAGGCGCACGTTTTTTTCAAATGGTTGTCTGAAGGTTGAAGACAACCTTTCTTGGGCTGGGCCTGAGATCTCTTTTCTTTTTGCACCACATTTTCACACACACACCCCCTTGGCCCATTATGTTTATTTTCATGATTTTTTGACTTTTCTTTTTTTTATTCTGACTTATTTATTTTTCCTCATAATATTAAAAACATAAAAAACATTTTTTACACCATTTTTGAATTTATTAGGCATTTATTTGTTTAAAATAGATATTTGTACATAAATAAATACTTATATACTATTATTTAAAAATACTAAAATTAATGCAAACACATTCTATTTTTCATTTTTATTTTATTTTATCTTCTGAAAATATTTTATATAAAATATACTTTTTTTTATAAATATTAAATATTATTATTTTGCACATATTTAATATATTTGATAAATAATACAAATACATACATATTTATTAGCATATTTAGTAAAAAATACAAAAATACATACATTTTTATTTTTATTAATATTAAATATTAAAAATACCCTTTTTATAAATATACTTCACTTTTATTTTATTTTTGTATATAATAAATAAATTTTGTACATATTAAATAATTAATACATTTACTTAATAAAATTAGGGTTTTGCCCTAAACATAAAAACTCCAAAAAATAATACTTTTTATTTTGTTTATTTGACACTTAAAAAATACCTTTTTCATACATATAAAAAGCCTTTTTGCATCTTGCATATTTATTTTATTTCTATTTAATTTGTGCAATTAAATATCTTGTAAATAATTCAATTGATGTAATAGTCTAGGTTTAAATTCCTTGTCAAAATACCCCCCATTTGAACATTTGTACCCCCCTTCCCATATATTGTGTTGTAATAGTTTAGGACTTTATTTTTCGCACTTTAATGCTTTCTAATTATATCATGTTAGAATTAGGGTTTGTATGCGAATCAAAAACAACAAAAATAGTTTGACCTAATTTCAAGATAAACAAGCATGAAAATGGACAACACTAATCACACTTGCACCCCTAGGGTATTCCACTTGTTGCCTTCAATAAATGGGCCATATTGCATGTTAGGTCTCTTTGGGCAAAAACAAACAATCAAATGATCATAGTCCCACGATGACGCTTTCAAAAGTTGCCTAAAAAATGATCAAGTCCCTTTCAAGGAAAAATTGCCCAAAGATACTTGACACCATTACAATTATGGTCTAAACGATGACCTGCGCCCGTCCCTTTCACATCCTAACACAAGATTGTCCACCAAATGCAATGGTGGAACAAAATTGTTAAAAGGGTTAAAAACATAGCAAAGATCTTTGAGAAATTTAGGAGTAGACAAACTCTTATTTACTTGCCAACTTGCAAAACAAAAACACTTGCCTATTTTCTAAACCACACATCACTACACTTTCAAAAACAACTTTCAAAAACAAATGAAAACCTTTTCAAAAGACATACACCTTTGTATACATCCCAACATGGATCATTACAAAGGTTGCCACCACATTGGCTTCTTTTCAAAACATTTTCAAACCCACACACACAAAGCACCATTTCAAACAATTGAAAATTAAGGCAAGTTGATCTAAGCAAGTAACTAAGAGCCCATGGATAACCATGGATAGAAAGGGTGCTAATACCTCCCCTTTCTATAATCTACTCCCCGAACCCAAGAAAACATCTCAAAGGTTTTTGCTGTGCTTTTTAACCTTTCCTTAGGATAAAATAAAAAGTCGGTGGCGACTCTTGCTCAACCGAAACATTTGCGAAAACAAACGCAAAACCATAGTCAGTTCTCCCACCGTATCACAGAACTGGCGACTCTGCTGGAGAATGTTTTAAAGTGGAGTAACCTTAGGGCTTAGATCACCCTCTTGCATGACTAATTGTTTGATTTGATTGCTTTATATCTTGGCTCTCTTGTTTGGGTTTGCAATCCTACACCCGGATTTTAGGAAACATTCATAGATAGCAATACATTGTGGAAACTGTGCGGGGTATACCGACACGGTCGAAGCAATAGCTATATTAGTGCGACATATTTGTGAGTACCGGTAACCCTTGAGTTCAATCAAGGAGAGTACGGGGCCGCTGAGTGATGTCACTAAGCACTAATGACCTAGAACCTTACTTGACCATCTTGGCCTTACTTTAGGGGTAGTGAAATGGCCGGCTTTGGTGCAGTCCGAAGTTGGTAGATACTCGATACTACACTCATTGAGGGTTGTTTTCTTGGAATATTTTGGTCGCTAGTTAAGTGGCTAAACCAAAACAATGAACAATGAAAACAATCCAGTGATATTGAGCTCCTTAGAACCCGGTTACTATTTATAGGACAGGTTTTTAAGCCAACTACACTCAAGAGGGTACTTACCTATGAAACCCCATGCAAGCCTGAAACTAGGGTTTGGTGTGATTTGCTTGTGCATACATCATAAACATCATAAAGCATCATATGCATTCACTAACCACTTCAAGGGTTTAGATCTTCATCTTTGTTCTTGTTTTGTAGGTCATGGAAATTCCTCGCAGAAAAACCATTCAAGTCAACCTTGTGAGAGTCTCTCCTCAACTCAAGGAGCTCACCTCAAGAATTCCAGAAAGCTCATCCTTCAGTGAAAGACATGGTAGACTGCTCAGCTTAGTCAACACCAACATTGAAGAAGACATGATGAAAGTGCTATTCCAGTTCTTTGACCCTCTTCACCACTGTTTCACTTTCCCTGACTACCAGTTGGTACCCACTTTGGAGGAATTTTCTCAACTCCTGAGAATTCCTATCCTTAATCAACTACCTTTCAACGGTACGGAAAAGGAACCAAAGCCTGAAGATGTTGCTCGAGCATTACATCTACAGCCTTCTGACATCAAGGGGCATTGGGAAACTAGGAGCGGTGTCAAAGGCTTCTTAGCAAAATTCTTGTTTGAGAAGGCACAAGAGTGTTGGAACTCATTGGATCTACAAGCCTTTGAAGAGATTGTGGCACTCCTTATCTATGGGTTGGTCCTATTCCCAAATTCTGACCAATTGGTAGATGTCAATGCCGTCATAATCTTCTTGTCCAAAAATCCAATACCAACATTGCTTGGGGACATTCTTCACTCATTTTACACACGAACAATGAGAAAGAGGGGTGTTCTCATGTGTTGTACTCCTCTCCTTGCAAGGTGGTTTATTTCGCACCTTCCACAATCTGTCTTAAAGAATGACCAAGGCTCAAGGTGGTCCCAACGGTTGATGACTCTTACTCACTCTGATGTACATTGGTGTTCTCGGTCCAGAGAAAATGTCATCATCGTCGATCATTGTGGAGAGTTTCCTAATGTTCCTTTACTTGGAATCAGAGGAGGTATCACCTACAACCCTTGCCTAGCTTTGAGGCAATTTGGATATGCACAAAGAGATGGTCCTCACGACATGTTGATTCCTGACCTAGTTTTTGACTTCGACAACGATGCGCAAGGACTTCGCCAAAGATTCATCAGAGCTTGGGGGAGGCCCAACAAGGTTGATAGCAAGACTCTAGGGCACAAGAACTCCATCCCTCTTGAACCTTACCTCAAGTGGTACGAGCCCGAGCCCAGAGTCTAATGATGCCTTATCCTCATGTTCTCCCTGTGATTAAAGAGCCCGTCAAGGAAGGAGAGGTTCCCTACACCATCCTACATCCTGATATGCCTATATCGTGGGAGGAGATGCAGAAGAGTTGGATCCAACTCAAGGAGGAACAGAACACTTTTGAAGCCAGCTTCTACGCCAGCGAGAAGAAGGTTTTAGAGCTCACCCGCCGACTCCATGAGCAAGAGGCCCTCAACACCTACATTGCGCCAAAGAGGATGCGCAACGTCTTTTTACCTTGAGAAGTTGTTTTTTGTAATATTAGGCCCATGGGGCATTTATGTACTAACAAATTTCTTCTTATTAATATGACGTGCGTTCCTTTTTGTCTGCAACAATTGTGAATTTCTAAAATCCTTGAATGCATTGCATAGCATCTCATGCATCATGTGCATAACAGGTACTCCTTTTTTCTACAGGTTGCTTAATCCTCTTCGCTGTTTATTTTGAACAGTCATCATGAATCCAGACTCATCCAGTGAGCAAGCAATCAAGGCCCTTCAGGCCCAAAGTGCCCAGTTTCAAGAGATGGTCTTAAGCCTGGCTCAAGGTCAGCAAGAGTTGAAGGCTTTGCTCCTGAAGAAGAAGAAGAAGAAGAGGACTGCGTTGTTCAGTACTGGACGCAGGTTTGGGAACACACTCCATAATGAGGCTGATCCAACTACTTCCTCTGCAAAGAAAGATAGTCCCCAAGGGGGAGGAGCTCCTAGTCTTGCAGTCTCTGACAACGAGACGGACTACAATGACGAACAATACCCACCCGCTGCTGACAGATACAAGCAATTAGAGGACCGCTTGAGCGCCATGGAGATTCAGAATGTGCCGGGGCTGGATTTCGGAGATTTGGGCTTATCTTCTGGGGTAGTAATCCCACACAAGTTTAAGGCTCCTGCCTTTTCCAAATACGACGGGGCTTCCTGTCCAAAGCTGCATCTAAGGTCGTACGTAAGGAAGATCCAACCTTACACGGCAGACAAAAATCTCTGGATTCACTTCTTCCAAGATAGCCTTTCGGGGTCACAGCTTGAGTGGTTCTATCAACTAGATGGAACTAGTATCCGACATTGGGAAGATTTGGCGACCGCATTTTATAGACAATATCAATACAATTCTGACCTCGCTCCTACGCGTACCCAACTTCAGGGTATGTCTCTGGGAACGGGCGAAGGGTTCAAAGAATATGCACAAAAATGGAGAGATTTGGCTGGCAGGGTGCAGCCTCCACTGACTGATCGTGAGCTGGTTGATATGTTTCTAGGGACCTTGTCTGGTCCATTTTTCAATCATATGGTTGGCAATTCCTCAGCTGGGTTTACGGATTTGATCCTGACGGGTGAAAGGATAGAAGCTGGCATCAGGTCAGGAAAGATACAAAAAGCTGCCTCCGCAAGTACTGAGAAGAGGCCTTTCAAGAAAGAAGCAAGTGCCGTCTATGGTCCTAGAAGACAAGTCAATCCAGAAAGCCGCCAAGCCGTCAATGCCTTGGTCATTTCAAAACTTGTTGCTGCTCCTCAGCAGTACAATCAACAAAGAGGTGAAAGGCCCAAGAGGCAGTATACTCGGCTGAGTATGACCTTGTCACAAATCTTACCGCAACTGCTATCAACCAACTTGGTGACCATCAAAGAGGCTCCGAAGGTCGTGAATACTGCATCTCCTAAGTATAACCCAAATGCCCGTTGTGCTTATCATTCTGATAGCCCCGGGCATACTACTGATGATTGCTGGGCCCTGAGAAATAAGGTGCAAGACCTTATCGATGCGAAGGAAATTCAGTTTGAGGCGCCTGAGAGGCCAAATGTTGTAACTGCTCCTATGCCCCAGCATAGAGTAAATGCCATTGAGGAAGATTTGTATGCTGTTTCGGTGAATGATGTTGCTACCCCTCTTCTGACTGTTAAGAGGAACTTACTACTAGCCGGTTTATTTCCGGGCTGTAGCAAGGGTTGCCTCCTGTGTGCTGTTATCCCTACCG
Organism: Vicia faba; assembly: GCA_948472305.1. Lineage (NCBI taxonomy): Eukaryota > Viridiplantae > Streptophyta > Magnoliopsida > Fabales > Fabaceae > Vicia > Vicia faba. The sequence goes on from OX451736.1 coordinate 784,160,802, forward strand.
GTTGTCCGCTACTGAAATCAGGCATCCAAAGCCTGATGGATAACAAAGAAATTCTGTTCAAGAAAACTGTTGTTCCGTTTGTTTCCGCTGAAGAAGTATTTGTCGTCACAATTTTCAATCCTACCAAGGCTCCCCCGAGGAAGCCAGTCCAAATTATGTCTGTTGCACCCATTACTATTACTGTTCCGGGGCCTCTCCCCTATGAATCTAACAAGGCTGTCCCATGGCACTATGGGGTAGACGTGTATGTGCTTGGAGTGAAGCAGGAGTTCAACACCGATACCAGTATCAGTAACATCACTGGTCCCGCCAAGATTACTCGCAGTGGCAGGCTCTTCTCGCCTGACATTGCACCACCAGTTATCCGAAAACCCCTTATCATCACACCCGCAAGTGTGCATGTTCCAAATCAAGTTCCTGTGTCTACTACTTCCACCGAGTCCTCTGATGCTCGGGGCAAAGAAGTTGCTACCGATTTGCCTGCCAGGACGGAGGCACCAAAAAAGACTGTTGTTGAAGCCTCCCAACAAGAGATGGAGGAAATCCTTAAAATCATTAAAAAGAGTGACTTCAATGTCGTTGAACAGCTGGGGCATACCCCCTCCAAAATCTCTATGCTATCATTGCTGCTGTGCTCAGAGGCCCATGCAAAGGCCCTGATTTCATTTCTGAAAACGGCCCATGTGCCGCAAGAGACCTCTGCAGATCAATTCACTGACTGTGTGGCTAATTTGACAGCTGACAATGGCTTGGGGTTCTCGGATGCTGACCTTACCGCCAAAGGGAAAAATCACAATGATGCCCTGCACGTCTCTATAAAATGCAGAGGCACTACTCTCGCACACGTGTTGGTGGATACCGGTTCTTCCCTGAATGTTTTGCCCAAGAAGGCATTGGATCGCTTGGATTGTGAGGGCCTGGAATTGAAACCTAGTAACATCATTGTTAGAGCCTTCGACGGTTCTAAGAGGATGGTGCACGGTGAGGTAGACATTCCTATTCGTGTGGGTTCCCAAGTCTTCGACTCGACGTTCTATGTAATGGATATTCGTCCATCTTATTCCTGTTTGTTGGGTCAACCCTGGATTCACAAGGCTGGGGCAGTAACATCCACTCTACACCAAAAGCTCAAATACCCTGTCAAAGGGAAGATTGTTACTGTGCAGGGTGAGGAGGAATACATGGTTAGTCACTTGAATTCATTCCGGTATATCGAGATGGACGGGGAGTTTATTGAAACCCCCTTTCAACATTTTGAAGAGGTACCTCCAATGTTGGCGTCAGCTGAGGCAGTGGTTGAAGAAGACTTTCCGTTGAAGATGGCTTCCCTGAAGGATGCCCGGGCAGTGATCGAGAAAGGCAAATGTGCAAACTGGGGTCAGCTTCCTGACTTCACTCAAAAGACCGACAAGTTTGGGCTGGGCTTCACTGCAGAGGCTCAGAGGGTTGTGCGCAAAGAAAGGATCAGAAAGGCTCCGGTGTTTATCACTAATCCAAGGGTGAATTCTATTGAGGAGGACGTGGAGGGAGAAGAGTTTGACAGTTGGATCTATCCAACCACCAACAACGGGCCCAGCAACTAGACGGCAAAGGATTTTACACCTATTACATTTGTCACGCAGTAATTAACTCTTTTGATTCTCAATTTGTAACAAACAATATGTTGAAACTTTTATTGGCTCGGTGTCCTACCCGGGGCACCGTGGCTCCATTTGTGAGGGCTTTTTGTATGACATTTCCATATATCATTAATCAAAACATGGGACGTTTGTTGCATTTCAAATCTTGTGCTCTTTTTCTTTCTGTGTTATATATTGCAAAATAGCTATATTTACACACACTCACTTATACAGGTTCCAATCCACTCTGGATCTCACTGGTAACAGCTCTGCTACTGCCAGTTATGACTTCGAAAATCCGATCAACTTGGCCGAAGACGAAGGTGAAGATGATTGCGAAGTGCCTGGTGAACTCGCAAGACTGCTACTCCAGGAAGAGAGGGCCATTCAGCCGCATGAAGAGCCGGTGGAAACAGTGAACCTGGGTACTGAGACAGATAGAAAAGAAGTCAAGATCGGGGCCAATCTAGAGCTCAGCGTGAAGCAACGATTGATCCAGATGCTACATGATTACATGGAGATCTTTGCTTGGTCATACGAAGACATGCCTGGTTTGGATGCCGACATTGTAGTTCATCACCTGCCTATCAAGGAAGACTGCCCTCCGATAAAGCAAAAGGTCCGCCGTATGCGGCCAGAGATGTCCGAAAAGATCAAAGCTGAGGTTATGAAGCAATTCGATGTCGGGTTTCTAGCAGTAACTTCTTACCCTCAGTGGGTTGCCAATGTGGTGCCAGTACCGAAGAAGGACGGTAAGGTCAGAATGTGTGTCGACTACAGGGATTTGAACAGGGCAAGCCCCAAGGATGATTTCCCTCTGCCTCACATCGACGTTCTTGTTGACAATACTGCTCAACACAAGGTGTTCTCCTTCATGGATGGCTTTTCAGGGTATAATCAGATCAAGATGGCTCCGGAAGATATGGAAAAGACGACCTTTGTGACTCAGTGGGGGACCTTCTGCTACAAGGTCATGCCATTCGGGTTGAAAAATGCTGGGGCAACCTACCAACGCGCCATGGTTGCTTTATTTCATGATATGATCCATCATGAGATTGAGGTATATGTTGATGACATGATTGCAAGGTCTCAAACCGAGGAGGAACACCTTGACCATCTGCGGAAGCTGTTTGACCGATTGAAGTTATACAAGCTGAGGTTGAATCCCAACAAATGCACCTTTGGGGTGAGGTCTGGAAAATTGCTAGGCTTCATTGTAAGCGATAAAGGTATTCAGGTGGACCCTGCCAAGGTTAAAGCCATACAAGAGATGCCAACTCCCAAGACAGAGAAAGAAGTCAGAGGTTTTCTGGGACGACTGAATTACATTTCCCGTTTCATCTCACATCTAACTGCTACCTGTGAGCCAATCTTCAAATTACTGAAGAAAGATCAAGTAGTACGTTGGAACGATGAATGTCATGCCGCTTTCGAAAAGATAAATGAGTATCTCCAAGAGCCACCCATTCTTATGCCACCAGTGGAAGGGAGACCTCTAATACTATACTTGACAGTACTTGACAACTCGATGGGGTGTGTGCTGGGGCAGCATGACGAGTCTGGCCGAAAAGAGCACGCTATTTATTACCTGAGCAAAAATTTTACCGACTGTGAGTCTCGGTACTCACTGCTCGAGAAAACTCACCGCGCTCTGGTATGGGCTGCTCGCCGGCTGAGACAGTATATGTTGACTCACACTACTCTGTTGATTTCAAAGATGGATCCCATCAAGTACATATTCGAAAAGCCTGCTCTGTCTGGAAGAATAGCAAGATGGCAAATGATCTTGACAGAATATGATATCCAGTACACAACTCAAAAAGCAATCAAGGGAAGTGTATTGGCAGATCATTTGGCACACCAACCTGTGGACGATTACCAATCATTGAACTTTGAATTTCTGGACGAAGATATCATGGTAGTAACTGATTGCGAAGTACCTGGACCGGATGAAGGAGCTGAGGAAGGATCCCGATGGTCTATGCATTTTGACGGAGCCTCCAACGCTTTGGGTAATGGCATCGGAGCTGTGATCATATCCCCCAAAGGTACTCATACTCCACTCACCGCCCGACTGTGTTTCAACTGCACCAACAACATGGCAGAATATGAGGCATGTATCATGGGTCTTCAAGCTGCAATCGACTTAAGGATCAAGTTTCTGAGTGTCTTCGGAGATTCCGCTCTCGTGATTAATCATATCAAAGGCGAGTAGGATACGAAACACCCAAATCTTATTCCTTACAAGGAGTATGTGTTGACTTTGCTTCCCCACTTTGAAGAGATAACTTTTGAACACTTCCCAAGAGAGGAGAATCAGCTAGCGGACGCACTAGCTACGATGTCTTCAATGTTCAAAGTTAAATGGGACAATGAGGCTCCCCGGATCATTATCTGGAAGTTGGACGAACCCGCATACTGCTGCGATCTTGAGGCCGAAGAAGTCATCGAAAAACCCTGGTATCATGAGGTGAAGAGATACTTGGAAGCTCAGGAATACCCTGAAGGTGCATCTGTCAACGACAAGAAGTTCATGAGAAGGTTTGCGGCAAAATTCTTCCTCAGCAACGGCATTCTCTACAAACGGAATCATGATTCAACTCTAATGCGTTGCATGGATAAGGCTGAAGCACAGAAGATCATGATAGAACTACATGAAGGTACATTCGGAACACATTCCAGTGGACATACCATGGCAAAGAAAATCCTTCGGGCAGGATACTTCTGGTCCACAATGGAAGCCGATTGTTACCAACATTCTCGAACTTGTCATAAATGCCAGATCTATGCAGACAAGGTGCATATCCCTCCGGTTCCTCTGAACGTCCTGACGGCACCCTGGCCTTTTGCAATGTGGGGCATCGATATGATCGGCGAGATCCGATCGACGGCATCCAATGGGCATCGCTTCATCTTGGTAGCAATTGATTACTTCACGAAGTGGGTTGAGGCAGCTTCCTACGCCACGGTAACCAAGAGCGTCGTGGCACGTTTCATCCGGCATAACCTGATCTGTTGATACGGCGTCCCGGAAAGGATCATTACGGACAATGGTACCAATCTCAACAACAAGATGATCACTGAGCTCTGCGAGCAATTCAAAATACAGCACCACAACTCTTCTCCCTACCGGCCGAAGATGAATGGGGCTGTAGAGGCAGCTAATAAAAATATCAAAAAGATTGTGCAGAAGATGACAGTGACCTACAAAGATTGGCACGAGATGTTACCGTTTGCTCTTCATGGGTACCATACCTCAGCAAGGACGTCGACCGGGGCAACACCCTTTTCCTTGGTCTATGGCATGGAGGCAGTCTTGCCAATTGAAGTCCAGATACCCTCTCTCCGAATAATGAAGGATGCGGATTTGAGTGAAGATGACTGAATCCAGACTCGACTTGATCAATTAAACCTGATTGATGAAAAGAGACTCACCGCTATCTGTCATGGTCAGACGTATCAAAAACGGATGATCAGGGCATTTAACGAGAAAGTCAGACCACAAGAGTATCAAGTTGGGGACCTGGTAATCAAACGCATCATCCTTCCTCAAAGTGATCCCCGGGGCAAATGGACCCCTACATACGAAGGGCCATTTGTGGTTAAACATGTGTTCTCAGGAGGAGCCATGATTCTAACCACCATGGATGGTGACGACCTTCCTCACCCCGCCAATGCAGACATAGTGAAAAGATACTACGCATGAATAAAAGACCCGCTAGGTTGACATACCTAGGCAAAAATAAGGGCTTCCCGGCGAACCAAAAGGGTTCGGGCAAAAATAAGGGATGAAATGAAAAAATCTGTACACCCGGCAAGTCTAAAACCTGAAAAGACGGCTTGGGCAAAAATGGGTATCCCGGTGGACTGAAAACCCGAAAGGGCGGTCCAGGCAAAAGTTAGGGATAAAGCGTAACACTATGTCTCATTGGGTCACCTTGCATCCAGAATTCGGCATCAACTATCTGGCTCAGACTTCGACATCGATCAATCAGCTTCATCTTCAACTAAGCAGCGAAGTGATGAGACGCTTGAAGACATAAAGGCGATAGCAGAGTTGGAACCCAGTGGGAATATTATGCACATAGCTGTTTTGTTTTCTTTTCAAAATTGTATAAACTTTATGATATTCGGCGGCGTTCTCTTACTAGGACGTCGGCCTCTTGTACAAAAACGCCTTTTTACAGGCAAATTTCAAAATCAATACAGATTCAGTTTTCCAAACAAATTGCCAATTGTTTTCCTTTTTTCTGTTTTGTCTTGCGAAGAACGTCCAATGTTCATTTTTTGATATATGCATTTGACATTAAATTGCTAATTCACAAGTACTTGCATACGAAACAAAAGACTATTTACAGATGACATCAGAAATAGGGGCAATGTAGAGTTGTCCAGGCAGTCTAGTTGCTCTGTCCGCCAAGGTACCAAGGTAGATTCAACTGAAGAATGTGACCAAGTTATCTCAACTCCCCACAGAGTAAGACAAGATAGCAACATTCCCCAGCGGAGTAGGCATTCATCAGCAAGCATCCCCGACAGTCTTGACCTAAGATTGTTCCCCGGCGGAATATCAACACCCCAGTACAATCTGAAAAGTTTCCCCAGCAGGTCTTGAAGCTTATCCCCAGTAGATTCCGGAAGCTTGTCCCCCGTAGAGTACGGACGTCTCCCCCGAGCTTTATTCAAATTTATTCCTCACAAGGGCTTATAACTGGGTTATCCTCAGCTAATTACCACGGAAGATCGTCCTCGGCGAAGTTCTTCCTATCCCCAGCGGAGTTCATCAAAGTTCCCCAACATAACTTATCAACACAATCCCCAGCGGAGTTTATCATTGTCATCCCCAGAGGAGTTTATCATTATTATCCCCAGCGAAGTCCATCATTGAAATCCTCAGTGAAGCTCTCATCAAACTTCAGCAAAGTATCTCTTCCATAGAGTAATTCCCCTCAGAGTAATCTCTCCAACAAGTTTATTCCCCAATGGAGTCATCTTCTCCTACCGGTATATTCTTACAACCATCATCCCCAGCGGAAGCAAAGAGCTATACTCTTCAACGTCAGCCCAGGATTTAATTCCCCGGCCGGTCGTCAAGGATTTATTTTCCTAAGACAAAAATACATTCATAAACACTTCATATTTCATACATCTTGCTTACATACATGATAAAGTGCATACAACACTATCTCATGTTGAACATCATGACATTATGCATTTCATACATCATGACATTGCATACAACTGATGTTTTGCCTTTTCAGGGAAAAAGACAACCCCAAAGACAACTACCTTCAACTGTCACAGTTTCCAGATTCGATTCCTGTATCCAGCCAGCGCATATCTGTTGACAACAATTCCATATTCGATTCCTGTATCCAGCCAGGGCATATCTATCAACTATCACAATTCCAGATTCGATTCCTGTATCCAGCCAGGGCATATCTATTGACAACAATTCCAGATTCGATTCCTGTATCCAGCCAGGGCATATCTGTTGACAACAATTCCAGATTCGATTCCTGTATCCAGCCAGGGCATATCTGTTGACGACTATTTCCAGACTCGATTCCTGTATCTAGCCAGGGCACGTCTGAAGAGTTTGAAGATTCGATTCCTGTATCCAGCCAGGGCATATCTATCAACTATCACAATTCCGGATTCGATTCCTGTATCTAGCCAGGGCATATCTGTTGACAACTATTTCCAGATTCGATTCCTGTATCCAGCCAGGGCACATCTGTGAGCAACCGATTGCAGACTCGATTCCTGTACCTAGCCAGGGCATATCTGCATGAGGATATTGAAGATCAAACACCTGTAACAAGCCAGGAAAACATCTGTCTTTCTCAAAATACACAAGTTCTCGCTAAGGAATCTCTTATGCGATCAACACTTCCAAATGACATCTATAAGCCCATTCCCGACAAGGTTCTGTCACGTCTCCAGATGGCATATATAAGCCCATCTCCCTATCCACCATCTCTCCAAATGGCATCTATAAGCCCATTCCCGACATCACAATGCTGATACTCCAACATGCGAGTGCAAATTTCCGGGCACTCTAGTGTCTAATCTCCTTTTACCCTCGAGTCACGAAAGGCAAACTTGCCAATCTAACTCTTCAGGTTCAAGAAGATTGAACAGGGGCAACTGTTGTACCCCAAAATTTACCCTCCCATTTCCTCAACATTTTCTCATCACAAGACCCTTGGAGTTCAAGATCCAATTAGGGTTTCCTCTGCTTAAGACTTCTCCTTGCACTGTGGACCCAAATTAGGGTTTGTGTTTGCACAAAGATATTTTGACCTAAAATGCCTAAGATGACTTTCATGCTTCATTTTGGACTCCCAAGTTTATCCATACCAAGTTTCAAGTCTTGATTCCAAATTTTGCCCAGTCAATTGGACAGTTGACCTAGAAATCAGCTGTATTGGGGAAAAAGTCAAATGTGGCCAATTGACAGTCAAATCTCATGAAAATTGACCCACATCAACATTATGAACTCACATGGACCATTTGATCAAGTTTGGATCACAATTCCACAAGAAATTTGATCAGATCACCAAAAGGGCAAAATGGTCATTTTTAGGGTTTTGACTGCACAAAGGCAATTTTTGACTGTTTGACCTAGCCAATGGCAAACCAAACTCACAAATGGACTCAAGGACCCCATGGAATTGTCTTGACATACTCAACAAGTTCAAAAGATCCCAAATACACAAGATTGACAGTTAAATTTCCCAGTCAATTGATCAATTTTGACTGTATACTGAAAAGTCAAACTTTGACTTTTTGGTCAAAATCAAGTGTCAAGATTCATTTTTCATCAAAACATGCCAAATCATGAAACTTGTTCATCAAGAAATCAAGAAATGCAAATTAGGGTTTGAAATGAAGATTTTTCATAACTTAGAATTTTTTTAAGTTATGAAAAACCCTAATTTTTTCCTAACTTTGTCCCACTTTCTCACCAAGATTCATTTGGATTCAAGAAAAAGTCAAAACATGAAAGTTGTAGCCTATTGAAAAATCTACAACTTTGATTCACAAAGTTTTCCCAAAAGAAGCTTGTAGCTCAAGTTACAATTTTTGGAACAAGGGTACCAAACCATTCTTAACTTAGAGAAAATTTGATCTATTTTAGGCAAGGCTTTTACCTAACTTCAAGACCATTTTTCATATACTTACACTTGGAATTTCAATTTGCATTTCAAAGATGGATTGTAGTACACATTCCAAGATTTCCAAAATATCCAAGAACTCATCAAACAACCTCATGGTTAGGGAGAATCAAATTTGGCAAGTTGGGAAAAACTCACTTTGTTCATGACCAAGTTACATGTCCATAACCTTGCATTTTTGAACTCAGCATGCCTTAAGCTAGATTACAGGTCTTTTATCTCATCTACACTCCATAATTTAATGCCAATCCTTTGTGCCAAGGTGTTGTTCTATGAGTTTGGACATTGTATGCAAGATTAATCCATTTTTAGATAAAGCATAATATCCATTTTAGAAAAGTTTCACTTTATGTCAATTAACAATCCAAGCAAGTACAGTTCAAATCTCCTTGGCACAAGTTTATGGGCTAATTGCACTGATCTAGGCCAAGGTTTGCAGCATATTAGGGGGGTCTCTACCTGTCTAAAAACTCAAGTGGCCATCTCTTGCTTAAGTGTGAAGAAAACTAGCATAACATAACACAACTTTCATCTCAGTTAAGACAAGCTTAAGAAAAGACTTTGTACACTTTCTAAACATACATTCTGAGCTAGAACACGAGTGAACCATCTCCAACACCTTCCCATTCACAGAATCACCATTGAACTTCCCAAAACAGGGCATCCCTGCAGTTTGAGTTCCATAGCTCAAACCTTCCATGCACTCTTGCTAAAAACACTTCAAACACATCCCACAACATCCCTTGAAGCTATTCCAAACCTCAAACACGACCTGTAACACTCCCAGGCAACATCACCATTTTCATTTTCTTGTTTTGCAGTTGAAGTTCCATAGCACGATTCAAAAGGTTTCAAGACAAAGTAAAGCTTGGAATAGCATCCCTGGACATCAAGGAAGCTGTACCAATCATCACCTTGCATTGAAGACACCTCCATCACCAGATACAACTTCAACTGAACAGGTAAGTTCATGAACTCGTATCTCTCTATCCAGGCATTGTTAGCTTTAGGTTTGTGAAGAAAACATGTCACATTCATAGCCCTGAACATGCCCATGTAATTAGATTTCATTTATATTATGTATGCTTAGAGAATTTTAAGTCTGAACATTGAATAAAAACTAGGTCAGGAATTGGGGGAGAAGAAATTCTCTCTCATTTCTGAGAGTTAGGATGAGTTCTTTATATGTCTGGATTCGTGGTTCAATGCTTGACATTTTTCATGTTGAAAGTTTGTGCTAAAAGTCCAGGAATCAGGAGTTGTGGTTGAGGCATCATAGGCGCACGTTTTTTTCAAATGGTTGTCTGAAGGTTGAAGACAACCTTTCTTGGGCTGGGCCTGAGATCTCTTTTCTTTTTGCACCACATTTTCACACACACACCCCCTTGGCCCATTATGTTTATTTTCATGATTTTTTTACTTTTCTTTTTTTATTCTGACTTATTTATTTTTCCTCATAATATTAAAAACATAAAAAACATTTTTTACACCATTTTTGAATTTATTAGGCATTTATTTGTTTAAAATAGATATTTGTACATAAATAAATACTTATATACTATTATTTAAAAATACTAAAATTAATGCAAACACATTCTATTTTTCATTTTTATTTTATTTTATCTTCTGAAAATATTTTATATAAAATATACTTTTTTTTTATAAATATTAAATATTATTATTTTGCACATATTTAATATATTTGATAAATAATACAAATACATACATATTTATTAGCATATTTAGTAAAAAATACAAAAATACATACATTTTTATTTTTATTAATATTAAATATTAAAAATACCCTTTTTATAAATATACTTCACTTTTATTTTATTTTTGTATATAATAAATAAATTTTGTACATATTAAATAATTAATACATTTACTTAATAAAATTAGGGTTTTGCCCTAAACATAAAAACTCCAAAAAATAATACTTTTTATTTTGTTTATTTGACACTTAAAAAATACCTTTTTCATACATATAAAAAGCCTTTTTGCATCTTGCATATTTATTTTATTTCTATTTAATTTGTGCAATTAAATATCTTGTAAATAATTCAATTGATGTAATAGTCTAGGTTTAAATTCCTTGTCAAAATACCCCCCATTTGAACATTTGTACCCCCCTTCCCATATATTGTGTTGTAATAGTTTAGGACTTTATTTTTCGCACTTTAATGCTTTCTAATTATATCATGTTAGAATTAGGGTTTGTATGCGAATCAAAAACAACAAAAATAGTTTGACCTAATTTCAAGATAAACAAGCATGAAAATGGACAACACTAATCACACTTGCACCCCTAGGGTATTCCACTTGTTGCCTTCAATAAATGGGCCATATTGCATGTTAGGTCTCTTTGGGCAAAAACAAACAATCAAATGATCATAGTCCCACGATGACGCTTTCAAAAGTTGCCTAAAAAATGATCAAGTCCCTTTCAAGGAAAAATTGCCCAAAGATACTTGGCACCATTGCAATTATGGTCTAAACGATGACCCACGCCCGTCCCTTTCACATCCTAACACAAGATTGTCCACCAACTGCAATGGTGGAACAAAATTGTTAAAAGGGTTAAAAACATAGCATAGATCTTTGAGAAATTTAGGAGTAGACAAACTCTTATTTACTTGCCAACTTGCAAAACAAAAACACTTGCCTATTTTCTAAACCACACATCACTACACTTTCAAAAACAACTTTCAAAAACAAATGAAAACCTTTTCAAAAGACATACACCTTTGTATACATCCCAACATGGATCATTACAAAGGTTGCCACCACATTGGCTTCTTTTCAAAACATTTTCAAACCCACACACACAAAGCACCATTTCAAACAATTGAAAATTAAGGCAAGTTGATCTAAGCAAGTAACTAAGAGCCCATGGATAACCATGGATAGAAAGGGTGCTAATACCTTCTCTTTCTATAATCTACTCCCCGAACCCAAGAAAACATCTCAAAGGTTTTTGTTGTGCTTTTTAACCTTTCCTTAGGATAAAATAAAAAGTCGGTGGCGACTCTTGCTCAACCGAAACATTTGCGAAAACAAACGCAAAACCATAGTCAGTTCTCCCACCGTATCACACAGACAAACTGAGAATAACTGCTTCATGCAACAATATACTCAGCCTCAGCAGTGGTCAGAGACACACAATTTTGCTTCTTACTGAACCAAGATATGAGATTATTTCCCAGAAAGAAACATCCTCCTGATGTACTTTTTCTATCATCGGCACTTCCTGCCCAATCAGCATCACAATACCCAATTAAAGAAGAGCTAGATCCATGAGAATATAGCACACCATAGTCACTTGTCTCATTCACATATTTAAGAATTCTCTTCACATGGTTGGCATGACTAACTTTAGGATCAACTTGATATCTAGCACATACCCCTACAACAAAGGCAATGTCAAGTCTACTAGCTGTGACATATAGAAGACTGCCTATCATACTTCTGTAAAGACTTTGATCCACACTTACTCCTTTTTCATCTTTAGACAACTTCAGATGTGTGGAAGCAGGTGTTCTTTTGTGACTGGCATTTTCCATTCCAAATTTCTTTACTATATTCTTTGCATATTTGCTCTGAGATAAGAATATGGAATTTTCCATTTGTTTAACTTCCAGACCAAGAAAGTAGGTTAACTCACCAACAAGGCTCATCTCAAATTCTGACTGCATTTACTTGACAAAATATTGAACCATCTCATTTGAAATCCCACCAAACACAATATCATCAACATAAATATGTACAATCATGATCTTCCCTTCTTCTTCCTTGACAAAAAGAGTTTTGTCTATGCCGCCTTTCCTATATCCATTCTCACCAAGAAATTTTGTCAACCTCTCATACCAAGCTCTTGGAGCCTGCTTTAATCCATACAGAGTTTTCTTTAGTTTGTACACATGGTTATGAAAGCTTGGATAAACAAATCCCTTAGGTTGTTCCATATAAACTTCCTCATTCAGATAACCATTTAAGAATACACTCTTTACATCCATTGGAAACAACTTAAATCTCAGAATGCAAGCAACTCCTAAGAGTAGTCTGATTGATTCAAGTATGGCCACAAGGGAAAAAGTTTCATCAAAATCCACTTCTTTAATTTGAGTGTACCTTTGTGCAACTAATCTTTCCTTATTTCTAGTTACCATCCATTTTCATCGGATTTATTCTTGTACACCCATTTAGTGTCAATCACATTTGTCTCTTCAGGTCTTGGAACCAGATCTCAAACTTCATTTCTTCTAAATTATTCTAGTTCTTCTTGCATAGCATTAATCCAGAACTCATCAGTTAAGGATTCTTTGACATTCTTAGGCTCGACTTTTGAAACAAAGCAAGAGTTTGACATTCCTTCTCTTGATCTAGTAGTAACTCCTTTATTTAGATCTCCTATAATAAGATCATTAGGATGATCTCTCTGAATTCTGATTGAAGGCCCTTTATTGAGTTGACTGGGCTACGGATCTTCTTGAGTTGGATTAAGATCAGTACTTTTGTCATTAGTTTATGTTGGAATGTCTGACAAAGATGTTCCAACATATTCTAAGACGTCTTCTTCATCATTCCATCCTCTATCATCAATAATAATATTTATGGATTCCATCGTAACCTTAGTTATGAAATTAAATACTCTGTAAGCTCTGCTATTTGTAGAGTAACCCAAGAATATTCACTCATCACTCTTGGGATCCATTTTCCTTCTCTGTTCATGATCAGCTAAGATGTAACATTTACTTATAAAAACATGAAAGTATTTGACAGTAGATTTCTTCCCTTCCATATTTCATACAAGGTGACTAAGGTGAATTTTCTTAGAGTGACTCTGTTATAGATATAACACACAGTATTCTTAGCTTCAGTCCAAAAGTGGTAGGATAACTTCTTAGCATGAATCATAGCTCTGGCAGATTCCTGAAGAGTTCTGTTTTTGCGTTCCACAATCCCATTTTAATGAGGATAACTTATCCATGTGTACCTAGAGAATCATCTACAAAAATATAGGCATACTTCTTTCCATCAAGACTTTCAACCTGCATAGGTCCCATCAAGTCCATGTGAAGAAGTTCCAAAACTTTTGATGTGGTGAGATGTTGGATCTTCTGATGTGACATCTTAGTTTGTTTTCCAATCTGGCATTCACCATATACTCTCCCTTCTTCTATCTTGAGCTTAGGAATCCCTCTCACGGCTTCTATAAATATGATTCTCTTCATTCCTTTCAGATGCAAATGTCCCAGTTTTTTATGCCACGATTTAACTTCATTTTCTTTGGCTAAAGCACATGTTGAGGAGAAGTTCAACTCTTGGGGAACCCATAAATAACAATTGTCTTTAGATATGATTCCTTTCATAATAACTTCATTCTTCTCATTGCAAATGAGACATTCTGTCTTGGTGAAGTTTACTTTGAACCCTTGATCACACAGTTAACTTATACTTATTAGGTTAGTTGTTAACCTTTTAATAAGTAACACATTATCAAGTTTTGGGACTCCTGAACATTCCAGCTTTCCAACTCCTTTGATTTCACCTTTGACTCCATCACCAAAAGTCACATAACTGATGGAGTGAGATTTGATATCTACCAACAGATTCTTAACATTTTTCATGTGTCTAGAACAACCACTGTCAAAGTACCAGTCATCTTTGGTTGAGGCTCTGAGAGAGGTGTGAGTTATGAGACTAGCAACAGTAGTCTTGGGAACCCACTGTTTCTTCTTCTTGTTATTTTGAGAGATCTGGTAAGTCTTGGGAGGTGGAGCATTTTTAGGATACCCATACAACTTGAAACAGAAAGGTCTTATGTGACCAAACCTTCCACAGTGGTGACACCTCCAGGGCTCTCTGGTGTGATTAAATTTTTTCTTGCCGTGATGTCTTTTCTTGCCATGATATTGAGACATTTGATTCGACATCTTTGGTTTAGACTTGGCATGAGTGGAATCTGATGAAGGTTCTTCTATATAAGGTTCCTTTTTATCATTAAATCCTAGACCACTCTTGTCTTCTATCACTCTTCCCACTTGAAGAATTTCATCTAATGTGTCAGACCCATTATTCAGCATCTTGAGTGATTTAACCATTATGTCAAGATTTGAATTCAGAGAAGTCACTTCACTTTCTAGACTGGAGATAGTTTTCAGGTGTTCTTTCCTTTCTGCCTTCAGCTGAGTTATGAGAGTTTTCTGTTTCTCCCCTTCTTGGCAAACTTCTGCACTTCTGAGACACGGTTCTTTGTACGAGGCAGATAACTCATCAAAGGTCAGTTCACCATCACTAGACTCTTCATTAGAAACATATTTTCATGTCAATGCTTTAACATACTTGGCAGATTCCTCTTCAAGATCATTCTCAGAGTCCTCTTCAGACCAAGTAATAGATAGATTATTCTTCTGTTTCTTAAGATATGTAGGACATTCAACTCTAATGTGACCAAAACCTTCATATCCATGGCATTGTATTCCCTTCCCTTGAGTAGATTTTTCTTCATCCCTTTTTCTTCCAAACTCATTTAACTTATGGATGTCAGATGAGATGTTCTTGACATTTGATCTTGGGTTCCTACCCATCTTCTTTATCACTTTGTTAAATTGTCTTCCAAGCAGAACTAAAACATTAGATATTCCTTCATATGTATCCAGATCACAATCCTCCTTTTCATCTTCAGTATTGGTAACAAAAGTTATGCTTTTGTTCTTCTTTTCAGATCTTTCATTGATGCTTAATTCAAATGTCTGAAGGGATCCAACAAGTTCATCCACTCTCATCTTGTCAATATCTTGTGCTGCTTCTATGGTAGTCACTTTCATATCAAATCTCTTGGTAAGAGAAGCATCTTTCTCACCAATTTGTCTTCGGGTATTTTTTTCTCCTAGAGCACTGGATGCATTACAATCTCAAGAATATTCATATGGAAGTCATTAATACTTTCATCATCCTTCATTCTTAGATTTTCAAATCTGGTGGTGAGCAACTAAAGTCTTGACATCTTAACTTTGGATGTGCCTTCATGGGTAGATAGAAGAATTCCCCAGGCATCCTTAGCTACTTCACATGTGTTTACTAATCTGAAAATGTTCTTGTCAATTCCATTGAATATAGAATTCAAGGATTTAGAATTTCCAAGTGCAATTTCATCCTCTTCTTTAGACAAGTCTTCTTCTGGCTTTAGCACAGAAGTAGGTTCTCCATCTTTTCCCAATTTAACGGGGTATTTACATCCTTTAAGACAGCTTTCCAAGCTCTGTTGTCCAGAGATTTTAGAAAGGCCACCATGCGTGGTTTCCAATAGTCATAATTGCTTGCATCTAGAATGGATGGTCTGTTCACAAATCCTCCTTCCTTGTCCATATTACCATAAAGCATCTTCCATAGATCTCACCCAGATACAGAGCAGGATGTCTGCTCTGATACCAATTGAAATTTTGGTATCAGATATGTGATGTCGAAGGAGATGTCACGACACAAATATCTGAGGACAATATAAAATACAACAATATTAAAAGCAATAAAAACACAAAGGATTGTTAACCCAGTTCGGTGTATAACAACACCTACTCTGGGGGCTACCAAGCCAGGGACAAGTCCATTAAATAGTATCAATTCATAGACCTTCAGTAAACAACCAGTTTACGATCTAATCACTTAATCACTACCCGTGTTATACTTCTACCTAAGACTAACCTATGTATGAGGCCCTCCTCAAATCCCTTCAATCACTAACAGTGAAAAACAACAGAATTATTAAGTTTGAAAAACCTCAATCATTCAATACTTAAAAGCTTATGAATGATCCACAATTCAAAACTCAAATTACAACTCAAGTATTGAAGCAATACTAGAGTGTACTATAATTAAAAGACTCGGACTTCTAAAACACACAGAGTATATTTTTCTTCAATTGTTGTCGTCGTACGAATAAGGATGCAAGTCCTTATAAAGGCGAAGCAGCTTCTTTATGGGCTTGGGCTAAAAAACCAATATTGCAATATATTGAATCCCTTAAATATCTCCATTAAAGTAGGCCAAGATATAAACTATAAAGATGAGACAGATCGAAAAATATTCCTCCATATTTTTCGCAAGTTATAAACCACAAAACCTGAATAAGACGCGCTTAAAAACAGGAAACAAAAAATCTGAAAACACGTTTAGATCAGCATGCAGATGATAAGACATCTGCTTTGACATCATTCAAAATCAGTTGAGATGATTTATTTCAGATGTCAAGACATTAAGCAAAACATTACCAAAGTAGTGTTTTACCAAAATTGATGCCAACAAACACTTACATGAACTTTCCAGCAAGTACTAAATTAGAGGCTTTGGTATGTTCTCTTTTATGATTTTCTGTTACATTTTTCTATCTCTGACATTTCCTTATGTCTTACTGAATTGAATGGTTGTAGAGAGAAAGAAATAAAATTCATGATTAAAATAGGTGGATATGCAAAGGGATTGCTGTTATTGGAGCACAAAGTTAAAGATGAAGATGAAGATGGAAGAAGAGAGAAAAAAAAGAAAACTGTTGTAACAAACTTTTTAGAGAGAAATTCTATTATTGCATTCTATTAAAAACTAGTTACAAAGTTGTTTAAATACACAACGAAATCAAATTCTATGTAGGCAAAGTTACACGCTGACAAAACAAACCAAACCCCAAAAGCTATACACAACTTCTAGAACAACAATATCAGAAGCTTCTGCTTTTGACTAACAAACTACTTCTGAATATGAATTACTTCGAACACCGTCCCTTAATTCATATTCAACTAACTAAACTCTACAACACTAATTCAATCCCTCAAATGGACAAAGTATTAAGTCTTTACCACTTTTGTCAGAACATCTACAAATTGCTTCTGAGCTATAGTGTACAACTTCTAGCACTCTATTATAGACTTTACTCCTCAAAAAATAGAACTTCGTGTCAACGTGCTTGCTTTTCTCATACAACACTGGGTTCTTGGTAAGGCTTATGGAAAATTTGTTGTGAATCGTCGGCTTCACAGGCTTGCTCACCTTGGTCTTCAGATCCTGCAACAAATTTATCATCCAAATAACTTAACACATAGACAAAGCACATGCAATATGCTCAGCTTCACAAGTTGACAACGGAACCACATGTTGCTTCTTGGAACACCGAGAAATAGGACTTAAAAAAAATCCAGAAGTACTTCTATTGTCAACTCTGTCTCCACACCAATCATAGTTTGAATAGCCTATCAGCTTT
Source organism: Vicia faba (assembly GCA_948472305.1). Classification (NCBI taxonomy): domain Eukaryota; kingdom Viridiplantae; phylum Streptophyta; class Magnoliopsida; order Fabales; family Fabaceae; genus Vicia; species Vicia faba. The sequence goes on from OX451736.1 coordinate 784,178,855, forward strand.
GAGTCAGGTTTAACACCACAAGGGAAAAACACTCCATAGCTCAAAGTCCGATTAATGTGCCTTAGTATCCTAACAATAACTTGGTAATGTCACCACTTTGGTTGTTCATAAACCTACTCACCATTCCAATGGCATAGCAAGTGTGAGATCTGGTGTTACGCAAATACCTCAATGAGCCAACCAACTGTTTAAAAGTTGTAGCATCTACATCATCACCCTCATCATTAGAATCTAACTTATGATTCGTCTTAGCAGGTGTGATTACAGTCTTACATTTTGTTAGCTCAAATCTTTTCAGAAGCTCAAGTTCATACTTCAACTTATACAAAATTATACCCTTCTCAGAGTATAAAATCTCCACCCCTAGAAAATATATCATATTTCCCATATCATTCATCTCAAACTCATTCATTAACACCTTCTTGAACTTCACTATCTCATCAGAACAATTTCATGTTAATAATATGTCATCAATATAGAGATACACCAAAGTCATATTGCTTTCAGAAGTATGCTACACATAAATGTCCTACTTCATCTCACACTTTCTGAACCCTTGCAGTTTGAAAAGTGAATCAATCTTTAGATTCCAAGCTCTATGAGCTTGTTTCAGTCCATACAACGCTTTATGTAACCTATACACCATCCCTTCCTGATTATTTTTCACAAACCCATGAGGTTGTGACATGTATACCTCTTCATGTAATATACCGTTCAGAAATGCAGATTTGCAGCTATAGCAATCACCAATCTAATTGTTTCATGTCTAGCTACAGGCACAAACACTTCAAAGTAATCTAATCTAGGTTTCTGTAGAAATCCTCTTGCTACTAACCTTGCTTTGTGTTTGTCAACTGATTCATTTGACTTCAACTTTATCTTGAAAACCCATTTGACGTTGATGACTTTCTTCTCTTTTGGAAGCTCAGTCAACTCCCAAGTCTTGTTTCTTTCTATAGCCTTAAGTTCTTCTTTCGTGGCCTTCAGCCATACTTTCTTCTTGAGAGCTTCTTTAGTACTCACTGATTCAAAGTCTACTAACATGGTACACTAAATGACTTCCCCTTCAGAGTCTATCTTAGTATCTTACAACATGTCAAACTTTGTGAATCTACTTGGTATTTATCTGATTCCTTGTGGCTTCTGGACTTGTTCAAAATCTTCTTCAAATTCTGGAAGAATATCATCTTCTGGACTTCCTTCAGAAGTTGGACCACCTTTAAAAGCTCCACCTTTAGAGGCATGATCACCACCAGATTCTAGATCATCATCTGAATCTAGATCAGAATCAGATTCACTTTCAGAATCAGAATCATCTTCTGACTCTGACTCATCTTCAGAGTCTCCTTCTGACTCTGACTCATCTTTAGAACCTTCATATTATGAAGTATCTTCAGAAGTTACCTCAGATGTTGACACTACACCATATTTGGATTGGGACTTTCTCTAATCACATGCTTCTGAGTCCTTCACAATGACGTCTCTACCGACTCCAACTTTATTAGTGACAGGATAATAAATCTTGTACGCACCTGTACTGTGGTACCCAATCAAGAACATTTCTTTACTTCTATCATCCAGCTTCTTTCTCTTAGCATCTGAAACATATTTATAACAAATTGAACTAAATACTCTGAAATGACTCACACTTTGCTTACCTCCAGTCCACTTATCAAAAGAAATAGTTTCCTTCAGCTTCTTCGTTGGACACCTGTTGAGTACATAAGCTGAAGTGGCAATAACTTCTCCCCACAAGGTATAAAGCAACTTCTTCTCTTTTAGAATGCTCCTTGTCATATTAAACAAAATTCTATTTCTTCTTTCAGCAATGCCATTGTGTTGAGAAGTGTATGGAGCAGTAACCTCATGCTCAATTTTATTCTCCTCAAAGAACTTATTGAACTCTGTAGAGTTGTACTCACCTTTACCATTAGTTTTGAGAACTTTCAACTTCTGACCACTTTGTTTCTCAACCTTCACCTTGAACTTTTGGAACTCAGTAAACACCACATTCTTAAACTTGATGAGTGCTACATGTATTATTCTTGTGAACTCATCCACAAAAGACACAAAGTACTTATTTCCTACAAGTGAAGGTACTAGAAATGGTTCACATACACCAGAATACATTACTCCCAAAGCATGCTTTGTTCTTGGGGCTACTGCTGACGGAAATGGCAATCTGGATTGCTTGCCTTTCATGCATATATCACGTGACTTCTCAGGCTTCACAATCTTAGGAATTCCATGTACTAGCTTCTTAGAACTCATATGTCCTAAGCTTATGAAGTTCAAATACTCCAATCTCTTATGCCACGACTCACTGTCACCTTTAGAGCCTTCTGCACTAAGATATTTAGTTTCAACTGTCTCCACATTCATCTTGAATGTTCTGTTGCTTCCATGTTCAGATTGCATAATCAACTTCTGATTGTAGTCATACAACTTCAAGAGATTATTCTCCATAATGACCTATACTCATCAGATTAGTCTTCATACCAGGAACATACCAAACATCCTTGATCAGAACAATTTTACCATTCTTCACACTAACTTTGACATTTCGCATACCTTCAGTATTAATGTATTTATCATCAACATATATGATCTTTGTCCTCTTTCTAGAGTCAAAATCTATCAGCCATTGTTTGCTTCCAGTCAAGTGATTTGAGCAACCAGTGTCCATATACCACCAATATATCAAATACCTACCATCAGAATCACAAGCCATCAATATCACATGTTCATCATCAGAATCTCCTTTGGCTATGTTTGATTCTTTTGATTTCCTTTCCTTGTTTGACCAATAGTATTTAGCAAATTGACCAAACCTATTACCACATTAGCATTGAACCTTTCTCTTGTCAAACTTCTCCTTTCTATTCTTATGTTTCTTCTCATCAGAGTTGGAGGCTTCTGACTTCTAAGAGCCACCATGTCTTTTCTTGGCATATGACCAAGCCTCCTTCTCTGGTCTTTCTTGACAAAAGAAACTTTCAGAGCTTGCTCTACCTCTTTTTTAGATGTTCTCTCAGTCAGCCGCAACTCTTGTGCCTCTAGACTAATTTTTAGCTCTTCAATTCTTATGGTGCTCAGATTCTTAAAATATTCAATTTCTACAACAATGTAATCAAAATGAGGAGTAAGAGATATCAATACTTTTTTAATGATTACTTGTCCAGACAGAGTTTCTCCATAAGATTTCATCTCATTTGTGATCAAAGTCACTATAGAGATGTAATCATATACCTTCTCATTGTTCTTCATGTTGAGATTCTCATACTGTTTACATAAAGACTGAAGCTTAATCTTTTTCACCAATGCATCACTGTCATAACACTGTCACTATATCTCACGCAACCTTCGTCGTCTTTGAATCAATGATTTTCTAAAACATGTTCGCATCCACACACTGATGAATGTAGAACAACGCTTTGTGATATTTCTTTCTCGTATCTCTTTGCGCGTTTCTCTGTTCCTTTATCGCATCCGCTGCAACCAGAATGCAACCTTTGGTGACAAGATCAAGAATGTCTTGAGCACTGAACAACACAAGCATTTGAATCATCCACTAATTTCAATTCTTTTCATCAAATACCTGAAGCTTTATATTCAAACGGTTTCTGTCGTTCATCTTCATTCTTGTACACTAAAACTCAAACTCGGATCTCAGATCGCACCATATGCTCGTGTTTCCCGATCCTACAAAATCAAGAAATGCAATTCTGTTACAATTCCGATCGTGAATTCAACACGAATTCAAGAAACAAAATCAATTATACACGCCTCACGTACACTCATGTTTCCTTGTGAATCGAACCAGAGCTCTAGATTCCAATTGTTGGATCACAAGGTTGAAGATGAAGATGGAGATAAAAGAAGAGAGGGAAAGAGAAAGAAAACGGTTGTAACAAACTTTTTAGAGAGAAACTCTATTAATGCATTCTATTAAAACCTAGTGGGACATCTTTGTGTTTACATGGGTACTAATATGGTACGCACGATTTTGTTTTCAAAATATAATAAAATATAAATAAGAAAAACAAAATCGTTTTATAAAAAAAAAGTTTTTAATTTTAATTAAAAAAAAATCATATTCTTAAAAGAAAAACGAAAATTTTTTTATATTAAAAATATATATTTCAAATTTTCATACATTATCTTAAAAAATATTTTATTTTAAAGTAAAAATAATTTTAGAATAAAAATATTTGCAACATAAATAATTTAAAAAAACATATTTTTTCGTGTTGGGATTCATAAATTATTATAAATATTTTTAATTTTATTTTTATTCTGGTCTGAATACTCGTGGGTTCGCATGGATATTGGTGTGTTACATATTTATTTTTAAAATGTAATAAATTTTGCCAAAAAAATTATTATTTTTAAAAGAAATATATATTTTAATTTATATGGATTATAAATATAATATTTCCATAAATATTTGAATGAACATTATATTTTCTTATATGTAATATTATTTTTGTTTTTACATTATAGTACATATAACTGTATATTTTGTATTAGAGTTAAATATGCCAATTAAAATGTTTGGGTATATATATATATATATATATATATATATATATATATATATATATATATATATATATATATATATATATATATATATATATATATATATATATATATATATATATATATATATATATATATATATATATATATATATATATATATATATATATATATATATATATATATATATATATATATATATATATATATATATATATATATATATATATATATATATATATATATATATATATATATATATATATATTGAAATATAAATGTCTTTTTTAAAAAAGACAATAAATATTATTAAAAATTTAAAATAAGACACAAGATATACCAATTCCAAAATTTGATAGTAAAAAAAATCACAAAAAAGTTGTAGAGTCAAATCACGTTAAATATATAATATATGATTAACAATTAAGAAATTTAAATAAAATTTTATATAAATAATATTTTTAGAAGAAAAAAATAAATTACATTAAATACAAAACTTATAATACATAAAAAGAAAAGAATTTTTTTTTTGGAATAATCAACTTTTGAAAAAAAATCGCAATTAGCCATGTTTCAGAGAAAATTACGATAATAATCATGTTTCAGAAAACCCCACAAAGAAGGAGTCAACCCAGTTGGCGTCTGCACTAGGCCATTTTCCCTAGTCACCATCTCACTTGGCGCGTGCTCTCTTATTTAGCCAAGTGAGATCGCGCATGCACTCTAGAAGTGAGAGGAGGCGCCGTCTCACTTGGCTCATAGAGTAAAATGTATTTTTTTTATAAATAAGTCCTCCATTTCTCCGTCATTCTTCACACTTTCTAGCACTGTCTTCTTTTTTTTTCTTCTGTTATTTGCGTCAAGACATCTCCCATGATTTTTACCAGAGATGGTTACGTTATTTTCTTGGCCACCAAACCTCCGATGAAAATGAAATTTTGGCACATTCGCTCCATGGAGCGTCTGAAGAGAGAGTTGATGCGATGGCTAGAGGGAGACATCGAGGATGAGTAATAAATTAGAAGGATTCATCGAAGAAGAACAACCACCTCACTTGTAACAGGAAGACCTAATTTTTGATTGGAGAAAGTCAAAATAGACAAACGTAATGTTGATGATGCATGGGTCAAATGAAATTGTTTTAAAGATTTTAATTTCTTAGACGTCTTATCGTGTTTTTATTTGTTGTTTATGCGAGTTTTATTGTAACAAATGCTCTTAATGAAAAACCATAATGTTTATAATTTAAAAAAGTAAAGATGTTTTACATACAATTTTTAAGTGGTTGAGCTAGTAGCCCGAGTCGGACAATTTTTGCGATTGTGTCCGACCTGACGACATAAACCACACTTTCTTTCTAGCTTGTCCAGTGAGTCCATTTCAGTTGTGATGCACTTATTTTTGGGATGACCCTTTTTATTCCTTCGCATTTGATCGTTGTGTCAGATTATTTCGCCGCCGTATGTAGGCCAATAATCAGGTTTCGCTACTAATGGGAAGTTGTTGTTGTATACGTTGAGCAAGGTTTCATACTTGTAAATTGAAGATAGAAGTTGTAATGCGTCTTGATGAGTATAGACACATGCCACAATGACATGAGAGCAGGGCATACGAAATGCTTGAAACTTGCCACAACGCACCAACGAGAAGGTAGTATAACCATATACTCTTGTCTTTGCAGCCCCTCATTGTGGTCGATTGTCTCTTTGACAATGAAGTTGTGGCTGTGTCGGTCGAACTGTATAAACAGGTGGGTGTTGGCTTTAGCACTTTTTGCCTTAATATACTTCATGCAGTTTTCACTCCATAGTTGTCTCGATTGCAGGACAACATTCCATATTTCACCTCTTTTGGCAAACAACGAAGCCATCCTAAAATATGTTGATTTAACCAATGCAGTTACTGGGAGGTTTCGTATGCCTTTGAATACCCCGTTCATGGATTCAATCAGATTTGTTGTCATGTGACCCCATCGTTTTCCATTGTCATATGACCTAGTCCATTTCTCCACTGTAATATTATCGATCCACCTACCTATGTCCGGATTTGACAATCTGATCTCGTTGCGATAGTGTTTGAACATAGGTTGTGTTAATGCATACCATGCGTTCATAATCGCTTTCCTAAGAGCTTTGTCTTTGATCTCCCTCGTGAAATTTTGAACGATATTGTCTAATGCAATAGACATGCGTAGAAGGAGGGTCATACCAACCGTTTGCAGGATTGTTGTATGCACTCTCAATAGATGCATGTCTATCAGAGATCAAATAGAGATCTGGTTGCGGAGCCACGTGTGTTCGAATATTCTTGAGAGAAAAACTCCAAGCACCACCAGTCTCTCCCTCGACTAGAAGAAAGGAAATTAGGAAAATGTTGTTGTTGCCATCTTGTACAACTGCCATCAGTAGCGTGCCTTTGTATTTAACATACACTACAACCCATGCCACCTCTAATTTTTCAACTAGGATGGCGACACTTTTTAATTTTGTACTTATTCGCCAAGTCAAATGACGCCTTCCTACATGTCCAATCATATTACATGCATGCAGAGATACCTTCCCCAAGGCTGCCACCTAGCCTGCATCTACACTATAAGAGTGACACTTATCATGCATGCATGTACCCACCACCCACCTTATTTATTCACTTCGTGATAAAATTTTGCCTATAAATACAGAGTCTCACATACTTGTTATACATCAACAATCATCCCACTCTCTTCTACAAATTATTTCATTATCTCATTCAATTCCAGCTATGGCTCTTCTCACAATGGGCGATTCTCACAGAGGCACAAGGGACAATATTGTAACGTTTGTAAGTTTTTATAAATTCTCAAGTTTTCTTATATACTTATAAACTTTTTATAATATTATTAATGATTTATACATCTTATGGACTCTTACACTTTTTACAATTTGAATTTAGGATACTAAAAGATTCAGAATTCGGTCACACAACTACGTTGCTTCCGACCCGTTGATCGTGCCATATCTCGAATATGTAGGTTTCGGAAATGTTATAAAGATCTCCAACTGCACGATAGATTAAAAATTCATAACAATGTTGGAAAGGTGAAGACCCGAGACACACATATTTCATCTACCTATAAGTGAATGTACCGTCACACTAGAGGACGTGTACATGTTATTGGGTCTCCCTGTCAACAGTAAGGCGGTTAACGAGTCAGTTCAACGGTCCAATTCTCTGTGCGAGGAATTGTTGGGCAAGGACATGGTTGAAGGTGGTGGCGATAGAGGCCAAGGTATACTACTTACTGAACTCAAAAACTATTATGCGACTCTGGAGTTAAACGAAAATTTCTCCGAGCTAGATAAAGTAATAAAAGTTAGAAATTATATAATGATACTTTTTGAAACCTTTTTATTTCTCGAAAGTACGGGGAATAGTGTAAATTTCATGTATGTAAATTTAGTTAGAAACTTTGAAAAAACTAGAAAGTATAGTTGGGGTTATGCTATTTTAGTCCATCTATACAGTTCCTTGTGTAAAAATATAACCAAGGAAAATGTACTTTTTATGGATGCGCTTTCTTACTTCACCACCTCAATACCAATACCCCCATATGCCTCACACCCAACCACAATTTCAATCACAATACCAATACACCCGCATGCCCCACCCACAATTTCAGTCTTCTCCATATCCCAATATGGGCCCCTCAACATCTAACTTTAGTCCTGATCTGGGATTTTCTGAAGAATATGACCATCAACCACCACATCACCAAAGCACCGAATATTCCCAATACCAAACACCCCAGGATCCATTTCCTTTCTACCCCTCTTACTCAGACGACCAGTGCTATAAGCCAACCATGAAACCCCACCCACCACCAAGACGACCAAACTTTGAGGATATGGGTAACCGGCTGTACCAAAGCGGATCTTCTAGGTATGAAGATTTGATTGATTTCATGGATCCGGAACGCATTGACTTCGCTGGGCCATCGACCCTGCCACAACAGGAAACACGATGAAATCCACCACAGGACAGGCGAGGACGGGGATACGAAATCGCGGGTCGTTACCGGGTTCCGGGGGACCACTAATTTTTTTTGTAATTTTTTTATGTAATCGTTTTGTGTAATCATTGTGTAAATAAAAAGTCGAATTTTTGAGATCGTATATCATTTACATAATGTCCCGCATTTAACATAAAAAACAAAAAAAATTACCCCCCTTTACACTAAGACGCTATCTCACTTGGCTCGGAGCACACTTTTAACACCTAGACGTCAAGTGAGATGTCGCATCCCTTTTAAATTAAGGTGTAAGCGCAAACTGAATTGGCTTCTCTTTTGTGGGGTTTTCTAAAACATGATTATTTGCGTAATTTTCTCTGAAACATAATTATTTGCGATTTTTTTTTCAAAATCTAATATTACAAAAAAAAATTCAAAATAAAACACCGCAAAGAGATTATTTAATATAATAAGTTAAAAATACTTTTTTAAAATTAAATGATAAATAATCATTTTATTTTATGTTTGTCTAAATGTATTAATACTTTACACAAAGATTTAAATTAAATAGGGTTAAGCATTTTTAAAAAATAATAAGACTTTTTTTAATTACAAAATAATTTTTCAAGATAGAAAATGATTTGATAAGTTTGAAATTAAATTGAAAAGACTGCATCTAAAAAAAAGAAAATGACCGTTTGTATTTGAAAAGATATCAACATCGTAAAATATAAAATCTTAATTAATATAGGAAGATTATATCCAATTAATTGAAAATTTATTATTTTTTAAACTAATAAATTATTATTTTTAAATTGTATCTTATTTTAGAAACTAAAAACTAATTTTAAATACTAATTAACATAATTTGTAATCATCATAATAAAATTTTACTTTTTAATAAAAATAAAGTGTTATTATAATAATAAATGAATAAATTTATTTATTCAAAAAATTAAAATTGAAATAGTAAACTGATTTAAAAAATACGTTTATTAAAAGTTATAAACAATAAAATATTTACTCTAATTAATTGTATACGTAATTTAATTTATTTATTTAAAATTGTATAAATAAGATTATAAATTAGAAAATAAAAATAAAAATAAAATAAAAATAGTCCCATGACCTACTTAATAACATTAATAAATGAAAATCAATATCATGAAATTGTAACTTTGCTAATTATATCTTGTTGATCAACGACACCCTCTATTCCTTATTTCTATTTACATCTAATTCAATATTTTGTCTCTGTTGTGTTGGTGGTTTGGTGCAATATTCATCTGAAAATAATTCTTACCAACTAATACTATACTGATTGTGTTATATTTTCGTTGTTTCTACATCATGGTCAGTTTTTTTTCTTTTCCCTGCCATTTGCAATGTCAGATAAAACACTGACGTAGAACCTTGTTAATATTTAACTTCTTTGTTGGATGTGTTTTGTAATAATCAGTTAAAAGCACAGATCTTTCAACTATTTAATATTAGTTTATAGTCAAGTGATTGAACCACTTCAGTAATAAGAATCCATTTGTTAATTTATAAAAAAGTTTGATTCGAAATATACAAATAAGTGCACTTCAGGTCGATTTTGTTGAACTATTTTTCAGTTTGGTTCGATCTTTACGTATGTTATTTTGAAATATTAAATTAGATTTGTTAAAATATTAAATTTAATTTGATTTAATATTTAAATATAATTTAAATTGTGTTAGCTCAAATCCAATTAAGATTATATAATCATAATGTGTATCATTATTTGTACAATTTAATAATACAAATCCTTATTTCTTTTATTATTCTCTCTTTCTCTCCTCACTAAAAGTGCCTCACGCACTAACAAATTGGTATTCAGAGCTTTCGATTATTATTCTTGATCAAGTTTTCAAGAATTTCACGTCATAGATCGTGTTTCTAGGACAAGTGAATCAACCGCTGCGAAGATGGCTAGTGATAAGGGCATTCTGAGTTCTCTTCCAATACTTGACGGTAAAAATTAGATCAGATGGAAAAAACAGATGCAATCCTTGTTTGGCTTCCATGAAACCCTAGAAGTGGTTATCAACGACATTCTTGCGTTGGCTGCAAATGCAACCGACGAACAGAAAAAAGCCCACAACGAAGTCAAGAAGAAAGATTGCAAGGCTGCTTATTGCATTCAAACGACTGTCGGTGCTGCTAATTTCAGCAGAATCTCTCATGCTGAAACGGCGAAGGAGGCATGGGATATTTTGGTGAAGTATTACGAAGGAGGTGAGAAAGTCAAGGTTGTCAAATTACAAACCTTGCGTCAACAATATGAGTTGTTGTCGATGAGAGAAGATGAAAAAGTTGCAGAATGTGTCGAAGGTTTAGAAACTCGTCCATCTCATGAAGGGTTGTGGTGAAACCATTAATGATAAGATGATAATTGAGAAGGTAATAAGAAAGTTGACCTCTTACTTTGATCACGTTATCATAGCTATTCAAGAATCCAACAATCTTGAAACCACTAAAGTGGAAGATTTGGTTGGTTCGTTGGAGGCGCATGAGATGAGGATTGTCGAAAGGAAAGGAGTTCAGGACTCGATGCATGAACTGCAAGCTCAGTCATGGAAAAAGGACGGTGGTTCCAACAAATTCAAAGACAGGTTCGACAAGAGTCATGGCAAGAAGTCTTGGTCGAATCCCCATAAGAATAAGGTCGAAGATAGATCTTCTGGATCCTCGAAAATGGGAGGAGGAAACTATCGAAAGGAAAAAGAAAATAAGAAAGGTATACAGTATTATAACTGTGAAAAGTGGGGACACTTGGCTAAGAATTGTTGGTACATAAAAGACAAGGGATCGACAGACAAGGACGAAGGAGCAAACTTTGCACGCCAAGATTCAGATGATTCTGAAGGTGGTATGGTGGTTATGGCTGCAGTTGTGGATAACCATGTCGAATCCAAGATTTGATTTCTCTACGTAGGCTGCTCGAACCACATGACTTGTCGAAAAGAGTGATTGGAAGATTTTGACGAGTCGAAGAAGAGCAAGATAAAACTTACTGATAATAGTTTGTTGTAAGCAGAAGGTACTAGCAACATAGTCTTTCAAATGAGTAATGGAGGGAAAGCTATGATCAAAGATGTTCTCTATGTACCTGGAATGAAATGCAACTTGCTAAGTGTTGGACAACTAGTCGATAAAGGTTTCTCAGTTGTCATGAAAGATGGAGTTTTGAAATTGTTCGACACCAAGAACAATTTGGTCTTAAAATCTCCATTGTCGAAGAATAGGACATTTAAGACTATGATCAGTTCGACAGAAGTTCAATGTTTGAAAACTGTTGTCGACCACAAGGATAGTTGGTTGTGGCATTTGAGGTTTGGACATTTGGATTTTCGATCACTTAATCAACCGATTACTCAAGATATGGTTACTGGTATTCCAAGCCTTGAGATGCCTGAAAAACTTTGTGAAGTTTGTTTAGTGGGAAAGCAATCCAAAAATTCTTTCGTTTCGACTATGTCAATGAAATCATCCTGCATTCTCGAAGTGGTACATTCAGATGTATGTGGTCCATTCGAAGAACATACAATTGGTGGAAACATATATTTTGTTTAGTTTGTCGATGAGTTTAGTCGAAAGCTGTGGATCTATGTGATCAAACGAAAGAACGAAGTATTCGAAATCTTTAAGAGATTCAAGATACTTGTCAAAAACCAGAGTGAGAAGAAGATCAAAGTTTTGCGAACAGATGGAGGTGGCGAATCCAAGATGTTTGAAGATTTCTGTGCAGAACATGGTGTTGATCATGAGGTAACTGCTCCTTATACACCTTAATATAACGGAATTGCTGAAAGAAGAAACATAACCATATTAGATATGGTGAGATGCATGCTGAAGCAAAATAATTTGCCAAAGTCTTTATGGGGAGAAGTTGTTTCGACTGTAGTTTATATTTTGAATAGGTATCCTACTAAGATATTGAAGAATAAGATTCCTGAAGAAGTGTGGAGTGGAAAACGACCACCAGTAAGTCATTTGAAGGTGTTTGATTCTATGTGTTACAAGCATGTTCCTGATGCAAGGAGAAGGAAACTTGATGACAAGAGTAAACCTATGATTCTGGTACGATGTCATAAAACTGGTGCATACAAACTATTCAATCAAGTTAATGAGAAGATTGTGTTGAGTCGAGATATTGTGATTAATGAAAATTCTGCCTGGGATTGGAATTCTAGCAATTCAATTAACAAGACATTAATGAACTTTGATTTCGACGAAGAAACTGATGAAGTAGAGGTCGAAGGAATTGTTGAGAATCCAGTCGAAGTCTAAGAAGAAGCAGTTGCTGACACTCCCGACACAATCGAAGTCGAAGAGGTTGTGGCTGAAACAAGTCAAAGACCTCAAAGAAATAGAGTTCTTCCAACAAGACTTCATGATTATGAAGTGGTGGGTGATGATGAAATCATACCAGATGGAGAATTAGTTCATTTTGCTTTACTTGCAGGTGCTGAATCAATCAACTATAATGAAGCTTTGAAGATTAACAAGTGGAAGTTAGCTATGGTCGAAGAGTTACATGCAATCGAAAGAAACAATACATGGGAGTTAACCGAATTGCCAGCACATACAAAAGTTATCGAAGTAAAGTGGATGTTCAAGTTGAAACACAATGTAGATGGGTCAATAGCAAGACATAAAGCAAGATTAGTAGCTCGAGGTTTTCTTCAAAGAGCAAGACTCGACTACTCTGAAGTATTTGCTCCAGTAGCAAAATTAGAGATTGTTCGACTAGTGGTAGCATTGGTATGCAACCAAGGCTGGTCGACATTCCATCTAGATGTAAAATCAGCATTTCTTAATGGTCTTTTAGACGAAGAAGTTTATGTCACACAACCTCCTGAATTTGTGATTCAGAAGGAATTAAGTAAAAGTATATAGATTGCACAAAGCGCTCTATGGCCTCAAGAAGGCACCTAGGGCATGGAACAAGAAGATTGACTCATAATTAGTCGAATTGGGATTTGTCAAATACAAATCAGAGTACGGTGTCTATGTTCAGGTTGTAGCATAAGATATAACAACCATCTGCTTGTATGTTGATGACTTGCCAGTAACTAGAAATAGTTTGGAGAACTTGTCGAAGTTCAAAGAGCTGATGATAAAGGAATTTGAAATATCGGATCTAGGAAAATTGTCTTATTTTTTAGGCATGGAATTTCAAATGTCGAAGCAAGGTATGGTGCTACATCAAACAAAGTATGTCAAAGAGATACTCAAGAGATTCAGAATGGATGATTTGAATCCTGCATCCTCGCCTGTCGAACCAAATGTGAAGTTGGAGAAGAATGGAGAGGAAGACAAAGTCGGTGCAACTTTGTTCAAGTAAGTTGTGGGATCTCTGAGCTATGTGTGTAACAGTCGACCTGATATAGGTTTCGCAGTCGGATTAGTAAGCAGATATATGGGTGAACCAAGAGTGTCACATATGAAGACTGCAAGAAGAATCCTGAGATATTTGAAGGGTTTAATAAATTGTGGAATACTATTTTGATGAGATTCTGAAGACAAAGAAGCAATAGGTAATTGTTTTTCAAATGCTGATTGGTGTGGAGATAAGAAAGATCGAAGAAGCACAACTGGATATTTCTTTCAAGTATTTGGTGCCCCAATCACATGGTATTCGAAGAAGAAACTTGTGGTGGCATTGTCATCGTGTGAAGCTGAATATATAGCAGGATCCTATGTTGCATGTCAAGCAATTTGGATCAGATATGTACTTGAAGAAATGACTGTCGAAGTGAAGAAACTTTTAGTATTGCAAATCGATAACAAGTCAGCCATAAATCTGACGAATAATCCAGTTCTGTATGGAAGAAGTAAACATATTGAAACAAGATTTCACTTCTTGAGAGAAAAAGTAAATCAAGATGAACTTAAAGTTAGACATTGCTCAAGTGAAGCACAGTTGGCCGACATTTTCACCAAAGGATTGAAAATCGACAGATTCCTGAATTTGAGAAAGAAATTAAGAATAGTTCAGATTGACTATTTTTGAGGATGTTTGACAACTTGAATTATGAGGGTGTGTTGAAATATTAAATTAGATTTGTTAAAATATTATATTTGATTAGATTTAATATTTAAATATAATCGAAGTTGTGTTAGCCCAAAGTCAATTAGGATTGTATATAAATAGTCATAGTGTGTATCATTATTTATACCATTCAATAATATAAATCTTTATTTCTTTTATTATTCTCTCTTTCTCTCCTCATTAAAATTGTCTCACGCACTAATATGGTAATGCAAAAAAACTAAGGAGAAATTGATTCCTTACATGGAAATTAATTATCTACACTTGTCTATTACTTTACTAATCTCCAAAAAGAATTTATACTTGAATTTAAGGCGGCTTCTTTTTTCTGCAACAAAATGAGATTAAATATTACCAACTCCTAATCTCTTAATCATGACAGGACAAACATGCATTAGGTGTCAAAGAAATCAAACAATGACAAGAACCATCTCAGAACTCAAAGACCAAAAGTCTTCCCAGAATCTCTTGAAATCCAATTCCAGCTCTTATTTGTCCCTGATTTAAAGGAAAATAAAATGACAATCACATCCAACATCATAACCAAAGCATATGATAATAATAAACCATTCACGATACTCAATTATCACCTATTACAAATGAATATTAAAAGAATTTTAGTATATGTTATAATTAAAATTAGACCAAACAGTAAACCAAGGCAAGCCATTTTTTAAATTTGTCAATAAATCTAACCATTTGGCATTTATAAATGACAAAATCAAAGAAGGTGATAAGCCAAATAGTCCAAAATTTGAAACCCAATGACATCCTATAGCTAATAGTAAATGATTTGACCGCACTTACATTCTCATTACTTCTATCAGTTAACTTGAGATATCATAATGTAACGTGATCCACATGGAAGAAGTCCCAGTATGACACCATATTTAGGAGACATTGAACCAAATAATTGTTATGTCAGCTATAGATGATTTACTCATACCATCACCTATTTAAAAGAAACCATGAATATTGTTAGTAAGGACAATCATCATAAGATGAAAAATGGAGAAAATAAATAGTTAGCTTTGCTTTATAAGAATTTGTGTCACAGTTAGAACAAAATCAATTGTTGTAACACCATTGTGCAGTTTTCCAGATAGTTTGAATCCAATAACTTTAGGCAAAACCATGTTCATAGGCTGCAAGGACAATTCTTTCAAATCAATCATTTTAGAACTGAAAAAATAAAATAAAATCAAATAAAGGTTTAGAAAAGATGACTACGGTCTAGCTTAACTATTAGAATATATACATCAATAATAAAAAGGGTAATATTGTAATATAACTGTGCTGAATATATAACTCAGTCTTGTCCTCTATTGTAAGAAGATATACAATTCTGTTAGCATTCAGATCCACTTTCTCTCTCTTCCTTTCTTTCTCTCTCTTCTTCCTTTCAATTGTTTCTACATTTCTAACATGGTATCCAGAGCTTAAGCTCGACCCTTGGCCATGGCTTCCGATGGTGAGTCTGAGAACACAACCGGTGCAACACCGGCGACGGCGCCGCTCAACGTGAAGAACACGTTCAAGACGTTTGCGCAACAAATTACTCTGAAACTCGATGAGAACAACTTTTGTTCGTGGAAACAACAAGTCGATCGCACAAACTTCATCGTCTTCTGGTGAGTCCTATCGTTCCTCAACGCTATCTCACTGAAGCAGATCGTGAGAACGATGCAGAAAATCCAGCGTATGTCTCTTGGGAGCAACAGGACTCGCTCTTGTTCACGTGGCTTCTCACCACTTTGTCTGACTTCGTTCTTCCTCGCGTTGTTCGTTGTGTGCATTCTCATCAGATTTGGGATGAGATTCACAAATACATGTTCGCGCACACAAATGCGAAGTCACGCCAACTTCGTTTGGAGCTCAAATCGATTACGAAAGGGGAGAAAACGGTTACAGAGTATCTTGCTCGTATTCAACGAATTGTGGACGTGCTTGAGTCAATTGACGATCTGATTTTGCATCGTGATCAAATTGAAGATATTCTTGATGGTTTACCAGAGGAGTACAATGCCCTAGCTTCAATCATCCAGTACAGGCCTCATCTTTGTCCTATCATTGAAGCTGAATTTATGCTTCTTTCTCATGAAGCGAAACTAGAGAAGACTAAGAAGAGTGTGGTTGTTGAACCTATTTCTGTCAACGTAGCTCAGGCTACACCTCCTGTGACTGCAGATGCGACACAAACTGCTCAAGATGTTTCAGTTCAAGCTACATATGGTCATGTGACTGGCTATGGTGATTCACGTGGAGGTTTTCGTGGTGGACGTAGAGCCTACAGGGGTAGAGGTGTCCGTTCTGGTGGACGATACAAGGTGCAGTGTCAGATTTGTCATAAGATAGGACATGATGCTAGTGTGTGCTATCACAGACACACAACAATGATGCCTAACATGTGGTCACAAACTCAGGTGTCACACCCTCAGTATCAGAACTGGAATCAGTGGACTCAAAGTGCTCCAACTATGCCTATACCTGCTCAATCACAATGGACTGCTCCTACTCCTAATCAATGGCTTACACCAGCTCTAAGAGGACCACCACCAGGGTTTCCTGTAAAACCAGCACAACAACCACAAGCTTATTTCACTGGTACAGGTACAAATGCGACTGCAGCTGCTGTTGGCCAACTTTCTCAAGTTTGGTATCCCGATTCAGGAGCAACTCACCATGTTACCAACAATGCTGCCTATATGTCTGAAAGCATGACACTCCCTGGTACTGATCAGGTCTTGCTTGGAAATGGGCAAGGACTCCCTATAACTTCTATTGGCTCAACTACCTTTGTCTCACCTCTGCACACACACACACACCACTCTTACACTCAATCACCTATTACTTGTGCCAGCTATCACTAAGAATCTCATGTCTGTCAGCAAGTTTTCCAAAGATAACTGTGTTTATTTTGAGTTCCATGTTGACAGGTGTTTTGTCAAAACACAGGCCAATGAAGTGCTGTTGCAGGGTGTGGTGAATAAAGATGGTCTTTACTCCTTTGATCCTTTCCAACCATTTCCTTCAATAAATCATATCACCAGTGGTTCAATTTCTACTTCAGCATCTACTTACAACTTATGGCACAATAGGCTGGGGCATCCTCACCATGAAGTGCTCAAGTCAACTCTGCAATCTATCAATGTTCCGGTGCCACACAAGTCTCCCTTGGATTTCTGTGTTCCCTGCTTCCTAGGAAAAGTGCATAGGCTGCCTAGTACACTTTCACACACAACTTATAATCAATCTTTTGATTTACTCTTTTTGGATGTATGGGGTCCAGCTCCTATGACTTCAACATGTGGATATAAATACTTGCTGACTTGTGTAGATGCTTTTTCTAAATATACATGGTTCCCTCCCAAGTTAAAGTCTGATGTATTGCACACCATCACACACTTCATCAATGTTGTAGAGGTACAGTTCAGAACTGCTGTAAAATCAGTTCAGACTGATGGTGGAGGAGAGTTACAGTCTCTCACCAAGTTATTTCTCACCAAGGGCATTGCACACAGACTTGCTTTCCCTCACACCCATCATCAAAATGGCACTGTGGAAAGGAAGCACAAGCATGTTGTTGAAACAAGGCTGACTTTGTTGTCTCAAGCAACTCTTCCCTTGCAATTCTGAGATCATGCCTGCCTCACTGCCACTTATCTAATCAACAGAATTCTCACCCCTTTTCTAGCCATGAAACCTCCCTATTTCATGCTGTATGGATGTACCCCTGATTACAGGTTTCTCAAGGTTTTTGGGTGTGCCTGCTACCCTTACCTCAGACCTTATTCTACCAATAAGTTCAATTTTCACTCACAAGAATGCACTTTCCTAGGATATTCTTCCAATCACAAAGGGTACAAGTGCCTGTCTTCCAATGGTAGAATCTACATTTCTAAAGATGTAGTGTTTAATGAAGCTAGGTTTCCCTATGCCAAGAGTGTGACTACTGAAGCTCCTTCTATTTCTTCTATCCCTCTATCCCCACCATTTCCCATCAGTCTCTCTCAAATCTCACAGCCTCCTCACTTCCATCAGGGTCCCAGCAGTCTTCATCCCTCAGTTTCTATCAGCCCCGAGCCAGCTTCTCTTTCTAGTCCCATATCACCTGCTTAGACCAATAACAACACTTCAGTAAGCTCCAGTTCTAACTCTCTAGCACCTATATCTGAGCCCTCTGTCTCTGGCTCTGCATCTGATTTGTCTACTTTTGATGTCCTTCCAGATAATTCTTCTTTGCCACCTTTACACCCTAACAATGTGCATCCTATGACCACTAGGAGGAAGAATGGCATAGTATAACCCAGACAACATCCCACCCTTCTCATTGAACTGGAGCCCACATCTTATAAAGTTGCTCTAAAAGATCCCCATTGGAAAGTTGTTATGACTGATGAATATGAGGCTCTCTTGAAAAACAACACTTGGACTTTAACCAGTTTGCCTCCTCATAGGAAGGCCATAGGGAACAAATGGGTGTTCAAGGTAAAACAAATTCCTGATGGAACCCTTAACAAGTACAAAGCAAGGCTAGTTGCCAAGGGTTTCCACCAGTAACATGGCTTTGATTTTACTGAGACATTCTCACCCGTGGTTTGTAATCTCAAGCCTCAACTCAACTTTAGTTTTGATGAAAGACAAATAAGCACTATGGCAAGAAGGAAAAGAAGTGGAATTAGCTTAAAGCATCATTCACTCAAAGCTTCAAGGATCATGGCAAGCAAACAAGTATATCAATTCTCATTTGAACTAAATTGATTAGAAATGCTCAAAAATGATATACACACTTGCCACAACACTTCACTTAAAGTTTAAAGCAAATTCTAAGTTTTTCACTAATGTAAATCGATTAACACATCATGTAAATCGATTTACACATGTTTTTTTTAAAACTGATTGCCCCTGGCAGCAATCGATTTACATGGAGTGTAAATCGATTGATTACTAAACTGAGTTAATTTTTTAACACTAGTAAATCGATTTACACTTCAAAATTTTTGAAAACAAGAACGTTACAAACTCGTGCAATCGATTTACATCTAATGCTAATCGATTTACACGTTGTAATTTTTGAAAAATCTGAACTTGACTCAAGATATCCTTCACACCTTTTCTCCAATGGTTGCATGGTCATACATTGCATCTTCTCAAGTTTTACAAACAGAAAAGTGGTATCCATTTGGAAAGGTATCTTGATTGCTTTAAATACTAAATCTTTCAAATTATAAAACAAATCTTCTCTCATGCAATAATTCTGAACTTTGTAAAATATTCAAACTTCATATTTCTTATTTTTTAAGAACAAAGATTTTCTGCACTTTCACACATATAAGAACAGAAATCTTTGAGAATTTTCTAACCATTGTGTTACAGTTTGAATTGCTTATAAGAGAAGAAAGAAGAAACTTCATTGAAGTCACTCTATGTGATCAACATCTTTCAAGAAATCATATTTCATAGAATTATACTAAGTGTAACTTATTTCCAGGATTGTTGGAATTAATTAGAATACTTTTGTACCTTGTTGTCCATTGTTGGAAACAAGAGGTATCTTTTGAGAGGATTGTTCTCAAGAGACTTATTGGAAATCCAAGAGGGTGTTCTTGGTATTTGTTAGTGTCTTTAGTTGATAAGACTAGGAAGAGTCTTGTAAAAGTTCTAACAAAATAGTGAAATCTCTTGCGTGTTTGCAAGGGGACTGGACGTACTTCCGGGGTGTGGAAGGAACCAAGATAAATCTCCGTGTCTCTTTACTTTCTTCACTTTACTGTTTTTCATAGCACTAAAACAAAACCAGAAAGTGTAAAATAAATCAAAAATTGACCACCACCTAATTCACCCCCCCTCTTAGGCGCAATCTTAAACTTACAATTGGTATCAGAGCAGGTTATAGGTAACCTGCTCCTAGAGATCCAGAATGGCTTCCGCAAATCAACAACCCGTTTTCAGAGATGGTGGTAGTAACAATAAGCCTCCTCTATTTTGTGGCGAATACTTTGATTTTTGGAAAATACGCATGAGTGCGCATCTAGAATCACAAGGAGAAGAAATATGGGATGTCGTAGAAAATGGTCCATTCATTCCTATAATAGTTATCAACGGTGTCGGCACGGCTAAACCCAAAACTGCATGGGATGATGACGACAAGAAAAAAGTCCTCTATGATAAAAAGGCCGTAAATCTACTTCAAGGTGCACTATGCATGGATGAGTTCTTTCGTGTATCTGCATGTAAATCGGCGAAAGAAATATGGGACACCTTGGTACAAACACATGAAGGAACCGTTGAAGTTAAGAGGTCAAGGCTGAATACTTTAAGTCAAGAATACGAGTTATTCCGAATGCAGCCCGGAGAAACCATTCTCGACCTACAAAAGAGATTCATCCACTTAACAAATTACTTAAGTGCTCTTGGTAAAACCTTGACAAATGATGAACTCAACTTGAAAGTCCTTAGATCATTGACTAGGGAATGGCAACCAAAGGTGACGGCAATCTCGGAAAAGAAGAGTATCTCCGCAATGACTTCCGCTACATTATTTGGCAAACTTCAAGAATACGAAATGGAACTCGGTAGACTTGAAAAACATGAGAATCTAGAAAAGAAATCCAAAAACATTGCTTTAAAAATTGATTCAAAGGAAGTAGTAAAAGAAGACAATCCAGAAGAAGATGAAAATTTCATGCTTCTTGTTAAAAGACTTGGGAAGTTTTTTGGCAGAAATGACAAGGGCGGATCTCATGCAAATAAGAGAAAGAACTTCAAGAAAAGAGAAGCCTCCACATCAACACAAGATGTCTCATGTTATGAATGTGGAAAGTAAGGACATAGCAAGCCAAACTGTCCAAATCTCCCAAAGAAAAACGGATTCAAAGGAAAGGACTCAAAACACAAGAAAGCCTACATAGCATGGGAAGATAATGATATGAGTAGTACATCGGAATCGGAAAGCGACGAATATGCAAATTTAGCCTTAATGGCATCGCATCACTCCGACAACGAAGAAGAGGTTAGTAATGAATTTAATCTTTTTGATGATGATGTTCAAGGTGCCATTGATGAACTCTTGAAAGAATACAAAAGTTTATACAAAAAGGTGTAAAGCCAAGAAAAAGAACTTTTAATTTGTCACGAAAAAATTGACACCATGACTAAAGATTTTGATCTTAAAAAACAGAATTTTATAAAAGAAAAGGAAAACTTTGTATGCACCAAGTGTGAATCAAATGTCTTTCAAATTGTTCAATTGAAAAGAGTCATTGAACGATATGAAAAAGGACAAATAGGATTGGAAGGATTACTAAGCCAACAACGTTATCCAAATGATAAAAGAGGTCTTGGTTATGTGAATACTAAGAAACCAAGTAACAATCCCACTGTTTTTGTAAAGGCTAGTAATAGTTCCAATCCCAAGATAGTAGAAAATAAGAAAGTTGTTCATAATCATCAAAAGAAAAAGCCTAATGTATATAAAAGAAAATAAATTCTTAGATACAAGAGCAAATTTGTTCCAAACTGTTTTTACTGTGGTATTTTTGGACACACACCTAATGCATGCTATATTAGAAATTTCAGTATGGCTAGTGGACACTATGCATGGGTGAAAAAGGGAACTAACTATGAAGGACCCAAGGCCACTTGGGTACCTAACAAGAAATAATTTGTTTTTGTAGGTATGCTTGAAATCCACATCAAACCTTTGGTATCTTGACAGTGGATGTTCAAAGTATATGACAGGAGATGTACACCAATTTTCATATCTAGTACATAAAGCCAAAGGGTATGTCACCTATGGAGACAACACCAAAGGAAAGATTCTTGGTGTTGGAATAGTTGGCACACCTCCATCCATTCAAATTGAGGATGTTCTCTATGTTGAAGGATTAAAGTACAACCTTCTTAGCATAAGTCAACTTTGCGATAAAGGGTTCAAAATCAAATTCAAAAAAGAAGAATGCCTAATTATGGATGAGGCAACCAATGAGGTAAAACTCAAAGGTATAAGATATAACAATATTTTTATGATTACTTTAGATGATTTGTCTATGAAGGTACAATGTCTCATGGTAAACAACAATGACGCTTGGTTATGGCACAAGAGGATTGCTCACATACACATGGAGCACTTGAACAAATTAGTTAAGCATGACTTAGTTATTGGTCTACCAAAGATGAAATTCATCAAAGACAAATTATGTAGTGCATGCCAAAAGGGCAAACAAACCAAATCAACTTTCAAACCAAAGAATGTGGTTTCAACAACAAGACCACTTCAAATGTTACACATGGATCTTTTTGGTCCATCTAGAACAAGAAGCTTCGGAGCAAGTAGACCTGACATCATGTTCAGCGTTTGCCTATGTGCAAGATATCAAGCCAATCCTAAAGAGTCTCACCTTGCAACAGTCAAGCGCATAATAAAATATCTCAAAGGAACAACCAACGTCGGATTATGGTATCCAAAAAGTAGTATGTGCAATCTAGTTGGTTATTCTGATGCTGACTATGCAGGTTGTAAGACTGATCGCAAAAGTACAAGTGGAACATGTCACATTCTCGGAAATGCCTTGGTTTCATGGTCATGCAAAAAGCAAGCAAGCGTCGCTCTCAGCACTGCCGAAGCAGAATACATTGCGGCTGGAAGTGGATACGCTCAAATTCTTTGGATAAAACAACAGTTACTTGACTATGGAGTAAACCTTGGATGCATTCCACTTTGATGTGATAACACAAGCGCGATCAACATTACAAAAAATCCAGTTATGCATTCCCGGACAAAACACATTGACATCAGACACCATTTCATCAGAGATCACGTACTCAAAGGAGATGTCGAGATTACTTTTGTGGACACTCAAAATCAACTCGCGGACATTTTCACAAAACCACTTGCAAAGGATGCATTCTTCAAAATTCGTCGTGAACTCGGAATCCTAGATGAACAAGATATATAAGGTGCACTCTATCCTTAACTATACATAAATGTACATATATATGGGCTTAGAAAATGTTTCAAATGTTAAAAAAATTTTTTAAAATTTTTTTAGAAGTAAATCGATTTACCAAGTGTGTAAATCGATTTACCACTAAAGCAAAACTCTTTTTTAATAAAATCTTTTTGAGTAAATCGATTTACCAAGTCTGTAAATCGATTTACCACTGAACCAAAATCAATTTTAATAAAATATTTTTTGTGTAAATCGATTTATCAAATGGGCAAATCGATTTATCACTGAAACTGAAGTGTTTTTATTTAATTTTTTCACTATGCAAATCGATTGATCCTACACACCAATCGATTTACACCTGTTCAGCATGTGATATTTTTATGAGTCTTTAATATATTGGTCAACCTTACCTTGCCTCTCAACCTCCCACCTTCTTTTTGACCAATCATGTAACCTTGACCAACCCCACTCAATTAAGTCTCATAAAGACCTCACTTACCCTACTCTACTATTTAATCTCACCAAAACTCCCTCACTATCTCATAACACCAAAACTCCCTCACTATCTCATAACACCAAAACTCACTCACTATCTCATAACAACACCAAAAAATCTCTATCTTCCTTACTCAAAACCCTAACCATCGCCATGGCTCCCAAAAGAAAAGCAACAGCCTCAGAAAAAGGAAAGAAGAAAACCGTTGCAGCCTCTGAAAACTCATTGCTCGAGTACCTCTCGGATACACAACGTGAAAGATTCATCAAGCACTTTCAAAGGAAAATAATTTCAGCTCCCAAATTCGGTATGTTATCTACCTTTCCCGATGAATGCTTCACTTTTCATAGGGATTTGATTGCTTATGGGTTAGAACCGTTAATATGATCACGTGGTTACTATTATTCGGGTCTAGTTCGAGTATTTTACAGCAACATGCATTATGATAACAACAAATGCTATACCCATGTGCTCGAAATAATAATTTCTCCGCATTCAAAAACAATAGGCAGAATTTTAAACATCCCATATACTGGAAGTTCTCTCTATGACCCAGAGGATGCTGACTAGGAAAATTATAGGAAGAGAGAATTCTTCTACAGCATTGGCCGGTTGTCAGAAGCAGAATACCGTGCAAAGCGGATCTGTAGTCTTGGAGGTGTTATTCTGGCTCGGGACACTTGGAGTGCTGGTAATTTTCACATTGATGATAGATTGTTCCATTATTTTCTGGTATATATTTTATTTCCTAGAGCAGGAAATCACTGTACTGTAACCGATCTAGAATTGCAAATTCTCTATGCAAGGAAAAATGGCATTTCGGTAAACTGGGCTAAACTGATTATGGTGCATATGCTAAGAGTTGCCACAAGGGCTACTTTTCTGCCATATGCATACTTCATCACAAGGATCTTGGAAGCATTTGATATTGATTTTACTGGGTTTGAGAGGGTTGAAATGGATCCAATCAGCAATAGGATCTCCATCAAAAATGTTGATTCTCGGATGGGTGTTCATTTCGATTCTGAAGCAAAAACCATCACATATATTGGAGAGGATGTTGTAGGTGATGAAGGCAATAATGCGGATGAAGAAGAAAATGAAGTTCCTCCTCCTGCTGCCTCTTCTGGTCTAACCAACCAAGATATTATGGATTATATGACTCAACAATTTGCATCTCTCAACACTAACATCAATGCTCAATGGACCGCGATAAATGATTCTACCTCCTCTCGCATCAATGCTTTTCAGAACGATGTGAACCAACAGTTTTCATACCTCTACTCACATCTCCATATTCCTCCATACAATCCAAACAATCCAGCACCTCCGCCTCCTCAATACACCGAACCACCTCTACAACAACAGTTTCCATATCAAGGACCCTTCTAATATTTTCCTGGCCAATATTATTAAATTCCTGTTCTTTATCATTATGTTTTTTGTTTGATAATTGCTTCAAGTGTTAGTTTTGTATTATGTGTATTTGAACTTCGTACGATATTTTTAGAAATTTGCGTTTTAGTTTATGTTCATATCTGTTTCAAATTGTTATAAGTATCATCTTATGTTATATCTTTCCCTTCTTTTTGATAATGTCAAAGGGGGAGAAGGATGTGATAGCTCTTTATGGTTGTTTGTTTCAGTTTTCTTTTCAGGGCAAGTTTTCAAATCTTTTTCTCCATAGGGGGAGAAATCTATCTTAGGGGGAGAAAACTCATTTTGCTCCAATTCTGAACAACTCATAAAGAAAGATGGTTTGTCATCATCAAAAAGGGGGAGAATGTAATCTCAAGCCTCAACTCAACTTTAGTTTTGATGAAAGACAAACAAGCACTATGGCAAGAAGGAAAAGAAGTGGAATTAGCTTAAAGCATCATTCACTCAAAGCTTCAAGGATCATGGCAAACAAACAAGTATATCAATTCTCATTTGAACTAAATTGATTAGAAATGCTCAAAAATGATATACACACTTGCCACAACACTTCACTTAAAGTTTAAAGCAAATTCTAAGTTTTTCACTAATGTAAATCGATTAACACATCATGTAAATCGATTTACACATGTTTTTTTTAAAACTGATTGCCCCTGGCAGCAATCGATTTACATGGAGTGTAAATCGATTGATTACTGAACTGAGTTAATTTTTTAACACTAGTAAATCGATTAACACATCATGTAAATCAATTTACACTTCAAAATTTTTGAAAACAAGAACTTTACAAACCCGTGCAATCGATTTACATCTAATGCTAATCGATTTACACGTTGTAATTTTTGAAAAATCTGAACTTGATTCAAGATATACTTCACACCTTTTCTCCAATGGTTGCATGGTCATACATTGCATCTTCTCAAGTTTTACAAACAGAAAAGTGGTATCCATTTGAAAAGGTATCTTGATTGCTTTAAATACTAAATCTTTCAAATTATAAAACAACTCTTCTCTCATGCAATAATTCTGAACTTTGTAAAATATTCAAACTTCATATTTCTTATTTTTTAAGAACAAAGATTTTCTGCACTTTCACACATATAAGAACAGAAATCTTTGAGCATTTTCTAACCATTGTGTTACAGTTTGAATTGCTTACAAGAGAAGAAAGAAGAAACTTCATTGAAGTCACTCTATGTGATCAGCATCTTTCAAGAAATCATATTTCATAGAATTATACTAAGTGTAACTTATTTCCAGGATTGTTGGAATTAAGTATTAGAATACTTTTGTACCTTGTTGTCCATTGTTGGAAACAAGAGGTATCTTTTGAGAGGATTGTTCTCAAGAGACTTATTGGAAATCCAAGAGGGTGTTCTTGGTATTTGTTAGTGTCTTTAGTTGATAAGACTAGGAAGAGTCTTGTAAAAGTTCTAACAAAATAGTGAAATCTCTTGCGTGTTTGCAAGGGGACTGGACGTACTTCCGGGGTGTGGAAGGAACCAGGATAAATCTCTGTGTCTCTTTACTTTCTGCACTTTACTGTTTTCCATAACACTAAAACAAAACCAGAAAGTGTAAAATAAATCAAAAATCGACCACCACCTAATTCACCCCCCCTCTTACGCGCAATCAACTGGAGCCCACATCTTATAAAGCTGCTCTAAAAGATCCCCATTGGAAAGTTGTTATGACTGATGAATATCAGGCTCTCTTGAAAAACAACACTTGGACTTTAACCAGTTTGCCTCCTCATAGGAAGGCCATAGGGAACAAATGGGTGTTCAAGGTAAAACAAATTCCTGATGGAACCCTTAACAAGTACAAAGCAAGGCTAGTTGCCAAGGGTTTCCACCAGCAACAGGGCTTTGATTTTACTGAGACATTCTCACCTGTGGTTAAGCCTGTAACTGTTAGAATTGTGCTCACTATAGCTATCTCTAAGAGGTGGTATATCACACAATTGGATTTGAATAATGCCTTCCTCATTGGCACACTTGAGGAGGAAGTGTATATGTTGTAGCCTCCTGGCTTTGAAATTTCCAGTGATGCCTCTCTTGTTTGCAAACTGAACAAAGCCATTTATAGGCTTAAACAGGCTCCTAGAGCTTGGTTTGAGAAACTAACTTCAGCCCTAAAGGGGTTTGGTTTTTCCTCTAGTAGATGTGATCCATCTCTTTTTACCCTTGTCACACCCTCATATACTATCATTATGTTAATATATGTGGATGATATAATTGTAACTGGAAATTCTGCACAGCATATTCAGGAACTGGTCAATAAACTGCATGCTCAGTTTGCACTTAGACAGCTAGGAGAATTGGAGTACTTTCTGGGTATTGAGGTATCTCACTTAAAGGATGGATCCCTGTTTTTGTCTCAGACAAAATATCTAAAAGATCTTCTGGTCAAGTCTAATCTTAGTGAGGCTAATGGTGTTCCTACCCCCATGATATCCAGTCTTAAGCTTACCAAACATGGCACAGATGTGGTGCAGGATCCTACTTTCTATAGGTCAGTTGTTGGGACACTGCATTATGCCACGATTACTAGGCCTGAAATCAGTTATGCAGTCAACAAAGTTTGCCAGTTTCTGTCTAATCCTCTTGAAAGCCACTAGGCTGCTGTTAAAAGGATTCTCAGATACCTTAAAGGGACTCTCTATCATGGGCTACATCTGCAGGCTGCTAAACTCAAGTTCCCCTTTCCATTACAACATTTTCTGATGCTGACTGGGGAGCAGATCCTGATGATAGGAAATCCACCTCAGGTTCCTGCATTTTTCTTGGACCTAATCTTGTTTCTTGGTGGTCCAAGAAACAAACCTTAGTTGCAAGATCTAGTACAGAGGCAGAGTACATGAGCCTTGCTAATTTTGCTGCAGAAGTGTTATGGATACAGTCACTGCTTACTGAGCTCAAGATGCCATTTACTACACATGTCCTGCTATGTGACAATCTCAACACTGTATCATTGTCACACAATCCTATTCTACATGCTAGGACCAAGCATATGGAACTAGACATCTTTTTCTTAAGGGAAAAAGTGCTGAACAAGAGCTTGATAGTCAAACATATTCCTGGTTTTGATCAATATGTAGATTTACTCACCAAGCCCCTCTCATCTCTCAAGTTCTTGCAACTAAGAAGCAAGCTGCAGGTCCTTGACAAGATAACTCTGGATCAGGGGTGACCTAGGGTTTCTAGGGGAGTTATTAGAATATATACATCAATAGTAGAAAGGGTAATATTGTAATATCACCGTGCTGAGTATATAACTCAGTCTTGTCCTCTATTGTAAGAAGATATACAATTCTGTTAGCATTCAGATCCACTTTCTCTCTCTTCCTTTCTTTCTCTCTCTTCTTCCTTTCAACTGTTTCTAAAATTTCTAACATTAACTAACATTCTAGGATGCAGGAACTATTCCTTAGATTTATAAAACTAAATAGAATACTCTCTTTGTAATACATTCATTTATGAAATTCAAAACATTAAATAGAATATATTGATATGAAATCTCAACAATTATGAAATTCATAGAATTCTGAAATTCTAACATGATATTAGTAGATGTCTCCTTCATTCGTGAGGCCTCTAATCGTCTATCACCAATCATGCGCATTGATTCATCTTCTTCGATGTGTAAACACTCGTTTTCTGCAATCTCTAAAAAGGTTTTGATATATAAAATTATTTGTTATGGTGTCAACAAATGGAGCCGGTAACCAAAGCTCAAAACATATCATTTTCTACTCAATCAATCTATTCATGTGAAATATCTCACCCTTGACGATCCAAATCACAATCGTCTCTCCCGAACACCTCCTTAAGCGTCATATACTTTCCATCTCTAAATATAGCAACCTGAACACATAATATATGCAGAAAGTTAATCAAAAACATTATAAACGATCATTCCAACGATTAAGAGCCAAATAATGTATCACTTTTTTGACAGACAAAATAATGAATCTGATCAGAAAGATATGCCACATATCCACGTCGGGATTTGTTGTACCAAGCTTTTCTTCCCTTATACTAAAAACATGCTCCGGAAATTGAATTGCATCATCGAGTCAGAAATAGAAGATCAAACCTCATGAGGAAATAACTTTGACACCATACCATATATTGGATTTTCATAATCTAAAGTTCGATGTCATAAAGAAACAGATAATTTTATAGTTTCACAAGGTTTCAGAATGTGAACAAATACACACTTTTCTATTTGATTCAATTTCGGCTCCATGTGGAGGTTGGCTGTCATATATAGTGAACTTGGTGCCAAAAAAATTAAACCTGTTAATTTATCATATGTTAGAGATGAGAATAAGAGTGAGCCATGAAATTTGAAAAGTGGAAATTAGACCTGCAAACTACAACCCCACATAGGATTGGAACCGACTGCTCAGAACTCCCAGCCAAATTAAATTGATTTTAATATGTTTGATTATTTTTTAAAATATATTTGACTAAGTCTAAAAAAGAGTACTTTAAATTAAAATTTATATATGAGAACAAGTTTGTTACAAATACTTTTATAAATAATATTAAAATAAAAATAATATTTTTATATGAGAAAAAATAGTGTTGACTAAAATAATTTTATATACCAAAAATATTATAAGAACAAATTTATTATCTCTTTTAAAAATAATAAATTCTTTTAGTCAAATAATTTTTTTCTTTTATTTTTTTATTAAATTTTAAAATAAATGTATACTATACCAATATTCTTGCGTAGATACAAATATTTTACTAGTTATTATTGCGATCTAAGAGATGATTCACTTTACTTCCACGTGAATGGTGTTTTGGACTGGGTCCGGCTGGCCCAAAAGCAATGGTAAAGGCCCAGTCCAAACGGTCTTGCGAAGGGCCACACCGATCAGAAAGGACATCGTTGCCCGACATCTCCTGCTAGTACGTCGTCCTCGACTCCACGCCAACCTGCTCGACCTCAGCTCGAGCACTCCTCTTGGACATGCTCTATCCACTACGCCATCACCTGGATCCCGAAAAGACCGCGTCCTCGTCCGTCTGTACTTCACGCAGAACATCCAGGAAGGGGACCACGTGCGGGTCCCCACTACGCACGTAGAACCTGGCAGTTCCTCCATTGGGCCAAACTTGCCCGGCCCAATGTAGGAACCTTGGCCCAGCGCTGGGGGCTATAAATACCCTATGTTCCCAGAGGGTCAGGGATTCATTCTTTTACCCACACTCATACTATTGCCTGCTCGTGCTCTTACTTACTTCAGCATCGGAGTGCCTTGCAGGTACCCCCCCACCTCGTTCAAAACTTCAGCTCGGAGCCAGCCGTGACGGTCCAAGTCTGATCAGGTTAGATCAGTGGCGTCGTCTGTGGGAAACTAGCTTCCCCGTCTTGCAAAACTCAAAGACCAAAGCTCAAATTCAACTACCGCTGTCATGGCTGATCAAGCTCGCGATGAGCAGAACGTCCGCGTCGTCGACACTAACAACGGCACCGCAGACAAAAACGGACACCTCGATAACGCCGGGAACCCCGGCCACAACACCATTCCTGCGACAACTGCCCTCGGATATTCCACCTACCGGGATGGAGCTACTGCCTCATCTTCCTCGGTCCCTCTGTCACTCGAAGACGACCCGGCAGCCCTCGCAAGCTACAGGGCTTCCCGGTTCCAGAAAGTCCCCGTCCCCGCTGGGGCGGATGCCACAACTCAAGCGCTGTTCGCAGCGATTAATCAGACGAACTATCTCATCTTCGCCCAAGGGGAGAGACTAAGGGCGCTAGAAGACGATCGAAGACCCCCGAGGAGGCATCGGAGGCCCCATACTCCCCCTCCTCGAGTGACTGAAACCCAACTCCCGTCTCCCCCGCGGAGACATTACAGAGAAACCTCTCGAAGCCAATCACCCCGACCAAAGGGGAAACGGCCTCATTTGGAGAGGCAGCCTATCATTCAAGCCGGAGAACCCAGTCGCGACCCGGCGAGACAAGAAAGAAGGCACTCCGGAGACGGGCGTGTAAAATTCAACTACCGAGCATCCCGCTCGAGAGAGACTCAGCACGACCTGGACCGTCGTGCCAGACAGTATTACAGGTCCCCATCTCTGTCTCCGGAGAGAAGCGACGAGGACGACCCCCGCGGTCCCCTGTCACAAGCTATTATGGAAGCACCCATCCCCCCGGACATGGAGAAGCACCCACACTTGAAGGAGTACGATGGAGTCGCGGACCCGGTCGACCACATAGACGGGTTCGAGGCCATGCTGCATTACCACAATGTCGGGGGGCCCATCAAATGCCGACTATTCCCCACGACTCTCAGGAAGGCGGCAATGGACTGGTACAAAGGACTCGCCCCGGGCTCAATAAACCTCGTGGCGAAACCTGAAGAACCAGTTCATCAGTTCATTCACAGCTTCTCGGCGACATCCGAAGACCGAGGCGGCCCTCGAGGCCATCATCCAGCAACAAGATGAGACCTTGAGGGAGTTCATCAATCGCTTCAACCGGGAAGCTATACAGGTCCCCTGTGCGGACCATATGAAGAGATATCTGCTGGAGAGGGGGCTCCTCCCCGGCACGGAATTCAAAAAGGCCGTGGGTATCGAGCCACCTCGGACATTCGATGCCCTCCTCGAAAAAGCTCGGGCATACATGGACTACGAGGAGAGGGAAGCGGCCAACAGAGCCCGAGATCCCAAAACTCGCGGGCCCAACAGTAGCTCGCGCCAAGAAGCTCCTCCTCGACGAACCGGGGAGAAAAGGAAAGAAGACAGACCCCGGGAAGTCCGGGAACAAAGAGGACCTTCGGGGCATTTCACCGAGTACACTCCGCTCATAGCTTCCCGCGAGCGCATTCTGGCGGAGTGTGCCAACACTGATTTCAAGGACGGCGGTGTCAAACGTCCCCAACCTGCTCCCGCCAAGCCCGGAGCAGACAAGAACAAGTATTGTCAGTACCATAGGAGCCATGGTCATCTGACTGAGGATTGCGTCCACCTCAAGGACGCCATCGAAACCCTCATCAAGGGAGGGAGGCTCGCGCAATACCGGCGAAGCGACGCTCCCCGTCGTGACGCCCAAGAAACTAGAGAGCCGGAGGAGGATGCCCGACCATCTGACGAGTCGGTCCCTATCCAAACCGCCTTCTCTGTGACCAGGCCCGAGGACTTCGACTTCCCCGAGCATCTGCAGGAGCCGCTCACAATGCACAGCAGGTGAGAATATTTCCCCTCCGCCCTGGTCATCAACGGCGGCGGGTTCAACGACTTGACCATCAATTCAGCCAAGAGGAAGCTGGACGAGCTGGTCGACGCGGCTCCCCTGCAAACAGTAACATTCGAAAGGGTGAAGGGCAGGTCATAGCCCATCACCTTCTACCTAGAAGAGCTCCCCGATGGAGCCCCGAACACGGTCATCCCCTTGCTGATAAGGGCCAGAATGGCCAATTTTGATGTACATCGCATCCTCGTCGACGAAGGGAGTTCCATCGACGTGATGTACAGCCAACTGTTCCGAACTCTACAGCTGGACGACTCACATCTCTCGCCGTATGTGGGGTCGGACTTACAAGGTTTCAACGGCTCGACCTCCAAACCTTGGGGATATGTCGAGCTTCTGGTTACGTTCGGTGAAGGGACAGCTACAAGACAAGTCAAAGTACGCTTCCTGGTCATCGACTGCCCGTCTCTATACAATTGCATCTTGGGGAGACCAACACTAGCAGAGCTGACAGCGGTGCCCTCGACCGTCCACCTGAAGATGAAGTTCTACACCAAGAGGGCACGGGTAGCTACTATCCAAGGAGACCTAGCCGCTGCCCGGAGGTGTTTCAACGCCGCTTCTAAAGGACGCGATACTGTCGATATAGGGACCAGGCCCGCCAAAAGGACGCGACAGGAGCCCGACAAGCAAGAGTCCCCCAAGGAAGAAGTCCAGAGAGCTCCACCAAAGGTCGACTCCATAGCTCTGGACACTCGTTTTGACCAGGACGAACCTCCCAGCGGCAAGCAAGCCCCACTCCGACCAATACCGGACGGGGATTTTGAGCTCGTCCATCTCGGCACCGACCCGACCAAAGGAGTAAAGATTGGCAAAGATATCCCCGACCTGGCAAGGAAGCAAATCAAAGCCTGCTTGCGCGAGAATGCTGACCTGTTCGCCTGGAGCGCCGCGGAGATGCCCGGACTCGACCCTGAGGTCGCCTGTCACACCTCGCCATAGACCCAGCCGCTAGGGCCGTAGTACAACGTAGGCGTAGGCAGTCTCCAGAAAAAACGGAGGCTGCTGAAAAAGCTGTAAAAGACCTCCTAGAGGCAAATTTTATTTCTGAAGCCCGGTATTCCACCTGGCTGTCAAATGTTGTACTCGTTAAAAAGAATAATGGAAAATGGAGGATGTGTGTTGACTATACCGATCTCAATCGGGCTTGCCCGAAAGATGCTTTCCCTTTGCCTAACATAGACATGCTGGTCGACAACTCGGCCGACTACAAAATGTTGTCGTTCATGGACGCCTACTCGAGCTATAACCAAATCCCGATGGCCCTGGGCGACAAACACTGCACGGCTTTCATGACCAGCTCGGGCAACTATTACTACAACGTAATGCCCTCCGGACTGAAAAATGTCGGGGCAACTTACCAACGCATGATGAACAAGGTTTTCCACAAACAGATAGGCGACATGCTCGAGGTGTATATGGACGACATGATCGTCAAATCCCAAGCAGACACCGACCATGCAGCACACCTCAAGACGGTCTTTGCCCAAGCAAGACAATGTAAAATGAGGTTTAACCCCGAGAAATGTACGTTCGGGGTCAAGGCAGGAAAATTCCTCGGATTCTACCTAACAGAATGAGGAATTGAAGCCAATCCCGACAAATGTCGGGCGTTCTCCGACCTCCCGACACCAACGTCGAAGAAGTCAATACAAATCATGAACTACATGCTCACATCATTGTCCCGCTTTGTCGCTAGGTCCGCTCAGCACGCCCTCCCCTTCTTCAAACTCCTTCGTAAGGAAGCAGCCTTCAAATGGAGCGAGGAGTGCGAACAGGCGCTTCGCCACCTAAAGCAAAGTCTATCTCAACCGCCCGTACTATCCCGACCGGACGACGGGGAGCCACTGTACTTGTACTTGGCTGTTTCGAACGAAGCCATCAGCGCGGCTCTCGTCCGCGAGACCACCGACGGACAGAAACCCGTCTACTTCACGAGCAAAGCCCTGCAAGGACCCGAAAGCAGATACCAACAGATAGAAAAGGTGGCTCTAGCCCTCGTCAACGCGGCGAGGAGGCTCAGACACTATTTTCTGGCCCACACGATCATCGTGCGAACTGACCAACCGGTGAGGCAACTCCTGGGTCGGCCTGATATGGTGGGCAGGATGTTGAAATGGTCCTTGGAACTCTCCGAATTCAAAATTCAGTACGAGAGTAGGAAAGCCTTGAAAGCGCAGGCCCTGGCCGACTTTGTCGCGGAAATGACCACTCCTGACCCACCCACGGGGAAGGAGCACAAATGGACCATCTTCGTCGACGGAGCATCCAGCTCGTCCGGAAGTGGCGCAGGAATCCTGTTAGAGAACGAAGAGGGTGTTGTGATCGAACACTCCCTAGCTCTTTCCTTCCCGACGTCGAACAACCAAGCAGAGTACGAAGCCCTGCTCGCAGGACTAAGACTAGCCGAGGACTTGGGAGCCCACGAGGTTCAGATCTACACCGACTCCCAACTCGTCGCCTCCCAAGTCCAGGGGAGTTACCAAGCCAAAAACGACAACCTCGTCGAGTACTTGAACTTAGTCAAAAAACACATGACAAAGTTTGTACGGGCGGAAATTTCACATGTTCCCCGCGAGCAAAACACGAGGGCATACATATTGTCCAAGCTCGCGAGTACGAGAAAGAAGGGCGGGAACAAATCCGTCATCCAAGAATCCCTAGCACGCCCAAGTATCGAAAGATCCTCGATGCCTGTCGAGGTCCACGCCATAGGGGACGCCTCGTCCTGGATGACCCCGGTTTACAATTTCTTGACAAAGGGAGAACTCCCACCGAACCAGTCCGATGCGACCGTCACAAAGCGGCGAGCATGCTCCTACGTGGTGCTCGAGTACAAACTGTACCGCAGGGGATTCTCCATCCCCCTCCTAAAATGCATCGACGAATCCACAGTCCCCGAGGTACTGCGGGAGATACACGAAGGGATTAACGCCCAACACATGGGCGGTAAGTCCTTGGCAAGGAAAGCTCTTCGAGCGGGATATTACTGGCCGACAATGCAACAGGACGCCAAGGAACACGTTAAGAAATGTGATAAGTGCCAGAGGCACGAAGACATGCACCTCGCTCCCCCTCACGAGCTGAGCATACTGTCGTCCCCGTGGCCATTCGCTTGGTGGGGTATGGACATCCTCGGGCCCTTCGTGCAGGGGACTTATCAAAATAAATTTCTCATCGTGGCCGTGGATTACTTCACGAAATGGATCGAGGACGAGGCTCTCGCGAAAATCACCTTGCATAATATCCTCCGCTTCTACAAGAGAAACATCCTCGCCAGATTCGGAATTTCGAGTGCACTGGTGACCGACAACGGCACCCAATTCACCGACCACGGGTTCCAAGACTTCGTCACCAGACTAGGAACGAAGCAACACTTCACTTCGGTCGAGCACCCTCAAACCAACGGGCAAGCCGAAGCTTCGAACATAGTCATCCTCCGAGGACTCAAACGCTGACTCGGCGAAGCGAAGAGGGGATGGGTCGAGGAGCTGCACAACGTCTTGTGGGCATACCGCACCACGCCCCACTCAACGACGGGAGAGACCCCATTCCGACTAACATACGGGACCGAGGCCGTCATCCTGGTAGAAATCATGGAACCATCCAGACGGACGGAAATCCCCCTCGACGAAGAAATGAACGACGAGGCACTAAGGGACGAGCTCGACTTAGTCGAGGAAATCCGATCTGGTGCGGCCCTGCGCGAAGCCACCCTAAAACAACGAGTGGCTCTGCGCCACAATGACAAGGTCATTAAGCGCGAGTTCGAAATCGGCAGCCTGGTATTGTGAAGGAACCAAAAAGACTCCCGCGAAGGGAAGCTGGCCGCGAACTGGGAAGGGCCTTATCGCGTCCACGACACCATTGGTACCGGCGCGTACTACCTCGAGAAACTAGACGGAGAGCCACTACCACGACCCTGGAACGCTGCTAAACTAAAGCAGTACTATAGTTGAAAACCACCAACACTGAGGACCCTCGACTGTCGGCTCCCGCGCCCAGTCAACGAGGAGAAACGTCCAACCCCGTAGAGAGGCCAAGGTACAGGCCCGACCTACGTCCAAACCGCATAACATCGTTCAAACAAGAAACACACGATAATGCCCGACGTGGACACCTCTACCGAGCTCCACCGTCGACGTACCTGTAGGGCAGAACACCCAGCTCGCGATGGCCAGTTCACGCCGCAGGCAAATAACCCCCGACCGGGTCATATACCCGACCAAGCGGCTTCGCTCCGCATGCCCGACGAATCTCGAAGAACGTCGGGCCATCTAAAAGGGTCAAAAAGGAGTCTCTCCCCTAGAGGTCACCACTTGGGCGACTCTAGCCATCGAGAGGAGGCCGAGTACACACACGAACAAAAGACTTAGGCGAATTTGCCAACAAAGTCACAACCATATACGGGAACACCTCGGGCCTATAACTTAGGCCAATTTTTTGCGCAAAAACGTAAAACACAAGCACGGGCAAACAATCAAAATTGAAACAAAACATTCATTCAAAATGCCCGTAGGCAACAAAGCAAATAAATGTAAACCGACCAAAAAGGCCGGCGATGTTCAGGAAATACAAAGCACGGGCACGCAGGCCCAAAAAATATAAACGGGCACGCAGGCCCCAGAATAAACATCAACAAAGGCGCACAGGCCCATCATTATCTCATAATTCAGCTTCCCCGGAGCTACCATCACCAACAACAGGAGAGTCGGGCGGAGGCACGACCTGACCGTCAATAATCTGAGACATATGGCTCACCCCTTCGGTGTTCAGGCCGGGATTCAACAAGGAAAGCTGGCTGACCGCGGCTTCGAAGCCGTCCACCATAGCTCCGACACAGTCCCCCTCGAGAAGTTGGATACGCGCGACCAGTTCCGATTGACTCCTCAGAGGGGCTATATCCTCCGACTCATCCTCGGCAGGAAGCATAGCGGCCTTTAGGTCCTCGATCTCTCTGGCAAGGTGCCCGTTGTCAATTTCCAGTCGTTCCCGATCCGCACGAAAAAGGTCCCTCTCCTCGGCCAGCTTCCCCGAGCTCTCTTTCTCAAGAGCCAGTAACTCTGTCTCTGCCTCCAGCAGCTCGTCTTGCTCGCGAAACATCTCCTCGAAGCGCTCCAGAGCAGCCTTCAACTTTTGCGAACTGGAGGTGAGGGCAGCTTTCTCCTGTTCCAACTCTTTGATACCGTCAGCGTCCTCCCCCTCCTCGGCCAGTACAACAGCCATCTCGACCATCTTCACCAGCCCAGCCATATTGGCAGCCAGGTGCCTTCTCCGGCTTTCCTTGTTCATCCTCCTGATGGTTTCAGCTTTGTCGGGACTCACGGACAAGGGAAATCCCTCGAAGAAACCCTCCTCTTTAAAGCAAGGGGGCAACCCGAAGGACCTCACAGCGCTGGAGTCCTCACCGACCTTCGGTTGACTTTCCACCCGATTCCTTTTCCTCTGTATCAGGTCGGTGTGTGGCTCGACCTCTTGGACGTCCGGAATCTCCCCCGAAGCAGTTCCCGGGCTAGGTGGCGAGTCCACCCTCGTCGCCTGAGAAATGCCCGGGCTATGTGGCGGGCCCATCCTCGTCGCCTGAGGAGGTCTCACCACCCTCTTACTCACCTTCCTATCACAGGACAACTTCAAGAGCCTCTCCCTTCGTCCGGCCATCGAACCTGCATGAAAGAACCCCAGGTTAGTGACGAGCAAATAGGCGAACAAATAATAGGTAAAGAAATTCAACAAGACAAACGATAACGACCTAGCAAATTCGCAGCCTGCCCGAAGGACTGGCACTCCACAAGTGCCTTTGTGTCAATCGATCGGGCCTCGAAGGTAGGATAACCTTCCTCGTCAAGGATATCCTCCCCCTCCCTCGTGGCCCATCTGGCGGGGAAGAAACTGTCAACATACCGACAGAGAGTACCATAAGCCTTCTCGTCTTCGGAGCTTATTTCGCCCGCGGACGTGTGGTAGTACCCGGTCCCATGCTCATAGTGCCTCGAGGTCCAATGTAGGGGAAATTTGGCCACACGCCCTAACATCGGATGCCCCTCGTCGTCCAAAAGGGCTTCCCCGTGGTCGTCGGTTATGACTGCTTCCTCCTCGTACACAGACTCTAAACCTGCTTCGGTCACCGGCCTTACAATATACCACTTGTCCTTAAAACCCCGCACGGAATCCATGTACATCCTGAAAAGTCTCTTCGACTGTTTCAGGGAGACCCAGCTATGCTTATCTCCCCGGGATTGGCGCTGTAGGTGGAAGACTCTGAAGAAGAGGGGTATGGTCGTCCCAATCCTTAGAAGCCGACAAGTTAGGTCGAATGCCCGGATGAAAGCGAGCGAATTTGGATGAAGCTGCAACGGCGCCAGCCCCAGATGGTTGAAGACCCCGACCTGAAAATCGCTGAAGGGCAGCTGTAACCCAAGGTCCTTAAAGGAAATTTCATACATGGGGAATCCGTACTCAGGGAACTCCGAGCAGATTCGTGCGTTGAAATTTGGTCGAGTGATGACGAAATTCTTCTGGAGGCTGGGCTGGCCACTACCCGCCTCGAGGATGGTGTATGCCTTTCGACTGCGTCGACTATAGGCCGAAGCTATCCCTCTGGGCTCGGCACCCACCCACTCGAGCAGAGGATCCTCTATAGTGTCGACCAAATTCACATTTTCATCAGCACCTTGTTCTTCCACCTCGGCGCGCCCTGAAGAGCACGGTTCGTCCGCCATGGTTACCTACAAAGCACGGGAAACCAATCAATTCGGAGCGAAACCACACGCTCGCCATAATGGACGAAATGAAGGGCACGGCAAACCACGTCACTCCGCGTGCGACCACAAAGTTGGTGTTTCAAAGCAAAAAGAGCAGTCACCTCCCCGACTCCAGATACCACGACAAGTCTCCCCACAGGCCTCCTGAATAGGCCAACATCTCGACCACTCACGAATGTGTCGATTAAGGCTACGAGCGTGTCGAGCGACGCCATGGGTCTCAAAACTAAAACCATGAGTTTACCGGGCACTATCAAGAATTAGGCGCCCTGAGTCATGAAGACCCTGGGCAGCACTGCGAGTCAAATACCTAAACTATGCGTTTACCGGGCGCATATATGCGTTCGCCGGGCATAAACATGGATTTGTCGAGCTATGCCTGAATCTACCGGGCTAATCCCAGGCTTACAATCTCTAAAAACATCTGAAAACAATGAAAATCATGCATCACGGAGGAAAAACGAAGGAGACAAGGCACTTACTTGAAATCAGAAAGGAAATCAACGACGGAGATCACGACGGTCCTATGAGTATCTGGGAAGAACAGCAACAGCAAGAACAGAGTGCAGAGGAGAAGCGCGAACATGGAAAAGACGTTCTGGGGCCCAAACAACCTATTTATAGTGATGACGTGGAATACCAAACATCACCTCGGGGAACCACAGAACTTCCCTCCTCGACATGTAGCTCCTCTAGGCAATGATGACCCTATCGTCAGTAGGGTGGTGGCACGATCCCCAAGAGATACCTCAGGTGCCCGACTACCTCAGCCCGTCTAAACCCTGAGCGCTCCTTGCACGGCACCATCTCGTATACCCGACACGAGAAAAACTCCTCTAGTAAGTCACAAGAACGACATATTCTGGCCGGGAACAGGGCCCCGCGACGCAGACGACCTCAGATCAAGCCATGGCTCCTACTACAGGAACCACGACTTGGGGGGCTTCTGTTCTGGACTGGGCCCGGCTGGCCCAAAAGCAATGGTAAAGGCCCAGTCCAAACGGTCTTGCGAAGGGCCACGCCGACCAGAAAGGACATCGTTGCCCGACATCTCCTGCTAGTACGCCGTCCTCGACTCCACGCCAACCTGCTCGACCTCAGCTTGAGCACTCCTCTTGGACAGGCTCTATCCACTACGCCATCACCTGGATCCTGAAAAGACCGCGTCCTCGTCCGTCCGTACTTCACGCAGAACATCCAGGAAGGGGACCACATGCGGGTCCCCACTATGCACGTAGAACCTGGCAGTTCCTCCATTGGGCCAAACCTGCCCGGCCCAATGAAGGAACCTTGGCCCAGCGCTGGGGGATATAAATACCCTCTGTTCCCAGAGGGTCAGGAATTCATTCTTTTACCCACACTCATACTATTGCCTGCTCGTGCTCTTACTTACTTCAGCATCGGAGTGCCTTGCAGGTACCTCCCCCACCTTGTTCAAAACTTCAGCTCGGAACCAGCCGTGACGGTCCAAGTTTGATCAGGTTAGATCAAATGGTAATAAATGGTTCGTGTCCATTAAAATTAATTTTTAAAAAGCTTATAGGTTCATTAAGTTATACACTACCTTGATTAAGTTAAAAAGCTTATAGGTTCATTAAGTCAATCATCGACTAAAAGAATCCGTTCCAAAGTGTTTGTTAATTCAATATAAAAGTTAGCGTTGTTTGTTAACTCAATATAAATTATAGTTAGCATGGTTAGTCGATAGTTATAACCAACTTATACTTAGTTACTAAATTTTAAGTTAGTTAAGCTTATAAAAGGTGTAAGCACACCATGTATATGAGCATTAGTTCAATACAGAATACACTTCAATATTTTTGTTCTTCCAATTTCATCTCTTTATTCCTCATTCTCTCTTTTCTTGTAGAGTAAATAAGTTCTTGCTCTAAAAGATTTGGTATCTCGTAGAGATGATGACCGGTGGTAATGGTCTTTCGAACACATTTTCAATTCTGGACGACGACAATGAGGAGATATGGTACAAACAAATGAATGTCTTGTTTGGTTATCAAGATACACTTGAGGAGATTGCCAATTTCAAGAACTCCCTACAAATGCAACACAAGCCCACTAGAATTTACAAAGAGAAGAGAAGAAAATGGTTACAATGTAATGTTTCCATTTAGGCAACAATAAATGCTGCAATCTTAGACAAAACATCTTATGTTGAAAATGTAAATGAGGCATGAGATATTTTGATCAAATATTATGAAGGAGGAGACAAGGTGAAAAATGCCAAGCTGCAATCTTTCAAAAGAAAATATGAATAATTATAAATGGAGAACAATTAAACAGTTCCAAGCTTATGCATCAAAGATTCAAGGGTTGGTACACACTATGAAGAGTTATGGTGAAGTGATGATTGAAAAGGTATTGAGAACAGTCACTCCTTATTTTGATTATGTGATAGTTATTATTAGAGAATCTGCCACCTTAGCTACTATAAAGATGAAGGATCTCATAGAACCATGAGTTGAGAATTCTTGAAAGAAATAGTGCAAAAGTCAGTTCAAACACTGCAAGCTTGAACATTCAAGAAAATGGTGGTTTTGAAAACACAGAGGTGAGGAAATCCATGAGAAGTTCAAGAAATATGCATGATCAAGCTCATAGAATATTAAGCTTGATGGTAAACCCGAATCCTGCAAAAAAGGAGGAGGAACATCAAATTTATACCAAAAAGAAACACATTCAATGCTATAATTGCGAGAAATGAAGTCATTATGCTTCAGATTACAAGTACAACAAAGGAAAGGAGAAGGCCAAAGACAATGGTGACGATGAAGCCAAAATAGTACAAGATGACAAATATAATAGCATTGTAGTTTTCGTGACTATGGTGTATGAAAATCAACATCAAATTGGATCATGGTTTGTTCAAACAATACGAAAGATCACAAAAACTAATTTGTCAAGTTTGATAGCACATGAAATAATAAAAAGTCTAAAAGATAATAGAACGCACAAAGTAAAGGTATTGGGAACACGATGATCAAAAGGAATGATGGATGATCTGCAATTATTGAGGATGTGTTGTTTGTATCAGAAATGAAGTGCAATTTATTAAGTGTTGACTGACTTATACAGAATATAGAGAAGGGGTTCTCAATAATCATGAAGATTAATAATGCTTTTAAACTATATGATCCTGCCAATTTGCTTGTCTTGGGTCATCATTTGCAAAGAAAAAGATCTTTAAGACAATTATCAAGACCACAAAAATAAAGTGCTTACCAATAGTAGTGGAACACAAGAAGGCGTGACCATGGCATATAAAGTTTGGTCTGCTAAACCAATTAGTTAGTAAAGATATGATGCTAGGTTTGCCCAGTTTTACCATACTTGATAAGATGTGCTGATGGTTGTTTGATTGGTAAGAAACCTAAAAACTCATTTAAAGCTAGCATACCAACGAGGCCATCAAATGTGCAAGAGATTGTTCACTCAAATGTGTGTGAACTTTTGAGGACAAATAACTAGATGACAATAAATAATTCCTCTAATTTGTTGACATGCATAGTAGAAAGATGTGGATCTATTTGATTTAGTCTAAATATGAAATGCTCGACATATTTAAGAAGTTCAAGATTTTGGTTGAAAATCAAAGTAATAGAAGAATTAAAGTTCTGAGAACGGATGGTGGTGTTGGATCCATATCAATGAGTTTTGAGTCATTTTATGGTGATCAAGACATAAACATGAAGTCACAACTCCCTATCTAGTTGGATATCATGCAATTGATGCCTACAAAATGTATGACCTTACCAGTCAAAAGATGTCCATCCACAACGATGTGGTGATAGATGACGAAAGCTCATGGGATTGACAACCAGGGAGCATTTAAAACAAGCCTTATGTAAGCTCATTACTCAAAGATAGTGATGATAATGATTAGTCATCAAAAGAAGTAAAAACACCAAATATCGAGATTGCTGAGAGACCACAAAGAACTAGGAACATTCTAATAACGCTACAAGATTGTGACAGAAGAAAGTGACTTGGTGCATATCACATTGATAGAAAATGCTGAGCATATCAACCATCATAAAGCCTCGATGAATAAAGCATGGAAAAGACTATGAAATAGGAGTTAGCTGTCATGAATTTTGGCTTGATGCCTTTTTCATTGCATTTGATACTATATATAATAGTGTCGGTAATTACAACTCATAATGACTAATTACAACTCATAATAACTAATTACAACTTATAATGGCAATTTCCTATTCTATGAATGTAAATTATTCACAATAAATGTGTTTGATTATTTCCTGATTAACATCCCCCTCAAATTGATGCGGCTGGTCAAGGAGCATCAATTTGCTAACAAGAAACTGATGTCGTGGGCGTGGAACAGCCTTGGTAAGAATATCTGCAACCTGCAACTGAGTACTGATGTGAGGAAGTGATATTATTCGATTATCGTAGACGTCACGTATTGAATGACAATCAACTTCGATATGTTTGGTGCGCTCATGAAAAACAGGATTTGCAACAATTTGAATGGCACTTGTATTGTCAGCATAAAGTGAAGTTGACTCTGTTTGGGGAAATCCAAGTTCAGCCAAAAGACCACAAAGCCAAAGTATTTCTGAACAAGCAGCAGACATGGCACGATACTCTGATTCAGTAGAAGTTTTAGAAACTCTTGCTTGCTTCTTACTTTTCCAAGAGATCAATGAAGAACCAAGAAACATGCACCAACCAGTAACAGATCGACGAGTATCAGGACACCCTGCCCAATCAACATCACTATAAGCACTCAACTGAAGAGAAATTCCAACGGAAAAGAATAATCTGCGGTGAGAGGTTCCCTTTAAGTAGCGAATTATACGACGAACCGCAACCAAGTGAAG
The DNA here is from genome assembly GCA_948472305.1 of Vicia faba. NCBI lineage: Eukaryota > Viridiplantae > Streptophyta > Magnoliopsida > Fabales > Fabaceae > Vicia > Vicia faba. The sequence goes on from OX451736.1 coordinate 784,223,243, forward strand.
ATGACGAGGAGAATGCATGAATTGACTTACTTGTTGAACAACAAAAGATATGTCAGGGCGAGTGTTTACAATTATTTCTGGTAAACAACCGCTAGTCCTCCAAACTATCGAATAATCTTACTGACTGTTATTCAATCTCTCTGGTAACTCGCAGGATCGACTAGATTGATCCTAGGATGTATTGGTCATTTTGGATAACTCTCATTATAGAACTGGTATTCATGGTTTGTATTTAGAATGTTGTGTAGGTGTTTAACTTACTTCGATTACTCTATTAAAGATCTAAAGACGTGATCAAGTAAATGTGCACGAAACTAAATTGCATGAATAAAGTTCAATTGTAAAGACATGTAAAACTGCATAAAAGACAAGTAAACGACTTCGAAGCATAAAAACATGTAATGTAAAATATTCTCTGGAATATAAAAGATTCGAAATATGAAGAAAGCGTTTAGATGCAAGAAAACAGTAAAATGACTTTAAGTGAAAAAAGGTGTTCGAATGATAAAAGCTTGAAGATAAAGGCATGAAATGTACAACAGTTTCTGAAATGTAAAGTATTTGAAATGGAAAGAAAGCATTTAAATGTAAGGCTTCAGTAAAAAGACTTCGAATGAAAACATTTTAGTGCAAAAGCTTTTGAAAGGTATTGACATGAAGATAAAGGAAAATACTGGAAATGATAAAGAGTTTCATTAAAATCATAAACACTTGGTGTTATCATACGTACATTGCTCATGCATTCGTTTCCCTAGCCATGTGGTATTTTGAATGTTTACTGAGTTTTTTGTACAATAGATATGACACACGAAATCCTAATGCTAAGACTTCTATTTATACTACTTCGACCATAACGGTCTTGCTATAAGATTCTGCCACGTTCAGAACATGCAGAGCAATGCCTCTCCCTAGCTTCCACGCGTCTTCGAATGCTCCAGCGCACATATTTCAAATTTCGAACATCCCGCTTGCATTTGAATTTCAAATGTTTTGGCACTTCTTCGCTTCGAACGCATTGCTTGGACACAACCTTGTTAACATTTCGAGACTTCTTTGAATATATCCTCATAACTGTCACTCGAAGCTCCAAGCTTTGATATGCCCATTCGAAGCACTACTTCTACCATTTCGAAACATGACATCTTGCTTTATTCTAATCGAAACGTCCAATTTGCTTTGCTTCTAATAATATCATCAAAATCTTCAGCCAACAAAATGCCCCTTTAAAATATGTATTTCGATTCCTTTGAGAAATACTTATTTTAAACATATACACAAGATTTTGATGCGACCTTCGAATCATCGTGACATTTATTGCATATGACTCCAGTCACGTCAATCACAACGCTTTTCAGATTCCTTAACCGCCTTGAACCATTTCACAGCATGGTGCAGTTACAAACAATGATTATCTTTAATCACGCCTATTACCAATATTAACTTTACGCCACCTCCTCATCAAACCAACCCACGACTACCACGTATCACAATCTTACTCAGTGGATGCTTAAACTTCCACACTATAAAAACCCATCAACTTAGTCTTTTCTTTTCTTCCCACATTCTGAATCTTTTCTTCCTCTTTTCTCACTGAAACCCTAAACTTCCAACATTCTTCCAACAATGTCTTCTTCAACTTCATCTCAACTGAAAAAGGCTTCCAAAAAGAAAGGAAAGACTACAGGAACCATAATGGAAAGCAAGGTTGGCACCTACCAAGGTCAATCTGTTCTTGTTCCCCAGATGATCTCAAAAGAGAAGGAAATGCTTTATGCATCCCAGGTACTAATTCCTACTAACGCCGCTGGCAAGAGGTTAGCTTTAATGGGCCCTCTTACAGTCTTTGAAATCTTAAAAGACACCAGAAAATTTTTCCCTGTTTGTTATAATTTCAAACCTCTGTTTAATAAAATGGATACCCCTAAGACAATAGAGTCTTCTGATTCAACCACCGTGAAAAATCCAATCATTCCCCCTAAGGACCCTTTTGTGCTAGATTATGTAAAGAGTAACTTCAAACCATTTCGATCTTGCCCCACCTCCGACACAGCTTATCACAACTGGTTTAATAAAGTAGAAGCTAAGAAATCCCAACAATGGGAAGAATTAGGCATTTACAACTTGATTAAACTATCGAAACCAGGCTTCACTTATAGCCACCCATTGTTATTCGCGTCCCTATATTTCTGGGACAGTACTTACAATACTTTCCATCTCCCTGGTGGAATGATTACACCCACCTTTTTTGACATAGCAGCCATTACTGGGTTATCACCAATAGGAGAAACCTATATTCCTGACAATAAAGAGCATTCGAGTATTATTGACTTCGAAGTCAAGCTAGCTAGCTTTTCAAAGTTTATCAGCCACTATCACACTGAAGGAGACAGTGTGTCGGATGTGGAACACATGGCTTTCCTTACCTTATGGCTGTCAAGGTATGTCTTTTGCAGCAGATCCCTACAGGTAGCCAGTAGGTTTATTCCTCTAGCTAGAGATTTGCAAGAGAATTGGAGGGTGTGTTTAAGCGAACTGCTATTAGTTGATCTTTACAAAAGTCTAAGGTCAGCTGTTTCAAGTCTGAAATCTCACACCTCCAAGAACATCCTGCTAGCTGGCCCTTTCTGGTTACTCCAGTTATGGCTCAATGCCATGTTCGAACCTTCACTATCAACTGCCAACACTATTGCTGAACAAGACCCAGAAATAGCGGATAGAATCATCGAAGGCACTAGGCTGCGAAGACTTACCCCAAACGATGATAAGGATGACTTCAAAGTTCTCTTCTCAAAATATATCATGATATTCTCCAAGAGGCATAAATTCGAAGAGACCATGGCGCCTTTTGCTTCAAGGACTCATGGACCCTCATGGTTCACCATGGCTCTCTCAGAAGCTGTCAAAAGCAAAGAAATTCAAGATGTATGGAGAGCCTTTTTGCTACCCAGACTAATCTCCTCACGAATTACTCCTGCCAAGAATCGAATTTTCCTTTTTGCTAATCAACCCAACTTCGTTTCGAGACAATTTGGCTTGTGCCAACTAATTCCTGAACCCCTATTCCAAACAGAGAATGCCATCACCTCTGGGCGAACCTTCAAGGCAAGAGAAGCCAAACTACAGCAGGAACAATACCAAGGCTTCGCCCATTTTGAACTAATAACTTTCGAACCTACACACCTTACAGCAAAGGGGTTTCTGGAATGGTGGACAAAGTTCTATCAGACTTATATGTTCGATACTCTTACTATTCAGCAGAAACTAACTGATGCATTTGATGTGCAGGTACAATCCAAGAAAGGTATGTTCACTCATGCCAAAGAGATTAAGGCTTTTCAAAATTATTTCGAAACTACTTATGATCCCACACACTTGGAATCCACTGTGCATCAAGCGGCTGAGACCTTGAAGGAAAAATTCAAAGAAAAAGTTTCTAAGTTAAAACTTCCTTCAGGGTTGTCACCTGAGGATAGGTATAGGTTGGCATTCGAAATGCATCCACCTAAATTTCCTAGATTACCTACCTCAGAACTGGCTCTGGCTTGGTTTCCTCCATACCCTTGGTGGTTCACTTGCAAAGAAATGTTCAAATATCTTCAAAAGAAACCAAAGCCATCTGAGACTGTGACATGGGCTCGACATTGGCTCCACGATTTCCCAGGACATCTTCGCTATGACCTTTCTGCCATGTCAATTAAATCTGATCAAGGCACAGGTGCGAATGCTTGGGAAAATCCCAAATGTTTCTCATTTTCTATATTTTTAACTTTTGCCTTAATTGTTTCGATTTTCAGCCATCAGGATAAAGACTGCTGCTTCAAAGTCAAAAGAAGGGAGCGCCTCTCAGGCCTCTGTCGAAACCATTGATAATGTGACTCTATCCAACCCAACAACAATTGCTGCAACAACAACAACAACAACAACAACACCAGTAATAACCAGTGCTCCAACTCCACAGGTAATCACTTAGCCTTGATGTTTCGAATACACTAATGCTTCATGATTTGCATCTAACTTATTGTTTAAATCTTTTCAGACCAACAAACTTCCGCCAACCACTCCAAAGAAGCGAAAAACAAACACTACTGGGGAAGACCCCAAGGCTGGAGGGAATTTACCAGCTGCTTCGAAGAAGAAGCAGAAGAAGGAAATTTCCAAAAGTGTTGTACCAACTAGTGTCTCTGGACTCGATTCCAGGGATGCTGCTCCCTCACCTAAATCCAAAATTCCATCTTCGACCTCCAACGTAATGTTGGAACGCATAGCTAGCAACCTCTCTTCTGAGAGCCCACAGGTAAATTGAACTTTAAATCTTTGACAAAATAATTATTCATTACCTTGGTGCATGCCTTTAATATTCTTTTGCCTCTGCAAGACATTTTGAATCCAGATTTTACCACTTCGACTTCACCATCAAAAACTGCTGCTCCGATCAACTCTTCTCCTTAAGGGGATTCCAGCAATCTTGTACAGAACAAAGGTTCCTCCAATATGGCGGTTCTGGCTGGGGCTTCTGAGCAGCAAGATGATCAGAGTACTTCTCCTCCTCTAAAAGAAACAAATGAAGCAACGCTTCATGAATCTGCAGAGACTTTACAAAGAACTTCTCTTCAAAAGTCCCCTCTTGAAACCCTTCAAGAGGATCCAAAGGACACTCACGCTGAAGGAGAGAAAGCTGATTCTGATCAAAGAAATGAAGAATCTGCAGAAGAAGGGTCTGAGGAAGGAGATGTCAACGATGGTTCGACTGCTGGGACAGAGTCAGATGCAAATAGCAGCGAGAACGAAGATATCGAAGTGGTGGATTTGGATGACAATGAAGAAGATAATGAGCATGAAACGAATGAAGGTGACGGTGACGCGACCAATAAACCCATGGAAGTCGAAATGGATGTGACTCCCCTGCGCGTGGAACTCCCTCAACCGTCTTTGTCCCGAATGACTGAAGAGGAGCTTACTCTCCTGAGACGAAATGACCCTATTGGATACATGAAGGCGAAGCTGGCTCAAAGGGATATTCCACCTGCTAGGGCTGGCACAAGTTCGACTAGCCATCCGTTGCCCACAGATGACAGAATTGTACTTCTTAACAGGATCAGGAGAATAATTCTTGATGTGGATTTGTTCGAAGTGCTCAAACAGGATAGCACAACTTGCTACACTATGAAGGAGTTGCTTACAAAAGTCAACCTTGCTACCTGCTCCTTGCCAGTTAGCACCATCTTGTTCGATCTTCAATCTTTGCTGGATAACGTGACTGGGTACCTTCTCCAAGATGAATTTTCTGCCAGAAAGGTTCAAGAAAAACGAACTGCAATGGATGCTGCTTATGAGCATGCTTCGAAACTCTCTCAAGAAGGTGAGGATCAAGCCATGCATCTAAAGCAAGCAAAAACTGATTATGAGGCTCGAGCTGAGTCCATCCTTCTCTAGGAAAGGAAAATTCAGGAACTTCAACAGAAGGTTAAAGAGGCTCAAGAACAACAATTAGCCTACGAAACCAATACTGCTGGTAACCAATTCAAAGAGCTCCTCAACAAGGGGCTTGCAGAAATGGAAACTGCAGAACAACTCAAAGGAGAAGTGGCTACCTTAGAGGGAGCAAGACGTTTTGCTCAACAAAGGCTTGAGTCTTTTCGAAGTACCTTCAACAGATTGAAGAATAATTCCTATTTCTAAATCTTAGTGTTGATTTGGTTAAAATTTGGTTTTTTGTATGTAACATTTGAACAACGCCATTTTGGCAACCGCATATTGCCATTTTGGCATTTTTATGATATTCTGATTACGTTGTTACTATTCGAATCTCCTGCAGGCGTGGCTTATATTTATTTAAATATTTCCCATTAACCTTTAGGATACGTTTATCATTCATCAGCTCTTCGATTTCATATGCATTGTTTGAGAATACCTTTATTATTCGAAAAGGCCCTTCCCAATGAGGTGACCATTTACCTAACGTTTTATTTTTCTTGTCCATGGGCAATATGACTTTCCAGACTAAGTCATTAATAGTGAATTCTTTTCTTTTCACCCTTTTGTTATATGTCCTGGCCACTCTTTCTTTTTGTCTCATCAAGATTTCCAATGCATGTAATCTAACTTCGTCCAACTCAACTAACTCATTCATCATCATCTCCCAATATAATGCAGCTGGAATTTCGTTTTGTCTTTGAATTTGAACTGATTGTAGATGAATTTCTACTGGCAGAATTGCATCATGACCAAATGTGAGTTGGAAAGGCGTGGTGTTAGTAGCTTCTTTAGGAGATGTTCTACAGGCCCATAGTATTTGGTCCAAAGTTTTGTGCCAGTTCCTTGGCTTTTTACCAATATGTTTCTTAATTAACCCTATTATCACTTTATTAGCTGCTTCGACCTGACCATTTGCTTGAGCATAATATGGCGTTGATGTTAGTAATCTAAACCCCATTTCTTGAGCAAATTCTTGCATCTTTCTACCAGTAAACACAGAGCCTTGGTCTGTGGTTATGCTCTCTGGTAATCCGAACCTATAGATAATTTGTTTTTGTATAAACTCAATAACAGCCTCTTGATCAGCAACTATTAATGGTATTGCTTCGATCCACTTGGTAAAATAATCTATTCCTACCAAGATATATTTCTGTCCTTTAGACGAAGCAGGATTTATTTCTCCTATTAGATCCAATGCCCATCCTCTAAATGGCCATGGTTTAATGATTGAATGTAACTCACTTGCAGGGGCATGTTGAATCCCTGCATGTTTCTGACATTCTTCACAACCTTTAGCAAAGTCTATACAATCTTTGAGCATGTTGGGCCAATACATGCCATATCTAAATAACAACCATTTCATTTTATGACCTGCTTGATGTGCCCCACATGCCCCATTGTGGACTTCTGACAATGCTAAGTATGCCTCACTTTCTCCTAGGCACTTCAGTAATACGCCTTCTTGGGTCTTTTTGAACAATTCGTTTCCCACGAGGACATATGACAATGCTCTATATTTTGTCTTCCTATCAACATTCAAAGTTGGGTTTGTTAAATAACTCACAAGTGGACTTCGCCAATCTGCATCTGATAAAGTGTTTATGGCTAATATTTCGAATCCCTGTTTCTCAGCATAACCCAATTTCATACTCTCTAGATCTGATGGTGTGAATCTAGTAGCCATAACTCTACCCCTTAATTCAACTAAATCCTCAAAGTTTCTGGCAGAAACTTTATAACCTGAAGCCAACTGTGCTAAGTCATTTGCTTCTTGGTTTTCTATTCTTGGTATATGTTGAATATCCATGTATTCAAATTTCCTAAGTAGCCTGTTAACTATGACGAAGTATATCATCAGGTTTTCCTTTATGCATTTATACTCCTTTGTTATTTGCTTGACCACTAATTCTGAGTCTCCTTTAATTTCGACTCTAGTTGCCCCCAATTCCAACAAAGCTTCAAGTCCAACAATGAGCGCTTCATACTCAGCTTCGTTGTTCGAGCAACGAGGACCATCTAATTTATACTTGAATTTTGTTGGAATTCCTTCAGGAGAAATTAGAAGGACTCCAACACCACTTCCATTCCTGTGGGTCGAACCATCAAAGTATAATTTCCATGGTTGCATTTCGACGTAACTCATGACAGTCTGTTTAACCAATGAATGGTCCACAATGAAATCAGAAATCACTTGGCCTTTCACAGCTTTTAAAGGCATGAAAGTCAAAGAATATTCTGTTAAGGCTAAAGCCCATTTACCAACTCTGCTATGCATTATTGGTTTCGAAAGCATGTGTTTAATGACATCGAAATGAGATGAAACATAAACATCAACAGGCTTTATATAATACTTGAGTTTCATACAAGAGAAGTACAAACAGAGACATAGCTTTTCTAAATTGCTATATCTGGTCTCTGCATCATTCAATACTCTACTTAAATAGTATATGGCTCTTTCGATGCCATTGCTATCTTCTTGTGCTAACATACTACCTATACTAACTTCAGAGGCAGATATGTACAATCTCATGGGCTTTCCCCATGAAGGTGGAGATAAGATGGGAGGCTGAGAGAGATATCTTTTTATCTTGTCAAATGCCTCCTGATGGGCTTCGTTCCACTCGAAGGCTTGGCCTTGCTTTAAACGAAGCAACGGAGAGAAAGCTTGGGTTCTTCCACTCAGATTCGAAATGAACCTTCTGAGAAAGTTAATCTTCCCTAGCAAAGATTGCAGCTCCCTTTTTGACGTAGGTGCTTTCGTCTCCATTATGGCTTTGGTTTTGTTTTGGTTGATCTTAATTCCTTTCTTGTGAACCACAAAGCCAAGGAAATCTCCAGCCTGCACAAAAAATGCACATTTAAGGGGATTCATCTTTAAGCCATGTTTTCTCATTCGTTCGAATGATTGGCTCAAATGATGCAAATGGGTTTCTGCAGATATAGATTTGATGACTATATCATCAATATACACCTGCATAAAGGTTTCAATGAAATCATGGAAAATCGAATTCATTGCCCTTTGATAAGTTGCCCCAGCGTTTTTTAAACCAAAAGGCATCACCACCCATTCGTAGGTGCCTAAGGCTCCTGGGCAACGAAATGCTGTCTTGGCAACATCTTCTTCAGCAATAAAAATCTGATTATACCCAGAGTATCCATCTAACATACTCAAGTATTCGAATCCTGCAGCAGAGTCTACTAGCATTTCTGCCACAGGCATGGAGTACTCATCCTTAGGGGTTGCAGTGTTTAAATCCCTAAAATCTATGCAGATTCTCAAAGAACCATTTTTCTTAATAACAGGTACTATATTTGCTAACCATTCGGCATACCTTGTGGTTCTGATGAATCTGCAACGCAGCAACCTTTCGATCTCAGCTTTAATCTTTGTGAGAACCGCTGGTGCGAATCTTCTAGGAGTTTGCTTGATGGGCTTCTTGCCATCTTTGATTGGAAGTCTGTGTTCGACTAACTCCCTCTTTAAACCAGGCATTTCGTCATAATCCCATGCGAAGCAATCTTTGTTTTTCTTGAGGACTTCGATCACTTCCTGCTTGAGGCCTGGGCTAAGTTTTGCACTTATGTAGGTTATTCTTTTCGTGTTTTCATCCCCTAAGTTCACTTCTTCGAGTGGATCCTGCGCCAACATTTTGGCACCTGTGTCTATGGGGTCCCTTTCGAAGCCTAAGGGTTCTTTATCATAGATGGCGTCCAGCCTTTGATCTATCTCAAGTTTTTTAAAGGGTGAGCCTTTCGAGCCATCCCCACTTATTTCGTTCATCTTTACAGCCAGTTTATTCATTTCAGCCTCTAAGGCCGCCTTTGATTCGTTCTCAGCCATATAGGCCGAAATCCTTTCGAAAAAGGAGGACTCAGTCATGAGTAAGGTTATCGAAGTCCCAGCCTGCTGGCCGTCTTTGTATAGTACTTTCGACTCCTTCGTCTTCACTGATTATTCTTCTATCCCAGTATAGGCCATCATGGCGAAGGGTCATATAGTAGTGGGCGTTTCTGGTTTCGTTGATTTCATCATTTGGGACACAAGGAGCAATCTTTGCCAGATGTTTGTCATAATTCCTCTTGTCAACTAAGTTGACTGTTGACATGAAGTAACTCTGGTCTGCTTCAATGTTTTCCACGATCCCATCTTCTCTCCATAAAACTAATCGCTGGTGCATTGACGAAGGAACTGCCCCTACGCCATGGATCCACTCCCTTCCCAGCAACAAGTTGTAGTTGGCCTTGGCTTCGATCACCATGAACATGGTGGGCCTACAACTTGAGCCTATTGTCAAGTCCAATTGAACCACCCCCAGTGTTTTGCCTACTTTCCCTTCATAATTGGACAGAACCATGTTGTGTGGCTTGATGTCTCCTTCGCGTATTTCTAACCTTTTCAGCATGAAGTGGGGTATTAAGTTGACTGCAGCGCCCCCATCTACTAGAACCTTATTCACGCCATGGGCACCAACCTTTGCCCGAATAAATAGTGGCTTAAGATGGTTCTTCATAGATGGTTCTGGACGTTCGAAGAACGCATTCTGCTCCTCGACAGCCCCATTGTCCATCACATAGTAGCACACAAGCCTATGCTTCATCAGGTCTAAGGTATCTTCTTCCTCATATTCATCAATTTCAGTTTCCTGTCCAAACTCACAGGGAAGCACAAATACCACGTTGCAATTGAGGTTGAACGAAGACTCCCCCTCTGATTCGAAGTTGTCCATTATCATATCTTCGTCTTCTTCTGGACCTGGAGTGTATTCCTTTGGTTCATCTAGTTGTACTTCAGAAAAGAGCCTCCTATTAACTGGGGGTTTGTCTTTAGTTTGATTTTTTGGTGTGGGTTCGTTGGTGCTAGATTCACCTTGGTTCTTTGTTGAAGTTGCCCCTTTATTTGCCACAGCTTCCCTCTCAGCCTTTCGAATCCTCTGTTGCCTTCGCCATTGGGATCTTGACATGGGGTTTCTTCCTTTGTAGTTCTCTAATCTCACCTCTTCCCTCTTTGCTATGTTGAATTTCCTTATATGTCATAGCATGGCGTGCGTTTCGTTCAGCGTTTCTCCATTTGTCTTTGCCTTTGTCATTTCTGACTTGCAGCCATCTGTCTGTTGGCACTTCAGCAGGGAGTTTGAACGTCACTCTTCGAGCACCCTTGGGATGAGGACTATCAGGCCATCGTTGTTTGTATTTGCTATCGAAACGTGGGCCCATCTGAACAGTTTCTTGATGGTTCCAGCAAGGGGCGAAGGGGACTGTTTCGAAGGCCCTGGCCATGCTTTGATCATACACAACAGAACACCTTGGGCATATCAAGTATTTGGTTGCCCCTTTGTAGCAGCGAAACACAAATTCCAGCAAACTTTCTCCAGCCTTAGGATAACACCTGAATAGCTGGTTATCCTGGCGCCAGTTGTTGCCAGTTCGCGCCCTCTGTACCCTCTCGAAGTTCGCAGCGATTCTCTGATTGCAGAGGATGCTGCACCTAGGGCATAGTATCATTCTTGTATCTCCCTTGTGGCACATCATGAGGTAATCCTTGAGACTAGCATCTCCAGCATGATTATCCTCCATTTTATACTTCTCTTTTTCTAAGTATCTCTCTACCTCCTCCATCTCAGAGTGAGGTCTCTCCATATCCACCATGTTTACCTCAACATCCTCCCCCTTAGCGTCATCATCTCCCCATCCTGTGGGTTTTATATCTTCAATGTGGACCTTTGAACTCTCTGGGGCAGAATATTTGACCAAATAGTCAAATTTTCCACTGGGTTCCCCTAAAGTGTCCCATATTTCTTTCTGAGGGGAGGTTGGCTTCGTGATTTGGACTTTCTCCAATTCTAGCCTCAGGCCTTCAATGACCTGTGTCAACTCTTGGTTTTGGTTTTCCTGGCCTTCAGTAGCCTGGATTTCTTTTGCAACAGCTAAAGGTGCTGCTTCAATCGAAGTCTCTGGTTGCTTGTGGACGTCCTCAGTGACCCCCTTATTGACTTTGACTATCACCCAACTTTCATTTTCAGTACCTTTCTCTCCCACTGGAGCGTCACTTTGGTCAGCTTCCACCATGTTAATTTCTCCAATGCATGCAGGCTCGGAGTAATTGGTGTCTGCGACGTCCAAAGGGTCTTCGTCCACTTTCATTTTTGCTTTATCAGCAAACTTCAGTCTGCCATCTTTAATTGCATTCTGAATTAGGTCCCTAAAAAGAAAACACTGTGAGGTTTTGTGGCCTAGGAAACTATGATATTTGCAAAATCCTCTTTTCTTTCTTTGATCTAAAGGAGGTATTTTGACATTTGATGGCACAATGAGTTGGCCATCTTTGACAAGTAAATCAAAAATCTCGTCACATTTAGTGACATCGAAGGTATAAACCTTCTTTGGGAAGTTGTCACTTTTCTCATTTTCAACAATTTCTTTCCCTTTTGTGGGAACTAATAATTTGCAGGAGTAAGGTGGTGCCTATTTTAATTCAGCGAGGTCGATTTCGACCTCTTCGAATTCGAATTCAGGATAATCTTCTGCTTCCTCAGTTCCAACATAGGAGATCCTTTCCTTCTTGTTATTTTTAAAGACTCTGGCCTTTTCGGCCTTTAGCCTTTTGACCTGTCGAACCCTATCGGCTAATTGAGCCATATCCCTTAAGTATTGAGTGTCTAGTTTCTTTCGAATGGAGTAATCCAAGCCGCCAGCAGCCATTTCGACTAACTCATGTTCAGGCACTACTGTGAAACATCTAGATTTCAAAAGCCTGAATCTATTCAGATAATCATCTATGGGTTTAGTGAACTTTCTCTTGACACTGGCTAGTTCCTTCAGACTTATTTTTGATTGTCCCATGTAGAACTGTTCATGGAATAATCTCTCCAAAAGAGCCCAAGTATCAATGGACCCAGGAGGAAAAGTGGTGAACCATGTGAAAGCGTTCTTAGTCAGGGAACTTGGGAAATATTTGATCCTGAGGTCTTCATTATTGGCTATATCTCCCGCTTCGGTTAGATACCTGGCTATATGTTCGACTGCTGACTCATTGGTATCCCCAACAAACTTTGTAAACTTAGGGACTTTATATCCCCTTGGTAAATCAGTGTGCATTATGTAATCTAATATAGGGGAGGCATAATTTGGCCTTCTAATTCCTGTGTTAAGGCCATTCTGGGCCATGATTCTCTCTATCATGCTGGTTAAATTATTTTCTGCCAAGATGTTATCGTTTCGAATTCTATGAACGACTGCATCAGCATCTTGATTTCGACCCACCATGACAACCCCTCTAGGTTGTTCTTCTCGAAACTCTGGGACTTCCAGCCTTTCGACCCTTGCCCCTGGTTCCATAATTTCCCTTTGTGGGCTTTGGATCATTGGGGCTTCTAGCCTTTGTGCCCTTGCCCCCAAGTTAACCTCCTCTCTGGCTGGTCTATAGGTTGGGTCGTTAGCAACTTGTTCTATAATAGGTACGTTCGCTCGAACTCCCGCCTGATTCTGCCTATGCCTCTCTGGGGGAGCAAAGAAATCTGCTATTCGAATCATGTTATCTGCGTTTTCTCTGTTTGTCACAGTCACATTTTGTACTATTGGGGTAAATATTTCCTGCATAGTTTGTGCTAATACTCCTATCATATTATGGTTACTGTCATCCATTAATTGCCTAAAAGCCAACTGGTTATCTGTGGTTAAAATAGGCATTGCACTATAACCCACTGACCCTTGGTTATTTGTCATAAACTGATTTGCCCCAGACCCAGACCCTAATTGTGGTGATGAATTTGATGTGGAATTGTGTAAGCCTGCCATAAAAGATGTTGGCATTCCATACGAGGAATTTCTGGTTCTATTACCATCGAAACCGGGTGGTCTAGTTAGTGGGGTGGCGAAATGGGTTTGTGTCCCTGATGGTGGGATAAATCCCCCAGGATAACCAATGGTTCCAGTATTTCCTAGGATCGAACTATTAGTTGATATGCCACTTATTCCATTAGTGGCTATATTACTGGTAGAGGATGCAACAGACTGTGCATTCGAAGGGATCACATTAGATGTTCCCATCGAAGCGGACATATTAGTGCCTGTTGTATGTGGGGCATTTTGTTCCCCTTGTTGATTGTCAGAATTAGACATCTTGTTCAAACGTTTTCTTCTGGATAAGGGTTGGTTGCTATTGGTTATTCTACCACTTCTAAGGTTCATAAAACAACAAACTTATCACTCAGAGGGTATTTTTACAATGGTTATGTCTTGACAATTTTTTATTTTGTTCTAAAATCCGTAATGTCCAATGACGCGTCCCACCAGGTGTGCCAATTTGTTTACAGTTATTTCTGGTAAACAACCGCTAGTCCTCCAAACTATCGAATAATCTTACTGACTGTTATTCAATCTCTCTGGTAACTCGCAGGATCGACTAGATTGATCCTAGGATGTATTGGTCATTTTGGATAACTCTCATTATAGAACTGGTATTCATGGTTTGTATTTAGAATGTTGTGTAGGTGTTTAACTTACTTCGATTACTCTATTAAAGATCTAAAGACGTGATCAAGTAAATGTGCGCGAAACTAAATTGCATGAATAAAGTTCAATTGTAAAGACATGTAAAACTGCATAAAAGACAAGTAAACGACTTCGAAGCATAAAAACATGTAATGTAAAAGATTCTCTGGAATATAAAAGATTCGAAATATGAAGAAAGCGTTTAGATGCAAGAAAACAGTAAAATGACTTTAAGTGAAAAAAGGTGTTCGAATGATAAAAGCTTGAAGATAAAGGCATGAAATGTACAACAGTTTCTGAAATGTAAAGTATTTGAAATGGAAAGAAAGCATTTAAATGTAAGGCTTCAGTAAAAAGACTTCGAATGAAAACATTTTAGTGCAAAAGCTTTTGAATGGTATTGACATGAAGATAAAGGAAAATACTGGAAATGATAAAGAGTTTCATTAAAATCATAAACACTTGGTGTTATCATACGTACATTGCTCGTGCATTCGTTTCCCTAGCCATGTGGTATTTTGACTGTTTACTGAGTTTTTTGTATAATAGATATGACACACGAAATCCTAATGCTAAGACTTCTATTTATACTACTTCGACCATAACGGTCTTGCTATAAGATTCTACCACGTTCAGAACATGCAGAGCAATGCCTCTCCCTAGCTTCCACGCGTCTTCGAATGCTCCAGCGCACATATTTCAAATTTCGAACATCCCGCTTGCATTTGAATTTCAAATGTTTTGGCACTTCTTCGCTTCGAACGCATTGCTTGGACACAACCTTGTTAACATTTCGAGACTTCTTTGAATATATCCTCATAACTGTCACTCGAAGCTCCAAGCTTTGATATGCCCATTCGAAGCACTGCTTCTACCATTTCGAAACATGACATCTTGCTTTATTCTAATCGAAACGTCCAATTTGCTTTGCTTCTAATAATATCATCAAAATCTTCAGCCAATAGCGAGTAATAGTCAAGTAGTTGAGGCTGCCCACAAGTTGTCGATACAATAAGGGATCAGGCAAAAGATCATCATCATCACGATGATATTTAACATTAACCTCAAGAGGAGTATCTACCGGGTTAGCCGATTCTAGACCGGCCATAGAAATCAAATATGTAGCATACTTGTGTTGATGGAGAAAGATGCCCTTGGATGTAGAATGAACCTCAAGACCAAGAAAATAATGTAGATTACCCAGATCTTTCATGTGAAATGAGGCTTGTAACTGTTGCTTAAGTCGCTGAATGGAAGCATGATCCGAACCAGTAATAACCATATCATCAACATACAAAAGAAGCAGAATAATACCCGTAGATGTGCTATGAATAAATAAAGATGAATCATACTGACTCTGAATAAAGGAGAATCCAAGTAGAGTGGAGCGGAATTTCTCGTACCATGTGTTGTACCCCAAAATTTTCCCTCCCATTTCCTCAACATTTTCTCATCACAAGACCTTTGAAAATCAAGATCCAGTTAGGGTTTCCTCTGCTCAAGACTTCTCCTTACACTGTTGACCCAAATTAGTGTTTGTGTTTGCACAAAGATATTTTGACCTAAAATTCCTAAGATGACTTTCATGCTTCATGTTGGACTCCCAAGTTTACCCATACCAAGTTTCAAGTCTTGATTCCAAATTTTGCCCAGTCAATTGGACAGTTGACCTAGAAATCAACTGTATTGGGGAAAAAGTCAACTGTGGCCAATTGACAGTCAAACCTCATGAAAATTAACCCACATCAACATTATGAACTCACATGGACCATTTGATCAAGTTTGGATCACAATTCCTCAAGAAATTTGATCAGATCACCAAAAGGGCAAAATTGTCATTTTTAGGGTTTTTGACTACACAAAGGCAATTCTTGACTGTTTGACCTAGCCAATGGCACACCAAGCTCACATATGGACTCAAGGACACCATGGAATTATCTTGACATGCTCAACAAGTTCAAAACATCCCAATTACACAAGATTGACAGTTGAATTTCTTAGTCAATTGATCAATTTTGACTGTATACTGAAAAGTCAAACTTTGACTTTTTGGTCAAAATCAAGGGTCAAGATTCATTTTTCATCAAAGCATGCCAAATCATGAAACTTGTTCACCAAGAAATCAAAAATTGCAAATTAGGGTTTGAAATGAGAATTTTTCATAACTTAGAATTTTTCTAAGTTATGAAAAACCCTAATTTTTTCCCAACTTTGCCCCACTTTCTCACCAAGATGCATTTGGATTCAAGCAAAAGTCAAAACATGAAAGTTGTAGCTTGTTGCAAAATCTACAACTTTGATTCACAAAGTTTTCGCAAAAGAAGCTTGTATCTCAAGTTACAATTTTTGGAACAAGGGTACCAAACCATTCTTAACTTAGTGAAAATTTGACCTATTTTGAACAAGTTTTTTACCTAACTTCAAGACCATTTTTCATACACTTCCACTTGGAATTTCAATTTACATTTCAAATATGGATTGTATTACACATTCCAAGCTTTCCAAAATGTCCAAGAACTTCTCAAACAACCTCATGGTTAAGGAGAATCGAATTTTGCAAAATGGGAAAAAGTCACTTTTGTTCTTGGCCAAGACATGTTCATACATTGGTGCCATTTTGAATTCAGCATGCTTAAGCTACATTGCAGGCCTCTAATCCCATTCTCACTCAATAATTCAATGCAAAAACATTGTGCCAAGATGTTGTTCTATGCATTTGGACATTACATGGAGAATTAACCCTTAATTAGAAAAAGCATTATTTCCATTTTGAAAAAGTAGAACTTTATGTCCATTTTGCAAATCCGAGTGGTACAGTCAAAATCTTCTTGGCACAAGTTTATGAGCAAATTGCACTGATCAAGGCCAATGTATGCAGCATAGTGTGAGGGCATGTACAGGCTAGAAACATCAAGTGGCCATTGCTTGCTTAAAATTCAAGTAACATTGCATATGACATACCAACTTCCATATCAGTCAACCAGGCCTTAGAAAAAGATATCAAACATATTCAAAACATTGATCCTAAGCAAAAGCACGAGCCTTTCACCTCCAATACCTTCACAAACTCAGAACCACCATCAAACTGCCAAAACAGAGTGACCTCTGCAGATTGAGTTCCAACTCTCATCCATGTCATGCTTTCTTGCTAAAAGCTCTTCACACACCTTCCCTACCATCAATGCAAGCTAACCAAAACCTAAAACATGACCTGTAATTCCTCCAACCAGTTCCACCATTTTCATTTTCTTGTTTTGCAGTTGAAGTTCTCTAGCACGATTCAAGAAGTTTCAAGACAAAGTAAAGCTTGGAATAGCATCCCTGGACCTTAAGGAAGCTATACCAATCATCACCTTGCACTGAAAGCTTCTCCATTGCCAGATACAACTTCAACTGAACAGGTAAGTTTATGAACTCGTATCTCTCTTATTAGGCATTGTTAGCTTTAGGTTTGTGAAGAAAACATGTCACAATCATAGCCCTGAACATGCCCATATGATTAGATTTCATTTATATTATGTGTGTTGCAAGAATTTTGAGTCTGAACATTGATGGAAAACTAGGTCAGGAATTGGGGGAGAAGAAATTCTCCCTCATCTTAGAGAGTTAAGTCAAGTTTTTTATATCCCTGGATTCGTCTTCTCATGCTCTACACTTTTCATGTTGAAAGTTTTGCTTAAAAGTCCAGGAATTGGGAGATAGAAAACGCGTGTTTGGCTTGAACAAAGGTGTTCTGAGGTTGAAGATGACTTGGTTCTGGGCTGGGCCTGTTTGACATTGCTTTTTGCACCATATTTTTACTTCTGCACCCCCTGAGCCCATTTTGCTTATTTCTTTGACTTTTTGACTTTTTTCTTTTTTGGATTGACTTATTTATTTTTTCTCATGATATTAAAAATATAAAAAATATTTTTCTCACCATTTTTGAATTTATTAGGCATTTATTTGGTTTTCTTTTAGTTTGTACATAAATAAATAAATACATATACTTTTATTTAAAATACTAAAATAGTGCAAATACATTTTTATACATTTTTATTTTGTTTTACTTTCTGAAAATATTTTATAGAAAAAATAATTTTTTTATTAAATATTAATTATTATTAATTTGTATATAATACATATTTAGTAAATAATACACACACACACATATATATATATATATATATATATATATATATATATATATATATATATATATATATATATATATATATATATATATATATATATATATATATATATATATATATATATATATATATATATATATATATATATATATATATATATATATATATATATATATATATATATATATATATATATATATATATATATATATATATATATATATATATATATATATATATATATATATATATATATATATATATATATATATATATATATATATATATATATATATATATATATATATATATATATATATATATATATATATATATATATATATATATATATATATATATATATATATATATGGTTAAAATGCAAAATACATACACTTTTCATTTTTATTAATATTTAAATATAAAAATATCTTTTGACAAATATACTTCATTTTATTTTATTTTTGTATACAATAAATAGATACTTGTACATAATAAATAAATAATGCATTTATTTTAATAGAATTAGGGTTTTGCCCTAAACATGAAAAAACTCCAAAAAAATAATACTTTTATTTTTGTTTATTTTGACATATAAAAATACTTTTTTTTATACATACAAAAAACCATTTTTGCATCTTGCATATTTATTCTTATTTTATTTAAATTGTGCAATTAAATAATTCAATATTGATGTAATAGTTTAAGTTTAAATTCCTTGTCAAAATCCCCATTTGAACATTTGTACTCCCCTTCCCATATATGGTTTTGTAATAGCTTAGTAAATTTATTTTCGCACTTTATTGCTTTCTAATTATACCATGTTAGAATTAGGGTTTGTATGCGAAAAAACAACGAAAATAGTTTTAACCTAATTTCAAGATAAACAAGCATGAAAATGGACACACAAATCACACTTGCACCCCCTAGGGTATTCCACTTGTTGCCTTTCAAAATTGGACCATATTGCATGTTAGGTCTCTTTGGGCAAAACAAACACAAATCAAATGATCATAGTCCCTCGATGACGCTTTCAAAATGTTGCCTAAACAAATGATCAAGTCCCTTAAAGAAAATTGCCCAAAGATACTTGGCACCATTGCAATTATGATCTAAACGATGACCCACGCCCGTCCCTTTCACATCCTAACATGAGATTGTCCACCAAATACAATGGTGGAACAAACTTGTTAAAAGGGTTAAAACATAGCAATAAACTTTGAAAAATTTAGGAGTATGTAACCTCTTAGTTACTTGAATCAAACTTGCAAAAAACAAAACACTTGCCTATTTTCTAAAACACACCTCACAACACTTTCAAAACAACTTTAAAAAAAATGAAAATCTTTTCAAAAGACATACATCTTTGTATACATCCCCACATGGATCATTACAAAGGTGGGCACCACATTGGCCTCTTTTCAAAACAAATTTCAAACCCACACACACATGCACCATTTCAAACAATTGATCTAAGCAAGTAACTAAGAGCCCATGGATAACCATGGATAGAAAGGGTGCTAATACCTTCCCTTTCTATAATCTACTCCCCGAACCCAAGAAACATCTCAAAAGGTTTTTGCTGTGCTTTTTAACCTTTCCTTAGGATAAAATAAAAAGTCGGTGGCGACTCTTGCTCAACCGAAACATTTGCGAAAACAAACGCAAAACCATAGTCAGTTCTCCCACCGTATCACAGAACTGGCGACTCGGCTGGGGAGAATTTTAAAAGTGGAGTAACCTTAGGGCTTAGATCACCTTTGTTTTCAATTGTTTGCTTTGTTTGCTTTTATATATTTGTGGGCTTTGCATCGGAGTTTCATAGATCCTAACCCGGATCTGGGGAATACCCTTTTTAGGTAGCATAATCTGTGAGGGACCTGTCCGGCGTAGACCGACATAGGTGAAGCAGTGGCTACATTGGTGTGGCACCTTGGTCTGTACCTATATCCCTTGTGTTGCAACGGGGAGAATATAGGTCTTCTAAGGAGTCATTAAACACCAACCGACCTTAGAACCCTAAATTGACCAACTTGGCTATTAGGACAGTAGCAGTATGCTACACTCATTGAGGCTAAACTCTCGCGATGGTTCTGGCTGCAAGAAAAGATTGCGATGCTGGAGTTATGACCGATTGAGGGTAGTCAATGATTTAAGATCCTCTAGAACCCGGTTACTTTTGATAGGACATGTTTTAACCAACGAAACCAAAAGAGGATAATACCTAAATTTCATGCTGGCCTTAAACCTAAGGGTTGTCTTGTGTGACTTGTGTGCCTTATCATGTTTGCCTGTGTGAATACTTGTGGTGTGCTTCATCATAGCATCATGCCATCATACCATTGCATGCATCCTGTATAAAGGACTAACCCATTTCAAAGACAAAAAAGTTTCATCTTTGCTCTGTTTTGTAGGACATCATGATGCCCGTGCGTAGGAATACTATCCGGCTCAACTTTGCTCAACCACCAACTTTGCTCAAGGATTTGGTTGGTAGGATTCCAAACACCTCTTCCTTCATCAACAGGCATGGTTCTCTCCTTGGCTTGATCACTGCAAAATGGGACCAACAACTGATCAGTGTTCTGACCCAGTTTTATGACCCTCTGTATCATTGTTTCACCTTTCAAGACTTCCAGCTGGTTCCTACCCTGGAAGAATTCTCTTATTTGCTTGGGATCCCTGTCTTGGAGCAAAATCCATTCACTGGTTTGCAACAACTCTATGCTCGTACTGCTCGAAAACGGGGAACTCCATGGTGTTGTGCTCCTTTGCTAGTGAGGTGGTTTATTTCGCACCTTCCTAAGTTCGTGCTGAAGAATGAAGAAGGAAAGGGTTGGGCTCGAAGGTTAATGTCTCTCACTGATAATGACATCACTTGGACTCTCAGAGGTTTGGATGAGGTAGCTGTTATCGATCGTTGCGGAGAATACCCTAATGTCCCTTTGATTGGTATCCAAGGAGGAATCTCTTATAATCCATGCTTAGCTCTCCGTCAGTTTGGAAGGGCCAGAAGAGTTGGGCCTCATGAAATGTTGGTTCCTCACTTCCATTTTGAGTTTCAAGCAGACAGTGACAAACTACGCCATGGATTTATTAAAGCTTGGGACAGAATTCACAAAGCTGACCCACATGAGTTGGGACCAAAAACTTCTCTACCAATGGAACCCTATTGCAAATGGGTCCGCATCCGTGCTCAGAAGTTAGGTATGCCATACGAAGCTGTCAGACCGATCATTCTTGAATTTCCTGATGAAGACGGGGTTCCTCCAACTGTCCTCCTTCCTCAGATACCTACTGATTTTGACACAATGAAGAGATCTTGGGCGCAGCTAAAGGAAGAACGGGACTTCTATCGGGAAAAGTTCAACGAGCAGGAACGGAAGATTCAAAGGCTGACTAAGCAATTGGAGGAGGAGCGGGTTCTGAATAACTACATCAACACTGAGAAAAGGAGGCCATGGGAGCACTAATAGGCTTTGGATATTTCCTTTTATAGCTTTTATTTCCTTTCCAGTATTTTTCATTCCTGTAATGCCTAAGGGCAAGTTGTTGAACAATTGAAATTTTAATCTAATGAAGTGTGTTTCTCTTTTGTCTACAAAGTTGAATCTTGTTTGTCTTTGAAAACATAAAACATACGCATCTCATTGCACCATATGCATAGCAGGTACCCTATTTCACAGGTTGCTTAATCTCCTTCGCTGTTTATTTTGAACAGTCATCATGAATCCAGACTCATCCAGTGAGCAAGCAATCAAGGCCCTTCAGGCCCAAAGTGCCCAGTTTCAAGAAATGGTCCTGAGCCTGGCCCAAGGTCAGCAAGAGTTGAAGACCCTACTCCTGAAGAAGAAGAAGAAAAAGAGGACTGCATTGTTCAACACTGGACGCAGATTTGGGAACACACTCCATAATGAAGCTGAACCAACTACTTCTTCTGCTGAGAAAAACAGTCCCCAAGGGGGAGGCGCTCCTAGTCCTGCAGTCTCTGACAACGAGACGGACTACAATGACGAACAATACCCACCTGCTGCTGACAGATACAAGCAATTAGAAGACCGCTTGAGTGCCATGGAGATTCAGAATGTGCCGGGGCTGGATTTCGGAGATTTGGGGTTATCTTCTGGGGTAGTAATCTCACACAAGTTTAAGGCGCCTGCCTTTGCCAAATATGACGGGGCTTCCTGTCCAAAGCTGCATCTAAGGTCGTACGTAAGGAAGATCCAACCTTACACGGCAGATAAGAACCTTTGGATTCACTTCTTCCAAGATAGCCTTTCGGGGTCGCAGCTTGAATGGTTCTATCAACTTGATGGAACTAGTATCCGAAACTGGGAATATTTGGCGACCGCATTCTACAGACAATATCAATACAATTCTGATCTCGCTCCTACGCGTACCTAACTTCAGGGTATGTCTCTAGGAACGGGCGAAGGGTTCAAAGAATATGCACAAAAATGGAGAGATTTGGCTGGCAGGGTGCAGCCTCCATTGACTGATCGTGAGCTGGTTGATATGTTTCTAGGGACTTTGTCTGGTCCATTTTTCAATCATTTGGTAGGTAACTCCTCCGCTGGGTTTACGGATTTGATTCTGACGGGAGAAAGAATTGAAGCTGGCATCAGGTCAGGGAAAATACAAAAGGCTGCCTCCCCAAGTACTGAGAAGAGGCCTTTCAAGAAAGAAGCGAGTGCCGTCTATGGTCCTAGAAGACAAGTCAAGCCAGAAAGTCGCCAAGCCGTCAATGCCTTGGTCATTTCAAAGCCCGTTGCTGCTCCTCAGCAGTACAATCAACAAAGAGGTGAAAGGCCCAAGAGACAGTATACTCGGTTGAGTATGACCTTATCTCAAATTTTTCCACAACTGTTATCAACCAACTTGGTGACCATCAAAGAAGCTCCTAAGGTCGTGAATACTGCATCTCCTAAGTATAACCCAAATGCCCGTTGTGCTTATCATTCCGATAGCCCCGGGCATACTACTGATGATTGCTGGGCCTTGAGAAATAAAGTGCAAGATCTTATCGATGCGAAGGAAATTCAGTTTGAGGCGCCTGAGAGGCCAAATGTTGTAACTGCTCTTATGCCCCAGCATAGAGTAAGTGCCATCGAGGAAGATTTGTATGCTATTTCGGTGAATGATGTTGCTACCCCTCTTTTGACTGTTAAGGGGAACTTACTACTAGCCGGTTTATTTTCGGGTTGTAGCAAGGGTTGCCTCCTGTGTGCTGTTATCCCTACCGGTTGTCCGCTGCTGAAATCAGGCATCCAAAGCCTGATGGATAGCAAAGAAATTCTGTTCAAGAAAACTGCTGTTCCGTTTGTCTCCGTTGAAGAAATATCTGTTGTCACAATTTACAATCCTGCCAAGGCTCCCATGAAGAAACCAGTCCAAATTATGTCTGTTGCACCCATTACTATTACTGTTCCGGGGCCTCTCCCCTATGAGTCTGATAAAGCGGTCCCATGGCATTATGGGGCCGACGTGTATGTGCTTGGGGTGAAGCAGGAGTTCAACACCAATACCAGTATCAGTAACATCACTGGTCCCGCCAAGATTACCTGCAGTGGCAGGCTCTTCTCGCCTGACATTGCACCGCCAGTTATCCGAAAACCTCTCACCATCACACCCGCAAGTGTGCATGTTCCAATTCAAGTTCCTGTGTCTACTACTGCCACCGAGTCCTCTGATACTCGGGGCAAAGAAGTTGCTACCGATTCGCCTGCCAGGACGGAGGCACCAAAAAAGACTGCTGTGGAAGCCTCCCAACAAGAAATGGAAGAAATCCTCAAAATCATCAAAAAGAGCGACTTCAATGTTGTTGAACAGTTGGGGCATACCCCCTCCAAAATCTCTATGCTATCATTGCTGCTATGCTCAGAGGCCCATGCAAAAGCCCTGATTTCATTTTTGAAAACGGCCCATGTGCCGCAAGAGACCTCTGCAGATCAATTCACCGACTGTGTAGCTAATTTGACAGCTGACAACGGCTTGGGGTTCTCGGATGCTGACCTTACTGCCAAAGGGAAAAATCACAATGACGCCCTGCATGTCTCCATAGAATGCAGGGGCACTACTCTCGCGCACGTGTTGGTGGATACCGGTTCTTCCCTGAATGTTTTACCCAAGAAGGCATTGGACCGTTTGGATTGTGAGGGTCTGGAGCTGAAACCTAGTAACATCATTGTTAGAGCCTTCGACGGTTCTAAGAGGATGGTGCACGGTGAAGTAGACATTCCTATTCGTGTGGGTTCCCAAGTTTTTGACTCAACATTCTATGTAATGGATATTCGTCCATCTTACTCCTGCTTGTTGGGTCGACCCTGGATTCACAAGGCTGGGGCAGTAACATCCACTCTACACCAAAAGCTCAAATACCCTGTCAAAGGGAAGATTGTTACTGTGCAGGGTGAGGAGGAATACATGGTTAGTCACTTGAATTCATTCCGGTATATCGAAATGGACGGGGAGTTTATTGAAACCCCCTTTCAGCATTTTGAGGAGGTACCTCCAACGTTGGCATCGGCTGAAACAGTGGTTGAAGAAGACTTTCTGTTGAAGATGGCATCCTTGAAAGATGCCCGGGCTGTAATCGAGAAAGGCAAATGTGCAAATTGGGGTCAGCTTCCTGACTTCACTCAAAAGAATGACAAGTTTGGGCTGGGCTTTACTGCAGAGGCTCAGAGGGCTGTGCGCAAGGAAAAGATCAGAAAGGCTCCGGTGTTTATCTCCAACCCAAGGGTGAATGCTATCAAGGAGGACGTAGAGGAAGCAGAGTTTGACAGTTGGATCTATCCAACCACCAGCAACGGACCGAGCAACTGGACGGCAAAGGATTTTACACCTATCACATTTGTCACGCAGTAATTAATTCTTTTGATTTTCAATTTGTAACAAACAATATGTTGAAACTTTTATTGGCTCGGTGTCCTACCCGGGGCATCGTAGCTCCATTTGTGAGGGATTTTTGTATGACATTTCCATATATCATCAATCAAAACATTGGACGTTTGTTGCATTTCAAATCTTGTGCTCTTTTTTCTTCCTGTGTTATATATTGCAAAACAACTATATTTACACACACTCACTTATACAGGTTTCAATCCACTCTGGATCTCACTGGTAACAGCTCTGCTACCACCAGTTATGACTTCGAGAATTCGATCAACTTGGCCGAAGACGAAGGTGAAGATGATTGCGAAGTGCCTGGTGAACTCGCGAGACTGCTACTCCAGGAAGAGAGGGCTATTCAACCACATGAAGAGCCGGTGGAAACAGTGAACCTGGGTACTGAGGCAGATAGGAAAGAGGTCAAGATTGGTGCCAATCTAGAGCTCAGCGTGAAGCAACGATTGATCCAGATGCTGTATGATTACATGGAGATATTTGCTTGGTCCTGTGAAGATATGCCTGGTTTGGATACCGACATTGTAGTTCATCACCTGCCAACCAAGGAAGACTGCCCTCCGGTAAAGCAAAAGGTCCGCCGTATGCGCCCAGAAATGTCCGAAAAGATCAAGGCTGAGGTTATGAAGCAATTCGATGCCGGGTTTCTAGCAGTAACTTCTTACCCTCAGTGGGTTGCTAATGTGGTGCCAGTACCGAAGAAGGACGGTAAAGTCAGGATGTGTGTCGACTACAGGGATCTAAACAGGGCAAGCCCCAAGGATGACTTCCCCTTACCTCACATCGACGTTCTTGTTGACAATACTGCTCAACACAGGGTGTTCTCCTTCATGGATGGTTTTTCAGGGTATAATCAGATCAAGATGGCTCCTGAAGATATGGAGAAGACTACCTTTGTGACTCAGTGGGGCACTTTCTGCTATAAGGTCATGCCATTCGGGTTGAAAAATGTTGGGGCAACCTATCAACGTGCCATGGTTGCTTTATTTCATGATATGATCCATCATGAGATTGAGGTATACGTCGATGACATGATTGCAAGGTCTCAAACTGAGGAAGAACACCTTGATCATCTGAGGAAGCTGTTTGACCGACTAAAGTTATACAAGCTGAGGTTGAATCCCAACAAATGCACCTTCGGGGTGAGGTCCGGAAAATTACTAGGTTTCATTGTAAGTGATAAAGGTATTCAGGTGGACCCTGCCAAGGTAAAAGCCATACAAGAGATGCCAACTCCAAAGACAGAGAAAGAAGTCAGAGGCTTCCTGGGACGACTGAATTACATTGCCCGATTCATCTCACATCTGACTACTACTTGTGAGCCAATCTTCAAATTACTGAAGAAAGATCAAGTAGTACGCTGGAACGATGAATGTCAGGCTGCCTTTGAAAAGATAAAGGAATATCTCCAAGAACCACCTATTCTTATGCCACCAGTGGAAGGAAGACCTCTGATACTATACTTGACAGTACTTGACAACTCAATGGGGTGTGTGCTGGGGCAGCATGACGAGTCTGGCCGAAAAGAGCACGCTATTTATTACCTGAGCAAAAAGTTTACCGACTGTGAGTCTCGTTACTCACTGCTTGAGAAAACTTGTTGCGCTCTGGTATGGGCTGCTCGCCGGCTGAGACAGTATATGCTGACTCACACCACTTTGTTGATTTCAAAGATGGATCCCATCAAGTACATATTTGAAAAGCCTACTCTATCTGGGAGAATAGCAAGATGGCAAATGATCTTAACAGAATATGATATCCAGTATACAACTCAGAAAGCAATCAAAGGAAGTGTATTGGCAGATCATTTGGCACACCAACCTGTGGACGATTACCAATCATTAAACTTTGATTTTCCGGACGAAGATATCATGGTGGTAACTGACTGTGAAGTACCCGGACCGGATGAAGGACCTGAGGAAGGACCCCGATGGTCTATGCATTTTGATGGAGCCTCCAATGCTTTGGGTAACGGCGTCGGCGCTGTAATCATATCTCCCAAAGGAACTCATACTCCACTCACCGCCCGATTGTGTTTCAACTGCACCAACAACATGGCAGAATATGAGGCATGTATCATGGGTCTACAAGCTGCAATCGACTTAAGGATCAAATTTCTGAGTGTCTTCGGAGATTCTGCTCTCGTGATCAATCAGATCAAAGGCGAGTGGGATACGAAACACCCAAATCTTATTCCTTACAAGGAGTATGTGTCGACCTTGCTTCCCCACTTTGAAGAGATAATTTTCGAGCACTTCCCAAGAGAGGAGAATCAGCTAGCGGACGCACTAGCTACGATGTATTCAATGTTCAAAGTTAAATGGGACAATGAGGCTCCCCGGATCATTATCTGGAAGTTGGACGAACCGGCATACTGCTGCGATCTTGAGGCCGAAAAGATGACTGAAAAACCCTGGTATCATGAGGTGAAGAGGTACTTGGAAGCTCAGGAATACCCTGAAGGTGCATCTGTCAATGACAAGAAGTTCATGAGGAGGTTTGCGGCAAAATTCTTCCTCAGCAACGGCATTCTCTACAAACGGAATCATGATTCAACTCTACTGCGTTGTGTGGATAAGGCTGAAGCAGAGAAGATCATGATAGAACTGCATGAAGGTACATTTGGGACACATTCCAGTGGATACACGCTGGCAAAGAAAATCCTTAGGGCAGGATATTTCTGGTCCACAATGGAAGCCGATTGTTACCAACACTCTCGAACTTGTCATAAATGCCAGATCTATGCTGACAAGGTGCACATCCCTCCAGTTCCTCTGAACGTCCTAACGACACCTTGGCCTTTTGCAATGTGGGGCATTGATATGATCGGTGAGATCCGACCGACAACATCCAACGGGCATCGCTTCATCTTGGTAGCGATCGATTACTTCACGAAGTGGGTTGAGGCAGCCTCCTACGCCATGGTAACCAAGAGCGTCGTGGCACGTTTCATCCGGCATAATCTGATCTGTCAGTACGGCGTCTTGGAAAGAATCATTACGGACAATGGTACCAATCTCAATAACAAAATGATCACTGAACTCTGCGAACAATTCAAGATACAGCACCACAACTCTTCTCCCTACCGGCCGAAGATGAATGGGGCTGTAGAGGCAGCTAATAAGAATATCAAGAAAATTGTGCAGAAGATGACAGTGACCTATAAAGATTGGCACGAGATGTTACCGTTCGCTCTTCACGGGTACCGTACTTCAGCAAGGACGTCAACCGGGGCAACACCCTTTTCCTTGGTCTATGGCATGGAGGCAGTCTTGCCAATTGAAGTCCAGATACCCTCTCTCCGGATAATGAAGGATGCAGACTTGAACGAAGATGACTGGATCCAGACTCGACTTGATCAATTAAACCTGATTGACGAGAAGAGGCTCACCGCTATCTGTCATGGTCAGACGTACCAAAAACGGATGATCAGGGCATTTAACAAGAAAGTCAAACCACAAGAGTATCAAGTTGGGGACCTGGTAATCAAACGCATCATCCTTCCTCAAAGTGATCCCCGGGGCAAATGGACCCCTACATACGAAGGGCCATTTGTGGTTAAACATGTGTTCTCAGGAGGAGCCATGATCCTAACCACCATGGATGGTGACGACCTTCCTCACCCCGCCAATGCAGACATAGTGAAAAGATACTACGCATGAATAAAAGACCCGCTAGGTTGACATACCTAGGCAAAAATAAGGGCTTCCCAGCGAACCAAAAGGGTTCGGGCAAAAATAAGGGATGAAATGAAAAAATTTGTACACCCGGCAAGTCGAAAACCTGAAAAGGCGGCTTGGGCAAAAATGGGTATCCCGGTGGACTGAAAACCCGAAAGGGCGGTCCAGGCAAAAGTTAGGGATAAAGCGTAACACTATGTCTCATTGGATCACTTCGCACCCAGAATTCGGCATCAACTATCTGGCTCAGACTTCGGCATCGACCAATTAGCTTCATCTTCAACTAGGCAGCAAAGTGATGAGACGCTTGAAGACATAAAGGCGATAGCAGAGTTGGAACTCAGTGGGATTGTTCACATAGCTGTTTTGTTTCCTTTTCAAAATTGTAAATTCTATGTTATTCGGCGGCATTCTCTTACTAGGATGTCAGCATCTTGTACAAAAACGCCTATTCACAGGCAAAAGTCAAATCAATACAAATTCACTTGTCCATACAAATTGCCATTGTTTTTTCCTTTTTCTGTTTTGTCTTGCGAAGAACGTCCAATGTTCATTTTTGATATATGCATTTGACATTAAATTGTTGATTCATAAATATTTGCATATGAAACAAAAGATTAATTACAGGTGACATCAGAAACAGGGGCAATGTGAAGTTATCTGATGCAGTCTGGTTGCTTTGTCCGCCAAGGGTACCAAGGTAGATTCGACTGAAGAATGTGACCAAATCATCTCAACGCCCCACAGAGTAAGACAAGATTCAGCAATACTTTCCCCAAGCAGAGTTGGTCCCCTGTCGATCCTGAAAAGGCACAACATTCCCCAGCAGGTCTTAAAGCTTATCCCCAGTAGATTCTGGAAGCTTGTTCCCTGCAGAATACGGACGTCTCTCCCGAGCTTTATTCAAAGTTATTCCTCACAAGGGCTTATAACTGGGTTATCCTCAGCTATCTACCACGGAAGATCGCCCTCGGCAAAGTTCTTCCTTTTCCCCAGCGGAGTTTATCTTTGGTGTTCCCCAGCGGAGTTTATCATCATTATCCCCCGTGGAGTCCATCATTGAGGTCCTCAGCATACCTATCATCAAAACTTCAGCAAAGTATCTCTTCCACAGAGCAATTCCCCGGCCGGTCGTCAAGGATCTATTTTCCTAAAACGAGAATACATTCATAAACATTTCACATTTTCATACATTTTGCTTACATACATGATAAAGTGCGTACAACACTATCTCATGTTGAACATCATTACATCATGACATTGCATACATCTTATGTTTTTGCCTTTTCAGGGAAAATACAATCCCAAAGACAACTACCTTCAACTACCACATTTCCAGACTCGATTCCTGTATCTAGCCAGGGCACGTCTGAAGAGTTCGAAGATTCGATTCCTGTATCCAGCCAGGGCATATCTGTTGACGACTATTTCCGGATTCGATTCCTGTATCCAGCCAAGGCATATCTGTTGACGACCATTTCCAGACTCGATTCCTGTATCTAGCCAGGGCACGTCTGAAGAGCTTGAAGATTCGATTCCTGTATCCAGCCAGGGCACATCTGTGAGCAACCAATTGTAGATTCGACACCTGTATCTAGCCAGGGCATATCTGCATGAGGAGATTGAAGATCAAACACCTGTAACAAGCCAGGAAAACATCTGTCTCAAATACACAAGTTCTCGCTAAGGAATCTCTTATGCGATCAACACCCCCAGATGGCATCTATAAGCCCATCTCCCTATCCACCACCTCTCCAAATGGAATTTATAAGCCCATTCCTGACATCACATTGCTGATACTCCAACATGTGAGTGCAAATTTCCGGGCACTCTAGTGTCCAATCTACTTTTACCCTCGAGTCACGAAAGGCAAACTTGCCAATCTAACTCTTCAGGTTCAAGAAGATTGAACAGGGGGCAACTGTTGTACCCCAAAATTTGCCCTCCCATTTCCTCAACATTTTCTCATCACAAGACCTTTGAAAATCAAGATCCAGTTAGGGTTTCCTCTGCTCAAGACTTCTCCTTACACTGTTGACCCAAATTAGGGTTTGTGTTTGCACAAAGATATTTTGACCTAAAATGCCTAAGATGACTTTCATGCTTCATGTTGGACTCCCAAGTTTACCCATACCAAGTTTCAAGTCTTGATTCCAAATTTTGCCCAGTCAATTGGACAGTTGACCTAGAAATCAACTGTATTGGGGAAAAAGTCAACTGTGACCAATTGACAGTCAAACCTCATGAAAATTAACCCACATCAACATTATGAACTCACATGGACCATTTGATCAAGTTTGGATCACAATTCCTCAAGAAATTTGATCAGATCACCAAAAGGGCAAAATGGTCATTTTTAGGGTTTTTGACTACACAAAGGCAATTCTTGACTGTTTGACCTAGCCAATGGCACACCAAGCTCACATATGGACTCAAGGACACCATGGAATTATCTTGACATGCTCAACAATTTCAAAACATCCCAATTACACAAGATTGACAGTTGAATTTCTCAGTCAATTGATCAATTTTGACTGTATACTGAAAAGTCAAACTTTGACTTTTTGGTCAAAATCAAGGGTCAAGATTCATTTTTCATCAAAGCATGCCAAATCATGAAACTTGTTCACCAAGAAATCAAAAATTGCAAATTAGGGTTTGAAATGAGAATTTTTCATAACTTCGAATTTTTCTAAGTTATGAAAAACCCTAATTTTTTCCCAACTTTGCCCCACTTTCTCACAAAGATTCATTTGGATTCAAGCAAAAGTCAAAATATGAAAGTTGTAGCTTGTTGCAAAATATACAACTTTGATTCACAAAGTTTTCCCAAAAGAAGCTTGTATCTCAAGTTACAATTTTTGGAACAAGGGTACCAAACCATTCTTAACTTAGTGAAAATTTGACCTATTTTGAACAAGTTTTTTACCTAACTTCAAGACCATTTTTCATACACTTCCACTTGGAATTTCAATTTTCATTTCAAAGATGGATTGTAGTACACATTCCAAGCTTTCCAAAATGTCCAAGAACTTCTCATACAACCTCATGGTTAGGGAGAATCGAATTTTGCAAAATGGGAAAAAGTCACTTTTGTTCTTGGCCAAGACATGTTCATACATTGGTGCCATTTTGAATTCAGCATGCTTAAGCTACATTGCAGGCCTCTAATCCCATTCTCACTCAATAATTCAATGCAAAACCAAGATGTTGTTCTATGCATTTGGACATTACATGGAGAATTAACCCTTAATTAGAAAAAGCATTATTTCCATTTTGAAAAAGTAGAACTTTATGTCCATTTTGCAAATCCAAGTGGTACAGTCAAAATCTTCTTGGAACAAGTTTATGAGCAAATTGCACTGATCAAGGCCAATGTATGCAGCATAGTGTAAGGGCCCGTACAGGCTAGAAACATCAAGTGGCCATTGCTTGCTTAAAATTCAAGTAACATTGCATATGACATACCAATTTCCATATCAGTCAACCAGGCCTTAGAAAAAGATATCAAACACATTCCAAACATTGATCCTAAGCAAAAGCACGAGCCTTTCACCTCAAATACCTTCACAAACTCAGAACCACCATCAAACTGCCAAAACAGAGTGACCTCTGCAGATTGAGTTCCAACTCTCATCCCTGTCATGCTTTCTTGCTAAAAGCTCTTCACACACCTTCCCTACCATCAATGCAAGCTAACCAAAACCTAAAACACGACCTGTAATTCCTCCACCCAGTTCCACCATTTTCATTTTCTTGTTTTGCAGTTGAAGTTCTCTAGCACGATTCAAGAAGTTTCAAGACAAAGTAAAGCTTGGAATAGCATCCCTGGACCTCAAGGAAGCTATACCAATCATCACCTTGCACTGAAAGCTTCTCCATTGCCAGATACAACTTCAACTGAACAGGTAAGTTCATGAACTCGTATCTCTCTTATTAGGCATTGTTAGCTTTAGGTTTGTGAAGAAAACATGTCACAATCATAGCCCTGAACATGCCCATATGATTAGATTTCATTTATATTATGTGTGCTGCAAGAATTTTGAGTCTGAACATTGATGGAAAACTAGGTCAGGAATTGGGGGAGAAGAAATTCTCCCTCATCTTAGAGAGTTAAGTCAAGTTTTTTATATCCCTGGATTCGTCTTCTCATGCTCTACACTTTTCATGTTGAAAGTTTTGCTTAAAAGTCCAGGAATTGGGAGATAGAAAACGCGTGTTTGGCTTGAACAAAGGTGTTCTGAGGTTGAAGATGACTTGGTTCTGGGCTGGGCCTGTTTGACATTGCTTTTTGCACCATATTTTTACTTCTGCACCCCCTGAGCCCATTTTGCTTATTTCTTTGACTTTTTGACTTTTTTCTTTTTTGGATTGACTTATTTATTTTTTCTCATGATAATAAAAATATAAAAAATATTTTTCTCACCATTTTTGAATTTATTAGGCATTTATTTGGTTTTCTTTTAGTTTGTACATAAATAAATAAATACATATACTTTTATTTAAAATACTAAAATAGTGCAAATACATTTTTATACATTTTTATTGTTTTACTTTCTGAAAATATTTTATAGAAAAAATACTTTTTTATTAAATATTAAATATTATTAATTTGTATATAATACATATTTAGTAAATAATATATATATATATATATATATATATATATATATATATATATATATATATATATATATATATATATATATATATATATATATATATATATATATATATATATATATATATATATATATATATATATATATATATATATATATATATATATATATATATATATATATATATATTTTATTAATATATTTAGGGTTAAAATGCAAAATACATACACTTTTCATTTTTATTAATATTTAAATATAAAAATATCTTTTGACAAATATACTTCATTTTATTTTATTTTTGTATACAATAAATAGATACTTGTACATAATAAATAAATAATGCATTTATTTTAATAGAATTAGGGTTTTGCCCTAAACATGAAAAAACTCCAAAAAAATAATACTTTTATTTTTGTTTATTTTGACATATAAAAATACTTTTTTTTATACATACAAAAAACCATTTTTGCATCTTGCATATTTATTCTTATTTTATTTAAATTGTGCAATTAAATAATTCAATATTGATGTAATAGTTTAAGTTTAAATTCCTTGTCAAAATCCCCATTTGAACATTTGTACTCCCCTTCCCATATATGGTTTTGTAATAGCTTAGTAAATTTATTTTCGCACTTTATTGCTTTCTAATTATACCATGTTAGAATTAGGATTTGTATGCGAAAAAACAACGAAAATAGTTTTGACCTAATTTCAAGATAAACAAGCATGAAAATGGACACACAAATCACACTTGCACCCCCTAGGGTATTCCACTTGTTGCCTTTCAAAATTGGACCATATTGCATGTTAGGTCTCTTTGGGCAAAACAAACACAAATCAAATGATCATAGTCCCTCGATGACACTTTCAAAATGTTGCCTAAACAAATGATCAAGTCCCTTAAAGAAAATTGCCCAAAGATACTTGGCACCATTGCAATTATGATCTAAACGATGACCCACGCCCGTCCCTTTCACATCCTAACATGAGATTGTCCACCAAATACAATGGTGGAACAAACTTGTTAAAAGGGTTAAAACATAGCAATAAACTTTGAGAAATTTAGGAGTAGATAACCTCTTAGTTACTTGAATCAAACTTGCAAAAAACAAAACACTTGCCTATTTTCTAAAACACACCTCACAACACTTTCAAAACAACTTTCAAAAAAAATGAAAATCTTTTCAAAAGACATACATCTTTGTATACATCCCCACATGGATCATTACAAAGGTGGCCACCACATTGGCCTCTTTTCAAAACAAATTTCAAACCCACACACACAAGCACCATTTCAAACAATTGATCTAAGCAAGTAACTAAGAGCCCATGGATAACCATGGATAGAAAGGGTGCTAATACCTTCCCTTTCTATAATCTACTCCCCGAACCCAAGAAACTTCTCAAAAGGTTTTTGCTGTGCTTTTTAACCTTTGCTTAGGATAAAATAAAAAGTCGGTGGCGACTCTTGCTCAACCGAAACATTTGCGAAAACAAACGCAAAACCATAGTCAGTTCTCCCACCGTATCACACCATGCTCTAGGTGCCTGTTTCAAACCATATAAGGAGCGTTTGAGCTTACACACGCCTTTAGATGACGAGAATAAGCCTTGAGGTGGAGTCATATAAATATCTTCTCTCAGGTCACCATGAATAAAATCATTCTTCACATCCATTTGATGAAGAGTCCAACCACTAGAAGTAGCTATAGAGATGATCGTGCGGACAGTTGTCATTTTGGCAACCGGTGCAAATGTCTCATCATAATCAATTCCATATTCCTGCTTGTTTCCTAACGCAACCAAACGAGCCTTGTAACGGTTGAGGGACCCATCAGAATTTAATTTCACAGAATACACCCATTTGCAACCTATAGGTTTTACATCGGGAGGGAAAGAGACAATATCCCATGTGAAATTCTCTTGAAGAGCTTGAAGCTCTTCATTCATTGCTTTTATCCATCGCACATCCTTAACAGCCTGTGAGT
Organism: Vicia faba; assembly: GCA_948472305.1. Taxonomy (NCBI): domain Eukaryota; kingdom Viridiplantae; phylum Streptophyta; class Magnoliopsida; order Fabales; family Fabaceae; genus Vicia; species Vicia faba. The sequence goes on from OX451736.1 coordinate 784,258,537, forward strand.
AACAAGTAGGAATGGATATGCTAGAGAGTGTGCCAGTCAGAGAAGTATGTGAGGAATCATACTTGTCTGGTGAATATCTATCTGGTGCACGAGATATTCGACCAGAACGCCGTGGTTCAACCGGTACAGGATCAGGTGGCGGTTCAACATCGGGAAGGGGTGTGGGAACCTGCTGTCTGTGTTTTCTGACATATACATGACCTGGTTTATAACGTTCTATAGATTGAGGCATAATAGAAAACTTAGGAAGAGTAACAATATCATTAATGGCAGGAGAAACACAGGAAAACATAAACTGATTATCAAAAAATGTCACATTTTTAGAAATGCGAAAATGATGGATTTGTACCCCAAAATTTGCCCTCCCATATTCTTCAAGATTTGCCAAGTCAAGCTTCAAAATGCCCCAAGGGTTGCACAGTGCAAAAGCCTCTTGAACAGTCAAAATTAGGGTTTTTATTCTGATCAAGAAAATGAAGTTTCCAAAGGTCCAATCAAGCCTCATATGCCTACAAATATGGTCAAGCATCCTCATACAAAGTTTCAAGACTTTCAGCACAAAATTGCACAGTCAAAACCCTAATTGCACTACAGTCAACTGTAGGGGCAAAATGGTCATTTGACAGTCAAAAGTTCAAATTTTTGGTCAACATCTCATTTTTAAGCCACAAACATAATTTGATCAATGCTTGATCATGATTCTCAAAGCTTGGCTCAAAAATCATCAAGATGCAAAAGTTTCCTTATTTGGACAGCTGAAAAAGTCAACTGTAAATTGACCAGGGCATAACTTTCACATGGATTATCAGAAAAATTCCATCCAAAGCTCATTTTGAAGAGAAAGACATTTCCTACAACTCATCTTCATACTTCAAGTCCAAGAAATTCTCTCACAAAAAGTTATCAATTTCAACATTATAGGTCATTTTCAAAAGTCAATAAAAAGGGACTTTAAGTCAAAGGCCATAACTTGATATTGGTAAATCAAAATGACATGGGACCAAAGGAATTGGTTAGAGGACTCAAAGAACTTTCCAAAATGTCCAAGAACATGAGCAAAGCTTAAAAATTGAGCAATTTATGCCTTGTGAAAGTTGGGAAAGTTTTGGATATTTTGAAAAGTCAACATTGATTCAAATGCCCTAAAATTGCTAATGGGCCCATTTTTCTTCCATAATTCATTGTCCCAAGCATGTGCACGACCACTTGGCCCAAAGGGAAGTATTTCTTCATTTTTTATTTATTTATTTGAATTTTTATTAATAATAATTCATTTAAATCAAATTAAATACATGAAAAATATTTAACCTAAGTTTTACAATCTTTTTGTGCATGAAATCTACTCAATAATTCGTGCATAATTAAATATGAAAAGATTTGGAGAGAATTGATCATGATTTGTACAAAAACACATGAAAAAAGATTGAAAAAGATCTTTGAAAATCAAATTTCAAAAACCATGAATGCAAAGGATTTGTTTTGTTTTTCTTAACCTAAATCATTACTACATATACAAGGAACACAACCCTAATGCCATTGACCATTGAGCTGCGCAGGAACCTGAAGATCATACTCACACTTTTTCTTAAAAAATCTCAATTCTGAAAACACCTTTGCAAGGCGATTCAAGACAAAATAGTGATCCCATTAGCTTCTTTGAGGATTATAGGACATATTCCAATCATTCCCCAAGCCCCATACTCAAGAAAATGCAAGATCACCATTGAAGTTGGTAAAGAAAATTTCTGAATCGGTTTCTATCATACATGCATTGTTAACATATTTTGTTGTTATTTTTGTGTTTAGAATAATGTTTGCAAGCTAATCATGTATTTTGATTGAGGTTTTACGCACTGTATGCAAAGATGCCATTATCGTTTTCTAGGGTTTACAGGACTTGGAATTAGGGGTTTTTGAATAAGGGAAAATTGGAGCACAAGACCCAGACTATCCTCATCAGGACCTTCATACGAACTCATTGATAGGGTCACGCTCAATTTATGAGCGTCCAATGGCTAATCGCTATTTTCTTGTATGGTGTCTACAGCAACGTTCCAAAACCGTTGCTTAATATATTCTTGTTTCAGGAAAAATAGGCTAAGGAAGAGGACGACTAGGTGGATGCCAATGATTGGTTGGTTTGAAACTGCGCGCGAAAAACAGCACTAACGTGTTGTCTTGTTTTATTATATTCATTGTTTATTTGACTTACAGATAAATACAATAGCTCCACTGGCGAAGCGTTTGACTGGTAACACCTAGGACCTGGGTTCGATCCCAGGTCCCCACCCTTTCATATTATTTTTATTTCAAACGTTATCATATGCAGTTCAAGCCTTAAGAAGTACCATACATCTCCCAAATCCAACGTCCACGCGTCCAGCTTCATCAATCAGAAGGCGCAGATTGGAGGAACACCATAAGCATAAGTCAATGAAGCTACACGTGGTCTGAAAAAGTCAGCGAAGCCATGCTGATTTGGGCTCAGAAATATTGGGCTTTCACCTCCTATTTGGGGTCTGAACCCCCTAGGTTTGCATATTTTTTACTTTCTTTATTTTTATTATTTATACTTCTTTTTATTATTAATTAGTTTTATTATTTTCATAAATATAAAAATACCATAAAAAAAATCAGAAAGAAGAAAAAATATAATAAATATTTTATTTTAGTATTTTCATAAATAAATTTGCATGTAATTAAATTTAGTTTTAAATTAGGTTTTAATTTTAATTCTTTTAATAAAAATCTAAAAAACATAGAATTAGGGTTCATATTAATTTTTTATCCTTTTTCTTTTTCTCCCATAATAATTAAATAATTAAATATTTATTTTTTATAATTAAATTTGTATATAAAAATCAGGGTTAATTTAGGTTAAAATTCAATGTTTTCTTAATAAATTAAAAGCCAATAGAATTAGGGTTAGCGTTTAATTCCAATTAATTCTTTTTTTTCATTTAAATCATAAATACTAAAAAATACCAAAAACATCTCCTTTTCTTTTTAATTAATTAATTCCATGTAATTTTAATTTTGCAAAAGGGTCCAACGCCCTCGTTTCGATTTAATTCTTATTCGCATATTTATTTTATTTCTTTATAATATTTATGTATCTCTCCCAAGGCCATGTAACCTTTTAATTTTCTCGCACTTTTCTTTATTTTCTTTATTTTTCTGTCAAATCGGGTCCTGGTTTAATTTTGGCGATGTGGACCCGCGCCTTTTGTAATAGCTTAGAATTTTACTTTTCTCGCAATTTTTAACTGTTAACAAATGGCATGAAAGAATGTAGGGACAAAATAAAAACAAACGCTAGATCACAATGACATGACAAAAGACAAAATATCTGAAAATGACACACAAGTCACACACCACCCCTAGGGTATGCCTCACTGTTGCCTTGCCTCGAAAGGTGATCGTCGAGTAGAGGATGTCTTAGTAAGTCCTCATGATCCGGGAACCTGGCATGAGGGTAGCTTCTAAGGTGTCTTCCCATTCCTCTGGTGATCACCATGTCCCAAACCTCGAATTGACCCGAACTCCTCCAACGGTGGTGCTACCTACCTTTCAATGGTGGGATGGCACTACTTTAAAGGACATCTACACAGACGAATCCCTTAGGGTAGGTAGACGACTCTTAATACTTGCTCTAAATTCAAAACAAATCAAAAATACTTTTCACACCGACACCTTTTCAAAAGCTTTCGAAAGCAAATTTTTCAAACACTCTTGAGGACCGATACAAGAGTCGAACTGGAATTTTCAAAGAAACTTTTTTTAAAACCCACAGTTGAAAAGCAAACAAACCTTTTTGAAAACACAATGAGCAAGTATCTAAGAGCCCATGGATAACCATGGATAGAAAGGGTGCTAACACCTTCCCTTTCTATAACCTACCTCCCGAACCGAGAGCAATCTCTTTAAGGAATTTTTCTGTGCTTTCGTCCTTTCCATTTGGAGAAAATAAAAGACGGTGGCGACTCTCGCTTTCCGTGACATTTCGCGAACCAGCGTTAAACAGTCAGTTCCAGATCCACCGATCACAGAACTGGCGACTCTGCTGGGGATATTTTTAAAGTGAGGTGTACCTTAGGGTTAGTTCATAACTGTGTTTTCAATTGTATTGACTTGTCTGCTTTAAATTTGTGGGTTGCATGGGAGTTACATAGATCCTAACCCGGATCTGGGGATACCCTGTTTAGGTAGCATAAGCTGTGAGGGACCTGTCCGGCGTAGACCGACACGGGTGAAACAGTGGCTACATTGGTGTGGCACCTTGGTCTGTACCGATATCCCTTGTGTTGCAACGAGGAGAATATGGGTCTTCCAAGGAGTCATTAAGCACCAACAGACCTTAGAACCTTAAATGACCCAACTTGGCCTTTAGAATTGTAGCAGTATGCTACGCCCATTGAGGCTAAACTCTCGTGATGGTTCTGGCCGCAAGAAAAGATTGCGATGCTGGAGTTATGACCGATTGAGGGTAGTCAATGATATTGGGATCCTCTAAGAACCCGGTTACTTTTGATTAGGACAGGTATGAACCAACAAACTGAAAGAGGGTAGTACCTAGACCTCATGCTGGCCTAAACTTTAGGGGCTTGCCTTGTGTGACTTGTGTGCCTTACCATGTTTGCCGTTGTATCTATATGTGGTGTGCTTTATCATAACATCATAGCATCATGAGCATTGCATGCATCCTGCATAAGGACTGACCATTTCAAAGACAAGAGGGTTTCACCTTTGCTCTGTTTTGTAGGACATCATGATGCCTGTGCGAAGGAATACTATCTGGTTCAACTTTGTTCGTTCACCTGAGTTGCATGATGAGTTGGTTAGCAGAATTCCAAATACCACTTCCTTCATCCAGAGGCATGGTTCTCTTCTCAGTTTAGTCACTGCAAAGCGGGATCAATAGTTGATGAGTGTTCTGACCCAGTTCCATGACCCTCTGTACCAGTGTTTCACCTTTCAAGACTTCCAGCTGGTCCCTACCCTGGAAGAGTTCTCTGATTTGCTTGGTATCCCTATCTTGGATCAGACTCCCTTTACTGGTTGGGAAAAGACCCTCAGGCTTGAGGATGTTGCTGCAGCTCTTCCTTTGACCCATCAAGAGGTAACAGACAACTGGGTGACTAGAAGCGGAGTTAAGGGTTTCTTGGCCAAGTTTCTGATTGGTAAAGCTAACAGTTTCTGGAGTGACCTGGACTTTAGGGCATATGAAGACATCTTGGCTCTCCTAATCTATGGGTTAGTCCTGTTTTCTAATCCTGACAACTTCATCAATGTCACTTCCATAAGGATCTTTATGTCTCAGAATCCTGTGCCCACTCTCTTGGGTGACATCTTGCAACAGCTTCATGCTCGTACTACCCAAAGACGAGGAACCCTATGGTGTTGTATCCCCTTGTTGGTGAGGTGGTTTATTTCGCACCTCCCTAAGTTCGTGCTGAAGAACCAAGAAGGAAGAGGTTGGGCTCACAGGTTAATGTCTCTCACCGATAAAGACATCATTTGGACTTACAAAGGTTTGGATGAGATAGTTGTTATTGATCGATGCGGGGAATACCCTAATGTTCCTCTGATTGGTACCCAAGGAGGGATCTCTTACAATCCATGTCTAGCACTCCGTCAGTTTGGAAGAGCAAGAAGAGCAGGTCCCCATGAGATGTTGGTGCCTCACATCAGTTTTGAATTTCAGGTGGATAGTGACGAGCTACGCCGTAGGTTCATCAAGGCTTGGGACAAGGTTCATAAAGCTGACCCACAGGAGTTAGGGCCAAAGACTTCTTTACCTATGGAAGCCTACTACAAATGGGTTCGCATCCGTGCTCAGAAGTTAGGTATGCCATATGAAGCTGTCAGACCCGTCATTCTTGAGTGTCCTGACAAAGATGGTGTTCCTCCAACTGTCCTTCCTCCTCAGATACCTACTGATTATGAGACATTAAAGAGATCTTGGTCGCAACTGCGAGAAGAGCGGGATTCTTACCGGGAAAAGTTCAACGAGCAGGAATCAAAGATCCAGAAGCTAACAAAACAGTTGGAGAATGAGAGAGCTCTGAATGCCTACATCCGTACTGAGAAGAGGAGACCATGGGATCAATAAGGAGCTCCAGATGTGCTTTTACAGTTTTATTTCCTTTTCAGTATTTCCTTTCATGTAACGCCTAAGGGCAACCTGTTGAATAATTTCAGTTTCAAAGTTGAATCTAATGAAGTGTGTTCCTTTTTGTTTACAAAGTTGATTCCCGATTGTCTTTGAAAACATAATTCATACGCATTTCATACATCATGTGCATAACAGGTTTTTCCTCTTTTCAGGTTGCTTACAGTTCTTCGCTGTTTATTTCAGCATCATGAATCCCGACTCGTCATCAACTGAGACATCCATCAAGGCTCTTCAGGCGCAGAATGCGCAGTTTCAGGAATTAATCAAGGGTTTGGCTCAAGGCTAAGAAGAGCTAAAGGCTATGCTCCTGAAGAAGGAGAAGAAGAAGAAGAGAAGAACTGTTCTGTTCAACTCGGGCCAAAGGTTTGGCAATGCTCTGCAGCAGGAAGAGGCTGGTTCTTCTGTTGGCAAGAGTACTCCTCAGGCAGAAGCAAGGGTTCCTAGTCCGGTAGTCTCCGACAACGAGACTGATTTTGATGAAGAGCAGTACCCTCCGGCAGAAGACCGTTACAAGCAGCTGGAGGATAGGCTGAATGCTATGGAGATACAACAGGTACCTGGGCTGGATTTCGGAGATCTGGGTTTGTCTACTGGTGTGATCATTCCTCGGAAGTTCAAAGCACCATCTTTCTCTAAGTATGACGGGGCGTCTTGTCCCAAGCTACATCTCAGGTCCTATGTTCGGAAAATCCAACCGTACTCAGCGGATAAGAATTTGTGGATCCACTTCTTCCAGGAGAGTCTTTCAGGGACTCATCTCGAATGGTTCTATCAGCTGAATGGGACCAAGGTTCGTAACTGGGAGGAGTTGGCTACTGCTTTCTATAAGCAGTATCAATATAATGCCGACCTTGCCCCTACACGTACCCAACTCCAGGGTATGTCGTTAGGTTCAAGTGAAGGTTTTAAGGAGTACGCTCAGAAGTGGAGAGACCTGGCTGGCAGGGTGCAGCCTCCGTTGACTGATCGGGAGTTGGTAGACATGTTCTTGGGGACCCTATCTGGGCCGTTTTTCAACCATCTCATCGGGAATTCGTCTGCAGGGTTCACGGATCTGATTCTGACTGGAGAGAGAATTGAGGCTGGGTTGAAGTCTGGAAAAATTCCGAAGGGAGCATTATCTAGTTCTGAAAAGAAACCCTTCAAGAAGGAGGCCAGTGCGGTGTATGGGCCTAGAAGGCAGGATAAACCAGAGCGCCGTCAATCTGTCAGTGCATTAATGATTGCCAAGCCTGCAGTCGCTCCTCGGCAAGCTAACCAACCAAGGGCTGAGAGACCCAGAAGGGAATTCACCCGTTTGAGTATGACTTTGTCGCAGATCTTACCACAGTTGCTCTCAACCAACTTGGTAACCGTCAGAGAGGCTCCGAGGGTTGCAAATACTACGTCTCCTAAGTACAACCCGAATGCTCGTTGTGCTTATCATTCTGATAGCCCGGGGCATGCTACTGATGACTGTTGGGCCTTAAGGAACAAGCTGCAGGACCTTATTGACGCCAAGGAGGTACAGTTTGAGGCATCTGAGAAGCCTAATGTAGTGACAGCTCCCCTGCCTGCTCATGGAGTGAATGCTATTGGGGACGAAGAGGAAGTGGATGAAGCTGAGTTTGATAGCTGGATTTACCCGGCAACCGACGGTGGACCTAACAATTGGAGTGCAAAAGACAATCTATCTGTTTCTCTTGTTACTAAGTAATGAATTCCTATGTTTTTGGTATCTGTAATAAACAATAATAAACTCTTTGGCCCGGTGTCTTACCCGAGGCACCGTGGTTCTATTTGTGAGGGCATATAAATTGTCATTTCATATATCATGAATGAAAATCTTGGACGTTTTCTCGCATTGCAAATCTTATGCTCCTTTTCTGTCTTTTCTTTCCTTTACATATTTTCAAAACAGCTGTATTTACACACACACACACACTCATACAGGTTCCAATCCACTCTGGATCTCACTGATAACAACTCTGCTACTGCCAGTTATGACTTCGAAAATCCGATCAACTTAGCCGAAGACGAAGGTGAAGATGATTGCGAAGTGCCTGGCGAGCTTGCAAGACTGTTGCTTCAGGAAGAGAGGGCAATTCAACCCCATGAAGAGCCAGTGGAAACAATAAACTTGGGTACTGAAGAAGACAGGAAAGAGGTAAAGATTGGCGCCAACCTAGAGCTCAGCGTGAAGCAACGGTTGACTCAGATGCTGCATGATTATATGGAGATCTTTGCTTGGTCCTACGAAGACATGCCCGGGTTGGATACCGATATTGTGGTTCATCACTTGCCAACTAAGGAAGACTGCCCTCCAGTTAAGCAAAAGGTCCGTCGGAAGCGTCCAGAGATGTCTGAAAAGATTAAGGCCGAGGTTATGAAACAGTTTGACGCTGGGTTTCTTGCAGTGACTTCTTACCCTCAGTGGGTTGCTAATGTGGTGCCGGTACCAAAGAAGGACGGTAAGGTCAGAATGTGTGTCGACTACAGGGATCTGAACAGGGCCAGCCCCAAGGATGACTTCCCTTTACCTCACATTGATGTCCTTGTTGATAATACGGCTCAACACAAGGTATTCTCTTTCATGGATGGCTTTTCAGGTTACAATCAGATCAAGATGGCACCTGAAGACATGGAAAAGACTACATTTGTCACTCAGTGGGTCACCTTCTGTTACAAGGTCATGCCTTTTGGACTAAAGAATGCTAGGGCAACCTACCAACATGCCATGGTTGCTTTATTTCATGACATGATCCATCATGAGATAGAAGTGTATGTTGATGACATGATCGCAAGATCCCAGACTGAGGAAGAGCACCTAGATCACCTGCAGAAGTTGTTTGACCGGTTGAAACTGTACAAGCTGAGATTGAACCCAAACAAGTGCATCTTCGGGGTAAGATCTGGAAAGTTGCTAGGCTTCGTGGTAAGTGACAAGGGCATTCAAGTGGACCCTGCTAAGGTCAAATCTATTCAAGAGATTCCAGTTCCTAGGACAGAGAAGGAAGTCAGAGGCTTTTTAGGACGCCTGAATTACATTGCTCGGTTCATCTCCCATCTGACTGCTACCTGTGAGCCAATCTTCAAGCTACTGAAGAAAGATCAGGTAGTATGTTGGAACGATGAATGTCAGGCTGCCTTTGACAGAATCAAAGAGTATCTCCAAGAACCCCCTATCCTTATGCCACCGGTTGAAGGGAGACCTCTGATACTATATTTGACAGTGCTCGACAACTCAATGGGGTATGTGCTGGGGCAGCATGACGAGTCTGGTCGAAAAGAGCACGCCATTTATTACCTTAGAAAAATTTTTACCGACTGTGAGACCCGATACTCACTGCTTGAGAAAACTTGCTGCGCTTTGGTATGGGCTGCTCGCTGGCTGAGACAGTATATGCTGACTCACACTACCTTGTTGATCTCAAAAATGGATCTTATAAAGTACATATTTGAAAAGCCTGCTCTGTCTGGGAGAATTGCAAGATGGCAAATGATCTTGACGGAATACGACATTTAGTACACGACCCAGAAAGCCATTAAGGGAAGTGTATTGGCAGACCACTTGGCACATCAGGCCGTAGATGACTATCAATCAATGAACTTCGAGTTTCCAGATGAAAGCATCATGATAGTAACTGATTGTGAAATACCTGGACCGGATGAAGGACCTGAACCAGGATCCCGATGGTCTATGCACTTTGACGGAGCCTCCAATGCTTTGGGTAACGGTATCGGCGCCATCATCATATCTCCTCAAGGTACTCATACTCCACTCACTGCCCGGCTATGTTTCAACTGTACCAACAACATGGCGGGGTGTGAGGCGTGCATCATGGGTCTTCAAGCTGCGATCGGCCTAAGGATCAAGTTTCTAAGTGTTTTAGGAGATTCCGCTCTTGTGATCAATCAGATCAAAGGAGAGTGGGATACGAAACATCCGAATCTTATCCCTTATAGAGAATGTGTGTTGACCCTGATCCCCCACTTCACAGAGATAACCTTTGAACACTTTCCAAGAGAAGAGAACCAGTTGGCGGACGCGTTAGCTACAATGTCTTCTATGTTCAAGGTCAAATGGGATAATGAGGCTCCTCGGTTCATCATCTGGAAACTAGACGAACCGGCATACTGTTGTGATCTCGAGACTGAATTGGTGACTGAGAAGCCTTGGTACCATGAAGTGAAGAGATATCTGGAAGCTCAGGAATACCCTGAAGGTGCCTCTATCAATGATAAGAAGTTCTTGAGGAGGTTCGCATCAAAGTTCTTCCTCAGCAATGGCATCTTGTACAAGCGAAACCATGATTCAACCTTACTGCGTTGTGTGGACAAGACGGAAGCAGAAAGAATCATGGAAGAGCTGCACGAAGGGACCTTTGGTACGCATTCCAGTGGACACACTATGACTAAGAAAATCCTACGGGCGGGATATTACTGGTCCACAATGGAAGCCGACTGTTACCAACATTCCAGGACATGCCATAAGTGCCAGATTTATGCAGACAAGGTGCATGTTCCTCCGGTTCCATTAAATGTTCTGACTGCGCCTTGGCCGTTTGCAATGTGGGGCATAGACATGATTGGTGAGATTAAACCTACAGCATCTAATGGGCATCGCTTCATCCTAGTGGCGATTGATTATTTCACGAAGTGGGTCGAGGCAGCATCCTATGCTACGGTAACCAAGACTGTTGTGGCATGGTTCATTCGGCACAACCTGATCTGTCGGTACGGCGTCCCAGAGAGAATTATTACAGACAATGGTACCAATCTGAATAATAAGATGATCACTGAGCTCTGCGAGCAGTTCAAAATACAGCACCACAATTCTTCTCCTTACAGACCGAAGATGAATGGGGCTGTAGAAGCAGCAAATAAGAACATCAAGAAAATCGTGTAGAAGATGACAGTGACTTATAAGGATTGGCACGAGATGTTACCGTTCGCTCTACATGGATACCGTACCTTAGCTAGGACGTCAACCGGGGCAACTCCTTTCTCGCTGGTCTATGGTATGGAGGCAGTCTTACCGATCAAAGTGAAAATACCCTCTCTCCGGATAATGAAGGATGCAAATCTAAACGAGGATGATTGGATCCAGACACGACTTGATCAGCTCAACCTCATTGATGAAAAGAGACTTGCTGCTATCTGCCATGGTCAGACGTATCAGAAACTGATGATCAGGGCATTTAACAAAAAGGTCAGACCACAGGAATATCAAGTTGGGGATCTGGTAATCAAGCGAATCATCCTTCCTCAGAGTGATCCAAGGGGCAAATGGACCCCTACGTACGAAGGGCCATTTGTGGTTAAACATGTGTTCTCAGGAGGAGCAATGATATTGACCAACATGGATGGTGACGACCTTCCTCACCCCGCTAATACAGACATAGTAAAAAGATACTACGCATGAAAAAAGACCCGCTAGGCTGACATGCCTAGGCAAAAATTAGGGCTTCCCGGCGAACCAAAAGGGTTCGGGCAAAATGAAGGGATGAAATGAAAAAAAAATTTACACCCGGCAAGTCGAAAACCTGAAAAGGCGGCTTGGGCAAAAATAGGTATCCCGGTGGACTGAAAACCCGAAAGGGCGGTCCAGGCAAAAGTTAGGGATAAAAGCGTAATACTATGTCTCATTGATCACTTTGCATCCAGAATCCGGTATCTACATCAAGTTCAGACGGCATCGATCAATCAGCTTCACCTTCAACCAAGGTCATCAAGTGATGAGACGCTCGGAGTTATAAAGGCAATAGCAGAGTTGAAACCCAGTGGGATCATTCATTTCACACAGCTGTTTTATTTTCTCTTGTGCAAAATTTATATAAACTCTTTTGTTCGGCGGCGTTCTCTTACTAGGACGTCAGCCACTTGTACACAAAACACCTATTTTCAGGCCATTCAAAATCAATACAAATATACTTTTCAGTTAAACGTGCCAACTGTTTTTCTTTTTCTGTTTTGTTTTGCGAAGAACGTCCAAGGTTCAATTTGTGATATATGCATTGACAATAATTTGCTAACTCATAAATATTTGCATACGAAACAAAGGATTAATTACAGGTGACACTAGAAACAGGGGCAATAAAGAGTTGTCTAAGCAATCTAATTGTTCTGTCCTCCAAGGTATCAAGGTAGGTTCAACTAAAGAACATGACCAGTACATCTTAATTCCCCAGAGAGTAAGTCAGCAGTCAGTACACTCTCTCCAAGCTATATTATCAAATCTTAAGGAAGTTGAGTATCCTCCAGCAGATCTCAACATTCCCTGGCAGCATGTATATTCTTAAACAAGCATCCCCGGCAGTCTTGGTCTAAAGATTGTTCCCCGGCGGCGTATAAACATTCAAAGGAATCACTTCCCCCGCAGTTCAAAACTCCCTCAGGAGAGTCCAATCCAGTTTCCCCCGGAAAGTTGGAAGTCATCTCCCCAAGCAGTAAGCTTATCCCCAGTAGATTCTGGAAGCTTATCTCCTCGCAGAGCACGAACACGTATCCTGGCTTTATTTAAAGAGTTATCTCCGTAACAGGATATAATTGGGTTATCCTCAGCCAAAAGCCATGGAAAGAGCGTCCCCGACGAAGTTCTCTTACCCCCAACGAAGTCTATCAATACTTCCAACCCAACAAAAATATCCTCAGCAAGTTATCATCAACACTCAACAAAGTACCTCTCTTCCCACAGAGTAGTGCTCCCCAGCAAGACTGTTAGAGTGCTTTCCTCCCCGCAGAGTTATTCCATTCGCCAAGTTTATTCCCCAACGGAGTCATCTTCTCCTACCGGTATTCTTGCAATTATCATCCCCAGCGGAAGCAAGATCTATTCTCCAACATCAGCCCAGGAGTGACTTCCCGGCACCCGTCAAGGATTTACTTTCCTAGACAAAAAATACATTCATAAACATCTTCATACATTATAGCATGCACATACGCATCATGAACATACAATCTCACTTATTCTGAGAGCATCCCGCATGTCATACAACATGACATCACATACAACTAACGCTTGTCTTTTCAGGACAAAGGTCAGTACAAAAATTGATTCCCATCAATGGTCGCAACTAAAGATCCGATTCCTGTATCTTGCCAGGGTGTATCTGTTGACGACTGATTCTAGATCCGATTCCTGTATCTTGCCAGGGTGTGTCTGAAGAGTTTGAGGATCCGATACCTGAATCTTGCCAGGGTGTATCCGTTGAAGACTAACATTACCAGATCCGATTCCTGTATCTTGCCAGGGTGTGTCTGAAGAGTTCGAGGATCCGATACCTGAATCTTGCCAGGGTGTATCCGTTGAAGACTAACATTATCAGATCCGATTCATGTATCTTGCCAGGGTGTGTCTGAAGAGTTCGAGGATCCGATACCTGAATCTTGCCAGGGTGTATCCGTTGAAGACTAACATTACCAGATCCGATTCCTGTATCTTGCCAGGGTGTGTCTGAAGAGTTCGAGGATCCGATACCTGAATCTTGCCAGGGTGTATCCGTTGAAGACTAACATTACCAGATCCGATTCCTGTATCTTGCCAGGGTGTGTCTGAAGAGTTCGAGGATCCGATACCTGAATCTTGCCAGGGTGTATCCGTTGAAGACTAACATTACCAGATCCGATTCCTGTATCTTGCCAGGGTGTGTCTGAAGAGTTCGAGGATCCGATACCTGAATCTTGCCAGGGTGTATCCGTTGAAGACTAACATTACCAGATCCGATTCCTGTATCTTGCCAGGGTGTGTCTGAAGAGTTCGAGGATCCGATACCTGAATCTTGCCAGGGTGTATCCGTTGAAGACTAACATTACCAGATCCGATTCCTGTATCTTGCCAGGGTGTGTCTGAAGAGTCCGAGGATCCGATACCTGAATCTTGCCAGGGTGTATCCGTTGAAGACTAACATTACCAGATCCGATTCCTGTATCTTGCCAGGGTGTGTCTGAAGAGTTCGAGGATCCGATACCTGAATCTTGCCAGGGTGTATCCGTTGAAGACTAGCATTACCAGATCCGATTCCTGTATCTTGCCAGGGTGTGTCTGAAGAGTTCGAGGATCCGATACCTGAATCTTGCCAGGGTGTATCCGTTGAAGACTAACATTACCAGATCCGATTCCTGTATCTTGCCAGGGTGTGTCTGAAGAGTTCGAGGATCTGATGCCTGAATCTTGCCAGGGTGTATCCGTTGAAGACTAACATTACTAGATTCGATTCCTGTATCTCGCCAGGGCACGTCTTAAGAGTTCGAAGATTCAGCTCCTGTAACCAGTCAGGACACATCTATACAAAGCATCTGAAAACCAGCTCCTGCAATGTGTCAGGTACTCATGTTTTCTTTTGCAGGTATGCAGGTTCTCGCTAAGGAATCTCGTACGCGATCAACATCCAGATGGCATCTATAAGCCCATCATCCTATTCATCAATCTCTAAATGGCATCTATAAGCCCATTTCCATCATCATACTGCTACTATGTGAGCGCAAATTTCTGGGCACTCTAGTGTTCAATCATCTTCTACCCTCAGATTACGAAAGGCACGTCAGCCAATCTGCATCCTCAGGTCTAAGAAGATTGAACAGGGGCAACTGTTGTACCCCAAAATTTGCCCTCCCATATTCTTCAAGATTTTCCAAGTCAAGCTTCAAAATGCCCCAAGGGTTGCACAGTGCAAGAGCCTCTTGAACAGTCAAAATTAGGGTTTTTATTCTGATCAAGAAAATGAAGTTTCCAAAGGTCCAATCAAGCCTCATATGCCTACAAATATGGTCAAGCATCCTCATACAAAGTTTCAAGACTTTCAGCACAAAATTGCACAGTCAAAACCCTAATTGCACTACAGTCAACTGTAGGGGCAAAATGGTCATTTGACAGTCAAAAGTTCAAATTTTTGGTTAACATCTCATTTTGAAGCCACAAACATCATTTGATCAATGCTTGATCATGATTCTCAAAGCTTGGCTCAAAAATCATCAAGATGCAAAAGTTTCCTTATTTGGACAGCTGAAAAAGTCAATTGTAAATTGACCAGGGCATAACTTTCACATGGATTATCAGAAAAATTCCATCCAAAGCTCATTTTGAAGAGAAAGACATTTCCTACAACTCATCTTCATACTTCAAGTCCAAGAAATTCTCTCACAAAAAGTTATCAATTTCAACATTATAGGTCATTTTCAAAAGTCAACAAAAAGGGACTTTAAGTCAAAGGCCATAACTTGAGATTGGTAAATAAAAATGACATGGGACCAAAGGCATTGGTTAGAGGACTCAAATACCTTTCCAAAATGTCCAAGAACATGAGCAAAGCTTAAAAATTGAGCAAGTTATGCCTTGTGGAAGTTGGGAAATTTTTGGATATTTTGAAAAGTCAACATTGATTCAAATGACCTAAAATTGCTAATGGGCCCATTTTTCTTCCATAATTAATTGTCCCAAGCATGTGCACGACCACTTGGCCCAAAGGGAAGTATTTCTTCATTTTTTATTTATTTATTTGAATTTTTATTAATAATAATTCATTTAAATCAAATTAAATACATGAAAAATATTTAACCTAAGTTTTACAATCTTTTTGTGCATGAAATCTACTCAATAATTCGTGCATAATCAAATATGGAAAGATTTGGAGAGAATTGATCATGATTTGTACAAAAACACATGAAAAAAGATTGAAAAAGATCTTTGAAAATCAAATTTCAAAAACCATGAATGCAAAGGATTTGTTTTGTTTTTCTTAACCTAAATCATTACTACATATACAAGGAACACAACCCTAATGCCATTGACCATTGAGCTGCGCAGGAACCTGAAGATCATACTCACACTTTTTCTTAAAAAATCTCAATTCTGAAAACACCTTTGCAAGGCGATTCAAGACAAAATAGTGATCCCATTAGCTTCTTTGAGGATTATAGGACATATTCCAATCATTCCCCAAGCCCCATACTCAAGAAAACGCAAGATCACCATTGAAGTTGGTAAAGAAAATTTCTGAATCGGTTTCTATCATACATGCATTGTTAACATATTTTGTTGTTATTTTTGTGTTTAGAATAATGTTTGCAAGCTAATCATGTATTTTGATTGAGGTTTTACGCACTGTATGCAAAGATGCCATTATCGTTTTCTAGGGTTTACAGGACTTGGAATTAGGGGTTTTTGAATAAGGGAAAATTGGAGCAGAAGACCCAGACTATCCTCATCAGGACCTTCATACGAACTCATTGATAGGGTCGCGCTCAATTTATGAGCGTCCAATGGCTAATCGCTATTTTCTTGTATGGTGTCTACAGCAACGTTCCAAAACCGTTGCTTAATATATTCTTGTTTCAGGAAAAATAGGCTAAGGAAGAGGACGACTAGGTGGATGCCAATGATTGGTTGGTATGAAACTGCGCGCGAAAAACAGCACTAACGCGTTGTCTTGTTTTATTATATTCATTGTTTATTTGACTTACAGATAAATACAATAGCTCCACTGGCGAAGCGTTTGACTGGTAACACCTAGGACCTGGGTTCGATCCCAGGTCCCCACCCTTTCATATTATTTTTATTTCAAACGTTATCATATGCAGTTCAAGCCTTAAGAAGTACCATACATCTCCCAAATCCAACGTCCACGCGTCCAGCTTCATCAATCAGAAGGCGCAGATTGGAGGAACACCATAAGCATAAGTCAATGAAGCTACACGTGGTCTGAAAAAGTCAGCGAAGCCATGCTGATTTGGGCTCAGAAATATTGGGCTTTCACCTCCTATTTGGGGTCTGAACCCCCTAAGTTTGCATATTTTTTACTTTCTTTATTTTTATTATTTATACTTCTTTTTATTATTAATTAGTTTTATTATTTTCATAAATATAAAAATACCATAAAAAAATCAGAAAGAAGAAAAAATATAATAAATATTTTATTTTAGTATTTTCATAAATAAATTTGCATGTAATTAAATTTAGTTTTAAATTAGGTTTTAATTTTAATTCTTTTAATAAAAATCTAAAAAACATAGAATTAGGGTTCATATTAATTTTTTATCCTTTTTCTTTTTCTCCCATAATAATTAAATAATTAAATATTTATTTTTTATAATTAAATTTGTATATAAAAATCAGGGTTAATTTAGGTTAAAATTCAATGTTTTCTTAATAAATTAAAAGCCAATAGAATTAGGGTTAGCGTTTAATTCCAATTAATTCTTTTTTTTCATTTAAATCATAAATACTAAAAAATACCAAAAACATCTCCTTTTCTTTTTAATTAATTAATTCCATGTAATTTTAATTTTGCAAAAGGGTCCAACGCCCTCGTTTCGATTTAATTCTTATTCGCATATTTATTTTATTTCTTTATAATATTTATGTATCTCTCCCAAGGCCATGTAACCTTTTAATTTTCTCGCACTTTTCTTTATTTTCTTTATTTTTCTGTCAAATCGGGTCCTGGTTTAATTTTGGCGATGTGGACCCGCGCCTTTTGTAATAGCTTAGAATTTTACTTTTCTCGCAATTTTTAACTGTTAACAAATGGCATGAAAGAATGTAGGGACAAAATAAAAACAAACGCTAGATCACAATGACATGACAAAAGACAAAATATCTGAAAATGACACACAAGTCACACACCACCCCTAGGGTACGCCTCACTGTTGCCTTGCCTCGAAAGGTGATCGTCGAGTAGAGGATGTCTTAGTAAGTCCTCATGATCCGGGAACCTGGCATGAGGGTAGCTTCTAAGGTGTCTTCCCATTGCTCTGGTGATCACCATGTCCCGAACCTCGAATTGACCCGAACTCCTCCAACGGTGGTGCTACCTACCTTTCAATGGTGGGATGGCACTACTTTAAAGGACATCTACACAGACGAATCCCTTAGGGTAGGTAGACGACTCTTAATACTTGCTCTAAATTCAAAACAAATCAAAAATACTTTTCACACCGACACCTTTTCAAAAGCTTTCGAAAGCAAATTTTTCAAACACTCTTGAGGACCGATACAAGAGTCGAACTGGAATTTTCAAAGAAACTTTTTTTAAAACACACAGTTGAAAAGCAAACAAACCTTTTTGAAAACACAATGAGCAAGTATCTAAGAGCCCATGGATAACCATGGATAGAAAGGGTGCTAACACCTTCCCTTTCTATAACCTACCTCCCGAACCGAGAGCAATCTCTTTAAGGAATTTTTCTGTGCTTTCGTCCTTTCCATTTGGAGAAAATAAAAGACGGTGGCGACTCTCGCTTTCCGCGACATTTCGCGAACCAGCGTTAAACAGTCAGTTCCAGATCCACCGATCACAGATGGTTAGTGACATCATAACACACAAATCCCTTATGAGAGTGACTATATCCCATAAATGCACATTGAAGTGATTGTGCTCCAAGCTTATGCCTTTCAAAAGGAGGTAAGTGAACAAAACACACACACCCAAAAGTATGTAAAGCACTATAATCAGGATGAATTTTAAAAAGACGAAAGAAAGGAGAATCAAGTTCAATAACCGTAGAAGGAAGACGATTGATCAAGAAGACAGTTGTGGAAAGAGCTTCTACCCAAAATCGGGATGGTACTGAAGCTTGGAGAAGCAATGTGCGTGTTACATCAAGCAAATGACGATTCTTCCGTTCTGCAATACCATTTTGTTGAGGGGTATTGGGACAAGATCGTTGCGACAAGATGCCTTTTTGTTGAAGGTATTCCTGAAACTTATGAGACATGTACTCACCACCAGAGTCAGAGCGAAAATTTTTAACACTTGCTTGAAATTGAGTTTCAACATATGTTAAAAATTTCTTAAACACAGAAAACACTTCAGATTTAGACCGAAGGAAATATATCCAAACAAAACGACTATAATCATCAATAAATGTAACAAAATATTTATAGTGAGAATGAGAAACTACATGAGATATACCCCATACATCACTATGAATCATTTCAAAACAAGTGGAAGCACGATAAGCACCAGATGGAAAAGGAAGTGTTTTACTCTTAGCTAATTTGCAAACAGAACATGAAATAGAGGCATTAGAAACATTTTTATTTCCTAACAAACCATTTTTAAATAAATGGGACAAAACAACAGAGTTTGGATGACCTAATTTTCTATGCCAATCCTCATAAGAGTTCAAAACATTATTATAAGCAAGAGATATATGATTAGAAATAAACTGGAGTGGAAACAGTCTTCCCACTTTAGGCCCCTTCGCGATCACTCTCCCCGACACCTGTTCCTGCACAAGACAACCATCACGAGAAAAGTTAACATCATAATTTTTATCTACCAATTGACCAACAGATAATAAATTAGACGCAAGTCCAGGTGATACAAGCACGTCCCGAAAATTAGAGTTGATGTCGCCAATATCCGTAATAGATAAAGTATTACCATCAGCTATTTGAATTTTCTGATTACCATGATAAGAGTGTAAATTGTTCAAATACTCTGAAGAACCTGTCATGTGATTGGATGCACCCGAATCAAGAAACCATGGGCGAGAAACATTAGAAGACTTACCCTGAATTCCCAAGGCCGAGAGAGCGGAAAGTACCATTTGTTGAATCAATTCAGGTTGTATAGCACTATCGTTTGACGCCCCATTAGTGGAAGGACCAACCGCATGATTTGCATGGAATGCTTGTACTGAACGTTGTGTTGGTCGTGGAGGACGTGTGGGACACTCAGAGATAATATGACCCTGTTGCTTGCAGTAATTACAAAACTTCTTATTGCAGCTACGAGCAATATGACCAAATTGTTTGCAAGAGAAACACTGAACCTGTTTCATATCACGATTTTTACCTTTACTTTGAGCAGCATATGCAACCATCATGGGCTCGGAAATGGTAGCATCATGAGACATGGCTCCTTGAGTAATAAGACGTTGTTCCTCCCTTAGGAGTTCTCCAACACATGTATCTAAAGAAGGAACAGGATTCCTATTCAGCAAGGCACCTCTGACAACCTCAAATTCTGGGCGTAATTTCATGAGAAATTGATCTCGACCACTTGTGTTGTAAACCTCTTGAACAGCCGCGAGAGAGGTCTTGGGAACATTAGCATGTATAATAGCAGAGTGTTCTGCCCAGAGATTTAAAAAACCAGAATAGTATTCTTGAATAGACAAATCACCTTGTTTGTAGTTGGCTATTTCTAACTCCAACTGAAAATGTTTTGCCGAATTGCCCTGGTTGTAAATGCGCTTTAGATAATTCCACATTTCTTGAGCAGTTGAAAAAGAGCGTAAGTTATTGATCATGTGAGGATCAATACTGTTGAGAATCCAAGTAATGATTTGAGCATCTTTAGTTTCTCACGCATCTAAACCAGTTTTCTCCGTCGGTGCCTTAGAAACACCATCTAAATGACTCCATAATCCCTTTCCTTTAACATACATCTTGAACTGAAATTCCCATGCAGAATAATTCTTGCCGGTAAAACGGACACAAAAATTCTTTTCACTTTCCATTGCCATTAGATATAACCCCTTTGTATTGTTAAATAAACAGGATAAATCCAAACCCAGTGTGCACGTGCAACCAATTTATTTAATAATACCAATTAAACAAATAGTAAAACAATGGGAAGCAAACCAGGAAACCACGCGGTAGCTAAACCAGGAAACCATGCAGTAGCTAACAAACGGTGAAGAAACACCCACGATCTAGAAATCGCCAACAATTCAACAATGAAACCACGATCACCGAACAGAATCACCAAGAACAACGATCACCAAGCGGAATCGCCGAGAATACGAAACGGAATCGCAAAGCACAATATGTTAGCAGCACCAAATTATTAACGATCACCGAAACAACGTGCGATAAACACGGAATCAAGATCATGAAGCAACAACAATGAAGAAATCACAAAACGGAAATTGAAAGATTTCAGATTTTGAGAAATACAAACAAGAAACACGATTTCAAGAGCGACCCAGTGGGGTGTCGCTATTCAGCCAAGAGAACAAGGATTCACAGGTTAGATCGAACCCTTCTGATACCATGTCATGAATTCTGGCTTGATGCCTTTTTCATTGCATTTGATACTATATATAATAGTGTCGGTAATTACAACTCATAATGACTAATTACAATTCATAATAACTAATTACAACTTATAATGGCAATTTCCTATTCTATGAATGTAAATTATTCACAATAAATGTGTTTGATTATTTCTTGATTAACATTAGCTACAGTTGAAAGAAATGATATATGATAGCTAATCAAGAAGCTTTGACGAATAAAATAAGAGTTAGCTACAATTGAAAGAAATGATATATGATAATTAATCAAACGAGTGTTCAGACTGAAACACAATCCAGATAAATCAATTGCAAAGCACAAGGCCATATTAGTTGCTAGAGGCTTCCTTCAAAAACCTGGACTGAACTATTTAGAGGTGTATGCTCCAGTAACTATTGTCAAATGCAAGAGGCTGGTCTATGTTCCACATAGATGTCAAGTCATCATTTCAAAGACCGAGTTGTGCAAATATATATATAGAATAGTCTCACATCGACTATATCATAACTTTAGTTTTAATCTCTCTATATATAATAAAATCTTCGTAGTGTTTTTCAAAACACACGGTTTAACCTAAGCGTCTCTTAGTCTATCCTAATTCAATATGGCATTTATTACCTCTCAGTGTCATCTCAGACATGCTCAGTCAAAGATTCTCCACTCACAATCCATGCTCAGTTAGGTCATCCTAGTCTTTCCAAATTACAGAAGTTGGTGTCAAGTTTATCGAAAGTATCTAATTTACATTGTGAGTCGTGTCAGTTAGGGAAACACACTCGTAGTCAATTTCCCAATCGAGTCAATAAACGAGTTTCGTCCCCTTCTGCTTTAGTTCACTCTGATGTTTGGGGTCCCTCACGTACTATCTCTACTCTTGAGTTTAGGTATTTTGTCACCTTTATTGATGATTTTTCACGTTGCATGTGGTTATTTTTAATGAAAAATAGATCCGAATTATTTTCTGTTTTTGAAAAATTTTATAAATAAATAAAAACTCAGTTTGGTGTGTCTATTCATACCTTAAGAAGTGATAATGCTCGTGAATATTTATCCCAACAATTTCAAACTTTTATGTCCAGTAATGATATTCTCCACCAAACATCTTGTCCTCATACACCTCAACAAAACGGGGTAGCCGAACGCAAAAATCGACATCTTGTAGAAACCACTCGGACCCTACTTCTCCATGGTAATGTTCCACTTCGGTTTTCGGGAGACGCTGTGCTAACGGCATGTTACCTTATAAATCGCATGCCATCATCTGTCCTTAATAATAAAATCCTTCATTCAATCCTTTTTCCCCAGTCCCCCTTTCACCCAATTCCTCCCCGAGTCTTCGGGTTTACATGTTTTGTACACAATCTCTCTCCTGGTCTTGATAAACTATCAGCTCGATCACTAAAGTGTGTTTTTCTTGGTTATCATCGATCCCAAAAAGGTTATCGTTGCTATGCACATACCCTACAACGATATCTCATGTTGGCCGATGTCACATTCTTCGAGTCTGTTCCATATTTCGAGTCCATCCAAGTAACTCCGAAACCCTTTCATAAGATTACTCCCACACCTCTTCCGGAAGTCCCATATGTCATTATCCCCCATCATTCTAGAGAACCCGGCCCACTAGATAACCCTACAGTTAACCCTCCGACTTCTCGTCCACTTCAAACATATCAGCTTTGTGGAATAATCAATACAGAATCAAAATGATTCTGTTTGTACAACCCATTAGGATTATTGTAATTAGTTAGCTATTATTTCCTGTTTTTTCTATAATTAGAATTAGCTTTTATGGGAAATTAATTCCCCTGATTCTTAGGGCAGATTTCTCTTTCAAATACTGCCTTTTGTATTCTATAAATACAGCGTATGTAATTCTCATTAGACAAGGAAATATAAAATATATTCCTACATGGTATCAGAGCACGATCTGAACCATCCCTAACCTAGCGCCGCCAAACTATGGAGGATCTCAAAGTTGATGAATTGCTCAAAGTGGAGACTGGATCATTTCCAACCAGTTCACACGAAGGGCTCACTCACCTCATCACAGGCCATAAATTAAATGGTCAAAACTATACCCAATGGGTAAGGCCAGTCAAGATCTTCCTCGAAGGAAAAGGAAGGGAAGGCTACACCACAGGAGATTCTAAATGTCCCGAGAGCGGAGACAAAAACTTTCAGAAATGGAAACTTGAGAACAGCCAAGTAATGTCATGGCTGCTCAATACCATGACAAATGAAATTGGTGAAAATTCCATGTTCTATGACACTGCAAAAGAAATATGGGATGCAGTAAAGGAAACATACACAAATGTTGACAATACTTCTGTCATATTTGAGATAAAAAGCATTCTTCATGACCTTCAACAGGGAGAATCTTCTGTTACCGATTATTTTAACATACTTAACAAACACTGGCAGCAACTCGACATATATGAAGAGGTTACATGGTGTTGCTCAGAAGATCAAAAGAAGTATAAGGAACTGGTGGAAAAAGATAGAATTTACAAATTCCTACTGGGACTAAACAAGAATCTAGATGAACTTCGTGGAAGGATTCTTGAAACTAAACCACTTCTCAAAATTCGAGAAGCCTTTTCAGAAGTGAGAAAGGAAGAAAGCAGGAGAAAAATCATGTTGGGGACACCTAACTCAGTTCCATACAGCGAGAGCTCTACAATGGCAGCAAGAGGGAATCAGCCCCGGCCACCGCAAAAGAAAACCCGCCCCTGGTGTGATCACTGTAAGAGACCAGGCCACACAAAGGAAACTTGTTGGATCATACATGGAAAACCTTCAGAGGCAAAACTGTTCAAAGGCAAGGAAGGCAGAGGTATTAACACAGCATGTAACAATCAAGAAAGTGAGGTATACCCTAACTCATCTCTTTTTAGCAAAGAACAAATGGAGGCTCTTCAAAAACTCTTTCAGCAAACCATGTTAACTGCAGAAAAAAGTGGTACTGCTGTAGTGGCTCAAAGAGGTAATTACTTACATGCTCTAAACACTAGTAAGAAAAAAACAGAATCATGGATTGTTGACTCAGGGGCTTCAGATCACATGACTGAAGATTTTACTTTGTTTAATAGTTATTCTCCATGTACCTATAACTATAATGTTCGAATAGCTGATGGTACACTCTCTAAGGTCATGGGTAAAGGATCAATTATCATTTCACCAAATATTACACTTCACTCTGTTTTGTACGTGCCAAAACTGGATTGTAACTTGCTGTCTGTTAGCAAGATTACAAGAGATTTGAAATGTGTTACTAAATTCTTCCTTAACTTGTGTGAATTTTAGATTTTAGAGTCGGGGAAGACGATTGGCAATGTTGAAGAGTGTGCTGGACTCTACCTCCTTCAAGTGGAAAAATCAGAAGAAAAACTCAAGAATAATTATCGTATTGCAGCTGCAGTTTCAAATGATAATAATCCTGTAATGATGTGGCACTATAGATTAAGCCACCCAAACTTCACATACTTGGAAAAGATGGATCCCTCTTTATTCAATAAATACAAGGAACATTTAATGTGAAATTTGCCAATTGTCAAAACATACCCGAAACCATTACTCACCCCAATCCTATAAACCCTCCAAACCTTTTTCATTAATTCATAGTGATGTATGGGGACCATCACGAGTCCACAATATTACAGGCTCGAGATGGTTTGTCACCTTTATTGATGATCACACACGTGTTACCTGGGTGTTTCTAATGAAGGAAAAATCAGAAGTATGGAGAATATTTGAAATTTATCATAAGATGATACAAACACAATTCCAAAGCAATATTCAGATACTTAGAACTGACAATGGTCGTGAGTATTACAACCTTGCTCTAAATTCCTATCTTCAAAAGGTTGGAATTGTTCACCAAAGCTCATGTGTGGACACTCCCAAACAAAACGAAGTAGCAGAAAGAAAGAATAGACACCTTTTGGAAGTGACTAGATCAATCATGTTGGTCACAAATGTCCCACAACACTTTTGGGGAGAAGTTGTCCTTTCAGCAACTCACCTTATAAATCGAACACCCTCTCGTATCCTTAACTTTAAGACCCCACTCTCCACACTTCAAAACCTATTTCCAACCAACAAATTTTTTTCCTCCATTCCATTAAAAATATTTGGATGCTCAACTTTTGTCCATAACCTCAACCCTCACCAAAGCAAATTAGATCTAAAAATCCATCAAATGCATTTTTTTAGGTTACTCTCCGCACCAAAAGGAATATAGGTGTTACTCTCCCCATACCAAAAAATTTTACCACACTATGGATGTAACTTTCTTTGAAAATCAGCCCTATTACACCAAAACTGGTATTCAGGGGGAGCAATCATACATCGAAAATTCAGAATACCAACTTTTGCCTTTTGAACCTCTTGAACTTATCAAACATGACAAAATCTTACCAAACCAAACCGGTAACACTCAATCAGCCGAACCTATGCCTAAATCAGTTGAAAAATCACCAAACCAAACCTCTAACATTCAGCCGAGTGAAAGGACAGCAGAAGCTGTGACGGACACAGAACCAATTATAGTCTCAACCACATCTCAAGATAATTGTGATCCAAAAACAGGCAAGTGGAAGGGTATTTGTTACAAAAAGAAGAGGAAGGAATTAGAGTCAAGTACAGCTCCGACGCAAGGCCATGAGTCAGACCAGACTCTAGAAAATGAAGTTCCCACAGGTAATATTCTTCCTAACTCTGAACATGTTGATGTAAATACAGCAGATATTGATATTTCTATAGCTATGAGAAAAGGGGTTAGAACTTGCACTAACACCCTATTGAATAATATATCTCCAATGGAAAACTATCAGAAAGTTACAGGTCCTTTGTAGCAGTTGTTGACAACATAGAAATTCCAAATAATATTCAAGAAGCACTGCAGAAACCTAAATGGGCAGCAGCTGTAACAGAAGAAGTTCAAGCACTTGTAAGAAATGGCACATGGGAGATCACTGCTATACCAAAAAGGAAGAAAGCAGTAGTGTGATCGGTGGATCTGGAACTGACTGTTTAACGCTGGTTTCGCGAAATGTCGCGGAAGCAAGAGTCGCCACCGTCTTTTATTTTCTCCAAATGGAAAGGACAAAAGCACAGAAAAATTCCTTATTGAGATGTCTCTCGGTTCGGGAGGTAGATTTATAGAAAGGGAAGGTGTTAGCGCCCTTTCTATCCATGGTTATCCATGGGCTCTTAGATACTTGCTCATTGTGTTTTCAAAATGTTTGTTTGCTTTTCAAGGTGAGTGGGTTTGAAAAAGTTTCTTTGAAAGTTTCAGATCGACTCTTTGTATCAGTCCTCAAGAGTGTTTGAAAAGTTGTTTTTGAAAGCTTTTTGCAAAAGTGTCGGTGTGAAAAGAAGTTTTTTGATTTGTTTTGAATTAGAGCAAGTATCTACGAGTCATCTACCTACCCTAAGGAATTAGTCTGTGTAAATGCCCTTAAGGTAGTGCCATCCCACCATTGAGAGGTAAGTAGCACCACCGTTGGAGGTGTTCGGGTCAATTCGAGGATTAGGGACAGTGTGGTCACTAGAGCAATAGGAAGACACCTTAGAAGCTACCCCCATGCCATGTTCATGGACATGAGGACTTACTAAAACGTCCTTTACTCGACGACCACGTTTCGAGGGGCAAGGCAACAGTGAGGCGTACCCTAGGAGTGGTGTGTGAATTGTGTGTCATTTTCAGTTATTATTTGTCTTGTTCATGCATTGGGTGTTCTACGCTTTGATTTTATTTTTGGCCATTCATTCTTTCATGCAAATTATTAGCAGTTAAAAGGTGCGGGAATTAAAAGTGCGGGAAATAAAGGTCCTACGCTATTACAAGGCGCGGGTCTGCATCGCCAAATTAAACCAAGACCCGATTTGAATAAATAAAATGCGGAAAGTAAATATCCTAATTAATCTATTACAAGGCTTTGGGATAAATACATTATATTCACAAAAGAAATACAAATAAACGTGCGAAGAGAAAATTATATTCGAAGGTGCGAGGGCGTTGGACCCTTTGAGGAAATTACATTACAATTAATAAATTAATTAAATTAAATAAAGAAAAGAACTTGTTTTTTATGTTTTTTTGTATTTATGAAATTAAAGAGAATTAATTGAAATTTAAAAGTTAAATAAAACCCTAATTCTAAATTGTTTTTAATTTATTAAAAAAAATGTTTAAGTTTGACCTAATTTAACCTAATTAATTAATTGCATATTTATTTACAAGATAATTAATAATGATGAAAAAGGTTATTTATTAAGAAAAAGGATAAAAGAATTAAAACCCTAATTTCTACATTTTTTAGTTTATTAAAGAAAAACATTAAAATTAAATCTAAAATTAGAACTAAATTGGTCATTAAATTTATTTACAAAATTAATGGAAATTAATATTAGTAAAAACATTTTTTTGTTTTATGATTTTTTCTGGTTTTTTTGTGTTATAAAATTAATTTTATGAATTAAATAAAATAATTATCATAAATAAAATAAATAAAAGAAAAGAATTAAAAAAAAGGGAGAGAAATGCAAACATATGGGGGTGTTGACCCCTTTTGGAGGTAAATTCACAGCAATTTGACCCAATAAGGGTGAGGCCCTGTTTGACTTTTCTGATTGCATGTGGACCCATTGACTGGCACGTATGATGAGCCCCTTTGGTGGCCTTCAGATTGGAATCTCCAGGCGCGTGGCAAGCCAGATGGTGAGGCTGTATGGTAGACCCTGGGACATATGCTGCATGGAAGTATGTTAAGAAAAATTATATTGAATAAGTGGGGGACCTGGGAATCGAACCCAGGTCCCAGTGTTTACCATGCTAATGCCTTGCCAATTGTGTTGTTTGCGCGTTTTGATAACATAATGGAAAACAAAATTGATAATGAGAACATAAAACTAATGATATAAAACATTAAAAAACCGCGCCAGATTCAAATACCCCAATCATGTTCAGCCACGCCTGCATCATCTTCTTCTTTCTGCCTGTAAAAGAAACCAAATAGCGGGGGTTTTAAACCCTCACTAACCCTAACACACAAAAATAGCGATTAGCTCATAGTTGAAAAGAAAAAAAGCGCGAGGTATGGTTTTGAATCGTTTGGACATTCTGAGTTCAATGGTACTGGTTAGGACAACCAATTTTTCCTTACGTATGAAACCCCAATTCAAGGTTCCTGAAACCCTAAAAAGCTTCCATGGCAGATTCTCATACAGGGCACATTAGTTCAATTAGAAGATATCAATAACTTCAGCATACTCGTATTAATATAAATCAATCATTAGAACTCAATAATTATGCATGAAAAATCAAATACGAATATCAAATTTTTCAAGAAAAGTGGAACACGGTTATACCAATTATTGAGGTTAGGGGATGTGATTTTGATTGGGAAAGATTCCTGGATGTGCAAGCAAGCCTTTGGAATGGTTCTTTTGCTTTTTAACACACTCTAGCTATGAAATCAGTTTTGGCTTTTTTTTGTGAAAAATACAAGTTTGATTCTCTATTCTGAGAGCATCTTCTTCGTCCCTTGCATTAGGTTTAGGTTTGTGCTTATATGTGGAATGAATTAGGGTAGAAACCCAAGTCCATAATCCTTTGCATTCATGATTTTGAATTCTTGATTTTGCATAATCTTTTTCATACCTTTTTGATACCAATCATTGCCAATTCTTGCCTTTTTGAGTATGCGCGAAATCTTGAGTGAATGATGAGTTGAAATGCTGCATAAAAAGATTTGAAAACATTTGTTTAGTATTTTTCTCATATTTAATTTTAATTAAATGAATTAATGGATTTAAAAATTCAATTAATAAATTAAAAATAAGAAAATAACTCCCCTTTGGGTCAATGGGTCGTGCATAGCTTTTGGTTGATGATTCTTGGAAGAAATTGTGGCCCATTAGCAATTTTGAGGCATTTGAAGCAAAGTTGACTTTTCAAAATTCCCAAAAATTTCCCAACTTCCACAAGGCATATCTTGCTCAATTTTTAAGCTTTGATCATGTTCTTGGACATTTTGGAAAGGTCTTGAAGTCCTCTAACCAATGCCTTTGGTCCCATGTCATTTTGATTTACCAATATCAAGTTATGGTCTTTGACTTAAAGTGCCTTTTTGTTGACTTTTGAAAATAACCTATAATGTTGAGATTGATAACTTTTTGTGAGAGCATTTATTGGACTTGAAGTGTGAAGAGGAGTTGTAGGAAATGTCATTCTCTTCAAAATGAGCTTTGGATGGAATTTTTCTGATAAACCATGTGGAAGTTATGCCCTGGTCAATTTGCAGTTGACTTTTTCAGCTGTCCAAATATAGCAACTTTTACATCTTGAGACTTTTTGAGCCATGCCTTGAGAATCATGATCAAGAATTGATCAAATGATGTTTGTGGCTTCAAAATAAGATGTTGACCAAAAATCTTGACTTTTGACTGTCAAATGACCATTTTGCCCCTACAGTTGACTGTTGAGCATGTAGGGTTTTTGACTGTGCAATTTTGTGCTGTGAGTCTTGAAACTTGACATGTGAATGTTTGAAAATGTTTATGGGCATGTGGGACTTGTTTGGACCCTTGGAAACTTCAACTTCTTTGCCAGAACCAAAACCCTAATTTTTTACTGTTAGGAGGCCATTGGACTGTGCAACCCTTGGGAGATTTTGAAGCATGATCTTGGCAAATCTTTGAAGAATTTGGGAGGGCAAATTTTGGGGTACAACAAGTAGGATGCAAGTGGATATTTTCAATTAAGCACAATGCTGATGGGAGTATAAACAGGTACAAAGCTCGGTTGGTTGCTAAGGGGTTCACACAATCATATGGGGTGGATTATGAGGAAACTTTTGCACCTGTTGCGAAGCTCAATTCTGTCCGGGTTCTACTATCTCTGGCAGCAAATCTAGATTGGCCCCTACACCAACTAGACATAAAGAATGCATTTCTAAATGGGGAGTTACAAGAAGAGGTATACATGCAAATTCCGCCGGGACTTGAATCACCTGGAACCTCCAACATGGTGTGTCGACTTCGAAAATCTCTATATGGCCTTAAACAATCACCGAGGATATGGTTTGACAGACTAACAAAAGTTGTCAAGCAAGATGGTTTTGTTCAATGTCAAACAGACCATACTATGTTTGCCAAGCACTCTTTGGATGGGAAGATAACTTTGTTTATTGTCTATGTTGATGACATCGTAATTACGGGAGATGATGATAAACAAGTCAACCAGTTAAAGAAACTTCTAGCCAAAGAATTTGAAGTCAAAGACTTAGGACAACTCAAGTATTTTCTAGGGATGGAAATTGCACGAACAAAGAATGGTATTTCAGTTTCTCAAAGGAAGTACACTCTGGATTTGCTTCAAGAAACAGGTATGCTTGGATGCAAAGCTGCCAATACTCCCACAGAACAAGTAAAAAGGAGTGAAGATGAAAATATACCGGCTAATAAAGATAGATATCAAAGTCTAGTCGAAAAACTAATCTATCTAACTCACACCAGACCAGACATTGTTTTTGCTGTAAGCTTAGCTAGTCGTTATATGTCAAATCCAACTGAAACTGACATGAAAAATGTGAACAGAATTCTCCAATACCGGAAAGGTACACCGGGCCGAGGACTTTATTTTCAAAAGAACTCAAACAGAGGCATTGAAGTCTACACTGATTCTGACTGGGCAGGATGTTTATCTGACAGGAAATCGACTACAGGCTACTGCACAGTTGTATGGGGTAATATGGTAACTTGGAGAAGCAAGAAACAATCTGTTGTGGCTAGGAGTAGTGCAGAAGCAGAATTCAGAGCTATGTCACAAGGAATTTGTGAAGGAATTTGGCTTAAGCGAATGCTAGATGAGATCAAAATTCCTACCAATCACCCTGTTGTACCCCAAAATTTGCCCTCCCATTTCCTCAACATTTTCTCATCACAAGACATTTAAAGATCAAGATACAATTAGGGTTTCCTCTGCTCAAGACTTCTCCTTGCACTGTGGACTCAAATTAGGGTTTGTGCTTGCACAAAGATGTTTTGACCTAAAATGCCTAAGATGACTTTCATGCTTCATATTGGACTCCCAAGTTTACCCATACCAAGTTTCAGGTCTTGATTCCAAGTTTTACCCAGTCAATTGGACAGTTGACCTAGAAATCAGCTGTATTGAGGAAAAAGTCAACTGTGGCCAATTGACAGTCAAATCTCATGAAATTTGATCCACATCAACATTTTGAATTCATATGAACCATTTGATCAAGTTTGGATCACAATTCCACAAGAAATTTGATCAGATCATCAAAAGGGCAAAATGGTCATTTTTAGGGTTTTGACTGCACAAAGGCAATTTTTGACTGTTTGACCTAGCCAATGGCAAACCAAGTTCACATATGGACTCAAGGACCCCATGGAATTATCTTGACATGTTCATCAAGCTCAAAAGATCCCAAGTACACAAGATTGACAGTTGAATTTCCCAGTCAATTGATCAATTTTGACTGTATACTGAAAAGTCAAACTTTGACCTTTTGGTCAAAATCAAGAGTCAAGATTCATTTTTCATCAAAACATGCCAAATCATGAAACTTGTTCACCAAGAAATCACAAAATGCAAATTAGGGTTTGAAAATGGAATTTTTCATAACTTAGAATTTTTCTAAGTTATGAAAAACCCTAATTTTTTCCCAACTTTGCCCCATCTTTTCACCATGATCCATTTGGATTCAAACAAAAGTCAAAACATGAAAGTTGTAGCTTGTTGCATAATCTACAACTTTGATTCACAAAGTTTTCTCATTTGAAGCTTGTATCTCAAGTTATGATTTTTTGAATAAGGGCACTAAACCATCTTTTAACTTAGTGAAATTTGACCTATTTTGACAAGGTTTTCTACCCTACTTCAAGGCCACTTTTCATACCCTTCCACTTGGAATTTCAAATTGCATTTCAAAGATGGATTGTAGTACACATTCCAAGCTTTCCAAAATGTCCAAGAACTCATCAAACAACCTCATAACTTGAGAGATTCGAATTTCACAAGTTGGCAAAAATTCACTTTTGTTCTTCATCAAGACATGTTCATAACCTTGCCAATTTGAAATCAGTTTGCTTTATGCTTGATTACAGGTCCTTGAACCATTTCATACTCAATAATTTAATGCATATTCAATGTGTTAAGGTCATGTTCTTTGTGTTCTAACATTGCATAATGGTTTAATCCTAAACTAGATAAAGTGGAATTTCCATTTTTGAAAAGTTTAGCTTTATGTCAATTGGTAAATCAAACAAGTACATAGAAGATCTGCTTAGCACAAGATTATGGGCATAACACACTGATCAAGAGGAGTTGATGCAGCACATTAGGGGGTCCTATACTGACCTAGAACACCAATTTGCTTTTGGTAGCTTAAGTGTGAAGAAAGGTCCATAACATATGCTATCTCTCATATCAGCAAAAGAACACAGCACAAAAGATATCAAACACATTCCATAGACCACATTCAAGCTTTTGCACGAGCCATTTCCCTTTCAAACCCTCTCCATCTCAGAATCATCCTCAAACTGCAAAAACAGGGGTGCCCCTGCAGTTTGAGTGCAATCTCTCAATCCCTTCAAGCATTTCTGTCCAAACCTGTTCCTCTACCTTCCTTACAACATATGCAAGCTATCCAGAAGCTAAGGCACGATCTGTAGTTGCTCTAACCACTTCCACCATTTTCACATCTTTGACTTGCAGGTGAAGTTCTATAGCTTGATACAAGAAGGTTCAAGACAAAGTGAGCATTGAAAAAGCATCCCTGGACCTCAAGGAAGCTTTTCCAATCATTACATTGCACTGAAAGTCTCTCTTTCTCCACATAGAAGTTCAACTGCACAGGTAAAAGTTTGAATTCGTATCTCTCTTATTAGGCATCTTTAGTCTTAAGTTTGTGAAGAAACAAGGTCCTACTCATAGCCCTGAACATGTACATAGCTTTACTTTTCATTTCTTTTGCCTGAGTAGAGAGAATTTGAGCTCTGAAAATGGTAGAAAAATTAGGTCAGGAAAGAGGGGGAGAGAAATTCTCCCTCATCTTAGAGAGATAGGACATGTTCTTTATATGGTTGAAACCGTCTCTTCATGCTCTACATTTTTCATGTTATGAGTTTTTGCTAAAAAGCCAGGAATCCAGAGATAAAAAACGCGTGTT
The DNA here is from genome assembly GCA_948472305.1 of Vicia faba. NCBI lineage: Eukaryota > Viridiplantae > Streptophyta > Magnoliopsida > Fabales > Fabaceae > Vicia > Vicia faba. The sequence continues at coordinate 784,291,919 of OX451736.1, forward strand.
GTAGCTTGAAGAAGGCTGTACAGAGGTTGAAGAAGGAGTGGTCTGGGCTGGGCCTGGATTTGTTTTCTTTTTGCACCCCATTTTCATGTTTACACCCCCCTGAGCCCATTTGCTTATTTTTTAACATTTTTGACTTTTTCTTTTTTGGCTGACTTTGTTTATTTTTTTCTCATGTCATTTAAAAATTAAAAATATTTTTTCCATCATTTTTTGCATTTATTGCATATTTATTTGTTTATTTTCTTAGTTTGTACATAAATATATATATTTGATTATTAGAATAAATGTAAAAATAATGTAAATACACTTTTTTATTTTTATTTACTTTCTGAAAATATTTCACACAAAAAATACTCTTTTATTTATTTTATTAAAATATTAAATAAATATTTATTTTTGTATAATACATATCTAGGGTTTAATAATATATATATATGATTATTAATATATTTAAGACAAAAATATAAAAATGTTTGATTTTTTTTTTCATTTTATTTAATATTTGATACAAAAAATACCTTTTTCACAATACACTTCATTTTATTTTATTTTTTTATAAATAATAAATAAATAGTAGAATTAAATTAGATAATAATACCTTTTATTTAAAAAATTAGGGTTTTTCACCCTAAGTTCAAAATACTAAAAAATAAATACATTTTTATTTTCTTTTTCCTTTTACATAAATAATATTTTCTCATACACATAAAAACTTTCTTTTTACATTTCACATATTTATTTAATTTACATTTAAATTATGCAATTTATTTACTATGCAAATATCCCATTGATGTAACAATTTAGATTTAAATTCTTGTCAATATCCCCATTTGAACATTTGTACCCCCCTTCCCATATTTGGTTTTGTAATAGCTTAGTAATTTTAATTTCGCACTTTATTGCTTTCTAATAAATAACATGCTAGAATTAGGGTTTGTATGCGAAAAAACGATAAAAAATAGTTTGACCTAATACAAGATAAACAAGCATGAAAATGAACACACAAATCACACTTGCACCCCCCTAGGGTATTCCACTTGTTGCCTTCAAATAAATGGGCCATATTGTATGTTGAACATCTTTGGGCAAAGCAAACAGTTTAAATGATCATAGTCCCTCGATAAAACTTTTCAAAACAAACAAAACAAATGATCAAGTCCCTTAGAGAAATTGCCCAAAGACATTTAACGTCGTTATAATTATGGTCTAAACGATGACCCGCGCTTGTCCCTTCTCACATCCTAACACAAGGTTGCCCACCAAATACAATGGTGGTGCAAACTTGTTAAAAGGGTTAAAGTATAGCAATAATCTTTTGAGAAATTTAGGAGTAGATAACCTCTTAGTTACTTGAATCAACTTGCAAAACAAAACACTTGCCTAATTTCAAAACCACACAACACTACACTTTCAAAACAACTTTCAAAAAACAAATGAAAACCTTTTCAAAAGACATACATCTTTGTATACATCCCCACATGGATCATTGCAAAGGTTGCCACCACATTGGCATCTTTTCAAAACATTTTTCAAAATATTTTCAAACCCATACACTCAAGCACCATTTAAAACAATCGAAAACAAAAGGCAAGTAATCTAAGCAAGTAACTAAGAGCCCATGGATAACCATGGATAGAAAGGGTGCTAATACCTTCCCTTTCTATAATCTACTCCCCGAACCCAAGAAAACATCTCAAAAGGTTTTTGCTGTGCTTTTTAACCTTTCCTTAGGATAAAATAAAAAGTCGGTGGCGACTCTTGCTAACCGCAACATTTGCGAATACGAACGCAAACCTCAAGTCAGTTCTCCCACCGTATCACAGAACTGGCGACTCTGCTGGGGAGTACTTAAAAGTGGAGTAACCTTAGGGTTTAGATCACCTTTGTTTTCAATTGTTTGCTTTGTTTGCTTTTATATTTGTGGGCTTTGCATCGGAGTTTCATAGATCCTAACCCGGATCTGGGAAATACCCTTTTTTAGGTAGCATAATCTGTGAGGGACCTGTCCGGCGTAGACCGACATGGGTGAAGCAGTGGCTACGTTGGTGTGGCATCTTAGTCTGTACCTATATCCCTTGTGTTGTAACGGGGAGAATATAGGTCTTCTAAGGAGTCATTAAACACCAACCAACCTTAGAACCCTAAATTGACCAACTTGGCTATTAGGACAGTAGCAGTATGCTACACTCATTGAGGCTAAACTCTCGAGATGGTTCTGGCCGCGAGAAAAGATTGCGATGCTGGAGTTATGACCGATTGAGGGTAGCCAATGATTTGAGATCCTCTAGAACCCGGTTACTTTTGATAGGACAGGTTTTAACCAACAAAACCCAAAGAGGGTAATACCTGAAACTCATGCTGGCCTGAAATCTAAGGGTGTCTTGTGTGACTTGTGTGCTTTATTTGCCTATGTAAATACTTGTGATGTGCTTCATCATAGCATCATACCATCATACCATTGCATGCATAAAAAGCTAACCCATTTCAAAGACAAAAAGGTTTCACCTTTGCTCTGTTTTGTAGGACATTATGATGCCCGTGCGTAGGAATACTGTCCGGCTCAACTTTGTTCAACCACCGGTTTTACTCAAGGATCTGGTTGAAAGGATTCCAAACACTACCTCCTTCATCAACAGACATGGTTCCCTCCTTGGCTTGATCACTGCAAAATGGGACCAACAATTGATAAGTGTTCTGACCCAGTTTTATGACCCTCTGCATCATTGTTTCACCTTTCAAGACTTCCAGCTGGTTCCTACCCTGGAAGAGTTCTCTTATTTGCTTGGGATCCCTGTCTTGGAACAAACTCCATTCACTGGTTTGGAAAAGATTCCTAGGCCTGAAGAGATTGCTGCAATTCTCCCCTTGACCAAAGAAGAGGTATTGTCCAACTGGGAAACTAGAAATGGGATCAAGGGCTTTTTGATCAAATTTCTGGTTGGCAAGGCTAATGATTTCTGGAATGACTTGGACTTCAAGGCGTACGAGGATATTCTGGCTCTTCTGATCTATGGTCTGGTATTGTTCCCCAACCCTGACACCTTCATCAGTATCCATGTCATAAGAATCTTCATGTCTCGGAATCCGGTACCCACTCTCTTGGGTGACATTCTACAACAACTCTATGCTCGTACTGCTCGAAAACGAGGGACTCCGTGGTGTTGTGCTCCTTTGCTGGTAAGGTGGTTTATTTCGCACCTTCCTAAGCCCGTGCTGAAGAATGAAGAAGGAAAAGGTTGGGCTCGGAGGTTAATGTCTCTCACAGATAAGGATATCACTTGGACTCTCAGAGGCTTGGATGAGGTAGCTGTTATCGACCGTTGCGGAGAATACCCTAATGTCCCGTTGATTGGTATCCAAGGAGGAATCTCTTACAATCCATGTTTAGCTCTCCGTCAGTTTGGAAGAGCCAGAGGAGATGGGCCTCATGAAATGCTGGTTCCCCACTTCCATTTTGAGTTTCAGGCAGGCAGTGACAAACTACGCCAGGGATTCATTAGAGCTTGGGACAGAATCCACAAAGCTGACCCACATGAGTTAGGACCAAAGACTTCTCTGCCATTGGAACCCTATTGCAAATGGGTCCGCATCCGTGCTCAGAAGTTGGGTATGCCATACGAAGCTGTCAGACCAATCATCCTTGAGACTCCCGATGAAGATGGGGTTCCTCCAACTGTCCTCCCTCCTCAGATACCTACTGATTTTGACACCATGAAGAGATCTTGGGCACAGCTAAAGGAAGAACGGGATTTCTATCGGGAGAAGTTCAACGAGCAGGAAAGAAAGGTCCAAAGGCTGACTAAGCAATTGGAGGAAGAACGTGTCCTGAACAACTACATCAGCACTGAGAGGAGGAGGCCATGGGAGCATTGATGAGCTTTGATTAGTTCCTTTTGTAGTTTTATTTCCTTTTCCGTATTTTTCATTCCTGTAATGCCTAAGGGCAAATTGTTGAACAATTGAAAAATTTTAATCTAATGAAGTGTGTTTCCCTTTTTGTCTACAAAGTTGAATCTTATTTGTCTTTGAAAACATAAAACATACGCATTCCATTACACCATATGCATAGCAGGTACCCTATTTCACATGTTGCTTAATCTTCTTCGCTGTTTGTTTACACAGTCACCATGAATCCGGAATCATCCAGTGAGCAAGCAATCAAGGCCCTTCAGGCCCAAAGTGCACAGTTTCAAGAGATGGTCCTAAGCCTAGCCCAGGGTCAGCAAGAGTTGAAGACTCTACTCCTGAAGAAGAAGAAGAAAAAGAGAACGGCGATGTTCAACACCGGACGCAGATTTGGGAACACACTCCACAATGAAGCTGATCCAACCACTTCTTCTGCTGAGAAAAACAGTCCCCAAGGGGGAGGAGCTCCTAGTCCCGTAATCTCCGACAACGAGACGGACTATAACGAGGAACAATACCCACCTGCTGCTGACAGATATAAACAATTGGAGGACCGCTTGAGCGCTATGGAAATTCAGAACGTGCCGGGACTGGATTTCGGAGATTTGGGATTATCTTCTGGAGTAGTAATTCCACACAAGTTTAAGGCGCCTGCCTTCGCCAAGTATGATGGGGTCTCCTGCCCAAAGCTGCATCTGAGGTCGTATGTAAGGAAAATCCAACCTTACACGGCGGATAAGAACCTCTGGATTCACTTCTTCCAAGACAGCCTCTCGGGGTCACAACTTGAATGGTTCTACCAATTGGACGGAGCTAGCATCCGGCACTGGGAAGATTTGGCAACTGCATTCTATATACAATACCAATACAATTCTGATCTCGCTCCTACGCGTACCCAACTTCAGGGTATGTCTCTGGGAACGGGTGAAGGGTTCAAAGAGTACGCTCAAAAATGGAGAGATTTGGCTGGCAGGGTGCAGCCTCCATTAACTGATCGAGAGTTGGTTGATATGTTTCTGGGAACGTTGTCTGGTCCGTTTTTCAATCATTTGGTTGGTAACTCCTCCGCTGGGTTCACAGATTTGATATTAACGGGAGAGAGAATTGAAGCTGGCATCAGGTCGGGCAAGATACAAAAGGCTGCCTCTACAAGTGCTGAGAAGAGGCCGTTTAAGAAGGAAGCAAGCGCCGTCTATGGCCCTAGAAGACAAGTCAAGCCCGAAAGTCGCCAAGCCGTCAATGCTTTGGTCATCTCTAAACCTGTTGCTGCTCCTCAGCAGTACAATCAACAAAGAAGTGAAAGGCCCAAGAGGCAGTATACCTGATTGAGTATGACATTATCTCAAATTTTACCCCAACTGTTATCCACCAACCTGGTAACCCTCAAAGAAGCTCCTAAAGTCGTCAACACTGCGTCTCCTAAATACAACCCAAATGCCCGGTGTGCTTATCATTCTGATAGTCCCGGGCACACTACTGATGATTGTTGGGACTTGAGAAACAAAGTGCAAGATCTAATTGACGCAAAAGAAATTCAGTTTGAAGCACCGGAAAGACCGAATGTTGTAACGGCTCCTATGCCCCAGCATAGGGTAAATGCCATTGAGGAAGAAGTGTATGCTGTTTCGATAGATGAAGTTGTTACCCCTTTAAAGACTGTTAAGAAGAACCTACTGCGGGCCGGTTTATTTCCGGGTTGCGGCGAAGGTTGCCCATTCTGTGCTATTTTCCTATCTGATTGTCCCTTGCTAAGGTTAGGCATCCAAGGCCTAATGGATAGCAAGGAGATTCTATTCAAAAAGACTGCTGTTCAATTGGTTCCGATAAAAGAAGTTTCCGTGATTACCATCTTCAAAAATCCAATCAAGGCTCCCCCAAAGAAGCCTATTCAAATCTTGACAGTTGCGCCTGTGATCATTACTGTTCCAGGACCCCTCTCCTACGTGTCTGATAAAGCTGTCCCCTGGCATTATGGGGCAGACGTATATATAAATGGAATCAAGCAAGAATTGGATGCTAGTGCCAGTATCTGCGATATCACCGGTCCAGCTAAAGTCACCCGCAGTGGCAGGCTCTTCTCGCTTGACATTGCGCCGCCCGCTATTCGAAAACCCCTCCTCATAAAACCTGCAAGTTTACCAAGTCCTGTTGCTGATCAAATTGTGTCCCCTGCTGCCGAGTCATCAAATGCTCGGGGCAAAGGGATTGAAGAAGAGCCTGCCCGGATGGAGGCACCAATACCCGTGAATGCTGAGGCCTCCCGACAAGAAATGGAGGAGATTCTGAAAATAATAAAGAAAAGTGATTTTAATGTTGTCGAGCAGTTGGGGCATACACCCTCCAAGATCTCCCTGCTCTCCCTATTGCTATGTTCCGAGGCCCATGCAAAAGCCTTGATCTCATTTCTCAAGACGGCCCATGTGCCGCAAGAGACGTCTGCAGTCCAGTTCACTGACTGCATAGCAAATCTGACGGCGGACAACGGCTTGGGCTTTTCAGATGCTGACCTAACCGCAAAAGGGAGAGACCACAATGATGCCCTGCATGTCTCTATTGAATGCAGGGGCACTACTCTGGCACATGTATTGGTGGACACCGGTTCTTCCTTGAATGTTCTACCGAAAAAGGCTTTGGATCGCCTGGATTATGAAGGCCTGGAGTTGAAGCCCAGCAATATCATTGTCAGGGCCTTTGACGGTTCCAAGAGGATGGTTCATGGAGAGGTTAACATCCCTATTCGTGTGGGCTCTCAAGTGTTTGACTCTACCTTTTACGTGATGGATATACGTCCATCGTACTCCTGTCTGTTGGGTCGACCTTGGATCCACAAAGCTGGGGCAGTGACCTCCACCTTGCACCAAAAGCTGAAGTATCCCGTCAGAGGGAAAATCGTCACTGTGCAAGGAGAAGAGGAGTATATGGTGAGCCATTTGAATTCCTTCAGGTACATCGAGATGGACGGGGAGTTCATTGAAACCCCCTTCCAACATTTCGAGGAGGTACATCCAATTTCAGCAGCTGCGGAGACAATGGCCGAAGAGAATGATTCCTTGAAGATGGTTTCCCTAAGGGATGCCCGGGCTGTGATTCAGAAAGGCAATGGTGCACATTGGGGTCAGCTTCCTGACTTCACTCAGAAGAACGACAAGTTTGGGCTAGGCTTTACTGCAGAGGCTCAGAAGGCAGTGCGCAAAGAGAAGATTGGAAAGGCTCCGGTGTTTATTTCCAGCTCAAGGGTGAATGCTATCGAGGAGGATGTGGAGGAAGCTGAGTTTGATAATTGGATCTACCCGACTGCCAGCGACGGACCAAGCAACTGGACAGCAAAGGATTTTACCCCTATCACATTTGTCACGCAGTAATTGATTTCTTTTGATTTCCAAATTTGTAACAAACAATATGTTAAAACTCTGTTGGCTCGGTGTCCTGCCCGGGGCATCGTAGCTCCATTTGTGAGGGCTTTTTGTATGACATTTTCATATATCATCAATCAAAACATTGGACGTTTGTTGCATTTCGAATCTTGTGCTCTTTTTTCTTTCTGTGTTATACATATTGCAAAACAGCTATATTTACACACACTCACTTATACAGGTTTCAATCCACTCTGGATCTCACTGGCAACAGCTCTGCTACCGCCAGTTATGACTTCGAAAATCCGATCAACTTGGCCGAAGACGAAGGTGAAGATGATTGCGAAGTGCCTGGTGAACTCGCAAGACTGCTACTACAGGAAGAGAGGGCTATTCAACCACATGAAGAGCCTGTGGAGACAATTAACTTGGGTACTGAGACAGATAGGAAAGATGTCAAGATTGGTGCCAATCTAGAGCTCAGCGTGAAGCAACGATTGATCCAGATGCTACAAGACTACATGGAGATCTTTGCTTGGTCCTATGAAGATATTCCCGGTTTGGATGCCGACATTGTAGTTCACCATCTGCCAACCAAGGAAGATTGCCCTCCAGTAAAACAAAAAGTTCGGCGAATGCGTCCAGAGATGTCCGAGAAGATTAAAGCTGAGGTAATGAAACAGTTTGATGCGGGTTTCCTTGCAGTAACTTCTTACCCTCAGTGGGTTGCCAATGTTGTGCCAGTGCCGAAGAAGGATGGTAAAGTCAGAATGTGTGTCGACTACAGGGATCTGAACAGGGCCAGCCCCAAGGATGATTTCCCCCTACCTCACATCGATGTCCTTGTTGATAATACAGCTCAACACAAGGTGTTCTCCTTCATGGATGGCTTCTCAGGGTATAATCAGATCAAGATGGCCCCTGAAGATATGGAGAAGACTACATTTGTAACTCAGTGGGGGACCTTCTGTTATAAGGTCATGCCATTCGGATTGAAAAATGCTGGGGCAACCTATCAGCGTGCCATGGTTGCTTTATTTCATGATATGATCCATCATGAGATTGAAGTATACGTTGATGACATGATTGCAAGGTCTCAAACTGAGGAGGAACACCTTGATCATCTGAGGAAGTTGTTTGATCGACTCAAGTTGTACAAGCTGAGATTGAATCCCAACAAATGCACCTTCGGGGTGAGGTCCGGAAAATTGCTAGGTTTCATCGTAAGTGATAAAGGTATCCAGGTGGACCCTGCCAAGGTTAAAGCTATTCAAGAGATGCCGACCCCAAAAACAGAGAAAGAAGTCAGAGGGTTCCTAGGACGACTAAATTACATTGCCCGATTCATCTCACATCTGACTGCTACTTGTGAGCCAATCTTCAAATTATTGAAGAAAGATCAAGTGGTACGCTGGAATGATGAATGTCAGGCCGCCTTTGAAAGAATAAAGGAATATCTCCAAGAGCCACCCATTCTTATGCCACCGGTGGAAGGAAGACCTCTGATACTTTACTTGACAGTGCTTGATAATTCAATGGGGTGTGTGCTGGGGCAGCATGACGAGTCTGGCCGAAAAGAGCACGCTATTTATTACTTAAGCAAAAAGTTTACCGACTGTGAGTCTCGTTACTCACTGCTTGAGAAAACTTGCTGCGCTCTTGTATGGGTTGCTCGCCGGCTGAGACAGTATATGTTGACTCACACTACTTTATTGATTTCGAAGATGGATCCCATCAAATACATATTTGAAAAACCCGCTCTATCTGGGAGAATAGCAAGATGGCAAATGATCTTAACAGAATATGATATCCAGTATACAACTCAGAAAGCAATTAAGGGAAGTGTACTGGCTGATCATTTGGCACACCAACCTGTGGACGATTACCAATCATTGAACTTTGATTTTCCGGACGAAGACATCATGGTGGTAACTGACTGTGAAGTACCTGGACCGGATGAAGGACCTGAGGAAGGATCCCGATGGTCTATGCATTTTGACGGAGCCTCCAATGCTTTGGGTAACGGCGTCGGCGCTGTAATCATATCTCCCAAGGGGACTCATACTCCACTCACCGCCCGATTATGTTTCAGCTGCACCAACAACATGGCAGAATATGAGGCATGTATCATGGGTTTACAAGCTGCGATCGATTTGAGGATCAAGTTTCTAAGTGTCTTCGGAGATTCCGCTCTCGTGATCAATCAGATCAAAGGCGAGTGGGATACGAAACACCCGAATCTTATTCCTTACAAGGAGTATGTGTCAACCTTGCTCCCTCACTTTGAAGAGATAACTTTTGAGCATTTCCCCAGAGAGGAGAATCAGCTAGCGGACGCACTAGCCACGATGTCTTCAATGTTCAAAGTTAAATGGGACAATGAGGCTCCTCAAATCATGATCTGGAAGTTGGATGAACCGGCATACTGCTGCGAGCTCGAGGCTGAGAAAGTGACTGAAAAACCCTGGTATCACGAGGTGAAGAGGTACTTAGAAGCTCAGGAATACCCTGAAGGTGCATCCGTCAATGATAAGAAGTTCATGAGGAGATTTGCTGCAAAATTCTTCCTCAGCAACGGCATTCTCTACAAACGGAATCATGATTCAACTCTGTTACGTTGTGTGGATAAGGTTGAAGCAGAGAAGATTATGATGGAACTGCATGAAGGAACATTTGGAACCCATTCCAGTGGACACACCATGGCTAAGAAAATCCTTCGGGCAGGATATTTCTGGTCCACAATGGAAGCCGATTGTTACCAGCACTCCCGAACTTGTCATAAATGCCAGATCTATGCTGACAAAGTGCATATCCCTCCGGTTCCTTTGAATGTCCTGACGGCACCTTGGCCTTTCGCAATGTGGGGCATCGATATGATCGGTGAGATCCGACCAACGGCATCCAATGGGCATCGCTTCATCTTGGTGGCGATCGATTACTTCACGAAATGGGTTGAGGCAGCTTCATATGCCACGGTAACCAAGAGTGTCGTGGCGCGTTTCATCCGGCATAATCTGATATGTCGGTACGGTGTCCCGGAAAGAATCATTACGGACAATGGTACCAATCTCAATAACAAAATGATCACTGAACTCTGTGAACAATTCAAGATACAGCACCACAATTCTTCTCCCTACCGGCCGAAGATGAATGGGGCTGTAGAGGCCGCCAATAAAAATATCAAGAAAATTGTGCAGAAGATGACAGTGACCTATAAAGATTGGCACGAAATGTTACCGTTCGCTCTTCATGGGTACCGCACCTCAGCAAGGACATCAACCGGGGCAACTCCCTTCTCCTTAGTCTATGGCATGGAGGCAGTCTTGCCAATCGAGATCCAGATACCCTCTCTCCGGATAATGAAGGATGCAGACTTGAACGAAGATGATTGGATCCAGACTCGACTTGATCAACTAAATCTGATTGACGAAAAGAGGCTCACTGCTATCTGTCACGGTCAAACGTATCAGAAACGGATGATCAGGGCATTTAACAAGAAAGTCAGACCGCAAGAGTATCAAGTTGGGGACCTGGTAATCAAACGCATCATCCTTCCTCAAAGTGATCCCCGGGGCAAATGGACCCCTACTTACGAAGGGCCATTTGTGGTTAAACGTGTGTTCTCAGGAGGAGCCATGATCCTAACCACCATGGATGGTGACGACCTTCCTCACCCCGCCAATGCAGACATAGTGAAAAAATACTACACATAAATAAAAGACCCGCTAGGTTGACATACCTAGGCAAAAATAAGGGCTTCCCGGCGAACCAAAAGGGTTCGGGCAAAAATAAGGGATGAAATGAAAAAAATCTGTACACCCGGCAAGTCGAAAACCTGAAAGGGCGGCTTGGGTAAAAATGGGTATCCCGGTGGACCGAAAACCCGAAAGGGCGGTCCAGGCAAAAGTTAGGGATAAAAGCGTAACACTATGTCTCATTGGATCACTTCGCGTCCGGAATTCAGTACCAACTATCTGGCTCCAGATTTCGGCATTGATCAATCGGCTTCATCTTCAACTAAGCAGCAAAACGATGAGACATTCGAAGACATAAAGGCAATAGCAGAGTTGGAACCCAGTGGGATTGTTCACATAGCTGTTTTGTTTTCTTTCTCAAAATTGTAAATTCTATACTTTTGGCGATGTCCTCTTACTAGGATGTCAGCCTCTTGTACAAAAAACGCCTATTCACAGGCAAAGTTTAAATCAATACAAATTCGCTTGTCCATACAAATTGCCGTTGTTTTTCTTTTTCTGTTTTGTCTTGCGAAGAACGTCCAATGTTCATTTTTGATATATGCATTTGACATTAAATTGCTGATTCATAAATGTTTGCATATGAAAAAAGAGATTAATTACAAGTGACATCAAAGACAGGGGCAATGTGGAGTTGTCTAATGCGGTCTAGTTGTTTTGTCCACCAAGGCACCAAGGTAGGTTCAACTGAAAATATTGGCCAAATCATCTTAGCTCCCCGCGGAGTAAAACAAGGTTCAGCAGCACTTTCCCCAAGCAGGAGTCGATTCCCCGTCGATCCTAAAAAAGGCGCAACATTCCCCGGCAGGTCTTAAAAGCTCATCCCCAGTAGATTCTGCGAGCTTATCCCCGGCGAAGTACGAACGTCTCGTCCAAGTTTTATTTAGAGTTATTTCCTCACAAGGACTTATAACTGGGTTATCCTCAGCTAAAAGCCACGGAAGACCGTTCTCGGCAAAAGTTCCTTCAATCCCCAGCGAAATCTATCTTTGGTATTCCCCAGCAGAGTTTATCATCATCATCCTCAGCGGAATCCATCATTAAAGTCCTCAGCAGGCCTCTCATCAGAGCTTCGGCCAAGTATCTCTTCCGCAAAGCAGCTTCCCGGCCATTCGTCAAGGATTTATTTTCCTAAGATGAAATTACACTCATAAACATTTCACATTTTCATACATCTTGCTTACATACATGATGAAACACATACAACATCGAAAGTTGAACATCATGACATCATGCATATCATACATCATGACATTGCATACAGCTTACGTCTTTGCCTTTTCAGGAAAAAGACAATCTCAAAAACGACTACCTTCAACTGTCACAATTCCAGATTCGATACCTGTATCTAGCCAGGGCACATCTGAGAGTGATCAGTTTCCAGACTCGATTCCTGTATCTAGCCAGGGCACGTCTGAAGAGTTCAAAGATTCGACTCATGTATCCAGCCAGGGCACATCTATCAACTACAACAGCTCCAGATTCGATCCCTGTATCCAGCCAGGGCATATCTGTTGACCATATTTCCAGACTCGATTCCTGTATCTAGCCAGGGCACGTCTGCAGAGTTCAAAGATTCGACTCCTGTATCCAGCCAGGGCATATCTATTGACGACTATTTCCAGATTCGACTCCTGTATCTAAGCCAGGGCACATCTGTGAGCAACCGATTGTAGATTCGATACCTGTATCTAGCCAGGGCATATCTGCATAAGGAGACTGAAGATCAAACACCTGTAACAAGCCAGGGAAACATCTGTCTTTCTTAAATACACAAGTTCTCGCTAAGGAACCTCTTATGCGATCAACACTTCCAAATGGCATCTATAAGCCCATTCCCGACAAAGTTCTGTCACTTTTCCAGATGGCGTCTACAAAGCCCATCTCCCTATCCACCATCTCTCCAAATGGCATCTATAAGCCCATTCCCGACACCACATTGTTGAGACTCCAGCAGGCGAGTGCAAATTTCCGGGCACTCTAGTGTCCAATCTCCTTTTACCCTCGAGTCACGAAAGGCAAACTTGCCAATCTAACTCTTCAGGTCTAAGAAGATTGAACAGGGGCAATTGTTGTACCCCAAAATTTGCCCTCCCATTTCCTCAACATTTTCTCATCACAAGACATTTAAAGATCAAGATACAATTAGGGTTTCCTCTGCTCAAGACTTCTCCTTGCACTGTGGACTCAAATTAGGGTTTGTGCTTGCACAAAGATGTTTTGACCTAAAATGCCTAAGATGACTTTCATGCTTCATATTGGACTCCCAAGTTTACCCATACCAAGTTTCAGGTCTTGATTCCAAGTTTTACCCAGTCAATTGGACAGTTGACCTAGAAATCAGCTGTATTGAGGAAAAAGTCAACTGTGGCCAATTGACAGTCAAATCTCATGAAATTTGATCCACATCAACATTTTGAATTCATATGAACCATTTGATCAAGTTTGGATCACAATTCCACAAGAAATTTGATCAGATCATCAAAAGGGCAAAATGGTCATTTTTAGGGTTTTGACTGCACAAAGGCAATTTTTGACTGTTTGACCTAGCCAATGGCAAACCAAGTTCACATATGGACTCAAGGACCCCATGGAATTATCTTGACATGTTCATCAAGCTCAAAAGATCCCAAGTACACAAGATTGACAGTTGAATTTCCCAGTCAATTGATCAATTTTGACTGTATACTGAAAAGTCAAACTTTGACCTTTTGGTCAAAATCAAGAGTCAAGATTCATTTTTCATCAAAACATGCCAAATCATGAAACTTGTTCACCAAGAAATCACAAAATGCAAATTAGGGTTTGAAAATGGAATTTTTCATAACTTAGAATTTTTCTAAGTTATGAAAAACCCTAATTTTTTCCCAACTTTGCCCCATCTTTTCACCATGATCCATTTGGATTCAAACAAAAGTCAAAACATGAAAGTTGTAGCTTGTTGCATAATCTACAACTTTGATTCACAAAGTTTTCTCATTTGAAGCTTGTATCTCAAGTTATGATTTTTTGAATAAGGGCACTAAACCATCTTTTAACTTAGTGAAATTTGACCTATTTTGACAAGGTTTTCTACCCTACTTCAAGGCCACTTTTCATACCCTTCCACTTGGAATTTCAAATTGCATTTCAAAGATGGATTGTAGTACACATTCCAAGCTTTCCAAAATGTCCAAGAACTCATCAAACAACCTCATAACTTGAGAGATTCGAATTTCACAAGTTGGCAAAAATTCACTTTTGTTCTTCATCAAGACATGTTCATAACCTTGCCAATTTGAAATCAGTTTGCTTTATGCTTGATTACAGGTCCTTGAACCATTTCATACTCAATAATTTAATGCATATTCAATGTGTTAAGGTCATGTTCTTTGTGTTCTAACATTGCATAATGGTTTAATCCTAAACTAGATAAAGTGGAATTTCCATTTTTGAAAAGTTTAGCTTTATGTCAATTGGTAAATCAAACAAGTACATAGAAGATCTGCTTAGCACAAGATTATGGGCATAACACACTGATCAAGAGGAGTTGATGCAGCACATTAGGGGGTCCTATACTGACCTAGAACACCAATTTGCTTTTGGTAGCTTAAGTGTGAAGAAAGGTCCATAACATATGCTATCTCTCATATCAGCAAAAGAACACAGCACAAAAGATATCAAACACATTCCATAGACCACATTCAAGCTTTTGCACGAGCCATTTCCCTTTCAAACCCTCTCCATCTCAGAATCATCCTCAAACTGCAAAAACAGGGGTGCCCCTGCAGTTTGAGTGCAATCTCTCAATCCCTTCAAGCATTTCTGTCCAAACCTGTTCCTCTACCTTCCTTACAACATATGCAAGCTATCCAGAAGCTAAGGCACGATCTGTAGTTGCTCTAACCACTTCCACCATTTTCACATCTTTGACTTGCAGGTGAAGTTTTATAGCTTGATACAAGAAGGTTCAAGACAAAGTGAGCATTGAAAAAGCATCCCTGGACCTCAAGGAAGCTTTTCCAATCATTACATTGCACTGAAAGTCTCTCTTTCTCCACATAGAAGTTCAACTGCACAGGTAAAAGTTTGAATTCGTATCTCTCTTATTAGGCATCTTTAGTCTTAAGTTTGTGAAGAAACAAGGTCCTACTCATAGCCCTGAACATGTACATAGCTTTACTTTTCATTTCTTTTGCCTGAGTAGAGAGAATTTGAGCTCTGAAAATGGTAGAAAAATTAGGTCAGGAAAGAGGGGGAGAGAAATTCTCCCTCATCTTAGAGAGATAGGACATGTTCTTTATATGGTTGAAACCGTCTCTTCATGCTCTACATTTTTCATGTTATGAGTTTTTGCTAAAAAGCCAGGAATCCAGAGATAAAAAACGCGTGTTGTAGCTTGAAGAAGGCTGTACAGAGGTTGAAGAAGGAGTGGTCTGGGCTGGGCCTGGATTTGTTTTCTTTTTGCACCCCATTTTCATGTTTACACCCCCCTGAGCCCATTTGCTTATTTTTTAACATTTTTGACTTTTTCTTTTTTGGCTGACTTTGTTTATTTTTTTCTCATGTCATTTAAAAATTAAAAATATTTTTTCCATCATTTTTTGCATTTATTGCATATTTATTTGTTTATTTTCTTAGTTTGTACATAAATATATATATTTGATTATTAGAATAAATGTAAAAATAATGTAAATACACTTTTTTATTTTTATTTACTTTCTGAAAATATTTCACACAAAAAATACTCTTTTATTTATTTTATTAAAATATTAAATAAATATTTATTTTTGTATAATACATATCTAGGGTTTAATAATATATATATATATGATTATTAATATATTTAAGACAAAAATATAAAAATGTTTGATTTTTTTTTTTCATTTTATTTAATATTTGATACAAAAAATACCTTTTTCACAATACACTTCATTTTATTTTATTTTTTTATAAATAATAAATAAATAGTAGAATTAAATTAGATAATAATACCTTTTATTTAAAAAATTAGGGTTTTTCACCCTAAGTTCAAAATACTAAAAAATAAATACATTTTTATTTTCTTTTTCCTTTTACATAAATAATATTTTCTCATACACATAAAAACTTTCTTTTTACATTTCACATATTTATTTAATTTACATTTAAATTATGCAATTTATTTACTATGCAAATATCCCATTGATGTAACAATTTAGATTTAAATTCTTGTCAATATCCCCATTTGAACATTTGTACCCCCCTTCCCATATTTGGTTTTGTAATAGCTTAGTAATTTTAATTTCGCACTTTATTGCTTTCTAATAAATAACATGCTAGAATTAGGGTTTGTATGCGAAAAAACGATAAAAAATAGTTTGACCTAATACAAGATAAACAAGCATGAAAATGAACACACAAATCACACTTGCACCCCCCTAGGGTATTCCACTTGTTGCCTTCAAATAAATGGGCCATATTGTATGTTGAACATCTTTGGGCAAAGCAAACAGTTTAAATGATCATAGTCCCTCGATAAAACTTTTCAAAACAAACAAAACAAATGATCAAGTCCCTTAGAGAAATTGCCCAAAGACATTTAACGTCGTTATAATTATGGTCTAAACGATGACCCGCGCTTGTCCCTTCTCACATCCTAACACAAGGTTGCCCACCAAATACAATGGTGGTGCAAACTTGTTAAAAGGGTTAAAGTATAGCAATAATCTTTTGAGAAATTTAGGAGTAGATAACCTCTTAGTTACTTGAATCAACTTGCAAAACAAAACACTTGCCTAATTTCAAAACCACACAACACTACACTTTCAAAACAACTTTCAAAAAACAAATGAAAACCTTTTCAAAAGACATACATCTTTGTATACATCCCCACATGGATCATTGCAAAGGTTGCCACCACATTGGCATCTTTTCAAAACATTTTTCAAAATATTTTCAAACCCATACACTCAAGCACCATTTAAAACAATCGAAAACAAAAGGCAAGTAATCTAAGCAAGTAACTAAGAGCCCATGGATAACCATGGATAGAAAGGGTGCTAATACCTTCCCTTTCTATAATCTACTCCCCGAACCCAAGAAAACATCTCAAAAGGTTTTTGCTGTGCTTTTTAACCTTTCTTTAGGATAAAATAAAAAGTCGGTGGCGACTCTTGCTAACCGCAACATTTGCGAATACGAACGCAAACCTCAAGTCAGTTCTCCCACCGTATCACACACCCCATGAAGATATTATGTGATAACAAGGCTGCTATTAGCATTGCAAAGAACCCGGTACAGCATGATAGAACAAAACATGTAGAGATAGACCGACACTTCATCAAAGAGAAAATTGATCATGAAATTATAAGTGTTAACCATATTCCATCATGCCAGCAAACTGCAGACATTCTAACAAAAGTCCTTTCGAGGAACATATACGAGAATATCAGATCCAATCTGGATATGATAGACATCTACCACCCAGATTGAGGGGGAGTGTGGAATAATCAACACAGAATCAAAATGATTCTGTTTGTACAGCCCATTAGGATTAGGATTATTGTAATTAGTTAGCTATTATTTCCTGTTTTTTCTATAATTAGAATTAGCTTTTATGGGAAATTAATTCCCCTGATTCTTAGGGCAGATTTCTCTTTCAAATACTGCCTTCTGTATTCTATAAATACAGCGTATGTAATTCTCATTAGACAAGGAAATATAAAATATATTCCTACAAGCTTCGTCAATCAACGTTTGTCGTACCTGTCCCTGAGGTCATACCTGTCTCTGAGGTCGTACATGTCCCTGAGGTCGTACATGTCCCTAAGGTCATTGCAGACTCTCCTCCGACGCTCTCGCCATCACCGGATCTGATCCTGCAACCTGATTCCGATCTTTCGATTATCCTTCAAAAAGGTATACGTCAAACACGAAATGCTTCTCCACATTATATTGATTTATGTTATCATCGTATTTCCCCTTTGCAGTACACTTGTTTGTCTTCTTTGTCTTTTGTTTCTATTCCTAACTCTCCAGGTGAAGCATTATCTCACCCTGAGTGGAGGCAAGCAATGATTGATGAAATGTGTGCTCTTTAAAGCAGTGGTACCTGGGAACTGGTTCCTCTACCCCCTAGGAAATCTTTAGTAGGTTGTCGTTGACTTTATACAGTGAAAGTCGGTCCAGATGGTAAGATTGATCGATTTAAAGCTCGCTTGGTCGCCAAAGGATACACTCAAATTTTTGGATTGGATTATAGTGATACCTTCTCGCCTGTAGCCAAGATGACATCTGTTAGACTTCTTCTAGCCATTGCAGCCATTCAACATTGGCATCTTCATCAACTTGACATCAAAAATGCATTTTTACATGGTGATCTTGAAGAGGAAGTATATATGGAGCAACCACCTCGGTTTGTTGCTCAGGGGAAGTCATCGAATATGGTTTGTAGGTTACACAAGTCTCTTTATGGTATTAAACAATCTCCGAGAGCTTGGTTTGGCTGATTCAGCACTGTAGTACAACAATTTGATATGGTCCGTAGTGAAGCTGACCGTTCCGTCTTTTATCGTCACTCAGTCCAAAGGTGTATTTATCTTATTGTGTATGTAGATGATATTGTCATAACTGGTAGTGATGAGCAGGGAATACTCCAGTTGAAACAATATCTCTCGAATCAATTTTAGACAAAAGATCTTGGTAAACCCCGATATTTATTGGGTATTGAGGTAGCCCAATCTAAAGATGGTTTGGTGATTTCTCAGCGGAAATATGCTATGGATATTTTGGAAGAAACGAGTTTGTTGAACGCTAAACCAGCTGATACTCCTATGGATCCAAGTGTCAAACTACTACCCAATCAGGGGGAGCCTCTATCAGACTCGGGAAGGTATAGAAGATTGGTTGAAAAGTTGAATTATCTCAGTCACTCGTCCAAACATTTCTTTTGCAGTCAGTGTGGTAAGTCAGTTCCTAAATTCCGCTTGTCAGAAACACATGGATGTTGTTATCCGGATTCTGAGATACATCAAATGTGCTTCAGGAAAAGGTTTAGTGTATGAAGATAAAGGAAATACTCAGATAGTTGGATACTCCTATGCGGATTGAACAAAAGTAAGAAATAAAATGTAGTTGCAATATCAAACGTCGAGGCAGAGTATAAAGCCATGACGATGGCAACATGTGAACTTGTTTGGTTAAAACAGTTGCTCAAGGAACTTAAAAGTGAAGAAGCAAGACCAATGACACTTATTTGTGATAATCAAGCTGCATTACACATTGCTTCAAATCCGGTCTTCCATGAGCGGACCAAACATATTGAGATTGATTGTCACTTTGTCAGAGAGAAGATCGAGTCAGGCAACATCACCACAAACTTTGTCAACTCGAATGATCAATTAGCAGATGTGTTTACAAAATCTCTGCGAAGTCCCAGAACTAATTATATATGTGGCAAGCTTGGTGAATTTGACTTATATGCTCAAGCTTGAGGGGGAGTGTTTATATATATATATATATATATATATATATATATATATATATATATATATATATATATATATATATATATATATATATATATATATATATATATATATATATATATATAGTGTTAAGAATATTTGTATGTAGAATAGTCTCACATCGACTATATCATAGCATTAGTTATAATCTCTCTATATATAATAAAGTCTCTGTAGTGCTTTTCAAAACACACGGTTTAACCTATATGTCTCTTAGTCTCTCCTAATTCAATAACGGTAAATTTTATTTTGGTTGCAAGGAAATTTTTTTCAAACTTGGCTTACTGGTAAGTGTTTCATGGTTTGAAGCGAACACACATGACTTGGATCAAACTCGAGACGTCATCTTTAGAGACTCAAGTGTCTGCTAAATGTTTCAGATCACAACTTAATCCACCAATAAGAGGTACATCATTCTAATTACCATCTCCTTTCTTGTTTTTGAACTCGAGTGAATCTAATACCATATTATATATTCCTCTGGCATCCCATATTTTGAAATTTTATACGAGAGCATTGATTAGATAATAAGCAAAAACAGAAATTGATGAAAAGCAAACCTGGTCTTTATTTGATTTTGAGGTGAATTATTAAAACCAATTGAATCATGCAGTATACAGATTATTGGAAGTGCATGAAATCCGAATAAAATTATATGTACATGATCATGATACAGTCTATACTCCTAAGAGCCTACTCGGCTCACTTGTCCCTTGGATGTGCTTTCAAAGATCTTATCAGCACTTGCTACCTCAAAACCATCCCTCCTATGAAACTCCTTAACCTGTTCCATTAGTTCAAACAAAAATAATTAGCAATTGTGCCAAAAATGTCAAAAAAAAGGACAGAGTGTATGCATGGTTTGTCATTGAGTTCAGAAAAATCATACTGTGCCATGAATCTGTGAAGCTCAAAATGTAACATTTGCTAAAATCACGCGGCTCAACATCAATCCAAACATACACTCAATACGCATATAAGCATATCATTCTAACACATAAGGTAGTTCACAATTTTTTGTCCTAATCCTAAAGACTGACCAGTGTTCACAAAATCCAATCTTATCCATAAAAATCAGAGATGAGAGTTATATATTATAATACGAAGTTAAAACACAATACTCAGGAGAAAGAATGCTGTTTACCTCTGTGTGAAGTAAGTTTTCATACTGTGGCAACACTAGACGCTCGGCAAATTCAATGTATGAGCATGGAACTGATTCGGTTATACCACCGGAAAATTGGAAAGAAACTGAATCAGCTACAGTTGAACTTTGCTGGAGAAGACCATCAGGGCTCACTGAAAGTCGAGGAAATATTCAAGTCATTCACATGATACGCGATAGCAATGTGGATAACAACTAGCACTGACCGTTTTCAATTTCAAGATTATTGCAGTATTTAGTACTTTCTTACAAAATACTTTTTCCAATTCTAATAAGTACCTTTCAATACTCCTCCTTCAGAGTTCAATCTAAATCCACTCTCTTCAAGAAACTGATTCAGTTTCTTTATATCCCTCAAATGAGTTTTCAGCCAATGAGTGGAAATAGTGACATGGTTCAGTGCATGCCCGTTGACTAGTGTCCACGCAGCATATTCACTTTCGCTGTATATAACAAGCAACAACAAACCGTAAGAAAAACAGTACTTGAAGATCCTCAAATAGTATTTCTAGGTTGAGAAATACTAATACCTTGCTAATTGTTGAAACTCAGAGTATAAGGGTTTTCCCCATGTTAAATGACCCAAGGAACTTGCAAGAGCTCCATACTTGTTTCCATTTCCAGCTGATTCAGTGTATTTCTTAATGATTTCCTGTATCAAAATTTTCACCTTCTTTTAGTACAACCAATATTTTGAATGCCAAAGCAACATAGAACCGAAAACATAAATAGCTGTTCAACTTGCTAGTAAAAACAAGCTTAATAACTCAATCGACGAAAGTAATTTTTGGAGAATAGATTTTGATAGACACTAGTTGAAATTTGTTCTCGCCAACATACCTGGGTTTGGGGACTCATCTGATCTACCAATAACTCTGATATAAAAATTCTTGGCAGCAAGGGCCCATTCATACCACTGCCAGTACCAGAAGTTGAATCAGCAGGAGGTGAAAACCACAATGCCCTCAATTTCTTTTGCGGAAATTTCAACTCCCCTCGTTGTGTATAGCCATAATCCAAGAAAAAACCAGCCAAGGAGTCAATTCCATAACCATTCACCTATTATTATGTTCACAACACCGCCGTTGTCAAAAAGGGTGCTATAGCGCTATAACCTAGCATAACTTAAATAAATCTCTATTGTACTATTACATAGCAGAATTCCAACAAACTTCTATTTTCCGAAATTCACATTGCACAAGACATAATAAATGATCTAACAAAATATAATCGACAAACCGAGAAAATTTAATCCTGGAAGAAAGTAGTAAAGCGAGCGAAATACCCCAAATGTCCTGAACGCAAGATGATCATAGCACAATTTATCGTTGTCAACTGACTGAACAAGGTCCAATACAGCCTTCGCAGTTGGATTCCTTTTCAAGTACACTTCCTGCATACTCTCCAACACATCTCTTAAAAAACCTTCACCACCCTGCAAACACAGAAATCACATTAGTACTTTGAGAAACTAAAAATCCAAACTTTGCTTCAAAAACAAACAAACAAAATGCAATCCCAATTGAAGCCACAAACATTAAAAAAAAAAACTGAGATCACATCCCAAATTGTAGTTGTTTTAAAATCTTTTGATCACTATTTAGCATCTAGCATATGGATTAATTGTCAACACAACCAAGTATCAAATTCCTAATTTTTTTTTTCAAAATCACACACGCAAACAATTTTGTTAAGAAATGTGATTTAGGTCTAACTGACTGTAAGGATGAGACGGGCCCAACAACATTTTTTTAACATGATAACAGCCGTCTCGTTTAAGATTTGATAGACCACCTGCTATCTTTTTTACCGCTATCAGACCACCTACCATTTTATTTACACGCTATAAATAATATATGGTCTGAACACGTGAAGCGGGGCAATCATCACCCCAGTAAGCCGGTTTTGTA
Source organism: Vicia faba (assembly GCA_948472305.1). Lineage (NCBI taxonomy): Eukaryota > Viridiplantae > Streptophyta > Magnoliopsida > Fabales > Fabaceae > Vicia > Vicia faba. Next base: position 784,314,494 of record OX451736.1, read on the forward strand.
ATGATAAGTCGGAACCAACCACGTTTCCTAACAAATTTCATACCAAATACGAAAAAATTTAGAGTTCAGAATCAAAACATCAAACAACAATTTTTAGTCTTACAACAAAACAAAACAAACAAAGAAAATCACATGCGTGAACCTGAACTGATGATGATCTTTGGGAGTGAGATTCATTTTGTGACGAGTAGCTACAAGTCAGAGAGAGGTTTCTTGCAGAAGTGGCTAATCCTAATCCTAGAGATAAATGGTTGGTGGTGGAGAATGGTAGATTGCAGAAATTGGGTTTGGAAAACGCAGAAAATTTGCGGAAAGAGATTGAAGGTGAAGAAGTATACGACATCGCAGTTGTAGAAAACATGATGTTGTTGAATAAACTAAATCGGTGCATCCAATAATTAATTTTTTTAATTTCTTTAAAATAAAGAAAGACAAGAAGATGAAATTAAGGTACCTTCTGCATGCATTATATACATTGAAGTCACTTTTACTTTTCATTTAATATTTTTATTTTTTTATAAAAAACCATTAATGGATATTGGTGACTGTGTAATACGTAAAATTCTATCCGAATGTTTTTTTAATATTTTTTAAAGAGATTACTTTAACATTTGAAAACACAAATCAGTTGAAGACCCATACGTAGTGTAAACTCGTTTCTATCTTTTATTATTCGATACAGCTTAAAAAATATTTAAAATATCATTAATAATTCGTTTGATATATATTAGTTGAGTAATACTATAGAATAAGAATCATTTAAATAAGACATGTAAGAATGTATACTTATCATTATTTTAGAGCATAATTTTAAATTTATTTTAAATTTAATTTTTTTTTAATAGGAATCATGAGATTGTGGTATTGATAAATGATTGAGATTTAATTCTTGTCTTTTTTGCTTTCATACTTTCATACTAATAAGCATTTTTTATGTTAGTTATTATAAAATCATTAATAATTAAAAATATTTAAGAATAAATATATTTGCATATCATCGATAAATTTAATATGTATAATAATTATAAATATTTATAAATTTTACTAATAACTATAAATATTTATAAATATTTTATTGATTTAAATAAATAAAACACGTATTATAATAATAGTAACTCGTAAAAATAATAAATTATCACTTGATGATATAAGATCGGTGGAAGTCATTCTTTCAATTTTTTATCATAAAATTTATTAGTAAAACTACAATATATTGATGTGGAATTGAATAGAAATTAAATTGATACTACAAAAGATTGTACCTAGAGAATAGATAAGAATCCACCTAAAAAGATTATATATAATAATAGTGTGAGGGGAGAATATATAAATGACTAAAAAAAAATAGTGAGGAGAAAACATATAAATAAATAAAAAAATGCAAAATTTCTGTGAGCAGCCTATCTTTTCTGTCCTAGCACATTACAATATGAATATTTACACTCCCAATATGATTATCACGAAGTGATTTCATTTCAATTATATCTTTATATATAGTAAAATCTAAGTCATTGGCCAATTGTAAAACTAACTTCATGTGCTTGTTCACTTTTTTATTACTTGAATCTTTTTACTTGAATCTTTTTATATGTGGAGCTGGTAATACTGGTCTTCCATGTATGTAGTAGTACTGCTATGTCAAGATAGTAGTTCTACTTCTATGTGTTGGAGCACAAGAAAGATAGAAGACAAAAAAAAATATTTATTGATAGTTTTAAAAATAAGGATTTATAATGAATTACAATAATCTACTTCACTAGGCTATTTATACACACAAATTAAATTTAAAATATATCTTCTACAAAGATATAAGAAGATCTAAGATTTATATCTTCTAACAAAGATATAAACAATCTAAAAGATATTTCTAAATATAAATTAATATCTAATTAAATCTAAACAAATTCTAACACCATCCCTTAATTTATATTTATCCAAAACTGACAACGTCAATTCCATCCCTTAATCCAAGAAATTGATCAGTTTTGATAACCTTTGTTAGAACATCTGCCAGCTGCTTCTGAGTGCTACAGTGCACAACCTCTATTATTCCATTCTGAACTTGATTCCTCAGAAAATGATACTTGGTCTCAATATGCTTGCTTCTCCCATACAATACTGGATTCTTGGCAAGATTGATTGCAGACTTATTATCCATCATCAGCTTCAGAGGTTTATTTACCTCAATCTTCAGATCTTTCAGCAAGTTCAGAATCCACACAGCTTGACATGCAGTCAGAGCATCTGCGATATATTCAGCTTCACAGGTTGACAGAGCAATAACAGGTTGCTTCTTGGAACACCAAGAAATAAGACCTCCCAGAAATTTAAATAAGTACCCAGAAGTACTTCTTCTGTCAACTCTATCTCCGCACCAATCGAATCATAATAACTCAAAAGTTCTGATTCGATCTTTCTTCCAGACGGAAATAACACTCTATATTTCAGAGTTCCCTTCACATACCTCAGAATCCTGACTGCAGCTTGGTAATGGGACCATTTTGGTTTGCTCATAAATCTGCTAACCATTCCAACTGCATAACAAATATCAAGTCTGGTATTACACAAATACCTTAGAGAATCAACCATCTGTTTGAAGGTTGTAGCATCCACATCCTCTCCATCAGAATCAGAATCCAACTTCTGATCCGTATCAGCAGGTGTGATAACAACCTTGCAATTTCCTAGCTCAAATCTCTTTAGAAGCTCTAGTTCATACTTCATCTGATGTAAAATGATTCCTTTCTCAGATTACATGAATTCCATCCCTAGAAAGAAACTCATTTTTCTAAGATCTGTCATCTCAAATGTATTCATCAGAACTTTCTTAAACTCAACTATCTCTTGTTCAGAACTTCCTGTGAGTAATATGTCATCCACGTACAAGCAGATCAAAATCATATTACCTTCTGAAGTGTGCTGAACATAAACACCATACTCCATCTCACATTTCTGAAACCCTTGTTCCTTGAAAAATGAATCAATCTTCAAATTCCGAGCTCTGGGCGCCTGCTTCAATCCATACAATACTTTGTGTAATTTGAACACCATCCCTTCTTGATTCTTTTTCTCAAATCCAAGAGGTTGTGAAACGTACACCTCTTCTTGTAATGGACCATTCAGAAATGAAGATTTTACATTTAAATACATCAGAGGCTAATTCCTATTAGTAGCTATTGCAATCACTAGTCTGATTGTTTCATGTCTCGCTACAAGTGCAAACACTTCAAATTAATCCAGCCCAGGCTTCTGTAGAAAGCCTCTTGCTACTAATCTCACTTTGTGTTTGCCAATTGATCCATCTGGCTTTAGCTTCTTCTTGAAAACTCATCTGACGTTGATGGCTTTCTTGCCTTTTGGAAGTTTTGTCAGCTTCCAAGTCTTGTTTCTCTCTATAGCATCAAGTTCTTCTTTCATGGCCTGTAACCAAACTTGTTGCTTAAGAGCCTCTTCTGTACTCACGGGTTCAGAGTCTACTAACATTGCACACTGAATAACTTCTCCTTCAGAGTCTACTTCAGTGTCTTGCAACATGTCAAACTCTGCAAATCTTCCTGGGATGCTTCTGACCCTTTGTTGCCTATGAGTTGGACCTTCAGAACCTTGGACACCAGAACTTCCCCCTTCAGAAGATCTTGCTTCAGAGTTTTGACTTTCTCCATAACCTTGACTGTCTTGAAAATTCCCAGGGTCTGAATCATCATCAAAGTCAGAGCCACTACCTTCAGAAATACCATCTTCAAAAGATGGATCACTTTCAAAAGCTCTGCCTTCAGAAGTTCCACTTTCAGAATCATGATCACTGTCAAAGACTGGATTTCCTTGAGAAGCTCCTCCTTCAGAAGGTCCATCCTTAGAGTCATGATTTCCACCAGAAACTTGATCATCTTTAGAAGTTTGTCCTCCAGAACCTACGTCTTGAGAGTTTTCTCTTCCAGAAGCATGATCACCACCAAATTTTGGATCATCATCAAAATTTGGATCAGAATCAGATTCACCATCTGACTCACCTTTAGAGTTTCCATAGTCATCATCTTCTAACTCTTCTTCAGATGCAGAATCTTCTTCAGACTCAGAATCACCTTCGGATTCTAACTTGCCTTCAGCTTCAGAGTCATCTTTTGACTCTAACTCGTCTTCAGAAACCTTGGATTCTAACTCATCTTCAAAAACATCAAAGTCGTCATTTGATTCTAACTTAGAGTCATATTCTGATTCTGACTCATATAAAATCACTCCTTCAGAATCAGAATATTCAAAGTCATATTCTTCTTCCCCTTCAGAATCAGAAAATGACAATTTCACTGGTTCCTCATCAGATTCATAAGCCATAAATAGCACAGGTTCATCATCTGAATCTCCTCTGGCTATATTTTCTTCTTTTGACTTCCTTTCTTTATTTGACCAACAATCTCTGGCATAGTGACCCAAGTTCTTGCAACAGTAAGACTGAACATTCTTCTTGTCATAATTCTCCTTTCCCTTTTGGAAATTCTTCTGCCTATCATAATTTCAAGCTTCTGACTTTTGACCACCATTAGTTTTCTTCCTAGCTTCTGACCAAGTCAACTTCTGATGCTTCTTACCATAAGTTACCTTCAGATCTTGTTGCTCTACTTCCCTCTCAGAAGTTCTTGCAGTCATACGCAACTCATGCGCCTCTAGACTACTTTGCAGCTCTTTAACTCTCATGGTGCTCAGATCTTTGGAATGTTCAGTTGCTACAACAATGTAATCAAACAGAGAAGTTAAATATCTCAAGATCTTCTCAATAATTCCTTGTTCAAATAGAGTTTCTCCACAAGATTTCATCTCATTAGTGATCAGAATCACTCTAGAGATGTATTCAGAAACCTTCTCATTGTCCTTCATATTGAGATTCTCATATTGCTTTCTGAGAGACTGAAGCTTCACCTTCTTCACTGATGCGTCACCACCGTAACATATGACCAGTATGTCCCATGCAACCTTTTATGTTTCAGAATCAGCAATCTTCTCAAACACATTCACATCCACACATTGATGAATGTAGAACAACGCCTTCTGATCTTTCTTCCTTAGCGCCTTCTGTGTTATCTTCTGGGCCTCTGTTGCATCGGCTACTAACAAATCATAGCCATCGGTGACAAGATCTAACACATCTTAAGAACCAAATAACACGCGTATCTGGATCTTCCAACGATTCCAGTTTTTGCCATCAAATACTGGAAGCTTGGAATGAATATCGTCATTGTTTCTGTTCATCTTCTACCTTATGCAATTTACACAGAATTTCCCAAATCAATGTTTTCTCAAAACTCCCAGAATCAGAATATTGTAATTCTTAATCACGGTACTTCTTTTCCCGTGGATTTTGAACTGGAGCTCTGATACCAATTGTTGGAGCACAAGAAAGATAAAAGACAAAAGGAATATTTACTGATAGCTTCAAAAATAAGGATTTATAATGAATTACAATAACCTACTCCACTAGGCTACTTATACACACAAATTAAATCTAAAATATATCTTCTACAAAGATATAAGAAGATCTAAGATTTATATCTTCTAACAAAGATATAAACAATCAAAATGATATTTCTAAATATAAATTAATATCTAATTAAATATAAACAAATTTTAACATTATGCAAGCTATTCTAAATTAAAAGATGATATGCAGGACTCTTCAGAATCAGATGGTGAAAGTGGAAATATTGGAAGTAGTTCCATCACTGCAAATTGCAAGAATCTCAAATTATAATGTTTTAGAAGAGTTTGGTTTCATTACCAAATTAGTAGATCATACTCATCTTTTACAAATTGTCAAAAATAAAAGTTTAATTTGGGTCTCTTTGGATTGATTTATTCAAGTTTACTTTTCCGGCATAAAAATTTGAAAGACTATGACATAACTTCAAAAAACAGCTTAAGACATCTCATGAGTTATTTTTGATTTATTTCTCTAAGTTGTCCAAGATAACTTGTGAAAAAATTATAGCTTACATGATAAGTGCTTATGCTACAAGTCTTCATTTAAGTTGTTTAACCAAACATGAACCTCAAAATCATTTTCATGTATAATTTTGCCCAAACTTAACTAAACTAATTCTTGGCTTGTTTCTTAATTTGGTTCTCAAAGTAGGATATGCTATATCTCTGTATCCCTAACTTGTACAATAAGGTTATGAAACATATAATGTTATCAATAAGTTCAAATAGAAATGTCATTGTCAATATCAATAAAGTTCAAAACTGAGAGAACCTTCATGTCTTGACACTAAACAGTGTAACTTGTTTGATTAGATCAAGACCTATGTCATGGTAAGTGTGATATGGTGGGAGAACTGACTTGTAATTTTGAGTTTTATGTTCGCAAATGTTTTGGTTTAGTAAGAGTCGCCACCGACTTTTTATTTTATCCTAAGGAAAGGCCAAAAAGCACAGGAAAGACCTTTGAGATGTTTTCTTGGGTTCGGGGAGTAGATTATAGAAAGGGAAGGTATTAGCACCCTTTCTATCCATGGTTATCCATGGGATCTTAGTTACTTGCTTAGATCACTTGCTTTGCATTTCTATTGTTTGAAACATGGTGCTTTTCAATTGTTTGATATGGTGCTTTGTGTGTGTTTTTGAAAATGTTTTGAAAAGAGGCCATCGTTGTGGCAACCTTTGTAATGATTCTTGTTTGAATGTATACAAAGGTGTTTTTGTCTTTTGAAAAGTTTTCAATGTTTGAAAGTAGGGTTTTGAAATTGTGTTGTGAAGTGTGTTTTGAAAAATAGCAAGGGTGTTTTTTTGCAAGCTTGATCAAGTAACTAAGAGTTTGATCTACCCTATTTTACTCAAAGATCTTTCTTATGTTTTTAACCCTTTTAACAATGTTGCTTCATCATTGTATTTGGTGAACAACCCCGTGTTAGAATATTAAACGGGACAGGCGCGGGTCATCGTGTAGACCATGATAGCAATTGTGTCAAGTATTTTTGGAAATTTTCTTAAGGGACTTGATCATTTTGTTTAGGCAACTCAGATAGCGTCATCGAGGGACTATGATCTTTTCGTTTGTTTTTGTTTTGCCAAAGTACTTGACATGCAACCATGGCCCATTTTTGAAGGCAACAAGTGGATTGGAACCCTAGGGGTGCAAGTGTGTATTGTGTTTGTTTTTCATGCATTGTTATCTTTGAATTAGGTCAAGCTAGTTGTTGATTTCATTTTGCATACAAACCCTAAGTCTAAGCATGACATAATTGGAAGCTTTTAAATGTGCGAGAATTTAAATGCTACACTATTACAACATGATATAAGGAGGGGGGGTACAAATTTGAATTGGAGGTATTTGACAAGAAGATAAATTCTAAGTTATTACAACCATATTGAATGTATAGGCAATATTTAAATGTACAATAATTGAATATAATATAATAAATAGATGTAAATAAAATGTATTATGCAAAAAGATTTTTTATGTATGTAAAAAGTATTTTTAATTGTGAAGTAAAAATAAATAAAGAAAAAGTCAATTTTAATTATTTTTCTATTTAGGGCAAAAACCCTAATTCTTAATAAATAGTATTATTTATTAATTATATACAATAACATATTAATTTATACAAAAATAAAAGTATATTGTAAAAAAAATGTTTTTAGTGCAAAATATTAATAAAAATGAAAATGTATTATTCTTTGTATTTGTCCTAATTTTTAATAAAATAAAGTATATAATATATACATATATATTAAATATACCAAATATAAAAATATAAATTAATTATTTACAAAAAATGAGTATTTTCAAGAAAATGTTTTCAAATATAAATAAAAATAATAAATGAAAATAAGTATATTTTTTGTATTATTTTTGAGTTTTATTAAAAAGAAAATAGTTTATTTACATATTTATACTTAGTAAAATAAAAATAAATATCAAATAAATATGAAAAATATAGAAAATAATTTTTTGGCATTTTTTATATTTGGACAAAAAATAATAAAGTCAGAATGAAAAATAAAAATGTCAAAATGATAAATATTCAAATAAATGGGCCAGGGGGGTGTAAACAGAAAAGGGGGGTGTCAAAAGCAAAGAACAACCAGGCCCAGCCCAGTCAGACTTCATCTTCTTCCTCTTGTTCACAAAAACGCGTGCCTCTGTACATCAATGGCTATCTCCTGATTCTTTGATTTTTTGACAAAACTCATAACATGAACATTGTAGAGAATTAAACAACGAATCCAACCATATAAAAAACTTGGATTGACTCTCAAAGACCAGAGAGAATTTCTCTGGCCCTAATTTCTAACATAGTTTTTTCAGAAAGTTCATGAGTGAAATTCTCCTAGCACGATTAATGTAAATGAAAACTAAGTATATGTATGGCTTCAGGGCTATGAGTACAACATATTTCATTCACAAACCTAAGCCTAACCATTCCTAGATAGAGAGATAGAAGTCCATGAAATACCTGTTTCAGTTGACTTTGAGCTGGACAATGTAGCAACCTTCAATGGTGTTTGAGCTTCTTTTGAGCTTGCCTGAGGTCCAAGGAAGCTTTTCCAATGCTTGGCTTGTTTTGAAACAGCTTGAATCGTGCTGTAGAACTCAACCTGCAGAGCTTTGAAACAAAAATGGCAAAGTGTGTTAGAGGTGTTACAGCTTGCAATGGGGGCTTGGGATAGTTCAGGTGAGTTGATTGGAAGGTGTTTGAAGTATCTTTGGGCAAAATGCACGATGAAATTTGGCTATGGCTTGAAGTTTGCAGAACTGACTCTGTTTTGCAGAAAAATGGAGGTTTTTAGGATGAGGAGGTTTGAGTGATGAAGGGTTCGTGTTTCTGGCTTGTTGGGAGGTATGAAACTTGTCTACAATGTTTGTGTAAGCTTGTCTTAACAGATATGAGAGATGGTATATGTTTTGCAACTTTTCTTCTTTTTCAAGCAAGAGTGTGTGTCCTCTCAATGCAGGCCTGTCCAAGCCCTATATCATGCTGCATACTTTTACTCTTGGTTCTTGGAATTGGTTGATTGAATCTTTCTTTAGAGATATGGCCCCATGCCTCAAGGATTTTGGTTTGACATAAAGTTCATCTTTACAAAAATGGCATTTTACCTTTTACCACTTAAGGATTAATCTTGTATGCAATGTCCAAATGACCAAGATAACACCTTAACTCAATGTTTATGCATTAACTTATGGAGTACAAACTGGTTTTGAGGCCTTCAAGCTATCACCAAACATGTTGATTTGAAAATGCAAGTCTGTATGAACATGTATTGGCCATGGACAAAAGTGGGTTTTTGCCAACTTCAAGCATTTGATTCTCTCTAACCACAAAGGTGTTTGAGGAGTTCTTGGACAATTTGGAAATCTTGGAACATGTACTATAATCCATCTTTGAAATTCAACTTGAAACTCCAAGTGGAACTATGTGAAAAGTGGCCAAGAAGATGGGTCAAAATCCTGCCTAGATTAGGGCAAATTTTCTCTAAGTTAAAAGTTTTAGGTACCCTTGTTCCAAAAAATCATAACTTGAGCTACAAGCTTCTTTTGAGAAAACTTTGTGAATCAAAGTTGTAGACTTTGTGATGGACTACAACTTTCATGTTGCAAGTTTTCTTTGAATCCATTTTCATCTTGGTGAAAAAATGGGACAAAGTTAGGAAAAAATAAGAAAATTCCATAACTTAGAAAATTTCTAAGTTATGAAATTTTCCCATTTTAAACCCTAATTTGAATTTTTGGGTTTCTTGATGAACAAGTTTCATAATTTGACATGTCTTGATGAAAAATAACTCTTGGCACTTGATTTTGACCAAAAAGTCAAAGTTTGACTTTTCAGTGTACAGTCAAATTTTGATCAGTTGACTGAAAAATTCATTTGTCAATCCTATGCATTTGAGATCTTTTGAACTTGTTGAATGGGTCAAGACAATGTAATTGAGTCTTTGAGTCCATGTGTGAGCTTGATTTTCCATTGGCTAGGCCAAACAGTCAAAAATTGCCTTTGTGCAGTCAAAACCCTAAAAATGACCATTTTGCCCTTTTGGTGATCTGATCAAATTTCTTGTGGAATTGTGATCCAAACTTGACCAAATGATTCATATGAGTTTATAATGTTGATGTGGGTCAAATTTCATGAGGTTTGACTGTCAATTGGCCACAATTGACTTTTTCCCCAATACAGTTGATTTCTAGGTCAACTGTCCAATTGGCTGGGCAAAACTTTGAATCAAAGCATGAAACTTGGTAAGGACAAACTTGTGAGTCCAACATGAAGTATGAAAGTCACTTTGGGCATTGTAGGTCAAACTATCCCCATGCAAACTCAAACCCTAATTTAGGTCAACAGTGCAAGGAGGTGTCTTGAGCAGAGCAAACTCTAGCTTGATCTTGAGTTCCAAGGGTCTTGTGATTGAGAAAATGTTGATGAAATAAGAGGGAAATTTTTTGGGTACAACAGTTGCCCATGTTCAATCTTCTTGAACCTGAAGAGTTAGATTGGTAAGTTTGCCTTTCGCGACTCGAAGGTAAAAGAGGATTGGACACTAGAGTGCCCGTAAATTTGCACTTGTCAAAATAATGTTGAGGGAATGGGCTTAAAGATGCCATTTGGTGTTGGTAGAATCTTGCTGGAGATGGGCTTAAAGATGCCATCCAAGAATGTTTATTGAAGTACAATGTTGTAGGTCAGAAGAATGAGCATCAAAGTGGTATCCGTGTTTGGAGTGCATTTGAACTGTATCTGGAGATTGAGTCTGTATGAGTAAAGGAATGGCGTCCGTGTTTGGAGCGTATCTGAGTTGTAACTGTATTTGAAACTTTGAATGAATCTCAGAGTGACTGCCGTGTCTGGAGTGTATCTGTATTGTATCCGGATAACAGAGTATCATCTGTATATGGAGCAACTGTGTGCTGGGGATAAATTCTGAATGAGTGACAGAATGGCAACCGTGTCTGGTGCGTATCTGGACTGTATCTGAAGTTGATATCTGTATGAGTAGCAGAATGACTTCCGTGTCTGGAGTGTATCTGAGACGGTAACTGGGATCTGAAAAAAGTGGCAGAATGACTTCCGTGGCGACTGCACTGGGGAGAATCAAACTGCTGGTGTAAGGGCCAGAATGGAATCTGTGTTTGGAGTGTATCTGAACTTTGAGTTGAGAATCTGAACGAGAGATAAGATGGCTGCCGTGTCTGGAGCATATCTAGTCTGTATCTGATTGCTGAAGTCTGAATGAGTAGTAGAATGACCGTCATGTCTGGGGTGTATCTGTACTGTATCTTGAATAATTGTTAACAATAGCCTTTTAATCTTATCCTGAAAAGGGTAAATTGTTAGCTAAAAACATAAAGTTATGTTGCATGATATGTATGATGCAATGAACTGTATTTCATTGATGTTTATGATATATGAATGTAATGGTTATGCGTGTAAGCTGAGTAGCTGTCTTGCTGAGTAGCTGTCTTGCTGAGGAAAATAAATCCTTGGTAACTGGAGGTAATGAAATCTTTGATTTCCGTTGGGGGAAGTAAATCCTTGACCGATGCTAGGGATTAACAAGGCCTCTGACAACCTCTGCGGGGAATGAGAATCCTTCATGACTTTCCTGGGATATAGGGGAAACTCTGAAAATCTCTTCTGGGGAATTGAAGCCTTGGAGAAATGGGACCGAGAATCTTCGATCTTGCTGGGAGATAGATCTGTGGGGGAAATACTCACCATTCTGGCTCCACTGAGGAATAAGGTTTAGACTAATCTGGCTCCACTAGGGATCTTGAAGTTTAACTCCACTGGGGAAATATACTCCGAATTTTAGTTTTGTTGAGGATCTGAATGATATATCGTAGGGGGATTTCCTCTGACATGGCGCCAAAATATCTTCCTACACTTTCGACCTATCAGTAATTATCCTTTTTCAATTTCGTTTTATTTGTAAGTAGTGATTATATTCAAATGCGTATGCCTATTTAACAAAACATTGGACGTTTTCAAATAAAACATAAGTGTAAAAAAGAAAATAAAGGCAAACGAATTTCTGCGCTTTGAAGTATATTTGTATTAATTTTTGCGGGTATCTTTGTACAAAGGAGACAAACATCCTAGTAAGAGAATGTTGTCGTAAAAATTGAAAAATTTTATACAAAAGAAAGATGGCTATGTGTAACAATTCCATGGGATTCCCATTCTACTATAGCCTTCACAACTCTGAATATCTTGTCCATTTACTGCTTCATCCGCCGATGGCTAGATTGATCAGAAGCTTGAAGCTTGTTGGTGAAGAGATTGTTCTTAAAGTGATCCGACGAGACATAGTCATACGCTTTAAATTCCCTAACTTTTGCCTGGACCGCCCTTTCGGGTTTTTGATCCACCGGGAAACCCTTTTTTGCCCAAGTCGCCCCTTCGGGTTTTCAACTTGTCGGGTGTACAAATTTTTTTGTTTTATCCCTAATTTTTGCCTGAACCGCCCTTTCGGGTTTTCGATTCACCGGGATGCCCATTTTTGCCCAAGTCTCCCTTTCGGGTTTTCAACTTGTCGGGTTGTTTTATGCATAGTATCTTTTGACTATGTCTGCGTTCGCAGGGTGTGGCAAATCGTCGCCGTCCATGGTGGTCAAAATCATTGCCCTACCAGAAAAGATGCTCTTGATCACAAATGGTCCTTCGTAAGTAGGAGTCCACTTTCCCTTGGGATCACTTTGCGGTAAGATGATCCGCTTGATTACAAGATCTCCGACTTGATATACTTGACGCCTGACTTTCTTGTTGAAAGCCTTGATCATGCGTTTTTGATACGCCTGACCATGACAAACAGCAGTAAGTCGCTTCTCGTCGATCAAATTGAGTTGATCAAGCTGGGTCTGAATCCAATCGTCTTCACTCAAACCAGCATCCTTCATAATCCTTAAGGAAGGAATCTGAACTTCCATGGGTAGAACAGCTTCCATGCCATATACCAAAGAAAATGGGGTTGCCCCTGTTGAAGTACGTGCCGTGGTACGATATCCATGCAGAGCAAACGGTAACATCTCATGCCAGTCTTTGTAGGTGACTGTCATCTTTTGAATGATCTTCTTGATATTTTTGTTCGCGGCTTCAACAACACCGTTCATCTTCGGCCGATAGGGAGATGAATTGTGATGATAAATCTTGAACTGTTCGCATAGAGCAGTGATCATAGTGTTGTTCAAATTTGTACCGTTGTCCGTGATAATCATGTCGGGGACACCATACCGGCATATGAAGTTCTGCTTGATGAAGCGGGCAACCATATTCTTTGTAATAGAGGCAAAGGAAGCTGCTTCGACCCACTTGGTAAAATAATCAATAGCGACCAAGATGAAGCGATGTCCATTGGACGTCGTGGGCTTGATCTCTCCAATCATGTCAATGCCCCACATTGCGAATGGCCAAGGAGCTGTCAGAACGTTGAGAGGAACAGGAGAAATATGTACCTTGTCGGCGTAGACTTGGCACTTGTGGCAAGTACGGGAATGTTAGTGACAATCAGCTTCCATGGTAGACCAGTAGTAGCCTGCCCTTAGAATCTTCTTAGCCATCGTATGTCCGCTCAAATGGGTGCCAAATGTACCACTGTGTATTTCAGTCATGATCAACTATGCTTCAGCTTTGTCCACACAACGAAGTAAAACACAATCATGGCTGCGCTTATAAAGGATGCCATTGCTTAGGAAGAACTTGGCAACAAATCTCCTTAAGAACTTTTTGTCATTGACGGAAGCTCCTTCGAGGTATTCTCTAGTCTGGAGATACCTTTTGATTTCATGAAACCAGGGTTGTTCCACTACTTCTTCGGTATTAATCTCATGACAGTGCGCAGGTTCGTCCATTCGCTCGATGGTGATTCAGGGAGCCTCGTTATCCCAGTTGAGTTTAAACATGGAAGATATTGTAGCCAGAGCATCTGCTAGCTTATTCTCTTCTTGCGGGAAATGCTCAAAAGTAATCTGCTCGAAAAGAGGCAACAACGTCAGGACATGTTCTTTGTATGGGATAAGATTAGGATGTTTGGTGTCCCAATCTCCTTTGACTTGACTGATAACCAAAGTCGAGTCCCCAAATACGACCAAAGATTTGATCCCTAAGTCTATAGCAGCCTTGAGACCAAAGATGCAAGCTTCATATTCAGCCATGTTGTTGGTACAGCTGAAGCAAAGTCGGGCAGTGAAGGGTGTATGGCAACCTTCCGGAGAAATTAGTACCGCCACGATACCGTTGCCAAGTGCATTTGAAGCACCGTCAAAGTATAGGGTCCATCGGGATCCTTGTTCAGGTCCGTCATACGGTATGTTACCTTCAATGTTGCCCAATGTCACGATGTCCTCGTCAGGGAAGTCGAATCTCATAGATTGGTAATCTTCGACGGCTTGATGAGCTAGATGGTCAGCTGGTACACTCCCCTTTATAGCTTTTTGGGTAGTATACTGGATATCCTACTCTGTCAGGATCATTTTCCATCTATCGTTTCTTCCAGATAAAGCAGGCTTCTCGAAGATATACTTGATCGGATCCATTTTGGAAATAAGCAAAGTGGTGTGAGTCAACATATACTGCCTCAGCCGGCGAGCAGCACATACCAAAGCGTAACAAGTTTTCTCGAGCAGTGAGTAGCGAGTCTCACAGTCGGTAAACTTTTTGTTAAGGTAATAAATGGCATGCTCTTTTCGGCCAGACTCGTCATGCTTCCCCAATACACACCCCATTGAGTTATCCAGGATAGTCAGATACATGATTAACGGCCTTACTTCGACGGGTGGCATCAAAATAGGAGGTTCTAGTAAATACTCCTTGATGTTATCAAAAGCAACTTGACAATCATTGTTCCATTCAACTATCTGATCCTTCTTCAACAGTTTGAAAATTGGCTCACAGGTAGAAGTCAGGTGAGAGATGAATCTGGCGATATAGTTCAAGCGTCCCAAGAATCCTCTAACCTCCTTTTCAGTACGGGGGGCAGGCATTTCTTGTATAGCCTTCACTTTAGCTGGATCAACCGTAATACCTTTGTTGCTGACAATAAATCCCAAAAGCTTACCAGACCTAACTCCAATAGTACACTTGCTCGGGTTCAACCTGAGCTTATACTCCTTCAACCTGGAAAATAGCTTTTGTAAATGATTAAGGTGTTCTTCTTCTGTCTGTGATTGAGCTATCATGCCGTCTATGTAAACTTCGATCTCATGATGTATCATATCATGAAACAAAGCTACCATGGCGCGTTGATAGGTTGCCCCTGCGTTCTTCAGTCCGAACGGTATCACCTTGTAGCAGAAGGTACCCCATTGCGTGACAAAGGTAGTTTTCTCCATGTCCTCGGGGGCCATTTTAATCTGGTTGTAGCCCGAGAATCCATCCATGAAGGAAAAAACCTTGTGCTGAGCTGTGTCGTCAACCAAGATGTCGATATGTGGCAACGGAAAATCGTCTTTAGGGCTAGCCATGTTCAAATCCCGATAGTTCACACACATTCTGACTTTGCCGTCCTTCTTAGGCACGGGCACGATGTTAGCAACCCATTGTGGATAGGAGGTAACATCTAGAAAGCCAGCGTTAAATTGCTTCATTACTTCAGCCTTAATCTTCTCAGACATGTCAGGCCTCATTCGGCGAACCTTTTGCTTGATCGGTGGACAGTCTTCTCTTGTAGGGAGACGGTGAACCACGATATCTGTTTCTAACCCTGGCATGTCTTCATAAGACCAGGCGAAGATTTCAACATATTCGTTTAACAACTGCACTAAGCGCTCCTTGACACTTGGTTCCAGGTTGGCACCCACTTTTACTTCCTTCCTGTCTTCCTCTGTCCCCAAGTTGATGGTTTCTAACAGCTCTTCATGAGGCAGAATGGCCCTCTCTTCTTGTTGTAGAAGTCTGGCTAACTCTCCCGACACTTCACAATCTTCATCAACTTCGTACTCAGCGTGATTGACCAAATCTTCAGAGTTATCGAAGGCTAAAGCAGAATAGTCACCCATGGAATCCAGAGTGGATGGGTACCTGCATTTGTGAGTGTGGGTGTGTGTAAGGGATAGCCATCCTTAAACAAACAAAAATGCAAAAGGAAAGAAAATGAATAAAACAGTTTATAGATGAAAAACGTCCAATGATTCATTAAAACATGGCATATGATTATGAAGAAAATCAAACCCTTACAAATGGACCTACATGCCCTGGGCAAGGCATGAGGTGAAAATAGTGTGCAAATTATTTAGTTATTACAGACCATAAAAATGGGAAATTGTTCAAATATAAAATTACTGGTTGACAAAGGTGATGGGAACAAAATCCTTTGCTTCCCAGTTGCTCAAACCCCCTTCGACGGTCAGAAAGATCCAATCTTCAAAGTGGCTCTCTTCATATTCATCTTCTACAACATTAATTCTGTGATGAGTGATCCTTACAGGTGGCCCTCCAGTCTTGGAACGACGCATAGCCTTTTGTCCTGCAGCTGTAAACCCTAGTCCAAATTTGTCCGTCTTATGGGGAAAATTAGGCAATTGCCCCCATGCTGTACTCTTCCCTTCTTTGATCATCGCCTCTGCGTCCTTGAGAGATGCCATCCTAGATACGTGCTTGGGAGCAATAGGCACCTCAACCATTGTCTTCGCAACTGTTACCTCGGGAGAAACTTCCTCAAAATGCTGGAAAGGCGTTTCGATGAACTCGCCATCCAGCTCCACATAACGGAAGGAGTTGAGGTGGCTTATCATGTACTCTTCCTCGCCGTGCACCGTTATAATTTTACCCTTAATAGGATATTTCAGCATCTGGTGCAAAGAGGAGGTAACTTCCCCGGCATAATGGATCCACGGTCTTCCTAGCAAACATGAATATGACGGTCGGATGTCCATCACATAAAAGGTTGAGTTGAAGACCTATGTGTCTACTTTGATAGGAATATCAACCTCTCCATGAACCATTCTCTTGGAACCATCAAAAGCCCTAACAATGATGTTACTAGGCTTGAGAGTTAGTCCTTCGCAGTCTAAGCGGTTTAAGGCTTTCTTTGGCAGCATATTCAAGGAAGAACCGATATCAACTAAGACATGGGCGAGAGTGGTTCCCCGACATTCAACTGAAACATGTAACACATCGTTGTGTTTTCTTCCTTTGGGAGTTAAGTCAACATCGGAAAAGCCAAGGCCATTATCAACAGTAAGACTGACCACACATTCCTGAAACTGGTCAGCCGAAGTCTCTTGGGGAACATGTGTTGCCTTCAAGAATTTGATCAGGGCCTTAGCGTGGGCCTCAGAACAGAGCAGAAGAGCCAACATTGAAATTTTAGAAGGGGTCTGCCCTAACTGTTCCACAATGTCGTAGTCACTTTTTCTGATTATTTTCAAGATTTCATCCATTTCTTTCTGAGTGGTTTCGGGGATAACCACAACATGGGCCTTCGTCCTGACAGGCACTTCCAGTATCCCCTTACCCTTGTCAGGAGTTTCAGCAGATGGTCTTACTTCAGGAGTATCCAGTTCTTTAATCACTGGGCCTTGCACAGATGGTCCAACATGTGCAGAAGCTTTCAAGGGTCTGAAAACTGCTCGAGGGGGAGCAATCTCTGTTGAAAAGATCCGGCCACTGCGGGTTATCTTGCTTGTACCCGCGATGTTCCCTATATCAGGGTCTTCCTCAGAAATCTCTTGGACTGTTTCGATTTGTTTGATGTCGTGGTAGAAGATTTCTCCCCCATAGTTCCACGGTATCGTTTTGCTGGATTTGTACGGGACAGGTCCCGGCATGGTGATCTTTAAAGGTACACATTCAGAGTTGGGTGTAATCCTGACAGGCCTTTTTCAAGCCTTGGGAGGATTGTCGGAAATGGTTATAATTGCAATGTCGTTGGTTGTAGAAGTAAAAGTATCAGGGGTAACAGGATTGAAGGTATTCACTGGGGTTTTCTGGAAAAGTATCTCTTGGGTATCCATCAGGCGTTGGACACCTGACTTCAACATTGGGCAATCACCTCGTATTTTCAAACAAAAATAGCAGTCTTTACCACAACCAGGAAAGATCCTGGCTCTCAACAAATTTTC
The DNA here is from genome assembly GCA_948472305.1 of Vicia faba. Classification (NCBI taxonomy): domain Eukaryota; kingdom Viridiplantae; phylum Streptophyta; class Magnoliopsida; order Fabales; family Fabaceae; genus Vicia; species Vicia faba. The sequence goes on from OX451736.1 coordinate 784,332,537, forward strand.
CTTAATCACAAGTAACGGCGTCAACAGGTCAACAACATCAGTAACATGAGTATCCTCCATAACAGCATGAATATTGTGGCCGTGCTTGGGCATCAGAGCAGATATAACATTGGGCTTCTCAGGAGCATCAAATTCTACTTCCTTAGCATCAATCAGATCCTGGATTTTGTTCTTAAGCGCCCAACAATTATTGGTATCGTGCCCAGCACTGTCGGAATGGTAAGCACACTTGGCAATAGAGTGGTAGTATGGAGAGGAGGTGTTAGGGTTATTTGGCGCTTCCTTCAAACTGGTCAGATTCAGCTTCAACAAATGAGGAAGTACCTGAGCGGGCATCATGTTGATGCGGGTGAACTGCCGTTGTGGCCTTTCCACCCGTTGTTGATTAGGTCTCGACTGATTGTTACGAGGTTGATCATTTGACGAATTTTGAATCATCACAGCCCCTACAGTCGGCCGGCGCTCAGTTCTTCCCACTCCCTTCTGAGAATACACAGCAGATGCTTCCTTCTTAGCCGGGAAAGATTTCTTACAGCTGCGGATGCGGAAGCATCCCTTTGAATCTTTCCACTTTTAATACCGGCCTCAACCCTTTCGCCGGTCAAAATCAGTTCAGTAAATCCCGCGGAAGAACTTCTGATCAGATGATTAAAGAAGGGGCCAGACAGGGTTCCCAGAAACATGTCAACTAACTCCTTATCTGATAACGGTGGCTGCACCCTTCCCGCCAGATCACGCCACTTCTGGGCGTACTCTTTAAACCCTTCATTGGAAGCCATCCCCATAATTTGTAACTGAGTACGAGTGGGCGCCAAATCAGCATTGTATTGGTACTGACGATAAAAAGCAGCCTCCAAGTCTTCCCAATTGTGAACCTCTGATCTTTCGAGCTGATAAAACCAGTCTAACTGAGTGCCAGACAAGCTATCTTGGAAAAAGTGTACCCAGAGGTCTTTATTGGATGAATGGGGTTGGATTTTTCTGACATACGACCTCAGGTGCATCTTAGGGCAAGACAGACCGTCGTACTTGGAGAATGTTGGCACCTTGAACTTGGGAGGGATAACAATCCCAGCTACCAGCCCTAGTTCCTCAAAATCCAATTCGGGCACCCTCTGCAACTCCATAGCTGCCAGTCTATCTTCAAGGTTCTTATATTTGTCGTTCGCTGGTGGATACTTTTGTTCAGAGTAGTCTTCGTCTTCTTCCTCTTCCTCCTCTTCAACCTCGGATTCAGAAGGTACGGCAGTCCCTTTCCCTTTACCGCCCCCTTCGTCAGACGTTGAGGGGAACTCGATAACTCTTCTGGCCTGATGCTCAAATCTTCTTCCTAAAGTGGCTACTCCAGGTCTCTTTTTCTTTTTCTCTTTATTCTTCTCCAACAAAACTTTGAGGTCCTCCTGACCCTTTGCCAAGGTCATGAGGAGTTGCTGGAACTATGAATTTTGTGCCTGTAGATCCTTTACTGTTTGCTCCAAATCCATCTTGCTGAAATAAACAGCAGAAAGATAAGGAAACTTGGCGTGAAGACCTGTTTATGCATATGATGAATGGTATGCTATTCATGTAATGCATTCAAGGGTTCAAAAATTCAAATTTGTTGCAAACAAAAAGAACGCACGTCATATTAAGAAGAAATTTGTTAGTACATAAATGCCCCATGGGCGAAATATTACAAAATTCTTAATGTAAAAAGACATTGAGCATCCTCTTTGGTGCGATGTAAGTGTTGAGAGTTTCCTCCTCGTGAAGTCGGCGGGTGAGCTCCAAAACCTTCTTCTCACTGGCATAGAAGATGGCTTCAAAAGTATCCCGTTCTTCCTTGAGTTGGATCCAACTCTTTTGCATTTCTTCCCATGATGTTGGCATGTCAGGATGTAGGATGGTGTATGGAACCTCTCCTTCCATGACAGGCTCTTTGATCAAGGGGAGGATGTGAGGGTATGGCATCATAAGATTCTGGGAGCGGGTTCGTACCCACTTGAGATAAGGCTCAAGCGGATGGAATTCTTGTGCCCCAGTATCTTACTATCTACCTTGTTAGGCATCCTCCAAGCTCTGATGAACCTTTGTCGAAGTCCTTGAGCGTCGTTGTCGAAGTCAAAGACTAGGTCAGGAATCAGCATATCATGAGGGCCATCCCTCCGAGCATATCCAAATTGTGAATTTTTTTTATTAATAACCATGTATTAAAATGATATTTCGCAAATAACCGGGTTTCGGAAAAAATTACGCAAATAACCATGTTTCAGATGACTCCCCAAAGGAGGAGCCATCTCACTTGGCGCCTCCACCTAGGGTTTTGCCCTAGGCGCCATCTCACTTGGCGCCTACCTTGGATTTTAGCCAAGTGAGATGGCGCATGCTCCTTAAAAATGAGAGGAGGCGCCATCTCACTTGGCTCCTAGGGCAAAACTAGGGCAGAATGCTGTTTTATAAATAATTCGTTCGTTTCTCCGAAATTTCTCACACTTTCTCGCACTGTATTTTTATTTTGTACTCCGTTATTTGCGTCATGACGTCGCCTATGATTTTTAGCAGAGATGGTTACGTTATCTTCTCCGCCACGAAACCTGCGATGAAAATGAAATTCTGTCACATTCACTCCATGGAGCGTCTGAAGCGGGAGTTGATGCGGTGGCTAGATGGAGACATTGCGGAGGGGGAAAAAATTCGAAGGATCCAGCGAAAACGAACAACAACCTCACATGCGACAGGAAGACCTAATGTGTGGTTGGAGGAAGTCAAAACAGACAGTGATGTAATGTTGATGATGCATGGGTCAGATGAAATTGTGTTAACAGTTGTAATTTCCTAGATTGAATATCATTAATTATTGTTGTACGCGTTTTATTAATTGTAGCAAAATCTGTTAACGGAAAACCCAAATGTTTACAACACAATTATGAAAATATTTTATGTATTACAATATTTATGTGGTCGAGCCAGACGGCCGATTCAGACAGTTTTTGCGATTGTGTCCGACCTGACGGCATAAACCACACTTTCTTTCCAACCTGTCAAGATCGTCCATTTCTGTTGTGATGCGCATACTTTTAGGACGACCCTTCTTGTTCCTTCGCATTTGGTCATTGTGCCAAACTATATCGCCGTCGTATTCAGGCCAATAATCTGGTTTTGCCACCAAAGGAAAGTTGTTGTTGTAAACAGTGAGCAACGTTTCAGATTTGTAAACGTTTGACAGCAGTTGAAGCGCATCTTGATGGGTATGAACACAAGCGGCAATGACATGAGAGCAAGGCATACGAAATGCTTGAAACCTGCCACAATCGCACCATTGAGAAGGTAAAATGACCCTGTATTCTTGTCTTGGCAGGCCTTCATTGTGGTCGATTGTCTCTTTCACAATGAAGTTGTGGCTGTGTCGGTCAAACCGTATAACCATGTGAGTGTTGGCTTTAGCACTTTCAGCCTTAATGTATTTCATGCAGCTTTCACTCCATAGTTGTCCAGATTGCAACACCGCATTCCACATTTCACCTCTTTTTGCAAATAACGCAGCCATCCTAAAATACGTAGATTTTACCAAGGCAGTGATTGGGAGGTTTCGTATGCCCTTGAATACCCCATTCATTGATTCGATAAGATTCGTTGTCATATGCCCCCATCTTTGGCCATTGTCGTATGACCTAGTCCATTTTTCCACCGGATAATTATCGATCCACCTACCGGCTTCCGGATTAGACAAACGGATCTCGTTGCGGTAATATTTGAATGTGGGTTGTGTCAATGCATATCCCGCATTCATAACCGCTTTCCTCAATGTTTTGTCCTTGACCTCCCTCGAGAAATTCTGGACGATATGCCTAACGTAATAGACATGCGTAGAAGGAGGGTCATGCCAACCATTTGCTGGATTATTGTAGGAACTTTCAATGGAGGCATGTCTGTCCGAGATCAAACATATATCTGGTTGAGGAGCCACGTGTGTCCGAAGATTTTTCAGGAAAAAGCTCCAAGCATCACCGGTCTCCCCCTCGACAAGGGCAAACGCAACGGGGAAAATGTTGTTGTTGCCATCTTGTGCAACTTCCATCAATAGCGTGCCTTTGTACTTCCCATACAACCAAGTCCCATCAATTTGTAAAATTGGTTTGCATGATGCAAACCCTGTGATGCATGGTTGAAATGCCCAAAACACGCGACTGAATATTCCGTTGCCATGCAGTAGACTACCATCTTGGGCGTACGCTGGCAATGTTTCCAGAACGTAAACACTACCTGGAGAATACGTCTTGAGTGCATTCAGGTAGCGGCGAAGTTCTCGGTATGACTCCTCCCAGTTTCCGTACACCCTTTCAATCGCCTTAGTCTTTGCTAACCACGCCTTACGGTAAGACGGAGTGTAGTTAAAAACCGTGGTGATGTGGGAGATGATTGTTTTCACCTTCAAAGATGGGTCGTTGCTGACCAGGGGTAGGATTTCTTGACAGATTAGATCATAGTTGAGTTTTCAGTGGTCCTGTGATTGAGTGGAACTTACACAAGTGTGGGTAGTCATGGGACCTATGACCCAGCAGTCACCCCTTAATCTGTATGATACGGTCAGCTTGAACATACAGTCAGGGTGGACACACTTGATCTTGTACCTTTCCGGGTTGACACGATCCACCTTAAAATCAACCGAGTTGAGCATGTGAAATTTTTTAATGGCCCTGATGCATTCCTCTCTGTTACAAAACTTGTCCTTCTCTTTTAAATTTTCATCCGACTGCATATACGGATTGAAAAATAAGTCAGTAGAAGGTTCATCTCCGCCCATGTTGAAGTTTGTCATGTGCGGAGGTGGTGTGTAGATTTTGTCTGTAGGAATACTAGGGATGCCATCATCGTCAGAATCATCGTTCACCATTTCATCAAACTCTAACTCGTTATCTTCTTCATCATCAACTGCATCCACCTCATCTTGTTCATTCTCCAAAGGATCAACCTCCTGTATCACCTGAGGCTCTTGAAGTAAAACGTATAACTCAATAGAGTCGTATCCAGAATAGACATGGCTGGAAATCATATTCTGGAGATCCTCGTCATCTTGAACTTCAACCTTATAAAAAATTACTTGGTTGTTTCCAAAGAAAACTGGATTCTGATAAAATATCTGGGACACCGAGCCTCGTTCAAGTTTGGCCTCCAATCTTTTTTTGAAGTACAAGAAATTGGCTTTCCCGTTTAAGAGAAATCGAATGTTGTCTGTGTCTCTAAACAAAAACCCAGCTGTGGGACAAATGTATGTCTCACCGTTGAAATGTGCTTTGACGACAAATTATGGTGAAGAGGCCATTGCGTAGAATTGTTTTAAGGTTTGAAGGTTGGAATGTTTGAGGTTTATTGATTGTATGAAGGTATGAATGCTGTAATGTTTGAAGGTTGGAATGTTTGAATTTGATGAGTGATTCGAAGGTTGGAATGTTTGATTGTTTGCAGGTTTGAAGGTTTGGTTGTAAGAATGTTTGAAGGTTGGAAGATTTGACAGATTATGTGAATCAATGTTATGATAAACGTAAGGCTAAAAATTTCAATTAAGTAAGGATGCAACCCCCCAAGGCTTCCAATAATATTACATGCAATAATGAAACCCCCTAGGCTGCCAATAATATTACATGCAATAATGAAACCCCCTAGGCCGCCACCTAGCCTGGCCCTATTCTGCACATATACATTTATTTTGTAAGACTCCTCCCATCAACTCCAATGGGCTTACATGCAATAATGAAAGGAATCCCAAAGGCTGTCACATAGCCTGAGCCTAGGCTGTAACAAAGGACACCTCTTATTCGCCAATTGGGGTGGCGACACCATTCATTTTTGTACTCTTTCGCCAAGTCCAATGGCGCCTCCCTTACTGTCCAATCGTGATACATGCATGAGCTTATGAAACCCCCTAGGCTGCCACCTAGCCTGGCCCTATTCTGCACATATACATTTATTTTGTAAGACTCCTCCCATCAACTCCAATGGGCTTACATGCAATAATGAAAGGAATCCCAAAGGCTGTCACGTAGCCTGAGCCTAGGCTGTAACAAAGGACACCTCTTATTCGCCAATTGGGGTGGCGACACCATTCATTTTTGTACTCTTTCGCCAAGTCCAATGGCGCCTCCCTTACTGTCCAATCGTGATACATGCATGGGCTTATGTAACCCCCTAGGCTGCCACCTAGCCTGGCCCTATTCTACACATATACATTTATTTTGTAAGACTCCTCCCATCAACTCCAATGGGCTTACATGCAATAATGAAAGGAATCCCAAAGGCTGTCACGTAGCCTGAGCCTAGGCTGTAACAAAGGAAACCTCTTATTCGCCAATTGGGGTGGCGACACCATTCATTTTTGTACTCTTTCGCCAAGTCCAATGGCGCCTCCCTTACTGTACAATCGTGATACATGCATGGGCTTATGTAACCCCCTAGGCTGCCACCTAGCCTGGCCCTATTCTGCACATATACATTTATTTTGTAAGACTCCTCCCATCAACTCCAATGGGCTTACATGCAATAATGAAAGGAATCCCAAAGGCTGTCACGTAGCCTGAGCCTAGGCTGTAACAAAGGACACCTCTTATTCGCCAATTGGGGTGGCGACACCATTCATTTTTGTACTCTTTCGCCAAGTCCAATGGCGCCTCCCTTACTGTCCAATCGTGATACATGCATGGGCTGCCACCTAGCTTGCAAGAGTGACACCTTTCATTTTTTGTACATGCATGCATGCATATGTGTAACCCCCTAAGCATACAAATGTGACACTTCGCAGGCATGCAAGCACAAGCAACCACTATATCAAACTTATTTGCCTATAAATACATACCATATCATACATCTCTCACACCCACACAAGTCTCACTCTCTGCTACAAAATATTTCATAAGTCTATCATACTCTCTATCTCTTCCTAAGTCTTTCATACTCTCAAGCATTTTAAACAATGGCTCTTCTAACAATGGGTGATACTCACAGAGGCACAAGGGAAAACATTGCTGCATTTGTAAGTTTCTTTTTTGGTTATACATTTTTCATACTTCAAATAACGCGTTGTTCATCTTAATTAATCTTACACATGTTACATTATGAACTCAGGACACAAAAAGATTCAGAATTCGTTCGCACAACTACCTGGCTCCCGACCCATTTATCGTCCCATATCTAGAATACGCAGGTTTTGGGCATGTCATAAAGATCTCCAACTGCACCATTGACTCGAAGTTCATTCTTGCAATGTTGGAAAGGTGGAGACTGGAGACCCATACATTTCACCTACCAATAGGTGAATGTACCATCACGCTAGAGGATGTGTACATGCTACTAGGTCTCCCTGTCGACGGTAAGGCCGTGAACGGGTCCGTTCAACAACCCAACTCTCAGTGTGAAGAACTGTTGGGCAGGGATGTGGTAGAAGGTGGTGGTGCAAGAGGGCAGGGAATACTACTCACTGAGCTGAAACGTCATTATGCAAGTTTGGAATTAAATGAAAGTTCCTCAGAGAATGACAGGGTAGTAAAAGCCAGAACTTATCTTATGATACTTTTTGGTACATTTTTATTTCCCGAAAGTACGGGAAATAGTGTAAATTTTATGTACTTACATTTACTAACAAATTTTGAAAAAACAAGAAAATATAGTTGGGGTTCTGCAGTTTTAGCCCACCTATACAGTTCCTTGTGCAAAAACGCAGTCAAGGAAAAATGTACATTTTATGGGTGCGCTTTTTTACTACAAGCCTGGGGTTGGTGGAGGATGGAGTCCTTAAACCCCGTCAACAACAACACTTTCGGTTTCCCGTACGCAACAAAGTAAGTATTCAAGTTATAGCATTTATAACTATTCTGCTCTTCCCAAAATATATGCTAAGAATAAAATGTTTCTCATTTCCTTTAGGTACTGCGTGAGGGGTATGGATTACGGCAAGAATCCAAGATTCAATGTCGCACTCTACCGTAACCTGTTGGATCACTTAGGCCCGGATGACGTACGTCGTAGCTTTTAACTTTTGTTCAAGTAAACTATTTATACATTACTTTTGCATTAACCTGATTTACATTTTATCGCAGTTCGTCTGGAGACCATATTTGGGTTTGGGCCATGTTCCAAACCTGGAGGATGCAGCAACTTGGACCGCGAAGACTGCAATCATTCGGTTCAACATTATGGAGATGCACCACAGCGACCGTGTGAAGATGCAGTTCGGAATGCATCAAGAGATACCAAGTGATCCAACTTGTTTGTCCCTATGGCATCTTAAAAGGGTCGGCGCCCAGCGGGGTCTCACCAACTGGAAAGACTTCGCTCCAGAATGGTGTAAGATGTGGCAGAGGCGTCATCGCTACGTCTTGCGATTCCCGGTTTTCCTTACTCAAGGTAATATGCGACACACGGATCAATATTTGTCTTGGTACAGGTCGGTTAGTAACCCAGAAATGCACGTGTCTCATCCAAGGTACTTGGTTGACCCACGCACACAATGGGCACAACCCTCGATTCCCCATCAACAAACCCAAAACCCATCAACCTCCCACCAACCCCCAAGAAGAAACAGACCCACAAACACCCAACCACATTCCCCACCACAACACAACTACAATCAAATGCCGCACAACCAACCACAATCACCACCAAACTACCAATACCCCGATATGCCTCAAACCCAACCATAATACCAATCCCAATACCAGCACACCCGCATATCCCACACACAATTTCAGTCTTCCACATATCCCAATATGGCGCCCTCAACATCCAGCCTTAGCCCTGATATGGGAATGTCGGAAGATTACGAACAAGCCGACCCAACCTACCATCACCCACAATATCACCAAACCACCCAACATCCTCAATACCAAACACCCCAAGATCCATTTCCTTTCTACCCCCCATACTCAGACGACCAATGCTACAGACCAACCATGGAACCCCACCCACCGCCAACACGACCAAACTTTGAGGGTATGGGTAACCGACTGTACCAGAGCGGATCTTCTAGATATGGAGATCTGACTGTTTTTATGGATTCGGACTACATTGACTTCGCTGGGCCATCGACCTTTCCGCAGAAGGAAATGCGACGACACCCAGCACGAGAAAGGCGAGGACGGGGATGCGGAACCGGGGGTCATTACCGGGTTCCGGGGGATCACTGATGTATCTTTTTTTCTCCAGTATTTTTGTATCCATTTTTTTTAATCTATTTTTTTACTGTTATTTTAATGTAATACAGTTGGATTTAATTATTTTTTTTTTAATAAAAAGTCCATTTTGTTGATCTCTGTCCAACACGCAACGCACCAGGAAAAAAAATATTTTTTTGCCCTAAAAATACACCTAGGCGCCATCTCACTTGGCTTAGGGCATGCCCTAAGCACATAGGCGCCAAGTGAGATGGCGCCTCCCTTAAAAATATAGGTGCATGCGCCATTTCAGATGGCTCCTCCTTTGGGGAGTCATCTGAAACATGGTTATTTGCGTATTTTTTTCCGAAACGCGGTTATTTGAGAAATATTATTTTAATACATGGTTATTAATAAAAAAAATTCCCAAATTGTCTCAAAGCTAGACAAGGGTTGTAGGTAATGCCTCCCCTAATGCCAAGTAGTGGGACATTAGGGAATTCCCCACAACGATCAATGATGATGACATTTTCTCTGGACCAAGAACACCAATGTACATCAGAATGTGTGAGGGTCATCAGCCGTTGTGACCACCTTAAACCCTGCTCATTCTTCAAAACTGATTATGGAAGGTGAGAAATAAACCACCTTGCTAGGAGAGGAGTACAACACATGAGAACACCTCTTTTCCTCATTGTTCGTGTGTAAAATGAGTGTAGGATATCCCCAAGTAATGTAGGTATGGGATTTCTGGACATGAAAATCTTGACAGCATTCACATCTATAAGCTGATCAGGGTTTGGGAACAAGACCAACCCATAGATGAGGAGTGCCACAATCTCTTCAAATTCTTGTAGATCAAGAGACTCCCAGCAGTCTTGTGCTTTCTCAAACAGAAACTTTGCCAAGAAGCCCTTAATGCCACTTCTGGTTTCCCAATGCCCCTTGATGTCAGATGGTTGCAAGTGTAATGCTTGAGCAACATCTTCAGGCTTTGGTTATTTTTCCGTACCGTTGTAGGGTAGTTGATGAAGAATATGGATTCTCAGGAGTTGAGAAAATTCCTCCAAAGTAGGCACCAATTGATAATCAGGGAATGTGAAGTAGTGGTGTAGGGGGTCAAAGAACTGGAAAAGTAATTTCACCATGTCTTCTTCAATGTTGGTGTTGACCAAGTTGAGGAGTCTACCATGTCTTTCACTGAAGAGAGAATTCTCTGGAATCCTGGAAGTAAGCTCCTTGAGTTGAGGAGGGATTCTCACAAGGTTGATTTGAATTGTTTTCATGCGAAGAGATTCCATGACCTACAAAACAAGAACAAAGATGAAGATACAAACCCTTGAAATGGTTAGTGGATGCATATGATGCTTTATGATGTTCATGATGTATGCACAAACACATGTACAAGCAAGTCACACCAAATCCTAGTTTCAGGCTTGCATGAGGTTTCGTAGGTAAGTACCCTCTTTAGTTTAGTTGGCTTAAAACCTGTCCTATAAATAGTAACCGGGTTCTAAGGAGCTCAATATCATTGGATTGTTTTCTATGTTCATTGTTTTGGTTTAGCCACTTAACTAGCAACCAAAATATTCCAAGAAAATAATCCTCAATGAGTGTAGTATCGAGTATCTACCAACTTCAGACTGGACCAAAGCCGGTCACCTCACTACCCCTATCAAAAGGCCAAGATGGTCAAGTAAGGTTCTAAGAGTTCATTAGTGCTTCATGACATCACACAGCGGCCCCGTATTCTCTTTGATTGACTCAAAGGCTACCGGTACTCACAAATATGTCGCACTAATATAGCTATTGCTTCAACCGTGTCGATATACCCCGTACAGTTTCCACAACGAATTGCTATTTACCTATGAATGTTTCCCAAATCCGGGTGGAGGATTTCAAGCCCAAACAAGAGAACCAAATGTAAAGCAATCAAAGCAAACAATAATCATGCAAAGGGTGATCTAAGCTCTAAGGTTACTCCACTTTTAAAAACTCCCCAGCAGAGTCGCCATTTCTGTGATACGGTGGGAGAACTGACTTGGGATTTTACGTTTTATGTTCGCAAATGTTTTGGTTTAGCAAGAGTCACCACCGACTTTTTATTTTATCCTAAGGAAAGGCCAAAAAGCACAGGAAAGACCTTTGAGATGTTTTCTTGGGTTCGGGGAGTAGATTATAGAAAGGGAAGGTATTAGCACCCTTTCTATCCATGGATATCCATGGGCTCTTAGTTACTTGCTTAGATCACTTGCTTTGCATTTCTATTGTTTGAAATGGTGCTTTTCAATTGTTTGATATGGTGCTTTGTGTGTGTTTTTGAAAATGTTTTGAAAAGAGGCCATCGTTGTGGCAACCTTTGTAATGATTCTTGTTTGAATGTATACAAAGGTGTTTTTGTCTTTTGAAAAGTTTTCAATGTTTGAAAGTAGGGTTTTGAAATTGTGTTGTGAAGTGTGTTTTGAAAAATAGCAAGGGTGTTTTTTTGCAAGCTTGATCAAGTAACTAAGAGTTTGATCTACCCTATTTTACTCAAAGATCTTTCTTATGTTTTTAACCCTTTTAACAATGTTGCTTCATCATTGTATTTGGTGAACAACCTTGTGTTAGGATGTTAAACGGGACAGGCGCGGGTCATCGTGTAGACCATGATAGCAATTGTGTCAAGTATTTTTGGCAATTTTCTTAAGGGACTTGATCATTTTGTTTAGGCAACTCAGATAGCGTCATCGAGGGACTATGATCTTTTCGTTTGTTTTTGTTTTGCCAAAGTACTTGACATGCAACCATGGCCCATTTTTGAAGGCAACAAGTGGATTGGAACCCTAGGGGTGCAAGTGTGTATTGTGTTTGTTTTTCATGCATTGTTATCTTTGAATTAGGTCAAGCTAGTTGTTGATTTCATTTTTCATACAAACCCTAAGTCTAAGCATGGCATAATTGGAAGCTTTTAAATGTGCGAGAATTTAAATACTACACTATTACAACATGATATAGGGAGGGGGGTACAAATTTGAATTGGGGGTATTTGACAAGAAGATAAATTCTAAGTTATTACAACCATATTGAATGTATAGGCAATATTTAAATGTACAATAGTTGAATATAATACAATAAATAGATGTAAATAAAATGTATTATGCAAAAAGATTTTTTATGTATGTAAAAAGTATTTTTAATTGTGAAGTAAAAATAAATAAAGAAAAAGTCAATTTTAATTATTTTTCTATTTAGGGTAAAAACCCTAATTCTTAATAAATAGTATTATTTATTAATTATATACAAAAACATATTAATTTATACAAAAATAAAAGTATATTGTAAAAAAAATGTTTTTAGTGCAAAATATTAATAAAAATGAAAATGTATTATTCTTTGTATTTGTCCTAATTTTTAATAAAATAAAGTATATAAGTATATACATATATATTAAATATACCAAATATAAAAATAGAAATTAATTATTTACAAAAAATGAGTATTTTCAAGAAAATGTTTTCAAATATAAATAAAAATAATAAATGAAAATAAGTATATTTTTCGTATTATTTTTGAGTTTTATTAAAAAGAAAATAGTTTATTTACATATTTATACTTAGTAAAATAAAAATAAATATCAAATAAATATGAAAAATATAGAAAATAATTTGTTGGCATTTTTTATATTTGGACAAAAAATAATAAAGTCAGAATGAAAAATAAAAATGTCAAAATGATAAATATTCAAATAAATGGGCCTGGGGGGTGTAAACAGAAAAGGGGGGTGTCAAAAGCAGAGAACAACCAGGCCCAGCCTAGTCAGACTTCATCTTCTTCCTCTTGTTCACAAAAACGCGTGCCTCTGTACATCAATGACTATCTCTTGATACTTTGATTTTTTGACAAAACTCATAACATGAACATTGTAGAGAATTAAACAACGAATCCAACCATATAAAAAACTTGAATTGACTCTCAAAGACCAGAGAGAATTTCTCTGGCCCTAATTTCTAACCTAGTTTTTTCAGAAAGTTCATGAGTGAAATTCTCCTAGCACGATTAATGTAAATGAAAACTAAGCATATGCATGGCTTTAGGGCTATGAGTACAACATATTTCGTTTACAAACCTAAACCTAACCATTCCTAGATAGAGAGATAGAAGTCCATGAAATACCTGTTTCAGTTGACTTTGAGTTGGAAAATGTAGCAACCTTCAATGGTGTTTGAGCTTCTTTTGAGCTTGCCTGAGGTCCAAGGAAGCTTTTCCAATGCTTGGCTTGTTTTGAAACAGCTTGAATCATGCTGTAGAACTCAACCTGCAGAGCTTTGAAAAAAAATGGCAAAGTGTGTTAGAGGTGTCACAGCTTGCAATGGGGGTCTGGGATAGTTCAGGTGAGTTGATTGGAAGGTGTTTGAAGTATCTTTGGGCAAAACGCACGATGAAATTTGGCTATGGCTTGAAGTTTGCAGAACTGACTCTGTTTTGTAGAAAAATGGAGGTTTTGAGTATGAGGAGGTTTGAGTGATGAAGGGGTCGTCTTTCTGGCTTGTTGGGAGGTATGAAACTTGTCTACAATGTTTGTGTAAGCTTGTCTTAACAGATATGAGAGATGGTATATGTTTTGCAACTTTTCTTCTTTTTCAAGCAAGAGTGTGTGTCCTCTCAATACAGGCCTGTCCAAGCCCTATATCATGCTGCATACTTTTACTCTTGGTTCTTGGAATTGGTTGATTGAATCTTGCTTTAGAGATATGGCCCCATGCCTCAAGGATTTTGGTTTGACATAAAGTGCATCTTTACAAAAATGGCATTTTACCTTTTACCACTTAAGGATTAATCTTTTATGCAATGTCCAAATGAACAAGATAACACCTTAACTCAATGGTTATGCATTAAATTATGGAGTACAAACTGGTTTTGAGGCCGGTAAGCTAGCACCAAACATGCTGATTTGAAAATGCAAGTTTGTATGAACATGTATTGGCCATGGACAAATGTGAGTTTTTGCCAACTTCAAGCATTCGATTCTCTCTAACCACAAAGGTGTTTGAGGAGTTCTTGAACAATTTGGAAATCTTGGAACATGTACTATAATCCATATTTGAAATGAAACTCGAAACTCCAAGTGGAACTATGTGAAAAGTGGCCAAGAAGATGGGTCAAAATCCTGCCTAGATTAGGGCAAATTTTCTCTAAGTTAAAAGTTTTAGGTACCCTTGTTCCAAAAATCATAACTTGAGCTACAAGCTTATTTTGAGAAAACTTTGTGAATCATAGTTGTAGACTTTGTGATGGTCTACAACTTTCATGTTGCAAGTTTTCTTTGAATCCATTTTCATCTTGGTGAAAAAATGGGACAAAGTTAGGAAAAAATAAGAAAATTCCATAACTTAGAAAATTTCTAAGTTATGAAATTTTCCCATTTTAAACCCTAATTTGCATTTTTGGGTTTCTTGATGAACAAGTTTCATAATTTGACATGTCTTGATGAAAAATAACTCTTGGCACTTGATTTTGACCAAAAAGTCAAAGTTTGACTTTTCAGTGTACAATCAAATTTTGATCAGTTGACTGAAAATTCATCTGTCAATCCTATGCATTTGAGATCTTTTGAACTTGTTGAATGGGTCAATACAATTTCATTGAGTCCTTGAGTCCATGTGTGAGCTTGATTTTCCATTGGCTAGGTCAAACAGTCAAAAATTGCCTTTGTGCAGTCAAAACCCTAAAAATGACCATTTTGCCCTTTTGGTGATCTGATCAAATTTCTTGTGGAATTGTGATCCAAACTTGATCAAATGGTTCATATGATTTTATAATGTTGATGTGGGTCAAATTTCATGAGGTTTGACTGTCAATTGGCCACAGTTGACTTTTCCCCCAATACAACTGATTTCTAGGTCAACTGTCCAATTGATTGGGCAAAACTTTGAATCAAAGCCTGAAACTTGGTAAGGACAAACTTGTGAGTCCAACATGAAGTATGAAAGTCACTTTGGGCATTGTAGGTCAAACTATCCCCATGCAAACTCAAACCCTAATTTAGGTCAACAGTGCAAGGAGGTGTCTTGAGCAGAGCAAACCCTAGTTTGATCTTGAGTTCCAAGGGTCTTGTGATTGAGAAAATGTTGATGAAATGAGAGGGAAAATTTTGGGGTACTACAGTAAGCATATCTAAGCAAACCTTTAAAAAACTACTATGATCCAAAGAAATTATCAAGAGAACAAACAATCTTTTTGTGATTTAAATCTTCAACTGTAGTTTTTTTAGGGTTGCAAAACCATGGTTTAAATTTCAGCTCTTCCTCTTCTGATATTTAAAGTCGCGTCAACCGGAGGCTTAATGCAAAATGAAACCACTCGACCCAAACCATAATTGAAATCATAATAGAGGAGATGGAAGAAATAAAAACCTAATTGTCACATAAACCATTTGGATAATTCCAGTTCTAGAACAAAGAGTTTATAAATCATATATACATCAATGTAAGCATTAAGTCAATATATAACATAGTTTGTAATAATCCAGAAGATATCAAAGCTTACACACTTCTGTCAAACTGACGTGCATAGGAAGGGGGAGCCCACATCAAATTCATCATTATCTTAGCCAAATACAAATAAAACAGTAGCATAACAACTTTGTAACTTGCTACTTATATGAAACAAAAGATATGGGTCCACTTCTTCCAAGAAAGTTTGGCCGACACTCAACTGGATTGGTTCTATCAGTTGGAAGGAACCAACATCCACACCTGGGAAGACTTGGCTATTTCTTTCTACAAGAAGTACCAATACAACGCTGACCTGGCACCAACTCGAGTACAACTGCAGAATATGTCCATGGGCTCGAAAGAAGGGTTCAAGGAATATGCACAAAAATGGAGGGATCTAGTTGGCAGAGTACAACCTCCTCTGAATGATCGCGAAATGGTAGACATGTTCATGGGCACTCTGACAGGACCATTTTTCAATTTGCTAATTAGGAGTTCCTCATCTGGGTTCACAGAGAAGATTCTGACAAGAGAGAGGATTGAAAATGGTATCAGGAGCGAGAAGATTCCGATGGCTGCATCTTCTAATGCTGAGAAGAAGCCATTTGGTGGTAGGAGGGAAGCCAACGATGTGCATGGCCATAAGGGGCGTAATAAGGCAGACTACCACCAATTTGTGGGGGCAGTGCTGGTCTCTAATTCGACACGCGTACAACGACCACAACAACGGAACAATCAGTCAAGGGTAGAAAGACCTCAAAGGCAGTTCACCCAAATCAACATGCCATTGTCACAAGCATTACAACACATGTTAAAGATGAATCTGATTACGGTGATAGACCCTCATCCAAACCCTAAGACTTCCTCTCCTAACTATAATCCGGATGCAAGGTGTGCTTATCATTCTGTCAGCCCAGGGCATGATACTAACGATTGTTGGACGTTGAAATACAAGATTCAGAATATGATTGACGCCAAGGAGATTGAATTCGACCCTCCTGAGATTTCCAACGTGATTACTGCTCCCCTGCCAAAACATGGCTAGGATCGAAAGCATTTTTGTTCATTTGAATTCTCAAGTTGTATTTTCTTTATTTATTCAAACAATTATTGTCATGTCAAAACTTTGTTATTTCATTAATGCATTACACATGTTTGTCTTGAATTAATTTGTTTTCACTATGCTTAAACTGCTTTATACTTCCTTTTTGTGATATTCAACTCTCGATTAAAAGCTCTAAGCCTTTAGAGGGAGGATGACGAAAACGATACTGCAATCCCTACAATATGCTTTTGAACAGACCCCGCTGACGATGTACATGCGTTGTTTCAAATCCTAAACAGTGGAGTTATAAGGAAGATAATTGTGATCGATGGGAATGAGAACTGGCTGTTTTGGAATGCTGGTTCGTGTTTGCGTTTGTTTTCGCAAAATGTCGCGGTAAGCAAGAGTCGCCACGGTCTTTTATTTTATCCAACAAGGAAAGGAGAAAAGCACAGAAAAATTCCTTTTCGAGATGTTTCTCGGGTTCGGGAGGTAGATTATAGAAAGGGAAGGTGTTAGCGCCCTTTCTATCCGTGGTTATCCACGGGTTCTTAGGTACTTGTTCACTATGTTTTCAAAAGTTTGCTTTTCTTTGTGTTTGTGGGTTTTGAAAAGAGTTTTATTTTTAAAGAGAGTGTAAGTGCGAAAAGTTTTGTTTTGTTTTAAAAGGAGCAAGTACTTGAGAACCTCTACCTACTCAAAAAGGAATTAAATTGTGCAAATGTCCTTTAGACAGTGCCATCCCACTATTGAGGAGTAGGTAGCACCGTCGTTGGAGTTTTCGGATCAATTCGATTTAAGGGACGTGTGGTCACTAAAGCAATGTTAGGACGCCTTAGCGGTAACCCTAATGTCTTAGATCATTTTTTCTAGGCAACCGTTTCGAGGCAACTTTGATCTTTGGACAGGAGGGCGACCTCTAAAACATCCTATACTCAATGACCACGTTCGAGGCAACCAAGTGAGGCGTACCCTAAGAGTGACATGTGCGAGTGTATTTTTTTCAGTTTATATTATCTTTGTACATGTTATGATGAGCTACGGTTGATTTTAAATTAAGATAGATCTTGTCATGCAATCCTAATTAGCATACATCTAAACAGTTAATATATATACAGGAATTTAAAGTGCGGGAATTGTAAATCCTACGCTATTACAAGGCTTCGGGGAGGGGGGTTATTTACATATCCAAAATTGGGGGAATAAAGCAATAAAGTGTAAAAGTCTTAGTTAAGCTATTACAAACCAGTAGACAGTTATAATAAAATAAACGCGCGCGAATCTGAAAATAACCTCTAAAAATCCTAAGAATAAAATCTTTTTGTTGTTTTATTTTATTTTGGGAAAATGATCTAAATCTACTTAATTTTAGTTTTGGAAAAATGTTAAAATAATTAAATGATTAATTAACAAAGTTAATTTAATACAAAAAAAAACTAGCCTAATGTTTTTGTGATTTTTTTATTTTAATGTTAATTAAAAAGATAAAAAGATGTCAATGAAAACAAAAATAAAATACAAGGGGGATCCTCCGATCCAGGGAAAAAAGGAGCTTAGAGCCAATGAGGGAATGGAAGCTTCGATCTAAACAGGGTCATGGTTCTTTCGATTGGGCCAGGAAGTGGGCATGAACAGCCTTCGATCCAGGGAAGGGGATTTCCCTTCGATCCTGGGAAAAATGCCTTCTTCGATCCAGATAAGGTGTCTCCTTCGATCTGGGATGCTATACCTGCAAAAGTATGTTAGCAAAATAAAACTCAAGGGCTGGTATCGAACCCCAGGCCCTTCGATCCTGCATGCGCTGAGTCTTTTCAGGATAAATCTGCAACAAATGTTAGCAAACGAAGAACATGACCTGGGGCCAAACCCAAGCCCTTGAATTCTGTCTAGGATGACAAATCGAATGGGATAGAAAATATGGAGGTGTTATGCAAATGAAAAGTTTTGACAATTTACCCTCTCTTACCAGCAGATTGAATCTTCGATTTGGGTACTGGCTGGATGGGAGCACTTTCAATCTGAGGGCTTCTCGGCGTGGGCACCTTCGATCTGAAGGACTGCTTTGGCTTGGAAAATTCTGACAATGTTGACAACCTGTGGTGGGCAGCGTATCTCCAAATTCTCCCTGTTTCTTTTTCTCCTTTTTTCATTTTGTCTCTGTCTATTTTTTCTGGCCTGTTCGTCCTCTATAATGTTCCACTGGCCCTTGTATTTATAGGAGTGTGGGGGTCTAGTAACGGCAAGAGATAGCCAATTAAACAGGCCATTAAAGCCATGAGACAAGAATCAGACACATTAAAATATTTCCTTTTTTGAAATATTCGTGTCTCTTGAAGGAACCTGGACACTTTTGAATTTAGAATGCTTTCAAGCCCTGCTCTTCGATTGGTCCTAAGTTGCCTCTTTAGAATGGACTTCTTCTGCTTCGACTGCTTGATTTGAAAAGAGTCACTCTGGTCGAATCAGCTTTTGTTGAGTAGAAAAGGCAAGAATCTGGCCTTTAACTCAGGAATTAAATCCACAATCACCATTTAATTATTTCTATGTTTGCAAGGGAGACACGCCATTTTCTCATGTTCAATGTACCTGGACATGTTTTTTTTGAGTGCCCTCTTGATGGCCTCTTTCGAATTTCCTGGAAGGAGTTCTTCAAATGGCCCTTGTCCAAACATAAATTGAAGGGTATTTATTGAAATTCCAATCGAAAGGCTTTGTTAACAGGCCAATCGAAAGGTGTTGTTCATGCTAATCGAAGGATCCCTTGACATGCCAATTGAAAGGCTTGGCCCAGGGTGCCAAACGAAAAGGTCTTTCAGAATCCCAATCGAAAGCCTTGACACAATTCCAATCGAAGTACTTGTCCATAATGCCAATCGAAGTGCTTGTCCATAATGTCAATCGAAAGGTTCCTTTAGAATACCACTCGAAGGGTCTTTCAGAATGCAAATCGAAGTGCTTGTCCATAATGCCAATCGAAAGGCTCCTTCAGAATACCAATCAAAGGGTCTTTCAGAATGCAAATTGAAGTGCTTGTCCATAATGCCAATCGAAAGGCTCCTTCATAATACCAATCGAAGGGTATTTCAGAATGCAAATCTAAGTGCTTGTCCATAATGCCAATCGAAAGGCTCCTTCAGAATACCAATCGAAGGGTCTTTCAGAATGCCAATCGAAAGTTACTTAAAGTACCACTCAAAAAATTTCTTTTTCCTTAGGCAAGGGTTTGTGATCAACCATGTAGGGGGAAGACTTTGGAAAACATGAGAGGGAAAATTTTGGGGTACAACAGTTTCCCCTGTTCAATTTTCTTAAACCTGAGGATGTAGATTGGCTTTCGAGCCTTTCGTGATCCGAAGGTGGAAGATAATTGAACACAAGAGTGCCCAGAAATTTGCACTCGCATGGTGTAGTATCAGCATTGTGGTGTCGGGAATGGGCTTACATATTCCATTTGGAGATTGTTGGTAGGAGGATGGGCTTATAGATGCCATCTGCAGGAGTGTCGATCGCATAAGAGATTCCTTAGCGAGAACTTGCATACCTGTTGTTGTAGAAGATTCCGCTGAGGAAGTCTAACTTTGTTGAGATTTAGGAACCTGCATGTACTTCAACTGAGGGAATGCTTCAGCTGAGTTTTAAGAACCTGTTCATAATTCAATTGGGGAGAAACATCTTCATTAAGATCTAGGAACTGTCTCGTGCCAACCGAGAGTATACCGCTGAGGTTATAGAACTTGTCCACACTATGACGGAGGAGAACATCAAGATCTAGGAACTGACTTGTGCTCAAAGGGAGTATACTATTGAGGTTATAGTACTCGTCCACACTATGACGTAGGGAAACATCTTCATCAAGATCTAGGAACTGTCTTGTGCCCACCGGGAGTGTACCGCTGAGGTTATAGAACTTGTCCACACTATGACGGAGGAGAACATCAAGATCTAGGAATTGAATTGTGCTCAAAGGGAGTATACCGTTGAGGTTATAGTACTCGTCCATACTATGACATAGGGAAACATCTTCATCAAGATCTAGGAACTGTCTCGTGCCCACCGGGAGTATACCACTGAGG
Source organism: Vicia faba (assembly GCA_948472305.1). Lineage (NCBI taxonomy): Eukaryota > Viridiplantae > Streptophyta > Magnoliopsida > Fabales > Fabaceae > Vicia > Vicia faba. The sequence continues at coordinate 784,353,253 of OX451736.1, forward strand.
TTATAGAACTTGTCCACACTATGACGGAGGAGAACATCAAGATCTAGGAACTGACTTGTGCTCAAAGGGAGTATATTGTTGAGGTTATAGTACTCGTCCACACTATGACGTAGGGAAACATTTTCATCAAGATCTAGGAACTGTCTCGTGCCCACCGGGAGTGTACCGCTGAGGTTATAGAACTTGTCCACACTTTGACGGAGGAGAACATCAAGATCTAGGAACTGACTTTTGCTCAAATGGAGTATATCATTGAGGTTATAGTACTCATCCACACTATGACGTAGGGAAACATCTTCATCAAGATCTAAGAACTGCCTCGTGCCCACCGGGAGTATACCGCTGAGGTTATAGAACTTGTCCACACTATGACGGAGGAGAACATCAAGATCTAGGAACTGACTTGTGCTCAAAGGGAGTATACCGTTGAGGTTATAGTACTCGTCCACACTATGATGTAGGGAAACATCTTCATCAAGATCTAGGAACTGTCTCGTGCCCACCGGGAGTATATCACTGAGGTTATAGAACTTGTCCACACTATGACGAAGGAGAACATCAAGATCTAGGAACTGACTCGTACTCACCAGGAGTATACCGTTGAGGTTATAGTACTCGTCCACACTATGACGTAGGGAAACATCTTCATCAAGATCTAGGAACTGTCTCGTGCCCACCGGGAGTATACCGCTGAGGTTATAGAACTTGTCCACACTATGACGGAGGAAAACATCAAGATCTAGGAACTGTCTCGTGCCCACCGGGAGTATACCGTTGAGGTTATAGTACTTGTCCACACTATGACGTAGGGAAACATCTTCATCAAGATCTAGGAACTGTCTCGTGCCCACCGGGAGTATACCGCTGAGGTTATAGAACTTGTCCTGTTTGGTTCCAATTATTAATCTTGAATCTCTTCATGTAGATAATTTTCCTGGCTTGTTACATGTATTAATCTACAATCAGTCATCCACAGATATTTTCCTGGCTTGCTACAGGTATTAAACTGGGACTTGAAAAGGTTGGTCAACGAGATATCTGTCCTGGCTGGTTTCAGGTATTAATCTCTGACCTGAGAAAGAAAGTCTTCCTGGCTTGTTACATGTGTTAATCTTCAATCTCTTCATGTAGATAATTTTCCTGGCTTGTTACAGGTATTAATCTTCAATCTCTTCATGTAGATACTTTTCCTGGCTTGTTACAGGTATTAATCTACAATCAATCGTCCACAGATATTTTCCTGGCTTGCTACAGGTATTAAACTGGGACTTGAAAAGGTTGGTCGAGGAGATATCTGTCCTGGCTGGTTTCAGGTATTAATCTCTGACCTGAGAAAGAAAGTCTTCCTGGCTTGTTACAGATGTTAATCTTCAATCTCTTCATGTAGATAATTTTCTTGGCTTGTTACAGGTATTAATCTACAATCAATCGTCCACAAATATTTTCCTGGCTTGCTACAGGTATTAAACTGGGACTTGAAAAGGTTGGTCGATGAGAAAGCTGTCCTGGCTAGTTTCAGGTATTAATCTCTGACCCAAGAAAGAAAGGTCTTCCTGACTTGTTACAGGTATTAATCTTCAATCTCTTCATGTAGATAATTTTCCTGGCTTGTTACAGGTATTAATCTACAATCAGTCGTCCACAGATATTTTCCTGGCTTGTTACAGGTATTAAACTGGGACTTGAAAAGGTTGGTCGAGGAGATATCTGTCCTGGCTGGTTTCAGGTATTAATCTCTGGCCTGAGAAAGAAAGTCTTCCTGGCTTGTTACAGGTGTTAATCTTCAATCTCTTCATGTAGATAACTTTCCTGGCTTGTTACAGGTATTAATCTTCAATCTCTTCATGTAGATACTTTTCCTGGCTTGTTACAGGTATTAATCTACAATCAGTCGTCCACAGATATTTTCATGGCTTGCTACAGGTATTAAACTGGGACTTGAAAAGGTTGGTCGAGGAGATATCTGTCCTGGCTGGTTTCAGGTATTAATCTCTGACCTGAGAAAGAAAGTCTTCCTGGCTTGTTACAGATGTTAATTTTCAATCTCTTCATGTAGATAATTTTCCTGGCTTGTTACAGGTATTAATCTACAATCAGTCGTCCACAGATATTTTCCTGGCTTGCTACAGGTATTAAACTGGGACTTGAAAAGGTTGGTCGATGAGAAAGCTGTCCTGGCTGGTTTTAGGTATTAATCTCTGACCTGAGAAAGAAAGGTCTTCCTGGCTTGTTACAGGTATTAATATTCAATCTCTTCATGTAGATAATTTTCCTGGCTTGTTACAGGTATTAATCTACAATCAGTCGTCCACAGATATTTTCCTGGCTTGCTACAGGTATTAAACTGGGACTTGAAAAGGTTGGTCGAGGAGATATTTGTCCTGGCTGGTTTCAGGTATTAATCTCTGACCTGAGAAAGAAAGTCTTCCTGGCTTGTTACAGGTGTTAATCTTCAATCTCTTCATGTAGATAATTTTCCTGGCTTGTTACAGGTATTAATCTACAATCAGTCGTCCACAGATATTTTTCCTGGCTTGTTACAGGTATTAATCTGGAACTTGAAAAGGTTGATGGTAGCCATATTTTGATTGACCTTTTCCTGAAAAAGATAAAACGTTAGCTGTATGCAATGTCATGATGTATGCATTGTGTAATGATGTTCTCAAAATAAAATGAGATTTGTATCCGTATGACGCGTATATGCATCTATCATGATGTATGGGAATGTTATGTTTTAGCTGGGGAAAATAAATCCCGGAGCTGCTGGAGAATAGAGTTGAGTTCTTCGTTTCTGCTGGGGATGATGAACGAAGATGATTGTGAGAATAAACCTGCAAGAGAAAAGAACTCCGTTGGGGAATAAACTTGATGAAGAGATTACTCTGCGGGGAATTACTCTGTGGGGAAGAGATACTTCGCTGAGATTTTAATGATAAACTCCGATGGAGATTCCGTTGATAAGCTCTGTTGGGGATTTTGATGATGAACTCCGTTGGGGATAGAAAGAACTTCGCTGGGGATGCTCTTTCAGTTGCAACTTGCTGAGGATAACCCGGTTAGACTCTTGTTAGGATAACCTCTGAATTTGGCTGGGGAGACTTATTTGTGCTTCGCAAGGGATAAGCTTCCAGAATCTACTGGGGAAGATGATTCAACTCCATTGGGGAAACTTTTTTATACTGCGCTGGGGAAATGGCTCCACTGGGGGTATCTTGTATTCCGCCGGGGAACATTCTTATACTCTGTCGAGGAATATTAAGACTGTCGGGGATGCTCTTACGCTTGCTGGAGGCTATCCTTATACTCCGCTGGGGAATATTAAGACCTTCTGGGGATACCCAACCTTCTTAGGGCTGATGGTAGACCAACTCTGCTTAGGGAGAGCATTGCTGATTCGTTCATAGTTGCAAGTCTCAGCTGAGAGAGCTATTATTACTGTCTTACTCTGCGGGGAGTGAAATTATCTTGGCGATATTCTTCAACTGAATCTACCTTGTACCTGGTGGACAAAGCAACTACACAGTTTGGACGTTTCTTATGCCCCTGTTTCTACGGGAGAAGGTGCCTGCGGAGGCCCTGTGGATCTAGTATTATCCCCACCTATGAGGTGCTTGGTATCTTTCAGTCAAAATGACAAGTCTTCTTCTGGTAGGCCAGTGACGAGATGACGAGACATAGTCGTACGCTTTGATCCCTAACTTTTGCCTGGACCGCCCTTTCGGGTTTTCAGTCCACCGGGATACCCCTTTTTGCCCAAGCTGCCTTTTCAGGTTTTCGACTTGCCGGGTGTACAAATTTTCCATTTTCATCCCTTATTTTTTCCCGAACCCTTTTGGTTCGCCGGGAAGCCCTTATTTTTGCCTAGGCCAGTCAACCTAGCGGGTCTTTAATTATGCGTAGTACTTTTTTGACTATGTCCACGCTCTCCGAGTGTAGGGAGTTGTCACTGTCATTAGTGTTGTGTTGCCATACTACCAGAAGATGTTTGATCATGCAAGATTCGTTGCTGGAATTCATGTCCAATTCCCCAAGTGATTCAGATGGAGATCTGCCCCTGGCTATTTGGCATCTTGGAGAGACTCCTTGAATCTTGACTTGACTGCCCCAGATGATAGACAATGCTCATGCCGTGCCCCTTGGTTGGAAGTGTTTCTTCCACTTGAGATGACCCTTTTTATTGCAAAGGTTTTTGTTCACTAGATATTCGTCGTGCGAATTTCTCTGCTGTTTGAACAAATAGTCATATGCAAACAATGTTATTTTAAGAATGCAAAGCTTATGTCTGTCTTGAAGTTTTTTTTTTGAAAATGCATTTTTTCAGTAAGATAGGAAAATTTTGTAATATGTGACGTCAACTCAGGATTTACAGCAAGCCCTACAGGAGTCTGGATACCTTTTGTAACAGTATGCTTTCAAACTAACCCATGCTTCAGCTAGGACTTTTAAGGGTTATAACGTGGCCTGGTTCACGGTTTAAGAAACAAAGGATAAAGGCTCAAATTTTATTTGTACCCACCCGTTCTTCGTGATGTTCTTCGATCCTAAACTCAGCTAATCGTGCATTAGATCTTGTTTGAGTCTTTGCTCTGACATACCAGTGATGGTTCGGATACTGACAATTTATTTTGAACAGGCAGTCCTTTTTATGAGAGTTTGTAGGATCTCTTTCTTTTTGATTGCGTTATCCCAGTCTTTTTGCCTGAACTGTTTCTTTTGTGATTACAGTCAGCGGGATGCCCCAGTTTTTTTTGTAAGTCTCCTTCATAGGTTTTGACTTATTGGGCTTTTATTTTTGAGAGATAATGACAGCCTGTCCTTACGATTATACAGAACCAACACCGTCTTTTGTTTCAGAAGGACTTCTTTGATGCCATTCATTTTGCACCTGGATCAACTGAGAAAACTACCCTGCCCCAGGTTATAATTAAGGGTTTTAATTCATGAAAAGAAAAACTCCAACTTCTTTGGCTCAAAGGGGTTGACTAGGGATTATCTTCCTTATAACTCCACTATTTAGGATTTGAAACAATGCTTGTACCTCATCAGCGGGGTCTGTTCAAAAGCATATTGTAAAGATTGAGGTATCGTTTTCGTCATCCTCCCTCTAAAGGCTTAGAATTTTTTTAATCTTTGATCGAGAGTTGAACATCACGAAAAGGAAATATGAAGTAATTTAAGCACAATGAAAACAATTAATTCAAAACAGACACGTGTAATGCATTAATGAAATAAAAGAGTTTGACATGACAATAATTGTTTGAATAAGCAAAGAAAAATACAACTTCAGAATTCAAATGAACAAAAGTGCTTTCAATGATTCGTCATAGGAGCAGTGATTATGTTTGGGTCTCCGGAGGGTCAAACTCGATCTCCTTGGTGTCAATCATGTCTTGGACCTTGTTCTTCAGAGTCCAACAGTTGTTTGTGTCATGCCCTGGGCTACCAAAATGATAAGCACATCTTGCATCCGGGTTGTAGTTAGGAGAAGAAGTCTTAGGGTTCGGATGAGGAGCCTTTAATGTAATCATCTCTTTCTTCAACATGTGTTGTAGCGCTTGAGCTAGTGACATGTTGATCTTAGTATATTGTCTTTTAGGCGCGTCTGGCCTTCGTTGATTTCCCCTTTACTGTTGTCGGTGTGACGCAGAACCAGAGATCCGGACTGCCCCTACGTGTTGGTCATGGCGACCCTTTTGACTGTACACAGCATTAGACTCTTTCTTCCCACTGTAAGGCTTTTTCTGAGCATCAGAAGGTGTAGTTTCTTGAATCTTTCCACTTTTGATGCCAGCTTCGACCCTTTCGCCGGTCAATATTAGCTCGGTGAATCCAACTGAAGAGATTCCGATCAAGTGGTTAAAGAATGGACCAGACAGGGTCCCCAAAAACATATCAACAAGTTCGCGATCAGCTAAAGGTGGTTGCACCCTTCCGGCAAGGTCTCTCCATTTTTGAGCATACTCTTTAAATCCTTCACCCGTCCCTATTGACATACCCTGGAGTTGGGTACGCGTAGGAGCGAGGTCGGAGTTATACAAATACTGCCTATAGAATGCAGTAGCCAAATCCTCCCAGCTATGGATACTGTCTCCATCCAGCTGATAGAACCACTCAAGCTGAGTCCCTGAGAGACTGTCTTGAAAGAAATGGATCCATAAGTTCTTATCAGCAGTGTAAGGCTGGATCTTCCTTACATATGACCGGAGGTGCAGCTTTGGACAGGAAGCTCCGTCATACTTGGCAAAGGTAGGTGCCTTGAATTTATGGGGAATCACCACCCCAGATGATAGACCCAGATCTCCGAAGTCCAGACCGGGCACCTTCTGTGTCACCATAGCGTTCAAACGGTTTTCCAGTTGTTTGTACTTATCCTCAGCAGGAGGATACTGTTCTTCATCATAGTTCGTCTCGTTGTCGGAGACTTCAGGGCTAGGAGCCCTCCTTTCTTGTGGACTGTCTTTCCCTTCAGATGAGGTGGTCAGGTCAACTTCATTCTGCAGCCCGTTTCCAAACCTGCGTCCAGTATTGAACATGATGGTCCTCTTTTTCTTCTTCTTCCTCTCTTTCAGAATCAGGGTCTTCAGGTTCTGCTGACCCTTAGCTAGGCTCATGACCAACTCTTGAAATTGGGCATTCTGGGCCTGGAGGGCCTTGATAGCTTGCTCAGTGGAAGGTTCAGTAGACATGATGATTGCTGAAATAAACAGCGAAGAAGATAAGAGACCTGTTATGCAATGATATGTATGATATATGTATGCAATATTTTCAAGGATCTCGCGGGGTAAACAAGAAACTGATAGAATTTGAATATTGTAGTTTTGATTGAAGGAACTTTATGTTGTTGAGAGTCCTTCTTCAAGAGTCAAGCTCACCATATCGAGTGGGTCATAGCCCCTGACTCAAGTTATCATGTTTTGATCTCTAGATGGCATTGGCTAGAGGAAAATAAATCCCCTTTGCCCCTTTCTAGCCATTTGATTTACCATAACCTGCATCACAGACCCTTGAGATCCTTGAAATGGTTAAAGAAATGTTAAGGCATGATGTTATGATGTGTATGCTATGCGTTTAAGCAAAAGTGTGAGGTGATGTAAGTAAGCCATGCAATAAATCCAAAATATTGGATAAGGACTGTAAACAAAACCAGTAAGGAAACCATGTTGTCAGATAACAAGAATGTGCAAGTATTTCAAGTTTGAAGGCACACAAGTCACACAAAAGAGCCCTTAGATTTCAGGCTTGCATGAGGTTTCATAGGCAAGTACCCTCTTGAGTTTAGTTAGCTCAAAACCTGTCTTATAAATAGTAACCGGGTTCTAAGGAGCTCAATATCATTGGATTGTTTTCTATGTTCATCTTTTTGGTTTAGCCACTGAACTAGCAACCAAAATATTCCAAGAAAACAATCCTCAATGAGTGTAGTATCGAGTATCTACCAACTTCGGACTGCACCAAAGTCGGTCATCTCACTACCCCTAAAAAAGGCCAAGATGGTCAAGTAAGGTTCTAGGTCATTAGTTCTTAGTGACATCACTCAGCGGCCCCGTATTCTCTTTGATTGACTCAAAGGCTACCGGTACTCACAAATATGTCGCACTAATATAGCTATTGCTTCAACCGTGTCGGTATACCCCGCACAGTTTCCACAATGTATTGCTATCTATGAATGTTTCCCAAATCTGGGTTAGGATCTATAGAACTCCGATACAAGCCCACGAAATTAAAAGCATACAAAGCAATACAATTGAAAACACAAGTGATCTAATCCTAAGGTACACCTCACTTATAGAGTCCCCACCAGAGTCGCCAGTTCTGTGATCGGTGGGAATGAGAACTGACTGTTTTGGAATGCTGGTTCGCGTTTGCGTTTATTTTCGCAAAATGTCGCGGTAAGCAAGAGTCGCCACCGTCTTTTATTTTATCCAACAAGGAAAGGACAAAAGCACAGAAAAATTCCTTTTCGAGATGTTTCTCGGGTTCGGGAGGTAGATTATAGAAAGGGAAGGTGTTAGCACCCTTTCTATCTGTGGTTATCCACGGGCTCTTAGGTACTTGCTCACTATGTTTTCAAAAGTTTGCTTTTCTTTGTGTTTGTGGGTTTTGAAAAGAGTTTTATTTTTGAAGAGAGTGTAAGTGCGAAAAGTTTTGTTTTATTTTAAAAGGAGCAAGTACTTGAGAACCTCTATCTACTCAAAAAGGAATTAAACTATGCAAATGTCCTTTAGACAGTGCCATCCCACTATTGAGGAGTAGGTAGCACCGTCGTTGGATTTTTCGGGTCAATTCGATTTAAGGGACGTGTGGTCACTAAAGCAATGTTAGGACGCCTGTTTCGAGGCAACGTTGATCTTTGGACAGGAGGGCGACCTCTAAAACATCCTATACTCAATGACCACGTTCGAGGCAACCAAGTGAGGTGTATCCTAAGAGTGACATGTGCGATTGTATTTTTTTCAGTTTATATTATCTTTGTACATGTTATGGTGAGCTACGGTTGATTTTAAATTAAGATAGATCTTGTCATGCAATCCTAATTAGCATACATCTAAACAGTTAATATATGTACAGGAATTTAAAGTGCGGGAATTGTAAATCCTACGCTATTACAAGGCTTCGGGGAGGGGGATTATTTACATGTCCAAAATTGGGGGAATAAAGCAATAAAGTGTAAAAGTCTTAGTTAAGCTATTACAAATCAGTAGACAGTTATAATAAAATTAACGCGCGCGAATCTGAAAATAACCTCTAAAAATCCTAAGAATAAAATTTTTTTGTTGTTTTATTTTATTTTGGGAAAATGATCTAAATCTACTTAATTTTAGTTTTGGAAAAATGTTAAAATAATTAAATGATTAATTAACAAAGTTAATTTAATAGGAAAAAAAACTAGCCAAATGTTTTTGTGATTTTTGTGATTTTAATGTTAATTAAAAAGATAAAAAGATATCAATGAAAACAAAAATAAAATACAAGGGGGATCCTTCGATCCAGGGAAAAAAGGAGCTTAGAGCCAAGGAGGGAATGGAAGCTTCGATCCAAACAGGGTCATGGTTCTTTCGATTGGGCCAGGAAGTGGGCATGAACAGCCTTCGATCTTGGGAAAAATGCCTTCTTCGATCCAGAGAAGGTGTCTCCTTCGATCTGGGATGCTATACCTGCAAAAGTATGTTAGCAAAATAAAACTCAGGGCCTGGTATCGAACCCCAGGCCCTTCGATCCTGTGTGCGCTGAGTCTTTTCAGGCTAAATCTGCAGCGAATGTTAGCAAACGAAGAACATGACCTGGGGCCAAACTCAAGCCCTTGAATTCTGTCTAGGATGGCAAATCGAATGGGATAGAAAATATGGAGGTGTTATGCAAAATGAAAAGTTTTGACAATTTACCCTCTCTTACCAGCAGATTGAATCTTCGATTTGGGTACTGGCTGGATGGGAGCACTTTCAATCTGAGGGCTTCTGGGCGTGGGCACCTTCGATATGAAGGACTGCTTTGGCTTGAAAAATTCTGACAATGTTGACAACCTGTGGTGGGCAGCGTATCTCCAAATTCTCCCTGTTTCTTTTTCTCCTTTTTTCGTTCTGTCTCTGTCTGTTTTTTCTGGCCTGTTCGTCCTCTGTAATGTGCCACTGGCCCTTGTATTTATAGGAGTGTGGGGGTCTAGTAACGGCAAGAGACAACCAATTAAACAGGCCATTAAAGCCATGAGACAAGAATCAGACACATTAAAATATTTCCTTTTTTGAAATATTCGTGTCTCTTGAATGAACCTGGACACTTTTAAATTTCGAATGCCTTCAGGCCCTGCTCTTCGATTGGTCCTAAGTTGTCTCTTTCGAATGGAAATCTTCTGCTTCAACTGCTTGATTTGAAAAGAGTCACTCTGGTCGAATCAACTTTTGTTGAGTAGAAAAGGCAAGAATCTGGCCTTTAACTCAGGAATTAAATCCACAATCAGCATTTAATTATTTCTATGTTTGCAAGGGAAACACGCCATTTTCTCATGTTCAGTGTACCTGGACATGTTTTTTTTAGTGCCCTCTTGATGGCCTCTTTCAAATTGCCTGGAAGGAGTTCTTCAAATGGCCCTTGTCCAAACATCAATCGAAGGGTATTTATTGAAATTCCAATCGAAAAGCTTTGTTAACAGGCCAATCGAAAGTTGTTGTTCATGCTAATCGAAGGATCCCTTGACATGCCAATTGAAAGGCTTGGCCCAGGGTGCCAAACGAAAAGGTCTTTCAGAATCCCAATCGAAAGCCTTGACACAATGCCAATTGAAGTACTTGTCCATAATGCCAATCGAAGTGCTTGTCTATAATGCCAATCGAAAGGCTCCTTCAGAATACCAATCGAAGGGTCTTTCAGAATGCAAATCGAAGTGTTTGTCCATAATGCCAATCGAAAGGCTCCTTCAGAATACCAATCGAAGGGTCTTTCAGAATGCAAATCGAAGTGCTTGTCCATAATGCCAATCGAAAGGCTCCTTCATAATACCAATCGAAGGGTCTTTCAGAATGCAAATCGAAGTGCTTGTCCATAATGCCAATCGAAAGGCTCCTTCAGAATACCAATCGAAGGGTCTTTCAGAATGCCAATCGAAAGGTACTTAAAGTACCACTCAAAAAATTTCTTTTTCCTTAGGCAAGGGTTTGTGATCAACCATGCAGGGGGAAGACTTTGGAAAACATGAGAGGGCAAATTTTGGGGTACAACAATAATCCCTAGTCAACCCCTTTGAGCCAAATAAGTATGAGTTTTTATTTTCACACAAATTAAAACCCTAAATCATAACCTGGGGCAGGGTAGTTTCTCAGTCAATTCAGAGGCGCATTCAGTCACAATCTTCTGCTTCGCACACAATAAATGGCCTTGAAGACGTCCTTCCAAATTAGAAGATGGTGATGGTTCCGTATAATCATCAAAGCAGGCAGTCATTATTTTGCAAAAGAAAAGCTCGTTAATTCAAAACCCATGAAAGGGACTTAAGAAAAAAATAGGGGCATCCCGCTGACTGTAATCACAAAAAGAAGCAGTTTAGGCAAAAGACAGGAATAGTAAAATCAAAAGAAAGAGGTCATACAAACCCTCGACAAAAAAGATGACTGCCTATTCAAAATAAACTCCCAGTATCCGAACCATCACCGGAACATCAAGGACAGTACTCCAGGACTCAACTGGGATCCTAAACATGCAATTAACCGAGTATAGGACTGAAGGACATCACGAAGAACGGGTGGGTACAAATAAATTTTGAGCCTTTATCCTTTGTTTCTTAAACCGTGAACCAGGCCATGTTATAACCCTTAAAAGTCCTAGTTGAAGCATGGGTTAGTTCGAAAGCACATTGTTACAAAGGTATCCTGACTCCTGTAGGACTTGTTATGAATCCCGAGTTGATATCACATTCTTGCAAATTTCTTTTTACTACACAAAACACATTTTCAAAAAATATTTTCAAGACAGACATGAGTTTTGCATTATTTAAATGACATTGTTTGCATATGAATAATTGTTTGACAGCAGAGAAATCCTCATAATGGATATTCAATGAATAGACATCCTCTCAATGGACAAAATCACCTCAGCGGGAAAGACACTTCCAATAATAGGTCTTCCATAAGCAAGGGGCATGACATGATGTCTAACACACCTGGGGCAGTCTCTCCAAAGGTGCCAAATAACTAGGGGCAGATCTCCATCTGAATCACTTGGGGAATTGAACATAGATTCCTGCAACGAACCATGTATGATCAAACAAACATCTGCTGGCAGTGTGGCAACACTTACTTCTATGGACAGTGACAATTCTCCGTACCCGGTGAACATGGACATAGTCAAAAAATACTACGCATGAACAAAGACCCGCTAGGTTGATTGGCCTAGGAAAAAATTAGGGATAAAAACAAAAAAATTTGTAAACCCGGAAAGTCGAAAACCTGAAAAGGCGGCTTGGGCAAAAAAGGGTATCCCGGTGGACTGAAAACCCGAAAGGGAGGTCCAGGAAAAAGTTAGGGATTAAAGCATACGACTATGTCCCGTTATCTTGTCACTTGCCTATTAGTAGAAGGCTTATAATTCTGATCGACAGTTACCAAGCACCTCATGAGTTGGGGTAACTCTCAAGCTATCCATAAAGCTTCCACAAGTACTTTCTCCAGCAGGTACAGGGGCAGAAAAGTCCTGATGCAAAGTCATTGTCGTATCCTCAACATGCATCCTAGTGACATCTACACTCCCCACAGAGTAGAGACAACTAAAACTTTGACATCGGCTTCCCCAAACAGGAGTTACTATCCCTAGCCAGGTTCCTTCAGAAAACAAACACATATATTCCCCATCCGAATTTCATAATCGCAAACAGGTCATAAAGCTTTCTCCCGAACAAAGTTTATTTCTCTGAATACAGAAGCTCAATCCCTGACAGAGTTTATCCCTTCAGCTATAGAAGTTCATCCTCTAGCAGAGTTATTCCCCTGCAGAGTTATCCTCAAGCAGAGTCTCTCCCCGATAGAATATTCACAAACAGAAAGGAGTAAATCCACAACATAGTCGTCTCCATCTCTAGCGGAAGTAGAAAAACCACTTTTTCTACGACGGTCAGGAACTCAATTTCCAGTACTCTCCAACAACAGTCAGGGATTTATTTTCCCAGACTCAGATATGTCACAAATAGCATTTCATGTTCATACATCATGATGTGCGCACATATATTGCATACAACATAATCTCATTTATTTTGAGAACATCATCACACAATGCAGTTCATGCACCACGTATAATTAATCATGTACCTTTTCAGGAAAGATGGTTATCATCAACAATTTCCAGCAGGTCCAAGATTAGCTCCTGAAACTAAATAGAGTAATTATACGCAACCAAATGCAGCTTTACACGGGTTCGTCACGAAGCAATCTTACACGGCTTTCTCCTAAATGCAGCTTCACACGGGCTTATCTTGAGAAAGAAATCTCACACGGGTCCCTTCTCATACATTTCCAAATAAAGTTTCACTCGAACTCATCACGAGGTAACCCTACAATCCAGGTTCCTTCCCATAGATTTACACAGACTTAGCCCGAAGTAACCTTACCCAGGTTCCTTCTGTAATTTTACCCAAACTCCTCACGAAGAAACCTTACCCAGGTTCCTTCTCGGTTTCGATGTAGTTTTACCCAAACTCCTCACGAAGCAACCTTACCCAGGTTCCTTCTCGGTTCCAATGTAGTTTTACCCATACTCCTCACGAAGCAACCTTACCCAGGTTCCTTCTCGGTTCCGATGTAGTTTTACCCAAACTCCTCACGAAGCAACCTTACCCAGGTGTTTACAGTGATTTCTAGTAAACAACCGCTAGTCTTCCAATTTACTAATTTATTATTGGTTACTTGCAGGATCGACTAGATTGATCCTAGAACACATGTGTCATAACTTATTTTTATGTCCATATCTATTATATTGATATACTTATTGTATGTTAAATTCGAATACGAGATTCTTAGGAAAGATTTCTAAAATGGTCTATAGGAATAAACTAACTGAATGTAGGCAGGAAAGGCTTCGAATTAAACTTGGGCTTGAATGTAAATATAAGTGTTTGACTAAAAGGATAAAGCAAAAGTAAATCAAAGGATTTAAGGGTAAAAATAATGTCTAACGAAATGACTGTGTTTAAAGACAAGTAAAACAAAGAAATGCAAGGAAATCGAAGGATTTAAAGGGAAAGGAAATACTGTAATGCAAGGAAATCGAATGATTTAAAGGGTAAGGAAATGCAAGGAAATCGAATGATTTAAAGGGCAAGGAAATGCTGTAATGGCGAACTAAATATAACAAGACTTGTATTGAAATTGTAAAAAAGTAATGATGTTCAAGACGTACATTGTATCTTCTGACTCATTTTCCTTAATTCACGGAAGTTTGAGTATTTTGAGATCTTTTAGTACATAAAAGTGAACATTTTTAAATCTAACATAAGAACACCTATTTATAGTGTTTTGACCCTAACGGCCCTATTCTAAAATCACGCCACGTTCGAAGCATGCAGGCTTCCCATGTTTGTTGACTTCCACGCGTCTTCTAGAATGGCGCTCTTTATTTGAAATTCGAAATCTGTACCAATCGAAGCATCTTGTTTCTTCGTTGCTTTCGAAATAACCCAATTTCCTGGACCGTTTCCAACTTCTGGCACCCTTACATAAAGGAGCTCTTTTATAATTCAAACACTAAAACAAGTCCAAATCGAAATCTGCTGGAAATTGAATAATCCTTCAACATAATGACTCCATATCTCCCACTAATATCTAATATTGATATATCTCCTTAGGTACTTTATTCGAAATATTAGTTTGATAGTGTTTTCTTCCTTATTCAAAATAGCCAGCTAACAAATTGCCCCCCAAGAACATGTATTTCGACAGATATAAAGAAATACTTGTTCTTTGACTCATCCAGGCTATTTCGAGAGTATCAAAAACTCATGCAAAATCAACTTATGCAAGAGCAAGTTTGCTAAGTTGAAAACGAAACAATCCCTATTTTGTTTGAGCATTTTAACCACTTTGCCTTTTAAATTGGGACTAAGCTTCGCACTGATGGATGTAATCCTTTTTTCAACACCATCCCCAATATCAACTTCCTCCAAAGGATCTTGGGCCAGCATCTTAGCGCTTGATGACTCTGGATCCTTTTCGAACTCCAAGGACTCTTGATCATAAATGGCATCTAGTCTTTGATCCATCAGTTCAGAAGCTTGTCCATCACAGGGTGAGGATGAATGTTTTCCTTCAGGATGTGCTATTTCTTTTTTGTCTATGGCTTCGACAGCCATGTTTTGTATTTCGGCTTCGAGAGCCGTTCTTCGTTTGTTCTCATCCAAATAGGCCAAAATATTTTGGTAGTAATCTGATTCAGTCATAATAACCTTCGCTTGCCCAGCCAGTTGGCCGTATCGTCGAAGTCTCTCCATCTTTCTCAGTCACCTGTCCATCCCACATGATTTCCCTATCCCATTGGAATCCATTGGGACGCAAGGTTAGGGAATAATAAGCGTTTTCATTAGGCTCAAAATATTCCTCAGGTGGGTGACATGGCCCTATGTTGGCCATTTCGTCCTCATCAGTCTCCTCATCAGCATAAACCTCTGTTTCCTGATTGTACTCACAAGGAAGTACTGAAACTACATTGCAGTTTGCATTGAAGAAGGATTCCCCCTCAGATTCGAAGGCATCAGTCATCAAGTCCTCTTCGTTCGCAGCTTCCTTCTGAGTCCTATTTTCTTTAGCGTCCTTCTGTGGAGAAAAAAGTTTCCTGGACACTGGGGGTTTGCCCCCAGTCTGGTTTAGTGATGTTGGGTTATTGGTACTGGATTCTCCTACTCCTGTAGGTTTCGAATCCCTTGCTGCTTTTTGGTTTCTCTGGTGTCTGCGCCACTGAGAGCGAGACATTGGGTTTCTGCCCTTATAATTCTCCAATCTTATTTCTTCCCTCCTGTTCGAATTGAATTGCCTCTTGTACGCCATTATAGTCCTGCCTCCTCGATCGAAGTTGCGCCACTTCCCTTTTCCCGTATCAGCATTCACTTGCAGCCATCTATCAGTGGGGATTTCTGCAGGTAGTTTAAAGGAAACTCTCTTTGCTCCCCTGGGATAAGGGCTATCTGGCCTCCTTGGCATACTTCTGGCTGTGCTAACAAGATTCGAAGGCATTCCTCCTTGGTGCCCCCAGCCTGACGCAAATGGAATTCTCTCGAATGCTTCAGCCATTTCCTTATCATACACTGCTGCACATCTGGGACATATCAAGCATTCTGTTCCAATCTTGTGGCAACGAACCAGGAATCCGAGCAGACTTTCATCAGCTTTTGGATAGACTTTGTATAGTTGGTTGTCTTGCCTCCAGTTGACTCCTGTTCGTTCACGTTGGGCCCTTTCGAATTCAGCAGCAATTCTGGGATTGCAGATGATACTGCACCTTGGGCATAACAACTTCTCCTGATTTTTCTTATAACAGTGGAAGAGGTATTCACGCAAACTTGCGTCCTTTCTAGGTAAGTTCTCTCTTCTCTATTCTCTTTCCCTCTCTAGACAGTGTTCCACTTCTTCCATTTCAGCATTAGGCTGTTCGAAATCCACCATATTCACTCCCAGCATTTGGTCATCAGAAATTTTGACTTCTTCAAATTTCATCCTAAGACCTTCAGTGGCCTCAACTAATTTTCTATCACTTAATATATTTGCTTTGAGCACCTTTGGGAGGCCATCAGTAGCCTCTATTTCGTTTTTGATCAATAGGAGGCCATCAGTAGCCTCTCTTTCGTTTTCGATTAAGATGAAGTCCCCATCCTCTTCGAATTTCTCCTTCGACTCAACTTTCCCCTCAGCAATTTCTACCACATTGATATCTAGTGGTTCAGCATAGTTAGTCTCCGCCATCAGCAACAGATCCGTGTCAACTTTCATTGGATTCTTCCCCTTGTCTGAGAACTTCAGCCTGTCATCTTTGATTGCATTCTGTATCAAATCCCTGAAAAGAAAACACTGTGAGCTCTTATGGCCTAAAAAGTTGTGATATTTACAAAAGCCCCTCTTTTTCCTTTGTTCCAACGGAGGAACCTTAAGGTTAGGAGGAACTATTAACTGGCCATCTTTAACAAGTAGATCAAATATCTCATCACATTTAGTTATATCGAAAGTATAGATTTTCTTGGGGAATTTATCATTCCTTTCACTTTCGACAGAATCCCTTCCATTGGAAGGAAGTAGAACTTTGCAAGCATAAGGGGGTGCTTCTTTTAGTTCTGCAAGATCTATTTCGAACTGATCGAAATCATAAGGGTCCCGAGGACCATCTATGTTTTCCTTTTCAACCTCTATGTAGGCTATTCTCTCTTTCTTATGATTTTTACTAGCCCTAGCTTTTTCAGCTTTTAATCTTTCGACCTGACGCACCCTGTCTGCTAGTTGGGCCATATCTCTAAGATACTGTGTATCCAACTTCTTTCTAATGGAATAATCTAGTCCCCCAGCAGCCATTTCGACCAATTCATGTTCAGGGACCACTGTGAAGCATCTGGATTTTAATAAACGGAATCTATTCAAATATTCATCTATTGGTTCTGTGAATTTTCTCTTAATGCTTGCTAGTTCCTTGAGACTGATTTTAGACTGACCCATGTAAAATTGTTCATGGAAAAGCCTTTCTAAATAAGGCCATGTGTCTACAGATCCAGGGGGCAAGGTGGTGAACCAAGTGAACGCATTCTTTGTCAAAGAACTTGGGAAGTATTTTATCCTAAGATTTTCATCATTTTCTATATCTCCTGCTTCTGTTAAATATCTTGCTATATGTTCCACTGTTGATTCACTTGTATCTCCAGAAAATTTCGTGAATTTAGGAACTTTCAAGCCCCTGGGTAATTCTGTTTGCAAAATATAATCCACAATAGGAGATGTGTAATTTGGCCTCCTAAATCCTGAATTTAAACCATTCTGGGCCATTATTCTTTCAATCATGGTGGTGAGGTTATTTTCTGCCACTAAATTGTCATTCCTAATTCTATGAACAATTTCATCTGCATTTTGGTCCCTATTCACCATCATGATAGGTCTAGGCTGTTCATTCTGAACTTCCTGAATTCCCTGGTCTCTTAATCTTACCCCTATATTTCTTTCTTCGACCACTTGTACAGGGGGTCGAATTTGTTCAATTATGGGTTCTTCATTTCGAATTACCACTGGGTTTTGCCTACGCCTTGCAGGCGCATTAGGGGCACCAAAGAAATCTGCTATTCTGGCCATCTGGGCTGCATTTTCTTGGTTTGTTCTATTTATATTCTGGATTAGGGGATTGAAAATAGCATTCATTTCGCGGGCTAGGATGCCTACCATATCATGATTGCTATCATCCATCTGTTGCCTAAGCGCTGCCTGACTATTAGTTGTAAGAGTAGGCATTTGGGAAAAGTTTCCTATATTCTAGAAATTTGTACCCAAATGGTTCATTCCTGAACCAGATCCTTGGAGTGGGAACAAAGTTATTGTATTATGTAACCCTGCCATAAACGAAGTTGGCATCCCATACTGAGGATTTCTGGGTCTCAAAGGTTCGAAACCTGGAGGCCTAGGGGGGGTCGAATACTGTTGATTCCCTATGTGTGGCACATTTTGCACTGAAGACATGTTTGATGGCATGTCTAATGTGCTTACTGGGATCGTATTCGAACTGCCAACAGGAATGGCATTGGAGGCATCAATCGAACTTGAAACGATTGTTGCAGCCCCCTGTGGGGGATTCTGTACCCCATCTTGGTTGGTTGTATTAACCATTATTTTGGTACGTTGTTTTCTGGGTATATGTGGTTTGTTATTCTTTATTTTTCCGCTTCGAAGGTTCATGTACCGAAACGCGCTCCACACTCAGAAAATCCTAAAACTTCTCTAATATGTTTGATAAAACTTTTTGTTATGACATTGTCCCACCAGATGTGCCAATTTGTTTACAGTGATTTCTAGTAAACAACCACTAGTCTTCCAATTTACTAATTTATTATTGGTTACTTGCAGGATCAAATAGATTGATCCTAGAACACATGTGTCATAACTTATTTTTATGTCCATATCTATTATATTGATATACTTATTGTATGTTAAATTCGAATACGAGATTCTTAGGAAAGATTTCTAAAATGGTCTATAGGAATAAACTAACTGAATGTAGGCAGGAAAGGCTTCGAATTAAACTTGGGCTTGAATGTAAAGATAAGTGTTTGACTAAAAGGATAAAGCAAAAGCAAATCGAAGGATTTAAGGGTAAAAATACTGTCTAACGAAATGACTGTGTTTAAAGACAAGTAAAACAAAGAAATGCAAGGAAATCGAAGGATTTAAAGGGCAAGGAAATACTGTAATGCAAGGAAATCGAATGATTTAAAGGGTAAGGAAATGCAAGGAAATCGAATGATTTAAAGGGCAAGGAAATGCTGTAATGGTGAACTAAATATAACAAGACTTGTATTGAAATTGTAAAAAAGTAATGATGTTCAAGACGTACATTGTATCTTCTGACTCGTTTTCCTTAATTCACGGAAGTTTGAGTATTTTGAGATCTTTTAGTACATAAAAGTGAACATTTTTAAATCTAACATAAGAACACCTATTTATAGTGTTTTGACCCTAACGGCCCTATTCTAAAATCACGCCACGTTCGAAGCATGCAAGCTTCCCATGTTTGCTGACTTCCACGCGTCTTCTAGAATGGCGCTCTTTATTTGAAATTCAAAATCTGTACCAATCGAAGCATCTTGTTTCTTCGTTGCTTTCGAAATAACCCAATTTCCTGGACCGTTTCCAACTTCTGGCACCCTTACATAAAGGAGCTCTTTTATAATTCGAACACTAAAACAAGTCCAAATCGAAATCTGCTGGAAATTGAATAATCCTTCAACATAATGACTCCATATCTCCCACTAATATCCAATATTGATATATCTCCTTAGGTACTTTATTCGAAATATTAGTTTGATAGTGTTTTCTTCCTTATTCGAAATAGCCAGCTAACACCAGGTTCCTTCTCGGTTCAGATGTAGTTTTACCCAAACTCCTAACGAAGCAACCTTATCCAGGTTCCTTCTCGGTTCCGATGTAGTTTTACCCAAACTCCTCACGAAGCAACCTTACCCAGGTTCCTTCTCGGTTCAGATGCAGTTTTACCCAAACTCCTCACGAAGCAACCTTATCCAGGTTCCTTCTCGGTTCCGATGTAGTTTTACCCAAACTCCTCACGAAGCAACCTTATCCAGGTTCCTTCTTGGTTCAAATGCAGTTTTACCCAAACTCCTCATGAAGCAACCTTACCTAGGTTCCTTCTCGGTTCAGATGCAGTTTTACCCAAACTCCTCACGAAACCACCTTACCCAGATTCCTTCTCGGTTCAGATGCAGTTTTACCCAAACTCCTCACGAAGCCACCTTACCCGGGTTCCTTCTCAGTTAAAATGCAATTTTATCCAAACTTAGCACGAAGCAACCTTACTCAGGTTCCTTCTCGGTTTAGATGTAGTTTTACCCAGACTCATCCTGAAGCAACTCTACCGAGGTTCCTTCTTATAATTTCCTGATGTAGTTTTACCCAGACTCATCCTGAAGCAACCCTACGACCCAGGTTCCTTCTCATAGCCCTACTATCCAGGATTTCATTTCTAAGTAACCCTACTATCCATGTTCCTTCTCTCTTATCTCCAAAAAACAGTTTACAACACTGTAAGACCTGGACCCGCCAAATACGGTCGATTTCACATTCCCCGACGAAGTCCTCCTCAACGACAGGTACAAGAATTCTCGCAAAGGAATCTCTTATGCAACTGGTATCTTTTTTGAATGGCATCTTTAAGCCCATCTCCGATGACTTTCAGTTATCTTCTCCAAATGGCATATGTAAGCCCATTCCCGACGTTATCAACCATCAGTATTACTTTATACGAGTGCAAATTTATGGGCACTTTAGTGTTCAATCATCTTCCACCCTCAGATGACGAAAGGCAGACAAGTCATCTACATCCTCATGTGTTGTAACCCAAAATTTGCCCTCTTATTTTATCAAGATTTTTCTTACAAGACTTCTTGGACTCAAGACAAGATTAGGGTTTGGTCAGCTCAAGACTCCATCTTGCACTAATGACCTGAAATTAGGGTTTGAGTTTGCACAAGGATTTTTGGACCATCAATGCTTCATGTGACTTTCATACACCATCTTGGACCCCTAAGATTGCTCATACCAAGTTTCAAGCCTTGAATCACATTTTTGCTCAGTCAATTGGACAGTTGACCTAAAAATCAGCTGTATTGGGGAAAAAGTCAACCATGGCCAATTTACAGTCAAACTTCATAATTTTTGATCCACAACAACATTTTAGACTCATATGTATCATTTGATCAAGTTTGGATCATAACTCCTCAAGAAATTTGATCAGATCATCAAAAGGGCAAAATCGTCAAAATTAGGGTTTTGACTGAGAAAGGGCAATTTCTGATTTTTAACCTAGACAATGACCAATTGGGTTCAAGCATGATTTCAAGGACTCAATAGCATCATATTAACCTAATCACATAGTTCAAAGGATCTCAAATGCATAAGGTTGACAGATGAATTTTGCAGTTAACTGATCAAAAGTCAACTGTACACTGAAAAGTCAAACTTTGACTTATTGGTCAAAATCAAGTGCCAAAGGTCATAATTCATTAAGATATGTCAAAATGTGAAACTTGTTGGCCAAGAAACCTAAAATTGCAAATTAGGGTTTTAATTTGAAAAATTTTCATAACTTAGAAATTTTCTAAGTATAAAAATTTTCTTATTTTTTCCCAACTTTTACACCATGATGCAATTGGATTCAAAGAAAACTCCCAACATGAAATTTTTAGTCCTCCATGAAATATATAACTTTTATTCATAAAGTTTTCCCAAAAAATGCTTGGATCTGAAGTTATGAATTTGTGAATAGGGGTCCATGAACTAAAAGACTTAGTGAAAATTTGCCCTAATTTAGGCAGGTTTTTGACCCAACTTCATGGACATTTTTCACCTAGTTCCAAGAGGTATCTAAAAATTCATTTCAAATATGGATTGTAGAGAATGTTGCAAGCTTTCCAAAATTACCAAGAACTCTCCAAGATCATTTGTGGTTAGGGAGAATCGAAGAAGAGAAAATGGCATTTTGTCACTTTTGTTCAAGCCATTTTTACAATGCACCAAGTTGCAAATATGATCAAGCATGCTTGTACCTCTCATTACAGGTCCTAAATCCATTCTACACTCCATAATTAAATGCTAATTCAGTGGATAATGGCTTTGTTTTGGCTTTTGAAGCATTGCACAAAGAATAAATCCATAAATGGCATAAAGGGCACATTGCCATTTTCATAAAGCATGCTTTTGCAAACTTTATCAGCCTTGAGCCTTGGACTTTTTCCTTTTGTGCAAGCATCGTCCACAGATATCAGGCATGGTTTACCAACTCTTGCAGCTCACAAGCTAGCCTGTACAGGCCTTTGGCATAGTCACTTCAACCTTTCTTCAAAAACAAGAAAAGTGGCCAAAAGGTAGAGAACTTGTACATATGATAAAGGGTGAACTTGGCTTCATTCAAAAAAACTTCACAAAGATATCTCAAGCTAAGACACGAATTCAGAGCATCTGAAACTCTCCCAAACACAAAAACACATTTTTCTGCCCAAACAGGGCAGCTTCTGCAAAACTCTTGCCAACTCAATATTGGCTCGTGTGTTTCTTGATTCAACACTTCAAACACCTTACATACATCATATCCAAACTATCCAAGCCCTTGTCCTGGTTCTGTAAGCCCAATTTCAGACATCACCATTTTCATTTTGGAAGGTTGCAGCTTGACTTCTACAAGGAGTTTCAAGCATCCTCAAGGCAAGCTAAGCATTGGATTAGCTTGAGGGAACTTCAAGGAAGCTCACACAATCCTCAGGCCTCACTCAAAGTCCCCACATTGCCATATCCAAATCCAGCTGAAGGAGGTATTTTTCAAAATTTTATCTCTCTATTTAGGCATCCTCAAGCCACGATTTGTGAAGCAAAAATGTAGTCCTTAACTTAGTGAAGCTGTACATATGCATAGTTGTCATTTATATTAACTGAGTAGTGAGAATTTGAAGCTTGAAGTTCATGAAAAAACTAGGTCATAAATTAGGGCTACTGAAATTCTCCCTGGTCTTTGAGAGTTAGATTATGAATTTTATATCATTGGAATCGTGGGATTCCAAGCTACATTTTTTATGTTGCAAGTTTTTGTTTTTGTGCAAAGAATAGAGAGTTACAGGTTGAAGGCAAGAACGCACGCATGAGGGAGCTGGAGGACAGGGACGATGGCTGTCCTGGGCCTGGCGTGCATTGGGCCTGCTGTTTTACTTCTCATACCCCCTAGTTTACTTTTGCATCCCCTGCTTCATATTTTATATTTTATGCATTTTTTCTCATTTTTTATGTTTATTGATTTTAATAATTTTTTCTGAACATTAAAAATCACAAAAATATTTTTCTTAATTTTTTGCAATTTTATTTTATTTTAATTATTTCTCCACATATAAAAATAGTTTTTATCTTAAGAAATAGAATATATTTTCTTATAAAAAATTTTAAATACATTAAAATACTATACATTTTTTTTTATTATTTAACACATAAAAATAGTTATTTTCACACATATTTAATTTTTAATATTGTATATAATATTACTTATATTTTCTTGTGCATAAATGGACAAAATAAAATAATATAGAACATATTTTTCTCTTAATCAAAAACTAGGGTTTTTCCCCTTTTAAAAATAATAATGTTATTTTTTCTTATTTTTTAAGACTTAAATAATTTTATTTTCTCATACATAAAACAATTACAAAACATTTTGCATAAATACATTTTATTTGCATATTTAAATATTTGTATGTTTATTTATCTTGTACAATAATTCAATTGGGTTGTAATAGTATTTTAGGGTTTTATTTTGTGCAAATATTCCCCATTCAAAAACTTATATCCCCCCTCCCATAATAATTGTTGTAATAGCTTAGATTTATTTTACGCAATTTATCGCATTATATACATGTTTAGTAAAATTAGGGTTTGTATGATAAGACAAAAATCAAACAAATAGACAAGACCTAACACAAGACAAAATGCATGTAAAATGACACACATTGCACACAAGCACCCCTTAGGGTTTCACCCACTTGGTTGCCTTAAAAATGACCATGGTATGCATGCAAAGTATCTTGGCAAAACAAAACAAAACAAAAGATCATAGTCCCTCGATGACGCTATCAAAAGGTTGCCTAAACAAATGACCCATGTCCGTCCCGTTTAACATCCAAAGATAGGGTTGTCTACCAAAACAATGGTAGGTCAACAATTTCAAAGGAATAAAAATGTATAGGAAAGACATTTGAGTAGGGTAGATAACTCCTAGTTACTTGCTCACTTCCAAATAATCCTTGCTATTTTCAAAAACAAACACAACACATTTCAAAGCATTTCCAAACAACTTTCAAAACATTGAAACATTTTTCAAAAGACAAACATCTTTGTATACATTCTTACAAACAAGAATCATTACAAAGATTTCCTAAACGATGGCCTCTTTTCAAAATACTTTCAAAACCACACCAAACACAAAGCACCATTTCAAACAATTTCAAAAGCAAAGCAAGTGATCTAAGAAAGTAACTAAGAGCCCATGGAAAACCATGGATGAAAAGGATGCTAGCACCTTCCCTTTTCATAATCTACCCCCCGAATTCAAGAAAACATCTCAAAGGTCTTTCCTGTGCTTTTTGACCTTTCCTTTTGGATAAAATAAAAGTCGGTAGCGACTCTTCCTAAATCGAAACATTTGCGATGAAACGCAAAACCTCAAGTCAGTTCTCCCACCGTATCACAGAACTGGCGACTCTGCTGGGGAAAATTATAAAAAGTGGGGTTACCTTAGGGTTTAGATTACCTTTATTTGCTTACCATGTTTGACTTGTTTTCTTTACACTTTGGTTCTATTGTTTGGGTTTGAATCCTCTACTAGGATTTGGGAAACATTTATAGGTAAATAGCAATACGTTGTGGAAACTGTGTGGGGTATACCGACACGGTCTAAGAAATAGCTATGTTAGTGTGACATATTTGTGGGTACCGGTAGCCTTTGAGTCAATCAAAGAGAATATGGGGCCGCTGAGTGATATCATGAAGCACTAACGAACTTTTAGAACCTTTACTTGACCAACTTGGCCTTTTAGGATGTAGTGAGTTGACCGACTTTGGTGCAGTCCGAAGTTGGTAGATACTCGATACTAAACTCATTGAGGGTTGGTTCCTTGGAATATTTAGGTCGCCAGTAAAGAGGTTGAATTGAAACAATGAACAAGGAAACAATCCAGTGATATTGAGCTCCTTAGAACCCGGTTACTATTTCTAAGACAGGTTGAGCCAACTAAACTTCAAGAGGGTACTTACCTATGAAACCCCATGCAAGCCTAAACTAGGATCTTGTATGATTTGCTTGTACATATATACTTGTGCATAACATTATGTACATCATGAAGCATCATATGCATCCACTAACCATTTCAAGGATTTTGGAAATTCATCTTTGTTCCTGTTTTGTAGGTTATGAATTCACTTCGCAGGAAAACTATCCAAGTCAACCTTGTGAGAATTCCTCCACAACTCAGGGAGTTAGCTTCAAGGATTCTTGAGAATTCTCCATTCACCGAGAGGCATGGTCGTCTTCTCAACTTAGTCACTTCCAACACATAGGAAGACATGATGAAGGTTCTCTTCCAGTTCTTTGACCCTTTGCATCACTGCTTCACATTTCCTGACTACCAGCTTGTGCCCACTTTGGAGGAATTTTCTCAACTCTTGAGGATTCCTATTCTCAATTAACTACCTTTCAATGGTACAAAAAGATATCTAAAGCCATAATAGATTGCCCAAGCCCTACACTTGCACTCATCTGATGTCACAACCCATTGGGAAACTAGAAGTGGTGTCAAAGGCTTTTGGAAAAGTTCTTGTTTGAGAAGGCCCAAAGATGCTGGAATTCCTTGGACTTACAAGCTTTTGAGGAGATTGTAGCTCTTCTCATCTATGGGATGGTCTTGTTCCCTAATCCTGACCAACTCATAGATGTGAGTGCTGTCAAAATCTTCATGTCAAAATCGTAATAATATTATCTTCTCCAAAGGAGGAATCAAAATATAATATGCAAGGCATTAAGCCATATGATTCATACACCATTCATGTTATCAAGTCATAATATACATACATCATCATATAATCAAAACAATGGATTATATACAAGTATAATCCATATACAAAAATATGAGTTCGAATGCGGACACTAAACCCCCAGTGTTACAATCAGAGCATCGACTCAAAATCAAAAAGTAACGGACTACAATCCAAATGCATCCGCTAAGCTAGTGCCTCGCACTACCGTCTTCGGTACCTGAACAATACCGTAGCAAGCATTTTCTAACAGAAGGGTAAGAATTCCAATAAATATAAAGTATGTAATTAAAGCAATGCATAAAATATAAATATTAGGAATCCTTCACCTTACATAAACATATATAATATATTAGTAACATATTTATTTCACCTAATCACATACTTGGTAATTATTTAAGAATCAATCCGAAAACAATTTCGGCACATAAATCACACGATTAATCCAATTTGCATAAACTCATAATATAATAATTATGCACGTGACTCATGACACGATGCAAAAAATGCGAATGTGGTACCGACTTATGGGCCCAAGGTTCCACCGCCTATATTTCCACATAGGATCAAGGCCTCTACGTCTATTTTCCATCTAGGATCAACGTCTATAATTGTGAACCCAAAGTTTCACCGCTTATATTTTCACATAGGATCAAAGCCTTTACGCCTATTTCCAATTAAGGATCAACGTCTATAAAATGTGAATCCACCGTTTCACCGTCTATGTTTCAAGACCAACCATGCCATGCAATGTATAATTGACTACTTGTATGCAATTAAGACCACTCCCGACCTTAACATACACATACCACATATTCCAACATAATGAAATACCAACAATTATACATGCATTGAAATTATATTTACATATCAAGTAACATACAAGTTTAAACAAGTTACTTCATAAATATATTCAAAACAAACACGATTCCGATCGGTCTCCGAAAATGTCGCAATCTCAAAAAAATAACTCAACCATAATTACCTACGCGTTTAACTTAGTTATCCCGTCAAATTTCATTAATTTCCGGATAACTAATTTTACCGTCTAAACCGGCTAATTCGAAACAAACACAATTTTGATCGGTTTTCGAAAACGTCGCAATCTCAAAAAAATAACTCAACTATAATTACCTACGCGTTTAACTTAGTTACCCCATCAAATTTCATTAATTTCCGGATAACTAATTTTACCGTCTAAACCGAAGAAAAAACGAAATCAAATGCAATAAAAACATATTAGATGTTTAGAGGAAGTCTAACCCTTACCGATTAGTCTTCGGAACAAGCTTTTCGGTTTGATTTCAGAAATTTCTCCTCTTCTCTTCAACCCTAGGTTTTCTTCCTTTTTCTCTTCTTCTTCTCCTCTTTATCTCACTTCTCTCTGTTTTTTCTCTCTTACTGGTTTTTCTAACTTTTCTAACCCACTACTACTACTTATTATAACATATAAAACTAATTCATTACTTACTTTATTATATATATTATAAAACTAACATATAATATATGTACTTACTTATATATATAATATATTATAAAAACTAACTATATAATATATATACATACCGTAACTTACTTTTATATATATATATATATATATATATATATATATATATATATATATATATATATATATATATATATATATATATATATATATATATATATATATATATATATATATATATATATATATATATATATATATATATATATATATATATATATATATATTAATATTAATTATAAACTAACCTATATACATAATATACTTTTTGTAACGTACAAATTTATTATTAATTTATTTAATAAAACTAACTTATATTATTTAATTAAACTAACTTAATATAATTAAATAAATATTATAATAATTCAATTATCACTAATAATTAATTAACACAATATTAATATATACATACCAAAATATAATATTATCATATAAAAATAATTATTTCTAATAAATCGGATAAACTCGATTAATCACATATCAGATCGAGTAGTATACTATCGATTAAGTAAATATAATTTATCAAGATAAATATTATTATGTCGAATACTATTTCCCGGTCAAACCGATTAAATCCGACTTTATTTCAAATGGTTAAATTCCAATAATAATATTATTTCTAATATTATTGCTCCGGTAACTGACTCGCATTAAATCTCCGGTTAACCGAATAAAATTCAACTCTACTTGATAATCCGATAGCATTTCTCAAACGATACCGACGATCTGATTAATTACCAAACTTCATCTAAATTAAATATTTAATCCTTATTTAATTTAATTAACTAATAAATTAAATTCGGGCTATTACATTCAGCCCTCGAGTTCAAGAAATGCACTCATGAAAAGATATAAGCTCAAACGTTATAGGTCCATTCAAAAAGTCAACAAAAACACCTTTTGGGTCAAAGCTCCTTACATGAACATGGAAGATCCAAGGGAGATGGGACCAAAATGGCTGTTTAGAGGACATCCTAATCTTTCTAAAAAGTCCAAGAACACCCTCTTAGGGTTAAAAATGAGAAATATATGCATTGCTAAAGTTGACCAATTTTTGGAAAAGTGCATGAAGCAAATAATGACCAAACTTGAAATTTTACCAAATGGACCCATGTTTTCATGCTTGAAACTTGTTCCTAACATGGTCCACGACCCCTGAGCTCATTCATACTTTTTTTAATTATTTTTATTATTTATTTTGATTTTTTATTCATTAAAAGTCAAAATTAAATAAAAATAATAATAGGAAATATGTAAGATATGATTTCCAAATCTTTTCTCATCAAATAATGGACAACAAAAGCTGACATATCAAGATAAAATCGTGGAGGAAGGAAAATATTGGATTTGTTTCAAAAAATGAGCAAAAATCAAATAATTGAATGCAAATATTTTCTCACTAAAAGCATGGATATTCTTCCTCTTTTGTTACCCTAATTTGATTTTCTACATATACGCAGTAACCCTAAGTCAAAAAGACACACGCAGCCTGCCTCACTCAAACCAAAAAGGTGTTTAAATTTTCTCAAAAAAATTGCAAGCATATACCATACGATCCAAGCTATTTTCGTCCAACCTAAGCCTTCTATCATACTCCCGAAGGTGCCAGGAATCCATCCTTGTCAATCTCCAGGCTTGTAACCCTCTCAACCGCTCAGGCCAAGCATCTCTGGTTTGTGGTAAGGTTGGGATCCAAAACTTTGCAAAAACACAATATAAATTAGCTTTCATTACATATTCATGCTCATATCATTGTTTTGATCCATTCTAACGTGAAGCATGAGAGTATGGATGCATATTTAAGAGGTTGCCATTGTTAGGGCTTTGAAATAGCCATGGCACGAATAAGATGATACAAGCACTTTCAGGCGAAACTAAGGTCATATTTGGATTCCTGGGAAATTTTCAAGGGAATAGGGTCTTTTTGTGCCTCTTAATCCTCATGTTTTGCAGGTTTGAACGTTAGGGTTGGTCGGAGAAGACGACCGGAGCACATCTCCAGTGTCGTTGACCCCAGCTGACTCAGGCATACGCGTGCGTGGCAATTCCTCATGTTATGATTGGTTTGTTTCAAATACCAGGGGCCCACAACGCTTGTGTGTCTTGACAACTCAGCATTTACTTTTGTTTCATATTATATTGTTATATTTTGTTTATATTCACAAATGAATAACCATCACAGATGGCAAGGCAGGCGAGCATACGAGGGGAAGGACTTGGGTTCGAGTCCCAGGTCCAGTATTTTACTGTTTTCTGATTTATTCATTGCAGATCCAACATACTACACTCCCAGATGCGCACCATGGGACACATGCTCATCACCATTGGATCATCCACGCCCAAGATCCAATGCCCCAGTAATGCCTCCCTATGATGGACCTCCATAACATAACAATGAAGATGTGAAAAACACAAGAAGGGGGGGTTGAATTGAAAACTTGAATCTAAAACAGCTTAATGACACCGTATTTTTATCCTGGTTCGTTTGATCTCAAACTACTCCAGTTCACCCGTCAAGGTGATTTCGCCTCTCTCTAACGAGGTCTTAATCCACTAATCTCAACAAGATTACAAAATCTACTTTAACAACTATTAAAGTCTTCTTGAGTATAACCACAATCCGGTTAATCTCAAGGATCTCTTTTTCAATATGATAAAACAATATGTGTTGTTGTTTTTCTAACAAAAACGGTTTATCACAACTGTGATAAATTACACAGGTTTATAGCTTAGAATAAATAATGAATTTGCTTACAAGTTGAATATGCATGAGTGGTGATCTAGCAAAATTATTGTGTGTACGTACGTACTTCATTTTGAAAGCTGACTTGTTTATATAGGCAGTGTAATGACGTTGATCATAAAGCATGTTTAATGTTATTAACACACTTTCCTTTTGGAGAAGATCCTGTCTGAAGGAAGCCGTTGGAATTGATGATGTCTTGAATGTTCAGTAACGCTTCAGAATCTTTTCTCCTTACTGCTGATGACGCTTCAGAATATTGATGACTTGGTTTGATATGTTCTTGTTCAGAATCAGAATTTACTATAATTAAGCGCAGGTTCTGGTCACCAATCTTCAGCGTATAATCTGATTGCTTCAGCGTGTAACACGTATGACTTATCTTCTGATGATGATCTGATCAGAACTTCTGCATACATAAAACATATTTTTAAGGTGCATATTTGTTCTTTGTATTTATTTATTCTTTGTATTTGTTATCATCAAAACTCTAACCAAGGGTTGTAGAATTAAACTATGTTCTAACAATCTCCCCCTTTTTGATGATGACAAAAACCAGATTTTTCAATTAAAAAATAAAGACTAAATAAGTTTAGAATAAAGTAGAAAAACTCCCCCTGAGTTGATTACTTCCCTTAAGTTCCTTGAGTCCTTGAGCATCAGAGTTTAATTGCGTATTTCATCAGAGTTTGTACCTGTTCAAGCTTTTCAGAAGATAGAGGTTAAGTAGTCCAGAATGTTTGAGACTTCTGTCTCAGTAAACCGTTATTGAAAATATCTTACTTTCTCCCCCTTTTTGTCAGTTATCAAAAAGGAAATATAATCAGAGCCAAAATAGTTGATTTATATTAAAAAGCAAGAAGCAATGATAAGTAGTCCAGAACAGAAGAAATGTAAAACAAACGTTACAGATAAACAAATTTAAAACAGAAAAGAATCTAAGAGGGAGGAGGAAGGCGTGTGAACAAAGCTTCCAGCAAGCCCTTGATATGGGTGTTAGATTCTTCTTGTTTGCCCAAAATGCTCTTGATTTCTTTGTTTGTGTCCTCCTGCTTATCCAACCTTTCCTGGATAACAGCATTTTCTCTCTTCAATTCTTCCAGAGTTTGTATGACATAGGAAGGAGCTGAAGATTCTTCAGTATCTGGATTCTTCTCAGAGCATTCTGCAGCTTGATCACATTGAACCATTTCCTCTGCTGAGATCATCTCTTTTGGAGCAACAGTTAGGGAGAGACCTTCTGATTCTGGTTGAACTTCATATGAG
Organism: Vicia faba; assembly: GCA_948472305.1. Lineage (NCBI taxonomy): Eukaryota > Viridiplantae > Streptophyta > Magnoliopsida > Fabales > Fabaceae > Vicia > Vicia faba. The sequence continues at coordinate 784,384,565 of OX451736.1, forward strand.
GGACGATGTTCTGACCAGGGATGATTATCCAGAGGGAGAATCTCCTTCTTGAGTAGATGGCTCAGAACTTGGTCTTCAAAAACCTTTAGCATATCACTGAAATTCTGTTGAACCTGTTCATAGCTCTGTTCTTTTAGCTTTAATGTTTCAGAACTTAGCCAGTTTCTGAAACTTGTCCATAGATAATCAGAAGCAGCAGGATTAGTCATCTCTATACTAGCATGCTTCAAGGAGGTTATCCATTCATGTATTCCTATTTCAAACATCAACAAACTTGTACCAACATCTGGTGTGGTTTCAGTTGGTTTTGGTTTGGGAACAGCAGTTTTGTGAGATATAGCAGCTAATTGTTCCAATGCAGTTGGATCAATGACAAGTCTTACGTTGTCAGTTGGATTTCTCTTGGGTGAAGGAGTGGGAGAGTCGGGTATGATTATTGGACTGGTTGGGGAATTTGGTGGTGTGGATTCCAGAGAAGAAGGAATTTGTGGAATGTCCAGGATGGTGAGAGGCATGCGAATGGCAAGTGGTTCAATGATTCCTGGGATTGGGATTGTATCTGAATCTGAAATAGGTTCTTCAGATTGGTTGTTTGAAATATTGTGAGGTTCTGGTTCATGGGTCTCAGATGGTTGGTTCTCAGAAGTTTGAGCTTCTGGTTGTGATTGTTCAGGTTGAGGTGATGGTGGATGAGGAATATCTTGTTGTGGAGAGAGAGAGAGAGAGGTAGTGGAATATCTTGTTGTGGAACATCTATTGTAGTTTCGGAGTTTGGATTACCAGGGATTTGAGGATTTGGATTTTATGGTGTGGGAGCTGAAATGTCTTGGTCAAAAGAGTCAATATCAGACAAAACTTTGGCAAGTTCTGGTTGAGTTTGTTCAGGATTTGGATTAATAGGAAGGGAGTGAGATTCACTTAGACTTAGAGTTTCTGATGGATCAAACCCTATGTCAAAGTCATCAAAAGTTTGTGGAGTTAGATGTTCTGATTGGGTAGTTATGGTTTCAGATGTTGATATAGTTATTGATTCTAAAACAGTAACAGAGGAAGGATTACCTTTCTTTTTAGCAGCTTTTGGAGTCCTCTGGGATGATCCTTATGTTGCCGCCTTCCTTTTCTTGGTCTTCTTCAAAACAACTTCTGGAGCAGCATAATGCAAGTCCTGGATATTTATTTCTGGTGTTGTGCCATCTGCCTTACACGCATCCATATATCTGACAATTATCTCAAGCTTGAAGTCAATCTCAGAGAAAAGAGGAAAATCATCCAGAGGAATTCTTCTGGAAGTGATGGTTACAAAAGAAGTAACGCTGAGTTCCTTCTTGATGTTCCCAATGATTTTCATCTTTTTCAGATTTTTTGCGTTCAGAGGCTTCCCAGCAGTTGCTTCTAGTGAGCTAATTTCCTGTGCTTCAGTCAAATGCTCTATCAGCTTATTCTCTGTCAGAATATTTGATATGAGTCTTCCTAGGGGTATCCAGTCCTTTTGGTACGCTCATCTTCTCTTGTTTTTTTTTACACTGGTCCTCAGATGATTAAATAGCATGTTAGGGAGATTTACCTTAGTCTTCTTGGAGATAAAGTAGATAAGAAACTGCTGATCAATGTTTATGTAATCAGGAGAGCTAGTTGGCTTCCTGTGATTGATGCATCCCAAAATTATTTTAGCCCATATTCTGTGATGATCCTTCAGATTCCTAATATTGCTGAAGGGTAAATCCAAAGTAAATATTTCCCTTGCAATAGAAGCAACATCAGAACATCTTTCAGCCATGTCAATACATCTGACACCTCCACCATTGTAACCGATAAGTCTTGAAATTAGGTCTTCTGTAATGACAATCTTCTTCCCCATGACATAAGAGGTAACTTGAGGGTTTGAGGAGGAAGCATGTATCCATAATTCTTTGAAAAGAATTGGAAACGTTGGCCCTAGAAGACGGTCAAAATATTTGTTCCAACCTTGAGCATTGACGTCTTCATACAGATTGAAGTCGTTTTCTTGAAGGCTTTCAAAGTCAACAATCAATTCTGAAAGAAATTTCAGATTGTCAATAGGAGTGAGTAGCGTTCTGTATGGTTCTTCGTACTGTTCCATAGAAGCAATTTCCTGAGTACTGATGTTTTGGACGCTTGAAGAAGCCATGTTCACACAAAAATTTTGAGAAATATGAAAGGGTTTTTGAAAGTACGAACTGAAAACAATAGAAGGTATTGAGAGAGTAAAAGTGAAAGAATGTAAAGAGTGAAACTTGAGTTTAAATAGATTTTCTTGAAAGCATAAACAATAAGAGAGAGAAACAATTAGTGATGATTATAAGCATTAATAACAGATGCTTTTAGGGGATTCAGAAAGATATTGGAACGGTTACCCATGACGTGTGTCTCAATGCACCCAATCAGCGCTTTTGACCTTTCAGAAAAGTGAACGCGTGTTCATCCTCAGAAGGTAGCTGATGAATGGATGACAATTGTTCGCTTACGTGAACAACACACTTCTATCCTTGAAATGAAACGCTCGGATCTTCAAGGATATATTCTGATGCAATCTGTACTTCTAAAACTCTGAAGGCAGGTTGATCAGTAGTTCACAGAAAATAACTAAGTTCTGAAGGTTAAGATATGTAGATAAAACAATTTATTCTGGGCAAAGCTTCATGCTGAGATGTTTCAGAATGAAGTTAAACCTATCTTCAGAAAGAGGTTTTGTAAAGACATCAGCCCATTGATGGTCTGTGTCAATGAATTTTAAGTTAAGAATCCCTTTCTGAATATAGTCCCTAATAAAATGATGTTTTATTTCTATATGCTTAGCCCTAGAATGCAAAATAGGATTTTTACTGAGACAAATAGCAGAAGTATTGTCACAGAGGATAGGAATGTTACTCTCAAATATATTGATGTCTTCAAGTTGACTTTTCATCCATAGAATTTGCGTACTACATCCAGCAGCTGCTATGTATTCAGCTTCTACTGTTGATAGTGCTATTGTGGATTGTCTTTTGCTGGACCATGAGATCAGATTTTCTCCCAGAAACTGGCAGCTTCTAGAAGTGCTTTTACGTTCTACTCTGTCTCCAGCAAAGTCAGCATCACAATATCCTACTAAGATGTAATCACTTGATTTTCTATAAAACAAACCCAGATTAGCAGTACCTTTCAAATACTTGAAAATTCGCTTAACTGCTGTTAAGTGAGATTCTCTAGGATCTGATTGGAATCTAGCACAAATGCAAACACTGAATAGAATGTCAGGCCTTGAAGCCGTCAGATAGAGAAGAGAACCAATCATACCTCTGTAGACCTTCTGTTCTATCTTTTTACTTACCTCTTCCTTTTCCAGAATGCACGTGGGATGCATTAGAATCTTTGAGGGCTTACATTCTGAGAGATCAAATTTCTTCAGAAGTTCTTTGACATATTTGCTCTGATGAATGTAAGTTCCTTCTGGAGTTTGATTTATCTGAATGCCCATAAAGAATTTGAGTTCCCCCATTAGGCTCATCTCAAACTCTGCATGCATACATTTAGCAAATTCTCTTCCCAGAGAGGGTTTAGTGGATCCAAATATGATATCATCAACATAAATCTGACATACTAACATGTCATTCCTAACTGTCTTACAGAACAAGGTTATGTCCACTTTCCCTCTCGTGAATTCCTTTTCTAACAGGAAGTTACTTAGTCTTTCATACCAAGCTCTTGGAGCTTGTTTCAGACCATAGAGTGACTTCTTTAGTTTGAAAACATATTCTGGATTTTTGGAACTTTCTAAACCAGGAGGTTGGTGCACATATACCTCTTCATCTATATGGCCATTTAAGAATGCACTTTTTACATCCATCTGATATAGAGTGATGCCTTTATTAACAACAAATGATATTAAAAGTCGGATAGATTCTAACCTGGCGACTAAAGCAAAGGTTTCTGAATAGTCTATCCCCTCTTGCTAACTATAACCTTGTGCTACCAGTCGTTCTTTGTTTCTGATGACTTCACCTTACTTGTTCAGTTTGTTCCTGAACACCCATTTTGTACCAATGACGTTGAATCCTTTTGGTTTGGGAACCAGATCCCATACGTCATTTTTGGTGAATTGATTTAGTTCCTCTTGCATTGCCAGAATCCAGTCATTGTCCAGAAGTGCTTCATCAATTGTTGTTGGTTCAATCAGAGAAACCAGTCCCATGAGAGATTCTTCAGAGTTTCTGAATGTTGATCTTGTTCTGATTGGATCTTTCTTCTTTCCCAGTATTGTATCTTCTGGGTGATCAATGCTGCTTCTGGATAGTCTTTTCTGGAGTTGATCAACAGAAGGTGTTGGATTGCTTGCAGTGACTCTTTCTACTATTGAGGGAGTGTCTCTGTTGAGAACCTCTGATGAGTTGTCTTCAGTACCTGTGAGTTCAACTTCCATACCTGCAAGGAATTCATTCTGCTTTGACTTTTGAGAGTCAAGCTTATCATCAAACCTAACACTGATTGACTCTTCAACAATCTGTGTTTCTATATTGTATACTTTGTACCCTCTCGAGCGTTCAGAGTATCCTAACATAATGCACTTTTGTGCTTTAGAGTCAAACTTGTTCAAATAATTTCTTGTATTCAGAATAAAACATGTGCATCCAAATGGGTGAAAATAAGAAATGTTGGGCTTTCTGTTCTTCCACAATTCATATGGAGTCTTTTCCATAATAGGTCTTATGGAGATTCTATTCTGAATGTAACACACTGTGTTAATTGCCTCTGCCCAGAATATCTTATCAACGTTAGTCTCGTTGATCATGGTTCTGGCCATTTCTTACAATGTTTTGTTCTTTCGTTCTACAACTCCATTTTGCTGGGGAGTTCTAGGACAAGAGAAATCATGCAGAATGCCTTTTTCATTGAAGAATAATTCAAAATCTTTATTTTCAAATTCTCCACCATGATCACTTCTGACTTTGACAATTCTAGGATCCTTTTCATTCTGAACTTGGTTGTAGAAGGTAACAAACACATAGTGTGACTCATCCTTGTGTCTTAAGAACTTTACCCATGTCCATCTGCTATAGTCATCTATGATTACTAACCCATACTTCTTGCCACTGACTGAAGCAGTTTTTACTGGTCCAAATAAGTCAATATGCAGAAGTTCTAATGGCTTAGATGTGGAAACAACATTTTTGGATTTGAAAGCAGGTTTTGCAAATTTTCCTTTCTGACATGCTTCACACAGAGCATCTGAATTGAACTTCAAGTTAGGAAGTCCTCTAACCAGATTGAGTTTGTTAATCTGAGATATTCTTCTCATACTAACATGTCCCAATCTTCTGTGTCAGATCCATTTCTCGTTGTTAACAGACAGTAGACATTTTATATTCTGACTCTTTAGTTCAGAAAGTTTTATTTTATAAATGTTGTTTTTCCTCTTTCCATTAAATAGGATAATCCCATCTTTCTGACTAACAGCTTTGCATGAATTTTGATTGAAGATTATATCATAACCATTATCACTTAATTGACTTATGGATAATAGGTTATGCATTAATCCATCAACTAATAAAACATTACTTATAGAGGGAAGATTTCCATTACCTACTGTTCCAGAGCCAATGATCTTTCCTCTCTGATTGCCTCCAAAGCCCACGTGGCCTCCAGGCTTAAGTTCTAGGCTTTGGAACATATGCCTTCTTCCCGTCATGTGTGTGAGCAGCCAGAGTCTAGGTACCATGATTGGTGTCTTAGCCTTACTGCTAAAGATATCTGCCACATGTATGATTTTATCCTTAGGTACCCACATTTTCTTGGGTCATAATTTGTTAGTTTTACCAAAATTCTGGTTGAATTTTGGTTTGAAAGAATAATCACTACTTGTGTATTTTATGTCATGTGTGTGCCCATATATGAAATGTGAATTGAGTGGTGTGCGTTTTATAACTAAGTCCATGGCATTTTTTGGTGTAGGTACCTTACCTTGATATCCTATCCTTTTTCTGCCATTTCTGCTAACTTCATAGATCATTGAAGCCATCTTGCTTCTGTCTATGTTTTTAGCTAGAAACTTCTGAAAGTTGTGATCATACTCTTTGATGATCTCATCAGTATTGTTAGGAGTTTCAGAGATTGTTTCCTTTTGAGAGTTTTGAAAATCATTATCTAATTTTGAAATTTTTTCTCTTAACTCAGAATTCTCCAATCTGAGACTCTCAGTCTTTTCAGAGTCAGAGGCAAGATTCCTTTTCAGGTTTCTGAATTTGACTCTGATCTGCTGATACCTTTCCAGAATTTCATTTAGACTTACAACAAGTTCAGCCTTAGTAAAGTTTATGGTAAAGTCAGGGAATACCTCTTCAATGTCTGATTCTGAGTCTGAACCAGAAGCTTCACTGTCTTTTGACACGTTTGCCATGAGAGCTATGTTTGCTCTTTCATCATCTGATTCTGAGTCAGCTTCAGATGTATCAGAATCATCCCATGTAGCCATGAGGATTTTCTTCTTTTCCTTGAGAAACTTGTTTTTGGGCTTTTCCTTCTGAAGCTTTGGGCAGTCACTTTGTAGTGCCCTTGCTCGTTACATTCATATCAGATGATGTCCTTGTTGTTTGGATTTTTGTATCCTAAAGAACCTTCAGATCTTCTGTGTCCAGAGGAGGACTCAGACTTTCTGTATCTGGAGGAGGATTCATTCTGATTTTTTGATCTTCTAGGATTTCTAAACTTCCTTTGTCTCTGCTTCCACAGTTGGTTCACCCTTCTGGAGAGGAGAGACAATTCATCTTCTTCTGATGAGGATCCATCAGAGGTTTCTTCCACAACCTGCAAAACTTTGGAGTCAGATTTTCTGTTAGATTTTAAAGCTAATGGCTTACCTTGCTTTTGAGGTTCATCTTCTTCTAGCTCTATCTCGTGACTTCTGAGGGAGCTAACAAGCTCTTTCAGAGAGATTTTATTGAGATCTTTGGCTAGCTTAAGTGCTGTGACCATTGGCCTCCATTGTTTGGGCAAGCTTCTGATGATCTTCTTAACGTGATCAGCAGTAGAATACCTTTTGTCAAGAACTTTTAGTCCAGCAACAAGAATTTGAAATCTTGAAAACATAGTTTCTATTGATTCACTATCTTCCATCTTGAATGCCTCATACTTCTGAATGAGCGCAAGGGCCTTGGTTTCTTTTACTTGAATGTTTCCTTCATGCATCATTCTCAGAGAGTCAAACATATTCTTGGCAGTTTCTCTATTTGATATTTTCTCATATTCTGAATATGAGATGGCGCTGAGGAGAATTGTTCTGGCCTTGTGGTGGTTTCTGAATTCACGCTTTTGTTGATCAGACATCATTTTCCTGTCTATCTTCTGACCACGTCCATCCACAGGATGCGTGTATCCATCAGTCACCATGTCCCACAGATCAACATCATGGGCCAGAAAGAAACTCTCAATTCTGTCTTTCCAGTAGTCAAAATTTTCTCCATCAAAGACTGGAGGTTTACCACTGAATCTGTCCATGTCTTCATTGTTGTCATTGCTGATGTTTTGGCTTGGTTCCACCATAATGTTTTTCTGATGCTTGGATCTTGTACTGACACGGTTAAGTGTTTAAGCTCAGAACCAGGCGCTCTGATGCCAATTGAAGATGTGAAAAACACAAGAATGGGGGGTTGAATTGAAAACTTGAATCTAAAACAGCTTAATGACACAATATTTTTATCCTGTTCGTTTGATCTCAAACTACTCCAGTCCACCCATCAAGGTGATTTCGCCTCTCTCCAACGAGGTCTTAATCCACTAATCTCAACAAGATTACAAAAGCTACTTTAACAACTGTTAAAGTCTTCTTGAGTACAACCACAATCCGGTTAATCTCAAGGATCTCTTTTTCAATATGATAAAACAACACGTGTTGTTGTTTTTCTAACAAAAACGGTTTATCATAACTGTGATAAATTACACAGGTTTATAGCTTAGAATAAAGAATGAATTTGCTTGCAGATTGAATATGCGTGAGTGGTGATCTAGCAAAATCGTTGTATGTACGTACGTACTTCATTTTGAAAGCTGACTTGTTTATATAGGCAGTGTAATGACGTTGATCATAAAGCATGTTTAATGTCATTAACACACTTTCCTTTTGGAGAAGATCCTGTCTGAAGGAAGCTGTTGGAATTGATGTTGTCTTGAATGTTCAGTAACACTTCAGAATCTTTTCTCCTTACTGCTGATGACACTTCAGATATTGATGACTTGGTTTGATATGTTCTTGTTCAGAATCAGAATTTACTATAATTAAGCGCAGGTTCTGGTCATCAATCTTCAGCGTATGATCTGATTGCTTCAGCGTGTAACACTTATGGCTTATCTTCTGATGCTGATCTGATCAGAACTTCTGCATACATAAAACATATTTTTAAGGTGCATATTTGTTCTTTGTATTTATTTATTATTTGTATTTGTTATCATCAAAACTCTAACCAAGGGTTGTAGAATCAAACTATGTTCTAACAAACAACACCAGATCCAGTGCAACTGTGGGCTACCAGATATGGGCTTTGACACAATTCAACAACACACCCTCCAGTTTGGGTTTCACACCCCCCATCAGGCCCATTTTTTAATTTCTTTATTCTTTTTATTTTGTTTATATTTTTAGTTTATTCTTTTTTATCATAAAAATCATAAAATCAGAAAATTATAAAAAAAATTAGGACTTGGAGTTTTTTTAATAAATTAATTTTTTTGCAAAATTAATTAATTTAATTAACTTTAATTTATTTTCTTTAATTTAAAATTAGTTAGAGATTAGATTAAAATTCAAATCTTTTTCATAAAATACCAAAAATACTCTTTTAATGAGCAATTAATATTTTAGGGTTTAGAACTTTTTCCCGTCTTAATTTTGCGCGCTATTATTTTTTCCATATGATTTATTTTTACCATTTATATAACTGCGTCCGGTTTGTAATAGCTAAATTAGGTTTTTTATTTTCGCATTTTTACTTTTCAGTGTTTACTTATGTATCTACACCAAAGCCTTGTAATAGATGTAGGACTTTTATTTCTCGCTTTTATATTCCTTATGCTTATATATAATTGTTAGTAACTTAGGCGTGCATGACAAGAATCAATTAATCGGTAGATCACCCTAAATGCGCAAGATAAATGAACTAAAATCAAACACTTTCACATGTTCACTCCTAGGGTTACCCCCCACTTCGGTTGCCTTTGGTAAACGGTCATGAAGTATAGGGAATTTTAGTGGTTTCCCTCTAGTCCCAAAAGATAAAAAATGACCCATTCGAATGTTGTCTCAGAAGGATCTTTAGGACTCTAGGGTAATTACTAAAGTTTCCTAACCATTGCTTTTGTGACCATAATTGTCCCTTCGAATGTCCCTTTAAACTCCAACGATAGGGCTACCTACTCCTTAATAGTAGGATAACCTGTCTAAAGGAAACGAGAAAACGAACAGTCTTTTTCGAGTAGGTAGAAACTCTTAAGTACTTGCTCAAAACAACAAAAACTCTTTCACACCAACACTTTCAAAACAGTTTTAAAAAACAACTTCGCCACACTCTTAAGGACATATACAAGGGTTACCACGAATTTAAACAAAAAATTTTCAAAACACACACAAGCAATTTCAAAATGAGTAAGTACCTAAGAGCCCATGGAAAACCAGAAATAGAAAGGGTGCTAACACCTTCCCTTTCTATAATCTACCCCCTTACTCAGAAACTCTCGAAAAAGGTTTTTTCTGTTCTTTTTCCCTTTTCCTTTGTTGGATAAAATAAAAGACGATGGCGACTCTTGCTTACCGCAACATTTGCGAATACAAACGCAAAACCAGTATTAACAGTCAGTTCTGCCACCATATCATAGAAACAATAAGCAATTACGAAATAATGCGAGCGAAAGGTTTCCTACGTAAAATAAAAGTAGTGATTATCAAATGCAGGCATTAGGCATGGAAGGACTATGTGTCATGAGTAGTGAGATTATTCATTAATTGAAATAAACAATAGGTAGCAAATAAAACTGACATCTGGAATAGAAAATGTCTCAGCAATGCTCTTAACATCCTTTGAAATGTGTGAAAAATATCATCTATAGGATAAAGCTGCATGAGTACAGCAGAGTAGAATCACACTATAGGCAGATAAATATACTTTCAACCCAGTTCATCACATCAAAGTCAAATTGTAGACTGAACTCAGACTTCCAATAATGTTATCCTACTGAATCTTTACAGGAAGAGAAGGTTTTTGAATTTGCCATTAATGTACACGTTGGTTAATTTATGTTAAGAAACATCATATGCCATGTGCAAGATATCTGTAATAAGGAATCAATCAGTAATTAGTCTATCTCATATGAATTATATTTTAGTTTCATCCTATATTTCATGTAAAACTCTCCAAAATTGGACAACTTATTTAAACTTTGCAGGTTGCAAAATGGTGTATATTTCAATTTTAACACTTGTGTAATAGTTAGTTTACGCACCTAACACAATGACATACGTACCAATTGTCGTAGAAAAATCAATAGTAGGGTTACGATTTAAATGAACAGTAGTAGTAAAACCAGCATGGTCATGGAGATATTGAACCTCAATCTACATAAAACACAATACACAATCATCAAAACTTCAAAGGTATAAAATGCTATAATTTTTTCCGAATACCAAATTCGTTCTCATATGCCAAACACTCCTTCGCACCTTGTCGTATTTGTAATCAAAGCTACAAATACCGGTTTCTGATATTAACCAATTGACATACAATCAAGTATGTGTGATCAAAAACTTTGTAATTGTAATGATTGTTAATACACCCATGGTTGCCATCAAAGAACAAAAAAATTAACATACTCATTTAGTAGACCAAATAGGTGATTCTTTAATAGTCCAAGCAAAATCTCAATGGCAAATAATTAAGAAGTTAATACAGAGAGTCAAATAGAGTCTGTGTTCAGCTAGAAGTATACAAAATATATTTGTAGCAGTTTGCTTGTAGTAGATCAAACTCCTGTAGTAGACCAAATAAGTGATTCTTTAGTAGTCCAAGCAAAATCTCAATGGAAAATAATCAAGAAGTTAATAGAGAGTCAAATAGAGTCTGTGTTCAGTTAGAAGTATACAAATATATTTGTAGCAGTTTGCTTGAAACCGATCAAAAAGTAACTTTTCTCCCTTAAATCAACTTTGTATCAAATATACAATCAATGCGTAATTACTGCACAAACCTCAAAATGGTTATTCTCTGTAACGATTCAACAATTACATCCAACAATTACTGCACAATCAAAACTTTCTGTTTCTCCTTATTTCATCCACTACCTGCAAGTAGAAAGCATGAAACATCAACTTATTGATCACATCAATTAACATAAGCACAAGATCATTATATGTATGTGATGCAGAGGAAGTCACACATGTGCAAATCAAACACAATGCTGCAATATTCACCCAGAAATATACCCTCATAATGCTTCCACCAGCTATACCTCCTTTTATTTCATCAACCTCAGGTTTGTTCACATCAAAAGGCCAAATTACTATCATATTAGATGAACAGTTCCCTGGTAAACTGTTGGCGATTTTGTATCACCAATGTATTTTAGTAGTAATGTGATTTCTAAAGGCCGATGCAATTATGCGTTAAGTTCGGAGACGAGTTAGGGAAGTGCGGAGTGCACGCTCGTCGAGCCAATGCATAATTGAATACGAATAATTGAAATGGGGTTCCAAGGGGCGAAGCCCCTGGCGGGGTGCGGGGCAGCGCCCCGTTGGGGTTCCAAGGGGCCAAAATTTTTGAATCCTTTCCCCAACGGACATAACTGTTCCCCAACGGACATAACTGTTCCCCAACGGACATAACTGTTTCCCAACGGACATAACTGTTTCCCAACGGACATAACTGCTTCCCAACGGACATAACTGTTTCCCAACTGACATATTCGTTTCGAACAAATGTGTCTCTTCGTTTTCAATTACTGTTCTCCTATATAAGGAGTCGTTCGGACTCGGTCTCGCACACAGAAAAACGCATCCTTCTCTCTATAATTACAATTCGTTTCTTTTGTCGGAAACAGAATTTCTTCGAGAATTATCCCCACAAAGATTTCGTGAACCCAGACAAGAATAGGGTCGAAATACTTTGTTCGGAAAGTGTACGAACACGATTCATCGAAGTTATCCAGGATTATCACACCCTAAATTTCTAACATAAACCACAAAAAACAAAGAGAGCATCCTGTAAATTAGCTCAAAGCAATTCACTTGCATGACAGAAATCTCTTAACTGGAAACTTACTTGTATAAATTTCTGAATTGCTTTATGTTGATTGATAACCATATTCTCTTGAATGGAATCAAATATGCACATACCTGTAGTGTCCTTCTCATTACTACTTCAACTTCTTAGGGAGTGGTTTGTGTCTTCTCTGTTGTTTTCGAATTTTAAAATATTTGCCACCGAAGAAATTACCAGGTTGAGTCGCGGACTAGGCCGCTCTCTTTAAGACGTTTCACGGAACTGCTCAAAATTATTCAAAGTAGTCGAACTACCACGCCGCCTCCAAGATAAAACAACACAATTCTATTATGTACGATTACTACTTGCATGATAGATAATTGGTCTAGAAATACACCCTATGATGGTACAAGACCATTCAAATATGGTATCAACACCGCTCGTAGTATCTGGTACAAAGATCAGTTATAATAATTTCTCAAACAAAAAGAAACTCAAATAATTCTCCAAAGAGAAATTAGTAATGGTCATTTGACCACTCATAATAATTTCTCCAACAAAGATAAATTCAACTAATTCTCCAAAGAGAATCCAAAATATTAAACTTGAAAATTTCTCTACTCAAATGAGGAGAAATTAACATAATTCTCTAAAGAGAATTCAAGAAAATACTCGGAAAATTCAACGAGTAGGAAGAAAGGGGAAGAAGATGGTGCTTCGACAATTCGAGAAACACAGAGTTATGAGAGTGAGGAAGGAAAAACTAATAGAATAGTTTTTGGTGTGATTTGGAATGAAACATGTGCCCTTCTTATATACTGAAGTAAGATAGTTAATATTTATCACATGTGCAATGTGAGACTAAATGGTTTTTTCAACCAAAAAGATATTCTAACAATGTGGGACTTGAGAAATTTTTAAATTCAACATATTGGAACATGAACATGTTCCAACAATCCCTCACTTGAATTTAAAAAATTAATTTTATAAGTAACGTCAGATGTTTTTAAGATTGTGCATAAACAAATGTGTCTACGACTTAAACCTTTGCATAGCAAGTAGGATTCTAATTCAACAAGAGTGACACAAATGTCTTGAACTCTATCTCAGACATCAAACCCGCACACAACCTTTTCTTAATGTGTATTCTAATAGCCCGTGCTTTAATGGCCTTGCACGTGTATCCCAGTTTAATGAAGGCTCTAGGAATTATGCCTCGAAATTCCATAGGAATCGACCTAAGGTCCACAATCACATAGGTGAGTCTATCAAGAGTACTCTTGTATCCTAGGTACTCCCTCATACAGAGTATAGATCTCATCAAGAAATTTTATTATCTCACCCTCTTATTACTTTAGGATTCATGCTTTACTTGCATGATTATCTCATATTGCTCATAACTTGTTATTACCCATTGAACCTAATTCTTGGGATCTCCAGTCATTTAGGTCGGGTTACCATCATGAGTAACTCATTTTCCTATAGGAATTAGTCTCATCTTATATGATGTATTATAGACTTTCTCTCTAGCTAATCCTTTCGTCAAAGGATCTGCTAAATTTTCATCAGTGCGTACATGATCCACTCTTACAATTCCTTTAGAGATACAATCTCTAACAGTGTTGTGCTTTCTTCTTATTTGGCATCTTTTACCATTATAATAACGATTCTCAATTTTCGCAATAGCCGCGGTACTATCACAGTGGATCAACACAACTGACATATGTTTTTTCCATAAAGGAATCTCAGTTAGCAAGCATCTTAACCAACTTGCTTCTTCACTAGCAGTCGCTAATGCTATATTCTCAAGATAGTATGTTTCTTTGATTTCCAAGATACAACTCCTCTAGCTATGTTGAATACATAGCCACTAGTTGCTTTGGAATCATCTGATAAGGTATTCCAATCTGCATTATTGTATCCTTCAGGTACAATAGGAAATATCTGATAATGTAAACTGAGATTCATGGTCCTTTTAAGGTACCATATGACTCACTCAATAGCTTGTTAATGTTCATTACTCGGTCTACTAGTAAACCCTCACAACAATCCCATGACATATGCAATGTCATGTTTAGTACAATCAATGGAATACTTAAGACTTCCAATGATGCTCGCATGTTCTGTTTGTCTAACACTTTCACCAGTGTTCTTAAACCGCTTCACGCTTGGATCATTTGGTGTGCTCACAGGTTTACTGTCAAAGTAATTATATTTCTTTAATATCTTTTTTAGATATTGTGATTGATCCAAAGAAATTCCTTGCTCGGATTTCATAATATTGATACCAAGAATCACACTCACTTCTCCGAGGTCTTTCATATCAAAGTTGTTGCACAATAATTATTTCATATCTTTAATGGCATGAATGTTTGATCCAAATATGAGTATATCATCTACATATAAACATATGATAGTGCAAATACAACTCTCAAATTTGTAATAAACGTATTTGTCACTTTCATTCACTTTGTACCCATTCGATATCATTAAGTTATCAAACTTTACATGTCATTACTTTGGAGCTTGTTTTAGCCCATACAAAGACTTATCTAACTTACAGACCTTGTTTTCTTGTCCATGGATCACAAACCCTTCCAGTTGTTTCATATAGATTTCTTCTTCTAAGTCACCGTTTAAAAAAGTTGTTTTAACATCCATTTGGTGTACTACTAAGTTATAAATAGCGGCTATTGAAATAAGTACCCTAATGGATGTAATTCTAGTGACAGGAGAAAAGGTGTCGAAGAAATCTATATTTTATCTTTGTCTAAAACCCTTGGCAACAAGGAGAACCTTGTATTTATCAATAGTTCCATCAGGTTTTAGTTTATTTTTCAAAACCCAATTACAACCGATTGGTTTACAACCAGGAGGCAAGTCTACTAAGTGCCAGGTCTTATTAGATTCTAGAGATTCTATCTCGTCATTGATATCTTCTTGCCATAAATAAACATCCAGAGATGAAAAGACTTCTTGAAGATTCATTGGATCTTCTTCTACATTATAAGTCGCATAATGAGGCCTATAGTCTTTAACAACTCTTACTCGTGTACTTCGTCAAAGTCCTGTTTCTACATTGTCTTTTCTTTATGTGCTTCTTATCACAGGAATGTGACTCGATTGTGTGCCTCCACTATTTCTCAATTTGAAAGGAAATTTGTCTTCATAGAATTCAACATCATTTGATTCTATGACCACTTTTGCCTTTAGGTCATAAAACCTATATGCTTTACTATTTGTTGCATACCCAATGAAAACACATTCATATGCTCTACTAGCAAGTTTAACTCGTTTCAAATCTGGAATTCTGACATAAGCCAGACAATCCCATGTTCTCAAATAAGACAAGTTTGGTTGTCTTTTCTTTAATATCTCATGAGAGATATTACATTTTGACTTGGGGACTCTATTTAGGACATAGAAAACAGTCAATAAAATTTCCCCCCCACCAGTGAAGTGCAACACTAGAATTCAACATAATTGCAACAAGTTCAGTAAGAGTTATATTCTTTCTTTCTGCTTTACCATTCATTGCAAGATAGTATGGTGCAGTCATTTCATGTACACTTTCATGTATAAAAATCATTAATAAACTAGAATCATACAGTTTATCTATCACTATAAATTCTTATTATATCATTTTTCAAATTCTTTACAAAAATTTTAAACATATAAACTTCATTCTTCATAATGGCGTACAAATCTACCCCAATAGAGTGACTAAACCCTGTCTTATTTAAAAGAAAACCAGAAACAATATTCTTTCTAATCTTAGGTACATGCGTAACGTTCTTTAAGATTAAAGTCTTTTTGAAGGTGAAATTTAGCTTCATGTCTACAATTCCAGCAACATTCATGGTATGGCCACCTCCCAACAAAACTTTCTTATCTTTAGTATTCGTGTATGTTTTAAACATAACACGACCATAACAGACACAACGAGAGACACAAGTTTCTATCCACCAACCAACATATCTATCAACCATGTTGATTTCAATGACTATAGCAATAAATTGCCCATTAGTCAGGTTGACCTGTGCATTAGGGACAACACTAAGTTCAAGCTTACTTCTACATTTCTTAGCCACATGACTTGATTTTCCATGTTAAAACAAAGGGAAACCAACATCATTTCTTTTAGGTGGTGATTGTTGCCTAGTTTGAGCTATTGGGATCATAGAAGGGTTCCCATTCTTAATTTGGTTCACAATATTGCGGTTCTGATTCTTTAATCATTTGCCAAATGACTTAAGAACCACACCAAATTTCTTTTTGTTGTTTGAAACAACCAAGACTTTTTCCTTTTGATATTGTCTCTAAGATTCCCTTTTGTTTAAACATTCAAACTATGGGGTAGTTTGTCAATAATAAAACCAATTTGAAATTGTTCATTTAAACACGTATCTTTTGTGATGATCTTTTAAGCAATATTTTGAAGTTTGTAACATTGAGCCTCCATCGACCTTACATATTTACATTTGATACTTGAAGTAGCGGCTAACGACATACTTCTTTGCTCCAGCTTCTACGTCATACTTCTTTTTCTGAGTCTCTCAATCTTATTTTGCAGTATCACATCAACTGTAATTATCATACAGATCATCTGCGAGTCTATTCAAAATATGATTTTGTAGAGATTTTCATTCTCTTTCTATAAGGTGATTTCTTTCCTATACTGTAAATCATTCGCTTTAATCTGTGCAGCAGATTCAACTTCAACACTGTTAAGTGTTCCTTCTAAATCTCCAGATTTACTACCGTTAGTTTGTTCGATTAATCCAGAAGGATCAACAGAATGTCATCGATCAAAACTTTAGCAAATTTTTTTCAACGTTAAGAACTTCATCTTTTATTGCCAACGTTTGAAATGACTTCCCTCAAACATGAACGAATTCTCAAAGACAATATCCGCAAAAGAACCAATAATTTCTTCGGTAGCCATGGCAGTTTGAAACATCTTAAAATTGTTGTTTTCGGATTTTAAAATATTTGCCATCGAAGAAATTACCAGGTTGAGTCGCAGACTAGGTCGCTTTCTTTAAGACATTTCACGACACTGCTCAAAATTATGCAAAGCAGTCGAACTACCGCGCCGCCTCCAGGATAAAACAACCAAATTCTATACTGTATGATTACTACTTGCATGATAGATAATCGATCTAGAAATATACCCTCTGATGGTACAAGACCATTCAAATATGGTATCAACATCACTCGTAGTATCTGGTACAAAGACCAATCATAATAATTTCTCAAACAAAAAGAAACTCAAATAATTCTCCAAAGCGAAATTAGTAATGGTCATTTGACCACTTATAATAATTTCTCCAATAAAGAGAAATTCAAATAATTCTTCAAAGAGAATCCAAAAGATTAAACTTGAAAATTTCTCAACTCAGATGAGGAGAAATTAACATAATTCTCTAAAGAGAATTCAAGAAAATACTCGGATAATTCAACGAGTAGGAAGAAAGGGGAAGAAGATGACGCTTCGATAATTCGAAATACGCAGAGTTATGAGAGTGAGGAAGGAAAAACTAATAGAATATTTTTTGGTGTGATTCGGAATGAAATATATGCACTCCTCATATAGTGAAGTAAGATAGTTAATATTTCCCACATGAGCAATGTGAGACTAAATTGTTTTTTCAACCAAAAAGATATTCTAACAATGTGGGACTTGAGAAATTTTTAAATTCAACATATTGGAACATGGACATGTTCCAACATTCTCCAATAAACTCTTAAAACTTTTTCATAAGAAAGCCAGACTGCCAACTAAATAGAATCATTGTCCATCGTGCAGTTTAAATTGGCTAAAAAAATGAAAATTAAAAAATAAATAATATTAGATCACATAAGAAAAAGTTAAACAAATAAATTAGATATGCATTTGAGTAGTTAACTTCAAACAAACCTCTGTGCTGAAGATGAGATACTAAAATATTTTTGATATACCTCATAGTCCCATGATTCATCTTCTGTCTTGAAAAATCGTATCATTACTTGACAACGCACGTGAACCGAAATCTGTATCTTTAACAGGATCATGAGGGAACCTATAATGCATTCAAGGTGCATTAGCTCAAGTATGTTAACTTTTAAAAAACCAAGATGACCAAATTTTAATTAAGTATAGCTTAAAATCTCATTGAACTCCAAAAAACCAGATTAAGCACACCAGATTGAAATGTAAAATACTCAGATCTATTTCATCATCGTAGTTCGCCGATTTGTTTCATGTTTCGACATTATTGGTAGCTCTCTCTTTTATCGCTGCTGTGAGAGAAAGGAGGATGTTGAAGGAAGAAAATGTTGTTCTGACCGACTGGGATTTCGGAAGAGAGGAGGAAGAAAGGAAAAAGTTAGGGTTATGAGTGAAAGAGAGAACACAGAGAGAGAAAGAGATAGACAAGAAAGAGTGAGAAAGAGAGAGAGAATGAATCAGAAATATTTTTGAAAATGTAAAGAGAGAGGAAAATGGAATATATTAAAATGGTGTATATAATTGTCTTCGGGTAATGCAATTTTTCAGCCAAAATCTAATAGAATGATTGAAAAATATGTGTCACTTAGATGAATGGGACAACGTCATTGGTTCAATTTAATTGATTTAGTAAATTACTATTAAGGATATTTGTAAACGTAAATTTATTTTGAAAGAAGGATAATTAAGAGTTTTTAGTAGTATATTATATTCTTAGTTAGAGAATTGATTTATTTTCAAATCAATTAATATAAAATATTAAATGACATTGAACAATTTAAGATGAACACGTAAGCTAGTTTGAAATAAACATTCCTATTATATTACTTTCTGCATTATTTAAGATGAACACGTAAGCTAGTTTGCTAGTTTGAGAAAAAACAATCCTATTATACCTTTTTTTCAAGTATCCTTTTCTTTAATTTCGTTTAAAGATTAATTAATATGCACAGTAAATATTAATATTTTTACAAAATTAATACATCATAATCATTTTTATATAATATTTTGAATATGATTAAAGTAAAAATCAAATTATATATATATATATATATATATATATATATATATATATATATATATATATATATATATATATATATATATATATATATATATATATATATATATATATATATATATATATATATATATATATATATATATATATATATTTAAAAAAAAATTGATATAACATACTAAACTTAAATATTTTGATTGATTATATTTATAATATTAATTTACACTGTTTATATACTATTTTTAAATTTAAAATCAAATAACTATAAAAATTTAATGATTAGAATTAATTGACAGTGTAAAACTACAGTATCAATTAAATTATTTTGTTTATTTAACATCTTTCATCGTTATCATATATTTTCAAAGCATACATTGCCTTAGAAAATAAAATTCATTATTCAGTTTCAGTTTTTTTTTGTCTCAATGACCATTTTTCTATTACTTTAAATCCAAAATTTTCATCTTTTCAACGATATTTCTAATCTATTTACATTTCAAAAGAAAATAATTTAATTCCTAAAGAAACTGCAAAATTATTGGCGCTTGCATACAATAATTTAAGGGTGTGTTTAGTTTAAGTGAAATAAAGAAGAATGAAGTTAAAGAGAGAGAAGATGAAGAGAGAAATTAAACTTCTTCAGCTTAGAATGAAGAGAAATGAGAAAGAGACAGAATATAAACGTGGAACCCATATGTTTTCTATTTCTTTGCATATAAGCGAAGAAAGAGTGGAGACAGCAGTGATTTACATTCTTATCTATATATTTATCAATTGCACTTCAAAATTTGCTGCAAAATTAAAAACAAAAAACTCCCAAAAATTATTGAAAGTATATTTTAGTGCTATGCACTAACCACTTCTCAGTCACCACTAAACATTAATTCCTATTAATCGAATAATATTCTATATGTGAGGGGTTAAGACACCTTCATGAAATTATATAATTAAATTAAATTTTAAAGAATTTAGTAACCTAAATAATTTAATTTAATTTATCAAATAAATAAGAAATTTTTTTAATTATAAAAAATTATTTAAATATTAACTTTTTAATTAAGGGTAGTTTTGTCCTTTCAAAAATAAATGTACTTCTCTCTCTTCAAGTTCTTCTCTCTTTCTTTTATACTAAATAATATATCAAATCTATTTTATTTTTCTCATATTTCTCACTTTACTACCTCTTTTGTATTTCTCTCTTCTCACTTTCTTCTCTACCCCAAATATAGCTTATGGGTGTGACAATTGAAAGAAAGCTCCCCATAGAGCTATAAGGGAGCACCAATCAAAAGAAAATCTTTATGACATGAGTGAGATAACTCAACTTGTAATTGTTAATTGGGTTAAGGGATACTGTGGTGTTTATTTGTATTTTCTTTCAAAATGTATATAAGTTGTTGATATTTATAAATCAATAATTTTTAAATAAAAAAATTTTCTCTTCAAATTTATAAGGGACGCTGATTGGACCAAAGCTCCCTCTTCATGAATTATTTATTTAATTTTTAATATTTTTTATATAATATAATAGTTTATTGTTTAATATTATTTTTTTAGTAGATTTTTTGGTATAAATAGAGAGGTTCGTTCAACCATATTTTTCACATTTCTTCTCATTTTCTTTCTTAGTATTTTTTTTATTTGTTCCATCATGTATATTAAAAAAATGGGCATGTTATTTATTCGAGAATCAAGTCTCCGATGAAAATGCGTTTTTGGAACATCTAAAGTTTCGAGCATCTTGAAAGGAGTTTGAAAAATTGGTTAGACTGAGAGATTACTGATGGAAAAAAAATTAAAAGTATCGAGAGGCTTGTTTCGTACATCTCAATTGCAGATGACAATAATGATACACATCGTATGTGGGTGCAAGTTAAAGATGACAATGATGTTAGGGATATGATGTCTGTACCAGAAAATATTGTTTTAATTGTTGTAATCTCTTAGTTATTTGGCAGTGTTAATTATTTGTTTTATTTATTGGTTGTGTTGTTGTTTTTGATGCATTGTTGTTTGTTGTCTTGTAATAAAAAATTATTATCCATATTAAATTCGAAGATTACAAAATTCTTAACTACATAATTAAATCTTATCTAGAACTTGTTTCAACATTGGGACAAAGTCCCCCGTGTGTGACCGGGAAGATAATATATTTTACACAACCGTTTCATTTTTGTAATTGTATCCATTTCGGTTCTAATTCACATTATTATAAAAATCACATTTAACCTCAGAGACGAAATGCATTTAACCCCAGCTACAAAAGTAAAGTAACAAAGGGCGTCATGAAAAACTGTTACTTTACCCCTTGTTTTTTAAAAATTCGAGGAGTAAAATTATTTGCACATGAATTTGAATCTCAACATCTGCACTTTTATTATTTTCAAAACTAATGCCACATACTTCTCAGTTTATGAATAAAATCGAGGGGTAAGATAAATTCTTTTTTTTTAAAATACGTGTTAAATTGTTTACACATAATATTAATAAATTAATTTTTTTTACAAACTACATTGTTTACCTGGAATATTACATTGTTTACACATAATATTAAAATAAAAATTAATTTGTCAAAAAAGATCAGATGTTGGATCTTCAAACCTCTGAACTTTGAAGAAGATCAAATGCTCGGTGCGAGTATATTTTCAATTGCTTTTTTCTTGCATTTGTTTCTTATATAAAACAAAAAAAATGGTTAGATAAATAAAATAAATATACAATTATATGATTATTGAAGAATATAAACCTTAAGCTCAAATAATTTTCTGCTCTTGCAATCCATCATAGAGAACTTTTCATGGCAAATGCTTTCACAAGAAAGAGAACAAGATATATAGTGGTTGATGTAGATAATTTTAAGTGCTCCATGTTTTATTATTAATTTTTGATATTCAGAATAATTTTATAATGAATATCTTTTAAGTTTCACATGGATCACTAATGGTAGTGTCTTGAGCGTTGATACTCATTAAATAGACAGAAAATAATTGTTTAAGGATGGTGAGTGTCTTCAATAAACATGCTTAATTATCCTCTCGGCTATGATAAAAACCGAGGTAAAACATATTTACCCCTCGGTTTCAGTTGAAAACCGAGGTGAATAAGCTTTTAAAAAAATATTATACTATTTACGCAAAATATTAAAATACATTGATTACAACAAATCCATATTCCTCATTGTCGCTGTTATTCTTGAAGAACAATAAATCTTTGATGTAATCTAGATTTTGTTGCATACCTTTTGTGTGCATTCTTTTAAAGTTTTTTTTATTTGCATGCATTCAACTTCTAATAAGTTATTCAAGGTTGATCTTCATTCCTTGTTTAACTTGAAGCAAACATATTTTTTCTACACTTGCAATCTATCATAGAACTTTTCCAAACTTCTTTAAGTTCCAAGATTTCATTATCTTGTACACATGTTTTCATGGCAAATGCTTTTACAAGAAAGAGTAATGGTGTACATGGATCGGTTTGGGTTGAATTTAGCCAAAATCATAACTCAATCCATACATGATACACCAGTTTGGGTGATGTGATACGGTGGCAGAACCGACTGTTGTACTGGTTTTGCATTTGTGTTTGCAAATGTTGTGGTAAGCATGAGTCGCCATCGATTTTTCTTTTATCCAACAAAGGAAATGGTGAAAAGAACAGAAAAAGACCTTTCGAGATTATTTCTGAGTAAGGGGGGTAGATTATGGAAAGGGAAGATGTTAACACTCTTTCCATCTGTAGTTATCTACGGGCTCTTAAATGCTTAGCTCATTTTGAAAAAAACACCTTGTGTTTTGTGTGCTTTTGAAAAGTATTTTGAAATGCCAAATAGCAAGGCAGTTTGCTTTATGATAACTCTTGTATCAGTCCTCAAGAGCGTTGATAAAGCGTTTTGAAAATGTTTTTTGAAAGTGGTTTTGTGTAGGTGTAAAAATTTGTTTGAACAAGCATCTAACAACTATATACTTTTACTCGAAAGGTTGTTCTTTTCCTTTTTTCCTTTAGACAGTGCTATCCAACTATTAGTGAATAGGTAGCCCTAGTCGTTGGATGTTTGAGGGACATTCAAAGGGATGTTTATATTCACAAAGGAAACTGGATAAGAAACCTTAGTAACTATCCTAGGGTTTTAAGATCATTTTTACTGAGGCAACATCGAGAGGGTCATCTAGGGGCTTATGATCTTTAAACCGGAGGGTAGCCACTAAAATCTCTCACGTCTCGAGAGTTGTGACTGTTTTCCGAAGGCAACCAAAGTGGGATACCCTAGAGGTGCGCATGTGCAATTGTGTTATTTTCAGTTATTTTAGTCTAGTGTTAAGTTTGCTAGCGTTTTGTTTTTAATTCTTGTCATGCAATCCTATTAGGCATACATCTAACAGTTCAATATCAGTGCGAGAAATTAAAGTCCAGAAATTAAAACCTAACTATTACATGGCTTCGGGGAGGGGGAATTTACAAGTCTAAAATTGGGGAAAAACAGTAAATGTCCTAGTTATTCTATTACAACCCATAAGCAGATACATTAATGATAAAAAGTAACAATGCTAAAATATTAAACGCGCGCGAATTGGAAAAGACGTCTAAAACCCTAAAATATTTCTAAGTAAAAGAACATTATTTTTTGCCTATTTAGGAAAATATTAAATTAAAATAAACTAAATTTAATTAATTAAAATAAAAATGAAAATTATTAACCAAAATTAAATCTAAACAAAACCTAATATATTTTGACATTTTTTATTAAGAAAATAATTGAATTAAATGAACCTAATTCTAATTATTTTTAAATTAATGAAAGAAAACCAAAACAATTAACTAAGTTAACTTACAAAATTAAAATTAATTAGAAAATTCTATGTCTAATATTTTTTATGATTTTATTGATTTTAATTAAATAAAATGATTTTTTTAAATATAAGACAAATAAATAAATAAAATAAAATGAAGAAAATAAAATAAATTGGGTCTGGTACTAAAGTGAAAAAGGGGGTGCGTTCTGAAATATCTGTAAGGCCCAAATCAGGGAGCCCAATGCTGCCCCTGATCCTGTGAGGCCTGGTGTTGTACCCCAAAATTTTTCCTCTCATTTCTCAAGACATTTCTCACAAAAGGCTCCCAAAAATTCAAGCTTACACAAATATATTTGGAATTTTTCAGCATCAAAATTAAAGAGGAAATTGCTAAAAAGACAAAACAGATGAAAATGCTCTTTTTGACAAAATTAAAGGAAAAGCAAGTTCTTTTTAATTTTGCATCCTTCGATTAGACACTTTGGCTTTGGTTGCATCATTCGTTTGGGCGCTGGACTCCTTTGGGGCAAGTTCATTTCATGCTTCGATTGGGGCATTGGACTCATTTGGGCAAGTTCATTTCCTGTTTCATTTAAGCACTAGACTTCATTTGAACGTTTGTACAAATCTTTCGTTTAGTCACATAGCATCTTCCCTGCGTGTTA
The DNA here is from genome assembly GCA_948472305.1 of Vicia faba. NCBI lineage: Eukaryota > Viridiplantae > Streptophyta > Magnoliopsida > Fabales > Fabaceae > Vicia > Vicia faba. The sequence goes on from OX451736.1 coordinate 784,409,266, forward strand.
GCCAAGACTTACAAGGCATAATTTCCTACCATGTTAACATGCACAAGGCTAAAGTCACCCTTTGAAGAAACTTGTTACAAGCTTCGACAGGGCAACCCTTCTCATCAAATAACTTCAATTCACAAGGCAAAAAGCCTCCTGATGATGTCCTTCGATTCAGGAGGCCAAAGGCTCTCTTCTGCCCTCTTTCGATTACACATCTTACCTCCTGCAGGCCTCCTTCTTTTGGGGCAATGGCCTTCCCAGTATTGCAAGCTTCTATTGAGCCTTTCAGCCCCTGCATGCATCCTTCGTTTGGGGTGTGTGAATCCTTCAGCACAAACTCTTAGTCATGCCTTTCGTTTGGGCGCATGGCTCCCTTTTTACAAACTTTCGTTTGAGCATATTTTCATAAGGTCACAAGGCAGGGAACCTCCTGCATACACTCTTTCGTTTGGCTATATGGCCCCTTTACAGGAAAATTCGAGTGGGGAGTATCTCCCTTGGAAATGGCTTCCTTCAACATGCAAATTCTGCACTATACCATTGTCTCATGCAAAAGAAGTACCATGATGGCGCATTCGAAGGAATTTCCATACATGTCTGGATGTCCCAATCAAATAACATGTTTTGCTGACCCATCCCAAGAGCATGTATTTGGACCATTCAAAAGGAACATATGAAGGGCCTGGTCGAAAGACGCTTATTTGGCCCCCTTCAAAGGATACCCACATGAGTCATTCGAAGGACACTTCGATTTGAAAAAAATAAGTGATTGCTGAAGAGTCTGGTCGAAGGACAAAGCTAGGGGGGTCAAGACAAAAGGTTGAGATGCCAAAGGTACTTGTTGACCAAGTCCCATGCGCTTCCATATTCAGGCCTAATACACTGACCATAAAACTCCAAAACTGCTGCACAACAGTCCTATAACACTGCCTTTTTCCTTTCACCAAAATGGCATACAAACACTGTCCCTCGAAAGCTACAAATACAGCATACCTTTTTTGTTTGAACCTTTTATTTTTCCTCCTAAAACATCAGCCTAGGCCATCTATAAATAGGAGAATCCACCACACATGTTAGGGGTGCCTAAAGGATTGCAAGAAAACGGTGGCAGAACCGACTGTTAATACTGGTTTGTGTTTTTTGTTTGCAAATGTCTCGATAAGCAAGATTCGCCACCGACTTTTCTTTTATCCAACAAAGGAAATGGTGAAAAGAACAGAAAAATACCTTTTTTTCGAGATTTTCTGAGTAAGGGGGTAGATTATGGAAAGGGAAGGTGTTAGCACCCTTTCCATCTGTGGTTTTCCATGGGCTCTTAGGTACTTGCTCATTTTTTGAAAACTGTTTGTGTTTGTGTGCTTTGAAAGTTTTTGTTTGCTTTATGATAACTCTTGTATTAGTCCTCAAGAGTGTGATAAAGCGTTTTTCAAAAGATTTTTTGAAAGTGTGTATATGTGAAAATTTCAGGTTTGAGTAAGTACCTAACAATCATCTACCTACTCGAAAAAGGATGTTCTTTTCCTCCTACCCTTTAGATAGTTCTATCATATTATTAGTGAGTAGGTAGCCCTACCGTTGGATGTTGAGGAACTATCGAAAGGGACACTATGGTCATTGAAGGCAACATGTAAGGATATCTTAGCATTCGAAGGGACTGTCATCATATAGGCAACAACCGAGGGACAAGATCATTTCTCATAGGAAACTCGAGGGACGTTAGGGACTATGATCTTTATGATGACTTTTAGATTGAGGGTCTTTGCTAAGATATCCCTACGCTCAAGGGACATGACCATTATTTTTCGAGGCAACCAAGTGAGGTATACCCTAAGGGTGCAAGTGTGCAACAATGTGTTTTTTCAGTTATGTTTAACTTGCAATTAGTGATCTACTGATTAATTAATTCTTGTCATGCACGCCTAAATTACTAACAATTATATACAAGCATGTAAAGAAAAAGCGAGAAATAAAGTCCTACGCCATTACAGGGCTTTGGTGTAGATACATAAGTAATGGACTGAAAAGTAAAATGCAAAAATAAAACCCCTAATTAACTATTACAAACCGGGCGCAATTACATAAATGGTAAAAAGTAATCATATGAAAAAAATAATAGCGCGCAAAATTAAGACGGAAAAAAGTTTTAAACCCTAAAAAATCTAATTGTTTATAATTTTTTTTTTGTATTTTATGAAAAATAATTTGAACTTTAACCTAATTCTCTAATTAATTTTAATTAATGAAATAAGTCAAAATAATTAAGTCAAATTAATTTATTTATCAAAAAATTAAATTTAATTAGAAAACCCAAGTCTATTATTTTTTTGGTGATTTTCTGATTTTATGATTAAAAAAAAGAACAAACTAAAAAAATATAAACTAAATAAAAAGAAAAAGGAAATTGAGAAACGGGCCTAAGGGGGTGTAAACCCAATTACAGGGGTGTGTTATTGAATTGTGTCAAAGCCCAAGTCTGGTTGGCCCACAACCTTGCGTGTGATTTGGTGTTGTTGTGTAAGGCAGGTCCATCACGGGGAGGCGTTTCCAGGGGCGCTGGATCTGGGGATGATAAATTTGATGGTGATGATGTGATTAGTCCATGATGCGCGTGGGGGTCATGGCCACACTGGATTTGGAAAGAGATTTATTAGAAAAAGTAACGTCAAGACCTGGGAATCAAACCCAGGTCCCTCCCTTTGCCAAGCATTCCTTCTACCATCACACCAACCCGTTCATTCATACATACAATAACAAAGTAATATTATAAAGGAAAAACAATGCCATGGCTGAGTTGTCAAACACGCGGCAGCAAGTGGTCCCACTAATTTTTAAACGAACCAATTAAAATGTGCAAACACGCCACATAAGGTCTTTGGCCGGTCAAACCACCCAGGACGGTGGTTCCGGTCGTCTTCTCCGACCGGCCAAAAAAACCTATCTTGCAAAATAGGGAAAGTTGAAGCCTGAGATTTTGCTTACCCCCCCTATTTTTAGGGCTGCGGTCACGCTGGTGGCCTTCTTTTTGGCTGAAACGGCCTGTAAATGAAGATGCGAAGAAAAGAGATCTCGTGCCCTAACATTGGAACTTCTTTATTATGGCGTGCAAGCTTGCATGTAATGGTTCAAAACATGTGCAAATATGATATTAAACTCAAATAGATGCAAAGATGTTATTTATATATACCCTGAATTGAAAGTTTTGAGTTTGAGAATTTTTGCAAACCGTGAGTTTTTGTAGGGAGTGGTTCTGGATGCTTTGGCCTTCAAAGAAAGGTTGGTTCTACCCCTGGGATCCTCAGAAGGATGATGGCATGCCTGGTTCTGATTGAGATTGCCTGGAATGCGAGCTTTTGGATTGCACCATACTTGAATATTTTTGCAAATTTGTTCTTGGTTTGGAGGCAACTTTTTTTGTGTGCTTTTGAACTAGGGCTCTTGTGTACATATAGTAAATCAATTTAGGGTTGCAATTATGGAAAGAATCCCATGCTTTGATGAGAAAATATCCTTCTTTCAATTATTTGATTTTTGGATTTTTTGGAACAAATCCAATCTTTACTTTCTCTCCATGATCCTTCTTTTATTTGCCAGCACATTTTGTCCTTCATTTGGATATAAAAAGATTCACCATCATGTCTTTCATATTTTCTATTATTTCTTTATTTAATTTTGGCTTTTAATGAATAAAAAATAAAAACAAATAATAAAAATAATGAAATAAAGTATGAATGAGATCAGGGGTCATGGGACATGTTAGGAACAAGTTTTAATCAAGGAAACATGGGCCCATTTGGAAAAAATTCAAGTTAGGTCAATGTTGGCTTCATGCACTTTTCTAAAAATGAGTCAACTTTAGCAAGGCATATCTTTCTCAATTTTAATCCTAAGAAGATTTTCTTGGACTTTTTAGAGAGCTTAGGATGTCCTCTAAACAACCCTTTTAGTTTCATATCAATTGGAGCTTCCATGTTCATGTAAGGAGCTTTGAGCCAAAATGTGTTTTTGTTGACTTTTTGAAAGGACCTGTAATGTCTGAGCTTATATCTTTTGATTGAGGCATTTCTTGAACTTGAGGGATGAAGAGAAGTTGTAAGGAATTGGATTTTGTTCAAAATGAGCCTTAGAGGAAAAATTTCTGATAAAGTATGAGAAAGTTATGCCTGGTCAAAGTTTGGTTGACTTTTCCTATAGAAACCCTAATTTGCCATTTTTGACTTTTGATGAGTTAGGAGCATTTCTTGAGGACTCATGATCAACACTTGATCAAATGATGGATAATACTTCAAAATGTTGATGTTGACCAAAAATCTTGAAGTTTGACTGTATTTGGGCCACAATTGACTTTTGACCTAATATAGTTGATTTCTAGGCATTTGAGCAGTTGACTGAGCAAACTTGTTCTTCAAGGCATGAAATTTGGCATGAATGATCTTGAGGACATATTAGGACAATGGAGAACATTTAGGATCCTTGGGACTCACAAATATTGCTTAAAATTGAAACCTTAGTTGAGGTTTGCTGCCTTAGGAGGAGAATTTGTCTGGTCAATTCTTAGTCATTCTTGAGCAATTAAGGACCTCTAGAGGAATGCCTTGAGTGAAAATTGTAACGCCCAATATTTAATTAATTAATTAATTAAATATTGTTTTGAATATTTTATTTCATTCGAATTTTTATCGTTGAAGTCAAAATTATTTTATTAAGTTGGAATAATAATTAATCAGGTTTGTATTGGTATAAATAAGTTGAAGTGTCATTTTACTAATAAGCTTAGAATTGATGTTGGGCTTAAGTATGGTGTCGCGAAGTAATAATGGGGGTGTTTTGATTAGGCCCATTTAAGTTTACTAAGGATTAAATAATAGTATTTTATTAGAAAATAGAAGGAAAAAGAGAAGGTAGAGTTATCAGGAAAAACAAAAGGAGAATAGGGTTTTGTGAGAAGAGAAGAGGAACAAGAAAGTTGCTACTAGGGCCAATCTCAGAAATTCCATTGAAGCTTCCTAGAGTGCCTTCAAATCAAACCAGGTAAGGGTGGGGTTTCTTATCCTATAACGGGGCATATGATAATTTGTATGTAGGAATTAGTAGGTGGAATTATACTGTGTTGTTGATTTGTGTTGGCTTGTGTTGTTGTGGTAATAATTGATTTAATTATAGAATTGTCTAAGAATATGCGTGTTGTTGTATTATACTTGTCCCTGGAATGAAGTTGGTATCACTAGAGTATAGCAGGAATTTCAATGAATCAGTATCGAAAATAATAAAAAGAAGTAAAAACTGGCTTGGAAGTGGAAGTGTCGTTCGACACTTGTTGTGTATGGGGTTGTCGTTCGACAACCTTGGGAGAAAGAGAGGATGTGTCGATCGACACTACGGTAGTTGTGGAGAAAAATTGCCACTCTGGCACTGTGAGGCAGGGGCACTTGTTTCTGTCTCTGTTTCTCTGTTTTGTCTTTCTATGGCACTATGCTGCAAATTTTTTAAATGATATCAGTAATTGCTAGTAGCATTATATATGAATGTCACTATTTTCAGTAGCAGTAAATTAAATTTAGTTGCTAGAAGCTATTTTTATGTGCAAGAATAGCACATCCATTAGTTGTATAATAAATTAGTAGTTTTAGGGAGAACAATTAACAGTGGACTATATATATTTTAAATGGCCGAATTAGTATTTTATTAGTGATGAGAATAATTTAGCAGTGGGATTAATTTAATTAAGTTGGCAAATAATTGGAAACGATTCGATTAATTTGGTATGTTGGTATATTGATGTATTTTGTGAATTGACCGAAATGTCATTTTGTTTCGATATCTCTGTGGTGAATAAATGTTGTGATTTACAAATTTGTTATGACAATGATTTACCTTGATTAATTGGTAATAATTGTGATATAGGCCTTTGGCCAATATTGAACGGTGTGAATTGTTATTATGTCGACCTTTATTATGTTGTTGTCGTTGTTGTGTTGCCAAGTTGTGGTTGTTTATACCATCGCATAGCATAATATAGCATTAAAGTTGACCTGGATTGGCATGTTCTAAGTTGGAGTGAATGCTCACCATGTTGGCCTTTATAGGCAAGATCTTATGTTGAAGGCTTATGCCTTATGCTTCGGTAAACTGGCACTTTCTAAGTTAGGAGTTCTGCTCCAATGGTACCACATGCATTTGCATAGTTGAGTTGAATTTGGAGTCATTGATTTTTTGCTTATTTGAAGTGTTGTTTACGTACGGTAATGTTATAAGTTGAATTGAGGTGTTGGTGAATGGTATTGCTTTATGTTGATGTGGTATGAAGTGGTGCTTTTACATAAACTAATTTCGATATATTATTTGTCATATGTTCTATTATAGTATTCGATATCTCACCCATTCTATTTGAATGTTACCCTTTGTTGGTAACATGCAGGTAACCAAGAGGAGTAGCCGATAGCATTGTTAGTTCGAGTTTGGTGTCATTTGCTCTGATATGTAGCACTCGGGGGGAAATGAACGCTTGTCTTATTTTGTTGTTTATTTATCGAACCTTATGTTGTTATTTGAGGAGTTATCATATTGATGTTGTTTTATGATTCAAAAGATGCTGTGATACGGTGGGAGAACTGACTTGAAGGTTTTGCGTTTGATCGCAAATGTTGCGGTTAGCAAGAATCGCCACTGACTTTTCTTTTATCCAAAAGGAAAGGTGAAAAAGCACAGGAAAGACCTTTGAGATTGTTTCTTGAGTTCGGGGGATAGATTATGAAAAGGGAAAGTTTTAGCACCCTCTTCATCCATGGTTTTCCATGTGCTCTTAGTTACTTGCTAGATCACTTGCTTTTTGTTTGAAATTGTGCTTGATGTGGTTTTTGAAAGTATTTTGTAAAGAGGCCATTGTTTAGGCAATCTTTGTAATGATTATTGTTTATAAGAATGTATACAAAGATGTTTGATCTTTTGAAAATGTTTTTAATCTTGTAAGATGTTTGAAAGTGTATGTGTTTGTTTTGAAAATAGCAAGGATGTTTGTTTTGAAATGGAGCAAGTAATTAGGAGCAATCTACCTACTCAAATGTCTTTCTTGTTCATTTTCTTTTCCTTTGACATTGTTGTCGTACCATTGATTTGGTAAGCAACCCTATCTTTGGATGTAAACGGGACGGGCGTGGGTCATCGTATAACCATGATTAGCAATGTTGCAAGGTATCTTAGCATTCTTTTTGAGGGACTAAGATCATTTGTAAGGCAACTTAGATAGCGTCATCGAGGGTCTATGATCTTGTATTTGCTTGTTTTGGCTAAGATACCTTACATGCATAATATGGCCATTTTGTATAAGACAACCAAGTGGAATAACCCTAGGGGTGTTTGTGTGCAAATGTATTGTTTTCATGCTTGATTTAGTCTTGAATTAGGGCTTGCTATTTATTGGTTTTTAACTCTTTCCATACAAACCCTAATTACTAGCATGTTATATAAAAGCGATAAATTGCAAAATTTAAAGTTACTACGCTATTACAACATTTGTGGGGAGGGGGGTATACAATTTGTAAATGGGGATTGCAAGAATTTAAACCTAATTAGTCTATTACAACCTTATTGAATTAGCATGAATATACAAGGAATTTAAATACAAAGTATAAAAATGAATAAATGTACAAAGATGCAAAATATGAAGAAAATGATTTTGTTTAGTTTTCATGAAAAAAAGATTTTGTCTTAACCTAATTTAAATAAAGAAAATAGTTAATTAAGTTTGAATTTATGAAGGAAAATATTTTAAAAGAAAACCCTAATTCTATTAATTAATCAAAAGAAAATAAGTTTAAGAAAATTATATATTCTTTGGTATTTTTTTTATCTTGAAAATATTTGTAGTATTATAAAATATTTTTAGTCCTTTTTTATATTAAAATAGTGTATTTTAAATGGTGTGAAGAAAAATAAATAAACAATATAATATTAATTAAGTTTACAAAATCTACTTAATAAAATGAATGAAGTATAAAAATATTTTTATTTATGGAAAAAATAAAAATAAAATATGTCAAAACATAAATATATCATTTTTTTTTTGTATTTTTATGATTTTTTTAATATTAGAAAAATAATTTAAGAGAATAAATAAAAAATGAAAATAAGAAAATAAAATAAAATTGGACCAGGGGTGTCAATGGGAAACAGAGAGGTTAACTAGCAAATAAATAAATAAAATGAGCCAGGCCCAAAGGGCCTAGCGCCTGCCAAACAAAAAAAGGGGTCAGAAATGTGAAAAAATATGAAAAAAATGCAAAAGGGTACAACTCGAGCTCGAACCCAGGTCCCAAATGTTACATGTGCGTGCTTCTACCACTGGGGTGGCTATACATCCGTTAACTTGTGTGAAAGGATAAATACATAACACAAAACGTGCCCTGATTACACTTCATCTTCAACCTCCAGCCAAAGGATCTGTAACTTTCTCATTTCTCAACCATTTGCAAAAATGTAAACATGAAAATTGCTCCATTTTGCCACACGAATTCAACCATATAAATGTCACAAGCTATAAATCAAAGATGAGTGAGAATTTCTAAAAGTACCAAATTTTGACCTAAATATTTCAGCAAGTTCAAACTCAAAATTCTCCTAGCTCAATCAAAATAAATGAAATCTATCGACATGTATAGGTTCAGGGCAATGATGTCTACATTTTATCTTCACAAATGCAAGCCTAACAATGCCTAAATATGAAGATAGAAGTTCAATAAAAATACCTCAAAAATGGAAATCGTGAAATGGATTTGAGCTTGTTTCAGGCAGTGCTGATGATCAAGGTAGCTTCCTTGGACCTCTCGGAAGCTAATGCAATGGCTGGCTTGAGCTGAGGGTGGCTGGAATGGTCTGGAGAAGTTCAACTGTGATGTTCTTTTTTTGAACTTGGAAATAGATGAAGATAGTGTTACAGTCTTGTAACAGGGATAAGGATGACTTATGTATGATGTTTGGAAGCTTTTGGAGGCAAAAGGCTAGGAAACGCACGAGTGAAATGGAAGTTTGAAGTTCTTGGTCAGAATATGCAACAATGGTGGTTTGTGATGCAGTTCTGAGTTTTAGAAGTTTTCGGGGCTTGTCTTTTCCTGTGTTATCTTGCAAATAGTGTATGTATTTATAGGCAAGAGGTCTTATGTCTTATAACAAGTCAGAATTTGAAAATCAAATGTTGTAGCATCTTTCTTGTTTTTGAAGCAAAGTTGAAACATCTTGTTTCAAGGCAAAATACAGGGCTACGTAGAGTGGTTAGTACTTTGGACATGCTTACTTTTGGTTTATAGGGTTTGTGTGTGCAGAAAGAACAAGTTCAATGCTCAAGGAGAGTGGACTTTGTGATTAAAGCCACTTTTCAAGAATAGCAATGGTGCCTTTCTTCCAAAAATGGAAATACAACTTAGATAATGGTTCAAATGCTTGGATAATGGCTCCATATGTTGTGTAAACATTTAATTATGGTGTTACAAACAAGTTTGAGGCCTGAAAAGCAAAGATTATGCAGCCTAGCATAGATTTGGTTCAAGTGTTCATAAAAAATGACTTGTAATTCAAGTGACAAAACCCTAACTTCATCTCTTCGATTCTCCCTACTCAAGAATGATCTCAAGGAGTTCTTGGACATTTTGGAAAGCTTGAAATATGATATACAACCCATATTTGAATTTCTTTTGAATATTCCACTTGAAACTATATGAAAAAGTGCCATGAAGTTGGGTCAAAATCCTGACCAAATTAGGGTAAAATTTCACTAAGTGTTTAGTTTCATGACCACATGTTCATAAAATTATAACTTGAGATCCAAGCATTTTTGGAAGGAGTTGTGTAAAGAAAAGTTGTAGATTTCATGGAGATATACAACTTTCATGTTGGAAGTTTCTCTTGAATCATCTTGTATCATGGTGAAAATTTTGTTCAAAGTTATGAAAAAACATGAAATTTCCAACACTTAGAAAAATTTCTAAGTTTAGAAATTTTGACTTTTCAAAATGAAATATTGACTTTTTGATTTATTGATGAATAAGTTTCATATTTTGACATGTTTTGATGAATTATGATCTTTTGCACTTGAATTTGACCAAAAAAGTCAAAGTTTGACTTTTCAATATACAATTGACTTTTGATCAGTTGACTGAAAAATTCATCTGTCAATCCAATGGACTTGCAATGTTTTGAACCATGCCATTAGGTAAAAATGATTCAATTGGACTCTTGAGATCATGCCTTAAACCAATTGACCATTTTCTAGGTCAAAAATCAGAAATTGCCCCTTCTTAATCAAAACCCTAATTTTGACCATTTTGCCCTTTTGGAGATTTGATCAAATTTCTTGAGGAGTTGTGGTACAAACTTGATCAAATGATACATATAAGTTTAAAATGTTGATATGGATAAAAAATTAATAAGTTTGACTGTAAATTAGCCATTTTTGACTTTTTTTTCCCAATACAATTGATTTTTAGGTCAACTGCTCAATTGACTGAGCAAAAATGTGATCCAAGGCTTGAAACTTGACATGAGTAATCTTGGGGGTCCATAATGATATATGAAAATCATATGGGGCATTGGAATTTCAAAAATCCTTGTGCAATCTCAAACCTAATTTTGGTCATCAATGCATAAGGAGGTGTCTTAAGCTGATCAAACTCTAATGCAGTCTTGAGTCAAATGAGATCTTGTGAGAAAATTCTTGATAAGTGAGAGGGAAAATTTTGGGGTACAACAAATTCCCCTGTTCAATCTTCTTAAGCTTGAAGATTTAGATTGGCATGTTTTGCCATTCGTGACTCGAAGGCGGAAGATAATTGGACACTAGAGTGCCTAGAAATTTGCACTCGGTGATGTGATGGTTGAGGGGATGGGCTTAAAGATGCCATTTAGATAGGTGATAGAAAGTTGCAGGAGATGGGCTTATAGATGCCATCCAAGAGTGATTGTTGAATTGTAATTTGTAAGCTGAAAGAATGAGTATCAAAATGGCGTCCGTATCTGAACTGTATCTTGGAAGCTGATTTTGAATGAGTATCCGAATGTGTTGTACCCCAAAATTTGCCCTCCCATATTATTCAAAGTTTTGACAAGCATCATCTCAATTTGCTCAAGTCTACTCAAGGGTTGCACAGTCAAACCATCTTCTATGCCAGTCAAAATTAGGGTTTTGGTTCCTTCAAGGGAGTTGAGGTTTTCAAGGGCTCAATCAAGTCACATATGCCTATACACATTGTCAAGCATCCCCATGTCAAGTTGCAAGACTCACAGGGTCAAGTTGCACATTCAAAAACTTCATTTGGTTCACAATCAACTACAGGGGCAAAATGGTCATTTGGCAGTCAAAATTCAAAATTTTTGGTCAACATATTATTTTGAAGCCACAATCATCATTTGATCAAGTCTTGATCATGATTCCACAAGAATGGCTCAAAAATCCTCAAGGATGCAAAAGTTTCTATTTTTGGACAGTTGAAAAGTTAACTGTAACTTGACCAAGGCATAACTTTTTCATGGTTCATCAGAAAAATCCCATCCAACGCTCATTTTGAAGGGGATGACATTTACTACAACTCATCTTCACATTCCAAATCCAAGAAATGCTCTCACAAAAAGTTATCAATTTGTACATTATAGGTCATTTTCAAAAGTCAACAAAAAGGCACTTTAAGTCAAAGACCCTAACTTGAGATTGGTAAATCAAAATGACATGGGACCAAAGGAATTGGTTAGAGGACTTCAAGACCTTTCCAAAATGTCAGAGAACATGTTCATATGATCAAAATTGAGAAAGATATGCATTGGAGAAGTTGGGAAATTTTTGGGAATTTGCAAAAGTCAACATTGCCCAAAACACTTCATTTTTGCTAATGGGCCTCAAATTCTTTCTTGAAACATTGTCCAAGGCCTATGCACGACCCATTAAGATTAAATTGAATTATTTTCTTATTTTTATTAATTATTTGTATTTTTAATTGATTAATAATTCATTTAATTGATTTAATTGTAGGAAAATTCAAAAGATATGATTTTTAAATCTTTTGTGAAGCAAATAAGATCAGGGAAAGCTGGCAATTTCGTGCATCCATCAAAGAGGCAAAAAAACTCCATGTTTGGTAAGCTTTATTAATCAAAAATATGCAAAAGGATTTGATTGAAAATCAAAGATTGAAAACATAATTCCATGGATCTTTGACCTAATTTGTACCCTAAAATCATTCTACTATATATGCTGAGCCTAACCCTAGTGTTGTGGACATGCAAAACTGCTGCAAGAACCATAGCCAAATTCCAAAAATTCAAAGAAAAACCAAAAAATATTGCAGATCAATTCAAAGCCTTAGAGTGATTCCAATACATTGCTGGGACATTCAGGAACGCGTTGCAATCCAAAACAAGCCTTAAAGCTCCAGGAATCACCTCAAACAGTCACACGGTTTACCATTCTTTTCCATAATCGAAACTCAAGTTTTATGCATCATTAGCATGTTTTGATTATTGCTTTGCATTGCTAACATCATTCTGAAGCTTTTGGTATTGATTAATTGCCTTATGGTGCCCTGAAACGCAAAACACCATTAATGAAATCTAGGGTTTCAGAGCTCTCAATTTAGGGCTTTACAGCATAAGCAAAATCAGAACCTCTCATGGCTATGGTTAAATTCGTCAGGATGAGACGAACACATTGATACCCTCGCGCCCTCTTTATATAACTCATACGTCTAATCGCTATTATTGGCATTTGCAGTTTGTGGGGGTTAAAACCCCCCGCTATTTGATTTATTTTTCTGTAGATTTCAACGAAGAAGATAAGATGTGGAAGCAGGCTATTGGTCCATTCAAATAATATGCGCGCGTTTTAGTTTTACAGCATTGGAATTGATTATTGAATATATTAATTCTTGTTTATTTTATTGATGACTGAAACAAAGTGGTGGAGTGGTTAAGGCCAGCGTGTAAAAGGTATTGGGACCTGGGTTCGATTCCCAGGTCCACCCCAATATTTATTTCTATTTTCCTAACATGATTCTATGCAGGATGCCCAGTGCGTTTCACCATGGATCTCACCTCCAAGCTTGCCAAGTGGCCATAAGCGTGCATCCAAAGGCTAGGGATAGATGAACACCATGCTCCCTAGTCAACGTGCCTCCAGGCAATTCCAAAAGTCAGCAAGGGCTTGATCATTATTGGGCCAAAATTGCTTCATTAAACCTCCATTGGGCCATCAAACCCCCCCTGGTTTTTACTATTCTTTTTATTTTTCCTTTTAATTCTTTTAACTAATTATTATTATTATTATTATTAACCAATAAACTAATTTTTTTTATATAATAAATTCAGAGATCAAAAAAATTGTAAATATTTTCATTATTTATTATTTTTACTATTAACTATTATTTTTGTGAATAAAATGTAAACAAATTCATTAGTTTTATTAGGTAATTTTAATTTCTTTTTACAATAAATAAAATTAGTTTAGAATTAGGGTTTTGTTTACTAACTTTTTAATTCTTTTTATTTTCATAAAAAACATAAAACACAAAAAACACTTTTCTTTTAATTAATTAATTAATTAGTACTAGGTTTAATATTTAAATTAAAATTGCAAAAAGGGACTAAAATTTCTTTATTTCTCAAAAGGGTCAAAAACCCTAGGACGTCCTGATTCTATTTCTTTTCGCGCCTTGTTCTTATTTTGATTATTTATGTATCTGCTCAAAGGATGTAATAGCTGATTAGGATTTACCGCTTTCTTTACTTTCCGCATTTATTTTCCAAAACGGGTTATGTTTTTGGCGATGTATAGACCCGCGCCTTGTAATAGTGTAGCTTTACCTTTCCGCACTTTAATTTTCCGCACTCTTAACTGTTAATTATGCCTGCAAGACTGTATGCCAAATAAAATTAATCCGTAGCTCACAAATGCATGATCAAAGGTAAACATTAACTGAAAAACAACACACATGCACATGCCACTCCTAGGGTACGCCTCACTGGTTGCCTCGAACATGGTCGTAGTATAGGGTGTCTTAGAGGTCGCCCTCCTGTCTAAAGATCCAGTCGCCTCGAAACGGTTGCCTCGGATAAAAAAAGGATCTAGGACATTAGGGTTACTTCTAAGGTGTCCTACTATTACTTCGGTGACCACACTGTCCCTTATAATCGAATTGACCCGAATACCTCCAACGACGGTGCTACCTACTTCTCAATAGTGGGATAGTACTGTCTAAAGGACTCTTACACAGCCTAATTCCTTAGAGTAGGTAGATCTCATGGGTACTTGCTCTTTTCAAAACAAACAAAAACATCTTTTCACACTGACACTTTCAAAAAGGTTTTCAAACAATTTTTTCACACACTCTTGAGGACAGATACAAGAGTTACTTAGAAATCTTTCAAGCGAAACTTTTTTTCAAAACCCACACACATTTGAAAAGCAAACAAAATTTGAAAACATAAGAGCAAGTACCTAAGAGCCCGTGGATAACCACGGATAGAAAGGGTGCTAACACCTTCCCTTTCTATAATCTACCTCCTGAACCGAGAGACATCTCGAAAAAGGAATTTTGCTGTGCTTTTGTCCTTTCCTTGTTGGAGAACATAAAAGACGGTGGCGACTCTTGCTTACCGCGACATTTTGTGAACCAACTTAAAAAACAATCAGTTCTATTTCCACCGATCACAGAACTGGCGACTCTGCTGGGGACTCTTATAAAAGTGAGGTGTACCTTAGGATTAGATCATACTTATGTTTTCAATTGCCTGTTTTGATTGCTTTAATATTGTGGGCCTGTTTTGGGAGTTCTATAGATCCTAACCCGGATCTGGGGGATACCTTTTAGGTAGCAACAAACTGTGAGGGAACTGTGCGGGGTATACCGACACGGTTGAAGCAGTTGCTACGTTGATGTGGCACTTTGGTGAGTACCGGTAACCCTTGAGTCAAGTCAAGGAGAGTACGGGGCCGCCGCATGGTGTCGTGAAGCATCAACTGACCTTAGGAACCTTACTTGACCATCCTGGCCTCTTTAGGGTAGTGAGATGACCGACTTAGGTGCAGTCCGAAGTTGGTAGATACTCGATACTACACTCATTGAGGGTTGTTTTCTTGGAATATTTTGATTGCCAGTTCAGTGGCTAAATCAAAACAATGAACACAGAAAACAACCCTATGATATTGAGCCCCTTAGAACCCGGTTACTTTTGATAGGACAGGTTTTTGAGCCCACCAACTTCAAGAGGGTAGTACCCCAAACTTCATGCTGGCCTAAACTCTAAGGGCTGTCTTGTGTGACTTGTGTGCCTTATCATGTTTGCCTTTTGTGAATACTCGTGGTGTGTTTTTATCATAACATCATAACGTCATACAACATCATATGCATTTACTAACCACTTCAAGGGTTCGAATCTTCATCTTTGTTCTTGTTTTGTAGGACATGGAAACTATCCGCAGAAAGACAATTCAGATCAACCTTGTAAGGGTCCCTCCTCAGCTTAAGGAGCTTACATCCAGGATTCCCGAGAACTCGTCCTTCAGTGAAAGGCATGGTAGACTCATCATCTTGGTCAATACCAACATTGAAGAGGATATGGTGAAAGTGTTGTTCTAGTTCTTTGACCCTCTGCACCACTGTTTTACTTTCCCGGATTATCAATTGGTGCCTACTTTGGAAGAGTTTTCTCAGCTTCTGAAGATTCCTATCCTTAATCAACTACCCTACAACGGTACGGAAAGGGAACCAAAACTTGAAGAGGTGGCTAAAGCATTACACCTACAACCATTTGACATCAAGGGACATTGGGAAGTCAGAAGTGGCATCAAAGGATTTTTGGCAAAGTTCCTGTTTGAGAAAGCACAAGAATGTTGGAATTCCCTTGACCTACAAGCCTTTGAAGAAGTTGTGGCACTCCTTGTCTATGGGTTGGTGTTGTTCCCAAATCCGGATCAGCTTATAGATATCAATGCTGTCAAGATCTTCATGTCCAGGAATCCTATACCTACGTTGCTCGGGGACATCCTCCATTCATGTTACACTCGAACCATGAAAAAGAGAGGTGTTCTCATGTGCTGCACTCCTCTCCTGGCAAGGTGGTTTATTTTGCACCTTCCACAATCAGTTTTGAAGAACGAGCGGGGTTCGAGATGGTTACAACGATTGATGACTCTTACACATGCTGATATACATTGGTGTTCTCGGTCCAGAGAAAACGTCACTATCATTGATCGTTGCGGAGAGTTCCCTAATGTTCCTTTACTTGGAATCAGGGGAGGCATTACTTACAACCCATGCCTGGCTTTGAGACAGTTTGGATATGCTCGGAGGGATGGCCCTCATGACATGTTGATCCCTGACATAGTTTTTGACTTCGACAAAGATGCGCAAGGACTTCGCCAGAGATTCATCAGAGCTTGGAGGATGCCCAACAGGGTAGATAGCAAGACACTGGGGCACAAGAACTTCATCCCCTTGGAGCCTTATCTCAAGTGGGTACGAGCCCGCTCCCAGAAGCTTGTGATGCCATATCCTCATGTTCTCCCCGTGATCAAAGAGCCAGTTTTGGAAGGAGGGGTGCCCTACACCATCCAACATCCTGACATGCCGACATCTTGAGAAGAAATGCAAAAGAGCTGGATCCAACTAAAGGAAGAGCGGAATTCTCTTGAAACCAGTCTACATGCCAGTGAGAAGAAGGTCTTGGAGCTCACCCGTCTACTGCACGAGGAAAAGACTCTCAACACCTACATTGCTCCAAAGAGGATGCGCAGTGTCTTTTGGGATTAAGTTATTTTGTAATGTTTTGCCAATGAGGCCTTGATGTACTGAACAGATTATTTCCTAATATAACGTGTGTTCCTTTTTGTCTATAATAAATTTGAACTTTCGAACCCTTGAGTGCATTGCATAAATAACATGCCATTCATCATGTGCATAGCAGGTACTCTTTTTTACAGGTTGCTTAATCTTCTTCGCTGTTTATTTTAGCAGTCATCATGAATCCTGAATCATCCAACGAACAAGCTATCAAGGCCCTCCAGGCCCAGAACGCCCAGTTTCAAGAGCTGGTCATGAGCTTAGCCCAAGGTTAAGAGGAATTGAAGACTCTGTTGTTGAAAAAGAAGAAGAAGAGGACTGTGTTGTTTAACACTGGACGGAGGTTTGGTAATACACTACAAAATGAGGCTGATCAAGCTACTTCCTCTGTAGGGAAAGACAGTCCCCAAGGGGGAAGGGTTCCTAGTCCTATGGTCTCCGACAACGAGATAGATTTCAATGATGAGCAGTACCCTCCCGCTGAGGACATGTACAAGCAACTAGAGGATCGTTTGAGTGCCATGGAGATTCAACAGGTGCCTGGGTTGGATTTTGGGGATCTAGGTTTATCTTCTGGGGTGGTGATCCCACACAAGTTCAAGGCACCTTCTTTTGCGAAGTATGACGGAGCTTCCTGCCCTAAGCTGCACCTCCGTTCTTATGTGAGGAAGATCCAACCATATACTGCAGACAAGAACTTATGGATCCATTTCTTCCAGGATAGCCTTTTAGGGGCTCAACTCGAATGGTTCTATCAGCTGGATGGAACCAGTATTCGTAACTGGGAGGACTTGGCTACTGCATTTTATAAGCAGTATCAGTACAATGCCGACCTCGCTCCTACACATACCCAACTCCAAGGTATGTCGCTAGGATCGGGAGAAGGTTTTAAGGAGTACGCGCAAAGTGGAGAGACCTGGCTGGCAGGGTGCAGCCACCGTTGACTGATCGTGAACTTGTGGACATGTTCTTGGGGACCCTGTCTGGTCCATTCTTTAACCACCTGATTGGCAATTCTTCTGCTGGGTTCACAGATTTGATCTTAGCTGGTGAGAGGATAGAAGCTGGTATTAAGTCGGGGAAGATACAGAAAGGTGCATCCTCAAGTTCTGAAAAGAAGCCCTTCAAGCAGGAATCTAATGTTGTTTATGGGTCGAGGAAACAGAATAAACCGGAACGCCGCCAAGTTGTCAACGCGGTGGTAATCTCAAAGTCTGCTGCCGCTCCTAGGCAATATAACCAACCAAGGGGTGAGAGACCCAGAAGAGAGTACACTCGGCTTAGTATGACCTTGTCTCAGATCTTGCCGCAACTGCTGTCAACCAATCTGGTAACTATCAAGGAAGCTCCAAAGGTAGTGAACACAACCTCTCCAAAGTACAACCCCAATGCCCGTTGTGCTTATCACTCTGATAGCCCGGGGCATTCTACTGATGATTGCTAGGCTCTAAGGAATAAGGTTCAAGACCTTATTGATGCTAAGGAAATACAGTTCGAGGCACCCGAAAGGCCCAATGTTGTGACTGCTCCCATGCCCCAACATGGAGTGAATGCTGTGGAAGAAGACCGGTATGTAGCCTCTGTGGAAGATATTGTTACTCCGTTGTTGACCATCAAGAGGAACCTGTTGCTAGCTGGTTTATTTCTGGGATGTAGTAAAGGTTGCCATTTATGTGCTGTTTCACCTGCTGGTTGTCCCTTGCTGAAGTCAGGTGTCCAAAACCTGATGGATAGCAAAGAGATCTTGTTCAAGAAGACTGCTGTTCCTGCTGTCCCTGCTGAAGAAGTGTCTATTATTACCATTTACTCTCCTAAGGCTCCATCAAAAAAGCCTGTCAACATCATGTCTGCTCAGAAGATTGCTCCTATCATCATTACTGTTCCGGGGCCCCTCCTTATGACAAAGCTGTCCCTTGGCACTATGGGGCAGATGTTTATGTTCTTGGAGTAAAGCAAGAGTTTGATACTAATACCAGCGTCACCAACATCACCGGGCCTGCCAAGGTTACTCGTAGTGGTAGGATGTTCTCACCAGATATTGCGCCACCAGTTATTCAAAGACCTCTCGTCATTACACCTGCAAGTGTGCATGTTTCTCTTCCTGATCAAGTTCCTGTTTCTACCCCTGCTGCCGAGTCATCTGACGCTCGGGGAAAAGGGATTGCTACTGATGTGCCTGCCCGAACGGAGGCACCAAAGACAACCACTGTTGAAGCTTCCAAGCAGGAGATGGAAGAGATTCTCAAAATTATCAAGAAAAGTGATTTCAATGTAGTTGAGCAACTGGGGCACACCCCCTCTAAGATTTCCATGCTATCACTGTTGTTGTGTTCAGAGGCCCATGCCAAGGCCCTGATTACCTTCCTGAAGACGGCCCATGTGCCACAAGAAACGTCTGCTGACTAATTTACCGATTGTGTGGCCAACTTGACTGCTGATAATGGGTTGGGTTTCTCTGATGCTGATCTGACCGCTAAGGGAAAGAACCATAACGACGCCCTGCATGTCTCTATTGAATGCAGGGGCACTACTCTTGCCCATGTGTTGGTAGACACCGGTTCTTCGTTGAATGTATTGCCCAAGAAAGCTTTAGACAGGCTGGATTGTGAGGGTCTAGAGCTCAAGCCAAGTAACATTGTTGTCCGGGACTTTGACGGGTCGAAAAGGATGGTACATGGTGAAGTTGACATTCCAATCAGGGTTGGTTCTAAGGTCTTTGATTCAACATTCTATGTGATGGACATTCGTCCATCCTATTCTTGTTTGCTGGGCCGTCCATGGATCCACAAGGCTGGAGCTGTAACCTCCACATTACATCAGAAGCTTAAGTACCCGGTCATAGGGAAGATCGTGACAGTGCAGGGGGAGGAAGAATATATGGTCATCCACCTTAATTCGTTCTGGTACATAGAGATGGATGGGGAGTTCATTGAGACCCCCTTTCAACATTTTGAAGAGGTGCCTCAGACATTGGCGTCAGCAGAGACTGTGACTGAAGATAATTCTCCTTTGAAGATGGCTTCCTTGAAGGATGTCCGGGCTGTGGTTGAGAAGGGTGAGTGTGCAAACTGGGGCCGGCTTCCTGATTTTACTCCAAAGACTGACAAGTTTGGTTTGGGTTTCACTGCAGAAGCACAGAGGGTTGTTCGCAAGGCAAGGATTGGAAGACCTCCCGTATTCATCTCCAACCCGGGAGTGAATGCTATTGAAAACGACGCAGAGGAATCTGAATTCGACAGCTGGATCTACCCAACGACCAACGGTGGACTAAGAAACTGGACTACCAAAGATTTCATACCTATTACTTTTGTCACTCAGTAATGAACTCCTTTGTTTTAAATTTGTAACGAACAATAATTTGAAACTTTATGGCCCGGTGTCTTACCCGGGGCACCGTGGCTTCATCTGTGAGGGCTTATTATTTGTCATTTTCATATATCATGAATAAAAGCATTAGACATTTTTCGCATTTCAAATCTTGTGCTCCCTTTCTTTCTTTATATATTGCAAAACAGCTATATTTACACACACTCACTTATACAGGTTCCAATCCACTCTGGATCTCACTGGTAACGACTCTGCTACTGCCAGTTATGACTTCGAAAATCCGATCAACTTAGCCGAAGAAGAAGGTGAAGATGATTGCGAAGTGCCTGGTGAGCTTGCAAGACTGTTACTCCAGGAAGAGAGGGCCATTCAGCCACATGAAGAGCCAGTGGAAACGGTAAATCTGGGTACTGAGACAGACAAAAAAGAAGCCAAGATTAGTGCAAATCTGGAGCTTAGCGTGAAACAACGGTTGATTCAGATGTTGCATGAATATGTGGAAATCTTTGCTTGGTCTTACGAAGACATGTCTGGGTTGGATACCGACATTGTGGTTCATCACCTGCCTACCAAGGAAGAATGCCCGCCGGTAAAATAGAAGGTCCTCCGTATGCGTCCAGAGATGTCCGAGAAAATCAAGGCTGAGGTTATGAAACAATTTGATGCCGGGTTTCTAGCAGTGACTTCTTACCCTCAGTGGGTTGCCAACGTGGTTCCGGTACCGAAGAAAGATGGTAAGGTCTGAATGTGTGTTGATTAGAGGGATTTGAATAGGGCGAGCCCTAAGGATGATTTCCCTCTGCCTCATATCGACGTCCTGGTTGACAATACTGCTCAGCACAAGATGTTCTCCTTCATGGACGGTTTCTCCGGATATAACCAAATCAAGATGGCTCCCGAAGACATGGAGAAGACCACTTTTGTTACTCAGTGTGGCACCTTTTGCTACAAGGTCATGCCTTTTGGGTTGAAAAATGCTGGGGCAACCTACCAACGTGCCATGGTTGCTTTATTTCATGACATGATCCATCATGAGATTGAAGTATATGTCGATGATATGATTGCAAGGTCCCAAACTGAGGAGGAACACCTTGACCATCTACAGAAGCTGTTTGACCGTATGAAGTTGTACAAGCTGAGGTTGAACCCAAACAAGTGCACCTTCGGGGTGAGATCTGGAAAATTGCTAGGTCTCGTCATGAGCGACAAAGGTATTCAAGTGGACCCTGCCAAAGTGAAAGCCATACAAGATATGCCCGCTCCCAAGACAGAGAAAGAAGTCAGAGGCTTTCTAGGACGGCTGAACTATATTGCCCGATTCATCTTGCATCTAATTGCTACCTGTGAACCAATCTTCAAGCTGCTGAAGAAAGATCAAGTAGTACGTTGGAACGATGAATGACAGGCTGCTTTCGACAGAATCAAAGAGTATCTCCAAGAACCACCCATTCTTATGCCACCGGTTTAAGGGAGACCTCTAATATTATACTTGACAGTACTTGACAGCTCAATGGGGTGTGTGCTGGGGCAGCATGACGAGTCTAGCCGAAAAGAGCATGCTATTTATTACCTTAGAAAAAAGTTTACCGACTGTGAGACCCGATACTCACTGCTCGAGAAAACTTGTTGCGCTTTGGTATGGGCTGCTCGCCGGCTGAGACAGTATATGTTGACTCACACTACTCTGTTGATTTCAAAAATGGATCCCATCAAGTACATCTTCAAAAAGCCCGCTCTTTCCGGAAGAATAGCAAGATGGCAGATGATCTTGACAGAATACGACATCCAGTACACGACTCAGAAGGCAATCAAGGGAAGTGTATTGGCAGACCATTTGGCACACCAGGCAGTGGAGGACTACCAGTCGATGAACTTTGAATTTCCAGACGAGAATATCACGGTAGTGACTGATTGTGAAGTACCTGGACCGGATGAAGGACCTGAGGAAGGATCCCGATGGTCTATGCACTTTGATGGAGCCTCAAACGCTTTGGGTAACGGTATTGGCGCTGTGATCATATCCCCTAAAGGCACTCATACTCCACTCACCGCCCGGCTATGTTTCAATTGCACCAATAACATGGCGGAGTATGAAGCATGTATCATAGGTCTTCAAGCTGCAATTGAATTAAGGATCAAGTTTCTAAGTGTCTTCGGAGATTCCGATCTCGTGATCAATCAGATCAAAGGCAAGTGGATACGAAACACCCAAATCTTATTCCTTACTGTGATCGGTGGATCTGGAACTGACTGTTTAAAGCTGGTTTCGTGAAATGTCACGGAAGCAAGAGTCGCCACCGTCTTTTATTTTCTCCAACATGGACAGGACAAAAGCACATCAAAATTCCTTATGAGATAGTTTCTCGGTTCGGGAGGTAGATTTATAGAAAGGGAAGGTGTTAGCACCCTTTCTATCCATGGTTATCCATGGGCTCTTAGATACTTGCTCATTGTGTTTTCAAAATGTTTGTTTGCTTTTCAAAGTGTGAGTGGGTTTGAAAAAGTTTCTTTGAAAGTTTCAGATCGACTCTTGTATCAGTCCTCAAGAGTGTTTGAAAAATTGTTTTGAAAGCTTTTTTGAAAGTGTCAGTGTGAAAAGAGTTTTGATTTGTTTTGAATTAGAGCAAGTATCTATGAGTCGTCTACCTACCCTAAGGAATTAGGCTGTGTAAATGTCCTTAAGGTAGTGCCCTCCCACCATTGAGAGGTAGGTAGCACCACCGTTGGAGGTGTTCGGGTCAATTCGAGGGTTTAGGGACAGTGTGGTCACTGGAGCAATAGTAGGACACCTTAGAAGCTACCCTTATGCCATGTTCATGGACATAAGGACTTACTAAAACGTCCTATACTCGACGACCACGTTTCGAGGGGCAAGGCAACAGTGAGGCGTACCCTAAGAGTGGTGTGTGAATTTGTGTATTGTTTTCAGTTATGTTTTATCTTGTCATGCATTATGGTGATCTACGCTTGATTTCATTTGGGCCATACATTCTTTCATGCAAAATTTAACAGTTAAAAAGGTGCGGAAATTAAAGTGCGGAAAATAAAGTCCTACGCTATTACAAGGCGCGGGTTTATACATCGCCAAATTAACAAAGACCCGTTTTTTAATAAAATGCAGAAAATAAATAAATTTCTTAATTACTATTACAAGGCTTTGGGCAATTACATAAGATTTAAAAGAAACATAAGAATACGCGTGCGAAAAGAAATTAGAATCGAGAGTTCGAGGGCGTTGGACCCTTTAAAGAAATTAAGTGGAATTAAAAGCTAATTAATTATTTAATTAAGAAAAGAAATGTTTTTTTTGATGGTTTTTGTATTTAATGGAAATAAAGAGAATTGATTAAAAGAAACCCTAATTCTAAATATTTTTAATTATTAAAGAAAAAAAAATTAAAGTTTTAACCTAATTTATACTAATTATTTAATTACATGAGTATTTACAAAATTAATTAATAATTAATAATAATGAAAATAAGAAAAATTTGTTTATTAAGAAAAAAAGAATAAAAATGCTAAAAAAAACTAATTTCCACATATTTTAGTTATTTAAGGAAAATATTAAAATTTTAACCTAATTTTACTAAGTTAATTATTAAAATTTATTTACAAAAATATTAATGGATTAAATATTAAATAAACATATTTTATTTTTTGATTTCTGATTTTTTTGTATTATGAAAATTATTTTTGTGAGTTAACTAAAATAATTAAAATAAATAAAAGAGAAAAAAAGAAAAGAGAGAAAGAAAATACAAACAAGGGGGGTATTCAGACCTAATTTAGAGGTTTTATTGGAGTAATTTGGCCCATTGAACCAGGCCCTGCTTGACTTTCTGGAATTGTGTATGGAATGTTTGACCAGCGTGCATGGTGGAATTCATGTGATGGCCTTTGGATTGATCCCTGGGGACATGTGGCAGGCACAAGCATTGGGCGTTTGGTGGACCACTGGAGAGAAGCAACACCTGAACATATTATAACCAAAATTATTGAGAAATATGGGGGACCTGGGAATTGAACCCAGGTCCCAGTACCTGCATGCCAACACAACAACCAACTGAACTAGCGCGTTACTTTGTTAGTTTAGTGGACAATGATTATTATGAGAGAGAAACAATATTATGCTAGAAGGACGAAAAAACGCGCCAGTATTCAAACTGACCAACCACAAGCCAACAACTCAGCGTCTTCTTCGTTTGCCTGAAAATAAAACAAGAGATAGCGGGGGTTTTAAACCCCCACTAACTGTAATACACAAAAATAGCGATTAGCACATAGTTCATCATAAATTGAGCGCGAAGTATGAGTTCAGTTCGTTTGAATGTCACGAATCTATTGGTACCAGTTTCATGGCCTGATTTTACCATATGTGCAAAACCCCAAATCTGGAGCTCTGAAACCCTAAAAAGCTTTCATGGTGGATTCTTATACAGGGCTTAATAACTCAATTGAGTTATGTCATTAGCTTCAGAAAGTGAACATTAGTATAAATCAACATTAAAAACATGAAAAATGCATATTAATCACAAAACGATAATGGATAATTTCATGAACAGGGTGATGTCGTTCTACCACTTCTGGAGGTCTGGAGACTTGGCTTCGGTTGCAAACGCTTCCTAGGTCGTCCAGCAATGTATTGGAATAGCTTTTAGGCCTTGAAACAACCTCTATGTATGAAAACAGTTTTCAATATTTTTGTGAAAAAGTGCAAGTTTGTTCTTGTGTTTTGAGCGCGGCTTTTTGTGTCCTCTGGCCTAGGTTTCAATTGTGCACATGTATATGAATAGAATTAGGTCAAAAAGCCAGCCCAAAATCCATCCATTTATGACTTTGAATATTTGATTTTCCATATCTTTTCTTCAATCTTTTTCATGCCAATTATGCCAAATCATGGAAGATTCTTTCCTTTTTGAATGGTACACGAGATATTGAGCACATAATGAGTGAAATCTCTGCATAAAAAGATTTGAAAGGTGTGATTTGCTATTTTTTCATATTTAATTTTAATTAAGTGAATTAATAATAATAAAAATTCAAATAATTAATAAAAAATGATAAAATAACTCCCTTGGATGTCAATGGGTCGTGCATGGCCTTTGGGTAATGATTCATGGAATAAATTGAGGCCCATTAGCAATTTTGAGGCATTTGAAGCAAAGTTGGCTTTTCAAAATTCCCAAAAATTTCCCAACTTCCACAAGGCATATCTTGCTCAATTTTTAAGCTTTGATCATGTTTTTGGACATTTTGGAAAGGTCTTGAAGTCCTCTAACCAATGTCTTTGGTACCATGTCATTTTGATTTACCAATATCAAGTTATGGTCTTTGACTTAAAGTGCCTTTTTGTTGACTTTTGAAAATGACCTATAATGTTGAAATGGATAACTTTTGTGAGAGCATTTCTTGGACTTGAAGTGTGAAGATGAGTTGTAGGAAATGTCATTCTCTTCAAAATGAGCTTTGGATTGGATTTTTCTGATAAACCATGTGGAAGTTATGCTCTGGTCAATTTGCAGTTGACTTTTTCAACTGTCCAAAAATAGAAACTTTTGCATCTTGAGACTTCTTGAGCCATGCTTTGAGAATCATGATCAAGAATTGATCAAATGATGTTTGTGGCTTCAAAATAAGATGTTGACCAAATTTTTTGACTTTTGACTGTCAAATGACCATTTTGCCCCTGTAGTTGACTGTGAAGCAATTAGGGTTTTTGACTGTGCAATCTGGTGCTGTGAGTCTTGAAACATGGCATATGGATGCTTGACAATGTTTATAGGCATGTGGGACTTGATTGGACCCTTGGAAACTTCAATTTCTTTGCCAGAACCAAAACCCTAATTTTTGACTGTTAGGAGGCAATTTGACTGTGCAACCCTTGGGAGATTTTGAAGCATGATCTTAGCAAACCTTGAAGAATATGGGAGGGAAAATTTTGGGGTACAACAGTTGCCCCTGTTCAATCTTCTTAGACCTGAGGATGTAGATTGGCTGACGTGCCTTTCGTAATCCGAAGGTGGAAGATGATTGAACATTAGAGTGCCCATAAATTTGCGCTCACATAGTAGAGTGTCAGCAGTATGGTGATGGGAATGGGCTTACAGATCCCATTTGGATATTGATGGATAGGAAGATGGGCTTATAGATGCCATCTAGAAGTGTGACTGAACTTTGTCGGGAATGGGCTTATAGATGCCATTTGGAGATTGTCGATTGCGTAAGATATTCCTTAGTGAGAACTTGCGTACCTGAGAAAGAAAATGATTACCTGGCCTGTTACAGGAGTTGGTCTTCAAACTCTTTGTATAGATGCGCCCTGGCTGGATACAGGAATCAGATCTTTAAAACTCTTCAGACGTGCCCTGGCGAGATACAGGAATCGAGTCCGGAGAATATAGTCGTCAACAGATACACCCTGGCAAGATACAGGAATCGGATCTTCAAACTCTTCAAACGCACCCTGGCAAGATACAGGAATCGGGTCTGGTAATGCTAGTCGTCAACAGATACACTCTGGCGAGATACAGGAATCGGATCCTCAAACTCTTCAGATGCACCCTGGCAAGATATAGGAATCGGGTCTGGTAATGCTAGTCGTCAACAGATACACCCTGTCAAGATACAGGAATCAGATCCTCAAACTCTTCAGACGCACCCTGGCAAGATACAGGAATCGGGTATGGTAATGTTAGTCGTCAACAGATACACCCTGGCAAGATACAGGAATCAGATCCTCAAACTCTTCAGACGCACCCTGGCAAGATACAGGAATCGGGTCTGGAATCAGTCGTCAACAGATACACCCTGGCAAGATACATGAATCGGATCCTCAAACTCTTCAGACGCACCCTGGCAAGATACAGGAATCGGGTCTGGTAATGCTAGTCGTCAACAGATACACCCTGGCAAGATACAGGAATCAGATCCTCAAACTCTTCAGATGCACCCTGGCAAGATACAGGAATCGGGTCTAGTAATGCTAGTCGTCAACAGATACACCCTGGCAAGATACAGGAATCAGATCTTCAAACTCTTCAGACGCACCCTCACAAGATACAGGAATCAGGTCTGGTAATGCTAGTCGTCAATAGATACACCCTGGCAAGATACAGGAATCAGATCCTCAAACTCTTCAGACGCACCCTGGCAAGATACAGGAATCGGGTCTGGTAATGCTAGTCGTCAACAGATACACCCTGGCAAGATACAGGAATCGGATCCTCAAACTCTTCAGACGCACCCTGGCAAGATACAGGAATCGGGTCTGGAATCGATCGTCAACAGATACACCCTGGCGAGATACAGGAATCGGATCTTTAGTTACGACCGTTGATAGTAATTATCTTTGTATTAACCTTTGTCCTGAAAAGACAAAACGTTAGTTGTATGCGATGTCATGGTATATGACATGCGAGATGTGATAAGTGAGATTGTATGTTCATGATGCGTATATGCATGCTATATGATGTTTATGAATGTATGTTTTGTCTAGGAAGATAAATCCTTGACGGGTGCCGGGAAGTTAAATCCTGGGATGACGTTGAGTAGAGCTTCGTTGTTTCCGCTGGGGATGGTGGTTGCAAGAATACTGGTAGGAGAAGATGACTCCGTTGGGGAATAAACTTGGCGAATACTCTGCGGGGGAAAATTACTCTAGCGACCTTGCTGGGGAACAATACTCTGTGGGAAGAGAGGTACTTTGCTGAGGTTGATGATAACTTCGCTGGGGATAAGAAGACTTCGCCGAGGACGATCTTTCCGTGGCTTTTGGATGAGGATAACCCAGTTATATCCTGGTAGGGAAATAACCTTTGAAGAAAGCCGGGAGACGCGTTCGTGCTCTGCAGAGGGGAAGCTTCCAGAATCTACTGGGGATAAGCTTACTGCTGGGGAGATGATTCAACTTTCCTGGGGAAATCTTCAGACTGGACTCTCCTAGGGAAATTTTTGAGATATATTGGGGAAGTGGCTCCACTGAATGTCTGATATACCGTCGGGGAACAATCTTAGATCAAGACTGTCGGGGATGCTTGTTAGGAATGCTTACATAATTCGCTGAGGAATGTTGAGATCTGCTGGGAATACCCAACTTCCTTGAGGTTGATAGTATAACTCTGCTTGGGGAGAGTGTATTGACTTGCTGGCTCACTCTCTGGGGACTTAAGATATCTTGGTTATGTTCTTCAGCTGAACCTACCTTGGTACCTTGGTGGACAGAGATATTATAGATCGCTTAGACAACTCATTATTGCCCCTGTTTCTAATGTTACCTGTAATTAATCCTTTGTTTTGTATGTAAATATTTATGAGTTAGCAATTATTGTCAAATGCATATATCACAAATTGAACCTTGGACGTTCTTCGCAAAACAAAACAGAAAAAGGAAAAACAATTGGCGATTGATCTGAAAAGTGTATTTGTATTGATTTTTGAATTTGCCTGTAAATAGGCGTTTTATGTACAAGAGGCTGACGTCCTAGTAGGAGAACGCCGTAAAATAAAAGAGTTTTATACAATTTTGTGAACAAGGGAAAACAAAACAGCTGTGTGAAGAAAGAATAATCCCACTGGGTTCCAACTCTGCTATCGCCTTTATATCTCCGAGCGTCTCATCACTTTGCTGCTCAGTTGACGATGAAGCTGATTGATCAATGCCGTTTGAACTTGATAGTCGATACCGGATTCTGGATGCAAGGTGATCCAATGAGACATAGTATTACGCTTTAATCCCTAACTTTTGCCTGGACCGCCCTTTTGGGTTTTCAGTCCACCGGGATACCCATTTTTGCCCAAGCCGCCTTTTCAGGTTTTCGACTTGCCGGGTGTACAGATTTTTTCCATTTCATCCCTCATTTTGCCCGAACCCTTTTGGTTCGCCGGGAAGCCCTAATTTTTGCCTAGGTATGTCAACCTAGCGGGTCTTTTATTACGCGTAGTATCTTTTTACTATGTCTGCATTGGCGGGGTGAGGAAGGTCGTCACCATCCATGGTGGTCAGAATCATGGCTCCTCCTGAGAACACATGTTTAACCACAAATGGCCCTTCGTACGTAGGGGTCCATTTTCCCCTTGGATCACTCTGAGGAAGGATGATGCGCTTGATTACCAGATCCCCAACTTGATACTCTTGTGGTCTGACCTTCTTGTTAAATGCCCTGATCATCCGTTTTTGATATGTTTGACCATGGCAAATAGCAACGAGTCTCTTTTCGTCGATTAAGTTTAGCTGATCAAGTCGTGTCTGGATCCAATCATCTTCGCTCAGATCTGCATCCTTCATTATCCGGAGAGAGGGTATCTGCACTTCGATCGGCAAGACTGCCTCCATGCCGTAGACCAAGGAAAAAGGAGTTGCACCGGTTGACGTCCTTGCTGAGGTACGGTACCCATGTAGAGCAAACGGTAACATCTCGTGCCAGTCTTTATAGGTCACTGTCATCTTCTGCACAATCTTCTTGATATTCTTATTCGCTGCTTCTACAGCCCCATTCATCTTTGGCCGGTAAGGAGAAGAGTTGTGGTGCTGTATCTTGAATTGCTCGCAGAGCTCAGTGATCATCTTGTTATTAAGATTGGTACCATTGTCTGTAATGATTCTTTCGGGGACGCCGTATCGATAGATCAGGTTGTTCCGAATGAACCGTGCCACGACATTCTTGGTTACAGTGGCGTAAGAAGCTGCTTCAACCCACTTTGTGAAGTAATCGATCGCTATCAGGATGAAGCGATGCCCATTGGATTCCGTAGGTTTAATCTCGCCGATCATATCTATGCCTCACATTGCAAAAGGCCAAGGTGCAGTCAGGAAATTCAGAGGGACTGGAGGAACATGCACCTTATCTGTATAAATCTGGCATTTATGACATGTCCGAGAATGTTGGTAACAGTCAGCTTCCATTGTGGACCAGAAATATCCTGCCTGAAGGATCTTTTTTGCCATGGTATGTCCACTGGAATGTGTTCCGAAGGTACCTTCATGGAGCTCTGCCATGATCCTTTCTGCTTCAGTCTTATCCACAAAACGCAGTAAGGTCGAATCATGGTTTCACTTGTATAGAATGCCGTTGCTGAGGAAGAACTTCGCCGCGAACCTTCTCAGAAACTTCTTATCATTGACAGACGCACCTTCAGGGTATTCCTGAGCTTCCAAGTATCTCTTCACTTCATGGTACCAAGGTTTCTCAGTCACTACCTCAGCCTCAAGATCACAACAGTATGCTGGTTCATCCAGTTTCCAGATAATGACCCGGGGAGCCTCATTGTCCCATTTGACTTTGAACATGGAAGACATCGTAGCTAACGCGTCCGCCAGCTGATTCTCCTCTCTTGGGAAATGTTCAAAAGTTATCTCTGTGAAATGGGGGATCAATGTCAACACACATTCTCTGTAAGGAATAAGATTCAGATGTTTCGTATCCCACTCGCCTTTGATCTGATTGATCACGAGAGCGGAATCTCCGAAGACACTCAGAAACTTGATCCTTAAGTCGATCGCAGCTTGAAGACCCATGATGCACGCCTCATACTCCGCCATGTTGTTGGTGCAGTTGAAACATAGCCGGGCAGTGAGTGGAGTATGAGTGCCTTGAGGGGATATTATCACAGCGCCGATACCGTTACCCAAAGCGTTGGAGGCTCCGTCAAAGTGCATAGACCATCGGGATCCTTCCTCAGGTCCTTCATCCGGTCCAGGTACTTCACAATCAGTCACAATCATAATGCTCTCGTCTGGAAACTCGAAGTTCATTGACTGGTAGTCGTCTACTGCCTGATGTGCCAAGTGGTCTGCCAATACACTTCCTTTGATAGCTTTCTGAGTCGTGTACTGGATGTCGTATTCCGTCAAGATCATCTGCCATCTTGCTATTCTCCCAGACAGAGCATGCTTTTCAAATATGTACTTTATTGGATCCATCTTTGAGATCAACAAGGTAGTGTGAGTCAGCATATACTGTCTCAGCCGGCGAGCAGCCCATACTAAAGCGCAGCAAGTTTTCTCGAGCAGTGAGTATCGGGTCTCACAGTCGGTAAACTTTTTGCTAAGGTAATAAATGGCGTGCTCTTTTCGGCCAGACTCGTCATGCTGCCCCATCACACACCCCATTGAGTTGTCAAGTACTGTCAGGTATAATATCAGAGGTCTCCCTTCAACCGGTGGCATAAGGATGGGTGGTTCTTGGAGATACTCTTTGATTCTGTCAAAAGTGGCCTGACATTCATCATTCCAACGTACTACCTGATCTTTCTTCAGCAGCTTGAAGATTGGCTCACAGGTAGCAGTTAGATACGAGATGAACCGGGCAATGTAATTCAGGCGTCCTAAAAAGCCTCTGACCTCTTTCTCTGTCTTAGGAACTGGCATCTCTTGAATGGCTTTAACCTTGGCAGGGTCCACTTGAATACCCTTGTCGCTCACGACGAAGCCTAACAACTTTCCAGATCTTACTCCGAAGGTGCACTTGTTCGGGTTCAACCTCAGCTTGTACAATTTCAACCGGTCAAACAGTTTCTGCAGATGGTCAAGGTGTTCCTCCTCAGTTTGGGACCTTGCAATCATATCGTCAACATACACTTCAATCTCATGATGGATCATGTCATGAAATAAAGCAACCATGGCACGTTGGTAGGTTGCCCCAGCATTTTTCAACCCGAATGGCATGACCTTGTAGCAGAAGGTGCCCCACTGAGTAACAAAGGTAGTCTTTTCCATGTCTTCAGGAGCCATCTTGATCTGATTATAACCTGAAAAGCCATCCATGAAAGAGAACACCTTGTGCTGAGCAGTATTGTCAACCAGAACGTCAATGTGAGGTAGGGGGAAGTCATCCTTGGGGCTGGCTCTGTTCAGATCCCTGTAGTCAACACACATTCTGACCTTACCATCCTTCTTCGGTACCGGCACCACTTTAGCAACCCACTGAGGGTAAGAAGTCACTGCAAGGAACCCGACATAAAACTGTTTCATAACCTCAGCTTTGATCTTCTCAGACATCTCTGGACGCATACGGCGGACCTTTTGCTTAACCGGAGGGCAGTCTTCCTTGGTAGGCAAATGATGGACCACAATGTCGGTATCCAACCCAGGCATGTCTTCGTAGGACCAGGCGAAGATTTCCACATAATCATGTAACATCTGAGCCAACCGTTGTTTTACGCTGAGCTCCAGATTGACACCAATCTTGACTTCTTTCCTATCTGTCTCAGTACCCAGATTTATCATTTCCACTGGCTCTTCATGTGGTTGAATTGCCCTCTCTTCCTGGAGTAACAGTCTTGCAAGCTCACCAGGCACTTCGCAATCATCTTCACCTTCGTCTTCGGCTAAGTTGATCGGATTTTCGAAGTCATAACTGGCAGTAGCAGAGTCGTTACCAGTGAGATCCAGAGTGGATTGAAACCTGTATGGGTGAGTGTGTGTAAATACAACTGTTTTGCAATATAAAGAAAGAAAGAAAGAAAGGGAGCACAAGATTTGAAATGCGAAAAAACGTCCAAGATCTTTATTCATGATATATGGAAATGACAGTTATAAGCGCTCACAAATGAAGCCAACGGTGCCCCGGGTAAGACACCGGGCCCTAAAGTTTCAGTTTATTGTTTATTACAAATAACAAAAACAAAGGAATTCATTACTGCGTAACAAAGGTAACAGGTGTATGATCTTTTGCGGTCCAATTGCTAGGTTCACTGTCGGCCGTCGGGTAGATCCAGCTATCGAACTCTGATTCTTCCACTTCGTCTTCATCCCCAATAGCATTCACTCCATGATCAGGCAGGGGAGCTGTCACCATATTGGGCTTCTCAGGTGCCTCAAACTGTACCTCCTTTGCATCAATAAGGTCCTGCACCTTGTTCCTTAGGGCCCAGCAATCATCAGTAGAATGCCCCGGGCTATCAGAGTGATAAGCACAGCGGGCATTTGGATTATATTTGGGGGATGCAGTATTCACAACCTTCGGAGCCTCTCTGACGGTCACCAAGTTGGTTGATAGCAGTTGCGGCAAGATTTGTGACAAGGTCATACTCAGCCGAGTGAATTCTCTTATGGGTCTCTCACCCCTTGGTTGATTAGCTTGCCGAGGAGCGGCAACAGGCTTAGCAATGACCACCGCGTTGACAGTTTGGCGGCGCTCTAGTTTATCTTGCCTCCTAGGCCCATATACAGCATCGGCCTCCTTCTTGAAAGGCTTCTTCTCAGAACTTGAGGACGCACCTTTCTGAATCTTTCCTGACTTCATACCAGACTCTATCCTTTCCCCAGTCAGAATGAGGTCTGTGAACCCTGCAGATGAATTGCCAATAAGATGATTGAAGAACGGCCCGGAGAGGGTCCCCAAGAACATATCTACCAATTCACGGTCAGTTAACGGAGGCTGCACCCTGCCAGCCAGGTCCCTCCACTTCTGCGCATACTCTTTAAAACCTTCTCCCGATCCTAGCGACATACCCTGGAGTTGGGTACGTGTAGGAGCGAGGTCGGCATTATATTGATACTTCTTGTAAAAAGCAGTAGCCAACTCCTCCCAGTTATGAACCTTGGTTCCATCTAGCTGATAGAACCATTCGAGATGAGTCCCTGAAAGACTCTCCTGGAAGAAGTGGATCCACAAGTTCTTATCCACAGTATACGGCTGAATCTTCCGCACATAAGATCTGAGATGTAACTTAGGGCAGGACGCCCCGTCATACTTGGTGAAAGATGGTGCTTTGAACTTATGCGGGATGATCACACCAGAAGATAAACCCAAGTCTCCAAAATCCAAACCAGACACTTGTTGAATTTCCATGGCATTCAGACGGTCTTCCAACTGCTTGTATCTGTCTTCAGCTGGAGGATACTGTTCCTTATTAAAATCAGTCTCGTTGTCAGAGACCACCGGACTTGGAGCCCTTCCCCCCTGGGGACTGTCTTTGCCTACAGAAGAACCAGCTTCCTCATTCTGCAGTGTGTTACCAAACCTCCGACCCGTGTTGAATAGAACAGTTCTCTTCTTCTTCTTCTTCTTAACCAACAGAGCCTTCAGCTCCTCTTGACCTTGAGCCAAACCCATGATCAGCTCTTGGAATTATGCGTTATGCGCCTGAAGGACCTTGATAAACTGCTCGGTAGATGATTCTGGGTTCATGATGCTGAAATAAACAACGAAGAACAATAAGAAACCTGAAAAGAAGAGTACCTGTGATGCACATGATGAATGGAATGCGTATGATTTATGTTTTCAAAGACAATCGGGAATCAACTTTGTAAACAAAAAGGAACACACTTCATTAGATTCAACTTTGAAATTTAAATTGTTCAACAGATTGCCCTTAGGGTTACATAAAAATGGAAATACTGAAAAGGGAAATAAAACTGTAACAGAATATCCAAAGCTCATCATTGATCCCAGGGTCTCCTCTTCTCAGTACGAATGTAGTCATTCAGAGCCCGCTCATTCTCCAACTGCTTTGTCAGCTTCTGGATCTTCAGTTCCTACTCGTTGAACTTTTCCCGGTAAGAATCCCGTTCTTCTCGCAGTTGTGCCCAAGACCTTTTTAATGTCTCATAATCAGTAGGTATCTGAGGAGGGAGAATAGTTGGAGGAACCCCATCCTTGTCAGGATGCTCAAGAATGATGGGTCTGACAGCTTCGTACGGCATACCTAACTTCTGAGAACGGATGCGGATCCATTTGTAGTAGGCTTCCATAGGTAGAGAAGTCTTTGGTCCCAACTCTTGTGGGTCAGCTTTGTGAATTCTGTCCCAAGCCTTGATGAACCTACGACGCAGCTCGTCACTATCCACCTGAAACTCAAAACTGATGTGAGGCACCAACATCTCATGAGGCCCTGCTCTTCTGGCTCTTCCAAACTGACGGAGAGCTAGACATGGATTATAAGAGATCCCTCCTTGGGTACCAATCAAAGGAACATTAGGGTATTCCCCGCAACAATCAATAACAGCTATCTCATCCAAACCTCTGAGAGTCCAAATGATGTCCTTATCAGTGAGAGACATTAACCTATAAGCCCAACCTCTTCCTTCTTGGTTCTTCAGCACGAACTTGGGGAGGTGCAAAATAAACCACCTCACCAACAAAGGGATACAACACCACAAAGTTCCTCGTCTTCGGGCAGTGCGAGCATAAAGTTGTTGCAGGATGTCACCCAAGAGAGTGGGCACAGGGTTCCGAGACATGAAGATCCTTATGGCAGTGACGTTAATGAAGTTGTCAGGATTAGGGAACAAGACTAGACCATAGATTAAGAGAGCCAGGATGTCTTCATATTCCCTAAAGTCCAAGTCATTCCAGAAACTGTTAGCTTTACCAATCAGAAACTTGGCCAAGAAACCTTTAACTCCGCTTCTAGTCACCCAGTTGTCCATTACTTCTTGGTGGGTCAAGGGAAGAGCTGCAGCAACCTCCTCAAGCCTGAGGGTCTTTTCTTAACCAGTGTAGGGAGTCTGATCCAAGATAGGGATACCAAGCAAATCAGAGAACTCTTCCAGGGTAGGGACCAGCTGGAAGTCTTGAAAGGTGAAGCACTGGTACAGAGGGTCATAGAACTGGGTCAGGACACTCATCAAGTGTTGGTCCCACTTTGCCGTGACTAAACTGAGAAGAGAACCATGCCTCTGGATGAAGGAAGTAGTATTTGGAATTCTGCTAACCAACTCTTCAAGCAACTCAGGTGGGTGAACAAAGTTGAACCGGATAGTATTCCTTCGCATAGGCATCATGATGTCCTACAAAACAGAGCAAAGGTGAAACCCTCTTGTCTTTGAAATGGTCAGTCCTTATGCAGGATGCATGCAATGTTTATGATGGCATGATGTTATGATAAAGCACACCACAAATATTCACAAAGGCAAACATGATAAGGCACACAAGTCACACAAGACAAGCCCTTAGAGTTTAGGCCAACATGGAGTCTAGGTATTACCCTCTTTCAGTTTGTTGGTTCAGACCTGTCCTATCAGAATTAACCGGGTTCTAGAGGATCCCAATATCACTGACTACCCTCAATCGGTCATAACTCCAGCATCGCAATCTTTTCTTGCAGCCAGAACCATCACGAGAGTTTAGCCTCAATGGGCGTAACATACTGCTACTGTTCTATTAGCCAAGTTGGGTCATTTAAGGTTCTAAGGTCGGTTGGTGCTTAATGACTCCTCAGAAGACCCATATTCTCCTCGTTGCAACACAAGGGATATCGGTACAGACCAAGGTGCCACACCAACGTAGCCACTGCTTCACCCATGTCGGTCTACGCCGGACAGGTCCCTCACAGCTTATGCTACCTAACAGGGTATCCCCAGATCCGGGTTAGGATCTATATAACTCCGATGCAACCCACAATAATAAAGCAAACAAGCACAACAATTGAAAACACAAGTGATCTTAGTCCTAAGGTACACCTCACTTTATGGATCCCCAGCAGAGTCGCCAGTTCTGTGATCGATGGATCTGGAACTGACTGTTTAAAGCTGGTTTCGCGAAATGTCGCGGAAGCAAGAGTCGCCACCGTCTTTTATTTTCTCCAACATGGACAGGACAAAAGCACAGCAAAATTCCTTATGAGATAGTTTCTCGGTTCGGGAGGTAGATTTATAGAAAGGGAAGGTGTTAGCACCCTTTCTATCCATGGTTATCCATGGGCTCTTAGATACTTGCTCATTGTGTTTTCAAAATGTTTGTTTTCTTTTCAAAGTGTGAGTGGGTTTGAAAAAGTTTCTTTGAAAGTTTCAGATCGACTCTTGTATCAGTCTTCAAGAGTGTTTGAAAAATTGTTTTGAAAGCTTTTTTGAAAGTGTCGGTGTGAAAAGAGTTTTGATTTGTTTTGAATTAGAGCAAGTATCTATGAGTCGTCTACCTACCCTAAGGAATTAGGCTGTGTAAATGTCCTTAAGGTAGTGCCCTCCCACCATTGAGAGGTAGGTAGCACCACCGTTGGAGGTGTTCGGGTCAATTCGAGGGTTTAGGGACAGTGTGGTCACCGGAGCAATAGTAGGACACCTTAGAAGCTACCCTTATGCCATGTTCATGGACATAAGGACTTACTAAAACGTCCTATACTCGACGACCACGTTTCGAGGGGCAAGGCAACAGTGAGGCGTACCCTAAGAGTGGTGTGTGAATTTGTGTATTGTTTTCAGTTATGTTTTATCTTGTCATGCATTATGGTGATCTACGCTTGATTTCATTTGGGCCATACATTCTTTCATGCAAAATTTAACAGTTAAAAAGGTGCGGAAATTAAAGTGCGGAAAATAAAGTCCTACGCTATTACAAGGCGCGGGTCTATACATCGCCAAATTAACAAAGACCCGTTTTTTAATAAAATGCAGAAAATAAATAAATTTCTTAATTACTATTACAAGGCTTTGGGCAATTACATAAGATTTAAAATAAACATAAGAATACGCGTGCGAAAAGAAATTAGAATCGAGAGTTCGAGGGCGTTGGACCCTTTAAAGAAATTAAATGGAATTAAAAGCTAATTAATTATTTAATTAAGAAAAGAAATGTTTTTTTTATGGTTTTTGTATTTAATGGAAATAAAGAGAATTGATTAAAAGAAACCCTAATTCTAAATATTTTTAATTATTAAAGAAAAAAAAGATTAAAGTTTTAACCTAATTTATACTAATTATTTAATTACATGAGTATTTACAAAATTAATTAATAATTAATAATAATGAAAATAAGAAAAATTTGTTTATTAAGAAAAAAAGAATAAAAATGCTAAAAAAAACTAATTTCCACATATTTTAGTTATTTAAGGAAAATATTAAAATTTTAACCTAATTTTACTAAGTTAATTATTAAAATTTATTTACAAAAATATTAATGGATTAAATATTAAATAAACATATTTTATTTTTTGATTTCTGATTTTTTTGTATTATGAAAATTATTTTTGTGAGTTAACTAAAATAATTAAAATAAATAAAAGAGAAAAAAAGAAAAGAGAGAAAGAAAATACAAACAAGGGGGGTATTCAGACCCAATTTGGAGGTTTTATTGGAGTAATTTGGCCCATTGAACCAGGCCCTGCTTGACTTTCTGGAATTGTGTATGGAATGTTTGACCAGCGTGCATGGTGGAATTCATGTGATGGCCTTTGGATTGATCCCTGGGGACATGTGGCAGGCACAGGCATTGGGCGTTTGGTGGACCACTGGAGAGAAGCAACACCTGAACATATTATAACCAAAATTATTGAGAAATATGGGGGACCTGGGAATCGAACCCAGGTCCCAGTACCTGCATGCCAACACAACAACCAACTGAACTAGCGCGTTACTTTGTTAGTTTAGTGGACAATGATTGTTATGAGAGAGAAACAATATTATGCTGGAAGGACAAAAAAATGCGCCAGTATTCAAACTGACCAACCATAAGCCAACAACTTAGCGTCTTCTTCGTTTGCCTGAAAATAAAACAAGAGATAGCGGGGGTTTTAAACCCCCACTAACTGTAATACACAAAAATAGCGATTAGCACATAGTTCATCATAAATTGGGCGCGAAGTGTGAGTTCAGTTTGTTTGAATGTCACGAATCTATTGGTACCAGTTTCATGGCCTGATTTTACCATATGTGCAAAACCCCAAATCTGGAGCTCTGAAACCCTAAAAAGCTTTCATGGTGGATTCTTATACAGGGCTTAATAACTCAATTGAGTTATGTCATTAGCTTCAGAAAGTGCACATTAGTATAAATCAATATTAAAAACATATGAAAAATGCATATTAATCACAAAACGATAATGGATAATTTCATGAACAGGGTGATGTCGTTCTACCACTTCTGGAGGTCTGGAGACTTGGCTTTGGTTGCAAACGCTTCCTAGGTCGTCCAACAATGTATTGGAATAACTTTTAGGCCTTGAAACAACCTCTATGTATGAAAACATTTTTCAATATTTTTGTGAAAAAGTGCAAGTTTGTTCTTGTGTTCTGAGCGTAGCTTTTTGTGTCCTCTGACCTAGGTTTCAATTGTGCACATGTATATGAATAGAATTAGGTCAAAAAGCCAGCCCAAAATCCATCCATTTATGACTTTGAATATTTGATTTTCCATATCTTTTCTTCAATCTTTTTCATGCCAATTATGCCAAATCATGGAAGATTCTTTCCTTTTTGAATGGTACACGAGATATTGAGCACATAATGAGTGAAATCTCTGCATAAAAAGATTTGAAAGGTGTGATTTGCTATTTTTTCATATTTAATTTTAATTAAGTGAATTAATAATAATAAAAATTCAAATAATTAATAAAAAATGATAAAATAACTCCCTTGGATGTCAATGGGTCGTGCATGGCCTTTGGGTAATGATTCATGGAAGAAATTGAGGCCCATTAGCAATTTTGAGGCATTTGAAGCAAAGTTGACTTTTCAAAATTCCCAAAAATTTCCCAACTTCCACAAGTCATATCTTGCTCAATTTTTAAGCTTTGATCATGTTTTTGGACATTTTGGAAAGGTATTGAAGTCCTCTAACCAATGTCTTTGGTCCCATGTCATTTTGATTTACCAATATCAAGTTATGGTCTTTGACTTAAAGTGCCTTTTTGTTGACTTTTGAAAATGACCTATAATGTTGAAATGGATAACTTTTGTGAGAGCATTTCTTGGACTTGAAGTGTGAAGATAAGTTTTAGGAAATGTCATTCTCTTCAAAATGAGCTTTGGATGGGATTTTTCTGATAAACCATGTGGAAGTTATGCTCTGGTCAATTTGCAGTTGACTTTTTCAACTGTCCAAAAATAGAAACTTTTGCATCTTGAGACTTCTTGAGCCATGCTTTGAGAATCATGATCAAGAATTGATCAAATGATGTTTGTGGCTTCAAAATAAGATGTTGACCAAAATTTTTGACTTTTGACTGTCAAATGACCATTTTGCCCCTGCAGTTGATTGTGAAGCAATTAGGGTTTTTGACTGTGCAATCTGGTGCTGTGAGTCTTGAAACTTGGCATATGGATGCTTGACAATGTTTATAGGCATGTGGGACTTGATTGGACCCTTGGAAACTTCAGTTTCTTTGCCAGAACCAAAACCCTAATTTTTGACTGTTAGGAGGCAATTGGACTGTGCAACCCTTGGGAGATTTTAAAGCATGATCTTAGCAAACCTTGAAGAATATGGGAGGGCAAATTTTGGGGTACAACACTTACAAAGAGTGTGTGTTGACATTGATCCCCCATTTCACGAAGATAACTTTTGAACACTTCCCAAGAGAGGAGAATCAGTTGGAGGATGCACTGGCTACGATGTCTTCTATGTTCAAAGTCAAATGGGACAACGAGGCTCCCCGGATCATTATCTGGAAACTGGATGAACCTGCATATTGCTGTGATCTTAAGGCTGAAGAGGTAACTGAAAAACCTTGGTATCATGAAGTGAAAAGGTATCTGGAAGCTCAAGAATACCCCGAGGGTGCATCTGTTAATGACAAGAAGTTCCTGAGAAGGTTCGCTGCAAAGTTCTTCCTCAACAATGGCATTCTATACAAGCGAAACCGTGATTTGACCTTACTGCGTTGTGTGGATAAGACTGAAGCAGAAAGGATCACGGCAGAGCTGCATGAAGGTACCTTCGGAACACATTCCAGTGGACATACCATGGCAAAGAAAATCCTTCGGGCAGGATATTTCTGGTCCACAATGGAAGCCGACTGTTACCAACATTCTCGGACGTGCCACAAATGCCAGATTTATGCGAATAAGACGCACATTCCTCCGATTCCTCTGAATGTCTTGACAACACCTTGGCCTTTTGCAATGTGGGGCATTGATATGATCGGTGAGATCAGACCTACAACATCCAACGGGCATCGCTTCATCCTGGTAGCGATTGATTACTTCATGAAGTGGGTCGAAGCAACTTCCTATGCTACGGTAACCAAGAACGTCGTGGCACGGTTCATTAGGCATAATCTGATCTGTCGATATGGCGTACCTGAGAGGTTCATTACGGACAATGGTACCAATCTCAACAACAAAATGATCACTGAGCTCTGCGAGCAATTCAAGATACAGCACCACAACTCTTCTCCCTACCGACCGAAGATGAATGGGGCTGTAGAAGCAGCTAATAAGAATATTAAAAAGATTGTGCAGAAGATGACAATGACCTACAAAGATTGGCACGAGATGTTACCGTTTGCTCTTCATGGGTACCGTACCTCAGCGAGGACGTCAACAGGGGCAACACCCTTTTCCTTGGTCTATGGCATGGAGGCAGTCTTGCCTATCGAAGTCCAAATAACCTCTCTCCGGATAATGAAGGATGCAGGTTTGAGCGAAGATGACTGGATCCAGACTCGGATTGATCAATTAAACCTGATCGACGAGAAGAGACTCACTGCTATGTGTCATGGTCAAACGTACCAAAAACGGATGATCAGGGCATTTAACAAGAAAGTCAGACCACAAGAGTATCAAGTCGGAGACCTGGTAATCAAGCGCATCATTCTTCCTCAAAGTGATCCCAGGGGCAAATGGACCCCCACGTACGAAGGGCCATTTGTGGTTAAGCATATCTTCTCAGGAGGAGCTATGATTCTAACCACCATGAATGGTGACGACCTTCCTCACCCCGCCAATGCAGACATAGTAAAAAGATACTACGCATGATTAAAGACCCGCTAGGTTGACACACCTAGGCAAAAATAAGGGCTTCCCAGCGAACCAAAAGGGTTCGGGCAAAAATAAGGGATGAAATGAAAAAATCTGTACACCCGGCAAGTCGAAAACCTGAAAAGGCGGCTTGGGAAAAAATGGGTATTCCGGTGGACCGAAAACCCGAAAGGGCGGTCCAGGAAAAAGTTAGGGATTAAAGCGTAATACTATGTCTCATTGGATCACCTTGCATCCAGAATTCGGCATCAACTATCAGGTTCAAACGGCATCGATCAACCAACTTCATCTTCAACTGAGCAGCAAAGTGATGAGACGCTTGAAGACATAAGGGCGAGAGCAGAGTTGAAACCCAGTGGGATTATTTTTCACATATCTGTTTTGTTTTCCTTTTCACAAAATGTATAAACTCTGTTGTTCGGCGGAGTTCTCTTACTAGGACGTCAGCCTCTTGTACACAAAACGCCTATTTACATGCCAATTCAAAAATCAATACAAATTCACTTTTCCAGACAAATTGCCGATTATTTTTCCTTTTTCTGTTTTGTCTTGC
This sequence comes from Vicia faba, assembly GCA_948472305.1. NCBI lineage: Eukaryota > Viridiplantae > Streptophyta > Magnoliopsida > Fabales > Fabaceae > Vicia > Vicia faba. The sequence continues at coordinate 784,451,578 of OX451736.1, forward strand.
GAAGAACGTCCAATGTTCATTTTTGATATATGCATTTGACATTAATTGCTAACTCATAAATACTTGCATGCGAAACAAAGGATTAATTACAAGTGACATTAGAAACAGGGGCAATAATGAGTTATCTAAGCGGTCTAGTTGCTCTGTCCACCAAGGTACCAAGGTAAGTTCGGCTGAAGAATGTAACCAAAATACCTTCACTCCATGCAGAATAGGACAAGGTTCAGCAATACTCTTCCCCAAGCAGAGTTGGTCTCCCATTAGCCCTGAAAAGGCACAATATCTCCAGCAAGTCAGCAATATACTCCCCCAAACAGAGTTAGTCTACTGTCAGCCTTAAGGAAGTTGGGTATCCCCAGAAGATCTCAATATTCCCCCAGCGGAGTATACAGATGTTCCTAAGCAAGCATCCCCGGCAATCTTGTTATAAGATTGTTCCCCGGCGGAATACAAGACATCAAGTGGAGCCGTTCCCCCAGTACAGTCCAAGAGTCTCCCCAGGAGAGTTGAATCAATCTCCCCAGTAGGAAGCTTATCCCCAGTAGATTCTGGAAGCTTCTCCCCTGCAAAGTACAAACGCATCTCCCAGGCTCTATTCAAAGGTTATTCCCCACCAGAGCTTATAACTGGGTTATCCTCAGCTAATTACCATGGAAAGATCATCCTCGACGAAGTTCTTCCTATCCCCAGCGGAGTGCATCAATTCCCCAACAAAGCTTATCCCCGACGGAGTTACCATCAAATCTCAGCGAAGTATCTCTTCCCACAGAGTAATTCCCCGCAGAGTAATCTCTTCAACAGATTTATTCCCCAACAGAGTCATCTTCTCCTACCAGTTTATTCATGCAATCAACATCCCCAGCAGAAACGAAGAACTCTACTCTTCAACATCAGCCCAGGATTCAACGAACTTCCCGGCATTCGTCAAGGATTTATTTTCCGAGACGAAAATACATTCATAAACATTTCACATTTTATACATCCTGCTTACATACATGATAAAGTGAATACGACACTATCTCATCTATTTTTGAGAACATCATGACATCATGCATTTCATACATCATGACATTGCATACGACTAATGTTTGCCTTTTCAGGAAAAAGGACAATCCAAAGATGATTACTATCAACTGTCGCAATTCCGGATTCGATACCTGTATCTAGCCAGGGCATATCTGAGAGCGATTAATTCCAGATTCGATACCTGTATCTAGCCAGAGCATATCTGTGAGTATTTGATTGTAGCTTCGATACCTGTATCTAGCCAGGGCATGTCTGCATGAAGAGTTTAGAGATTCGATTCCTGTATCTAGCCAGGGCATATCTATAGACGACTAATTCCAAATTCGATTCCTGTATCTAGCCAGGGCATATCTGTGAGTATTTGATTGTAAATTCGATACCTATATCTAGCTAGGGCATGTCTGCATGAAGAGTTTAGAGATTCGATTTCTGTATCCAGCCAGGGCATATCTGTAGACGACTAATTCCAGATTCGATTCATGTATCTAGTCAGGGCATATCTGTGAGTAACTGATTGTAGATTCGATACCTGTATCCAGCCAGGGCACGTCTGCATGAAGAGTTTAGAGATTCGATACCTGTATCCAGCCAGGGCATATCTGTAGACGAAGAATTCCAGATTCGATTCCTGTATCTAGCTAGGGCATATCTGTGAGTAACTGATTGTAGATTCGATTCCTGTATCTAGCCATGGCATGTCTGCATGAAGAGTTTAGAGATTCGATTCCTGTATCCAGCCAGGGCATATCTGTAGACGACCAATTCCAGATTCGATTCCTGTATCCAGCCAGGGCATATCTGTGAGTAACTGATTGTAGATTCGACACCTGTATCTAGCCAGGGCATGTCTGCATGAAGAGTTTAGAGATTCGATTCCAGTATCCATCCAAGGCATATCTGTAGACGACTAATTCCAGATTCGATTCCTGTATCTAGCCAAGGCATATCTGTGAGTAACTGATTGTAGATTCGACACCTGTATCCAGCCAGGGCATGTATGCATGAAGAGTTTAGAGATTCGATACCTGTATCCAGCCAGGGCACGTCTGTAAGCAACCTTTTAAAGTTCCGGATTCGATTCCTGTATCTAGCCAGGGCACATCTGTGAGTAACCAATTGTAGATTCGATACCTGTATCTAGCCAGGGCATATCTGCATGAAGAGTTTGAAGATCAACACCTGTAACAGGCCAGGAAACCATCTTTCTTTCTCAAGTATGCAAATTCTCGCTAAGGAATCTCTTACGCGATCGACATCCCGATGGCATCTATAAACCCATCTCCGCAACTATCCACCTTTCCAAATGGCATCTATAAGCCCATTCGCGACAAGAGTCTGTCACATATCCAGATGGCATCTATAAGCCCATACTCCTATCCATCATCTTTCCAAATGGCATCTGTAAACCCATTCCCAACATCACATTGCTGGTACTCCACTATGTGAGTGCAAATTTCCGGGCACTTTAGTGTTCAATCATCTTCCACCTTCGGATCACGAAAGGCACGCTAGCCAATCTACATCCTCAGGTCTAAGAAGATTTAACAGGGACAACTGTTGTACCCCAAAATTTTCCCTCCCATATTCTTCAAAGTTTTGACAAGCATCATCTCAATTTGCTCAAGTCTACTCAAGGGTTACACAGTCAAACCATCTTCTATGCTAGTCAAAATTAGGGTTTTGGTTCCTTCAAGGGAGTTGAGGTTTTCAAGGGCTCAATCAAGTCACATATGCCTATACATATTGTCAAGCATCCCCATGTCAAGTTGCAAGACTCACAGGGTCAAGTTGCACAGTCAAAAACTTCATTTGGTTCACAATCAACTACAGGGGCAAAATGGTCATTTGGCAGTCAAAAGTCAAAAAATTTGGTCAACATATTATTTTGAAGCCAAAATCATCATTTGATCAAGTCTTGATCATGATTCCACAAGAATGGCTCAAAAATCCTCAAGGATGCAAAAGCTTCTATTTTTGGACAGTTGAAAAGTCAACTGTAACTTGACCAAGACATAACTTTTTCATGGTTCATCAGAAAAATCCCATCCAACGCTCATTTTGAAGGGGATGACATTTCCTACAACTCATCTTCACATTCCAAATCCAAGAAATTCTCTCACAAAAAGTTATCAATTTCTACATTATAGGTCATTTTAAAAAGTCAACAAAAAGGCACTTTAAGTCAAAGACCCTAACTTGAGATTGATAAATCAAAATGACATGGGACCAAAGGCATTGGTTAGAGGACTTCAAGACCTTTCCAAAATGTCCAAGAACATGTTCATATGATCAAAATTGAGCAAGATATGCATTGGAGAAGTTGGGAAATTTTTGGGAATTTGCAAAAGTCAACTTTGCCCAAAACACTTCATTTTTGCTAATGGGCCTCAAATTATTTCTTGAAACATTGTCCAAGGCCTATGCACGACCCACTAAGATTAAATTCAATTATTTTATTATTTTTATTAATTATTTGGATTTTTAATTGATTAATAATTCATTTAATTGATTTAATTGTAGGAAAATTCAAAAGATATGATTTTTAAATCTTTTGTGAAGCAAATAAGATCAGGGCAAGCTGGCAATTTCGTGCATCCATCAAAGAGCCAAAAAACTCCATGTTTGGCAAGCTTTATCAATCAAAAATATGCAAAAGGATTTGATTGGAAATCAAAGATTGAAAACATAATTCCATGGATCTTTGACCTAGTTTGTACCCTAAAATCATTCTACTATATATGCTGAGCCTAACCCTAGTGTTGTGGACGTGCAAAACTGCTGCAAGAACCATAGCCAAATTCCAAAAATTCAAAGAAAAACCAAAAACTGTTTTTCATATTGCAGATCAATTCAAAGCCTTAGAGTGATTCCAATACATTGTTGGGACATTCAGGAACGCGTTGCAATCCAAAACAAGCCTTAAAGCTCCAGGAATCACCTCAAACAGTCACACGGTTTACCATTCTTTTCCATAATCGAAACCCAAGTTTTATGCATCATTAACATGTTTTGATTATTGCTTTGCATTGCTAACATCATTCTGAAGCTTTTGGTATTGATTAATTGCCTTATGGTGCCCTGAAACGCAAAACACCATTAATGAAATCTAGGGTTTCAGAGCTCTCAATTTAGGGCTTTACAACATAAGCAAAATCAGAACCTCTCATGGCTATGGTTAAATTCGTCAGGATGAGACGAACACATTGATACCCTCGCGCCCTATTTATATAACTCATACGTCTAATCACTATTATTGGCATTTGCAGTTTGTGGGGGTTAAAAACCCCCGCTATTTGATTTATTTTTCTGCAGATTTCAACGAAGAAGATAAGATGTGGAAGCAGGCTATTGGTCCATTCAAATAATATGCGCGCGTTTTAGTTTTACAACATTGGAATTGATTATTGAATATATTAATTCTTGTTTATTTTATTGATGACTAAAACAAAGTGGTGGAGTGGTTAAGGCCAGCGTGTAAAAGGTATTGGGACCTGGGTTCGATTCCCAGGTCCACCCCAATATTTATTTCTATTTTCCTAACATGATTCTATGCAGGATGCCCAATGCGTTTCACCATGGATCTCACCTCCAAGCTTGCCAAGTGGCCATAAGCGTGCATCCAAAGGCCAGGGATAGATGAACACCATGCTCCCTAGTCAACGTGCCTCCAGGAAATTCCAAAAGTCAGCAAGGGCTTGATCATTATTGGGCCAAAATTGCTTCATTAAACCTCCATTAGGCCATCAAACCCCCCCTGGTTTTTACTATTCTTTTTATTTTTCCTTTTAATTCTTTTAACTAATTATTATTATTATTATTATTAACCAATAAACTAATTTTTTTTTATATAATAAATTCAGAGATCAAAAAAATTGTAAATATTTTCATTATTTATTATTTTTACTATTAACTATTATTTTTGTGAATAAAATGTAAACAAATTCATTAGTTTAATTAGGTAATTTTAATTTCTTTTTACAATAAATAAAATTAGTTTAGAATTAGGGTTTTGTTTACTAACTTTTTAATTCTTTTTATTTTCATAAAAAACATAAAACACAAAAAACACTTTTCTTTTAATTAATTAATTAATTAGTACTAGGTTTAATATTTAAATTAAAATTGCAAAAAGGGACTAAAATTTCTTTATTTCTCAAAAGGGTCAAAAACCCTAGGACGTCCTGATTCTATTTCTTTTCGCGCCTTGTTCTTATTTTGATTATTTATGTATCTGCTCAAAGGATGTAATAGCTGATTAGGATTTACCGCTTTCTTTACTTTCCGCATTTATTTTCCAAAACGGGTTATGTTTTTGGAGATGTATAGACTCGCGCCTTGTAATAGCGTAGCTTTACCTTTCCGCACTTTAATTTTCCGCACTCTTAACTGTTAATTATGCCTGCAAGACTGTATGCCAAATAAAATTAATCCGTAGCTCACAAATGCATGATCAAAGGTAAACATTAACTGAAAAACAACACACATGCACATGCCACTCCTAGGGTACGCCTCACTGGTTGCCTCGAACGTGGTCGTCAAGTATAGGGTGTCTTAGAGGCCGCCCTCATGTCTAAAGATCCAGTCGCCTCGAAACGGTTGCCTCAGATAAAAAAAGGATCTAGGACATTAGGGTTACTTCTAAGGTGTCCTAATATTGCTTCGGTGACCACACTGTCCCTTATAATCGAATTGACCCGAATACCTCCAACGACGGTGCTACCTACTTCTCAATAGTGGGATAGTACTGTCTAAAGGACTCTTACACATCCTAATTCCTTAGAGTAGGTAGATCTCATGGGTACTTGCTCTTTCCAAAACAAACAAAAACATCTTTTCACACTGACACTTTCAAAAAGGTTTTCAAACAAATTTTTCATACACTCTTGAGGACAGATACAAGAGTTACTTAGAAATCTTTCAAGCGGAACTTTTTTTCAAAACCCACACACATTTGAAAAGCAAACAAATTTTGAAAACATAAGAGCAAGTACCTAAGAGCCCGTGGATAACCACGGATAGAAAGGGTGCTAACACCTTCCCTTTCTATAATCTACCTCCCGAACCGAGAGACATCTCGAAAAAGGAATTTTGCTGTGCTTTTGTCCTTTCCTTGTTGGAGAACATAAAAGACGGTGGCGACTCTTGCTTACCGCGACATTTCGCGAACCAGCTTAAAAAATAGTCAGTTCTATTTCCACCGATCACAGAATGGCATCTGTGCCTAGAGCGTATCTGAACTGTATCTAAAAGTTGGATCTGAATGAGTATCTAAATGGCATCCGTGTTTAGAGCATATCTGAACTGTATCTGAAAGCTAAATCCAAATGAGTATCAGGACGACATCCGTATCTGGAGCATATCTGAACTGTATCTGAAAGTTGAATGAGTTTCAGGATGGCATCCATGTCTGGGGCGTATCTGAACTGTATCTGAAGATCAATCTGAATGAGTATTAGGATGGAATCCGTGTCTGAAGCATATATGAACTGTATCTGAGAATTTGAAATTGTATGAGTATCAGAATGGCATCCGTGTCTGGAGCGTATCTGTGCTGTATCTGAAAGTTGGATCTGAATGAGTATCAAAATGGCATCCGTATCTGGAGCATATCTGAACTGTATCTGAAATCTTTGAACATTGTTAATGGTAGCTGTTTGATTAATCTTATCCTGAAAAAGATAAAATGTTAGCTAACATGCAATGTTTATGTTGTATGAAATGCATAGTATAATACATTCTTGTTATCAATGTTTATGATATATGGATGCAATGTATGCGTATGTGAGCTAGTTTGCTGCACTGTTGTTGGATTGGGGAAAATAAATCCCTGATTGCTACTGAGGAATATGGAGTATAAGTCTTCATGTTGTGAAGTCTAAGTGTTGATGAATTTCTGTTTGGAGAAATAAACTCTGTTGTAAGAGAAATGTCGTGTACTGCTTTAAAAATCCTATCTGGGGAATTCAGAGAAATTTGACGACTTCTACTGGGGATTGATAACTGGAAGCTCTGTTCTGCTGGGGATTGAACTGCACACTGCAGGGAATTATGGGAATAACTTAGAGAGATTTCCCTATCTCTTAAAGCCATCAGTGATTGTCTTTCTATTTTGTTTATTTATAAACAGTAATTATGTTCAAATGCATATGTTCAAAAATGAATCATTGGACGTTTTTGTAAACAAAACAAAAGAGTAAAGAAAAAAACCCCAGATAGTTTTGCACTTTCAAAGGGATATCTTGGTATTGACTTTGAGTAAGTATTTTTTTACAATGAGATAAACATTCTAGTAAGAGAATTCTGTCGTAAAAAAATGAATTTTGATACAAAGAAAGATGGCTATGTGCAATAATCCCATGGGGTTCCCATTCTGCTATAACCTTCGTATCTATGAGCATCTTGTCTATTTGTTGCCTTGTCCGAAGTTGATTGAATTGATCAGAACCTCTGAGTTTGCAGGTTGTCCGTAAGGTGATCCAATGGGACATAGTCATACGCTTTAATTCCATAACTTTTTCCTGGACCGCCCTTTCGGGTTTTCAGTCCACTAGGATACCCTTTTTTTCCCAAGTCGCCCTTTCGGGTTTTCAACTTGCCGGGTGTACAGATTTTTTTGTTTTTATCCCTAATTTTTGCCTGAACCTTTTTGGTTCGCCGGGATACCCTTGTTTTTCCTAGGTGTGTTAACCTAGCGGGTCTCGTATGCGTAGTATCTTTTGAGTATGTCTGTGTTCGCAGGGTGTGGCAGGTCGTCACCATCCATGGTGGTCAAGATCATTGCTCCACTAGAGAATATGTTTTTGATTACAAATGGTCCTTCGTATGTAGGAGTCCATTTTCCCCTAGGATCACCTTGCGGCAATATGATACGTTTGATCACCAGATCTCCAACTTGATACACTTGGTGTCTGACCTTTTTGTTGAAAGCCTTGATCATCCGTTTTTGATACATTTGACCCTGGAAAATAGCAGTAAGCATTTTCTCGTCAATCAAATTTAGTTGATCAAGTCGAGTTTGGATCCAATCTTCTTCATTCAGCCCTGCATCCTTCATAATTCTCAGAGAGGGGATATGGACCTCAATAGGCAAGATAACTTCCATGCCGTACACCAAGGAGTAGGGTGTTGCCTCGGTTGATGTGCGATATGTGGTACGATACCCGTGGAGAGCGAATGATAGCATCTCATGCCAGTATTTGTATGTGACTGTCATTTTCTGTATGATCTTTTTGATATTCTTATTTGTAGCTTCGACAACACCATTCATCTTTGGCCGGTAAGGGGAATAATTGTGATGCTGAATCTTGAATTGCTCGCATAAGGCGGTGGTCATAGTATTGTTCAGGTTTGTACCAGTGTCTGTAATGATCCTCTCTGGGATACCATAACAACAGATGAGATTCTGCTTGATGAATCGGGCGACAACATTCTTGGTAACGGAAGCGAAGGAAGCTGCCTCCACCCACTTTGTAAAATAATCAATGGCCAATAAGATGAAGCGATGTCCATTAGAGGTTGTCGGCTTGATTTACCCAATCATATCTATCCCCCACATAGCAAAGGGCCAAGGAGCTGTCAAGAAATTCAGAGGAACTGGAGGTACGTGCACCTTGTCAGCATAAATCTGACACTTATGGCAAGTTCGAGAGTGTTGATAGCAACCTGCTTCCATGGTAGACCAGTAATAGCCTGCCCGTAGGATTTTCTTTGCCATCGTATACCCACTGAAATGGGTGCCAAAAGCGCCTTCATGTAATTCAACCATAATCCTTTCAGCTTCAACCTTGTCTACGCACTGAAGTAATACAGAGTCATGGTTGCGTTTGTAAAGAATGCTATTGACTGAAGCTCCTTCTGGGTATTCTTGAGCCTCGAGATACCTCTTGACCTCGTGAAACTAAGGCTGGTCCACTACTTCTTCAATATTAATCTCGTGACAGTGTGTTGGTTCATCCCTTCGTTCAATGGTAATCTGAGGAGCCTCATTATCCCATTTAAGTTTAAACATAGATGACATTATGGCTAGTGCGTCGGCTAGCTGATTTTCTTCTCGCGGGAAGTGCTCGAAGGTAATCTTCTCAAAATGTGGGAGCAACATCAAAACATGTTCTTTGTAAGGGATAAAGTTAGGGTGTTTGGTGTCCCATTCCCCTTTGATCTGGCTAATAACCAAAGCTGAATCCCCGAATACATTCAAAGATTTAATCCCCAAGTCTATGGAAGCTTTAAGATCAAAGATGCATGCCTCGTATTCCGCCATGTTATTTGTACAATTGAAGCAGAGTCTTGCCGTAAAAGGAGTATGACATCCTTCAGGAGATATGAGTACAACACTAATACCATTGCCAAGTGCGTTAAATTCCCCATCAAAAACCAGGGTCCATCGGGATCCTTGTTCAGGTCCGTCATATGGCCCGAATTCTTTACAATTGTTTACCATCATGACGTCTTCATCTGGAAATTCGAACTTCATGGACTGGTAGTCTTCTACAGCTTGGTGAGCAAGGTGATCAGCTAGTACACTTCCCTTTATTTCTTTCTGGGTAGTATACTGTATGTCATATTCCGTCAGGATCATTTGCCATCTTGCTATTCTCCCAGAGAGAGCAGGTTTCTCTAAGATGTATTTTATTGGATCCATTTTAGATATCAATAGGGTAGTATGAGTTAGCATATACTGCCTTAGTCGGCGAGCAGCCCATGCCAGAGCGCAGCAAGTTTTCTCGAGCAGTGAATATCTTGTTTCACAGTCGGTAAACTTTTTTCTCAGGTAATAATTAGCATGCTCTTTTCGGCCAGACTCGTCATGCTGCCCCAACACGCACCCCATTGAATTTTCCAAAACGGTTATATACATGATCAATGGTCTCCCCTCAGCAGGTGGCCTTAAAACAAGAGGCTCTTGCAGGTACTCTTTGATCTTGTCGAAAGCAGTTTTGCATTCATCATTCCATTTGACTACTTGATCTTTCTTCAATAGCTTGAAGATTGGTTCATAGGTAGCTGTCAGGTGAGAAATGAATCTGGCAATGTAGTTCAAACGTCCCAAGAACCCTCTGACTTCTTTTTCAGTACGAGGAGCAGGCATCTCTTGTATCTCTTTCACCTTAGCAGGATCTACTTCAATACCCTTATTGCTGACGACAAAGCCTAGGAGCTTACCAGACCTTACTCCAAATGTGCATTTATTTGGGTTCAACCTCAGCTTGTACTTCTTTAGTCTCTCATATAGTTTTTGTAGATGGTCAAGATGCTCTTCTTCTGTTTGAGATCTAGCTATCATGTCGTCCACATATACTTTTATTTCGTGATGTATCATGTCGTGAAATAGAGCTACCATGGCACGCTGATAGGCTGCCCCAGCATTTTTCAGTCCGAATAGCATCACCTTGTAGCAGAAAGTGCCCCACTGTGTGACAAATGTTGTTTTCTCCATGTCCTTAGGTTCCATTTTGATTTGGTTGTAATCTGAATAACCGTCAATGAAGGAAAACACTCTGTGTTATGCAGTATTGTCAACTAGGATATCAATGTGGGGAAGTGGGAAATCATCCTTAGGGCTTACCCTATTCAAATCTATGTAGTCCATGCACATTCGTACCTTGCCGTCTTTCTTGGGCACGGGAACAACATTGACAACCCATTGAGGATAGGAGGTGACGACCAAGAATCTAACATTGAATTGCTTCATGACTTCAACTTTAATCTTCTCTGACATATCTGGTCGCATTCGATGGACCTTTTGTTTTACTGGTGGGCAATCCTCTTTTGTAGGTAGACGATGCACCACACTATCTGCATCAAGTCCTGGCATGTCTTTATATGACCAGGAAAAGACCTCAACATACTCGTGTAGCAACTGAATCAGACATTCCTTGACACTTAGTTCTAGATTGGCACCCACCTTGACCTCTCTTTTGTCTTCTTCGGTACCCAGGTTGATTGTGTCCACGGGTTCCTCGTGAGGCTGAATGATTCTCTCTTCTTGCAGTAGTAATCTGGAAAGTTCCCCTAGTACTTCACAATCTTCCTCTCCTTCGTCTTCGGCTTGGTATATTAGATTTTTAGAGTCACAAAAAGCCATAGCAGAACCGTTATCCATGGGATCTCGAATGGATGTAGACCTGCATTGTAAGTGTGAGTGTGTGTAAGGGTATAACTATCTTTGAGAGAAAAATGTAAAAAGAAAAACAATGAGCGTAAAGTTTGTATGCAAAACGTCCATGATTCATTGATGTCTGTGATCGGTGGATTTAGAACTGACTGTTTAAAGCTGGTTTCGCAAAATGTCGCAGAAGCAAGAGTCGCCACCGTCTTTTATTTTCTCCAACCTGGAAAGGACAAAAGCACAGCAAAATTCCTTATGAGAATGTTTCTCGGTTCGGGAGGTAGATTTATAGAAAGGGAAGGTGTTAGCACCCTTTCTATCCATGGTTATCCATGGGCTCTTAGGTACTTGCTCTTATGTTTTCATAATGTTTTTGCTTTTTAAAATGTGAGTGGGTTTGAAAAAAGTTTCTTTGAAAGATTTCTGAATAACTCTTGTATCTGTCCTCAAGAGTGTTTGAAAAAAATTTGTTTTGAAAGCTTTTGAAAGTGTAAGGTGTGAAAAGTATTTTGTTTGTTTTTGAAAAGAGCAAGTACCCATGAGTCATCTACCTACCCTAAGGAATTAAGCTGTGTAAGTGTCCTTTAGGTAGTGCCATCCCACCATTGAGAGGTAGGTAGCACCACCGTTGGAGGTGTTCGGGTCAATTCGATTTTAGGGACATTGTGGTCACCAAAGCAACAGTTAGGATACCCTAGAAGTAACCCTAATGTCCTAGATCCTTTTTAATACGAGGCAACCGTTCCGAGGCAACTGTTTCGAGGCAACTATTTCGAGGCAACTGTTTCGAGGCAACTGGATCTTTGGACTAAGGGTGACCTCTAAGACGTCCTATACTTGATGACCACGTTTCGAAGGCAACGAGTGAGGCGTACCCTAGAAGTGGTGTGTGCATTGTGTGTTGTATTCATGTTATGTTTGTCTTGGTAATTAGTGAGCTACGAGTTGTTTTTATTTACCATACATTCTTTCATGCAAGTTAACAGTTAAGGAGTGCAGAAAATAAATTGCGGAAACATAAATCCTACGCTATTACAAGGCGCGGGTCTATACATCGCCAAAAATTACAAAGACCCGTTTTTGGTAAATAAGTACGGAAAGTAAATAAAAACAGTAAAAGTCCTAATTACTATTACATCCGGAGGCAGTTACATAATAATCAAACTGTGCGCGAATAAAAATTAAATCGGAATGTTCTAAGGGTGTTGACCCTTTTAAGAAAAGAAATTGATTTTTTTTGTCTTTTTGGAATTAAAAAGAAATTAAAGCTAATTAATGACTAATTAATTAATTTAATTAAGAGAAAATATTTTTTGTTTTTTTATGTTTTTATGAAATAAAATAAAAAGAAAACAAAATTAAAAGTTAACCTAATTTCTAAGTTATTTTGGTTATTTAAAAAAGTTAGAATGGCCTAATTAAAACTAATTTGTTTAAGATTTATTTACAAAAATAAAATAATAATAATAATAAAAATAATGTTAGTTCTTTTTTTTTTTTTGATTTTTTATTATGGAAAATATTAGTTAATTATGTTAATGGATAAAATAAAAAAAAAGGCAAATAAAAATGAAAAAAGGCAAAAATAAAAAAAGGAAGATTAAAACCCAAGGGGGGTGTGGCTGGAATTTGAGGGTGTTGAATTGAGAATTGTGGCCCATTTGAACAAGGCCTGCTTGACTTTTTTGGTTGCCTACGCGTGCGCTGACTCCAGAGTATGGTACTCTTACTTTCTGGGCCTTTAGATCTGCCTCCAATGACACTTGGCTTGTTGGATGTGTGAGGCTCATGGTGTCCAGCGCTAGGAATGCTGCACAGGAAACCTATTGAAAAAACAATATGGAAATTATAAGGGGACCTGGGAATCGAACCCAGGTCCCAAGGATGCTTGGCCACGTCTCCAGCCACTGAAGCACTCATGCGCGTTTGTTAAATATTCACACAACAAATATTATATATGAAAAAAACAAAAACTATGCTGAGACGCAAAAAACGCGCTAAGATTTGAACTCTCCAATCACAGGATGCCACGCCTGTCTTCGTCTTCGTTTTCCTGCAATAACATGGACAAGATAGCGGGGGTTTTAAACCCCCACTAAGTGCAATAGTGAAAAATAGCGAATAGAAGAGGAGATAATATAAAAAAGGCGCGAGGGTCTTAATAGTTTCGTCTTGTCCAGCTGAACTCGTCCATGCCTGTTTGGAGGTTCAATTTTACAGTATATAAAAACCCCTAATTTGAAGCTCTGAAAAACCTAGAAATTGTCAATGGTGGTTTTCAATTTAAAGCATCATTCTCAAATTAAAACACATGGAAAGCTTTGTAACAATGTCAGTAATGCAAATCAACCAAAAGAATGTATTAAAAACGCATGGAATGTGATATGTAAATTTGAGAATGTATGCAAACCGTATGAGTTGGTGGGGATGATTCCTTGAGGTTTTTGACTTGTTAATGATTGCGAATCGTCCCTGGCAATGCAAGAAGTGTATTTGGATTGAAGTGGAAGCTTGAATTGTACTGCAACTAGGTTTTCAGTTTGTGATTTTTTCTTCAAAATTTGGAAAATGGCTTATGCTGTATGGGGCTCTCTAGGTCGTGAATTGCATATAGAATGCTTGCATATCTGTTATGTAATGTGCATTAATCCAAATAATGGTCATTGAAGCCTTGCAATAATGTTCTTGATTTCCTCCATAACCAACATTGAACCACTTGCCATATTTGTGAAAATTTGAATTTTCTTGCTTGGAATAGGCCTTGCACGAATTTGGTAAGTACTTCATGGTGCATCAAAGCAATTCAACACAAAATATATCCCTCCATTAACTTTCTTGATTTTTATTTGAATTTTAAAGATTTAAAATGAATTAAATCAAATAAAATTAAATAAAAATGGAAAAATTAATTTTTAATCTTGAAATAAATTGTGGGACACGTGGGAGGCATGGCCAAGCTGAAACAAGTGGAAAAAGTGGGCCCCTTTTGTCAAAAATGAAGTTTCAAGGATAATTGACTTTGGCCATTTCACAAACATTTCCCAACTTCTCCAATGCATATCTTGCTCCATTTTGAAGATATGAACATGTTCTTGGACATTTTGGAAAGGTCTTGAAGTCCTCTAACCAATGTCTTTGGTCCCATGTCATTTTTATTTACCAATCTCAAGTTATGGTCTTTGACTTAAAGTGCCTTTTTGTTGACTTTTGAAAATAACCTATAATGTTGAAATTGATAACTTTTTGTGAGAGCATTTCTTGGACTTGGAGTGTGAAGATGAGTTGTAGGAAATGTCTTCCCCTTCAAGATGAGCATTGGATGGGATTTTTCTGATGAACCATGAAAAAGTTATGCCTTGGTCAAGTTACAGTTGACTTTTCAGCTGTCCCAAAATAGAAACATTTGACATCTTGATGATTTTTGAGCCATTCTTGTGAAATCATGGTCAAGATTTGACCAAATGATGATTGTGGTTTCAAAATAAGATGTTGACCAAATTTTTTGACTTTTGACTGCCAAATGACCATTTTGCCCCTGCAGTTGACTGTGAAGCAATTAGGATTTTTGACTGTGCAACTTGACCTTGTGAGCCTTGAAACTTGACATGTAGGTGCTTGACAATGTATATGAGCATGTGGGACTTGATTGATCCCTTGAAAACCTCAACTTCCTTGCAAGAACCAAAACCCTGATTTTGCCTGCCTTAGGAGGATGGTTGACTGTGTAACCCTTTGAGAGATTTTGAACCATTTGAGGTGATGCTTGGCAAAACTTTGAAGATTATGGGAGGGCAAATTTTGGGGTACAACAGTTGCCCATGTTCAATCTTCTTAGACCTGAGGATGTAGATTGGCTTGTGTGCCTTTCGTGATCCGAAGGTGGAAGATGATTGAACACTAGAGTGCCCAGAAATTTGCACTCACATAGTAGAGTATCAGCAGTGTGATGGCGGGAATGGGCTTACAGATGCCATTTGGAGAGATGATGGGTAGGAGGATGGGCTTATAGATGCCATCGGGAGTGTCGATCGCGTAAGAGATTCCTTAGCGAGAACTTGCGTACCTGAGAAAGAAAGATAATTACCTGGCCTGTTACGGGGGTTGATCTTCAAACTCTTCATGCAGACATGCCCTGGATGGATACAGGTATCAAATCTACAAACTCTTCAGACGTGCCCTGGAAGGATACATGAATCGAGTATGGAATTAGTCGTCAACAGATACGCCCTGGCTGGATACAGGAATCAGATCTTCAAACTCTTCAGACGTGCCCTGGCAGGATACAGGAATCGAGTCTGGAAAATAGTCGTCAACAGATACGCCCTGGCTGGATACAGGAATCAGATCTTCAAACTCTTCAGACGTGCCCTGGCAGGATACAGGAATCGAGTCCGGAAAATAGTCGTCAACAGATATACCCTGGCAGGATACAGGAATCGGATCTTCAAACTCTTCAGACGTGCCCTGGCAGGATACAGGAATCGAGTCTGGAAAATAGTCGTCAACAGATACACCCTGGAAGGATACAGGAATCAGATCTTCAAACTCTTCAGACGTGCCCTGGCAGGATACATGAATCGAGTCTGGAAATAATCGCTCACAGATGTGCCCTGGCTAGCTACAGGTATCGAATCTGGAATTGCGACGATTGATAGTAATTATCTTTGTACTGACCTTGGTCCTGAAAAGACAAAACGTTAGCTGTATGCGATGTCATGATGTATGGAATGCGTGATGTTCTCGAAATAAATGAGAGTGTATGTTCATGATGCGTACGTGCATGCTATGTGTATGTAAGCAGGATGTATAAAATGTGAAATATTTATGAATGTGTCTAGGAAAATAAATCCTTGACGAATACCGGGAAGTTGAATCCTGGGATGACGTTGAAGAGTGAAGTTCTTCATTTCCGCTGGGGATGATGGTTGCAAGAATAAACCGATAGGAGAAGATGACTCCGTTGGGGAATAAACTTGGCGAGGAGATTACTCTGCGGGGAATGCTCTGTGGGAAGAGATACTTCGCTGAGGTTTGATGATAACTCCACTGGGGATACCGTTGGTAAGCTTTGTTGGAGAACTTGATGAATTCCGCTGGGGATAGGAAGAACTTCACCGAGGACGATCTTTCCGTGGCAATTGGCTGAGGATAGCCCAGTTATATCCTGGTGGGGGAATAACCTTTGAATAAAGCCGGGGGAGCGTTCGCATTCTGCAGGTGATAAGCTTCCAGAATCTACTGGGGATAAGCTTCCTACTGGGGAGATTGATTGAACTCTCCTGGGGAGACTTTTGAGACTGTACTGGGGAATGGCTCCACTGAAGTGTCTGTATTCCGCCGGGGAACAATCTTATATTAAGACTGCCGGGGATGCTTGTTAGGAAAGTCCGTATACTCCGCTGGGGAATATTGAGATTTCTGGGGAAAACCCAACTTCTTTAAGGTTGATAGTAGCTTAACTCTGCTTGGGGAGAGTATTGCTGACTTGCTGGAGATACTGCGCCTTGTAGGGCTGATTGGGAGACCAAACTCTGCTCGGGGAAGAGTATTGCTGACTCCTGTCTTACTCTGCGGGGAGTGGAGGTAACTTGGTCATGTTCTTCAGCTGAACTTACCTTGGTACCTTGGTGGACAAAGCAACTAGATCGTTTAGACAATTCTGATTGTCCCTGTTTCTAATGCCACCTGTAATTAATTCTTCGTTTCGCATGCAAGTATTTATGAGTTAGCAATTAGTGTCAAATGCATATATCACAATTGAACATTGGACGTTCTTTACAAAACAAAACAGAAAAAGGAAAAAACAATTGGCAATTGGTCTGAAAAGTGAATTTGTATTGATTTTGAATTTGCCTGTAAATAGGCGTTTATGTACAAGAGGCTGACGTCCTAGTAAGAGAACGCCGCCGAACAACAGAGTTTATACAATTTTGTGAAAAAAGGAAAACAAAACAGCTGTGAAAAAATAATCCCACTGGGTTCCAACTCTGCTATCGCTTTTATGTCTTCAAGCGTCTCATCACTTTGCTGCTTAGTTGAAGATGAAGTTGATTGATCAATGCCGTCTGAACCTGATAGTTGATACCGGATTCTGGATGCGAGGTGATCCAATGAGACATAGTATTACGCTTATCCCTAACTTTTGCCTGGACTGCCCTTTCGGGTTTTCAGTCCACCGGGATACCCATTTTTGCCCAAGCCGCCTTTTCAGGTTTTCGACTTGCCGGGTGTACATATTTTTTTCATTTCATCCCTTATTTTTGCCCGAACCCTTTTGGTTCGCCGGGAAGCCCTAATTTTTGCCTAGGTATGTCAACCTAGCGGGTCTTTTATCATGTGTAGTATCTTTTTACTATGTCTGCATTGGCAGGGTGAGGGAGGTCGTTGTGATCGGTGGATTTAGAACTGACTGTTTTTAGCTGGTTTCACGAAATGTCGCAGTAAGCAAGAGTCGCCACCGTCTTTTATTTTCTCCAACATGGACAGGACAAAAGCACAGCAAAATTCCTTATGAGATTATCTCTCGGTTCGGGAGGTAGATTTATAGAAAGGGAAGGTGTTAGCATCCTTTCTATCCATGGTTATCCATGGGTTCTTAGATACTTGCTCATTGTGTTTTCAAAAGTGTTTGCTTTTCAACTTGTGAGTGGGTTTGAAAAAGTTTCGTTTAAGATTCCGGAATAACTCTTGTATCAGTCCTCAAGAGTGTTTGAAAAATTGTTTTGAAAGCTTTTTGAAAGTGTCGGTGTGAAAAGAGTTTTGATTTGTTTTTGAATAGAGCAAGTATCTACGAGTCATCCACCTACCCTAAGGAATTAGGCTGTGTAAATGTCCTTAAGGTAGTGCCATCCCACCATTGAGAGATAGGTAGCACCACCGTTGGAGGTGTTCGGGTCAATTCGTTTTTAGGGATAGTGTGGTCACCAGAGCAACAGTAGGACACCTTAGAAGCTACCCTTATGTCCTTGATCCTTTTTTAATCCGAGGCAACCGTTTCGAGGCAACTATTTCGAGGAAACTGATTCGAGGCAACCGTTTCGAGGCAACTATTTCGAGGCAACTGGATCATGGACATAAGGACCGCTAAAACGTCCTATACTTGACGACCACGTTTCAAAGGCAAGGCAACAGTGAGGCGTACCCTAAGAGTGGTGTGTGAATTTGTGTGTTGTTTTCATGTTATGTTTTATCTTGTCATTGTATCGTGAGCTACGCATTGTTTTTATTTTAGGCATTCATTCTTTCATGCAATTAGAATTTAAAAGTGCGGAAATTTAAATGCGGAAAGTAAAGTCCTACGCTATTACAAGGCGCGGGTCTATACATCGCCAAATTAACAAAGACCCGTTTTGAATAAAAATGCGGAAAGTAAAACCTAGTTACTATTACATGACTTGAGCAGTTACATAATATTCACAAAGGAAAAATAAGAATAAATGCGCGAAAGAATTAAAGTTGAACGTTCGAGGGCGTTGGACCCTTTTGAAATTAAATTGAAATAAGAAAGTTAATTATTTATTTTATTAAAGAAAAGAAATGTTTTTTTAGGTTTTTTGTATTTATGAAATAAAGAAATTAAAATTGAAGAGAAACCCTAATTCTAAGTTGTTTTTAATTATTAATGAAAAATATTACAAGTTAACCTAATTTACACTAATATTTAATGTACATGTTTATTTACAAAAATATTTAATAATTAATAATGAGAAAATTATTTATTTAAGAAAAAGATGAGAATGTTACAAAACCCTAGTTTCTACTTATTTTAATTTATTAAGAAAAATATTAAAGTTTTGAAACCTAAATTAATCTAATTAATTGTTAAAGTTTATTTACAAAAAATAGGTTAGTGATGAAATTAATAATAATTAAATATATTTGTATTTTTGATTTTTCTGTTTTTATTATAGAAAATTATTTTATGGTGAAAAAAACAATTAAAACAATTAAAAAAGAATTAGAAAAGAAAAGAAAATAAAATTAAAAAGGATGCAAACCAAGGGGGGTTTCAGGCCCAAGGGGAGGTTTTTTTGAAGTATTCTGGCCCATTAGACAAAAAGCCTTGTTTGACTTTCTGGCATCACGTGCGTGTTCATTGACTCCTGAGTACCGTGGTCTGCATTCTTTAGCCATTGGATTGGGTTTCATGGTCATTTGTGTTCTGGCTGTTGGCCATTTGTGTTCTGGCCTCAACGTTCTTTAATCTTCTCAGGATGTCTGTCTCGCCATGTATTGGTGTCATGCATAAGTTGTTCTACTTTGGCCATTTGGCTTTTGGCTTTTGGCCATTTGTGTTTTGGCCTCAACGTTCCTTAATGAACCTGCATGGGATCCTGTCTAAATCTGTAGTGTTGAATCTCATGAACACATTAAATAAAATCATAAAATGCAAATAAAGCCAATATATGAAGAAATTTAATGTTTAGGCACAATATGGCATGTATGAATGATTATACCCTTTTGATCATGGAGATCAAATCACTCTTACCCTTACTGGAAAATTAGTGACCTGAATGCTTTTATGCTCTTTGGATCATGGAGATCAAGCCAGCCTTATCCTTACTGAAGAAGTAGTGAAGTGTTGGTTTGTAACTGTGATGACTTGTTTGTAGTGAGAGAGGGATTTGTAATAAGGATTTCAAGGTTTTAGGGTTCTTGAAAGAATTTGATATTCTAACAGTGTTGTGGCAAGGTTTTTTCTCTCTTTTTCTCCTCTCTGGTTTGTGTGAAAAGAAGGTGATTATATAATGGAAATTAGGGTAAAGAAAATGGGCTTTGAATGTGCAATTGAGCCTCCAATGTTCACTTGAGTTCGTCACTTTCCAGGCTAAATCGCAGGGACTTAAGTGCAATTTTTGAAGTTGAAATGTGAAAACAAAATGTAGCCGACATCGATAACTAACTCCTGTCCGAAAATCGGCTCAATCGGATAAATGGTGAATTAGTTATGAATTTTTGAAGTTTCAGCTCAGACAAACTTATTTTGGGCTCCAGTGTCGACTCTGACACGTTCTTCAATAAAAAACTGGTATTGATCGGAGCATAATCCGGTCTCGACTTTTGAAGAAAAGTTGTATATCTATGAGTCAGTGACCTTGTGTAAAAATATGAGCCCAATCCGATAAAAATTGACCGAGTTATGAATTTTCGAAGTTTCGGCCCAGATGAAATAATATTCAGCATTCAGGATTTTCAGCATGTCACGCACTCTAAGCAAAAAACGAAGGCCTTTTGAATACCGTTTGAACTCAATACCTTCTGTGAAAATGTAGCCAAATCAATTTGTGAAATTTTTGCGCCAGAACCAGCTCGATACGATGAAAATCGACAAAGTTATGATTTTCTGAACATGACGCAAATAAACTTCTGTCACAAATTTTCTGTGCGAAAATACTTGATAAATTCACATTTTTGAAGACCTTCTGATCAAAATTGGCTTCCAGCCGTGAGAGATGAAAACGTAGATAATGTCAAGACGGAATTTAGGCCACCGGAACGGGTTCAAAAAGAGCCACGATCTTCAAGTTATGAATTTTTTAGCGCGTAAAAACTGCACTTTCAGCACACTTTTTCACCATATTTCTTCAAGAAAACTCGCACATTCGGATACCTTCTTTAAAGAATTGACTCTTGAGCCGAACCTAAATTTGAGAATACGTTATCAGAGATATCTTGGTGAAAGAACACCTGAATATGACGCGCTGGGTTGGACTTGTGAATTTTTCTTGAAATGTTTTGAGAAATATGGGAGGGAAAATTTTGGGGTACAACAGTCGTCACCATCCATGGTGGTTAGAATCATGGCTCCTCCTGAGAAGACATGTTTAACCACAAATGGCCCTTCGTATGTGGGGGTCCATTTTCCCCTTGGATCACTTTGAGGAAGAATGATGCGCTTGATTACCAGGTCCCCAACTTGATACTCTTGTGGTTTGACTTTCTTGTTAAATGCCCTGATCATCCGTTTTTGGTACGTTTGACCATGACAAATAGCAGTGAGCCTCTTTTCGTCAATTAGGTTTAACTGATCAAGTCGAGTCTGGATCCAGTCATCTTCGCTCAGATCTGCATCCTTCATTATCCGGAGAGAGGGTATCTGGACTTCAATAGGCAAGACTGCCTCCATGCCATAGACCAAGGAAAAGGGTGTTGCTCCGGTTGACGTCCTTGCTGAGGTACGGTATCCATGAAGAGCAAATGGTAACATCTCGTGCCAATCTTTATAGGTCACTGTCATCTTCTGCACAATCTTTTTGATATTCTTATTTGCTGCTTCTACAGCCCCATTCATCTTCGGCCGGTAAGGAGAAGAGTTGTGGTGCTGTATCTTGAATTGCTCGCAGAGCTCAGTGATCATCTTGTTATTGAGATTGGTACCATTGTCTGTAATGATCCTCTCAGGTACGCCGTATCGACAGACCAGGTTATGCCGAATGAACCGTGCCACGACGTTCTTGGTTACGGTAGCATAGGAAGCTGCTTCAACCCACTTCGTGAAATAATCAATCGCTACCAGGATGAAGCGATGCCCATTGGATGCCGTAGGTCTGATCTCTCCGATCATATCAATGCCCCACATTGCAAAAGGCCAAGGTGCTGTCAAGACATTCAGAGGAACTGGAGGAACGTGCACCTTATCTGCATAAATCTGGCACTTATGACATGTCCGAGAATGTTGGTAACAGTCGGCTTCCATTGTGGACCAGAAATATCCTGCGCGAAGGATTTTCTTTGCCATGGTGTGTCCACTGGAATGCGTTCCGAAGGTACCTTCGTGCAGCTCTGCCATGATTATTTCTGCTTCAGTCTTATCCACACAACGCAGTAAAGTTGAATCATGATTTCACTTGTATAGAATGCCATTGCTGAGGAAGAACTTTGCAGCGAACCTTCTCAGAAACTTTTTGTCATTGATGGATGCACCTTCAGGGTATTCTAGAGCTTCTAAGTACCTCTTCACCTCATGATACCAAGGTTTTTCTGTTACCTATTCAGCCTCAAGATCACAGTAATATGCAGGTTCGTCCAACTTCCAGATAATGATCTGGGGAGCCTCGTTATCCCATTTGACTTTGAACATAGAAGACATCGTAGCTAACGCGTCCGCCAACTGATTCTCCTCTCTTGGGAAGTGTTTAAAAGTTATCTCTGTGAAATGGGGGATCAATGTCAACACACATTCTTTGTAAGGAATGAGATTTGGGTGTTTCGTATCCCACTCGCCTTTGATCTGATTGATCACGAGAGTGGAATCTCCGAAGACACTCAGAAACTTGATCCTTAAGTCAATTGCAGCTTGAAGACCCATGATGCATGCCTCATACTCCGCCATGTTGTTGGTGCAGTTGAAACACAGCCGGGCAGTGAGTGGAGTATGGGTGCCTTCGGGGGATATGATCACAGCGCCGATGCCATTACCCAAAGTGTTTGAGGCTCCGTCAAAGTGCATAGACCATCGGGATCCTTCCTCAGGTCCTTCATCCGGTCCAGGTACTTCACAATCAGTCACTACCATGATGCTCTCGTCAGGAAATTCAAAGTTCATTGACTGGTAGTCGTCCACTGCTTGGTGTGCCAATACACTTCCCTTGATTGCTTTCTGAGTTGTGTACTGGATGTCGTATTCTGTCAAGATCATTTTCCATCTTGCTATTCTTCCGGACAAAGCAGGCTTTTCGAAAATGTACTTGATTGGATCCATCTTTGATATTAACAGAGTAGTGTGAGTCAACATATACTGTCTCAGCCGGCGAGCAGCCCATACCAAAGCGCAGCAAGTTTTCTCGAGCAGTGAGTATCGGGTCTCACAGTCGGTAAACTTTTTGCTAAGGTAATAAATGGCATGCTCTTTTCGGCCAGACTCGTCATGCTGCCCCAGCACACACCCCATTGAGTTGTCCAGTACTGTCAAGTATAAGATTATAGGTCTCCCTTCAACCGGTGGCATAAGAATGGGTGGTTCTTGGAGATACTCTTTGATTCTGTCGAAAGCGGCCTGACATTCATCATTCCAACGTACTACTTGATCTTTCTTCAGCAGCTTGAAGATTGGTTCACAGGTAGCAGTTAGATGCAAGATGAATCGGGCAATGTAATTCAGACGTCCTAGAAAGCCTCTGACTTCTTTCTCTGTCTTGGGAACTGGCATCTCTTGTATGGCTTTAACCTTGGCAGGGTCCAATTGAATACCTTTGTCGCTCACGACGAAGCGTAGCAATTTTCCAGATCTTACCCCGAAGGTGCATTTGTTCGGGTTCAACCTCAGCTTGTACAACTTCAGACAGTCAAACAACTTTTGTAGATGGTCAAGGTGTTCCTCCTCAGTTTGGGACCTTGCAATCATATCATCGACATATACTTCTATCTCATGATGGATCATGTCATGAAATAAAGCAACCATGGCCCGTTGGTAGGTTGCCCCAACATTTTTCAGTCCAAAAGGCATGATCTTGTAGCAAAAGGTGCCCCACTGAGTGACAAAAGTAGTCTTCTCCATGTCTTCGGGAGCCATCTTGATTTGATTATATCCGGAGAAACCGTCCATGAAGGAGAATACTTTATACTGAGCAGTGTTGTCAACCAGAACGTCAATGTGAGGTAGAGGGAAATCATCCTTGGGGCTCGCCCTGTTCAAATCCCTGTAATCAACACACATTCTGACCTTACCATCTTTCTTCGGTACTGGAACCACGTTGGCAACCCACTGAGGGTAAGAAGTCACTGCAAGAAAACCGGCGTCAAATTGCTTCATAACCTCAGCTTTGATCTTTTCGGACATCTCTGGACGCATACGGCGGACCTTCTATTTAACCGGAGGGCAATCTTCCTTGGTAGGCAGGTGATGAACCACAATGTCGGTATCCAACCCAGGCATGTTCGTCGTAGGACCAGGCAAAGATTTCCACATAGTCATGCAGCATCTGAATCAACCGTTGTTTCACGCTGAGCTCTAGGTTGACACCAATCTTGACTTCCTTTCTATCTGTCTCAGTACCCAGATTTACCATTTCCACTGGCTCTTCATGTGACTGAATGGCCCTCTCTTCCTGGAGTAGCAGTCTTGCAAGCTCACCAGGCACTTCGCAATCATCTTCACCTTCGTCTTCGGCTAAGTTGATCGGATTTTCGAAGTCATAACTGGCAGTAGCAGGGTCGTTACCAGTGAGATCCAGAGTGGATTGGAACCTGTATGAGTGAGTGTGTGTAAATACAGTTGTTTTGCAATATGTAAAGAAAGAAAGGGAGCGCAAGATTTGAAATGTGAAAAACGTCCAATGCTTTTATTCATGATATATGAAAGTGACAAACAAAAGCCCTCACAAATAAAACCGCGGTGCCCCGGGTAAGACACCGGGCCATAAAGTTTAAAATTATTGTTTATTACAAATCCAAAACAAAGAAGTTCATTACTGGGTGACAAAAGTAATAGGTGTAAAGTCTTTTGCAGTCCAGTTGCTAGGTCCACCGTTGGTCGTTGGGAAGATCCCACTGTCGAATTCAGATTCGTCCGCTTCGTCCTCAATAGCATTCACTCTTGGATTGGTGATGAGCATAGGAGGTCTTCCAATCCTTGCCTTGTGCACAACCTTCTGAGCTTCTGCAGTGAAACCCAAGCCAAATTTGTCAGTCTTTGGAGTAAAATCAGGAAGCCTGCCCCAGTTTGTGCACTCACCCTTCTCGATCACAGCCTGGGCGTCCTTTAAGGAGGCCATCTTCAAAGGAGAACCCTCTTCAATCACTGTCTCTGCTGCTGCCAATGTTTGTGGCACCTCTTCAAAATGTTGAAAGGGGGTCTCAATGAACTCCCCATCCATTTCTACGTACCTGAAGGAGTTGAGGTGGCTGACCATGTATTCCTCTTCCCCTTGCACTGTTACGATCTTCCCCCTGACCGGGTATTTGAGCTTCTGATGTAAAGTTGAAGTCACAGCTCCAGCCTTGTGGATCCATGGGCGACCCAGCAAACAAGAATAGGATGGATGGATATCCATCACATAGAACTTTGAATCAAAGACTTGTGAACCAACCCTGATCGGGATGTCAACCTCACCATGTACCATCCTCTTGGACCCGTCAAAGGCCCGGACAACAATGTTACTTAGTTTGAGCTCTAAACCCTCACAGTCCAGCCTGTCTAGAGCCTTCTTGGGTAGCACGTTTAGCGAAGAACCAGTGTCAACCAGCACATGAGCAAGAGTAGTGCCCCTGCATTCAATGGAGACATGCAAGGCATCATTGTGGTTCTTTCCCTTGGCTGTCAGATCAGCGTCAGAGAAACCCAGACCATTATCAGCGGTTAAGTTGGCCACCCAGTCGGTGAATTGATCAACAGACGTTTCTTAGGGCACGTGGGCCGTCTTCAGGAACGCAATCAGGGCCTTGGCATGGGCCTCTGAACACAGCAACGGTGATAGCATGGAGATTTTGGAGGGGGTGTGCCCCAACTGTTCAACGATGTTGAAATCACTTTTCTTTATAATTTTGAGGATCTCTTCCATCTCTTGCTTGGAAGCCTCAACAGTGGTCTTTGGTGCCTCCGTCCGGGCAGGCACATCAGTAGCAATTCCCTTGCCTCGAGCGTCAGATGACTCGGCAGCAGGGGTAGGAACTTGATCAGGGGGGGAAACAGGCACACTGGCAGGTGTGATGACAAGAGGTCTCTGAATTGCTGGAGGCGCAATGTCTGGTGAGAACAGTCTTCCACTACGAGTGACCTTAGCAGGCCCGGTGATGTTGGTGACACCGGTATCAGTGTTGAACTCTTGTTTCACTCCCAAAACATAAACATCTGCCCCATAGTGCCACGGGACAGCTTTATCAGACTTGTAGGGGATGGGCCCCGGAACAGTAATGGTTATAGGAGCAATCTTGTGAACAGGCATAATTTGGACAGGCTTCTTTGAAGGAGCCTTGGAGGGATTGTTGAAAATGGTCACAATTGAAACTTCTTCAACAGGGGCAGCAGGAACGGCAGTCTTCTTGAACAAGATCTCTTTACTATCCATCAGGTTTTGGACGCCTGATTTCAGCAAAGAACAACCAGCAGGGGAATCAGCACATAAAGGGCAACCTTTGCTACATCCCGGAAATAAACCGGCTAGCAACAGGTTCCTCTTGACGGTCAGCAGCGGAGTAGCAACATCATCCACAGAAGCTACATACAAATCCTCCTCAACAGCGTTCACTCCATGCTGGGGCATGGGAGCGGTCACAACATTTGGCCTTTCGGGCGCCTCAAATTGTATTTCCTTGGCATCAATAAGGTCCTGAACCTTATTCCTTAGGGCCCAACAATCATCAGTAGAATGTCCCGGGCTATCGGAGTGATAAGCGCAACGGGCGTTGGGGTTGTACTCCGGAGATGCTGTATTTACCACCTTTGGAGCTTCCTTGATAGTTACCAGGCTAGTTGACAGCAGTTGCGGCAGGATCTGAGAGAGAGTCATGCTGAGCCGAGTATACTGCCTTTTGAGCCTCTCAGCTCTTGGCTGGTTGTATTGCTGAGGAGCAGCATCAAGATTAGAAATAACCACCGCGTTGACAGCTTGGCGGCGTTCCGGTTTGTTCTGTCTCCTGGGACCGTACACAGCACTGGCCTCCTTCTTGAAGGGCTTATTTTCAGAACTTGAGGATGCACCCTTCTGTATCTTCCCTGATTTTATACCAGCTTCGATCCTCTCACCAGTCAGGATCGGGTCAGTAAACCTAGCAGAGGAATTACCAATGAGATGGTTGAAGAATGGACCAAATAGGGTCCCCAAGAACATGTCCACTAGCTCACGATCCGTCAACGGTGGCTGCACCCTGCCAGCCAGATCTCTCCATTTATGTGCATACTCCTTAAAACCTTCACCCGTTCCCAGTGACATACCCTGGAGTTGGGTACGCGTGGGAGCGAGGTCGGAATTATATTGATACTGCTTGTAAAAAGCAGTGGCCAAATCCTCCCAGTTACGAATGTTGGTTCCATCCAGCTGATAGAACCATTCGAGATGAGTCCCTGAAAGACTCTCCTGGAAGAAGTGGATCCATAAGTTCTTGTCTGCTGTGTAAGGCTGGATCTTCTTTACATAAGAACGAAGGTGCATCTTAGGACAGGAAGCCCCGTCATACTTCACAAAGGCAGGCGCCTTGAACTTGTGTGGGATCACCACCCCAGAAGATAAACCCAAGTCTCCAAAATCCAAACCAGACACACGTTGAATCTCCATAGCATTCAGCCGGTCCTCCAGCTGTTTGTACCGGTCCTCAGCAGGAGGGTACTGTTCGTCATTGAAGTCTGTCTCAGTGTCAGAGACCACAGGACTAGGGACCTCTCTCCCTTGGTGACTTCCTTCCCCCACAGACAGAGTAGTCCTCTCAGCTTCATTCTGCAATGTGTTCCCGAGTCTGCGCCCAGTGCTGAACAACACATTCCTCTTCTTCTTTTTCTTCTTCAGGAGCAAAGCCTTCAGCTCTTGTTGTCCCTGGGCCAAGTTCATGACCATCTCCTGAAATTGGGCGTTATGGGCCTGAAGGGCCTTGATAGCTTGCTCGGTAGTGAGTTCAGGATTCATGATGCTTGAGTGCTGAAATAAATAGCGAAGGAGATTAAGAAACCTGTAGAAAAAAGGGGTACCTGTTATTCACATGATGCATGATATGCTATTTATGCAATGCATTCAAGGGCTCGAAAGTTCAAATTCGTTGTAGCCAAAAAAGAACACACTTTTTATTAGGAAATGAATTATTCAGTACATCAAGGCCTCATGGGCAAAACAATACAAAATAATTAATCCCAAAAGACAATGCGCATCCTCTTTGGAGCAATGTAAGTGTTGAGGGTATTTTCCTCGTGCAGTAGACGCGTGAGCTCCAAGACCTTCTTCTCACTGGCATGTAGGCTGGTTTCAAGAGAATTCCGTTCTTCCTTGAGTTGGATCCAGCTTTTCTGCATTTCTTCCCAGGATGTAGGCATGTCAGGATGTTGAATTGTGTAGGGCACCTCTCCTTCCAAAACTGGCTCTTTGATCACGGGGAGAACATGAGGATATGGCATTACCAGCTTCTGGGAGCGGGCTCGTACCCACTTGAGATAAGGCTCCAGGGGGATGGAGTTCTTGTGCCCCAGTGTCTTGCTATCTACCCTGTTGGGCATCCTCCAAGCTCTGATAAATCTCTGGCGAAGTCCTTGTGCATCATTGTCGAAGTCAAAAACTATGTCAGGAATCAACATATCATGAGGGCCATCCCTCCGAGCATATCCAAACTGTCTCAAAGCCAGACAGGGGTTGTAAGTAATACCTCCTCTGATTCCAAGTAAAGGAACATTAGGATACTCCCCGCAACGATCAATGATAGTGACATCTTCTCTGGACCGAGAACACCAATGTATATCAGCATGTGTAAGAGCCATCAATCGTTGTGACCATCTCAAACCCCGCTCGTTCTTCAAAACTGATTGTGGAAGGTGCGAAATAAACCACCTTGCCAGGAGAGGAGTGCAGCACATGAGAACACCTCTTTTTCTCATGGTTCGAGTGTAACATGAGTGAATGATGTCCCCAAGCAACGTAGGTATAGGATTCCTGGACATGAAGATCTTGACAGCATTGATATCTATAAGCTGATCTGACTTAGGGAACAGCACCAACCCATAGACAAGGAGGGCTACAACTTCTTCAAAGGCTTGTAGGTCAAGGGAACTCCAACATTCTTGTGCTTTCTCAAACAGAAACTTTGCCAAGAACCCTTTGACACCACTTCTAACTTCCCAATGTCCCTTAATGTCAGATGGTTGTAGGCATAATGCTTTAGCAACCTCTTCAAGTTTTGGCTCATTTTCTATACCGTTGTAGGGTAGTTGACTAAGGATAGGGATCTTCAGAAGCTGGGAGAACTCTTCCAATGTAGGCACCAGTTGATAATCCAGGAAAGTAAAGCAGTGGTGCAGAGGGTCAAAGAACTGGAAGATGACCTTTATCATATCTTCCTCAATGTTGGTGTTGACCAAGCTGATGAGTCTTCCATGCCTTTCACTGAATGAAGAGTTCTCGGGAATCCTGGATGTAAGTTCCTTAAGCTGAGGAGGGACCCTTACAAGGTTGACCTGAATTGTCTTTCTGCAGATAGTTTCCATGTCCTACAAAACAAGAACAAAGATGAAGATTCGAACCCCTGAAGTGGTTAGTGGATGTATATGATGCTGTATGATGTTATGATGCTATGATAAAACACACCACAAGTATTCACAAAAGCAAACATGATAAGGCACACAAGTCACACCACAACTCTTAGAGTTTAGGCCAGCATGAAGTACTACCCTCTTGAAGTTGGTGGGCTCAAAACCTGTCCTATCAAAAAGTAACCGGGTTCTAAGGAGCTCAATATCATTGGATTGTTTTCTGTGTTCATCGTTTCGATTTAGCCACTGAACTGGCGATCAAAATATTTCCAAGAAAACAACCCTCAATGAGTGTAGTATCGAGTATCAACCAACTTCGGACTGCACCAAAGTCAGTTATCTCACTACCCTTAAAGAGGCCAGGATGGTTCAATTAAGGTTCCTAAGGTCAATTGATGCTTCACGACACCACGCGGCGGCCCCGTACTCTCCTTGACTTGACTCAAGGGTTACCGGTACTCATCAAAGTGCCACATCAACGTAGCAGACTGCTTCAACCGTGTCGGTATACCCCGCACAGTTCCCTCACAGTCTTGTTGCTACTTTCTAAGAAGGTATCCCCCAGATCCGGGTTAGGATCTATAGAACTCCCAAAACAGGCCCAATAATATTAAAGCACACAAATCAGGCAATTGAAAACATAAGTATAATCTATCCTAAGGTACACCTCACTTTAAAGTATCCCCAGCAGAGTCGCCAGTTCTGTGATCGGTGGATTTAAAACTGACTGTTTAAAGCTGGTTTCGCGAAATGTCGCGGAAGCAAGAGTCGCCACCGTCTTTTATTTTCTCCAACCTGGAAAGGACAAAAGCACAACAAAATTCCTTATGAGAACGTTTCTCGGTTCGGGAGGTAGATTTATAGAAAGGGAAGGTGTTAGCACCCTTTCTATCCATGGTTATCCATGGGCTCTTAGGTACTTGCTCTTATGTTTTCAAAATGTTTTTGCTTTTCAAAATGTGAGTGGGTTTGAAAAAAGTTTCTTTGAAAGATTTCTGAATAACTCTTGCATCTGTCCTCAAGAGTGTTTGAAAAAAATTTGTTTTGAAAGCTTTTGAAAGTGTAAGGTGTGAAAAGTATTTTGTTTGTTTTTGAAAAGAGCAAGTACCCATGAGTCATCTACCTACCCTAAGGAATTAAGCTGTGTAAGTGTCTTTTAGGTAGTGCCATCCCATCATTGAGAGGTAGGTAGCACCACCGTTGGAGGTGTTCGGGTCAATTCGATTTTAGGGACATTGTGGTCACCAAAGCAACAGTTAGGATACCCTAGAAGTAACCCTAATGTCCTAGATCCTTTTTAATCCGAGGCAACCGTTCCGAGGCAACTGTTTCGAGGCAACTGTTTCGAGGCAACTGTTTCGAGGCTACTGGATCTTTGGACTAAGGGTGACCTCTAAGACGTCCTATATTTGATGACCACGTTTCGAAGGCAACGAGTGAGGCGTACCCTAGAAGTGGTGTGTGCATTGTGTGTTGTATTCATGTTATGTTTGTCTTGGTAATTAGTGAGCTACGAGTTGTTTTTATTTACCATACATTCTTTCATGCAAGTTAACAGTTAAGGAGTGCAGAAAATAAATTGCGGAAACATAAATCCTACGCTATTACAAGGCGCGGGTCTATACATCGCCAAAAATTACAAAGACTCGTTTTTGGTAAATAAGTACGGAAAGTAAATAAAAACAGTAAAAGTCCTAATTACTATTACATCCGGAGGCAGTAACATAATAATCAAACTGTGCGCGAATAAAAATTAAATCGGAATGTTCTAAGGGTGTTGACCCTTTTAAGAAAAGAAATTGATTTTTTTTGTCTTTTTGGAATTAAAATGAAATTAAAGCTAATTAATGACTAATTAATTAATTTAATTAAGAGAAAATATTTTTTGTTTTTTTATGTTTTTATGAAATAAAATAAAAAGAAAACAAAATTAAAAGTTAACCTAATTTCTAAGTTATTTTGGTTATTTAAAAAAGTTAGAATGGCCTAATTAAAACTAATTTGTTTAAGATTTATTTACAAAAATAAAATAATAATAATAATAAAAATAATGTTAGTTCTTCTTTTTTTTTGATTTTTTATTATGAAAAATATTAGTTAATTATGTTAATGGATAAGATAAAAAAAAGGCAAATAAAAATGAAAAAAGGCAAAAATAAAAAAAGGAAGATTAAAACCCAATGGGGGTGTGGCTGGAATTTGAGGGTGTTGAATTGAGAATTGTGGCCCATTTGAACAAGGCCTGCTTAACTTTTTTGGTTGCCTACGCGTGCGCTGACTCCAGAGTATGGTACTCTTACTTTCTGGGCCTTTAGATCTGCCTCCAATGACACTTGGCTTGTTGGATGTGTGAGGCTCATGGTGTCCAGCGCTAGGAATGCTGCACAGGAAAGCAATTGAAAAAACAATATGGAAATTATAAGGAGACCTGGGAATCGAACCCAGGTCCCAAGGATGCTTGGCCATGTCTCCAGCCACTGAAGCACTCATGCGCGTTTGTTAAATATTCACACAACAAATATTATATATGAAAAAAACAAAAACTATGCTGAGACGCAAAAAACGCGCTAAGATTTGAACTCCCCAATCACAGGATGCCACGCCTGTCTTCGTCTTTGTTTTCCTGCAATAACATGGACAAGATAGCGGGGGTTTTAAACCCCCACTAAGTGCAATAGTGAAAAATAGCGAATAGAAGAGGAGATAATATAAAAAAGGCGCGAGGGTCTTAATAGTTTCGTCTTGTCCAGCTGAATTCGTCCATGCCTGTTTGGAGGTTCAATTTTACAGTATATAAAAACCCCTAATTCGAAGCTCTGAAAAACCTAGAAATTGTCAATGGTGGTTTTCGATTTAAAGCATCATTCTCAAATTAAAACACATGGAAAGCTTTGTAACAATGTCAGTAATGCAAATCAACCAAAAGAATGTATTAAAAACGCATGGAATGTGATATGTAAATTTGAGAATGTATGCAAACCGTATGAGTTGGTGGGGATGATTCCTTGAGGTTTTTGACTTGTTAATGATTGCGAATCGTCCCTGGCAATGCAAGGAGTGTATTTGGATTGAAGTGGAAGCTTGAATTGTACTGCAACTAGGTTTTCAGTTTGTGATTTTTTCTTCAAAATTTGGAAAATGGCTTATGCTGTATGGGGCTCTCTAGGTCGTGAATTTCATATAGAATGCTTGCATATCTGTTATGTAATGTGTATTAATCCAAATAATGGTCATTGAAGCCTTGCAATAATGTTCTTGATTTCCTCCATAACCAACATTGAACCACTTGCCATATTTGTGAAAATTTGAATTTTCTTGCTTGGAATAGGCCTTGCACGAATTTGGTAAGTACTTCATGGTGCATCAAAGCAATTCAACACAAAATATATCCCTCCATTAACTTTCTTGATTTTTATTTGAATTTTAAAGATTTAAAATGAATTAAATCAAATAAAATTAAATAAAAATGGAAAAAATAATTTTTAATCTTGAAATAAATTGTGGGACACGTGGGAGGCATGGCCAAGCTGAAACAAGTGGAAAAAGTGGGGCCCTTTTGTCAAAAATGAAGTTTCAAGGATAATTGACTTTGGCCATTTCACAAATTTCCCAACTTCTCCAATGCATATATTGCTCAATTTTGAAGCCATGAACATGTTCTTGGACATTTTGGAAAGGTCTTGAAGTCCTCTAACCAATGTCTTTGGTCCCATGACATTTTGATTTACCAATCTCAAGTTATGGTCTTTGACTTAAAGTGCCTTTTTGTTGACTTTTGAAAATGACCTATAATGTTGAAATTGATAACTTTTTGTGAGAGCATTTCTTGGACTTGGAGTGTGAAGATGAGTTGTAGGAAATGTCTTCCCCTTCAAGATGAGAATTGGATGGGATATTTCTGATGAACCATGAAAAAGTTATGCCTTGGTCAAGTTACAGTTGACTTTTCAACTGTCCCAAAATAGAAACTTTTGACATCTTGATGATTTTTGAGCCATTCTTGTGAAATCATGGTCAAGATTTGACCAAATGATGATTGTGGCTTCAAAATAAGATGTTGACCAAAAATTTTGACTTTTGACTGCCAAATGACCATTTTGCCCCTGTAGTTGACTGTGAAGCAATTAGGGTTTTTGACTGTGCAACTTGACCTTGTGAGCCTTGAAACTTGACATGTAGGTGCTTGACAATGTATATGAGCATGTGGGACTTGATTGAGCCCTTGAAAACCTCAACTTCCTTCCAAGAACCAAAACCCTGATTTTGCCTGCCTTAGGAGGATGGTTGACTGTGTAACCCTTTGAGAGATTTTGAACC
Organism: Vicia faba; assembly: GCA_948472305.1. NCBI lineage: Eukaryota > Viridiplantae > Streptophyta > Magnoliopsida > Fabales > Fabaceae > Vicia > Vicia faba. The sequence continues at coordinate 784,485,192 of OX451736.1, forward strand.
ATTTGAGGTGATGCTTGGCAAAAATTTGAAGATTATGGGAGGGCAAATTTTGGGGTACAACAATGTCATATGTAAATGAGATAATAACCCTTACAAATGGACCATTGTGCCTCGGGTAAGACACAAGGTTTTAAGAGTTTGAATTGTTTTAATATTATAGATCCAACAAAATGTAAAGATAAATTACTGTGGGATAAAAGTGATCGGGACGAAATCTCTAGCCTCCCAATTGCTGAGCCCTCCACTGATAGTAGGGAAGATCCAATCCTCCAGGTTGCATCCATCTTCATCATTCTCTACCGCGTTGACTTCATGGTTGCTGATCTTCAGGGGTGGTCCTCCAGCACGAGCGCGACGTACAACCTTATGGGCACCTGAAGTGAAACCCAGGCCAAACTTATAAGATTTGTAAGGGATATTTGGGAGTTTCCCCCAGATAGTGCACCCACCTTCTTCTATCACTGCCATTGCATCCTTCAAAGATGACATTCTGAGTGGAGGCCTTGTGATCTTGGGAACATCCTTGGTCACTGCCACATCTTGTGGGACTTCTTCAAAGTGTTGGAAGGTAGTTTCAATAAATTCACCATCTAATTCCACATATCTGAACGAATTGAGATGGCTGATCATATACTCTTCTTCTCCATGAACGGTGATAATCTTCCCTTGGATTGGATACTTCAGCATTTGGTGCAACGTAGAAGTGACAACGCCAACATTGTGAATCCATGGTCTGCCTAGCAAGCAGGAATATGAAGGACGGATATCCATTACATAAGAAGTTGAATCAAATGTTTGGGTTCCAACCTTTATGGGGATATCCACTTCCTCATGCACCATCCTTTTTAAGCCGTCAAAGGCCCTCACTACTATGTTACTCGGCTTTAATGTCAATCCCTCACAATCAAGTCTATCAAGAGCTTTTTTAGGCAATACATTTAGAGATGAGCCAGTGTCCACCAAAACATGAGCCAAGGTTGTGCCCCTATATTCAACTGAGACGTGCAATGCCTCATTATGCTTCCTTCCTCTTGGTTTTAAATCAGCATCCGAAAAACCTAGACCATTATCTGCAGTCAAGCTGGCTACGCAGTCTTGGAACTGATCGAAAGATGTTTCTTGGGGTACATGGACAATTTTCAGGAATTTTACCAAGGCTTTTGCATGCGCCTCGAAACATAGTAGTAAAGCCAGCATGGAAATTTTGGATGGAGTTTGCCCCAGTTGTTCAACTACATCGTAGTTGCTTCTTTTTATGATCTTTAGAATTTCCTCCATGTCTTTCCGGGAGGTCTCAAGGATAGCCATTGATTGTGCCTTTGTCTGGACGGGCTCAATCAGAATACTTTTACCTCGAGTCTCGGTTAACTCGGCAGCAAGAATGTCAGTAGGAGTGATATCAGGGATTGTAACAGCTTTGTCAGTTGGAGTATTGGTGGAGATGATTGTGGGACTGAGAATAGCCTTCAGAGGAGCAACAACAACAGGAATGATTACGGGTCCAGAAACTACTTTTGGGGGAGAAATTTCTGGAGAGAATATCCTTCCGCTTCGGGTAATCTTGCTAGTCCCTGCAATATTACTGATATCGGGGTAAACTTTTTCAAAACTTGAATCTTCGGCAGCTGGTCAGTCTTGTTTGATACCGTGGTAGTAGATATCCCCTCCATAATTCCATGGTATGGTTTTGTTTGACGAATACGAGACTGGTCCAGACATTGTAATTATCAAAGGAGCTGCTTTTGGAACTGATGTAATTCTAACGGGTCTTTTGGTGGAGACCCTGGAAGAATTAGCGGAAATGGTAATGATAGACACATCATTAAGAGGAATAGGTGGAACAAAAGTCTTTTCAAACAAAATTTCCTTGGTATCTATTAGGCATTGAACACCTGCTTTCAAAAAAGGACAGTTGGTTGGTGAGGACAAACAAAAATGACAGCCTTTATCACAGCCTATGAATACACCGGCAATCAACAAATTCTTTTTGATAATCAGGAGTGAGGTCACAAGTTCATCAACTGAAGTAACAAACACATCTTCCTCAATGGCGTTGGTATTATGGTCGTGTTTGGGCATAGGGGCAGAAATGACATTTGGCTTTTCGGACGCATCGAGTTCAATCTCTTTGGCTTTAATGAGGTCTTGTACTTTGTTCTTTAGATCCCAACAATTGTTAGTGTCATGGCCGGGACTCTCAGAGTGGTATGCGCAGCGGGCATTAGGATGATAGTGAGGAGATGTTGTGTTAGGGTTCTTGGGAGCTTCTTTCAAGGTTACTTGGTTGGATCTTAACAGACGTGGCAATACTTGAGATAAGGTCATGTTAATTCTGGTGAATTGTCTGACTGGTCTTTCCATCCTTGGTTGGTTGTTCCTTTGCTGATCGGGCGCAAGTTTAGGAATCATAACAGCCTCTACCATTGGACGACGTTCGACCATATCTTGATTTCTCTGAGGATAAACAATAACCACTTATTTCTTTATGATAAATGGCTTCCTTATAGAAGCAGAGGATGTATATTTTTGAATCTTTCCACTTTTTATCCCAGCTTCTATCCTCTCTCCGGTCAATATCAATTCAATAAAACCTGCCGATGAACTCCCAATTAGGTGATTGAAGAAGGAACTAGACAAGGTGCCCAAAAACATGTCTACTAGTTCTCTTTCAGATAGATGATGTTGAACTCTTCCAGCCAAGTCTCTCCATTTTTACGCATAGTCTTTGAAACCTTCATTGGAAATCATGGCCATACTCTAGAGTTGAGTACGGGTAGGAGCAAGAACAACATTGTATTGGTATTGTTTGTAAAAGGCTGCAGCAAGATCTTCCCAGTTATGAACATTGGCTCTTCCTAACTGATAAAACCAATCAAGTTGAGTTCCAGATAGAATTTATTGGAAGAAGTGTACCCATAAATCCTTGTCAGTGGTATGGGGTTGGGTTTTCCTCACATAGGACCGGAGATGCATTTTAGGTCATGAGACTCTGTCATATTTGGCGAACACAGGTGCTCTGAATTTTGGAGGAATGACAATCCCCGACTATAGCGGTAGAAATGTTCAAGACTAAGCCATTGGATTGACTAGACTTTCTACAAATCAAAAATAAAAATTGCCACCGCGCTTTATTGTTTCCAAAGGAATGGGAAAAGAGCGAATAACCCAAAAAAAGGGGGAAAGATTCAAGGTAAGGGGGTTGGTTATGCAAAGGGAAGGTATTAGCACCCTAAACATCTACGATACTCCGCAGGAACCTCTTTGAAAAAATCAGTATATTTTGGCTATAAAAATGTGTTATATATAAAATGGATGGTGGAGGTGAGAAAAGAAATATTTTTATGATTTTTGCACTCGCCGCGATTGCGAATCTTTAGTGCCTACGTACCACCTTTCGTGCAATAGGGGACCAGGGTACACGTAGTTCCTCTTTTAAAAATTGGAAACACAAGTATGTTGCTTAATTTTATGAGATAAGACATCATCGTCATTGTCCGTGTGGAAAACATACTTACTACCCACAATCATGAGAAAGGAGAATTTGCATCATCTCAAAGTGGAGGATATGGCTTGGATTTTAAAATCAACAATGCCCCACTCAACACCCAAGTGGAAAAATATCTCTCTTTACTACATATTGTAGAAGTATAGTTGTTTGCATCACTACAAGGATTGACAAGAGTCTAATCTTTTAAGAAAAGTTTTAAAATAAAAAGCCAAAGTGGAGAAAATAGTTTGAAATAAGATTGATTGACTTTTAGTCTTCTCACAAAAATGTCAAGGTATTATTAAATTGATTGAAATTTATTTTTGAAAATGTTTTGAAAATGCATGGACCTAAGTCCAAGTTTATTATGAAAGTGTTTCAAGTTTAGAAATAAGAAGAGTTTTTAAAAGGAGGGAGAAGATTTTTGAAATTAAAGAAGATGGGAGGAGATGAAGAGACTATCCTAAAGCATAAGGTAAAATCTAGGGATAAGAACCATCTAACCAACAAGAAGCCAACACTTGACATTATGAGTCAATATAGAATTCCCATTCTTCGGATTGAAACCAAGCAAGCAAAGATACTAGACCTCTGGAGAGAACCAAACTTCAAGTGTATTAAATCTTCGCAAAAATTGGGCAGAGTAACGGCTGTATACGGGTGAATTCCATATTACAAACAAAGTATGTAATCACAATAACCTGCATACAAAACAAACAAACAACCCAATGTCTTGAGGTAAACCTCAAGAACTCCAGACAAAATATCAAATAAATATCACAAGGTCTCCAAGATAGGCCAAGGTCTCTAATTCTAAGTCCAAGAAGTCCAATACTCCATAATGCCAAAGATAGTAACCAAATAGTCCAAGTATCATTAAAGATTTTTATGTTTCATGTTTATTATTAGGTGTCTTTAAAAGGAAAAGAAAAGCTCAAGTGAGCAAAATAAAAATGACATAAAAGTAAATGCTCAAGTGAGCAAAATAAAAAACGGCATAAGAATAAATGCTCAAGTGAGCAAAATAAAAAAATGGCATGAAATGTAAATGCTTAAATTAAATGGTACATAAAGCATAAAAAATAAAAGCATAACGTAAAGTCAATTGTTAGAAATTAGTGGTTAGTTGGATGACCATCTTGAAACTTGCATTTGGAACTCATTGTAGGATTGGTAGAACCAAAGCCTCCACACAACAAGTTGCATTTTCTTTTTGTCAAGTATATCATCCATTTTGGAATCCTCAAAAGTAACATTTAATGATCAACAATGTTTAAGTGATCCGCGTTGACCAAAGGTGTTGTAGATCCATTAGAGGATTGGTAGAACCAAAGCCTCCACACAATTAATCTCAAAGTTATTGGATTAAAGAGATCAAATTAACATACTTGGGCTTGCAATCATGATTTTGGGCCACGAATGATCATTTATTCGAATCGGGACAAAATTTAGCACTATGTTAAGCAATCGTAAGTGGACTTATGTAGAAGTCGCACCTATTTTGAGGCCGGTCAATAGCAATCTATGTACTTCATGTTTGGATAAATGATATAGAGATCACCATCCCTTAATATGTAGCACAATTAAAAAGAAAGGGATAAGATTAAGAGGGAGGGGAATGATAAGCTAATTTGGATCACCATCTCAAAATTCTTTCATCTTTAAATTCAACCACTCCTCTAGATGGATTAAAGCACTAAACATATCATTAATCCAAAGCACCAAAAATGAATTCAATAATTCACTCTTAGTTAGATTTGAATTTATGAACATTTATCCAACTTCATCTACATCACAAATTCCATTAAGTTTAAAGACAAATTGGACATTTAAAATTGCAATCCAAATTATCCATCAAAGAGAGTGAGCAGAAAAAAATATTTGAGTCGAAACAACTCCAAAATAAGGCAGAAAAAGTATTTTCGACACTGTTACAATCAATTGTGCTTCGACAACTACCAATTGCATCAGTGCAGTTTTTTCAAATCAACTTTCTATGACAAACAATTGCAATGTTACAACAATTGATTGCAACCTGTTAAAATCAGTCGAAAACAACATCTCAAGGATCAAATTCTTATTCCAACTTTTCATCAAACACCTTATGATCATGGATCCAATTGAGCATGAAAATTCCATCAAATTATGAGAAAATAGCACTAATGGAATCATAAAACAGTGCTCAATGAATCAAAACCAGAAATCTATAAGAGATCACATTGTGAAAGATGATGATCCAACTTACCAAAGGTAGAATTAGAGAATTATCAAACAACTTCCAGAATTTGCTTCAATTCAACCACAAGAATCAATTACCAAGCTTGGATGTAGAGAATTGATGAAGAAAAAGTGTTTGGATGAAGGTTTAGCTCAAAGATTAGTAAGCTTCAATGCAAAGCTTACTAACTTTTTGAAAATGGAGCTTTGAGTGAATTTGGTAGATGGAGAGAATTGAGAGATTTTTTAGCAAAGTGATTTTGGCTATCAAAAGCTTGAAACTTGAATGAAATGAGGACTCTATTTATAGAGTTTAGGATTGGGATTAGTGGTAATTTGGTAATTGATTCTTGGAGCCAAAAATTGAATTAATGATATAATTTTCAAATTATGCAGAAAAATTGGAGCCAAAAAGATGACAGATTTGAAATTGCTGGCTTTTTTTCAAAAATCACGTGTGTTTTACTGTTATGAGTCGACACAAGAGTCGTATGCATCGACACATTCTAGTTGTATAACACAGCATGAGTCGACGCAAGCTTCTATGGATCGATACAAGCTGCTATCTCAACATAATACATAATCAATCAATTTGCATGAGTCGATACATAATATGTATGTGTCGACACATGCTAGTTATACAAAGCAGGATGAGTCGATACAAGCCTCTATGGGTCGATGCAAGATACTACTTTGACACAATACGTAATCAATCAACTTGCATGAGTCGATACATAACATGTATGTGTCGACACATGCTAGTTATACAAAGCAGGATAAGTCAAAATAAGCCTCTATGGGTCGATGCAAGCTGCTACTTCGACACAATACATAATCAATCAACTTGCATGAATAGAAAAATAACATGTATATGTCGATGCAAGCTGCTAATTCGACACAATACAGAATCAACCAACTTGCATGAGTCAAAACATAACATGTATGTGTCGATGCAAGCTGCTACTTCGACACAATACATAATCAACCAACTTGCATGAGTCGATACATAACATGTATGTGTTGATGCAAGCTGCTACTTCGACACAATACAGAATCAACCAACTTGCATGAGTCGATACATACTAATTTTTTTTATTTTTGAAGGCTGAAAACATAGGTTTTTTCAAAGATTGTGCATAATACACTCTGTGCCATTGATTGTGCTATGGGAGCAATTGATTGTTCAGGTCAACAAAAAAAAAAGAAAAAAAAATTTAATTATTTTTATTTTTCTTTGCAAAAAAAAGAAGATATTTTAGGGAAATAATACCGGAAAACCTTATTTGTTGGATGCTTCGACTCGATACCTACAAAACACAATTTTGCAAAGAAAAAGACAAATATTTTTTGTATTTTGGTTAGAGGTTAATTATCAACGCATATACAAAATACACAACTAAAGTGCTTGGAGATTCCTCAAGAGCAAACTTAAAGATAGGAGATAGAAAAAAGAGGGAGAACCAACCCTAATGTGATTTTGTTATGATCAAGTTGACATGATATGATAGGGGAATCTTAGGGGCAAAAATTGGGGTACAACAGCTGCCCTTATTTAAGTGTCTTTTATCCGGAGATACGAAGGTTAAAAATCTCCGTGTCGACGCGATTGAAGATACTTAAATATAAAACAAGCCCTATTTTTGTCTCTAAGATTCCATTCAATGCTTATGATTATGAATGCATATGAACATAACAAAAGAGACGCAAAATATCACCGGGGATGCCACAAAAATGAAGAAACAAAGGAGCAACCCCACCAGGAAAATAAATCACTGGTGGACCAAAAGAATTGAATCAGAGAGGAGGATAACAAGCATCGATGTTTACTGCCGATGTCTACCAATGTTCACTGAAGGTAGAGAGAGAAAATATAATACCACTACTCTTCATTGACGATGAACTATCAACATTCACTGAAGATAGCAAAAAAGATAACAAACACCGACGTTCACTACTGATGTCCTACCAACGTTCACTGAAGGTAGAAAGAGAAAATATCATACCACCTCCGTTCACTGACGATGACTATCAACGTTCACTGATGATAGCAAAAAGATAACAAACACCGACGTTCACTGCTGATGTACTACCAATGTTCACTGAAGGTAGAGAGAAAATATATCATACCACCGCTGTTCACTGACGATGAACTATCAACGTTCACTGATGATAGTAAAAAGATAAGAAACACCGACGTTCACTACCGATGTACTACCAACGTTCAATGATGATAGCAAAAAGATAAGAAACACCGACGTTCACTGCCGATGTACTACCAACGTTCACTGAAGGTAGAGAGAAAATATATCATACCAACCCCGTTCACTGACGATGAACTATCAACATTCACTGATGATAGCAAAAAGATAACAAACACCGACGTTCACTGCCGATGTACTACCAACTTTCATTGAAGGTAGAGAGAAAATATCATACCACCACTGTTCATTGACGATGAACTATCAACATTCACTGAAGATAGCAAAAAGATAACAAACACCGACGTTCACTGCCGATGTCCTACCAACGTTCACTGAAGGTAGAAATAGAAAATATCATACCATCGTCGTTCACTGACGATGAACTATCAATGTTCACTGATGATAGCAAAAATATAACAAACACCGACGTTCACTGCCGATGTACTACCAACGTTCACTGAAGGTAGAAAGATAATATCATACCACCGTCGTTCATTGACGATGAACTATCAATGTTCACTGATGATAGTAAAAAGATAAGAAACACCGACGTTCACTGCCGATGTACTACCAACTTTCACTGAAGGTAGAGAGAAAATATATCATACCATCACCGTTCACTGACGATGAACTATCAACGTTCACTGATGATAGCAAAAAGATAACAAACACCGACGTTCATTGCCGATGTACTACCAACATTCACTGAAGGTAGAAAGAGAATATATCATACCATCGCCGTTCACTGACGATGAATTATCAACGTTCACTGATGATATCAAAAAGATAACAAACACCAACATTCAATGCCGATGTACTACCAACATTAACTGAAGGTAGAGAGAAAATATATCATACCATCGCTGTTCACTGACGATGAACTATCAACGTTCACTGATGATAGAAAAAAGATAACAAACACCGACATTCACTGCCGATGTACTACCAACGTTCACTGAAGGTAGAAAGAGAATATCATACCACCATTGTTCACTGATGATAGCAAAAAGAAAAGAAACACCGACGTTCACTGCTGATGTACTACCAACGTTCATTGAAGATAGAGAGAAAATATATCATAGCATCTGTGATACGGTGGGAGAACTGACTTGAGGTTTTGTGTTTGTTTTCACAAATGTCGCAGTTAGCAAGAGTCGCCACCGACTTTTCTTTTATCCAAAAGGAAAGGTAAAAAAGCACAGGAAAGACCTTTGAGATGTTTTCTTGAGTTCGGAGGGTAGATTATGAAAAGGGAAGGTGCTAGCACCCTTTTCATCCATGGTTTTCCATGGGCTCTTAGTTACTTGTTTATATCAATTGCTTTGCTTTTTCAATTGTTTGAAATGGTGCTTTGTGTGGTTTTGAAAGTATTTTGAAAAGAGGCCATCGCTTAGGCAATCTTTATAATGATTCGCGTTCGTAAGAATGTACACAAAGATGTTTGTCTTTTGAAAAATGTTTCAATGTTTTGAAGGGTGTTTAGAAATGTTTTGAAAATGTGTGTGTTTGTTTTTGAAAATAGCAAGGATTGTTTGCAAATTGATCAAGTAACTAGAAGCATTCTACCTACTCAAAAGTCTTTCTTGTACATTTTTATTTCTTTGACATTGTTGACCTACCATTGTTTTGGTAGACAATCCTATATTTGGATGTTAAAAGGGACGGGCGTGGGTCATCGTATGACCATGATAGCAATGTTGCCAAGTATCTTAGCATGTTTTAGGGACTAAGATCATTTGTATAGGCAACCTTTTGATAGCGTCATCGAGGGACTATGATCTTTTGTTTTGTTTTTGTTTTGCCAAGATACTTTGCATGCATACCATGGCCATTTATTTTAAGGCAACCAAGTGGGTGAAACCCTAGGGGTGCTTGTGTGAAATTTGTTGTCATTTTACATGCTTTTATCTTGTATTAGATCTTGACTATTTGTTTGATTTTTGTCTTATCATACAAACCCTAATTTTACTAAACATGTATATAATGCGATAAATTGCGTAAAATAAATCTAAGCTATTACAACAATTATTATGGGAGGGGGGATACAAGTTTTTGAATGGGGATATTTGCACAAATAAAAACCTAAAATACTATTACAACCCAATTGAATTATTGTACAAGATAAATAAATAAACAAGTATTTAAATATGCAAATAAAATGTATTTATGTAAAAATGTTTTGTATTTGATTTTATGTATGAAAAATATTATTTAAGTCCTAAAAATAAGAAAAAAAATATTGTTATTTTTGAAAGGGGGGTAAAACCCTAGTTTTTGATTAAAAGAAATATATATTCTATATTTATTTTATTTTGTCTATTTTTACACAAGAAATAATAAATAATATTATTAATAAATATTAAAAATTAAAATATGTATAAAAGTAATATTTTATGTGTATGAATAATAAAAATAAAAATGTATGATATTTTTAAATGTGTTTACTATTTATTTTAAGAAAATAGATTCTATTTATTCTAAATAATCAATATTTTATGCAAAAAATAAGATAAAAAATAAAATAAAATGCAAAAAATAGAGAAAATATTTTTCATGATTTTTTTATGTTCAGAAAAATAAATAAAAGCAATAAATATAAAAATGAAAAGAAAATATGAAAAATAAACAAAATATGCAAAGGGGGTGTGGATAGTGGATCAGGCCCAAGACTTCATCCCTGTCCCCCAGCCTCTCCCAAACGCGCGCATTCTTGCCTTCAACCTGTAACTCTCTATTCTTTGCACAAAAACAAAAACTTGCAACATAAAAAATGTAGCTTGGAATCTCACGATTCCAATGATATAAAAAACATAATCTAACTCTCAAGGATCATGGAGAATTTCTGACCTAATTATTTCATGAACTTCAAGCTTCAAATTATCACTACTCAGTTAATATAAATGACAACTATGCATATGTACAACTTCAGCAAGTTAAGGACTACATTTTTGCTTCACAAATCAAAGCTTGAGGATTCCTAAATAGAGAGATAGAGTTTTGAAAAATACCTTGTTCAACTGAGTTTGGATATGGCAATGTGGGGACTTTGAGTGAGGCCTGAGGATCATGTGAGCTTCCTTGAAGTTCCCTCGAGCTATTCCAATGCTTTGCTTGCCTTGAGGATGCATGAAACTCCCTGTAGAAGTCAACCTGCAACCTTCAAAAATGAAAATAGTGATGTCTAAAATAGAGCTCACAGTTGCAGTGAAAAGGCTTGGATCGTTTAGATGTGATGCATGGAAGGTGTTTCAAGTGTTAAGGGGAGAAACGCACGAGCCAATATTGAAATGGCAAGAGTTTTGCAGAAGCTGCAAGTTTGGGCAGAAAAATCGTGTTTTTGTGTTTGGGAGAGTTTTAGCAGTTATGCACTCATGTTCTGGCTTGAGATAAGTTTGTGAAGTTGTTTTTGAATGATTCCAAGCCTTCCCTTTATCAGATGGACAAGTTCTCTTGACTTTTACAACTTTTCTTGCTTTTGAAGAAAAGTGAAATGACTTGTGCCAAAGGCTTGTACTTGCTAGTTCTAGGGCTGATAATAGTTGGTAAACATTGCTGGATATCTGTGGACATTGCTTGTAACAAAGAAATAGGTCCATGGCTCAAGAATTGTAAAGTTGCAAAAAGCTTGCTTTATCAAAATGGCATTGTGCCCTTTATGCCATAAATGGATTTATTCTTTGTACAATGCTCCAATAGCCAAAATAAAACCATTATCCCATGGGTTTGCATTTAATTATGGAGTGTAGAAAGGATTTAGGACCTGTAATGCAAGGTACAAGCATGCTAGGATCTGATTTGCAACTTGAAGCATTGTGAAAATGGCTTGCACAAAAGTGACAAAATTCCATTTTCTCTTCTTCGATTCTCCCTAACCACAAATGATCTTGGAGAGTTCTGGGACATTTTGGAAAGCTTGAAACATGCTCTACAATCCATATTTGAAATGAATTTTGAGATACCTCTTGGAACTAGGTGAAAAATGTCCATCAAGTTGGGTCAAAAACCTGCCTAAATTAGGGCAAATTTTCACTAAGTCTTTTAGTTCATGGACCCCTATTCACAAAATCATAACTTGAGATCCAAGCATCTTTTTGGAAAACTTTGTGAATCAAATTTGTAGATTTCACGGAGTACTACAACTTTCATGTTGGAAGTTTCCTTTGAATCAAATTTCATCATGGTGAAAAAGTCGTGGAAAGTTGGGAAAAAATAAGAAATTTTCCATAGAAAAATTCTAAGTTATGAAAAATTTCAAATTAAAATCCTAATTTGAAATTTTAGGTTTCTTGGTCAACAAGTTTCACATTTTGACATATCTTGATGAATTATGACCCTTGGCACTTGATTTTGACCAAAAAGTCAAAGTTTGACGTTTCAGTGTACAGTTGACTTTTGATCAGTTGACTGCAAAATTCATTTGTCAATCCTATGCATTTGAGATCTTTTGAACTATGTGATTAGGTCAAGATGATTTTATTGAGTCCTTGAAATCATGCTTGAACCCAATTGGTCATTGGTTAGGTTAAAAATCAGAAATTGCCCTTTCTCAGTCAAAACCCTAATTTTGACCATTTTGCCCTTTTGATGATTTGATCAAATTTATTGAGGAGTTGTGATCCAAACTTGATCAAATGGTACATAGGAGTCTAAGATATTGTTGTGGATCAAAAAATATGAAGTTTGACAGTAAATTGGCCATGGTTGACTTTTTCCTAATACAATTGATTTTTAGGTCAACTGTCCAATTGACTGGTCAAAAATGTGATTCAAGGCTTGAAACTTGGTATGAGTAATCTTAGAGATCCAACATGATGTATGAAAGTCACATGAAGCATTGATGGTCAAAAAATCCTCGTGCAAACTCAGACCCTAATTTCAGGTTATTAATGCAAGGTGATTCCTTGAGCTGATCAAAATCTTAATCTTGTCTTGAGTCCAAGAAGTCTTGTGGGGAAAATCTTGATAAATGAGAGGGAAAATTTTGGGGTACAACAGCTGCCCCTGTTCAATCTTCTTGAACCTGAAGAGTTAGATTGGTGAGCTTTGTCGTTCGTGACTCGAAGGTAAAACATGATTGGACACTAGAGTGCCTGTAAATTTGCAGTCGTCAAAGTGTAGTTGAGGAAATGGGCTTAAAGATGCCATTTGGAGATGTGACAAAATCTTGTCAAAGATGGGATTGAAGATGCCATCCAAGAATGTTTGCTGAGTTGTAAGTCAAAAGAATAAGTATCAGAATGGTATCCGCGTCTGGAACGTATCTGAGCTGTATCTAGAGACTAAATCTGTATGAGCAATGGAATGGCGTCCGTGTCTGGAGCATATCCGAGCTGGGGAAAATTAGAATAAGTGACAGAATGGCATCCGTGTCTGGAGCGTATCTGGGCTACATCTGGAAACTAAATCTGAAGGAGTAACAAAATGACTTCCATGCCTGGAGTGTATCTGAGATTGAGACCTGAATGAGAAATAGAATGGCTTCCGTGTCTGGAGCGTATCTAATATGTGTCTGATAGTTGAAATATGAATAAGTAATAGAATGACTTCCGTGTCTGGAGCGTATCTGAACTGTATCTGAGATCTGAAAACTAAATAAGGGCCAGAATGGCATCCGTGTCTGGAGCGTATCTGAACTAGAATATGAATAAGTGATAGAATGACTTTCGTGTCTGGAGTGTATCTGGATTGTATCTGAGATCTGAAAACTGAATAAGGGCCATAATGGCATCCGTGTCTGGAGCGTATCTGAACTAGAATCTGAATAAGTGACAGAATGACTTCCGTGTCTAGAGTGTATCTGGACTGTATCTGAAGTTGAAATCTGAATAAGTGTCAGGATGGCATCCGTATCTGGAGCGTATCTGAAATGTATCTGAAATCTTTGAACATTGTTAATGATAGCTGTTAATCTTATCCTGAAAAAGGGTAAAATGTTAGCTGAAACACAAAGTTATGTTGCATGAAATGCATGATGCAATAAATGTTCTTTATCAATGTTTATGATATATGAATGTAATGTATGCGCATGTAAACTGATTTGCTGTATTGCTGAGGAAAATAAATCCTTGACATATGGGGAATAGGGAAAATTCTGATGACTTCTGCGGGGAATTAAGAATGAGAATCTTCATTCTGTTGAGGAGCAATAAAAAACTTTGACAACTTCACTGGGGAATTAAGAATGAGAATCTTCACTCGGTTGAGGAGTATTAAAAACTCTGTGGGGAAGAAGGCTTACTGCTGGAGAGTAAGTTCAGGAGTTTTCAGTTGTTTGCCACTCTACTGGGGAATTATCCTAGGTTGGGGATAGACAAAAGTTAACTGTTATCTGATTGATTTCCAGGCTTCAAGATAACTTGCTGGGGAGTTTGGATTGACTGAAAGGTTTCCGCCGGGGATAGATAGTTAGAAGTTTTAGCTCCGCTAAGGATTGGGAGTTTGAAATTTTAACTCTGATGGGGATTAAGGGTTTGTAATTTTAGCTCCGCTGGGGATCTCGATGATGTACTGTAGGGATTGCTCATGGAATAGCCTAAAGACGTTTTCCTATCCTTTCAAACTGTCAGTAATTGTTCTTTTCCATCCTGTTTATTTGTAAACAGTAATTATGTTCAAATGCATATGTTTATCAATGAATCATTGGACGTTTTTGCAAATAAAAACACAAGTGTAAAGAAAAAAGGCAAATAGTTTTCTGTACTTTGAAAGAGACATCTTTGTATTTACTTTTAAATGGTAGGCACACCGAGCGTTTGGATTATACCGAGGAGATGTGGTATTCGGATTCTTGGGAGCCTCTTTCAAAGTTGCCAAGTTGGATCTCAACAGATGGGGTAGAACTTCAGCCAACGTCATGTTAATCCGGGTAAACTGCCTTTGTGGTCTCTCCACCCTTTGTTAATTGTTGCATTGTGGAGCAGCCGCAGGTCTAGGTATCATTACATCACTTACTATCTAACGGTGTTCAACTCTGCTTTGGCCTCTCGGGATATAGATGGCACTGGCTTCCTTCTTACTAGTGAAAGGCTTCTTTCCCGAACTCGAAGAGGCGTATTTCTGTATCTTAACGCTCTGAATCCCAACTTCTACCCTTTCTCTTGTTAATATCAGCTCAGTGAAACCAGCTGATAAGCTACCTATCAAATGTTTAAAGAAAGGACCAAAAAGCGTCCCAAGAAACATATCGACCAAATCCCTATCAAATAAAGGGGGTTCGACTCTTCCATCCAAGTCTCTCCACTTCTGCGCATAGTCCTTAAAGCCTTCACCCACACCCATGGTCATACTCTGGAGTTGAGTACGAGTGGGGGCAAGGTCGGCGTTATATTGATACTGTTTATAAAAAGCAGCGGCCAAATCCTCCCAATTTCAGACATTGGTTCTCTCCAGTTGGTAGAACCATTCAAGCTGAGTCTCTGATAGACTGTCTTGAAATAAGTGAACCCACAAGTTTCTATCAGCGGTGTGGGGCTGGATCTTCCTTACATAGGAACGGAGATGAAGCTTTGGGAAAGACATCCCATCGTACTTTGTGAAAATTGGAGCCTTAAATTTCTGTGGGATGACCACTCCCAACACCAATCCCAGTTCTTCAAAATCCAACCCAGGTATCCTCTGGACTTCCATAGCACTCAAACGATCTTCCAACTGCTTGTATCTATCCTCAGTGGGAGGATACTGCTCATCATTGTAGTCTGTATCATTGTCAGAAACTTCAAGACTAGGGTCCTTTTCCCTTGTCTCCCTTTCTTAATTCTCCCCTTCCTTGGTGTTGTACCCCAAAATTTTCCCTCTCATTTTACTCAACACATGCCCATTGAGGTCCTCAACTTGTTCAAGGATGCCCAAGAGTTGACCAGACAAACTCTCTCCTAAGGAAACGAGCTTCAAACTAGGGTTTCAATCCTTATCAAGATGGTTGAAGTCCAAGGGTCCCAAATGCTTTCCATGGTTACAATATGTTCTCAATATCATCCATGTCAAATTTCATGCCTTGCACAAGAAGTTTGCTCAGTCAATTGCCCAGATGCCTGGAAATCAACTATACTAGGTCAAAAGTCAATTGTGGCCCACATACAGTCAAACTTTAAGATTTTTGGTCAACATCAACATTTTGAAGAGGTATCCATCATTTGATCAAGGTTTGATCATGATTCCTCAAGGAATGCCCCCAAATTCATCAAAACCCAAAAGTTGCTAAATTAGGGTTTCTCAGGAAAAGTCAACCGAACTTTGACCAGGCATAACTTCTTCATACTTTATCAGAAATTTTCCATCCAAGGCTCATTTTGAATAGGATGAAATTCCCTATAACTCATATTTATCCCACAAGTTCAAAATATGCACTCATCAAAAGATATGAATTTCTAAATTATAGGTCCTTTTGAAAAGTCAACAAAAACACCTTTTGGGTCAAAGCTTCTTACATGAACATGGAAGACCCATTTGAGATGAAACCAAAAGGGTTGCTTAGGGGACATCCTAATATTTCTAAAAAGTCAAAGAACACCTCTCTAGGATTAAAATTGGAGGAGATATGCCTTGTCAAAGTTGACCATTTTTGTAAAATTGCCAAAAGTCAAATATGCTCAAAAATACATTTTTTTGTCAAATGGGCCTAGAATTTCATGATTGAAGCTTGTTGGAAACATGGTCCATGCCCCAAATCAGCCTCCATATATTATTTTCTTATTTATTTATTTTATTTTAATTTTTTATTTATTAAAAGTTAGATTAAATCAAATAAATTGCAAAAAAAAATATAAAAGATTGGTTTTGATCTGATTTTTGTAGGAATCACAATCTAATCAAGCTGGCCAAACCATATCAAATCAGATCAAGGGTGTTGTACCCCAAAATTTGCCCTCCCATATTCTTCAAAGTTTTGGCAAGCATTTACTCAAGTCCACTCAAGGAGTTGCACAGTCAACCACTCTCCTAAGCCAGTCAAATTAGGGTTTTGGTTCTTGCAAGGAAGTTGAGGTTTTCAAGGGCTCAATCAAGTCCCATATGCTCATAAACATTGTCAAGCATCTACATGTCAAGTTTCAAGGCTCACAAGGTCAAGTTGCACAGTCAAAAACCCTAATTGCTTCACAATCAACTGTAGGGGCAAAATGGTCATTTGGCAGTCAAAGGTCAAAATTTTTGGTCAACATCTTATTTTGAAGCCACAATCATCATTTGGTCAAATCTTGACCATGATTTCACAAGAATGGCTCAAAAATCATCAAGATGCAAAAGTTTCTATTTTTGGACAGCTGAAAAGTCAACTATAACTTGACCAAGGCATAACATTTTCATGGTTCATCATAAAAATCCCATCCAATGCTCATTTTGAAGGGGAGGACATTTCCTACAACTCATCTTCACATTCCAAGTCCAAGAAATGCTCTCACAAAAAGTTATCAATTTCAACATTATAGGTCATTTTCAAAAGTCAACAAAAAGGCACTTTAAGTCAAAGACCATAACTTGAGATTAGTAAATCAAAATGACATGGGACCAAAGGCCTTGGTTAGAGGACTTCAAGGCCTTTCCAAAATGTCCAAGAACATGTTCATATGATCAAAATTGAGCAAGATATGCATTGGAGAAGTTGGGAAATTTTTGTGAAATAGCCAAAGTCAACTATCCATGAAACTTCAATTTTTGACAAAAAGGGCCCACTTTTTCCACTTGATTCAGCTATGCCATGCCACCCACGTGTCCCATGTTTTATTTCAAGATTTAAAATTAATTTTTCTATTTTTATTTAATTTTATTTGATTTAATTCATTTTAAATCTTTAAAATTCAAATAAAAACCAAAGAAATTAATTAAGGGATATCTTGTGTTTTGAATAGCCTTGATGCATCATGAAACACATACCAATTTCGTGTACATCCTATTTCAAGCATGAAATTCAAAATTGAACAAAAATGACAAGTTCTTTAAATGGTGTTTATGCAAAATCTCAAACTTCATTGCAAGGGTTAAAGGTGCATTATAGTGACTGATTCTCATTGACTAACATATATGCAAGCCTCCCATACAGTACACAAGACCTAGAATTCTCTAAAACGGCCAAAGAAATTCCAAAATTCCAAAGAAAAGTGTGAAACTGAAATCCCACTTGCAGCATAATTCAAGCCTTCCTTTTGATCCAAATACACTCCCAGCATCCCCAGGAATCATTTGCAGCCAAGAACGAGCCAAAAACCTCAAGAACTCGTGCCACATAAGTCATACGGTTTACCTTCTTTTTCAAAATCACAATCATCCATTCATGCGTTTTTAACACTTTTTATAGATTGCATTGTGCTCACAGGATCCATACGAAGCTTTCCATATGACTTAATTTGATTATGGGGACTTAAAACGCAAAATACCATTGATGAGTTCTAGGTTTTCAGAGCTTGTAATTTGGGGTTTTTCACATAGTGTAAAATTAAGCCTCAAGACATACATGGTCAAACCCAGCAGGATGAGACGAATCTAAAGCATACCTCGCGCACTTTTTATGTTCACTATATAGCTAATCGCTATTTTTGACATTGGTATTTTGTGGGGGTTTAAAACCCCCATTATTTGTCTTCTTTTTGTTTCAGGAACGAAGACGATGATGAGGTGTCCATGCCTGGTTGGTACGTTCAAATAGGCGCGCGCTTTTCTTTGATCCAGTATATAAGGCGTTCTTTTTATATAATATTTAGTTCCCATTATTCTAACACACGCGCATGAGTGATGCAGTGGTTGGAGACGTGGCTTGCAATCTTTGGGGCCTGGGTTCGATCCCAGGTCCCCCCCTCCCCAAATTTCATATTATTTTTCTTTCTATGCTTGTGTGCAGCGTTCCAATCATACTCCACCATGGGCTCCCTTCCATCCAAACGCCATGTGTCCTCAGAAGCAGATCCAAAGGCCCAGAAAGCAAGAACACCATGTGCCTGGTCAACATCGCTCCACTCAATTCCCAGAGTCAACAGGCTTTGTGCAAAATGGGCCTCATAATTCCACATACACACTCCAATCTGGCCCATACCCCCCCCCCCCCCCCTTGGGTTTGCAATTTCATTTTGCCATTTTATATTTTATTTGTCTTATTTTTATTTTTTTCCCTTTTATTAACAATTAACATAATTAACACTTTTATAAAAAAAAAATCCAAAAAAGAACTAACATTATTATTATTATTATTAATTTCATTTTATTTTTGTAATTGAATACTAATAAATTGAATTAATTATTAATTAGGCAACTTTAACTTTTTTTCTTAATAATTAAAATAAGTTTAGAATTAGGTTTTTAATTAACTTTTAATTTTATTTTATTTCCTTTTATTTTATTTCATTAAAAAAATATAAAAACACAAAAATCTTTTCTTTTAATAAATTAACTAATTAGTTTAACAATTAGTTTTAATCTCATTTGATCACAAAAAAGACAAAAAAATTCAATTTCTTTTCTTAAAAGGGTCAAAACCCTTAGGACGTTCCCGATTAATTTTTATTCGCGCGCATTTTTATTTTGATTATTATGTAATTGCTTTCAAGAATGTAATAGTAATTAGGTTTATTGCTTTCTTTACTTTCCGCACTTTACCAAAACGGGTCTTTGTATTTTTGGCGATGTATAGACCCGCGCCTTGTAATAGTGTAGAATTTATCTTTCCGCAATTTACTTTCTGCACCCCTAACTGTTAAATGCATGAAAGAATATATGTAAATAAAATTAATCCGTAGCTCACAAATAACATGTACAAAAACATTAACTGAAAAACAACACACAAAGCACATGCCACTCCTAGGGTACGCCTCACTGGTTGCCTCGAAACATGGTCATCAAGTATAGGGTGTCTTAGGGGTCGCCCTTTTGTCTAAAGATCCAGTTGCCTCGAAACGGTTGCCTCGAATACAAAGGATCTAAGACATTAGAGTTACTTCTAAGGTGTCCTACCATTGCTTCGGTGACCACACTGTCCATTATAATCGAATTGACCCGAATACCTCCAACGATGGTGCTACCTATCTCTCAATGGTGGGATAACACTATCTAAAGGACTCTTACACATCTTAATTCCTTAGGGTAGGTAGATGACTCATGGGTACTTGCTCTTTTCAAAACAAACAAAACAACTTTTCACACCTCACACTTTCAAAAGTTTTCAAACAAAATTTTCATACACTCTTGAGAACAGATACAAGAGTTACTTAGAAATTTTTCAAACGAAACTTTCTCAAAACCCACACACACTTGAAAAGCAAACAAATTTTGAAAACATAAGAGCAAGTACCTAAGAGCCCGTGGATAACCACGGATAGAAAGGGTGCTAACACCTTCCCTTTCTATAAATCTACCTCCCGAACCGAGAGACATCTCGAATAAGGAATTTTGCTGTGCTTTTGTCCTTTCCATGTTGGAGAACATAAAAGATGGTGGTGACTCTTGCTTACCGCGACATTTCGCGAAACCAGCTAAAAAATAGTCAGTTCTATTTCCACCGATCACATAACTGGCGACTCTGCTGGGGAATACTCTAAAAGTGAGGTGTACCTTAGGATTAGATCATACTTATGTTTTCAATTGCTTGCTTTGATTGCTTTATATTTGTGGGCATTGCATCGGAGTTTCATAGATCCTAACCCGGATCTGGGGATACCCTTTTAGGTAGCATAAGCTGTGAGGGACCTGTCCGGCGTAGACCGACACGGGTGAAGCAGTGGCTACATTGGTGTGGCACCTTGGTCTGTACCGATATCCCTTGTGTTGCAATGAGGAGAATATGGGTCTTCTGAGGAGTCATTAAGCACCAACTGACCTTAGAACCCTAATGTGACCCAACTTGACCATAGAACAGTAGCAGTATGCTACACCCATTGAGGCTAAACTCTCGCGATGGTTCTGGCCGCAAGAAAAGATTGCGACGCTGGAGTTATGACCGATTAAGGGTAGTCAGTGATATTGGGATCCTCTAGAACCCGGTTACTTTTGATAGGACAGGTCTTAACCAACGAAACTGAAATAGGCTAGTACCCAAACTTCATGCTGGCCTGAACTCTAAGGGCTGTCTTGTGTGACTTGTGTGCTTTCAAACTTGACTACTTGCATGCTTGTTATCTAACACATGAGTTTCTTGTAGGGTTTGTTTACAGTCCTTAATCTGGACTCATAACAGGATCTACTTATGTCACTCCATGCATCATAACATCATACCATTGCATACATCCTGCATAAAGACTAATCCATTTCAAGGATCTCAAGGGCTTGTGATGCAGGTCATGATGAATCAAAGTGTCTAGCAAGGGGCAGAGGGGATTTATTTTCCTCTAGCCGAAGTTGTCAGGGGCTATGACCCACTAAATATGGTGAGCCTTGACTCTTGAAGAAGGACTCTCAACAACACGAAGTTCCTTCAATCAAGCTACCAAATTCAAATTCTAACAAGTTTCTCTGTTTACCCCGCGAGATCCTTGAAAACATTGCATGCATATAATACATATCATTGCATTACAGGTACCCTTGTTACAGGTCGCTTACCTTCTTCGCTGTTTATTTCAGCAGTCATCATGAATCCTGAATCATCCAATGAACAAGCTATCAAGGCCCTCCAGGCCCAGAACGCCCAGTTCCAGGAGCTGGTCATGAGCTTAGCACAAGGACAACAGGAATTGAAGACTCTGCTCTTGAAAAAGAAGAAGAAGAGGACTGTTTCTTTCAATCCTAGACGCAGATCTGGGAATACACTGCAGAATGAAGCTGAGCGGGCTACTCCATCTGTTGGGGAAGGCAGTCACCAAGAGGGAAGGGTTCCTAGTCCCATAGTCTCTGACACCGAGACAGATTTCAATGATGAACAGTACCCTCCCACTGAAAACAGGTACAAGCAACTAGAGGACCGTCTAAATGCCATGGAGATTCAACGTGTGCCTGGGTTGGACTTTGGGGACCTAGGTTTATCTTCTGGGGTGGTGATCCCTCACAAGTTCAAGGCACATGCCTTTGTAAAGTACGACGGGGCTTCTTGTCCTAAGCTGCACCTCCACTCATATGCAAGGAAGATCCAGCCCTACATGACAGACAAGAACCTATGAATCCATTTCTTTCAGGAAAGTCTTTCAGGGACTCAGCTCGAATGGTTCTATCAGCTGGATGGAACCAGTATTCGTAACTGGGAGGACTTGGCAACTGCTTTTTATAAGCAGTATTAGTATAACGCCGACCTCGCTCCTACGCGTACCCAACTCCAGGGTATGTCACTTGGGACGGGTGAAGGTTTTAAGGAGTATGCGCAAAGGTGGAGAGATCTGGCTGGAAGGGTGCAACCACCTTTGACTGACCGTGAGCTCGTTGACATGTTCTTGGGGACCCTGTCTGGTCCTTTCTTCAACCATCTGATTGGGAATTCTTCTGCTGGGTTTACAGATTTGATCTTGACCGGGGAGAGGATTGAAGCTGGTATCAAGGCTGGAAATATTCAAGAAGCTGCACCTGCTGATGCTCATAAAAAGCCTTACAGTGGGAAGAAGGAGTCCAATGCTGTGCATAGTAAAAAGGGTCGCCATGATCAACATGTAGGGGCAACCCAGATCTATAATCCTAGGCCTGCTCAACAAGGACAGGGGCAGCAACGTAAGGAGGTCGCACCCAAGAGACAGTTCACTAAGATCAACATGTCACTGGATCAAGCGCTACAACAAATGTTGAAGGCAGGGCTGATTACCTTAAGGGCTCCTCTCCGGAATCCAAACACTTCTGCTCCTAACTATCATCCCAACGATAGGTGCGCATACCATTCTGATAGCCCGGGGCATACTACAGACAACTGTTGGGCTTTGAAGAACAAGGTCCAAGACATGATTGACGCTGGAGAGATTCAGTTTGAAGCACCAGAGACTCCAAACATAATCACTGCTCCTTTGCCCAATCATTGAAGGCTTTTGTTTATTTGAATTTCTGAGTTGTAATTTTTTCTTACACAAACAATTAATGTCATAGAAAACTCTTTTATTTCATTAATGCACTACGTATGCCTGTTTTTGAATTAATCCAATTATTTTCACTATATTCAAGTTGCTTTCATATTTTTTGTGATGATCAACGCTCGGTTAATAATTCTAAGCCTCTTGAGGGAGGATGACGAAAACGATACCATGATCTACAGTATGCTTTTGAACAGACCCGCTGATGAGGTACAAGCATTGTTTCAATTCCTAAACACTGGAGTTATAAGAAAGATAATCCCTCGTCAACCCCCTTTGAGCCAAAGAAGTAGGAGTTTTTCTTTTCACAAAAAATTAAAACCCTTAATTATAACCTGGGGCAGGGTAGTCTTCTCAGTTGATCCAAGTGCACAACGAATGGCACCAAGGGAGTCTTTACAAAACAAAAGACAGTGATGGTCCTGAATAATCATAAAGACAGGCAGTCATTACCAAAAAAAAAACTAAAGCCCAATAAGTCAAAACCTATGAAGGAGACTTACAAAACTGGGGCATCCCGCTGACTGTAATCACGAAAGAAACAGTTCAGGCAAAAAATAGGGATAACGAAATCAAAAAATAAAGAGGTCCTACAAACCCTCGACAAAAGGAAATGACTGCCTATTCAAAATAAACTGTCAATATTCGAACCATCATTGGAATATCAGGACAAAGACTCAAACAAGGTCTAATGCACGATTAGCTGAGTTTAGGTTTGAAGAACATCACGAAGAGCGGGTGGGTACAATTACATTTTGAGCCTTATCCTTTGTTTCTTAAACCGTGAACCAGGCCACATTACAACCCTTAAAAGTCCTAGCTGAAGCATGGGTTGGTTCGAAGGCATACTGTTACGAAAGGTATCCTGACTCCTTAAGGCTTGCGGTAAGATAACGAGTTGACATCGCAGTTCAAAAAAATTCACTTGTTTTTATGAAAAAATGCATTTTCGAAAACTTCAAGGCAGACATAAGCTTTGCATTTTTAATATAACATTGCTTGCATATGACTATTTGTTTGAACAACATAGAAGTTTGCACGAAGAATATCCAGTGAACAAGAATCTTCCCAACAACAAGGTCATCTCAAATGGAAGAAACACTTCCAATCAAGGGGCATGGTATGATCATTGTCCATCATCTGGGGCAGTTAAGTCAAGATTCGGAGAATCTCTCAAAAGGCCAACCAGCTTGGGGCAAATCTCCATCTGGATCACTTGGGGCATTGGACGATCAAACGAAGATCTGCTGGTAGTAGGGCAACGCAACACTACTGACAGGGGCACCTCCCTACATCCTGAGAGCACGGACCTAGTCGAAAAAATACTGCGCATAATCAAAGACCCGCTAGGTTGACACACCTAGGCAAAAACAAGGGCTTCCCGGCGAACCAAAAGGGTTCGGGCAAAAATAAGGGATGAAATAAAAAAATCAGTACACTCGGCAAGTCGAAAACCTGAAAAGGCGGCTTGGGCAAAAATGGGTATCCCGGTGGACTGAAAACCCGAAAGGGCGGTCCAGGCAAAAGTTAGGGATTAAAGCGTACGACTATGTCCCGTCACCTCGTCACTTGCCTACCAGAAGAAGATTTGTCAAGCGGCAGTTGTCCAACACCTCCACAGGTACCTTCTCTCTCAGAAACTGGGGCAATAATGAGTTGTCTAGGCGATCTGGTTGCTCTGACCACCAAGGTACTAAGGTAGGTGCAGCTGAAGAACATAACCAAGTTACCTCCACCCCGAGCAGAGTTGGTCTCCCATCAACCCTAACAAGGCACAATATCTCTAGCAAGTCAACCCTCTCCCCAAGCAGAGTTAATCTACTGTCAGCCTTAAGGAAGTGGGGCATCCCCAGAAGATCTCAATATTCCCCAGCGGAGTATACAGATGTTCCTAAGCAAGCATCCCCGGCAGTCTTAATATAAGATTGTTCCCCGGCGGAATCCAGACACCCAGTGGAGCCACTCCCCAGTACAGTCCAAAAAAGTCTCCCCAGGAGAGTTGAATCAATCTCCCCAGTAGGAAGCTTATCCCCAGTAGGTTCTAGAAGCTTATCCCCTACATAGTACGAACGCTCTCCCCGGATTTATTCAGAAGGTTATTCCCCACCAGAGCTTATAACTGGGTTATCCTCAGCTATTTGCCACAGAAAGATCGTCCCCGGCGAAGTTCTCCCTATCCCCCAGCGGAGTTCATCAATTCCCCAACATAACATATCAACGGTATCCCTAGCGGAGTTCTCATCATCAAACCTCGGCGAAGTATCTCTTCTCCACAGAGTATTCCCTGCAGAGTAATCTCTCCAACAAGTTTATTCCCCAACGGAGTCATCTTCTCCTACCAGTTTATTCTTGCAACCATCATCCCCAGCGGAAACGAAGAACTCTACTCTTCAACATCAGCCCAGGATTCAACAAACTCTCGGCATTCGTCAAGGATTTATTTTCCTAGACGAAAACACATTCGTATACATTTCACATTTTATACACCATGACGCATGCATATACGCATCATAACACACAATCTCATTTATTTTTTAGAACATCTTAAAATCATGCAGTTCATGCATCATGACATTGCATACAACTGATGTTTTGCCTTTTCAGGAAAAAGGTCAATCCAAAGACGGTTACTATCAACTGTCGCAATTCCAGATTCGATACCTGTATCTAGCCAGGGCATATCTACATTAAAGAGATTAAAGAGATAGCTGGGAAATGCTCCAGATATGGATGCTATTCTTTTTCTTATTCAGATTTATCTCCAGAGATAGCTTAGAAATGCTCCAGAGATGGATGATGTTCTTTTGCTTATTCAGATTTTCTCTTCAGAGATAGCTTAGAAATGCTCCAGATATGGACGTTATTCTTTTGCTTATTCAAGAGTTTCCTTTCAGATACAGCTGGGAAATGCTCCATATATGGATGCTATTCTTTTGCTTATTCAGATTTATCTCCAGAGATAGCTTAGAAATGCTCCAGAGATGGATGCTATTCTTTTGCTTATTCAGATTCTCTTCAGAGATAGCTTAGAAATGCTCCAGATATGGACGTTATTCTTTTGGCTTATTCAAGAGTTTCCTTTCAGATACAGCTGGGAAATGCTCCAGATATGGATGCTATTCTTTTGCTTATTTAGATTTATCTCCAGAGATAGCTTAGAAATGCTCCAGAGATGGATGCTGTTCTTTTGCTTATTCAGATTTTCTCTTCAGAGATGGCTTAGAGATGCTCCAGAGATGGACGTTATTCTTTTGCTTATTCAAGAGTTTCCTTTCAGATATAGCTTGGAAATGCTCCAGACATAGATGTTATTCTTTTCCTTATTCAGATTTTCTCTTCAGAGATAGCTTAGAAATGCCCCAGATACGGATGCTATTCTTCTGCTTATTCAAAGTTTCAGATATAGCTGGGAAATGCTCCAGAGATGGATGTTATTCTTTTGCTTATTCAGATTTTCTCTTCAGAGATAGCTTAGAAATGCTCTAGAGATGGATGTTATTCTTTTGCTTATTCAAGAGTTTCTTTTCAGATATAGCTTGGAAATGCTCCAAAGATGGATGTTGTTCTTTTACTTATTCAGATTTTCTCTTCAGAGATGGCTTAGAAATGCTCCAGAGATGGACGTTATTCTTTTGCTTATTCAGGAGTTTCCTTTCAGATATAGCTGGGAAATGCTCCAGAACCGGACGCTATTCTGTTGCTTATTCAGGGTTTCTTTTCAGAGATAACTTAGAGACGCTCCAACCACGGATGCTATTCTATTGTTTATTCGGAGATTCTTTTTAGAGATGGTTCAGATGCGATCTAGACATGGCTACATTCTGATACTTATTCCAGACTCCCTTCTAGAGATATCTTAGAAATGCTCCAGACACGGATGCTATTCTATTTCTTATTCCAGATTCCCTTCTAGAGATGGTTCAGATGCGACCCAGACATGGAGACATTTTGATACTTATTCAGATTTCCTTTGAGATATAGCTTAGAGATGCTTCTGACCCGGACGTTATTCTATTGCTTATTCAGATTCAAGCTTCTAAAGACAACTTAGAGATGTTCCAGCCCGGATGCTATTCTATTGTTTAGTCCAGATTCATTCAAGAGACAGTCCAGATACGATCCAGATTCGGATGATATTCTGTCACTCATTCAAACAAAGTGTGGATATACCCCAGACCCGGCGGTCATTCTACTACTCGTTCAGACGTCAGCAATTAGATATAGACTAGATATGCCCCATACACGGAAGCTATTCTATTTCTTATTCAGATTCAACTATCCATTACAGTTCCAAATGGCATCTATAAGCCCATTCCTGACAAGGTTCTTTCACACCTCCAGATGGCATCTATAAGCCCATCCACCTATCATATCTCCAAATGGCATCTATAAGCCCATTCCTGGCAAGGTCCTGTCACATCTCCAGATGGCATCTATAAGCCCATCCTCATATCCACCATCTCTCCAAATGGCATCTTTAAACCCATTTCCGCTATCACACTGCTGATACTCTACTATGTGAGTGCAAATTTCTGGGCACTCTAGTGTTCAATCATCTTCCACCTTCGGATCACGAAAGCCACACAAGCCAACCTACATCCTCAGGTCTAAGAAGATTAAACAGGGACAACTGTTGTACCCCAAAATTTGCCCTCCCATATTCTTCAAAGTTTTGGCAAGCATTTACTCAAGTCCACTCAAGGAGTTGCACAGTCAACCACTCTCCTAAGCCAGTCAAATTAGGGTTTTGGTTCTTGCAAGGAAGTTGAGGTTTTCAAGGGCTCAATCAAGTCCCATATGCTCATAAACATTGTCAAGCATCTACATGTCAAGTTTCAAGGCTCACAAGGTCAAGTTGCACAGTCAAAAACCCTAATTGCTTCACAATCAACTGTAGGGGCAAAATGGTCATTTGGCAGTCAAAGGTCAAAATTTTTGGTCAACATCTTATTTTGAAGCCACAATCATCATTTGGTTAAATCTTGACCATGATTTCACAAGAATGGCTCAAAAATCATCAAGATGCAAAAGTTTCTATTTTTGGACAGCTGAAAAGTCAACTATAACTTGACCAAGGCATAACTTTTTCATGGTTCATCAGAAAAATCCCATCCAATGCTCATTTTGAATGGGAGGACATTTCCTACAACTCATCTTCACATTCCAAGTCCAAGAAATGCTCTCACAAAAAGTTATCAATTTCAACATTATAGGTCATTTTCAAAAGTCAACAAAAAGGCACTTTAAGTCAAAGACCATAACTTGAGATTGGTAAATCAAAATGACATGGGACCAAAGGCCTTGGTTAGAGGACTTCAAGGCCTTTCCAAAATGTCCAAGAACATGTTCATATGATCAAAATTGAGCAAGATATGCATTGGAGAAGTTGGGAAATTTTTGTGAAATAGCCAAAGTCAACTATCCATGAAACTTCAATTTTTGACAAAAAGGGCCCACTTTTTCCACTTGATTCAGCTATGCCATGCCACCCACGTGTCCCATGTTTTATTTCAAGATTTAAAATTAATTTTTCTATTTTTATTTAATTTTATTTGATTTAATTCATTTTAAATCTTTAAAATTCAAATAAAAACCAAAGAAATTAATTAAGGGATATCTTGTGTTTTGAATAGCCTTGATGCATCATGAAACACATACCAATTTCGTGTACATCCTATTTCAAGCATGAAATTCAAAATTGAACAAAAATGGCAAGTTCTTTAAATGGTGTTTATGCAAAATCTCAAACTTCATTGCAAGGGTTAAAGGTGCATTATAGTGACTGATTCTCATTGACTAACATATATGCAAGCCTCCCATACAGTACACAAGACCTAGAATTCTCTAAAACGGCCAAAGCAATTTCCAAAATTCCAAAGAAAAGTGTGAAACTGAAATCCCACTTGCAGCATAATTCAAGCCTTCCTTTTGATCCAAATACACTCCCAGCATCCCCAGGAATCATTTGCAGCCAAGAACGAGCCAAAAACCTCAAGAACTCGTGCCACACAAGTCATACGGTTTACCTTCTTTTTCAAAATCACAATCATCCATTCATGCGTTTTTAACACTTTTTATTGATTGCATTGTGCTCACAGGATCCATACGAAGCTTTCCATATGACTTAATTTGATTATGGTGCCTTAAAACACAAAATACCATTGATGAGTTCTAGGTTTTCAGAGCTTGTAATTTGGGGTTTTTCACATAGTGTAAAATTAAGCCTCAAGAAATACATGGTCAAACCCAGCAGGATGACGAATCCAAAGCATACCTTGCGCCCTTTTTATGTTCACTATATAGCTAATCGCTATTTTTGACATTGGTATTTTGTGGGGGTTTAAAACCCCCATTATTTGTCTTCTTTTTGTTTCAGGAACGAAGACGATGATGAGGTGTCCATGCCTGGTTGGTACGTTCAAATAGGCGCGCGCTTTTCTTTGATCCAGTATATAAGGCGTTCTTTTTATATAATATTTAGTTCCCATTATTCTAACACACGCGCATGAGTGATGCAGTGGTTGGAGACGTGGCTTGCAATCTTTGGGGCCTGGGTTCGATCCCAGGTCCCCCCCCCCAAATTTCATATTATTTTTCTTTCTATGCTTGTGTGCAGCGTTCCAATCATACTCCACCATGGGCTCCCTTCCATCCAAACGCCATGTGTCCTCAGAAGCAGATCCAAAGGCCCAGAAAGCAAGAACACCATGTGCCTGGTAAACAGCGCTCCACTCAATTCCCAGAGTCAACAGGCTTTGTGCAAAATGGGCCTCATAATTCCACATACACACTCCAATCTGGCCCATACCCCCCCCCCCTTGGGTTTGCAATTTCATTTTGCCATTTTATATTTTATTTGTCTTATTTTTATTTTTTTCCCTTTTATTAACAATTAACATAATTAACACTTTTATAAAAAAAAATCCAAAAAAGAACTAACATTATTATTATTATTAATTTCATTTTATTTTTGTAATTGAATACTAATAAATTGAATTAATTATTAATTAGGCAACTTTAACTTTTTTTCTTAATAATTAAAATAAGTTTAGAATTAGGTTTTTAATTAAGTTTTAATTTTATTTCCTTTTATTTTATTTCATTAAAAAATATAAAAACACAAAAATCTTTTCTTTTAATAAATTAACTAATTAGTTTAACAATTAGTTTTAATCTCATTTGATCACAAAAAAGACAAAAAAATTCAATTTCTTTTCTTAAAAGGGTCAAAACCCTTAGGACGTTCCCGATTAATTTTTATTCGCGCGCATTTTTATTTTGATTATTATGTAATTGCTTTCAAGAATGTAATAGTAATTAGGTTTATTGCTTTCTTTACTTTCCGCACTTTACCAAAACGGGTCTTTGTATTTTTGGCGATGTATAGACCCGCGCCTTGTAATAGCGTAGAATTTATCTTTCCGCAATTTACTTTCCGCACCCCTAACTGTTAAATGCATGAAAGAATGTATGTAAATAAAATTAATCCGTAGCTCACAAATAACATGTACAAAAACATTAACTGAAAAACAACACACAAAGCACATGCCACTCCTAGGGTACGCCTCACTGGTTGCCTCAAAACGTGGTCATCAAGTATAGGGTGTCTTAGGGGTCACCCTTTTGTCTAAAGATCCAGTTGCCTCGAAACGGTTGCCTCGGATACAAAGGATCTAAGACATTAGGGTTACTTCTAAGGTGTCCTACCATTGCTTCGGTGACCACACTGTCCCTTATAATCGAATTGACCCGAATACCTCCAACGATGGTGCTACCTACCTCTCAATGGTGGGATAACACTATCTAAAAGACTCTTACACAGCTTAATTCCTTAGGGTAGGTAGATGACTCATGGGTACTTGCTCTTTTCAAAACAAACAAAACAACTTTTCACACCTCACACTTTCAAAAGTTTTCAAACAAATTTTTCATACACTCTTGAGGACAGATACAAGAGTTACTTAGAAATTTTTCAAACGAAACTTTCTCAAAACCCACACAAACTTGAAAAGCAAACAAATTTTGAAAACATAAGAGCAAGTACCTAAGAGCCCGTGGATAACCACGGATAGAAAGGGTGCTAACACCTTCCCTTTCTATAAATCTACCTCCCGAACCGAGAGACATCTCGAATAAGGAATTTTGCTGTGCTTTTGTCCTTTCCATGTTGGAGAACATAAAAGACGGTGGCGACTCTTGCTTACCGCGACATTTCGCGAAACCAGCTAAAAAACAGTCAGTTCTATTTCCACCATTCACAAAGGGATAATTGGAGAAAATTGGAATGATTACACCTATTTTGGAAACATATCATACAAGAGGAAAATCAAATCAAATCTCCATGATTATCAAAGATACAAAGCATTTTTGTTGCCCTAAATCATCACACTATATATGCATAACATAACCAATGCGCAAGAACAAGGGTTGAGGTCGTGAAAAGCATCAAACTCAAAATTTTGGCAAAAAGGTATGGATCGGTTTCCAACCTAGAAGGCAATTCAAAGTATTTCAACACTCTCAATCGTTTCATGGACCTTCCCAGAAGCCTTTCCAATCAGTTGCACGCCTCCACGAGCCCAGAATCAGCCTACACGACCCTCACAGTTTGGCTTATTTCTTGAATCTGAGTTTGATAATTTACGCATGATTAATCACTTTTAAGCATAGCATTGTGTTTGTATCATAATTTGGGATGTTTTGGTTTAATTAATTTTTCATTTTGAGGCATGTATTCATAATTGCCACTGCTAGGGTTTGTTGTGCCGTTTTAGGGTTTCTCTATACAGGTTAAATTGGCCAATGAAA
Organism: Vicia faba; assembly: GCA_948472305.1. NCBI lineage: Eukaryota > Viridiplantae > Streptophyta > Magnoliopsida > Fabales > Fabaceae > Vicia > Vicia faba. Next base: position 784,516,865 of record OX451736.1, read on the forward strand.
AGGGTATCATGATGTTCGTGGGTTCAAGGCAAATGGATTCATGTATTCACATTTCATTTATCATGCGTTTTGATGATTTTTGAAATTCACAGGTTTATAGCTATGGAAAACTGTCTGTAGGTAAAGGTTTTATACCTAACATGACGGATGAGGAAGAAGATGATGGTGTGTTCAATCATCATTGGGCCATTCAAATAGATGGAGCACGTTTTTTTAATTCATTAATCCACTTGTTTTTATATAATATGCATTGTTATTATTATATTAACAACTAAAACATGTAGCCCAGTGGTGAAGCGTGCGTTGGAAAGTGGAGAGGACCTGGATTCGATCCCAGGTCCCAGTATTTTATTATTTTCTTAACGCTTACATACAGATCTGGTACTTTACACAACTAAGCGCCTTCCATGCACTCCAACCATCCAGCCAATGGATTATTGCCTAGCCAGATCTAACGCCCATCAAGGGATGGCCATGGTGGACCATCAGAAAGAGTGTCACACTGAATCAGGTGCAAGGATTGGGCTGACCAACTATTGGGCATAAACAATTCAACACTGCAACCTCCCCCCCCCCCTTTCAACAAATTCAGGCCCAATTTAATTCTTTTCTCTTTATTTTCTTATTTTATTATTTAATTATTTTCTTTTTACAAAAATCAATTTCTTTTTCATTTTATCAAAAAATCACAAAAACATCAAAAATTATTGTTTTCCTAAAATATTCTATTTCTTTAAGTAATTAGTTTAATTAAAATTAGGGCAATTTAATTCTTTTCATAATTAAAAATAATTAGAAATTAGGGTTAATTTGTACATAACTTAATCTTTTCTTAAAAATAACCTAAAAATTTTCTCAATTAGATTTTCTAGGTTTCTTAATTATTTCTCGTGCTTAATTCGCCACGCGCATTTTTAATTCTTTTTTTATTATTGTAACTGCTCCGAGTTTGTAATAGTAATTAAGGTTTCAATTCCGCATCTTTATTTTCAGTCAAAATAATTATCTATCTGCAAAAGTCTTGTAATAGCTAGGACCTTTAACTTTCTCGCATTTTATTTCCCCAAACTATAAACTGCTTAGATGTATGTTAATAGGATTGTATGGAAAGACAAACTGAAAATTAATACAGTAGAAAACCCTAAATATGCAAAGATAAATTAACTGAAAATTACACTTGCACGTGCTCACTCCTAGGGTTTACTCCACTCTGGTTGCCTTCGGTAAACAGTCGTGAAGTATAGGGTTTGTTAGTGGTTATCCTCTAGCCCCGAAAGATCTAAAATGACCCATTCGGATGTTGTCTCGGAAAAATATCTTTAAGGCTTTAGGATGATTACTAACATTTGCTAACATTGCTTTTGTGATCGTATTTGTCCCTTCGAATGTCCCTAAAAAACTCCAACGATGATGCTACCTATTTCTCAATAATGGGATAGCATTGTCTAAAAGGAAAACGAACCGACTTTTTTCGAGTAGGTAGATTAGTTCCTAGGTACTTGCTCAAACAAACAAAAAGTTTTTCACACCAACACTTTCCAAACAAATTTTTCAAAAACAACTTCGTAACACTCTTGAGGACAGAAACAAGGGTTAACATGAAGTAATACAAAACTTTTCAAAACAAGCACACACGAGCAGTTTTCAAAATGAGCAAGCACCTAAGAGCCCATGGAAAACCACAGATAGAAAGGGTGCTAACACCTTCCCTTTCTATAATCTACCCCCCGTACTCAGAAACATCTCGAAAAAGGTTTTTTCTGTTCTTTTTCCTTTTCCTGATTGGATAAAATAAAATTCGATGGTGACTCTTGCTTACCGCGACATTTTGCGAATACAAAACGTAAATCAGTATTAATAGTCGGTTCTTCCATCGTATCACACTTGGATGAGAAGGTTAGATCGAATGGTTGCTTTAATGGCCCCCTGAAACTTCTGCCCATATTCAGAATACCAGAGACCTTCTTCTTTTTCTTCTTCTCCTTCAGGATGAGGGCTTTCAGATCCTCCTGCCCTTTCACCAGAGTTATGAACATCTGTTGGAATTGGGCATTTTGTGCCTGAAGATCTTTGATGCTTTGTTCAGAAGACATTTCTGCTGAAATAAACAGCGAAGAAGATGAGAAGCCTGTAATGGTACCTATATATGCAGTGTTTATGGATGGAATGCGTATGTAATGATTTCAAAGACTTTGGGAAATTTAAATTTGCGAACCAAAATGAAACAAAGATTTTATTATTAGAATTCAAAGTTCAATCGCCTTTTAGGCGTTACAATTAAAAACAATTCTAAAAAACTAGAAAAAAATTAAATTTCCCATGGATGCTTCCTTTTCGTGCCGAGATAGACATTAAGGCTTCTTTCCTCACGAAGCTGCTTTGTGAGCTCTAAAACCTTCTTCTCCTGGGCATAGAACTGATTCCTATAAGTATCCCGCTCTTTCTTCAACTGAATCCAAGACCTATGTAGTTCTTCAAGATCAGTGGGCATATCAGGATGGAGAACTGTGTAAGGAATACCCCCTTCAGTAGTGGGTTCCATAATCACTGGTAAAATGGCCATGTAGGGCATCATAAGTTTCTAGGCGCGACCTCGTACCCATTGGAGATAAGGTTCCATAGGAATGGAAGCCTTCTTCCCCAAAGCCTTGGAGCCATATCTGTTTACCATGATCCAAGCTCGTATGAACCTCTGGCGATACCCTTGAACATCATCCTCATAGTTAAATACAATTCCCTCGATAAGTAACTCATGGGGACCATCCCTTCGAGCGTAACCAAATTATTGTAGAGCTAAAAAAGGATTGTAAGTTATGCCCCCTCTAATGCCAAGTAATGGGACATTAGGGTACTCCCCGCAACGGTCAATAATAGAAGTATCTCTCATAGCTCGGGAATACTAGAGAATATCCGTGTGAGCGAGTGACATTATCCTTTGCAACCAACCCAAACCTTCTTTATTATTAAGTACAGACTTAGGGAGGTGAGAAATAAACCACCTCGACAGTAATGGCATGCAACACATAGGAACCCCTCTTCTCTTCATGGTACGAGTATGGAGAGCGTGCAAGATATCTCCGAGCAAGGTAGGCACAGGGTTACGAGAGAGGAATACCTTGATAGCATTCACATCTATGAGTGAGTCTGGATTAGGGAATAGTACTGACCTATAGATTAGAAGGGCCAAGACCTCCTCAAAATCCTGAAAGTCCATATCATCCCAAAACAGTTGGGCCTTGTCTATTAGGAACTTGGCTAGAAAACCCTTGACTCCGCCTCTTGTTTCCCAATTGGATACCACGTCGGCCCATTTCAGATGCAAGGCTGAGGCAATGACTTCTGGCTTAGGAGCTTCTTCCAAACCAGTGAAAGGCAACTGTTCAAGAATGGGTACATCCAATAATTGAGAGAACTCTTCCATGGTAGGCACCAACTGGTAGTCTGGGAAGGTGAAGTAGTGGTTCTTGGGATCAAAGAACTGGAAGAGTACACCCATCATCTTTTCATCAAAATTTGAAGTAACCAGGTTGAGAAGTCGACCATGTCTCTTAGTGAATGCAGAAGTTTCAGGAACCCTCGATACTAGCTCCTTGAGTTGGGGAGGTATTCTCACAAAGCTGATTCAGATAGTGTTTCTACGATCGAAAGCCATGATTTGCAAAACAGAACAAAGATAAATTCCCCTTGGTCCTTGAAATGATTAGTGTGATAAGAATGGATGTTATGTTATGATGCATGATGTTATGTTCAAACAGAATAAATCACACACAGGCAAAACACACAATAGACTTTAGGTTCAAAGGCTTTCATGAGGTTAAAGGTAAGTACCCTCTTGAAGTTTAGTTGGTTTTAAACCTGTCTAAGAAAAGTAACTGGGTTCTAAAGATTCTCAACATCACTGATCATCCTTTACCGGGCATTATTTCAGCTCAGGCAATCTTTTCTTGCGGCCGAAATATCCCGAAAGTCTGATCTCAATGAGTGTAGCATCGAGTATCAACCAATCCTCAGCTTTATACCAAGGTCGGCTATCTCACTACTTTCTAATGGCTAAGTTTGTTCAACTAAGGTTCTAAGGTCCGTTAGTGCTTCGCGACACCACGCAGCGGCCCCGTATTCTCCTCGTTTCCACACGAAGGATACCGGTACCAACCAAAGTGTCACACTAACATATCCATCGCTTAAACCATATTTCTCTACGCCATACAGTCTCCACGGTCTATTGTTGTTTACCTAAAAAGTGCCCCCAGATCCAAGTATAGGATCTTCAACAATACAAAAAAAAACCCTTAAAGGTAAAGCAGGCAAAACAAACAAGAAAGAAATTTAAAATGACCTATATCCTAAGGTAAACCCCACTTAAAAAGATTCCCCAGCAGAGTCTCCAGTTCTGTGATACGTGTTAGAACAATGTTTGAATCTACTACCCTATATTTGAGTTTTGATGATAACAAAGTGAAAAGATATAGTATTTATAAGTTTCATGAATGAACTATCTGCTGCCTAAAATTATTATGTTCTGACTTGCAGATACTCTGATTGATGTAAGCAAGATCACGTCTATTCAGCATCAGAATTTGATTTCATACACCAGCATCAGAAGTTGCCACATCAGAACGTCAAAATCAGATGATCAACTCACGTACATGCTGAAGCCTGATGAACAAGACTGCGCTCAACACTCTGATACAGAAACACAATAGTTCATCAGCAGCGAAGCAGAATCAGAATGAGCCAAGCCAGAACTTGCGTTAAAGAAGCAACGGTACTGTGCATTGAACGCTAATTAATTCCAACAGCCTCATTCCAGACAAGATCTGCTCAAAAAGGAAAGCTTGTTATTAGCATTGAATCAAGAATATTGCATTCAACGTTCATCTTCTCAAGTGCTATATAAACAAGGCTTTGAAGATTATAATGGCTAATGCTCTCCAAATCTCTACACGCACAAAGCTGAACCATAATCTTCGTTCTACCAGTTTTGCTAAACCACATACTCTGATACTCCATTACTGTTTAGCAATCTAGTTTCTAAGCTTCATTTTGTGTATACATCACAGTTGTGATAAAGTTTTGTAGAAAACATCCACACACATTATTTTATACCTTTGTAAGAAAGTGTTACCTTGACAAACCGGGTTGTGGTTTGAATCAAGAAGGCTTTAGCAGTTGTTAAAGCAGTCTGTAATATTCAGTTGAATATAGTGAATTAAGACCTCGTTGGAGAGAGGCGAAATCACCTTGACGGGTGGACTGGAGTAGTTTGAGATCAAACGAACCAGGATAAAAATATCTTGTCAATTGCTTTAGATTTCAGTTTTACAATTCAACCCCCCCTTCTTGTGTTTTTCACCCCTTCAATTGGCATCAGAGCGCCTGGTTCTGAGCTAAAACACTTAACCGTGTCAGTACAAGATCCAGCGTCAGAAAAACACAATGGCAGGAAACAATTCTCACATCAGCAATGACAACAATGAGGACAGAGACAGATTCAGTGGCAAACCTCCAGTTTTTGATAGAGAAAACTTTGATTACTGGAAAGACAGAATTGAAAGCTTCTTTCTAGCACATGATGCTGATCTGTGGGATATGGTGACAGATGGATACACGCACCCTGTGAATGCAAGTGGTCAGAAGATTGATAGAAAATCAATGACTGATCAACAAAAGCGTGACTTCAAGAATCACCACAAGGCCAGAACCATCCTCCTCAGTGCCATCTCCTATACTGAGTATGAAAAGATCTCCAACAGAGACACAACAAAAAATATCTTTGATTCTCTCAGAATGACGCACGAGGGCAACGTTCAGGTCAAAGAAACAAAAGCTCTGGCGCTCATTCAGAAGTATGAGGCGTTCAAAATGGAAGAATCTGAATCCATTGAAACTATGTTCTCTAGATTCCAGATTCTGGTAGCTGGTCTCAAAGTTCTGGACAAAGGATACTCTACTGCTGACCATGTCAAGAAAATCATCAGAAGTTTACCCAAGCAGTGGAGGCCTATGGTTACTGCTCTGAAGCTAGCTAAAGATCTCAACAAAATCACTCTGGAGGAACTTATAAGCTCCCTCAGAAGTCATGAGATAGAGCTAGAAGCTGATGAGCCTCAGAAGCAAGGTAAGCCTTTAGCATTAAAATCTAACAGAAAATCTGAGTCTAAAGTTTTGCAGGCAGTTGAAGAAACATCTGATGGATCCTCATCAGAAGAAGACGAACTTTCCCTTCTCTCCAGAAGAGTAAATCAACTGTGGAAGCAAAGACAAAGGAAGTTCAGGAATCCCAGAAGATCTGATCAGAACGAGTCTTCTTCCAGATACAGAAGGACAGATTCTTCCTCTGGATACAGAAGATCTGAAGGCTCCTCCAGTAGCAAGAAGCCAAACACCAAAGACATCATCTGCTACGAGTGCAATGAGCTAGGACACTACAAGAGTGACTGCCCAAAGCTTCAGAGGGAAAAGCCCAAAAAGAAGTTTGGAAGAGAGAAGAAGAAAAGTCTCATGTCTACATGGGATGACTCTGACTCGTCTGAAGCTGACTCAGAATCAGATGATGAAAGGGCAAACATAGCTCTCATGGCTAACATTTCAGAAGATAGTGAAGCTTCTGAATCAGACTCAGAATCAGACACAGAAGAGGTATTTCCTAACTTCGTTGTTAACTTTACAAAGGCTGAACTTGCTGAAAGCCTTAATGAGATTCTGGAACGTTATCAGCAGATTAGAGCTAAATTCAGAGACCTGAAAAGGAATCTTGAATCTGACTCTAATAAGTCTGAGAGTCTCAAATTGGAAAATTCTGAGCTGAGAGATAAAATTTCAAAATTAGAAAACACTTTACAAAACTCTCAGAAGGAACCAATTTCTGAAACTCCCAGCAACGCTGATGAGATCATCAAGGAGTATGATCACAGTTTCCAGAAGTTCCTTGCTAAAAGCATAGATAGAAGCAGAATGGCTTCAATGATCTATGGAGTTAGCAGAAACGGCAGGAAAGGAATAGGATACCAAGGTAAGGTTCCTACACCAAAGAATGTCATGGACTTAACCATTAAACACACTCCTTTAAATTCACACTTTGTGTATGGTCACACACATGATATCAAATATACTAGCAGTAAGCACTCTGTGAAACCAAAATTCAACCAGAGTTTTGGTAAAACTAACAAGTCAGGACCCAAGAAAATCTGGGTACCTAAGGACAAAATAATACATGTTGTAGATATCTTTAGCAGCAAGTCAGAAACACCAGTCATGGTACCTGGACTCTGGCTGCTCACGACACATGACGGGAAGAAGGCATATGTTCCAAAGCCTGGAACTTAAGCCTGGAGGCCACGTTGGCTTTGGAGGCAATCAGAGGGGAAAGATAATTGGCTCTGGAACTGTAGGTAATGGAAATCTTCCCTCTATTAATAATGTTCTGCTAGTAGATGGATTGATGCATAATCTGTTATCCATAAGTCAATTAAGTGATAACGGTTATGATATAATCTTTAATCAAAAATCATGTAAAGCTGTTAGTCAGAAAGATGGGACTATCCTGTTTAATGGTAAGAGGAAAAACAACATTTACAAAATCAAACTTTCTGAACTAAAGAGTCAGAATGTAAAATGTCTCCTGTCTGTTAACAACGAGCAGTGGATCTGGCACAGAAGATTGGGGCATGTTAGCATGAGAAGAATATCTCAGATTAACAAACTCAATCTGGTCAGAGGACTTCCTAATTTGAAGTTCAATTCAGATGCTCTGTGTGAAGCATGTCAGAAAGGCAAATTTGCAAAACCTTCTTTTAAATCCAAAAATGTTGTTTCTACCTCTAAGCCATTAGAACTTCTGCACATTGACTTATTTGGACCAGTTAAAACTGCTTCAGTCAGTGGTAAGAAGTATGGGTTAGTAATCGTAGATGACTATAGCAGGTGGACATGGGTAAAGTTCTTAAGACACAAGGACGAGTCACACTCTGTGTTTGTTACCTTCTGTAACCAAGTTCAGAATGAAAAAGATCTTAGAATCGTTAAAGTCAGAAGTGATCATGGTGGAGAATTTGAAAATAAAGATTTTGAGTCATTCTTTAATGACAGAGGCATTCTGCATGATTTCTCTTGTCCTAGAACTCCCCAACAAAATGGAGTTGTAGAACGAAAGAACAGAACATTGCAAGAAATGGCCAGAACCATGATCAATGAGACAAACGTTGCTAAGACCTTCTGGGCAGAGGCAATAAACATAGCATGCTACATTCAGAATAGAATCTCAATAAGACCTATTCTGGAAAAGACTCCATATGAATTGTGGAAGAACAGAAAGCCCAACATTTCATATTTTCATCCATTTGGATGTACTTGCTTTATGTTAAATACAAAGAATTATTTGAACAAGTTTGACTCTAAGGCACAGAAGTGTATTATGTTAGGATACTCTGAACGCTCAAGAGGGTACAGAGTATACAATACAGAAACACAGATTGTGGAAGAATCAATCAGTGTTCGTTTTGATGACAAGCTTGACTCTGAGAAGTCAAAGCAGAATGAAATTTTTGCAGGTATAGAAATTGAATTTGCAGGTTCTGAAGACAAGTCATCAGAAGCTCTCAACACAAACATTCCTTCAACGTCTGAAAGGAGCACTGCTAGAAATCCTACAACAACTGCTGATCAACCTCAGAAGAGATTACCCAGAAGCAGTTTGGATCACCCAGAAGAGACTATCCTAGGAAGAAAGGAAGATCCAATCAGAACAAGAGCAAGCTTCAGAAACTCTGAAGAAACTCTTATGGGACTTGTGTCTCTGATTGAACCTTCTTCTATTGATGAAGCACTTCTGGATAATGACTGGATTCTGGAAATGCAAGAAGAGCTGAATCAATTCACCAGAAACGACGTATGGGATCTCGTTCCCAGACCAAAAGGATTCAACGTCATTGGAACAAGATGGGTGTTGAGAAACAAGCTAAATGAACAAGGTGAAGTCATCAGAAACAAGGCACGACTGGTTGCACAAGGTTATAGTCAACAAGAGGGGATAGACTATACAGAAACCTTTGCCCCAGTCGCCAGGTTAGAATCTATCAGACTTTTAAATTCATTTGCTGTTAATAGAGGCATCACTCTGTATCAGATGGATGTCAAAAGTGCATTCTTAAATGGTTATATAGAAGAAGAAGTTTATGTTCACCAACCCCCAGGTTTTGAAAATACAAAACATCCAGAACATGTTTTCAAACTAAAGAAGTCACTGTATGGTCTGAAACAAGCTCCCAGAGCTTGGTATGAAAGGCTAAGTAACTTTCTGCTTGAAAATGAATTCACCAGAGGGAAAGTGGACACTACTCTATTCTGTAAAACAGTTAAGAGTGACATCTTAGTCTGTCAAATTTATGTTGATGATATCATTTTTGGTTCTACTAATCCTTCTCTTGGAAGAAAATTTGCTAAGTGTATGCAGGCAGAATTTGAGATGAGCCTCATGGGGGAACTGAAATTCTTTCTAGGAATTCAGATCAATCAAACTCCAGAAGGAACTTACATTCATCAGAGCAAATACATCAGAGATCTTCTGAAGAAATTTGACCTCTCAGAATGTAAGCCATCAAAGATTCCAATGCATCCCACGTGCATTCTGGAAAGAGAAGAGGTAAGCAAAAGTGTAGAACAGAAAGTCTACAGAGGTATGATTGGTTCTCTCCTCTATCTGACTGCTTCAAGACCTGACATATTATTCAGCGTTTGCATCTGTGCTAGATTCCAATCAGATCCTAGAAAATCTCACTTAACAGCTGTTAAGCGAATTTTCAAGTATCTGAAAGGTACTACTAATCTGGGTTTGTTTTATAGAAAATCTAGTGATTACAGCTTAGTAGGCTACTGTGATGCTGATTTTGCTGGAGACAGAGTGGAACGTAAAAGTACTTCTGGAAGCTGCCAGTTTCTGGGAGAAAATATGATCTCTTGGTCCAGCAAAAGGCAATCAACAATTGCTCTGTCAACAGCAGAAGCTGAGTACATAGCAGCAGCAGGATGTAGCACACAAATGCTCTGGATGAAAAGTCAGCTTGAAGACTTCCAGATCTTTGAGAGTAACATTCCTATACTTTGTGATAATACTTCTGCTATTTGCTTAAGTAAGAATCCTATTTTACATTCTAGAGCTAAGCATATAGAAATAAAACATCATTTCATTAGGGACTATATTCAGAAAGGTATTTTGAATTTAAAATTTATAGATACAGACCATCAATGGGCTGATATCTTTACTAAACCCCTTTCAGAAGATAGGTTTAATTTCATTCTGAAACATCTCAGCATGAAAGTATGCCCAGAATGAAAATGTTTTAATTCAATATATTTATCTTCAGAATGTAATTATTTTACTGTGAACTTCTGATCAATCTTCTTTCAGAAAGATAGAACATGCAGATTGTATCAGATGCAAGTCTAAAGATCTGAGAGTCTAATCTCAAAGACAGACGTGCTGATCACTACATCAAACAAGTGTCATCCAATCATCAGCATATCTCTGAAGCAGAACGCGTGCACGCTTCTGAGAAGGCAAAGCGCTGATTGGGTGCATTGAGACACATGTCTGGTAACCGTTTTTAAGTATCTTTCTCAAATCCCCCAAAATCAGCAAGCATTTAATGAAAAGTAATCATGCTTTTAAATAGCAATCATGATTTTTCTCTCTCTTAAAAACGTTTATCTTTTCAAAATAATTTTGAAAACTCTATTTAAGCACATTAATCTCTCATTCTTATTCCTTACGCTTTCTCATTAACACTCAAGCATTTTCTACATATTTCTGAGTTCATCCCTTGCAAACCTTTTTTTCTCAATTCACTCTCAAAGCTTTTTTAGTGTGAACAATGGCATCCTCCAGCATTTCTGCAGGAAATCAGAAGAAAGCAACTTCTGAGCAATATCAGGTGCCACTCAGAACTCTCCTCACTCCGGTGAAGAACCTTGAAGTGCTCTCTGAGTTAATCATCGACTTTGAAAGCTTGAAGGAAAATGGTTTTGACCTAACTGAAGAAATTAGGGCTCAAAAGTGGGAGAGGTATTTCGATAGGTTGGTTGGACCAACATTCCCAGCGCTAGTCAAGGAATTTTGGATTCACGCTAAGGTCTCAAAGCATCTAGTTATCTCCTCTGTCATGGGGAAGAAGATTGTGATTTCTGAAGATCTCATTGCTAGGCTAATCGGTCAAAGTGGTGGTGGCGTCCGTTGTGTGGACATGGCTGAAAGATGTGCTGATACAGCTGTGGTAGCTAACAGGATTTTCACTCTTGGGATGCCCAGCAGCAAGATTAAGGATCTGAAGGATCACTGCAGAGTATGGGCTAAGATTGTTCTGGGATGCTTCAACCACAGGAAACCAACAAGTTCTCCTGATTATATAAATGTGGATCAGCAGTTTCTGATCTACTTTATTGATCAGAAGATTAAGATAAATCTGGCTCACTTCTTATTCAACCATCTCAAAACCAGTGTGAAAGAAACAAGGGAAGAAGAAAGAACCAAGAGGGACTGGATACCGTTTGGAAGGCTAATATCAGATATTCTGACAGAGAATAGGCTGATTGAACATCTGATAGAAGCTCAGGAGCTGAGCACTATTGAACCAACAATTGGGAAACCTCTGAACGCAAAGAATCTGAAAAAGATGAAGCTGATAGAAAATATTCAGAAGGAACCCAGAGCTACTTCAACTGCTGATATCTCCAGCAGAAGAGTGCCTCTGAGTGATTTTCCGGTATTTTCTGAAATGGAATCCAAACCAGAGATGTTTCTCAGGTACCCAGATGCGTACAAGGCAGAAGATACAGGTTCAAAGCTGAATATCAAAGATCTGAGTCAATCCCAACCAGAAGTGACTCTGAAGAAGACAAAGAAGAGGAAAGCGCCATCAGAAGGATCATCTCATCAGACTCCAAAGAAAAGAGGTATTTCATCTGCTGCCCCTGTTTTAATTTCATCTACTATTCCAACATCTATACCTCCTCAAACCTCTCACAAAATATTAATCCCAATCCCTACCATTGATGAAACCATACAAGAAGAAGACCCTTCTGAGGCATTAAAACTCAGAAGACCTAGAACCAAACTCCCCAAACAACCAATAATTTCAACAACAACAGCACTTGACCAAGTGCTGGCTGATATTGAGCGTGAACATGCCTCTGCTAAGCCAAACTCTGAACCACAAAATGTTCCTCATCCACAACCAGAACAACAACAACAACCAGAACCAGAACCACAACAACAACAACCACTCTCAGAAGAACCTCTGATCCCTGAGCAATCAGAGATTCCACCTCCCTCTCCCCAACCAGAAATTAATCCACCTTCACCACAAACAGAGTTTCACCATTCTGAAACCCCTTCTCCTCATAAATCTGACCCTCACTCACCTCAACCTTCACCGCTGGCAATCCAGTTGCCATGTGGAACCACTATTGTCATGCCCCAGTTACCATCTTCAGAAGAATCAACACCACCAAAGACTCCCAAAACACCACCCACTCCAATCGAAATATCCGACTCTGATACCCCTCCTCCAAAACAAACAGCCTTTCAGAAAACCGCTGAAAACCCCAGCAGGACTTTCATTGACTTAACCAGTCTTGAACGTCTTGCTGATCTAAAACACAAAATTGCCATCCCAAAACCAAAGCAACCAGATGTTGGCTCTGGTATTTTGAATTTTGAAACAGGTGTGCTGCAATGGATTGCTTCTTTGAAGCAAGTCTGTCCTGGGATGATTGACCCAGCTGCTTCTGATCAGCTCTGGTCACAGTTCAGACTATGGGTACGTGCTGAAGCCCTTAAGTTGCAGGATATCAACTATGAGCAGGCACAACAGAACTTCAGCAAGCTGCTGAAGGAAGTTGAAAGTCAGCTGCCTCAGGAAGCCGTGCTCCCTCTGGACAGTGAACCTTGGTCTGAGAAACAGCAAGCTGCAAAGGTGCAACCATCAGAAGAAGACAAGACCATTCAGGATGAAAGTCAAGCAGCGGATGTTGCTGAAAGTTCTGAGAAGCCTCCTCCTTCTGATGCTTCTCAAGCTGCCTTGGACAGGCAGACTCTGGAAGAACTAAGGCTGAATGACTTGCGTCTACAACAGCGGATGGATGACAACGATCAGAAGATGAAAGCAAGAATGGATGTGCAGGACAGCAAGATTGACACTGTTGTCAGCATGGTTCATAAGCAAAATGAAACTTCTGAAAAGATTCAAGCGATGCTGGAGCGCCTGTTCACACGCTTGCCTCCTCAACCTTAAATCTTTTTCATGCATGACCTTTTTCATGTTTTCTTCATTTTCTGATGTACTGTTTTGACTATGTTTTGTAATATTTTCTTGCTCTGATTCTGAACTATCCTAATATAATTAGTTTTTCTGATCTTAATTGTTTTAGCACATCACCAACACTTTTTGATTGCTGACAAAAAGGGGGAGAACAAGAATGATATTTAAATCAATAACGGGCTAACTAGACAGAAACTCTCAAACATTCTAACTCTATTACTTGAAATGTTTTTCTGTTTTGTTTAAAGTCTACAGGCACAAGGAAGCTCCTGGACACTCTGAAGACTAGAAGCTCTAATCAAGATGTAGAAGCTCTGATCAATGTTGCTCTGATCAATATGAAGTTCTGATCGTCCTAATACTCTGATCCAAAGCAAAGCTCTGACAGGAAAAGCTCTGAAGCTCTGCTCTCTGATAAGTCAAAGACTCTGATAATCTGATGTTCAAAGAAAGAAAAAGATCTGATCCTGAAGAACACGTATAATCAAAGGGAAGTAATCAAATCAGGGGGAGTATCTCTTAACTCTGACTTCTCCGTACTTCTTACTCTGATACATTTTCCAGATACCTTTTCACGTTATTTTTCATTTAAAATATCTAGTTTTTGTCATCATCAAAAAGGGGGAGATTGTTAGAACAATGTTTGAATCTACTACCCTATATTTGAGTTTTGATGATAACAAAGTGAAAAGATATAGTATTTATAAGTTTCATGAATGAACTATCTGCTGCCTAAAATTATTATGTTCTGACTTGCAGATACTCTGATTGATGTAAGCAAGATCACGTCTATTCAGCATCAGAATTTGATTTCATACACCAGCATCAGAAGTTGCCACATCAGAACGTCAAAATCAGATGATCAACTCACGTACATGCTGAAGCCTGATGAACAAGACTGCGCTCAACACTCTGATACAGAAACACAATAGTTCATCAGCAGCGAAGCAGAATCAGAATGAGCCAAGCCAGAACTTGCGTTAAAGAAGCAACGGTACTGTGCATTGAACGCTAATTAATTCCAACGGCCTCATTCCAGACAAGATCTGCTCAAAAAGGAAAGCTTGTTATTAGCATTGAATCAAGAATATTGCATTCAACGTTCATCTTCTCAAGTGCTATATAAACAAGGCTTTGAAGATTATAATGGCTAATGCTCTCCAAATCTCTACACGCACAAAGCTGAACCATAATCTTCGTTCTACCAGTTTTGCTAAACCACATACTCTGATACTCCATTACTGTTTAGCAATCTAGTTTCTAAGCTTCATTTTGTGTATACATCACAGTTGTGATAAAGTTTTGTAGAAAACATCCACACACATTATTTTATACCTTTGTAAGAAAGTGTTACCTTGACAAACCGGGTTGTGGTTTGAATCAAGAAGGCTTTAGCAGTTGTTAAAGCAGTCTGTAATATTCAGTTGAATATAGTGAATTAAGACCTCGTTGGAGAGAGGCGAAATCACCTTGACGGGTGGACTGGAGTAGTTTAAGATCAAACGAACCAGGATAAAAATATCTTGTCAATTGCTTTAGATTTCAGTTTTACAATTCAACCCCCCCTTCTTGTGTTTTTCACCCCTTCAATACGGTGGCAGAACCGACTGTTATACTAGTTAAGCAAGAGTCGCCACCGACTTTTATTTCATCCAATTAAGGAAAATGAAAAAGAACAGAAAAAACCTTTTTCGAGATGTTTCTGAGTACGGGGGGGGGGGGGGGGGGGGTAGATTATAGAAAGGGAAGGTGTTAGCACCCTTTCTATCCGTGGTTTTCCACAGGCTCTTAGGTACTTGCTCATTTTGAAGTTGCTTGTGTGTGTTTTGAAAAGTTTTTGTTTAACTCCGTGATAAGCCTTGTATCTGTCCTCAAGAGTGTGACGAAGTTGTTTTTGAAATTTTTTTTGAAAATGTTTGTCTTAAAAAGTTTTTATTTTCAGCAAGTACTTAAGATTTCTACCTACTCGAAAAAAGTCTGTTCGTTTTCGTTTCCTTTAGACAGTGCTATCCTACTATTAAGGAGTAGGTAGCTCCGTCATTGTAATTTTAAAGGGATGTTCGAAGGGATGAAATGGTCTCTGAAGGCAACAAGTAAGGACACCTTAGCATTTCAAAGGGACTATTGTTATAAGATCAATTCGTAGGCAACTCGAGGGACAAGTAGGGACTATGATCTTTATGAAGATTTTGAATTGCGGGTCATTGCTAAGGTATCCCTACATTCGAGGGACGCGACCATTATTTCCGAGGCAACCAAGTGGGGACAAACCCTAGGAGTGAACATGTGCAAGGGTGTTTTTTCAATTCATTTATCTTGCTCATTTAGGGTTATCTAATTGTTTTAATTTCAGTATTTTTCATACAATCCTATTAATCTAAACAATTAGTAATAATGCAGAAAATAAATTGCGGAACATAAAACTCCTAAGTTATTACAAGGCCTTGGGGCAATTACATAAATAGCACCAGAAATAAGATGCAAAATTTAAACCTAATTAGAACTATTACAGACTGGGAAACAGTTACATAATTGAAAAAAGAAATATAAAATTGAAAACAAAGATAAGCGCGCGAAGAATGGAAAGAGCGTCTAACCCTAAAATGTTTCTAGGTTAAAAGAAAACATTTTTTTTGTTTTTATTTATGAAAATATCAAATTATAATATCTTAGTTAACTAAATTAAACAAGGAAAGAAAAAATTAATTATAATTAATTTTAATGAAACTAATATTATTATTTTTTTGGTATTCTAAAAAAGAAAAGATTTAAAATTTAATCCTAATTTCTAATTAATTTTAATTTAAAGAAAAAATGATTAAAGTAGCTAAATTAGATTAATTTACAAAATTAATTTTAATTAAAAAACTAATTCTATTTTTTTGTGATTTTTTATGGTTTTATAATTAAAATAAAAGTGATTTTAAAACAAATAAAATAAATGAAATAAAAAACAAAGAAATTAAAAAGAACAAAAAGAAAGATGGGCCTATTAGTGTAAGCAGTCTAGGGGTGCATTTGCTGAATTGGCTGGCCCATGAAGGGAGAAGCCCAGGTTCCTCGCCTGATCCCATGCTGAGCGTGCTTGAAGGTCCACTATGGGGAATCATTGCCAGGCACATTGGATCTAGATTAACAAAGATCTGAGAGCTGGATCTGAGGGTGCAAGATGGACGTATGGCCATGCACTACACTGGAACCTGCAAGAGATGTCAAGAAAATAGGAAAAACGCAAGACCTGGGACTCGAAGCCAGGTCCTCTCCTTTCACAACGCGCTGCCCAACCATCTGTGCTACCATGCCATTCGTTATATCAAGCAAAACAAAAATAACATAATTGTGAATTTTTTCAATTATTTAAAACAAAAAAAAAACGTGCGCAGGTTTGAATTGGCCAGTAAGGCTGAGCCACGCAATCATCTTCTCCCCTCATCCATCATATTAGCCTTTATACTTTTACCCACGGACGTTGTCTGCCACTACAGTACCTGCAACTTCCAAAATCCATAGTACACCATATAAATCAACTCTAAAGCCATGGATCGATTAGGCTTGATCCCCTAAGCATGATGGTATTCATATTTGGGCCCAATTTTACCTGTACTGGAAAACCCTAAAACAAAGTTCTAAACCCTAATAATGGCAGGTCATCATACATCCATCAAAACTTGCAATTAGTGATTCAAACACGTTCTAAACATTCATACAAACAAGAATTCATGATCAAAATATATTTATAACGCATGTACGGCTGTAATCGTTTTTAAAAATAAAATGCAAATCGTGATCGTGTTGGTCGTGATCCTGGGAGTTTTGACGCTTGAAAACAATGCAATTAGTTTCAGTATGTCTCTAGGAATATGTTGCAACCTTCAGAACCTCTTGAATCTGCCTCAAATTCCAAATTTGATGGTCACTTTTTCTTGAATTTCAAACTTGTATACAGGGTGTCTTTTGCAGTAGCTGCGCCTCTGTATATCTACCTTTAGGGTTAGAATCTCCTCCTTATGTATGAGGCAAGACCTAGGTTGACAAATATGGAGAGAATCCAAAAGAATAATGGAGTTTTATTTTGTTTCAAATCTTTCCAATTTTGCATATTTCTTACCCATTCCAAGCTTGCACGAATCTTTTGACATTATATAGCCTATTTGGATTGTGATTCACTTCAAAATCCAATCAAAACAAATCTTTACCATTTTCAAATCACTTATTTGATTAAATTTGGAGTTTAAAATATTAAAAATCAAAATAAATCAAATAAACAAACAAAATATGCATGGAGTAGTTCATGGGTCGTGGACCATGTTAGGAACATGATACAAGCATAAAAGTTGGGCCCATGGGGAAAAGTGCAATTTTGGGCATTGTTGACTTTATGCAAATTTCCAAAAATGGACAACTTTGTCAATGCATATCTCTAAAAATTTTAACCTTAAGAGGGTGTTCTTGGACTTTTTAGAAATCTTAGGATGTCCCGTGAGCAACCTCTTTGGTTTCATCTCAATTAGATCTTCTATGTTCATGTAAGAAGCTTTGAGCCAAAAGGTGTTTTTGTTGACTTTTGAAAAGGACCTATAATGTCTGAATTTATATCTTTTAATGAGTGCACTTCTTGAACTTGAGGGATGTTTATGAGTTGTATGGAATTGGATTATCTTCAAAATGAGCCTTGGATGAGAAATTTATGATAAAGTATGAAAAAGTTATGCTTGGTCAAAGTTTGGTTGACTTTTCCTAAGAAACCCTAATTTAGCAACTTTTGAGTTTTGATGAATTAGGAGCATTCTTTGGGGAATCATGATAAACCCTTGATAAAATGATGGATATCACTTCAAAATGTTTATGTTGACCAAATATATTGAAGTTTGACTGTATGTGAGCCATAGTTGACTTTTGACCTAATATAGTTGATTTTCAAGCATCTGAGCAGTTGACTGGGAAAACTTCTTGTGCAAGGCTTGAAACTTGACATGGAGGGTCTTGAGAACATATTAGGACTATGGAGAGCATATGAGGCCTTTGGAGCTCACCCATCTTGATGAAAATGGAAACCATAGTTGGAGGTTCATTGCTTTAGGAGAGTGTTTGTCTGGTCAACTCTTGGGCATCCTTGAGCAAGTTGAGGATCTCAATGAGCATGTGTTGAGTAAAATGAGAGGGCAAATTTTGGGGTACAACAGGTATTCAATATCATATTCACATAATAGCATTTTCCAATGGGAAATTCTTCCGGTAAGAGCATACTTTTCAAAAATATAAAATTGATCCATTTTGGAAATCAACCAAGTAGTATGATTCAACATATATTGCCGCAATCGCTTTGCTGCTCAGGCCAAAGCACAACATGTTTTTTATAGCATATAATACAGTGGCTCACAATCAGTAAACTTCTTGCTGAGATAATAAATGGCATATTCCTTTCTTCTCATTTCATCTTGTTGTCTTAAAATACAACCCATGGAATTATCTAACATAGTCAGACACATAATCAATGGTCTTCATTCAACAGGGGGATCAAGATAAGAGGTTCAAGCAGATACACTTTAATGCTTTCAAATACCCTTTGACAATCATCCATTCATACATAACCTTGATCTTTCTTCAACAACTTTAAGATTGGCTCACATATTGTAGTCATATGGGAAACAAATTTGGAAATGTAATTCAAACATCCAAGGAAGCCCCTAACTTGATTTTATGTTGTGGTGCAGGAATTTCATGAATTTCTTTAATTTTATCAGGATCAACTTCAAATCCTTTTTAGCTGACAATGAAACCTAGCAACTTTCCTGAACGGACACCAAAAGTACACTTATTTAGATTCAAGAGGAGACGATACTTCCTTAAATGCTGAAACAGTTTCAACAAATCTTCTATATGCCCTTCCTCGGTCTGATATTTTGCGATCATATCATCAACATATACCTCAATTTCCTTATGCATCAGATCATGTAATAGGGTTATCATAGCCCTATGGTACGTTGCACCAACATTCTTCAACCCGAAGGGCATCACTCTGTAACAGAATGTTCCCCAAGGTGTGATAAATGTTGTTTTTTCCATGTCCTAATGGGCCATCCTTATTTGATTGTATCCGGGAAATCCGTTCGTGAATGAGAACACTTTGAATTTTGTTTTGTTTTCAACTAACATATCAATATGTGGTAATGGGAAGTCATCTTTTGGACTTGCTTTATTTAAATCTCTATAATCGACGCACACATGGATCTTTCCGTCTTTCTTTGGTAATGGAATAATATTGGCAATCCACTAAGGGTACACTAATGTTACAAGAGAACCAGCGTCAATCTATTTCAAAACCTCTTCTTTAATCTTTATTGCCATGTCAGGATGAGTTCTTCGTTGTTTTTGCTTGATTGGTGGACATTCTAACTTTAGCGGCAAATAATGCTCCACAATATCAGTATCCAAACCAGACATGTATTGATAAGACCAAGCAAAGATATCCACATACTCTTTCAGCAATTCAATCAACCTTCTCTTCACATCATAATGAAGCAGTGCACCAATCTTGAATTCTTTTGGATCTTCCTCTGACCCAAGTTAATCATCTCCAACGACTCTTTATACGGCTGAATGGTACTTTCCACGCGCTCAAGAAACCGTGAAACCTCTTTTGGTATTTCATCATATTCTTCTTCTTTAGCCACATACATAGGATATTCAAAGTTGGGAGAGGGTGCAGGGTCATTGCACCCAACGAGTTTTTAAATTAATCTGCACATAAGATTTATGATTGATTTTAGAAACTGACATATGTAACAAGTGATTATGCAATTTTATTTACAGTTATTATTTATTTTGAAAGGTTTTTCTAATTACCATTTTCCAAGAAGAATCAGAAAACAAAGACTTAATTTGGGAATCAAAAACAACTTTTGTTAATGATCTTAAATGTCAAAATCAAAGATAAGCCCATACAATGATTACTTTCACCTTGGGCAGAGTGAAAGATTTTTGAAAAGACAAACAAAAAACAAATTAGTTTGAAGTGTGAATGCAAGAAGGAACATCAACGGTGGTCCAATTCTGGACTCTGACTCCATTCGTCATGAAGTTCGACATCTCTTGCTCTGACTCATCTTCGAGAATAACATTGATCCTTGGAGTAGTCAGATGAAGATAGCTTGCACTGTGAAAGATATCTTGGTATTTACTTAAAGCAGACTTCGACTTCACAACTTCCTTCTTCATGGAGAAACCAAAAACATTCCCATTCCTGTTCACAAGTGGATTAATAACCTGCTCCCGCACTTTGCTAGGGCCTTTCTCCACTACCTGCTTTGCATCCTTAAATGAGGCGATAGAATTTTCATTCTTCCTTATATTATCAATGGACAAAGCTTGGAATTGAGTTCTAACAGCAGTTTCGTCAGCTTCTACAATTATAAAGGAAGACAAATGAGATATCAATAGAGCTTGCTCACCGTTCACAATGACTACCTTCCCTTCATGAACAAATTTCAGCTTCTGGTGCAAGGTTGAAGTAATAGCTCCTGCTTAATGGATCCATGGTCGTCCCAATAAACACCTATAGGAGGGGACAATATCCATAACTTGGAAAGTAATATGGAATAAGTGCGGACCTATGTGAATAAGTAAATCTACTTCTCCAATGACAGACTTTCTCGATCCATCAAAAGCTTTTACTATAATTCCACTTAGGCGCATGCGGTCTCCCTGGTACTTAAGCTTCATAAGAGTACTTCTCAGTATGACATTCAAAGCAGATCCATTGTCAATCAGCACATTAGAAAAAGAGTCATTCTTACAATTCATGGAAATATGCAGATCTAGATTATGGTTGCTTCCTTCATCAGGCAACTCGTCATCACAAAAGGTCATATTACTATAAGATGTAAAATTCCACATAACACTGCTGAACTGATCCAGTGTGTGATATGAAGGGAGAACTGACTCGGGTCATTTGCGTTTGATCGCAATTATGCGGTTAGCAAGAGTCGCCATCGACTTTTCTTTTATCCAATAAGGAAAGTTAAAATAGCACATGAAAGACCTTTCGAGATTAATTCGCGGGTTTGGGGGGTAGATTATGAAAAGGGAAGGTATTGACACCTTTTTCATCCATGGTTTTCCATGGGCTCTTAGTTGCTCGCTAGATCACTTGCTTTGTTTGAATGTGCTTGTGGTGTGGGTTTTGAAAGTATTTTTAAAATGTCTTTGCAATGGTTCTCGTCTCTATAAGAATGCATACAGAGTGTTGTTTCGAAAAATAGTTCAAAGAGGTGTTTGTGTATTGTGTTTTTTGAAGGTGATTTTGAAAAGATGTTTTTGTAATGGTTCTCGTCTCTATAAGAACGTATACAAAAGGTTTTCGTCTTTTGAAAAATGTTTTAATATGAAAGTGTTGGTGTAAAATGTTTGGTTGTGAGCAAGCGAGCAATTAAGAGAGAATCTACCTACTCGAAAGGTCTTAAATGTTCTTTTCCTCCTTTAGATGTTGCTATCTTACCATCGATTTGATAAGAAGCCCCATCGTTGGATGTGAAGGGACAGACGCGGGACGTTTGTGCAGTCATAGAAGGCAACTTGTGAGACGCGTTAGAAATCTTTGTAAGGGACTAGATCGTTTTATCGAAGGCAACATCACGGGACATCGAGAGACTATGATCTTTTTTCATCGAAGGGTCTTTGCTAAAGCGTCCCATATTTGAGGGACATGACTGTGTTTCTGAGGCAAGGAGCGAGGTTACCCTAGGGGTGCGCGTGTGAAAAAGTGTGTTTGATTCAAATTATTTTGTCTTTGAAATTAGGTTATCTAGCGATTGATTTTGAATTTTGCCATGCACGCCTAATTACTATACAATATAAGGAAAACAGTAAATTATAGAAATCGAAATTCTACGCTATTACAGAGTTTTCGGGAAAGGGGGTACAATTTTACAAATGGGGATGGAATAAAGCAATTAAAAGTCCGAATAGGCAATCAATACAACCAAATCGAATCGAACAATTAATTAGAATTATAACAGCCTATGAAATAAAATTAATTGACAAAGTATAAAAATTCTTGGTATTTTGTTTGTGAGAGTTTGGAAAGAAAAAATAAGATTCTATTTTAAAGAAAATAATTGATTAAATAAATTGAATCATTTGTATATATATTTTAGTATTTTATGTTTGAGATAAAATTAAAAAATAAAATAAAATCCTATTCTATATTTTTGGGATTTTAGTTTAAAATACTTTCAAAAAAATGCTAACTAAAGGTTAATTATTCACAAAGCCTAAACTAAATAAATATATGTATTTTATTTGAACTCTCAATAATTAAAACTTAAACTAACTTGTCCATCAAATAAATGAAATCAAGAAAAAATAGAAAAAGGTCCTAGCAGGGGTCGAACTTAGAACCCCAAGTTTGCAACGGGGTTGTGTTACCACTACAATACACCAATCTTTCTGTTCATTCCCTTTCCAAATTAAATGAAAAGGTAAAAGGATGATTGGGTTGGGCTTTAAAGCCAAGCCCATAACCCGGATCCAATGGAGAAGATAGAAGGAATGTTGTGAAAACCCTAAACACAAAAAGGGGCAGCCGCTGGGAAAATCTCCAGGGCCTCTCACGATTCTGTATCAATCAATATACTCTTCCTCTGCTCTCACACTTTTTTTTCATTCTCTTCTTCTCATGATTCTGCACTTAACCATTGATGGGAACTTCTAATCCCACGGTAACAACGTCAACAACCAGTCTCAACTTTTGTTCTTAGCTTGAAAATCATATTTTGGGATGGGGTTTCGAGTTTCATAGTCGACTCGAGTCTATTTGGGATTTTTTTGCTTCAACTATCTCACACTCGGTAAGCTCTTCTCACTTTCTTCCCTTAATTTGTTTCAAATAGTGAAAAGGTAGGATCTAATGTATATTTGGCTTATGTTGGAGTTACAAAATATTAAGGTTCAAACTTGCAGAAGTTTATCCAACAATAAAGCAACAAGAAATTACTAGTGAAGACCAAGATAAAGAGAGGTTGAAGCTTACCGCTAGTTCTTCTTGATCGCTGCCAATGGAGTCAGAAATTCGGACTAATAAACTCAAGTATGTTTTACTCAATTGACTATGCTCTGATTATGTTTGTTACCGAGATTGACTTGCTGAGTGAAGTGATGTTGCATAATGATAGTGTAGAGGTATAAAGGTTTTGATTTGAGGTGTGATTAGGTTGTTTTGTGGTGAGCGAAAATGGGTGAGGAAGGTTGAGGGTATGAGGTTGAGTTGTGATTGTTCTTGGCTTGATTTTTGCTGGTTCTGTCTCTTGGTTCTTTTTTCTGACTATGGTTTTTGTGCTGTGATTTGTAGCTTGTTGGTTTTCTGTTTTGACATGGGTTTGTGCATTGAGTTTTCGGTGATTTGTTTTCTCTGAGTTTTTGCTCTTGGTTTGTATATTGTCTTATCCCCTTTGTTTTATGGAACAATTCCTTTGTTATGTTCCAAACAAGATGGAAAAATGGGGGGAAATATTTAAGGTTTAAACTGTTTTGGAATGCTGACTTGCTGCCTTTTGAGTGCAATTTTTAAGTTGCCTATTTTGGTGCAAGTTTTGGGCTACAGGTTTTCTTGGACTGTTGTATAGCAGCTTGTGGACTCTTGTACTTAGACTGCTTAGACAGAAAGTGCAGCAAGTTGTGGGCAGGCTTATGCTGGTTTGGGGACTGTTATTGCTAGGTGACATCTTTCCAAGCCTAATACTTTTCTTCTCTTTATCTTTCAATGAAAATATAAGGCTACTATGCTTTTTTTTCTATGAAAAATTCTGAAGGGTTTGTATAATTTCAGGAAAATGATGATAACTTATTTGTTGAGCTAAGCAAACTAGTTATGCTTTGCCTTGTTCCATTTTGTTTTACTTATTCCTACCTTCTTCTGTCATCCTGGAAGCCTATGCTGCCTTGCTTGCTGTGTTTTGTTGTTATATGTTGTGATATTTGCTGCAATATTATTGCAAGTTTGCCCTGTTGTTCTGTTTGTTGCAGGTTTGTTTGGCAGCTTGTGCTGCATCATTGCAGCCTAATGCTGCCTGTTTTGTTGTGTTGCTATTTTGTTTGCAGTTTGACCTTAGACTTGGTAGCCTGCTTATGGTTGTGTTACTGCTGCTTGGCAGCCTTGGACTTGCTACTATATTTACAACAGCCTGCCTTTGTTTTGTTTGCTTGCACTTTGTTTGCTGGTTTTGCAGCCTGTTCTTGCTGCTATATTTACAGCAGCATGCCTTTGTTTTGTTTGCTTGCACATTTTCTTTTCCTTCTTGTGAACCAAGGTCCAACCTTATGATTTGCAAGAATGGGAGGAGAGGAATTATGATAAAACAAAACAACTTAAAATTTGATTCCTATATACAAACCCTAATGATGAATTAAAACTTGCTTTAACCATCAATTCTGCTTGAATCATTTGCTAACTTTCTTTTTTTCCTTGTTTCATGGACATGAGGTGTGGATGGCAAGCGATGATTTCTTGAAGAGGAAGCAATGGAGACTTGAAGAAACAAAATAAAAGTTCTCCCTTTGTAGACAAAAAATTTGTGATTCTTTGTAAACAAAACAAAAACTTGTAAATTATTTCATTTGTAATGTAATAAATACAAAGCCTTGAATAAATTTGGTGTAATGAAATTTATTGTACAAAACTTGAATTTACTTAAACTTTGAAATTCTCAATTGAATGTTTGGGATAAAACATCTTGGTTTGGTGACTTGGATTTCAAGCAATCACAAAGTGATCAAATAACCAATGCGCCTCGTACTCCAATCAAATTTCTAAACAAAATAAATGTTTAAGAATTCAATTCTAACTCGGTTAACTCAAACCCAAAGCCATGGTCATCTAAATGACAATCTTAATCTTCACCTCCTGTCCAAACCAAATTTGCATTCATAATGAACTCACACGCCATGCTCGATAAAAATGGAATTTCATTGACAAACCAACATGTTTTAAGAACAATCATCAATCTTGTAGAATTAACATATTTCAAAACAACCGTGATTGAGAACATTTGAAATCAAACAAAATGACTTGTGATGATTCGATAACTTTCAAAGTCTTCCAAACACAATTTCTTTTCGATCTTTGAAGATAAACTCGTGAGTGACATCATTTATGACCATATGCATAAATAACCATCTCAAGATTTTGTAATTTGAGGAAATCACAATTCTTAGAAATCAGGCGACAGTTATTTAAGATTAGGTCAAAATCCATGAAGTCACTTCTAACGCCTTCGAATTTGGTGATCTTCTACATGTAATCAGCTCTTAATTTGTGAAGAGAAATTGGAGATAACATCGAGGGGAGTCATATGCAAGAAGAACCGCTCAAAAATATCGAATAATGAAGAAGTTACAATCACTTGAACTTGGTCTCGCAAAAGGTCAGCTTTTGGGTTAATGGAGTCATTTTCAGTCGTCTGAACCATTGACTGAGCAAACTTGTGACGCGAGGTTCGAAACTCGGCATGAATATCCATGAGGAGACATGAAGATCTATGAAGACCATTTGAAACCTTGAAGAATCAATTTTCTTTGAGAAACGTCAGACCCTAATTGTTGACTTACTGCCTAGGAAGAGAATCTGACTGATCAAACTTCTGAGCCAAATTGAGTATCCGAGAAGACCTAGGATAGTATCTTGAATAAGAAATGAAAGGGAAAATTTTGGGGTACAAAAGCTGCCCCTGTTCAATCTTCTTAAACTTGATAAGTGAGATCGGTATGTTTGTCGTTCGTAGCTTGAAAGTGGAAGATGATTGAACACTAGAGTGCCTAGAAATTTGCACTCGGTAATGTGTTGGTTGATTGTGTAAGGAATGGGCTTAAAGATGCCATTTGGAGAGATGACGGAAAGTTGTTGGAAATGGGCTTAAAGATTCCATTAGAAGGTGATTGTTGACAGGAATCAAACCAAGTCTAAGTTTGACTTCAACTGGGGAAATATGAAATTGACCGTATCTGGTCGAGTCCAGGTCTTATAGGGTTGTAAATTGTTGTCTGGAGACAAGGGAGAAGGAACCTGGATAGTAGGGTTGCTTCGAAAGGAAAGCCTGGATCTGAATGAGTATCAGGATGGCATCCGTATCTGGAGCGTATCTGAACTGTATCTGAAAGCTGAATCTGAATGAGTATCAGGATGGAATCCGCATTTGGAGCGTATCTGAAATGTATCTGAAAGCTGAATCTGAATGAGTACCTGGATGGAATCCGTATCTGGAGCGTATCTGAAAGATGAATCTGAATGAGTATCAGGATGGCATCCGTATCTAGAGCGTATCTGAACTGTATCTGAAAGCTGAATCTAAATGAGTAATCAGGATGGCATCCGTGTCTGGAGCGTATCTGAACTATATCTGAAAGTTCAAATGGTCGTGTAGCCAATTGTCCTCGGTCTGTTTCAGGTATTAATCTCTGATTTATTATAGTCATCGACTAACCTTATTGAAATTCTGGCTGCAGATACTCAATGTCACGTTCAATGTTATGACACCGTATCTGACTTACTATATGACAGTAAATACAAAAGCAATAAAGAACACAATCAATTGTTTACCCAGTTCAGTGTGCAACAACACCTACTCTGGGGGCTACCAAGCCAGGGAGGAAATCCACTATAAGAGATTTTAATTCAGGAATAAACCAACCAGTTTATCTCCTTCACTTAAGACCTACCCAATGCAATTCCAATCTAAGTACAACTTAAACCTGAGTTCCTACTCACTCCCCCTCAATCACAGCAGTGATACATAAACCAATTTGACTTAAGAATTGATGAAGACACTCTTCAAAAACAAACACTTGATTAAGCTTCACAGCTTTTTAATCAAGCAACACAATCACTCGTGCTTCACAGCTTTGAGTGATGCACACAGCTAACTTGACTCTGCTTCACAGCTTTAGTCAAGGAACATTCAAACACTCTTGCTTCAAAGCTTTGAGTGCTACACAACCCTTACAATTAGAAACCTATTCCAAGGCACTTATCACAATGATAATTGCTTGGAGTACAATAATCAAATCTATACAGATTACAAATGATCTTCTGATCAATAATGAGGGACACGTTGAAAAACAGCAGCTCTGTTGAATATATAGCAGCTGCAACTTCAGTTAGGGTTTCCACAAAAACCTAGGGTTAATTCCGTTTGACCTAAAGACCAGGTCACAGGACTTTATTAACCAGGTTAGGGTTGAGCTAGGTTACCCCTCAGAAAACGCAGGATTCTGTTCAGGAAAGACTGAGTTATTTCCTGAAAAAACTCAGACTTATCCATCCTGCAAACCTGTTAGTTCAGAACAGGATGTCATAACATCTGTTATGACATCTGAGAAAACCTGTCTACTGATTTAGCAAAATGTGATCATTTTGCAAAATGCTCAGATACACACTTATAAACATCAGTACTTGAATTACAATATTTTTCTGCAAAGGTACCTAATGAGTCAGTACAAACTGAACTAGAATGTTATGACATCAGTCATGACATTCACACATACACTTGGGATTTATCAAAAATGCAAGCCAATACCTAAACACCTACACTTATCCTACAAAGGGTAGAACGTTAGCTGTATGCAATGTCATGATGTATGAAATGCATGGTACAATGATATTGTGATATATGCATTCGTGTCATCGATGTTTATGATATATAGACGCAATTTATGCCTATGTGAGCCAATCCGCTGTAATGTTGTTGGATTAGGGAAAATAAATCCCTGACTGCTACTGGGAATTTAGAGTGTAAGTCTTCCTATTTGTGAAGTTGAAGTGTTGATGAGTTTCCGCTTAGAGAAATAAACTTTGTTGTAAGGGAAACGCCATGTATTGCTTGTGAAATCCTGTTGGGGAATCCCGAGAAATTTGGCGACTTCTACCGGGGAGTGAAAACGTTCAAATGCCTATGTTCAAATGCCATTTGTAAACAGTAATTACGTTCAAATGCATATGTTCAAAAATAAATCATTGGACGTTTTTGCAAACAAAACACAAGAGTAAATAAAAACAGATAGTTTTACACTTTCAAAGAGATATCTTTGTATTGACTTTGAGTAAGTACTTTTGTACAATGAGACAAACATTCTAGTAAGAGAATGCCGTCGTAAAAAATGAAATTTGATACAAAGAAAAGATAGCTATGTGCAATAATCCCATGGGGTTCCCATTCCGCTATATCCTTCGTGTCTCTGAGCATCTTGTCTATTTGTTGCCTTATCCGAAGCTGATTAAATTGATCAGAACCGTCGAGCTTGTCAGTAGAAGCCAAAGGTTGTCCGTAAGGTGATCCAATGGGAAATAGTTATATGCTTTAATTCCCTAACTTTTTCCTGGGCCGCCCTTTCGGGTTTTCAGTCCACCGGGATACCCTTTTTTTTACCCAAGTCGCCCTTTCTAGTTTTCAACTTGCCGGGTGTATAGATTTTTTTGTTTTATCCCTAATTTTTGCCTGAACCTTTGGTTCGCTGGGATGCCCTTGTTTTGCCTAGGTGTGTCAACCTAGCGGGTCTCTTTATGCGTAGTATATTTTGACTATATCCGCGTTCACAGGGTGTGGCAGGTCGTCACCATCCATGGTGGTTAAGATCATTGCTCCACCATAGAATATGATTTTGATTACAAATGGTCCTTCGTATGTAGGAGTCCATTTTCCCCTGGGATCACCTTGCGGCAGTGTGATGCGGTTGATCACCAGATCCCCAAATTGATACACTTGTCGTCTGACCTTTTTGTTGAAAGCCTTGATCATCCATTTTTGATACATTTGACCATGACAGACAGCAATAAGCCTTTTCTCATCGATCAAGTTCAGTTGATCAAGTCGACTCTGGATCCAATCGTCTTTGTTCATCCCTGCATCCTTCATGATTCTCAGAGAGGGGATATGAACCTCAATAGGTAAGACAGCCTCCATGCCGTACACCGGAGAGTAGGGTGTTGCCCCGGTTGATGTGCGTGCCGTGGTACGATACCCGTGGAGAGCGAATGGTAGCATCTTATGCCAGTCTTTGTATGTGACTGTCATTTTCTGTATGATCTTTTTGATATTCTTATTTGCGGCTTCGACAACACCATTCATCTTTGGCCGATAAGGGGGAGAATTGTGGTGCTGGATCTTGAATTTATCGCACAGGGCGGTGATCATAGTATTGTTTAGATTCGTACCATTGTTTGTGATGATTCTCTCTGGGATACCATACCGGCAGATGAGATTCTGTTTAATGAACCGGGCGAAAATATTCTTGGTAACGGAAGCGAAGGAAATTGCCTCAACCCATTTTGTAAAATAATCAATGGCCACTAAGATGAAGCGGTGTCCATTAGAGGCCGTTGGTTTGATTTCCCCAATCATATCGATGCCCCACATAGCAAAGGGCCAAGGATCTGTTAAGACATTCAGAGGAACCAGAGGTACGTGCACCTTGTCAGCATAGATCTGACACTTATGGCAGGTTCGAGAGTGTTGATAGCAATCTGCTTCCATGGTAGACCAGTAATAGCCCGCCCGTAGGATCTTCTTTGCCATCGTATGCCCACTGGAATGGGTGCCAAAAGTGCCCTCATGTAGATCATCCAAGATCTTTTCCGCCTCAACCTTGTCTACGCACCGAAGTAACACAGAATCATGGTTGCGTTTGTAGAGAATGCCATTACTAAGGAAGAATTTAACAGAGAATCAACTTCTTGTCATTAACTGAATCTCCTTCCGGATATTCTTGAGCCTCGAGATACCTCTTGACTTCGTGAAACCAAGGCTGGTCCACAACTTCTTCAGTATTAATCTCGTGACAGTAAGCTGGTTCCTCCATTCGTTCAATGGTGATCCGGGGAGCCTCGTTATGCCATTTAAGTTTAAACATGGATGACATTGTGGCTAGTGCGTCTACTAGCTGATTTTCTTCTCGCGGGAAATGCTCGAAGGTAATCTTCTCAAAATGTGGGATCAATGTCAACACATGTTCTTTGTAGGGGATAAGGTTAGGGTGTTTGGTGTCCCATTACCCTTTGATCTGGCTGATGACCAAAGCTGAATCTCCGAATACATTTAAGGATTTGATCCCCAACTCTATGGCAACTTTAAGACCAAAAATGCACGCTTCGTATTCCGCCATATTATTTGTACAATTGAAACAAAGTCTTGCCATAAAAGGAGTAAGACATCCTTCAGGAGATATGAGTATGGCACCAATACCATTGCCTAGTGCGTTAGATGCCCCATCAAAAACCAGGGTCCATCGAGATCCTTATTCAGGTCCGTCATATAGTCTGAATTCTTCACAATTGTTTACCATCATGATGTCTTCATCTGGGAATTCAAACTTCATGGATTGGTAGTCTTCCACAACTTGGTGAGCAAGGTGATCAGCTAGTACACTGCCCTTTATTTATTTCTGGGTAGTATACTGTATGTCATACTCTGTTAGGATCATCTGCCATCTTGCTATTCTCCCAGAGAGGGTAGGCTTCTCGAATATGTATTTTATTGGATCCATCTTGGATATCAATAAGGTAGTATGGGTCAGCATATACTGTCTTAGCCGGCGAGCAGCCCATGCCAGAGCGCAACAAGTTTTCTTGAGCAGTGAATATCTTGTTTCATAGTCGGTAAACTTTTTGCTCAGGTAATAAATAGCATGCTCTTTTCGGCCAGACTCGTCATGCTGCTCCAACACACACCCCATTGAACTTTCCAAAACGGTCAGATACATGATCAATGGTCTTCCCTCGACTGGTGGCATTAAAATAGGAGGCTCTTGCAGGTATTATTTGATCTTGTTGAAAGCAGTTTGGCACTCGTCATTCCATTTGACTACTTGATCTTTCTTCAGTAATTTAAAGATTGGTTCATAAGTAGTTGTCAGGTGAGAAATGAATCTGGCAATGTAGTTTAAACATCCCAAGAATCCCCTAACTTCCTTCTCAGTACGAGGAGTAGGCATCTCTTGTATCACTTTCACCTTGGCAGGATCTACCTCAATACCTTTACTGTTGAAGAAAAAGCCTAGGAGTTTACCAGACCTCACTCTGAACGTGCATTTATTTAGGTTCAACCTCAGCTTGTATTTCTTTAGTCTCTCAAAGAGTTTCTACAAATGATCAAGGTGCTCTTCTTCTGTTTGAGATCTGGCTATCATGTCATCCATATAGACCTCTATTTCGTGATGTATCATGTTATGAAATAGAGCTACCATGGCATGCTGATAGGTTGCCCCAACATTCTTCAGCCCGAATGGCATAACCTTATAGTAGAATGTGCTCCACTGTGTGAAAAAGGTTGTTTTCTCCATGTCTTCAGGCGCTATTTTGATTTGGTTGTAGCCTGAGAAACTGTCCATGAAGGAAAACACTTTTTGTTGTGCCGTATTGTTAACTAGAATATCAATGTGGGGAAGCGGGAAATCATCCTTAGCGCTTGCCTTATTCAAATCTCTGTAGTCCATGCACATTCGTACTTTTCCGTCCTTTTGGGGTCACGGGAACAACATTGGCAACCCATTGTGGATAAGAGGTGACTGCCAAGAATCTGGAATTGAATTGTTTCATGACTTCAGTTTAAATCTTCTCTCACATGTCTTGCCTCATGTGACAGACTTTTTGTTTTACCGAAGGACAATCTTCTTTTGTAGGTAGACGATGTACTACGATATCTGCATCAAGTCCTGACATGTCTTTGTACGACCAGGCAAAGACCTCAACATAATTATGTAGCAACTGAATCAGATGCTCTTTGACACTGGGTTCCAGATTGGCACCCACCCTGACTTCTCTCTTGTCTTCTTTGGTTCCCAAGTTAACTGTGTCCCCTGGTTCTTTGTGGGGCTGTATGGTCCTCTCTTCTTGCTGTAGTAACCTGGCGAGTTCTTCAGGTACTTCACAATCTTCCTCACCTTCGTCTTCGACTTGGTAGATTAGATTTTCAGAGCCACAGAAGGCCATAGTAGAATCTTTACCCATGGGATCCCGAATGGATATAGATCTTCATTTTGAATGTGAGTGTGTGTAAGAGTATAACTATCTTTGAAGGAAATAAAAATGTAAAAGAAAAATAATGAGCACAAAGTTTGTATGCAAAACGTCCATGATTCATTGATGTCATATGGAAATGAGATAATAACCCTTACAAATGGACCATTGTGCCTCGGGTAAGACACAAGGTTTTAAGAGTCTAAAATGTTTTAATATTACAGGTCTGTTGTACCCCAAAATTTTCCCTCCCATTTCCTCAACATTTCCTCATCACAAAACCCTTGAAAATCAAGATCCAGTTAGGGTTTCCTCTGCTCAAGACTTCTCCTTGCACTATGGACCCAAATTAGGGTTTGTGGTTGAACAAAGATGTTTTGACCCAAAATGCCTAAGATGACTTTCATGCTTCATGTTGGACTCCCAAGTTTATCCATACCAAGTTTCAAGTCTTGATTCCAAGTTTTGCCCAGTCAATTGGACAGATGACCTAGAAATCAGCTGTATTGGGGAAAAAGTCAACTGTGGCCAATTGACAGTCAAATCTCATGAAAATTGACCCACATCAACATTATGAACTCACATGAACCATTTGATCAAGTTTGGATCACAATTCCACAAGAAATTTGATCAGATCATCAAAAGGGCAAAATGGTCATTTTTAGGGTTTTGACTGCACAAAGGCAATTTTTGACTGTTTGACCTAGCCAATGGCAAACCAAGCTCACATATGGACTCAAGGACCCCATGGAATTATCTTGACATGCTCAACAAACTCAAAAAATCCCAAGTACACAAGATTGACAGTTGAATTTCCCAGTCAATTGATCAATTTTGATTGTATACTGAAAAGTCAAACTTTGACTTTTTGGTCAAAATCAAGAGTCAAGATTCATTTTTCATCAAAACATGCCAAATCATGAAACTTGTTCACCAAGAAACCAAGAAATGCAAATTAGGGTTTGAAATGGAATTTTTCATAACTTAGAATTTTTTCTAAGTTATGGAAAACCCTAATTTTTCCCCAACTTTGCCCCACTTTTTCACCAAGATTCATTTGGATTCAAACAAAAGTCAAAACATGAAAGTTGTATCTTGTTGCATAATCTACAACTTTGATTCACAAAGTTTTCCCAAATGATGCTTGTATCTCAAGTTACAAATTTTTGAATAAGGGCACTAAACCATTCATAACTTAGTGAAAATTTGACCTTTTTGACAAGGTTTTCTACCTAACTTCAAGGCCATTTTCCATACACTTCCACTTGGAATTTCAATTTGCATTTCAAATATGGTTTGTAGTACACATTCCAAGCTTTCCAAAATGTCCAAGAACTTCTCAAACAACCTCATAGCTTGAGAGAATCGAATTTCACAATATGGCAAAAATCCACTTTTGAATGGTTCATGAACATGTTCATAACTTAGGCCATTTTCAAATCAGCATAGTTTGTGCTACATTACAGGTCCTAAAACCCTTTGACACTCATAAATTTAATGCAAAACCATTGAACCAAGTTGTTATTCTAAGCCTTTAGACATTACATGGAGAATTAACCCTAAACTAGAAAAAGCATTATTTCCATTTTGAAAAAGTAGAACTTTATGTCAAGTTTGCAATCCAAGTGGTACAGTCCAAATCTTCTTGGCACAAGTTTGTGAGAAAATTGCACTGATCAAGGGCAATGTGTGCAACATAGTGTGAGGGCCTGTACAGGCTAGAATGATCAAGTGGCCATTGCTTGCTTCAAATTCAAGTAAGATAGCATAACTTGTACTAACTTCCATCTCAGCTTACAAACATTTAGACAAACTTATCAAACACATTCCACACATCTCAACCAAGCAAAAGCACGAGCCTTTTACCTCCAATCCATCCCAAAACTCAGAATCACCTTGAAACTGCTCAAACAGAGCAACCTCTGCAGATTGGGTTCCAACTCTCAATCCTTTCAAGCATTCTTGCCCAAACCAGTTCATATACCTTCCCTACCATCTATGCAAGCTATCCAAAAGCTAAAACACAACCTGTAATCCCTCTAACTGGTTCCACCATTTTCACATTTCTAATTTGCAGGTGAAGTGCTCTAGCTCGATTCAAAAGCTTTCAAGACAAAGTAAAGCTTGGAATAGCATCCCTGGACCTCAAGGAAACTATCCCAATCATCACCTTGCACCGAGAGCTTCTCCATTGTCAGATAGAACTTCAACTGAACAGGTAAGTTTTTGAATTCGTATCTCTCTTATTATGCATTGTTAGCTTTAGGTTTGTGAAGAGAATATGTCATAATCATTGCCCTGAACATGCCCATATAATTAGATTTTATTTATATTATGTGTGTTGCAAGAATTTGATGTCTGAACTTTGAACGAAAATTAGGTTAAGAATTGGGGGAGAAGAAATTCTCTCTCATTTCTGAGAGTTAAAACATGTTTTTTATATGTGTGAATTCGTGGGAAGATGCTTAACAGTTTTGATGTTGGAAGTTTTTGCTAAAACTCAAGGAATCAGGACCTTGCAATGGAAGAAAAGTGGCGCGTGTTTTGTTCAAACAGAAGGCTGGAGGTTGAAGAAAGGTCTTCATGGGCTGGGCTTGTGTTGACTTTTCTTTTTGCACCACATAATTGCTTCTGCACCCCCTGAGCCCATTTGGTT
Organism: Vicia faba; assembly: GCA_948472305.1. Taxonomy (NCBI): domain Eukaryota; kingdom Viridiplantae; phylum Streptophyta; class Magnoliopsida; order Fabales; family Fabaceae; genus Vicia; species Vicia faba. The sequence continues at coordinate 784,551,834 of OX451736.1, forward strand.
CATTTTTAATGATTTCTGACTTTTTCTTTTTTTGATTGATTCATTTATTTTTTCTCATATTATAAAAATCTTTTTCTCACCATTTTTTCAATTTATTAGGTATTTATTTGATTTTCTTTTGATTTATACACAAATAAATGAATATATATACATTTCATTAAAAATTGAGAAATATGTAAAAATACTTTTATTTTCATTTTTATTTTATTTTTACCTTCTGAAAATACTTTATATAAAAAAAATACCTATTTACAAATATTAAATATTATTATTATTATATATATATATATATATATATATATATATATATATATATATATATATATATATATATATATATATATATATATATATATATATATATATATATATATATATATATATATATATATATATATATATATATATATATATATATATATATATATATATATATATATATATATATATATATATATATATATATATATATATATATATATATATATATATATATATATATATATATATATATATATATATATATATATATATATATATATATATATATATATATATATATATATATAATGCATATTTAAAATAATACATATATACATATATTTATTAATACATTTAGAGTAAATATAAAATATATACACTTTTGTTTTTTTAATTATTATTACTAATATTTAATATGAAAATACATTTTTGACAAATACCTCATTTTATTTTCTTTTTGTATATATAAATAACTATTTGTACATAATAACTATTTTTTTGTTTTGATTTAGTATTTTATTTTCTTTTTTTGATTTTTTTTTGTTTTTTTATTTTTTTTTTTTTTTTCTTTTTTTTTTTTTATATAAATAATACTTTTTTTTATATATACATATAAAAATTCTTTTTGCATTCTTGCATATTTGTCTTATTTTATTTAATCTATGTAAATTAATCATCTTGTAAAATATTTCAATATTGATGTAATAGTTTTAGGTTTAAATTCCTTGTCAAAATCCCCATTTGAACATTTGTACCCCCCTTCCCATATTTGGTTTTGTAATAGCTTAGTAAATTTATTTTCGCACTTTATTGCTTTCTAATTATACCATGTTAGAATTAGGGTTTTGTATGCGAAAAAAACGACAAAATAGTTATGACCTAATCTCAAGACAAACAAGCATGAAAATGGACACACAAATCACACTTGCACCCCCTAGGGTATTCCACTTGTTGCCTTTCAAAATTGGGCCATGTTGTATGTTAGGTCTCTTTTGGCAAAACAAACAAATCAAATGATCATAGTCCCTCGATAACACTTTCAAAATATTGCCGAAACAAATGATCAAGTCCCTTAAAGAAAATGCCCAAAGATACTTGGCACCATTGCAATTATGGCCTAAACGATGACCCGCGCCTGTCCCTTTCACATCCTAACATAAGATTGTCCACCAAATACAATGGTGGAACAAACTTATTAAAAGGGTTAAAACATAGCAATAAACTTTGAGAAATTTAGGAGTAGATAACCTCTTAGTTACTTGAATCAATCTTGCAAACTAAAACACTTGCCTATTTCAAAAACCACACATCACTACACTTTCAAAACAACCTTCAAAAACAAATGAAAACCTTTTCAAAAGACATACATCTTTGTATACATCCCCACATGGATCATTACAAAGATTGCCACCACATTGGCCTCTTTTCAAAACATTTTCAAACACACACAAGCACCATTTAAAACAATTGAAAACAAAAGGCAAGTGATCTAAGCAAGTAACTAAGAGCCCATGGATAACCATGGATAGAAAGGGTGCTAATACCTTCCCTTTCTATAATCTACTCCCCGAACCCAAGAAAACATCTCAAAGGTTTTTGCTGTGCTTTTTAACCTTTCCTTAGGATAAAATAAAAAGTCGGTGGCGACTCTTGCTCAACCGAAACATTTGCGAAAACAAACGCAAAACCTCAAGTCAGTTCTCCCACCGTATCACAGAACTGGCGACTCTGCTGGGGAATTAAATTAAAAGTGGAGTAACCTTAGGGTTTAGATCACCTTTGTTTTCAATTGTTTGCTTTGTTTGCTTTTATATTTGTGGGCTTTGCATCGGAGTTTCATAGATCCTAACCCGGATCTGGGAAATACCTTTTTTAGGTAGCATAATCTGTGAGGACCTGTCCGGCGTAGACCGACATGGGTGAAGCAGTGGCTACGTTGGTGTGGCATCTTAGTCTGTACCTATATCCCTTGTGTTGCAACGGGGAGAATATAGGTCTTCTAAGGAGTCATTGAACACCAACCAACCTTAGAACCCTAAATTGACCAACTTGGCTATTAGGACAGTAGCAGTATGCTACACTCATTGAGGCTAAACTCTCGAGATGGTTCTGGCCGCGAGAAAAGATTGCGATGCTGGAGTTATGACCGATTGAGGGTAGCCAATGATTTGAGATCCTCTAGAACCCGGTTACTTTTGATAGGACAGGTTTTAACCAACAAAACCAAAAGAGGGTAATACCTGAAATTCATGCTGGCCTGAAACCTAAGGGTGTCTTGTGAGACTTGTGTGCCTTTCCATGCTTGCCTATGTGAATACTTGTGGTGTGCTTCATCATAGCATCATGCCATCATACCATTGCATGCATCCTGTATAAAGGACTAACCCATTTCAAAGACAAAAGAGTTTCATCTTTGCTCTGTTTTGTAGGACATCATGATGCCCGTGCGTAGGAATACTGTCCGGCTCAACTTTGTTCAACCACCAACTTTGCTCAAGGATTTGGTTGGAAGGATTCCAAACACTTCTTCCTTCATCAACAGACATGGTTCTCTCCTTGGCTTGGTCACTGCAAAATGGGACCAACAACTGATGAGTGTTCTGACCCAGTTTTATGACCCTCTGTATCATTGTTTCACCTTTCAAGACTTCCAGCTGGTTCCTACCCTGGAAGAATTCTCTTATTTGCTTGGGATCCCTGTCTTGGAACAAACTCCATTCACTGGTTTGGAAAAGACTCCTAGACCTGAAGAGATTGCTACAATTCTCCCCTTGACCAAAGAAGAGGTATTAGCTAACTGGGAAACTAGAAATGGGGTCAAGGGCTTTTTGGTCAAATTTCTGGTTGGCAAGGCTAATGATTTCTGGAATGACTTGGACTTCAAGGCGTACGAGGATATTCTGGATCTTTTGATCTATGGTCTGGTATTGTTTCCCAATCCTGACACCTTTATCAGTACCCATGTCATAAGGAACTTCATGTCTCGGAATCCTGTACCCACTCTTTTGGGTGATATTCTACAACAACTCTATGCTCGTACTGCTCGAAAATGGGGAACTCCGTGGTGTTGTGCTCCTTTGCTAGTAAGGTGGTTTATTTCGCACCTTCCTAAGTTCGTGCTGAAGAATGAAGAAGGAAAAGGTTGGGCTCGGAGGTTAATGTCTCTCACTGATAATGACATCACCTGGACTCTCAGAGGTTTGGATGAGGTAGCTGTTGTTGACCGTTGTGGAGAATACCCTAATGTTCCGTTGATTGGTATCCAAGGAGGAATCTCTTACAATCCATGCTTAGCTCTCCGTCAGTTTGGAAGAGCCAGAGGAGATGGGCCTCATGAAATGCTGGTTCCTCACTTCCATTTTGAGTTTCAGGCAGACAGTGACAAACTATGCCATGGATTCATTAGAGCTTGGGACAGAATTCACAAAGCTGACCCACATGAGTTGGGACCAAAGACTTCTCTACCAATGGAACCCTATTGCAAATGGGTCCGCATCCGTGCTCAGAGGTTAGGTATGCCATACGAAGCTGTTAGACCTCTCATTCTTGAATCTCCTGATGAAGATGGGGTTCCTCCAACTGTCCTCCCTCCTCAGATACCTACTAATTTTGACACAATGAAGAGATCTTGGGCGCAGCTAAAGGAAGAACGGGATTTCTATCGGGAGAAGTTCAACGAGCAGGAACGGAAGATCCAGAGGCTGACTAAGCAATTGGAAGAAGAGAGAGTCCTGAACAACTACATCAACACTAAGAAAAGGAGGTCATGGGAGCATTGATGGGCTTTGGATATTTCCTTTTATAGCTTTTATTTCCTTTCCAGTATTTTTCATTCCTGTAATGCCTAAGGGCAAGTTGTTGAACAATTGAAAATTTTAATCTAATGAAGTGTGTTTCCCTTTTTGTCTACAAAGTTGAATCTTGTTTGTCTTTGAAAACATAAAACATACGCATTCCATTGCACCATATGCATAGCAGGTACCCTATTTCACAGGTTGCTTAATCTCCTTCGCTGTTTATTTTGAACAGTCATCATGAATCCAGACTCATCCAGTGAGCAAGCCATCAAGGCCCTTCAGGCCCAAAGTGCACAGTTTCAAGAAATGGTCCTGAGCCGGGCCCAAGGTCAGCAAGAGTTGAAGACTCTACTCCTGAAGAAGAAGAAGAAAAAGAGGACTGCGTTGTTCAACACCGGACGCAGATTTGGGAACACACTCCATAATGAAGCTGATCCAACTACTTCTTCTGCTGAGAAAAACAGTCCCCAAGGGGGAGGAGCTCCTAGTCCCGCAGTCTCCGACAACGAGACGGACTACAACGACGAACAATACCCACCTGCTGCTGACAGATACAAGCAATTGGAGGACCGCTTGAGCGCCATGGAAATTCAGAATGTGTCGGGGCTGGGTTTCGGAGATTTGGGGTTATCTTCTGGGGTAGTAATTCCACACAAGTTTAAGGCGCCTGCCTTCGCCAAGTATGATGGGGTCTCCTGCCCAAAGCTGCATCTAAGGTCGTACGTAAGGAAAATCCAACCTTATACGGCGGATAAGAACCTTTGGATTCACTTCTTCCAAGATAGCCTCTCGGGGTCACAACTTGAATGGTTCTACCAATTAGATGGAACTAGCATCCGACACTGGGAAGATTTGGCAACCGCATTCTACAGACAATATCAATACAATTCTGATCTCGCTCCTACGCGTACCCAACTTCAGGGTATGTCTCTAGGAACGGGTGAAGGGTTCAAAGAATATGCACAAAAATGGAGAGATTTGGCTGGCAGGGTGCAGCCTCCATTAACTGATCGTGAGCTGGTTGATATGTTCCTAGGGACTTTGTCTGGCCCATTTTTCAATCATTTGGTTGGTAACTCCTCCGTGGGGTTTACGGATTTGATACTGACGGGAGAAAGAATTGAAGCTGGCATCAGGTCAGGCAAGATACAAAAGGCTGCCTCCACAAGTACTGAGAAGAGGCCGTTTAAGAAAGAAGCAAGCGCCGTCTATGGTCCCAGGCGACAAGTCAAGCCCGAAAGTCGCCAAGCCGTCAATGCTTTGGTCATTTCAAAACCTGTTGCTACTCCTCAGCAGTACAATCAACAAAGAAGTGAAAGGCCCAAGAGGCAGTATACTCGGCTGAGTATGACCTTATCTCAAATTTTACCCCAACTATTATCAACCAACTTGGTGACCATCAAAGAAGCTCCTAAGGTCGTCAACACCGCGTCTCCTAAGTATAACCCAAATGCCCGGTGTGCTTATCATTCTGATAGTCCCGGGCACACTACTGATGATTGCTGGGCCTTGAGAAACAAAGTGCAAGATCTTATCGACGCAAAGGAAATTCAGTTTGAAGCGCCTGAAAGACCAAATATTGTAACTGCTCCTATTCCCCAGCATAGAGTAAATGCCATTGAGGAAGAGTTGTATGCTGTTTCGGTGAATGAAGTTGTTACCCCTCTTTTGACTGTTAAGAGGAACTTACTACTAGCCGGTTTATTTCCGGGTTGTAGTAAGGGTTGCCTCCTGTGTGCTGTTATCCCTACCGGTTGTCCACTGCTAAAATCAGGCATCCAAGGCCTGATGGATAGCAATGAGATTCTGTTCAAGAAAACTGCTGTTCCGTCTGTTTCCATTGAAGAAATATCTGTTGTCACGATTTACAATCCTGCCAAAGCTCCCGTAAAGAAACCAGTCCAAATTATGTCTGTTGCACCCATCACTATTACTGTCTCGGGGCCTCTCCCGTATAAGTCTGATAAAGCTGTTCCATGGCATTATGGAGCCGACGTGTATATGCTTGGGGTGAAGCAGGAGTTCAACACCAATACCAGTATCAGTAACATCACTGGTCCCGCCAAGATTACCCGCAGTGGCAGGCTCTTCTCGCCTGACATTGCACCGCCGGTTATCCGAAAACCTCTCACCATCACACCCGCAAGTGTGCATGTTCCAGTTCAAGTTCCTGTGTCTACTACTGCCGCCGAGTCTTCTGATACTCGGGGAAAAGAAGTTGCTACCGATTTGCCTGCCAGGACGGAGGCACCAAAAAAGAAGACTGCTGTGGAAGCCTCCCAACAAGAAATGGAGGAAATCCTTAAAATTATCAAAAAGAGTGACTTTAACATTGTTGAACAGTTGGGGCATACTCCTTCCAAAATCTCTATGTTATCATTGCTGCTATGCTCAGAGGCCCATGCAAAAGGCCTGATTTCATTTCTGAAAACGGTCCATGTGCCGCAAGAGACCTCCGCGGATCAATTCACCGACTGTGTGGCTAATTTGACGGCTGACAATGGCTTAGGGTTCTCGGATGCTGACCTTACCGCCAAAGGGAAAAATCATAATGATGCCCTGCATGTTTCCATAGAATGCAGGGGCACTACTCTCGCACACGTGTTAGTGGATACCGGCTCTTCCCTGAATGTCTTGCCCAAGAAAGCATTGGATCGCTTGGATTGTGAGGGCCTAGATTTGAAACCTAGTAACATTATTGTTAGAGCCTTCGACGGTTCTAAGAGGATGGTGCACGGTGAGGTAGACATCCCTATTCGTGTGGGTTCCCAAGTTTTCGACTCAACGTTCTATGTAATAGATATTCGTCCATCTTACTCCTGCTTATTGGGTCGACCCTGGATTCACAAAGCTGGGGCAGTAACTTCCACTCTACACCAAAAGCTCAAATACCCTGTCAAAGGGAAGATTGTTACTGTGCAGGGTGAGGAGGAATACATGGTTAGTCACTTGAATTCATTCCGGTATATCGAGATGGACGGGGAGTTTATTGAAACCCCCTTTCAGCATTTTGAGGAAGTACCTCCAGTGTTGGCATCAGCTGAGGCAGTAGTTGAAGAAGATTTTCCGTTAAAGATGGCGTCCTTGAAGGATGCCCGGGCGGTAATCGAGAAAGGCAATTATGCAAATTGGGGTCAGCTTCCTGACTTCACTCAAAAGAATGACAAGTTTGGGTTGGGCTTTACTGCAGAGGCTCAGAGGGTTGTGCCCAAGGAAAAGATCGGAAAGGCTCCGGTGTTTATCTCCAACCCGAGGGTGAATGCTATCGAGGAGGATGTAGAGGAAGCAGAGTTTGACAGTTGGATCTACCCGACTACCAGCAACGGACCAAGCAACTGGACGGCAAAGGATTTTACACCTATCACATTTGTCACGCAGTAATTAATTTCTTTTGATTTCCAATTTGTAACAAACAATATGTTAAAACTTTGTTGGCTCGGTGTCCTACCCGGGGCATCGTAGCTCCATTTGTGAGGGCTTTTTGTATGACATTTCCATATATCATCAATCAAAACATTGGACGTTTGTTGCATTTCAAATCTTGTGCTCTTTTTCTTTCTGTGTTATATATATATTGCAAAACAGCTATATTTACACACACTCACTCATACAGGTTTCAATCCACTCTGGATCTCACTGGTAACAGCTCTGCTACCGCCAGTTATGACTTCGAGAATCCGATCAACTTGGCCGAAGACGAAGGTGAAGATGATTGCGAAGTGCCTGGTGAACTCGCAAGACTGCTACTCCAGGAAGAGAGGGCTATTCAACCACATGAAGAGCCGGTAGAAACGATTAACCTGGGTACTGAGACAGATAGGAAAGAGGTCAAGATTAGGGCTAATCTAGAGCTCAGCGTGAAGCAACGATTGATCCAGATGCTACGTGATTACATGGAGATATTTGCTTGGTCCTATGAAGACATGCCTGGTTTGGATGCCGACATTGTAGTTCATCACCTACCAACCAAGGAAGATTGCCCTCCGGTAAAGCAAAAGGTCCGCCGTATGCGTCCAGAGATGTCTGAAAAGATCAAGGCTGAGGTTATGAAGCAATTCGATGCCGGGTTTCTAGCAGTAACTTCTTATCCTCAATGGGTCGCCAACGTGGTGCCAGTACCGAAGAAGGACGGTAAAGTCAGAATGTGTGTCGACTACAGAGATTTGAACAGGGCAAGCCCCAAGGATGACTTTCCCTTACCTCACATCGACGTCCTTGTCGACAATACCGCTCAACACAAGGTATTCTCCTTCATGGATGGTTTTTCAGGGTATAATCAGATCAAGATGGCCCCGGAAGATATGGAAAAGACTACCTTTGTGACTCAGTGGGGCACCTTCTGCTACAAGGTCATGCCATTCGGATTAAAAAATGCTGGGGCAACCTATCAACGTGCCATGGTTGCTTTATTTCATGATATGATCCATCATGAGATTGAGGTATACGTTGATGACATGATTGCAAGGTCTCAAACTGAGGAGGAGCATCTTGATCATTTGAGGAAGCTGTTTGACCGACTCAAGTTATACAAGCTGAGGTTGAATCCCAATAAATGCACCTTTGGGGTAAGATCCGGAAAATTGCTAGGTTTCATTGTAAGTGATAAAGGTATTCAGGTGGACCCTGCCAAGGTAAAAGCCATACAAGAGATGCCGACTCCAAAGACAGAGAAAGAAGTCAGAGGTTTCCTGGGACGACTGAAGTACATTGCCCGATTCATCTCACATCTGACTGCTACTTGTGAGCCAATCTTCAAATTACTGAAGAAAGATCAAGTAGTGCGTTGGAACAATGAATGTCAGGCCGCCTTTGAAAAGATAAAGGAATATCTCCAAGAGCCACCCATTCTTATGCCACCAGTGGAAGGAAGACCTCTAATATTATACTTGACAGTACTTGACAATTCAATGGGGTGTGTGCTGGGGCAGCATGACGAGTCTGGCCGAAAAGAGCACGCTATTTATTACTTGAGCAAAAAGTTTACCGACTGTGAGTCTCGTTACTCACTGCTTGAGAAAACTTGTTGCGCTCTAGTATGGGCTGCTCGCCGGCTGAGACAGTATATGCTGACTCACACTACTCTATTAATTTCAAAGATGGACCCCATCAAGTACATATTCGAAAAGCCCGCTCTATCTGGAAGAATAGCGAGATGGCAAATGATCTTGACAGAATATGACATCCAGTATACGACTCAGAAAGCAATTAAAGGAAGTGTACTGGCAGATCATTTGGCACACCAACCTGTGGACGATTACCAATCATTGAACTTTGATTTTCCGGACGAAGACATCATGGTGGTAACTGACTGTGAAGTACCTGGACCGGATGAAGGACCTGAGGAAGGATCCCGATGGTCTATGCATTTTGACGGAGCCTCCAATGCTTTGGGTAATGGCGTCGGCGCTGTAATCATATCTCCCAAAGGAACTCATACTCCACTCACCGCCCGATTATGTTTCAACTGCACCAACAACATGGCAGAATATGAGGCATGTATCATGGGTTTACAGGCTGCAATCGATTTAAGGATCAAATTTCTGAGTGTCTTCGGAGATTTCGCGCTCGTGATCAATCAGATCAAAGGCGAATGGGATACGAAACACCCAAAATCTTATTCCTTACAAGGAGTATGTGTTAAACTTGCTGCCCCACTTTAAAGAAATAACTTTTGAGCACTTCCCAAGAGAGGAGAATCAGCTAGCGGACGCACTAGATACGATGTCCTCAATGTTCAAAGTTAAATGGGACAATGAGGCTCCCCGGATCATTATCTGGAAGTTGGATGAACCGGCGTACTGCTGTGAGCTTGAGGCTGAAAAGGTGACTGAAAAACCCTGGTATCATAAGGTGAAGAGGTATTTGGAAGCTCAGGAATACCCTGAAGGCGCATCTGTCAATGACAAGAAATTCATGAGGAGGTTTGCGGCTAAATTCTTCCTCAGCAACGGCATTCTCTACAAACGGAATCATGATTCAACTCTACTACGTTGTGTGGATAAGGCTGAAGCAGAGAAGATCATGATAGAACTGCATGAAGGTACATTCGGGACACATTCCAGTGGACACACCATGGCAAAGAAGATCCTTCGGGCAGGATATTTTTGGTCCACAATGGAAGCCGATTGTTACCAACACTCTCGAACTTGTCATAAATGCCAGATCTATGCTGACAAGGTGCATATCCCTCCGGTTCCTCTGAACGTCCTGACGGCACCTTGGCCTTTTGCAATGTGGGGCATTGATATGATCGGTGAGATCCGACCGACGGCATCCAATGGGCACCGCTTCGTCTTAGTGGCGATCAATTATTTCACAAAGTGGGTTGAGGCAGCTTCCTACGCAACAGTAACCAAGAGCGTCGTGGCACGTTTTATCCGGCATAATCTGATCTGTCGGTACGGCATCCCAGAAAGGATCATTACGGACAATGGTACCAATCTCAATAACAAGATGATCACTAAACTCTGCGAACAATTCAAAATACAGCACCATAACTCTTCTCCTTACCGGCCGAAGATGAATGGGGCTGTAGAGGCAGCTAATAAGAATATCAAGAAAATTGTGCAGAAGATGACAGTGACCTATAAAGATTGGCACGAGATGTTACCGTTCGCTCTTCATGGGTACCGTACCTCAGCAAGGACGTCAACCGGGGCAACTCCTTTCTCCTTGGTCTATGGCATGGAGGCAGTCTTGCCAATTGAAATCCAGATACCCTCTCTCCGGATAATGAAGGATGCAGACTTGAGTGAAGACGAATGGATCCAGACTCGACTTGACCAATTAAATCTGATTGACGAAAAGAGACTCACCGCTATCTGTCATGGTCAGACGTATCAAAAACGGATGATCAGGGCATTTAACAAGAAAGTCAGACCACAAGAGTATTAAGTTGGGGACCTGGTAATCAAACGCATCATCCTTCCTCAAAGTGATCCCCGGGGCAAATGGACCCCTACATACGAAGGGCCATTTGTGGTTAAACATGTGTTCTCAGGAGGAGCCATGATCCTAACCACCATGGATGGTGACGACCTTCCTCACCCCGCCAATGCAGACATAGTGAAAAAATACTACGCATAAATAAAAGACCCGCTAGGTTGACATACCTAGGCAAAAATAAGGGCTTCCCGGCGAACCAAAAGGGTTCGGGCAAAAATAAGGGATGAAATGAATAAAAATATGTACACCCGGCAAGTCGAAAACCTAAAAAGGCGGCTTGGGCAAAAATGGGTATCCCGGTGGACTGAAAACCCGAAAGGGCGGTCCAGGCAAAAGTTAGGGATAAAGCGTAACACTATGTCTCATTGGATCACTTCGCATCCGGAATTCGGTATCAACTATCTGGCTCAGATTTCGGCATCGACCAATCAGCTTCATCTTCGACCAAGCTGCAAAGTGATGAGACGCTTGAAGACATAGAGACGATAGTAGAGTTGGAACCCAGTGGGATTGTTCACATAGCTGTTTTGTTTTCTTTTCAAAATTGTAAACTCTATGTTAGTCGGCGGCGTCCTCTTACTAGGATGTCAGCCTCTTGTACAAAAACGCCTATTCGCGGGCAAAGTTCAAATCAATACAAATTCACTTGTCCATACAAACTGCCATTGTTTTTCCCTTTTTTCTGTTTTGTCTTGCGAAGAACGTCCAACGTTCATTTTGATATATGCATTTGACATTAAAATTGTTGATTCATAAATATTTGCATATGAAACAAAAGATTAATTACAGGTGACATCAGAAACAAGGGCAATGTGAAGTTGCCTGATGCAGTCTGGTTGCTTTGTCCGCCAAGTACCAAGGTAGGTTCGACTGAAAAATGCGACCAAATCATCACAACATTCCCCGGCAAGTCTTAAAGCTTATCCCCAGTAGATTCTGGAAGCTTGTTCCCTGCAAAGCACAGACGTCTCTCCCGAGCTTTATTCAGAGTTATTCCTCACAAGGGCTTATAACTGGGTTATCCTCAGCTAATTGCCACGGAAGATTGCCCTCAGCAAAGTCCCTTCAATCCCCGGCAAGAGTCTATCTTTGGTATTCCCCAACGGAGTTTTATCTTTGGTGTTCCCCAGTGGACTTTATCATCATTATCCCCAGCGGAATCCATCTTTGAAGTCCTCAGCAGGCCTCTCATCAAAACTTCAGCAAAGTATCTCTTCCACCGAGCAATTCTCCGGTCGATCGTCAAGGATTTATTTTCCTAAGACGAAAATACATTCATAAACATTTCACATTTTCATACATCTTGCTTACATACATGATAAAGTGCATACAACACTATCTCATGTTGAACATCATGACATCATGCATATCATACATCATGACATTGCATACAACTGATGTTTTTGCCTTTTCAGGGAAAAAGACAATCCCAAAGACAACTACCTTCAACTGTCACAATTCCAGATTCGATACCTGTATCTAGCCAGGGCACATCTGAGAGTGATCAGTTTCTAGACTCGATTCCTGTATCTAGCCAGGGCACGTCTGAAGAGTTCGAAGATTCGATTCCTGTATCCAGCCAGGGCACATCTATCAACTACAACATTTCCAGATTCGATTCCTGTATCCAGCCAGGGCATATCTGTTGACCACATTTCCAGACTCGATTCCTGTATCTAGCCAGGGCACGTCTGAGGAGTTCGAAGATTTGATTCCTGTATCCAGCCAGGGCATATCTATTGACGATTATTTCCAGATTCGACTCCAGTATCCAGCCAGGGCACATCTGTGAGCAACCGATTGTAGATTCGATACCTGTATCTAGCCAGGGCATATCTGCATGAAGAGATTGAAGATCAAACACCTCTAACAAGCCAGGAAAACATCTGTCTTTCTCAAATACACAAGTTCTCGCTAAGGAATCTCTTATGCGATCAACATCTCCAGATGGCATCTATAAGCCCATCCCCCTATCCACCATCTCTCCAAATGGCATCTATAAGCCCATTCCCGACATCACATTGCTGATACTTCAACATGCGAGTGCAAATTTCCGGGCACTCTAGTGTCCAATCTCCTTTTACCCTCGAGTCACGAAAGGCAAACTTGTCAATCTAACTCTTCAGGTTCAAGAAGATTGAACAGGGGCAACTGTTGTACCCCAAAATTTTCCCTCCCATTTCCTCAACATTTCCTCATCACAAAACCCTTGAAAATCATGATCCAGTTAGGGTTTCCTCTGCTCAAGACTTCTCCTTGCACTATGGACCCAAATTAGGGTTTGTGGTTGAACAAAGATGTTTTAACCCAAAATGCCTAAGATGACTTTCATGCTTCATGTTGGACTCCCAAGTTTATCCATACCAAGTTTCAAGTCTTGATTCCAAGTTTTGCCCAGTCAATTGGACAGATGACCTAGAAATCAGCTGTATTGGGGAAAAAGTCAACTGTGGCCAATTGACAGTCAAATCTCATGAAAATTGACCCACATCAACATTATGAACTCACATGAACCATTTGATCAAGTTTGGATCACAATTCCACAAGAAATTTGATCAGATCATCAAAAGGGCAAAATGGTCATTTTTAGGGTTTTGACTGCACAAAGGCAATTTTTGACTGTTTGACCTAGCCAATGGCAAACCAAGCTCACATGTGGACTCAAGGACCCCATGGAATTATCTTGACATGCTTAACAAACTCAAAAAATCCCAAGTACACAAGATTGACAGTTGAATTTCCCAGTCAATTGATCAATTTTGACTGTATACTGAAAAGTCAAACTTTGACTTTTTGGTCAAAATCAAGAGTCAAGATTCATTTTTCATCAAAACATGCCAAATCATGAAACTTGTTCACCAAGAAACCAAGAAATGCAAATTAGGGTTTGAAATGGAATTTTTCATAACTTAGAATTTTTTCTAAGTTATGGAAAACCCTAATTTTTTCCCAACTTTGCCCCACTTTTTCACCAAGATTCATTTGGATTCAAACAAAAGTCAAAACATGAAAGTTGTAGCTTGTTGCATAATCTACAACTTTGATTCACAAAGTTTTCCCAAATGAGGCTTGTATCTCAAGTTACAAATTTTTGAATAAGGGCACTAAACCATTCATAACTTAGTGAAAATTTGACCTTTTTGACAAGGTTTTCTACCTAATTTCAAGGCCATTTTCCATACACTTCCACTTGGAATTTCAATTTGCATTTCAAAGATGGTTTGTAGTACACATTCCAAGCTTTCCAAAATGTCCAAGAACTTCTCAAACAACCTCATAGCTTGAGAGAATCTAATTTCACAATATGGCAAAAATCCACTTTTGAATAGTTCATGAACATGTTCATAACTTAGGCCATTTTCAAATCAGCATAGTTTGTGCTACATTACAGGTCCTAAAACCCTTTGACACTCATAAATTTAATGCAAAACCATTGAACCAAGTTGTTATTCTAAGCCTTTGGACATTACATGGAGAATTAACCCTAAACTAGAAAAAGCATTATTTTCATTTTGAAAAAGTAGAACTTTATGTCAAGTTTGCAATCCAAGTGGTACAGTCCAAATCTTCTTGGCACAAGTTTGTGAGCAAATTGCACCGATCAAGGGCAATGTGTGCAGCATAGTGTGAGGGCCTGTACAGGCTAGAATGATCAAGTGGCCATTGCTTGCTTCAAATTCAAGTAAGATAGCATAACTTGTACTAACTTCCATCTCAGCTTACAAACATTTAGACAAACTTATCAAACACATTCCACACATCTCAACCAAGCAAAAGCACGAGCCTTTTACCTCCAATCCATCCCAAAACTCAGAATCACCTTGAAACTGCTCAAACAGAGCAACCTCTGCAGATTGGGTTCCAACTCTCAATCCTTTCAAGCATTCTTGCCCAAACCAGTTCATATACCTTCCCTACCATCTATGCAAGCTATCCAAAAGCTAAAACACAACCTGTAATCCCTCTAACTGGTTCCACCATTTTCACATTTCTGATTTGCAGGTGAAGTGCTCTAGCTCGATTCAAAAGCTTTCAAGACAAAGTAAAGCTTGGAATAACATCCCTGGACCTCAAGGAAACTATCCCAATCATCACCTTGCACTGAGAGCTTCTCCATTGTCAGATAGAACTTCAACTGAACAGGTAAGTTTTTGAATTCGTATCTCTCTTATTAGGCATTGTTAGCTTTAGGTTTGTGAAGAGAATATGTCATAATCATTGCCCTGAACATGCCCATATAATTAGATTTTATTTATATTATGTGTGTTGCAAGAATTTGATGTCTGAACTTTGAACGAAAATTAGGTTAAGAATTGGGGGAGAAGAAATTCTCTCTCATTTCTGAGAGTTAAAACATGTTTTTTATATGTGTGAATTCGTGGGAAGATGCTTAACAGTTTTGATGTTGGAAGTTTTTGCTAAAACTCAAGGAATTAGGACCTTGCA
Source organism: Vicia faba (assembly GCA_948472305.1). NCBI lineage: Eukaryota > Viridiplantae > Streptophyta > Magnoliopsida > Fabales > Fabaceae > Vicia > Vicia faba. The sequence goes on from OX451736.1 coordinate 784,567,283, forward strand.
ATGGAAGAAAAGTGGCGCGTGTTTTGTTCAAACAGAAGGCTGGAGGTTGAAGAAAGGTCTTCATGGGCTGGGCTTGTGTTGACTTTTCTTTTTGCACCACATAATTGCTTCTGCACCCCCTGAGCCCATTTGGTTCATTTTTAATGATTTCTGACTTTTTCTTTTTTTGATTGATTCATTTATTTTTTCTCATATTATTAAAAATATAAAAATCTTTTTCTCACCATTTTTTCAATTTATTAGGTATTTATTTGATTTTCTTTTGATTTATACACAAATAAATGAATATATATACATTTCATTAAAAATTGAGAAATATGTAAAAATACTTTTATTTTCATTTTTATTTTATTTTTACCTTCTGAAAATACTTTATATAAAAAAATACCTATTTACAAATATTAAATATTATATATATATATTTAATAAATGATCAAATGATTGCCGAAACAAATGATCAAGTCCCTTAAAGAAAATGCCCAAAGATACTTGGCACCATTGCAATTATGGCCTAAATGATGACCCGCGCCTGTCCCTTTCACATCCTAACATAAGATTGTCCACCAAATACAATGGTGGAACAAACTTATTAAAAGGGTTAAAACATAGCAATAAACTTTGAGAAATTTAGGAGTAGATAACCTCTTAGTTACTTGAATCAATCTTGCAAACTAAAACACTTGCCTATTTCAAAAACCACACATCACTACACTTTTAAAACAACCTTCAAAAACAAATTAAAACCTTTTCAAAAGACATACATCTTTGTATACATCCCCACATGGATCATTACAAAGGTTGCCACCACATTGGCCTCTTTTCAAAACATTTTCAAACACACACAAGCACCATTTAAAACAATTGAAAACAAAAGGCAAGTGATCTAAGCAAGTAACTAAGAGCCCATGGATAACCATGGATAGAAAGGGTGCTAATACCTTCCCTTTCTATAATCTACTCCCCGAACCCAAGAAAACATCTCAAAGGTTTTTGCTGTGCTTTTTAACCTTTACTTAGGATAAAATAAAAAGTCGGTGGCGACTCTTGCTCAACCGAAACATTTGCGAAAACAAACGCAAAACCTCAAGTCAGTTCTCCCACCGTATCACAGAACTGGCGACTCTGCTGGGGAATTAAATTAAAAGTGGAGTAACCTTAGGGTTTAGATCACCTTTGTTTTCAATTGTTTGCTTTGTTTGCTTTTATATTTGTGGGCTTTGCATCGGAGTTTCATAGATCCTAACCCGGATCTGGGAAATACCTTTTTTAGGTAGCATAATCTGTGAGGGACCTGTCCGGCGTAGACCGACATGGGTGAAGCAGTGGCTACGTTGGTGTGGCATCTTAGTCTGTACCTATATCCCTTGTGTTGCAACGGGGAGAATATGGGTCTTCTAAGGAGTCATTAAACACCAACCAACCTTAGAACCCTAAATTGACCAACTTGGCTATTAGGACAGTAGCAGTATGCTACACTCATTGAGGCTAAACTCTCGAGATGGTTCTGGCCGCGAGAAAAGATTGTGATGCTGGAGTTATGACCGATTGAGGGTAGCCAATGATTTGAGATCCTCTAGAACCCGGTTACTTTTGATAGGACAGGTTTTAACCAACAAAACCAAAAGAGGGTAATACCTGAAATTTATGCTGGCCTGAAACCTAAGGGTGTCTTGTGTGACTTGTGTGCCTTTCCATGCTTGCCTATGTGAATACTTGTGGTGTGCTTCATCATAGCATCATGCCATCATACCATTGCATGCATCCTGTATAAAGGACTAACCCATTTCAAAGACAAAAGAGTTTCATCTTTGCTCTGTTTTGGAGGACATCATGATGCCCGTGCGTAGGAATATTGTCCGGCTCAACTTTGTTCAACCACCAACTTTGCTCAAGGATTTGGTTGGAAGGATTCCAAACACTTCTTCCTTCATCAACAGACATGGTTCTCTCCTTGGCTTGGTCACTGCAAAATGGGACCAACAACTGATGAGTGTTCTGACCCAGTTTTATGACCCTCTGTATCATTGTTTCACCTTTCAAGACTTCCAACTGGTTCCTACCCTGGAAGAATTCTCTTATTTTCTTGGGATCCCTGTCTTGGAACAAACTCCATTCACTGGTTTGGAAAAGACTCCTAGACCTGAAGAGATTGCTGCAATTCTCCCCTTGACCAAAGAAGAGGTATTAGCTAACTGGGAAACTTGAAATAGGGTCAAGGGCTTTTTGGTCAAATTTCTAGTTGGCAAGGCTAATGATTTCTGGAATGACTTGGACTTCAAGGCGTACGAGGATATTCTGGATCTTTTGATCTATGGTCTGGTATTGTTTCCCAATCCTGACACCTTTATCAGTACCCATGTCATAAGGATCTTCATGTCTCGGAATCCTGTACACACTCTTTTGGGTGATATTCTACAACAACTCTATGCTCGTACTGCTCGAAAACGGGGAACTCCGTGGTGTTGTGCTCCTTTGCTAGTAAGGTGGTTTATTTTGCACCTTCCTAAGTTCGTGCTGAAGAATGAAGAAGGAAAAGGTTGGGCTCGGAGGTTAATGTCTCTCACTGATAATGACATCACCTGGACTCTCAGAGGTTTGGATGAGGTAGCTGTTGTTGACCGTTGTGGAGAATACCCTAATGTTCCGTTGATTGGTATCCAAGGAGGAATCTCTTACAATCCATGCTTAGCTCTCCGTCAGTTTGGAAGAGCCAGAGGAGATGGGCCTCATGAAATGCTGGTTCCTCACTTCCATTTTGAGTTTCAGGCAGATAGTGACAAACTACACCATGGATTCATTAGAGCTTGGGACAGAATTCACAAAGCTGACCCACATGAATTGGGACCAAAGACTTCTCTACCAATGGAACCCTATTGCAAATGGGTCCGCATCCGTGCTCAGAGGTTAGGTATGCCATACGAAGCTGTTAGCCTCTCATTCTTGAATCTCCTGATGAAGATGGGGTTCCTCCAACTGTCCTCCCTCCTCAGATACCTACTAATTTTGACACAATGAAGAGATCTTGGGCGCAGCTAAAGGAAGAACGGGATTTCTATCGGGAGAAGTTCAACGAGCAGGAACGGAAGATCCAGAGGCTGACTAAGCAATTGGAAGAAGAGAGAGTCCTGAACAACTACATCAACACTAAGAAAAGGAGGTCATGGGAGCATTGATGGGCTTTGGATATTTCCTTTTATAGCTTTTATTTCCTTTCCAGTATTTTTCATTCCTGTAATGCCTAAGGGCAAGTTGTTGAACAATTGAAAATTTTAATCTAATGAAGTGTGTTTCCCTTTTTGTCTACAAAGTTGAATCTTGTTTGTCTTTGAAAACATAAAACATACGCATTCCATTGCACCATATGCATAGCAGGTACCCTATTTCACAGGTTGCTTAATCTCCTTCGCTGTTTATTTTGAACAGTCATCATGAATCCAGACTCATCCAGTGAGCAAGCCATCAAGGCCCTTCAGGCCCAAAGTGCACAGTTTCAAGAAATGGTCCTGAGTCGGGCCCAAGGTCAGCAAGAGTTGAAGACTCTACTCCTGAAGAAGAAGAAGAAAAAGAGGATTGCGTTGTTCAACACCGGACGCAGATTTGGGAACACACTCCATAATGAAGCTGATCCAACTACTTCTTCTGCTGAGAAAAATAGTCCCCAAGGGGGAGGAGCTCCTAGTCCCGCAGTCTCCGACAACGAGACGGACTACAATGACGAACAATACCCACCTGCTGCTGACAGATACAAGCAATTGGAGGACCGCTTGAGCGCCATGGAAATTCAGAATGTGCCGGGGCTGGATTTCGGAGATTTGGGGTTATCTTCTGGGGTAGTAATTCCACACAAGTTTAAGGCGCCTGCCTTCGCCAAGTATGATGGGGTCTCCTGCCCAAAGCTGCATCTAAGGTCGTACGTAAGGAAAATCCAACCTTATACGGCGGATAAAAACCTTTGGATTCACTTCTTCCAAGATAGCCTCTCGGGGTCACAGCTTGAATGGTTCTACCAATTAGATGGAACTAGCATCCGACACTGGGAAGATTTGGCAACCGCATTCTACAGACAATATCAATACAATTCTGATCTCGCTCCTACGCGTACCCAACTTCAGGGTATGTCTCTAGGAACGGGTGAAGGGTTCAAAGAATATGCACAAAAATGGAGAGATTTGGCTGGCAGGGTGCAACCTCCATTAACTGATCGTGAGCTGGTTGATATGTTCCTAGGGACTTTGTCTAGCCCATTTTTCAATCATTTGGTTGGTAACTCCTCCGCGGGGTTTACGGATTTGATACTGACGGGAGAAAGAATTGAAGCTGGCATCAGGTCAGGCAAGATACAAAAGGCTGCCTCCACAAGTACTGAGAAGAGGCCGTTTAAGAAAGAAGCAAGCGCCGTCTATGGTCCCAGACGACAAGTCAAGCCTGAAAGTCGCCAAGCCGTCAATGCTTTGGTCATTTCAAAACCTGTTGCTACTCCTCAGCAGTACAATCAACAAAGAAGTGAAAGGCCCAAGAGGCAGTATACTCGGCTGAGTATGACCTTATCTCAAATTTTACCCCAACTATTATCAACCAACTTGGTGACCATCAAAGAAGCTCCTAAGGTCGTCAACACCGCGTCTCCTAAGTATAACCCAAATGCCCGGTGTGCTTATCATTCTGATAGTCCCGGGCACACTACTGATGATTGCTGGGCCTTGAGAAACAAAGTGCAAGATCTTATCGACGCAAAGGAAATTCAGTTTGAAGCGCCTGAAAGACCAAATGTTGTAACTGCTCCTATTCCCCAGCATAGAGTAAATGCCATTGAGGAAGAGTTGTATGCTATTTCGGTGAATGAAGTTGTTACCCCTCTTTTGACTGTTAAGAGGAACTTACTACTAGCCGGTTTATTTCCGGGTTGTAGTAAGGGTTGCCTCCTGTGTGCTGTTATCCCTACCGGTTGTCCACTGCTAAAATCAAGCATCCAAGGCCTGATGGATATCAAGGAGATTCTGTTCAAGAAAACAGTTGTTCCGTCTGTTTCCATTGAAGAAATATCTGTTGTCACGATTTACAATCCTGCCAAAGCTCCCGTAAAGAAACCAGTCCAAATTATGTCTGTTGCACCCATCACTATTACTGTCTCGGGGCCTCTCCCGTATAAGTCTGATAAAGCTGTTCCATGGCATTATGGAGCCGACGTGTATGTGCTTGGGGTGAAGCAGGAGTTCAACACCAATACCAGTATCAGTAACATCACTGGTCCCGCCAAGATTACCCGCAGTGGCAGGCTCTTCTCGCCTGACATTGCACCGCCGGTTATCCGAAAACCTCTCACCATCACACCCGCAAGTGTGCGTGTTCCAGTTCAAGTTCCTGTGTCTACTACTGCCGCCGAGTCTTCTGATACTCGGGGCAAAGAAGTTGCTACCGATTTGCCTGCCAGGACGGAGGCACCAAAAAAGAAGACTGCTGTGGAAGCCTCCCAACAAGAAATGGAGGAAATCCTTAAAATTATCAAAAAGAGTGACTTTAACGTTGTTGAACAGTTGGGGCATACTCCTTCCAAAATCTCTATGTTATCATTGCTGCTATGCTCAGAGGCCCATGCAAAAGCCCTGATTTCATTTCTGAAAACGGCCCATGTGCCGCAAGAGACCTCCACGGATCAATTCACCGACTGTGTGGCTAATTTGACGGCTGACAATAGCTTAGGGTTCTCGGATGCTGACCTTACCGCCAAAGGGAAAAATCATAATGATGCCCTGCATGTTTCCATAGAATGCAGGGGCACTACTCTCGCACACGTGTTAGTGGATACCGGCTCTTCCCTGAATGTCTTGCCCAAGAAAGCATTGGATCGCTTGGATTGTGAGGGCCTAGATTTGAAACCTAGTAACATTATTGTTAGAGCCTTCGACGGTTCTAAGAGGATGGTGCACGGTGAGGTAGACATCCCTATTCGTGTGGGTTCCCAAGTTTTCGACTCAACGTTCTATGTAATGGATATTCGTCCATCTTACTCCTGCTTATTGGGTCGACCCTGGATTCACAAAGCTGGGGCAGTAACTTCCACTCTACACCAAAAGCTCAAATACCCTGTCAAAGGGAAGATTGTTACTGTGCATGGTGAGGAGGAATACATGGTTAGTCACTTGAATTCATTCCGGTATATCGAGATGGACGGGGAGTTTATTGAAACCCCCTTTCAGCATTTTGAGGAAGTACCTCCAGTGTTGGCATCAGCTGAGGCAGTAGTTGAAGAAGATTTTCCGTTAAAGATGGCATCCTTGAAGGATGCCCGGGCGGTAATCGAGAAAGGCAATTATGCAAATTGGGGTCAGCTTCCTGACTTCACTCAAAAGAATGACAAGTTTGGGCTGGGCTTTACTGCAGAGGCTCAGAGGGCTGTGCCCAAGGAAAAGATCGGAAAGGCTCCGGTGTTTATCTCCAACCCGAGGGTGAATGCTATCGAGGAGGATGTAGAGGAAGCAGAGTTTGACAGTTGGATCTACCCGACTACCAGCAACGGACCAAGCAACTGGACGGCAAAGGATTTTACACCTATCACATTTGTCACGCAGTAATTAATTTCTTTTGATTTCCAATTTGTAACAAACAATATGTTAAAACTTTGTTGGCTCGGTGTCCTACCCGGGGCATCGTAGCTCCATTTGTGAGGGCTTTTTGTATGACATTTCCATATATCATCAATCAAAACATTGGACGTTTGTTGCATTTCAAATCTTGTGCTCTTTTTCTTTCTGTGTTATATATATTGCAAAACAGCTATATTTACACACACTCACTCATACAGGTTTCAATCCACTCTGGATCTCACTGGTAACAGCTCTGCTACCGCCAGTTATGACTTCGAGAATCCGATCAACTTGGCCGAAGACGAAGGTGAAGATGATTGCGAAGTGCCTGGTGAACTCTCAAGACTGCTACTCCAGGAAGAGAGGGCTATTCAACCACATGAAGAGCCGGTAGAAACGATTAACCTGGGTACTGAGACATATAGGAAAGAGGTCAAGATTAGGGCTAATCTAGAGCTCAGCGTGAAGCAACGATTGATCCAGATGCTACGTGATTACATGGAGATATTTGCTTGGTCCTATGAAGACATGCCTGGTTTGGATGCCGACATTGTAGTTCATCACCTACCAACCAAGGAAGATTGCCCTCCGGTAAAGCAAAAGGTCCGCCGTATGCGTCCAGAGATGTCTGAAAAGATCAAGGCTGAGGTTATGAAGCAATTCGATGCCGGGTTTCTAGCAGTAACTTCTTATCCTCAATGGGTCGCCAACGTGGTGCCAGTACCGAAGAAGGACGGTAAAGTCAGAATGTGTGTCGACTACAGAGATTTGAACAGGGCAAGCCCCAAGGATGACTTTCCCTTACCTCACATCGACGTCCTTGTCGACAATACCGCTCAACACAAGGTATTCTCCTTCATGGATGGTTTTTCAGGGTATAATCAGATCAAGATGGCCCCGGAAGATATGGAAAAGACTACCTTTGTGACTCAGTGGGGCACCTTCTGCTACAAGGTCATGCCATTCGGATTAAAAAATGCTGGGGCAACCTATCAACGTGCCATGGTTGCTTTATTTCATGATATGATCCATCATGAGATTGAGGTATACGTTGATGACATGATTGCAAGGTCTCAAACTGAGGAGGAGCATCTTGATCATTTGAGGAAGCTGTTTGACCGACTCAAGTTATACAAGCTGAGGTTGAATCCCAATAAATGCACCTTTGGGGTAAGATCCGGAAAATTGCTAGGTTTCATTGTAAGTGATAAAGGTATTCAGGTGGACCCTGCCAAGGTAAAAGCCATACAAGAGATGTCGACTCCAAAGACAGAGAAAGAAGTCAGAGGTTTCCTGGGACGACTGAATTACATTGCCCGATTCATCTCACATCTGACTGCTACTTGTGAGCCAATCTTCAAATTACTGAAGAAAGATCAAGTAGTGCGTTGGAACAATGAATGTCAGGCCGCCTTTGAAAAGATAAAGGAATATCTCCAAGAGCCACCCATTCTTATGCCACCAGTGGAAGGAAGACCTCTAATATTATACTTGACAGTACTTGACAATTCAATGGGGTGTGTGCTGGGGCAGCATGACGAGTCTGGCCGAAAAGAGCACGCTATTTATTACTTGAGCAAAAAGTTTACCGACTGTGAGTCTCGTTACTCACTGCTTGAGAAAACTTGCTGCGCTCTAGTATGGGCTGCTCGCCGGCTGAGACAGTATATGCTGACTTACACTACTCTATTAATTTCAAAGATGGACCCCATCAAGTACATATTCGAAAAGCCCGCTCTATCTGGAAGAATAGCGAGATGGCAAATGATCTTGACAGAATATGACATCCAGTATACGACTCAGAAAGCAATTAAAGGAAGTGTACTGGCAGATCATTTGGCACACCAACCTGTGGACGATTACCAATCATTGAACTTTGATTTTCCGGACGAAGACATCATGGTGGTAACTGAATGTGAAGTACCTGGACCGGATGAAGGACTTGAGGAAGGATCCTGATGGTCTATGCATTTTGACGGAGCCTCCAATTCTTTGGGTAATGGCGTCGGCGCTGTAATCATATCTCCCAAAGGAACTCATACTCCACTCACCGCCCGATTATGTTTCAACTGCACCAACAACATGGCAGAATATGAGGCATGTATCATGGGTTTACAGGCTGCAATCGATTTAAGGATCAAATTTCTGAGTGTCTTCGGAGATTCCGCGCTCGTGATCAATCAGATCAAAGGCGAATGGGATACGAAACACCCAAATCTTATTCCTTACAAGGAGTATGTGTCAAATTTGCTGCCCCACTTTGAAGAAATAACTTTTGAGCACTTCCCAAGAGAGGAGAATCAGCTAGCGGACGCACTAGCTACGATGTCCTCAATGTTCAAAGTTAAATGGGACAATGAGGCTCCCCGGATCATTATCTGGAAGTTGGATGAACCGGCATACTGCTGTGAGCTTGAGGCTGAAAAGGTGACTGAAAAACCCTGGTATCATGAGGTGAAGAGGTATTTGGAAGCTCAGGAATACCCTGAAGGCGCATCTGTCAATGACAAGAAATTCATGAGGAGGTTTGCGGCAAAATTCTTCCTCAGCAACGACATTCTCTACAAACGGAATCATGATTCAACTCTACTACGTTGTGTGGATAAGGCTGAAGCAGAGAAGATCATGATAGAACTGCATGAAGGTACATTCGGGACACATTCCAGTGGACACACCATGGCAAAGAAGATCCTTCGGGCAGGATATTTCTGGTCCACAATGGAAGCCGATTGTTACCAACACTCTCGAACTTGTCATAAATGCCAGATCTATGCTGACAAGGTGCATATCCCTCCGGTTCCTCTGAACGTCCTGACGGCACCTTGGCCTTTTGCAATGTGGGGCATTGATATGATCGGTGAGATCCGACCAACGACATCCAATGGGCACCGCTTCGTCTTAGTGGCGATCGATTATTTCACAAAGTGGGTTGAGGAAGCTTCCTACGCAACAGTAACCAAGAGCGTCGTGGCACGTTTTATCCGGCATAATCTGATCTGTCGGTACGGCATCCCGGAAAGGATCATTACGGACAATGGTACCAATCTCAATAACAAGATGATCACTGAACTCTGCGAACAATTCAAAATACAGCACCATAACTCTTCTCCTTACCGGCCGAAGATGAATGGGGCTGTAGAGGCAACTAATAAGAATATCAAGAAAATTGTGCAGAAGATGACAGTGACCTATAAAGATTGGCACGAGATGTTACCGTTCGCTCTTCATGGGTACCGTACCTCAGCAAGGACGTCAACCGGGGCAACTCCTTTCTCCTTGGTCTATGGCATGGAGGCAGTCTTGCCAATTGAAATCCAGATACCCTCTCTCCGGATAATGAAGGATGCAGACTTGAGTGAAGACGACTGGATCCAGACTCGACTTGACCAATTAAATCTGATTGACGAAAAGAGACTCACCGCTATCTGTCATGGTCAGACGTATCAAAAACGGATGATCAGGGCATTTAACAAGAAAGTCAGACCACAAGAGTATCAAGTTAGGGACCTGGTAATCAAACGCATCATCCTTCCTCAAAGTGATCCCCGGGGCAAATGGACCCCTACATACGAAGGGCCATTTGTGGTTAAACATGTGTTCTCAGGAGGAGCCATGATCCTAACCACCATGGATGGTGACGACCTTCCTCACCCCGCCAATGTAGACATAGTGAAAAAATACTACGCATAAATAAAAAACCCGCTAGGTTGACATACCTAGGCAAAAATAAGGGATTCCCGGCGAACCAAAAGGGTTCGGGCAAAAATAAGGGATGAAATGAATAAAAATCTGTACACCCGGCAAGTCGAAAACCTGAAAAGGCGGCTTGGGCAAAAATGGGTATCCCGGTGGACTGAAAACCCGAAAGGGCGGTCCAGGAAAAAGTTAGGGATAAAGCGTAACACTATGTCTCATTGGATCACTTCGCATCCGGAATTCGGTATCAACTATCTGGCTCAGATTTCGGCATCGACCAATCAGCTTCATCTTCGACCAAGCTGCAAAGTGATGAGACGCTTGAAGACATAGAGACGATAGCAGAGTTGGAACCCAGTGGGATTGTTCACATAGCTGTTTTGTTTTCTTTTCAAAATTGTAAACTCTATGTTAGTCGGCGGCGTCCTCTTACTAGGATGTCAGCCTCTTGTACAAAAACGCCTATTCGCGGGCAAAGTTCAAATCAATACAAATTCACTTATCCATACAAACTGCCATTGTTTTTCCCTTTTTTCTGTTTTGTCTTGTGAAGAACGTCCAATGTTCATTTTGATATATGCATTTGACATTAAAATTGTTGATTCATAAATATTTGCATATGAAACAAAAGATTAATTACAGGTGACATCAGAAACAGGGGCAATGTGAAGTTGCCTGATGCAGTCTGGTTGCTTTGTCCGCCAAGTACCAAGGTAGGTTCGACTGAAGAATGCGACCAAATCATCACAACATTCCCCGGCAAGTCTTAAAGCTTATCCCCAGTAGATTCTGGAAGCTTGTTCCCTGCAAAGCACAGACGTCTCTCCCGAGCTTTATTCAGAGTTATTCCTCACAAGGGCTTATAACTGGGTTATCCTCAGCTAATTGCCACGGAAGATCGCCCTCGGCAAAGTCCCTTCAATCCCCGGCAAGAGTCTATCTTTGGTATTCCCCAACAGAGTTTTATCTTTGGTGTTCCCCAGTGGACTTTATCATCATTATCCCCAGCGGAATCCATCTTTGAAGTCCTCAGCAGGCATCTCATCAAAACTTCAGCAAAGTATCTCTTCCATCGAGCAATTCTCCGGTCGATCGTCAAGGATTTATTTTCCTAAGACGAAAATACATTCATAAACATTTCACATTTTCATACATCTTGCTTACATACATGATAAAGTGCATACAACACTATCTCATGTTGAACATCATGACATCATGCATATCATACATCATGACATTGCATACAACTGATGTTTTTGCCTTTTCAGGGAAAAAGACAATCCCAAAGACAACTACCTTCAACTGTCACAATTCCAGATTCGATACCTGTATCTAGCCAGGGCACATCTGAGAGTGATCAGTTTCCAGACTCGATTCCCGTATCTAGCCAGGGCACGTCTGAAGAGTTCGAAGATTCGATTCCTGTATCCAGCCAGGGCACATCTATCAACTACAACATTTCCAGATTCGATTCCTGTATCCAGCCAGGGCATATCTGTTGACCACATTTCTAGACTCAATTCCTGTATCTAGCCAGGGCACGTCTGAGGAGTTCGAAGATTTGATTCCTGTATCCAGCCAGGGCATATCTATTGACGACTATTTCCAGATTCGACTCCGGTATCCAGCCAGGGCACATCTGTGAGCAACCGATTGTAGATTCGATACCTGTATCTAGCCAGGGCATATCTGCATGAAGAGATTGAAGATCAAACACCTGTAACAAGCCAGGAAAACATCTGTCTTTCTCAAATACACAAGTTCTCGCTAAGGAATCTCGTATGCGATCAACATCTCCAAATGGCATCTATAAGCCCATCCCCTATCCACCATCTCTCCAAATGGCATCTATAAGCCCATTCCCGACATCACATTGCTGATACTTCAACATGCGAGTGCAAATTTCCGGGCACTCTAGTGTCCAATCTCCTTTTACCCTCGAGTCACGAAAGGCAAACTTGCCAATCTAACTCTTCAGGTTCAAGAAGATTGAACATGGGCAACTGTTGTACCCCAAAATTTTCCCTCCCATTTCCTCAACATTTCCTCATCACAAAACCCTTGAAAATCAATATCCAGTTAGGGTTTCCTCTGCTCAAGACTTCTCCTTGCACTATGGACCCAAATTAGGGTTTGTGGTTGAACAAAGATGTTTTGACCCAAAATGCCTAAGATGACTTTCATGCTTCATGTTGGACTCCCAAGTTTATCCATACCAAGTTTCAAGTCTTGATTCCAAGTTTTGCCCAGTCAATTGGACAGATGACCTAGAAATCAGCTGTATTGGGGAAAAAGTCAACTGTGGCCAATTGACAGTCAAATCTCATGAAAATTGACCCACATCAACATTATGAACTCACATGAACCATTTGATCAAGTTTGGATCACAATTCCACAAGAAATTTGATCAGATCATCAAAAGGGCAAAATGGTCATTTTTAGGGTTTTGACTGCACAAAGGCAATTTTTGACTGTTTGACCTAGCCAATGGCAAACCAAGCTCACATATGGACTCAAGGACCCCATGGAATTATCTTGACATGCTCAACAAACTCAAAAAATCCCAAGTACACAAGATTGACAGTTGAATTTCCCAGTCAATTGATCAATTTTGACTGTATACTGAAAAGTCAAACTTTGACTTTTTGGTCAAAATCAAGAGTCAAGATTCATTTTTCATCAAAACATGCCAAATCATGAAACTTGTTCACCAAGAAACCAAGAAATGCAAATTAGGGTTTGAAATGGAATTTTTCATAACTTAGAATTTTTTCTAAGTTATGGAAAACCCTAATTTTTTCCCAACTTTGCCCCACTTTTTCACCAAGATTCATTTGGATTCAAACAAAAGTCAAAACATGAAAGTTGTATCTTGTTGCATAATCTACAACTTTGATTCACAAAGTTTTCCCAAATGAGGCTTGTATCTCAAGTTACAAATTTTTGAATAAGGGCACTAAACCATTCATAACTTAGTGAAAATTTGACCTTTTTGACAAGGTTTTCTACCTAACTTCAAGGCTATTTTCCATACACTTCCACTTGGAATTTCAATTTGCATTTCAAAGATGGTTTGTAGTACACATTCCAAGCTTTCCAAAATGTCCAAGAACTTCTCAAACAACCTCATAGCTTGAGAGAATCGAATTTCACAATATGGCAAAAATCCACTTTTGAATGGTTCATGAACATGTTCATAACTTAGGCCATTTTCAAATCAGCATAGTTTGTGCTACATTACAGGTCCTAAAACCCTTTGACACTCATAAATTTAATGCAAAACCATTGAACCAAGTTGTTATTCTAAGCCTTTGGACATTACATGGAGAATTAACCCTAAACTAGAGAAAGCATTATTTCCATTTTGAAAAAGTAGAACTTTATGTGAAGTTTGCAATCCAAGTGGTACAGTCCAAATCTTCTTGGCACAAGTTTGTGAGCAAATTGCACTGATCAAGGGCAATGTGTGCAGCATAGTGTGAGGGCCTGTACAGGCTAGAATGATCAAGTGGCCATTGCTTGCTTCAAATTCAAGTAAGATAGCATAACTTGTACTAACTTCCATCTCAGCTTACAAACATTTAGACAAACTTATCAAACACATTCCACACATCTCAACCAAGCAAAAGCACGAGCCTTTTACCTCCAATCCATCCCAAAACTCAGAATCACCTTGAAACTGCTCAAACAGAGCAACCTCTGTAGATTGGGTTCCAACTCTCAATCCTTTCAAGCATTCTTGCCCAAACCAGTTCATATACCTTCCCTACCATCTATGCAAGCTATCCAAAAGCTAAAACACAACCTGTAATCCCTCTAACTGGTTCCACCATTTTCACATTTCTGATTTGCAGGTGAAGTGCTCTAGCTCGATTCAAAAGCTTTCAAGACAAAGTAAAGCTTGGAATAGCATCCCTGTACCTCAAGGAAACTATCCCAATCATCACCTTGCACTGAGAGCTTCTCCATTGTCAGATAGAACTTCAACTGAACAGGTAAGTTTTTGAATTCGTATCTCTCTTATTAGGCATTGTTAGCTTTAGGTTTGTGAAGAGAATATGTCATAATCATTGCCCTGAATATGCCCATATAATTAGATTTTATTTATATTATGTGTGTTGCAAGAATTTGATGTCTGAACTTTGAACGAAAATTAGGTTAAGAATTGGGGGAGAAGAAATTCTCTCTCATTTCTGAGAGTTAAAACATGTTTTTTATATGTGTGAATTCGTGGGAAGATGCTTAACAGTTTTGATGTTGGAAGTTTTTGCTAAAACTCAAGGAATCAGGACCTTGCAATGGAAGAAAAGTGGCGCGTGTTTTGTTCAAACAGAAGGCTGGAGGTTGAAGAAAGGTCTTCATGGGCTGGGCTTGTGTTGACTTTTCTTTTTGCACCACATAATTGCTTCTGCACCCCCTGAGCCCATTTGGTTCATTTTTAATAATTTCTGACTTTTTCTTTTTTTGATTGATTCATTTATTTTTTCTCATATTATTAAAAATATAAAAATATTTTTCTCACCATTTTTTCAATTTATTAGGTATTTATTTGATTTTCTTTTGATTTATACACAAATAAATGAATATATATACATTTCATTAAAAATTGAGAAATATGTAAAAATACTTTTATTTTCATTTTTATTTTATTTTTACCTTCTGAAAATACTTTATATAAAAAAAAATACCTATTTACAAATATTAAATATTATTATTATTATATATATATATATATATATATATATATATATATATATATATATATATATATATATATATATATATATATATATATATATATATATATATATATATATATATATATATATATATATATATATATATATATATATATATATATATATATATATATATATATTAATGCATATTTAAAATAATACATATATACATATATTTATTAATACATTTAGAGTAAATATAAAATATATACACTTTTGTTTTTTTTATTATTATTACTAATATTTAATATGAAAATACATTTTTGACAAATACCTCATTTTATTTTCTTTTTGTATATATAAATAACTATTTGTACATAATAAATGAATAATGTATTTTATTTAATAGAATTAGGGTTTTACCCTAAATATGAAAATACTTCAAAAAACAATACCTTTTTATTTTCTTTTTATTTTTATATAAATAATACTTTTTTTATATACATATAAAAATTCTTTTTGCATTCTTGCATATTTGTCTTATTTTATTTAATCTATGTAAATTAATCATCTTGTAAAATATTTCAATATTGATGTAATAGTTTTAGGTTTAAATTCCTTGTCAAAATCCCCATTTGAACATTTGTACCCCCCTTCCCATATTTGGTTTTGTAATAGCTTAGTAAATTTATTTTCGCACTTTATTGCTTTCCAATTATACCATGTTAGAATTAGGGTTTTGTATGCGAAAAAAACGACAAAATAGTTATGACCTAATCTCAAGACAAACAAGCATGAAAATGGACACACAAATCACACTTGCACCCCCTAGGGTATTCCACTTGTTGCCTTTCAAAATTGGGCCATGTTGTATGTTAGGTCTCTTTTGGCAAAACAAACAAATCAAATGATCATAGTCCCTCGATAACACTTTCAAAATATTGCCGAAACAAATGATCAAGTCCCTTAAAGAAAATGCCCAAAGATACTTGGCACCATTGCAATTATGGCCTAAACGATGACCCGCGCCTGTCCCTTTCACATCCTAACATAAGATTCTCCACCAAATACAATGGTGGAACAAACTTATTAAAAGGGTTAAAACATAGCAATAAACTTTGAGAAATTTAGGAGTAGATAACCTCTTAGTTACT
The DNA here is from genome assembly GCA_948472305.1 of Vicia faba. Lineage (NCBI taxonomy): Eukaryota > Viridiplantae > Streptophyta > Magnoliopsida > Fabales > Fabaceae > Vicia > Vicia faba. The sequence continues at coordinate 784,583,396 of OX451736.1, forward strand.
TGAATCAATCTTGCAAACTAAAACACTTGCCTATTTCAAAAACCACACATCACTACACTTTCAAAACAACCTTCAAAAACAAATTAAAACCTTTTCAAAAGACATACATCTTTGTATACATCCCCACATGGATCATTACAAAGGTTGCCACCACATTGGCCTCTTTTCAAAACATTTTCAAACACACACAAGCACCATTTAAAACAATTGAAAACAAAAGGCAAGTGATCTAAGCAAGTAACTAAGAGCCCATGGATAACCATGGATAGAAAGGGTGTTAATACCTTCCCTTTCTATAATCTACTCCCCGAACCCAAGAAAACATCTCAAAGGTTTTTGCTGTGCTTTTTAACCTTTCCTTAGGATAAAATAAAAAGTCGGTGGCGACTCTTGCTCAACCGAAACATTTGCGAAAACAAACGCAAAACTCAAGTGTTGTACCCCAAAATTTGCCCTCACATTTTTCCACAAGAAATCTCAGCTTCAGGCATTTCCTGATTTTTCAAACTGGCTCAAGAATCGGACAAACGGACTTTTCTTGTCAGTCAAGCAAAATTAGGGTTTTACTGGTTTTCATGGCCCTAGAACAGTTCAAGCAGTTAGCTTAGGGTTTTGGTTGGTTTTGGCTCAATTTTGATCAGGAGAATGTTCATTGGTATTTAATCAGGAATTAAGGTTTTATGGGCATATTCTCAGAAAGATTAAAATTCCACAACACTTCGCAAGTTATTCCAAGGTTTAGGTTGAATTCACATCGTTTTGACTTAATCAGTAAAAGAGGCAGTTGGGTTGAATTCATGCTGTTTTGTTTGAGCCAATCAAAAGAAATATGCAGTTTGGATCCATAGTGCTTGGTAAGAAATCAATAAGAAAGGATTGCGTCTGATCAGTTTTTGTGTTCGACTGTGCGTTGCTTTGAATGATGGAGACTTCAAGTTCATTTATTTTGATCGACGAAGAATCAATGTTTAACTGATTATTTATTGTTCTAAGGATTAAATATCTGAAATTTAACCTTCATTTATTTTAATTTAAGGAACCATGAATAATAAGTAAATAATTGAAAAGGATTTGAAAAGAATTAAATGAATCAATAAGAATTTTTATTTCATATTTAATATTTGTTACAATTATTATTCGGATACAAGTATTTATTTACGAAGTATTTAAAATAATAATGGTTTACAATAATTAAATTGAAAATAAAAACTATCCTATTTTTTTTAAACATTTTCTAAAGTCCCTAATCTCTTCATTCTTCACTTCGCTCCGGTATTCCATTTTTCATCTGCAAAAGAAAAAGAGAAAAGTCAAAAAGCAGTTAAATCGAAAAGACGGATAAAGTTTGCAGTCATCATTAAGGGCCACTGACTGGGATCAGTTAACCCTCTCTGCAAATCACGGGATTTCTCCCGGTTCACAAAGAGGGAGGAATTTTATTCATTTAAATCATGAATGCAAAATGTCAAATGCATAAATTCAAAATGTCAAACTGCATAGTTCAAGTTCAACCAAACTAAAAAATCAAAGTACAACTTTCTGTCAAATACCAAAGCTGTCAAGTTACTGCACAAGGATATCAAAGAAGACAAAAAAGTACAAAAGCTGTCAAAGAAGAGATCAAATATGCAGAGGAAAGCATGATATGCAAGCAAACTCTTTTTCATCATTTCCCATCAGAATGGCCACTTTCAGAAAAAGTACAGGAAAGAAGCATATTAAAATATCCAACTGTACTAAGAGAGAAGGGAGATAAGAAGCAGGGTTCAGGCTTTAGGCTTAGGCAGGATAGATAGGAAGAAAAAAAATATACAAAAAGAACAACACAGTTCAGCAAAGAAAAAGATACAGAAAATATACAAAACTGCTAAGTAAGCATAGAAAACCTGCTGAGCCTCAAGAACCCAACCGGTCTGAAGAAAACAAACAAAAAGCTATCAGATGTCTTAAGCTTGCATTGAGCCTAAACCAGTTTAAAACCCAGGCCTCACCCTGAAACCTTAGCCTAACAATAAACCATTAAAACCTGTTCCAGCCTTACCAAAACCAAAAGTTACAAAAAACTGAAGCCTAACCAGTAAACATGTCAAGCCAAACCTAAAAACCTGTGATAACCATAACCTGTCAAAGCCAAGCTGAAACATAAACCGGCAATCAAACTCAAGCAATACATGGCCTAAAACCTTAACCATTCAAAGCCAAGTATATCACAAACACCTCCAGCCAAACCTGTCCAGTTCAAACTCTACCAAAGGCCTAAAAGATACAAAACCTGCAAATGGCCTAAAAACTCATTACCAGCTATAACCATAAGCCAGCATTAACCTACCAAATGCCTTAAACAACATCAAAGAACCAGAAACAAAACCAGTCCAGAAAATCATGGCCTAAGCAACCCCTGTCCAAAACCATTCAACAAAAGCACCATCAGAAACCAACAAAATGCCTTCAGAATCTCTTCATCATTAGGCAACACAAGGTATCCACCAACATTCAAAACACAAGGCAGCTCAGGGGTTTAGGCGGCAAAAGCGAAGAGGAAAGAAGTTAAATTCAGAAAAGGTTTTCAGGCTACTAATCATCATCAAACCCTTATGCAAACAAAAGGGTAACACAAACCAGCTTTCCCAAGCTAGCTTCCAGCTTCATTAAACTGTCGCTCTAAGCCGTCCAACACGCCTCCGGGTCAAACTCCTCCTCCATCTCCAAAAGGTTTCCGTCTCCAAGAAGGTAAAACTCTTCCCTTTCCTTAAAATCATCTCACAAAATATAAACAAAATTAGAAACTGTAAAAAACTGTTAGCTCACACGCGCGAACTAAAAAGAATGTAAAACGAGAGGTGATCACCTTCGATTGTCATTGTCGTGCTCGACTATGGAGGGTGGAGGAGCAGACGGTGGCGTTTGACAACCACGCGTGGAGCTGTGTTCAGAGGCCATGGGTAAGAGGAGCTCAAACAAGGATGAACGAAGGCAAACGGAGAAGACGAACCATGAGCGCCGCTGTACAAACCCTAAAGCCTTTGTCCCAAATGAAAACTCCAAACCCTAAAACGTGGGCCTTGCCCATTCTGAGTACCTAAGCCCAACGAATTCTCATTCAAAAGAATCCCTTAATCTCTTTTTTAAAAACAAATTTCTAACTTATCCCTTTTTATATATAAACAAATTTATTTTATTAATCAATTAATATTAACTTTCTTTTTATATATAATCTTAAAACAAACATTTTTTTTTCTTTTCTAACTTAACATGTTTTACAATAATACTTTAATAATAAAACACCATTTTTTATGGCACCATATAATTAAATTTGAAAATATTTTTTTCTTTTCTTTTAATTAAAACATATATTTGTACATAAATAATAAAATACATTTTATTGCACCATAACAAATAGTGAAATTAATTGTCATTTAACTTGTTTATAATAAATATTGAAAACACTTTTCATTTAATTTGTACATAATAAATGACAATATTCTTTTTTACACAATTTAATTTCCTAGCATTCAAATGAAAAATACTTTTTGTACACATAATTAAAATTTAGAAATATTTTCTTTTCTTAAAACATCCTTTTATACACAATTTAATTAGAACTTGAACATTTAATTAAAACATTTCTTTCGTACATATTAAAAGAAATACAAAATAAATAAGTAACAATACCTAATACACATCAATTTCACATTATCGCACCTGTAAATAATCACATACTCATATACATGTACACTTACACAAATACATTCACTTTGCCCTATACACATTTGTTTATCTTATATTTGTATATTCGATATTTACATTTGATCGCAAATTCGATTTGGTTGTAACTTATTGGATACTATAAGTCTCACCCCCATTCATAAATTTGTACCCCCACTCCCGGACGCTTATTCTGTAATAGCGTAGATTTTACATTTTCGCAATTTACCGCTTTCAATTATACCATGATTAGACCTAGGGTTTGCATGTACATAAAATCAAACGCTAGATAACCTAATACAAGACAAATACATGAAATCAATACACAATCACACTTGCACCCTCTAGGGTAATCCCACATATTGCATTCCAAAATGGGCCATGCTTGCACGTCGAGAATCTTTGGCAAAACAAAATCAAATGATCATAAGTCCCTCAAAGTGTTGCCTAAACGGAATAATCATAGTCCCTTCAAAAACAAATTGCCAAGGACACTTGGCATCATTGCATTCATAGTCCATACGACGACCCGCGCCCGTCCCGAATAAACTTCCTAAACGCAAGATTGTCCACCAAATCCAATGGTGGAACAAAATTGTTAAAAGGGGTTAAAACATAACAAAAACCTTTGAGTACAATAGGGTAGACAAAACTCTTAGTTACTTGAGATCGACTTGCAAAAAAACTTGCCTTCTTTTCAAAAAAACACAATCTACAACACTTTCAAACAAACTCTCAAAACATTTTGAAACATCTTTTCGAAAAGATACACGCCTTTGTAAAATATTCGAGTAAAGAATTGTTACAAGGTTAGCCTAAGACAAGGCATCTTCTTCCAAAACATTTTCAACAACACTCACACATACACCATTTTTCAAGCAATCAAAAATCAAGGCAAGTGATCTAAAAAACCAAGTAACTAAGAGCCCATGGATAACCATGGATGAAAAGGGTGCTAATACCTTCCCTTTTCATAATCTACCCCCCGAACCCACGAAATATCTCTAAAGGTTTTTGCTGTGCTTTTTTAACCTTTCCTTTAGGATAAAATAAAAAGTCGGTGGCGACTCTTGCTCAACCGCACAAGTGCTAAAACAAACGCAAAACACTAGTCAGTTCTCCCACCGTACCACAGAACTGGCGACTCTGCTGGGGACTGATAACTTGAAGTGGGGTTACCTTAGGGTTTAGATCACCTTTACTTTCTTGCTTTGATTGACTTGATTGCTTTATATTTTGGATTCTTGTTTGGGTTTGTTGTAAATCCTACACCCGGATTTGGGGCACCTTTTTAGGTAAATAGCAAAAAACTGCGAGGGAACTGTGCGGGGTATACCGACATGGTTGAAGCAGTAAGCTATGTTAGTGTGACATATTTGTGAGTACCGGTAACCCTTGAGTAGTCAAGGAGAGTACGGGGCCGCTGTGTGATGTCATGAAGCACTAACGAACCCTTAGAACCTTAATTGACCATCTTAGCCTTTTTAAGGGTAGTGAGATGACCGGCTTTGGTGCAGTCCGAAGTTGGTAGACACTCGATACTACACTCATTGAGGGTTGTTTTCTTGGAATATTTTGGTCGCTAGTTAAGTGGCTAAACCAAAACAATGAACACAGAAAACAGTCCAATGATATTGAGCTCCTTAGAACCCGTTTACTTTTGATAAGACAGGTTTTAACCAACAAACTGAAAGAGGGTAGTACCTGAACCTCATGCAAGCCTAAACCTAAGGACTTGTTTGCTTTGTGTGAATATGTTTGTATATACACTCTGTTGTTTGTGCATACATGTACATAACATCATAACATCATACCATAGCATTTTTAATAACCATTTCAAGGATCTCGAAGGTTCTTTTGATGCAGGGTTACGTTGAACCAAATGTCTACCAAGGGGAAAGAGGTTTCTCCTCTAACCAATATCAATCAAGGTTCAAGAACAACAACTTGAATCAGTGGCTATGACCCACTCGACATGGTGAGCTTGATTCTCGTGGAAGGACATCCACCGATACAAAACTCTCCAATCAAAGATCAAGTGCAACAACTTGAATCAGTGGCTATGACCCACTTGACATGGTGAGCTTGATTCTCGTGGAAAGACATCCACCAGTGCATAGTTCTCTAATCAAAGATCGAAGTCTAACCTCTAACATTTTCTTGTGTTTACCCCAAGAGATCCTTGAAAGCATGCATCCACATATCATGCATTGCATTTTGACAGTCTTTCCTTTTTCAGGTTTCCTTACTCTCCTGCTGTTTATTTCAGCAAGAGATGGCTCTAGAAAGATCTGTCAAAGACATCCAAGACCAGACTGCTCAGCTGCAGGAGATGTTCCTGAACTTGTCTCTGGGGCAAGAAGAGATGAAAGCTCTCCTCACCAAGGGCTTGGGGAATTCCAACAATGCCAGGAGTGATCAGCTGGCAGAACTGCAGTTTGATCTGGCAACACTGAGGACCCAAGTGATGGGACAGTTGGTGGGCCAGATGGCTCTCATCCAAGACCTATCTCAAAGACAGGAGGAACTCAGAGTTCTTGTCCGCCAACTGCTTCCAAACAACCAACTGGGGCAAACATCTGAGGTCGAAGAGCAAGTCACCGCTCAGCCTCCATCCACTCAAGAAGACAAGGGGAAAGCTCCTTTGCTAGCTTCAGGGTCACAAGCCCATCAACAACCTCGCCAGCGTCAACGGGGTAATCGGCGTAAACAAGAAAAGTCGGGAAGACAGTTCACAGAGACTGAAATACCATCATTCTTCATACTGAAGCGCCTATTGGAGGTCAATTTGCTTACCGTAAAGGACCCTCCTCAGAAGCCCAATATCTCCTCTCCTCACTATCATCCCGACGCATTCTGTGTTTACCACTCCTACAGCCCGGGACACGACACCAACGACTGTTGGGCCTTGAAAAACAAGATTCAAGATCTGATTGACATTGGGGTGCTGGAATTCATGCCAGACGGCGAGATGAAGATTTTCCGTTAAAGGGTTCTCCACTTGAAGTGACGAAGCTCAAGCTGAAAGACTTTTGCTTCTTGCTGAATTTTCGAAGTTGTAATTTCTTTTGCTGTCAAACAATTATTTGTTGATGTTAAACTCTGTTTTCATTAATGCATTGCATATGTTTGTCTTGAATTCATCCATTCGTTTCACTACTCTTATGCTTTTCTTTATGATATTTGACTCTTGATAAAAAGCTGCAAGCCTTTAGAGGGAGGATGACGAAACAATACCATGATCTTATACAATATGCTTTTCAATAGACCTTGCTAATGATGTACAGGCATTTCTTTCAATTCCCAAACACTGGAGTTATAAGGAAGTTAATCCCTAGTCAACCCCTTCGAGCCAAAGAAGTAGGAGTTTTCTGTTTTAAAACGATCAAAACCCTTGATATAAACCCGGGGCAGGGTAGTATCTCAGTTAATTCAAAAGAAAATGCGCATTGAAGTCGCAAACTCTCAAGTTCATAATACAATGAACGATGTCAAAAAGAGAAAGCATTCCTTTGGAATCAAAAGACAAGGGTGGTTCCCTATCACATAGACGGTCAATCTCTCAAAAAAGAGAAAAAGCCCGTTAAGCCAAAACCTATAAAGGAGGCTTAAGAAAGTTGGGGCATCCCGCTGACTGTAATCCTGGAAAAAGGTAGCAGTCAGGCAAAAGTTAGGGATAACAAATCAAAATCAAAATAGTGAGGTCATTACAAAATCCTCAACAACATGAAAAGTGTTGAAAAAGAAAAAGGAGATGATGACTGTCTCCCAAAATTCAATTGGTGAACCATCGCCCAAAAGTCGTTCCAAACTCAAAATAGAGTATGACGCAATTAACTGAGCTTAGGTTGAAGGACGTCACGAAGAGCGGGTGGGTACAAATATACTTTGAGCCTTTATCCTTTGTTTCTTAAACCGTGAACCAGGCCACATTACAACCCTTTAAAAGTCCTAATTGAAGCATGGTTTAGTTCGAAAGCATACTGTTACAAAAGGTATCCTGACTCCTGTAGGGCTTTGCTCTAAATCTTGTGTTGATTTGTCTTATAAAAAGTTTTCTGCTAAAAACGCATCTTTCAAAACTTCGAGACAAACATAAACTTTGCATTATTCGAATATCACTGTCTGCATTTGACCCTTTTGTTTGACAGCGAAGAAATTCATACAGCGAATGTTCGGAGGAACGAAAACCCTCTCAGTAAGTCAAAATCATTTCAAGAGGATGACACTTCCATCGAATCTCCTATCAGCAAGGGGCATGACATATCACAATTCAATTAACCTGGGGCAGTCCAGTCAAGGTCCAGCAGGTCTTTCAAAATCCAGTTAACCTGGGGCGGTCCAGTCAAGGTCCAGTAGGTCTTTCAAAATCCAGTTAACCTGGGGCAGTCCAGTCAAGATTTCGAGATATCTCTCAATATGCAGAGTAATCTGATTCAAGACTCCTTCTTCACCACTTGGGGCATTCGAATGTCAAAAGTGTTCAACAAATCAACTACAACATTTCCAGACTCGATTCCTGTATCTAGCCAGGGCACGTCTGAAGAGTTTGAAGATTCGATTCATGTATCCAGCCAGGGCATATCTATCAACTATCACCTTTCCATATTCGATTCCTGTATCCAGCCAGGGCATGTCTGAAGAATTCCAGATCAACACCTGTAACAACCCAGGAAAACATCTGTGAACGACCGATTGTAGACCAACACCTGTAATAAGCCAGGAATTTATCTACATCACCACTTGGGGCATTCGAATGTCAAAAGTGTTCAAAACCGATGCAGTTTTACACAAGCTCATCTTCAGGAAGCCCTACACCGGTTCCTCTTCAAGACTTCTGAAAACAGTTTATGGATTCTTCCCAACAACGGATGTTAATCTATCAACTTGTTCAGATGCAACCTTTGAAATTAGTTTACGGACGCTTCCCAATAACGGATGCGGCTCTATTGCTGATTCAACTTCAAGATTTCTGAAAACAGTTCACGGGTTCTCCAAGTAAACGGATGTTAACCTATCACTTGTTCAGATTCTTCTTCAAGACTTCTGAAAACAGTTTATGGATTCTTCCCAACAACAGATGTTAATCTATCGACTTGTTCAGATGCAACCTTTGAAATTAGTTTACGGACGCTTCCCAACAACGGATGCGGCTCTATTGCTGATTCAACTTCAAGATTTCTGAAAACAGTTCACGGGTTCTCCAAGTAAACGGATGTTAACCTATCACTTGTTCAGATTCTTCTTCAAGACTTCTGAAAACAGTTTATGGATTCTTCCCAACAACGGATGTTAATCTATCAACTTGTTCAGATGCAACCTTTGAAATTAGTTTACGGACGCTTCCCAACAACGGATGCGGCTCTATTGCTGATTCAACTTCAAGATTTCTGAAAACAGTTCACGGGTTCTCCAAGTAAACGGATGTTAACCTATCACTTGTTCAGATTCTTCTTCAAGACTTCCGAAAACAGTTTATGGATTCTTCCCAACAACGGATGTTAATCTATCGACTTGTTCAGATGCAACCTTTGAAATTAGTTTACGGACGCTTCCCAACAACGGATGCGGCTCTATTGCTGATTCAACTTCAAGATTTCTGAAAACAGTTCACGGGTTCTCCAAGTAACGGATGTTAACCTATCGCTTGTTCAGATTCTTCTCAAGCTAGCTCCACTCAGAGTCAAGCTTCATTATCCCCAGTGAAACTAAAACTTCAAATTATCAATCCCCAGCGGAGCCAGACCATTAAACCTTCTCCCTAGAGTTTTGGGAGGGCAAATCTTGAGTTCCCCAGTGAAGTCGCCAGAGTTACTTCCCACCAAGCTGAAGATTCTCAATCTTACCTCCCCAGCATGAGCCTATTAGGTTGGAACTCCCCAGTAGAGGTCATCAGGAATTTTCTTCCCCAGCAGCAGCCAAGGATTTATTTTCCCCGGCAGCAGTCAAGATGCTTTTATCTTCAGCCATCTCGGATTCATTTATCCTTAGCAAGATTAGCTCATCAGCTTACATGCGCACTCATCACATTCATGTCATAAACATTGATGTCACATACATTGCATCATGCATCATAACATTGCATACAACTAACCATTTACCTTTTCAGGTAAGAGCAGTCAACAGACACAGATCATCTTCCGAGATTCATCCAGAAATAGTTCAGATGTGACCCAGACACGGCGACATTCTGATACTTATTCCAGATTTATTCAGACGCATCATCAGGAAACCCTACACCGGTTCCTCTTCAACTTCAAGACTTCTGAAAACAGTTTACGGATTCTTCCCTACAACGGATGTCAACCTACCAACTTGTTCAGACTCTTCTCAACTTTTGGAAACAAATTCACGGACGCTTTCCAACAACGGACGTTGCTCTATTGCTTATTCAATCCCAACTCCTGAAGATAGTTTACGGATTCTCCGGAACGTGGATGTCAATCTATCGCTTGCTCAGACCCCAATTCAGAGATGTTCCAAAACAGGGATGCCTTTCTGGTACTCGTCCACTCACTTTTGACATACAGTTCAACATGTCCAGATGGCATCTTTAAGCCCATTCTCAGATGGCGTCTCTAAGCCCATCCCCCGACAAAATTCTATCGCACCAGATGGCATCTTTAAGCCCATCACCAAATGGCATCTTTAAGCCCATTCACATCTACCATCACATCGCCGAGTGCAAATTTTTTGGGCACTTGAGTGTCCAATCTTCTTTTACCTTCAAGTCGCGAAAGGCAAACTTGCCAATCTAACTCTTCAGGTCCAAGAAGATTGAACAGGGGCAACTGTTGTACCCCAAAATTTTCCCTCGCATTTTTCCACAAGAAATCTCAGCTTCAGGCATTTCCTGATTTTTCAAACTGGCTCAAGAATCGGACAAACGGACTTTTCTTGTCAGTCAAGCAAAATTAGGGTTTTACTGGTTTTCATGGCCCTAGAACAGTTCAAGCAGTTAGCTTAGGGTTTTGGTTGGTTTTGGCTCAATTTTGATCAGGCGAATGTTCATTGGCATTTAATCAGGAATTAAGGTTTTATGGGCATATTCTCAGAAAGATTAAAATTCCACAGCACTTCGCAAGTTATTCCAAGGTTTAGGTTGAATTCGCATCGTTTTGACTTAATCAGTAAAAGAGGCAGTTGGGTTGAATTCATGTTGTTTTGTTTGAGCCAGTCAAAAGAAATATGCAGTTTGGATCCACAGTGCTTGGTAAGAAATCAATAAGAAAGGATTACGTCTGATCAGTTTTTGTGTTCGACTGTGCGTTGCTTTGAATGATGGAGACTTCAAGTTCATTTATTTTGATCGACGAAGAATCAATGTTTAACTGATTATTTATTGTTCTAAGGATTAAATATCTGAAATTTAACCTTCATTTATTTTAATTTAAGGAACCATGAATAATAAGTAAATAATTGAAAAGGATTTGAAAAGAATTAAATGAATCAATAAGAATTTTTATTTCATATTTAATATTTGTTACAATTATTATTCGGATACAAGTATTTATTTACGAAGTATTTAAAATAATAATGGTTTACAATAATTAAATTGAAAATAAAAACTATCCTATTTTTTTTAAACATTTTCTAAAGTCCCTAATCTCTTCATTCTTCACTTCGCTCCGGTATTCCATTTTTCATCTGCAAAAGAAAAAGAGAAAAGTCAAAAAGCAGTTAAATCGAAAAGACAGATAAAGTTTGCAGTCATCATTAAGGGCCACTGACTGGGATCAGTTAACCCTCTCTGCAAATCACGGGATTTCTCCCGGTTCACAAAGAGGGAGGAATTTTATTCATTTAAATCATGAATGCAAAATGTCAAATGCATAAATTCAAAATGTCAAACTGCATAGTTCAAGTTCAACCAAACTAAAAAATCAAAGTACAACTTTCTGTCAAATACCAAAGCTGTCAAGTTACTGCACAAGGATATCAAAGAAGACAAAAAAGTACAAAAGCTGTCAAAGAAGAGATCAAATATGCAGAGGAAAGCATGATATGCAAGCAAACTCTTTTTCATCATTTCCCATCAGAATGGCCACTTTCAGAAAAAGTACAGGAAAGAAGCATATTAAAATATCCAACTGTACTAAGAGAGAAGGGAGATAAGAAGCAGGGTTCAGGGTTTAGGCTTAGGCAGGATAGATAGGAAGAAAAAAAAATATACAAAAAGAACAACACAGTTCAGCAAAGAAAAAGATACAGAAAATATACAAAACTGCTAAGTAAGCATAGAAAACCTGCTGAGCCTCAAGAACCCAACCGGTCTGAAGAAAACAAACAAAAAGCTATCAGATGTCTTAAGCTTGCATTGAGCCTAAACCAGTTTAAAACCCAGGCCTCACCCTGAAACCTTAGCCTAACAATAAACCATTAAAACCTATTCCAGCCTTACCAAAACCAAAAGTTACAAAAAACTGAAGCCTAACCAGTAAACATGTCAAGCCAAACCTAAAAACCTGTGATAACCATAACCTGTCAAAGCCAAGCTGAAACATAAACCGACAATCAAACTCAAGCAATACATGGCCTAAAACCTTAACCATTCAAAGCCAAGTATATCACAAACACCTCCAGCCAAACCTGTCCAGTTCAAACTCTACCAAAGGCCTAAAAGATACAAAACCTACAAATGGCCTAAAAACTCATTACCAGCTATAACCATAAGCCAGCATTAACCTACCAAATGCCTTAAACAACATCAAAGAACCAGAAACAAAACCAGTCCAGAAAATCATGGCCTAAGCAACCCCTGTCCAAAACCATTCAACAAAAGCACCATCAGAAACCAACAAAATGCCTTCAGAATCTCTTCATCATTAGGCAACACAAGGTATCCACCAACATTCAAAACACAAGGCAGCTCAGGCGTTCAGGTGGCAAAAGCAAAGAGGAAAGAAGTTAAATTCAGAAAAGGTTTTCAGGCTACTAATCATCATCAAACCCTTATGCAAACAAAAGGGTAACACAAACCAGCTTTCCCAAGCTAGCTTCCAGCTTCATTAAACTGTCGCTCTCAGCCGTCCAACGCGCCTCCGGGTCAAACTCCTCCTCCATCTCCAAAAGGTTTCCGTCTCCAAGAAGGTAAAACTCTTCCCTTTCCTTAAAAGCATCTCACAAAATATAAACAAAATTAGAAACTGTAAAAACCTGTTAGCTCACACGCGCGAACTAAAAAGAATGTAAAACGAGAGGTGATCACCTTCGATTGTCATTGTCGTGCTCGACTATGGAGGGTGGAGGAGCAGACGGTGGCGTTTGACAACCACGCGTGGAGCTGTGTTCAGAGGCCATGGGTAAGAGGAGCTCAAACGAGGATGAACGAAGGCAAACGGAGAAGACGAACCATGAGCGCCGCTGTACAAACCCTAAAGCCTTTGTCCCAAATGAAAACTCCAAACCCTAAAACGTGGGCCTTGCCCATTCTGAGTACCTAAGCCCAACGAATTCTCATTCAAAAGAATCCCTTAATCTCTTTTTTAAAAACAAATTTCTAACTTATCCCTTTTTATATATAAACAAATTTATTTTATTAATCAATTAATATTAACTTTCTTTTTATATATAATCTTAAAACAAACATTTTTTTTTTCTTTTCTAACTTAACATGTTTTACGATAATACTTTAATAATAAAACACCATTTTTTATGGCACCATATAATTAAATTTGAAAATACTTTTTTCTTTTCTTTTAATTAAAACATATATTTGTACATAAATAATAAAATACATTTTATTGCACCATAACAAATAGTGAAATTAATTGTCATTTAACTTGTTTATAATAAATATTGAAAACACTTTTCATTTAATTTGTACATAATAAATGACAATATTCTTTTTTACACAATTTAATTTCCTAGCATTCAAATGAAAAATACTTTTTGTACACATAATTAAAATTTAGAAATATTTTCTTTTCTTAAAACATCCTTTTATACACAATTTAATTAGAACTTGAACATTTAATTAAAACATTTCTTTCGTACATATTAAAAGAAATACAAAATAAATAAGTAACAATACCTAATACACATCAATTTCACATTATCGCACCTGTAAATAATCACATACTCATATACATGTACACTTACACAAATACATTCACTTTGCCCTATACACATTTGTTTATCTTATATTTGTATATTCGATATTTACATTTGATCGCAAATTCGATTTGGTTGTAACTTATTGGATACTACCGCTTTCAATTATACCATGATTAGACCTAGGGTTTGCATGTACATAAAATCAAACGCTAGATAACCTAATACAAGACAAATACATGAAATCAATACACAATCACACTTGCACCCTCTAGGGTAATCCCACATGTTGCCTTCCAAAATGGGCCATGCTTGCACGTCGAGAATCTTTGGCAAAACAAAATCAAATGATCATAAGTCCCTCAAAGTGTTGCCTAAACGGAATAATCATAGTCCCTTCAAAAACAAATTTCCAAGGACACTTGGCATCATTGCATTCATGGTCCATACGACGACCCGCGCCCGTCCCGAATAAACTTCCTAAACGCAAGATTGTCCACCAAATCCAATGGTGGAACAAAATTGTTAAAAGGGGTTAAAACATAACAAAAACCTTTGAGTACAATAGGGTAGATAAAACTCTTAGTTACTTGAGATCGACTTGCAAAAACACTTGCCTTATTTTCAAAAAAACACAATCCACAACACTTTCAAACAAACTCTCAAAACATTTTGAAACATCTTTTCGAAAAGATACACGCCTTTGTAAAATATTCGAGTAAAGAATTGTTACAAGGTTAGCCTAAGACAAGGCATCTTCTTCCAAAACATTTTCAACAACACTCACATATACACCATTTTTCAAGCAATCAAAAATCAAGGCAAGTGATATAAAAAACCAAGTAACTAAGAGCCCATGGATAACCATGGATGAAAAGGGTGCTAATACCTTCCCTTTTCATAATCTACCCCCCGAACCCACGAAATATCTCTAAAGGTTTTTGCTGTGCTTTTTTAACCTTTCCTTTAGGATAAAATAAAAAGTCGGTGGCGACTCTTGCTCAACCGCACAAGTGCGAAAACAAACGCAAAACACTAGTCAGTTCTCCCACCGTACCACATCAAGTCAGTTCTCCCACCGTATCACAAGGTCCGACAAAGTTTAATGACAAATTACTGTTGGATAAATGTGATCGGGAAAAATCCAATCCTCCAGGTCATAGCTGTCTTCATCATCCTCCACGGTGCTGACTTGGTGGTTGCTGATCTTCAAGGGTGGTCCTCCGGCACGAGCGCAGCGTACAGTTTTCTGGGCACCTGAAGTGAAACCCATACCAAATTTGTCAGATTTGTATGGGATATCTGGGAGTTGGCCCCAAATAGTGCACCCACCTTCTTCTATCACTGCATTGGCATCTTTTAAAGACGGCATCTTGAGCGGAGACCTTGTAATTTTGGGGACTTGAGACACAACCTTGGTCACTGCCACATCTTGTGGAACTTCTTCAAAGTGCTGGAATGAAGTTTCAATAAATTCACGATATAATTCCATATATCTGAAGGAATTTAGATGGCTGAC
This sequence comes from Vicia faba, assembly GCA_948472305.1. Lineage (NCBI taxonomy): Eukaryota > Viridiplantae > Streptophyta > Magnoliopsida > Fabales > Fabaceae > Vicia > Vicia faba. The sequence continues at coordinate 784,598,673 of OX451736.1, forward strand.
CATATACTCTTCTTTTCCATGAACAGTGATGATTTTCCCTTGAATTGGATATTTCAGCATTTGATGCAACGTCGAGGTAACGACACCAGCATTGTGAATCCATGGTCGGCCTAACAAACAGGAATGTGAAAGGCGAATATCCATTACATAAAAAGTTGAATCAAATGTTTGGGTTCCAACCTTTATGGGGATATCCACTTCCCCATGCACCATCCTTTTTGAGCCGTCAAAGGCTCTCACTACTATATTGCTTGGTTTCAATGTTAATCCTTCACAGTCAAGCCTATCAAGAGCTTTTTTAGGCAACACATTCAGAGACGAATCAATGTCAACTAAAACATGAGCCAAGGTCGTGCCCCTGCATTCGACTGAGACATGCAATGCCTCATTATGCTTCCTCCCCCTTGGTGTTAAATTAGCATATGAGAAACCTAAACCATTATCTGCAATCAAGCTGGCTATGCAGTCTTGGAATTGATCGGTAAATGTTTCTTGGGGTACATGGGCAGTTTTAAGGAATTTTACCAAGGCTTTTGCATGAGCCTCGGAACATAGTAATAAAGCCAGCATGGAAATTTTTGGTGGAGTTTGCCCTAGTTGCTCGACTACATTGTAGTCGCTTCTTTTTATGATTTTTAGAATTTCCTCCATCTCTTTTCGGGAGGACTCAGGGATAGCCACTGATTGTGCCTTCGTCTGGACAGGCTCAACCAGAATACCTTTTCCTCGAGTCTCGGTTGACTCAGCAGCAGGAATATCAGTAGGGGTGATAACAGGGATTGTAACAGTTTTGTCAATAGGAGTATTAGCAGAGATGATTGTAGGACTGGGAATAACCTTTGGAGGAGCAAAAACAACAGGAATGATTACGGGTCCAGAAACAGCTTTTGGAGGAGCAATTTCTGGAGAGAAAACCCTTCTGATCTGGGTTATCTTGCTAGTCCCTATGATATTACTGATATCAGAGTCAACTTTCTCAGAATTTGAACTTTCAGCAGCTGGCTAATCTTGCTTGATACTGTGATAGTAGACATCACCTCCATAATTCCATGGGACGGTTTTGTCTAACAAATACGAGATTGGTCCAGGCATTGTAATTATCAATGGAGCTAATCTAGGAACTGATGTAATTCTAACGGGTCTTTTGGTGGAGACCCTGGAAGAATTGTCGGAAATGGTCACGATGGAAACATCATTATAAGAAACAGTTGGAACAGAAGTCATTTCGAACAAAATTTCCTTGTTATCTATTAGGCACTGAACGCATGCTTTTAACAAAGGATGACTGGTTGGTGAGGACAAACAGAAATGACAGCTTTCATCACAACCTGGGAATACACTGGCACTTAAAAAATTCTTTTTGATAGTTAGGAGTGGGGTCACAAGTTCATCAACTAAAGTAAAAAACATATCTTCTTCAGCGGCATTGACCTCACGGCTATGCTTGGGCATGGGGGCAGTAATGACATTGGGAATTTATGTCGCATCGAATTCAATCTCTTTGGCTTCAAGAAGGTCTTGTACTTTGTTCTTCAGAGCCCAAAAGTTGTTAGTGTCATGGTCGGGACTCTCGGAGTGGTATGCACGGCGGGCATTAGGATGATAGTGAGGAGAGGTTATGTTAGGGTTATTTGGAGCTTCTTTCAAAGTCACTAGGTTGGATATTAACAAATGTGGTAATACTTGAGATAGTGTCATATTAATTCAGGTGAATTATATGACTGGTCTCTCCATTCTTGGCTGGTTGCTTCTTTGCTGAGCAGGCGCAAGTTTAATAATCATGACAGCCTCCACCATTGGACGGTGTTCAGCCCTATCTTGATTTCTCTGAGGATATACAGCAACAACTTCTTTCTTTCCAATGAATGGTTTTCTTACAACAGTAGAGGATGCGTCTTTTTGAATCATCCCATTCTTTATCCCGGCTTCCACCATTTCTCCGGTCAATATCAGTTTGGTAAAACCTGTCGATGAACTCCCAATTAAGTGATTGTAGAATGGATCGGATAAGATGCCTAAGAACATGTCTACGAATTCTCTTTCAGATAGGGGAGGCTGGACTCTTCCTGCTAAGTCCCTCCATTTTTGCGCGTAGTCCTTAAATCTTTCACTTGAAACCATGGCCATACTCTGGAGTTGAGTACGGGTGGGCGCAAGGTCTGCATTGTATTGGTATTGTTTGTAAAAGGCAGCGGCCAAATCTTCCCAGTTATGAACATTGGCTCTTTCTAACTAATAAAACCAATCAAGTTGAGTTCCAGACAGACTGTCTTGGAAGAAGTGTACCCATAAATCCTTGTCAGCGGTATGAGGCTGGATTTTCCTCACATAGGACCGGAGATGCATTTTGGGACATGAAACTCCGTCATATTTGGCGAACACCGGTGCTTTGAATTTTGGAGGAATGACAATCCCGGATACTAACCCCAACTCCTCAAATTCCAATCCAGGCACTTTTTGGATTTCCATTGCACTTAACCGTTCTTCCAGATACTTATACTTACCGTCGGCTGGAGGATATTGTGCTTCAGAATAATCTTCTTTTTCCTCTTCCTCTTCTGAATCTGGCTGGGCAACTGCTTCCTTGCCTTTCCCATCTTGATTGTCTCTCTCACTAGATGACGTTGAAAATTCTAGGGTCCTTCTTGCTTGTCCTTGGAATCTTCTTCCCATATTCAGAACTCTGGTTATTTTCTTTGTTTTCTTCTTTTTCTTTTCAACCAGAAAAGTCTTCAACTCTTCTTGTCCTTTGGCTAGAGTTAAGAACATCTGTTGAAACTAAGCATTTTGGGCTTGGAGGTCCTTCACCGTCTGCTCGAGATCCATCTTACTGAAATAAACAGTAGAAAGATGAGGATACTTATTGTAAGAAACTTGCTTATGTTATGATGAATGGTAAATGCATATGCAATGATTTCAAGGGTTTTAGAGATTCAAATTCGTTTTAGACAAAAAGGAAACATACGTTATATTAATAAATTAAAGCTTGAGTACATTAATGCCTCTTTGGGCTTACACAGAAATACAAAAAACTCTAAGATAAAAAGGTTGTGCACATCCTCTTTGGTGCGATATAGGCATTCAGAGTCCTCTCCTCATGAAGTTTCTTAGTGAGTTCTAAAACCTTCTTCTCACTAGCGTAGAATTGGGCCTCAAAAGTGTTTCGCTCTCCCTTGAGTTGTATCCAATCTCTTTGTAAGTCTTCAAGAGAGGTGGGCATGTCAGGATGCAGAATGGTGTAAGGAAAATCTCCTTCCACAACAGGCTCTATGATCACCGGGAGAATGGAGGGATAACGCATCATAAGACTCTGAGCACGAGCTCGTACCCATTTGAGGTAAGGCTCAAGAGGGATGGAATTTTTGTGCCCCAATGTCTTTCTATCTACCTTGTTCAACATCCTCCATGCTCGGATAAACCTCTGGCGAAGACCTTGGTTGTCACTTTCGTAGTCGAATACTAATCCTTGAATCAGCATCTCATGGGGACCGTCCCTTTGGGCATAACCAAATTGTCTTAGAGCCAAACAGGGGTTATAGATGATACCTCCCCTAATTCCAAGTAAAAGGGGACATTAGGTAACTCTCCCTAACGGTCGACGATGATAACATTCTCTATAGATCGGGAACACCAATGGATGTCTGAATGCTTGAGCGTCATCAACCTTTGCGACCACCTTGAACCTTGCTCGTTCCTTAATACAGATTGGGGAAGATGCAAAATAAACCATCTTTCCAAGAGAGGAGTGCAGCACATAAGGATACCTCTTTTCCTCATAGTGCGAGTGTGAAAAGAATGTAGGATGTCTCCTAACAAAGTAGGCACCGGGTTACGAGACATGAATATTTTGACGGCGTTCACATCTATGAGTTGGTCAGGATTTGGAAACAAAACCATCCCATAGATGAGGAGAGCTACAATCTCTTCAAAAGCTTGCAAGTCTAAGGAATTCCAACAGCTTTGGGCTTTCTCAAACAAGAACTTAGTTAAGAAGCCTTTGACACCACTCCTTGTTTCCCAATTAGTTGCGACATCATACGGTTGCAAGTGTAAAGCTTGGGCAATCTCTTCTGGTTTTGGATCTCTTTACGTACTGTTGAAACGTGGTTGATTGAGAATGGGAACCCTCAAGAGTTGGGAGAATTCTTCCAAAGTTGGCACAAGTTGATAATCGGGGAGCGTGAAGCAATGTTGTAGAGGATCAAAGAATTGGAAGAGCACCTTCAACATATCTTCATTGGTTTTGGAGGTAACCAAGTTTAGGAGAGGACCATGTCTTTCAGTGAACGGAGAATTCTCAGGAATCCTTGATGCTAACTCTTTGAGTTGAGGAGGAATTCTTACGAGGTTGACTTGAATGGTTTTCCTGCAGATAGAATCCATGTCCTATAAAACAGAAACAAAAATAAATCCCAGAACTCCTTGAAATGGTTAGTGAGTATGAGTATGATGTTATGATGTTCATGAAGTTATGTACAAGTAAAATATACACAAACAAATCAAACAAGTCCTTAGGTTTAGGCTTGCATAGAGTCTCATAGGTAAGTACCCTCTTGAAGTTTAGTCGGCTCAAACTTGTCCTAGTAATAGTAACCGGGTTCTAAGGAGCTCAATATCACTGGTTTGTTTCCTTGGGAATTGTTTCAGCGCAAGCCTCTTTAATGGAGACCGAGATATCCCAAAAAACCAAACCTCAATGAGTGTAGTATCGAGTATCTACCAACATCGGACTGCACCAAAGTCGGTCATCTCACTACATCCTAATGGCCAAGTTGGTCAAGTAAAGGTTCTAAAGTTCATTAGTGCTTCATGACATCACTCTGCGGCCCCGTTTTCTCCTTGACTACTCAAGGGCTACCGGTACCCACAAATATGTCTCACTAACGTAACTATTGCTTAGACCATGTCGGTATACCCTGCACAGTTTCCATAACGTATTGCAACTTACCTATAAGGCATCCCAAATCCGGGTAGAGGATTTAAACCCAAACAAATAACCATAATGTAAAGCATACAAGTCAAACAATGGAAGCATGTAAATATGATCTAACCCTAAGGTAACCCCACTTTTAGAAAATTCCCCGGCAGAGTCGCCAGTTCTGTGATGCAACGGGAGAACTGACTCAGGTCGTTTGCATTTGATTGCAATTATGCGGTTAGTAAGAGTCGCCACCGAATTTTCTTTTATCCAATAAGGAAAGGTAAAAAATCACAGGAAAGACCTTTCGAGATTACTTCTCGGGTTCGGGGGGTAGATTATGAAAAGGGAAGGTATTAGCACCCTTTTCATCCATGCTTTTCCATGGGCTCTTAGTTGCTCGCTAGATCACTTACTTTGTTTGAATGTGCTTGTGGTGTGGGTTTTGAAAGTATTTTTAAAATGTCTTTGCAATGGTTCTCGTCTCTATAAGAACGCATACAAAGTGTTATTTCGAGAAATAGTTCAAAGAGGTGTTTGTGTATTGTGTTTTTTGAAGGTGATTTTGAAAAGATGTTTTTGTAATGGTTCTCATCTCTATAAGAACGTACACAAAAGGATTTTGTCTTTTGAAAAAGGTTTTAATATGAAAGCATTGGTGTAAAATGTTTGGTTGTGAGCAAGCGAGCAATTAAGAGCGAATCTACCTACTCGAAAGGTCTTAAATGTTCTTTTCCTCCTTTAGATGTTGTTATCTTACCATCGATTTGATAAGAAGCCCCATCGTTGGATGTGAAGGGACAGGCGCGGGATGTTTGTGCAGTCATAGAAGGCAACTTGTGAGACGCTTTAGCAATATTTGTAAGGGACTAGATCGTTTTATCAAAGGCAACATCGAGGGACATCGAGGGACTAAGATCTTTTTTCATCGAAGGGTCTTTGCTAAAGCATCCCATATTCGAGGGACATGACTGTGTTTTCGAGGCAACGAGCGAGGTTACCCTAGGGGTGCGCGTGTGAAAAAGTGTGTTTGATTCAAGTTATTTTGTCCTTGAAATTAGGTTATCTAGCGATTGATTTTGAATCTTGCCATGCACGCCTAATTACTATACAATATAAGGAAAACAGTAAATTGCGGGAATTCAAAGTCTATGCTATTACAGAGTTTTTGGTAAAGGGGGTATAATTTTACAAATGGGGATGGAATAAAGCGATTAAAAGACCGAATAGGCAATCAATACAACCAAATCGAATCGAACAATTAATTAGAATTATAGCAGCCTATGAAATGAAATTAATTGACAAAGTATAAAAATTCTTGGTATTTTGTTTGTGAGTTTGGAAAGAAAAAATAAGATTCTATTTTAAAGAAAATAATTGATTAAAGAAATTGAATCATTTTTATATATATTTTAGTATTTTATGTTTGCGATAAAATATAAAAAATAAAATAAAATCTTATTCTATATTTTTGGAATTTTAGTTTAAAATACTTTCAAAAAAATGCTAACTAAAGGTTAATTATTCACAAAGCCTAAACTAAATAAATATATGTATTTTATTTGAACTATCAATAATTAAAACTTAAACTAACTTGGCCATCAAATAAATGAAATCAAGAAAAAATAGAAAAAGGTCCTAGCAGGGGTCGAACTCAAAACCCCAAGGTTGCAACAGGGCTGTGTTACCACTACACTACACCAATCTTTCTGTTCATTCCCTTTCCAAGTGAAATGAAAAGGTAAAAGGATGATTGGGTTGGGCTTTAAATCCAAGTCCATAACCTGGATCCAATGGAGAAGATAGAAGGAATGTTGCGAAAACCCTAAATGCAAAAAGGGGCAGCCGCTGGGAAAATCTCTAGGCCCTCTCACGATTCTGTATCAATCAATATGTTCTTCCTCTACTCTCACACTTGTTTATCATTTTCTTCTTCTCACTATTCTGCACTTAACCATTGATGGGAACTTCTAATCCCACGGTAACAACCTCAACAACCAGTCTCAACTTTTGTTCTTAGCTTGAAAATCAGATTTTGGGATGGGGTTTCAAGTTTCATAGTCGACTCGAGTCTATTTGGGATTTTTTTGCTTCAGCTATCTCACACTCCGTAAGCTCTTCTCACTTTCTTCCCTTAATTTGTTTCAAACAATGGAAAAGTAAGATCTAATGTATATTTGGCTTATGTTGGAGTTACAAAATCTTAAGGTTCAAACTTGCAGAAGTTTATCCAACAATAAAGCAACAAGAAATTATGAGTGAAGACCAAGATAAAGAGAGGTTGAAGATTACCGGTAGTTCTTCGCGATCGCTGCCAATGGAGTCAGAAATTCAGACTAATCAACTCAAGTATGTTTTACTTAATTGATTATGCTCTGATTATGTTTGTTACCGAGATTGACTTGCTGAGTGTAGTGATGTTGCAGAATGATAGTGTAGAGGTATAAAGGTTTTGATTTGAGGTGTGATTAGGTTGTTTTGTGGTGAACAAAAATGGGTGAGGAAGGTTAAGGGTATGAGGTTGAGTTGTGATTGTTCTTGGCTTGATTTTTGCTGGTCCTGTCTCTTGGTTCTTTTTTCTGACTATGGTTTTTGTGCTGTGATTTGTAGCTTGTTGGTTTTCTGTTTTGACAGGGGTTTGTGCAATGAGTTTTCCGTGATTTGTTTTCTCTGAGTTTTTGCTCTTGGTTTGTATATTGTCTTCTCCCCTTTGTTTTATGGAATAGTTCCTTTGTTATATTCCAAACAAGATGGAAAAATGGGGGGGAAATATTTGAGGTTTAAACTATTTTGGAATGCTGACTTGCTGTCTTTTGAGTGCAGCTTTTAAGTTGCCTATTTTGGTGCAAGTTTTGGGCTACAGGTTTTTTTGGACTGTTGTATAGCAGCCTGTAGACTCTTGTACTTGGACTGCTTGGATAGAAAGTGTAGCAGGTTATAGGCAGGCTTATGCTGGTTTGGCGACTGTTATTGCTAGGTGACATCTTTCCAAGCCTAATCTTTTTTTCTCTTTATCTTTCAATGAAAATATAAGGCTACTATGCTTTTCTTTCTATGAAAAATTCTGAAGGGTTTGTATAATTTCAGGAAAATGATGATAACTTGTTTGTTGAGCTAAGCAAACTAGTTATGATTTGCCTTGTTCCATTTTGTTTTACTTATTGCTACCTTCTTCTGTCATCCTGGCAGCCTATGTTTCCTTGCTAGCTATGTTTTACTATTATCTGCTGTGATATTTGCTACAATATTGTTGTAAGTTTGCCCTGCTGTTCTGTTCTGTTTGTTGCAGGTTTGTTTGGCAGTTTGTGCTGCATCATTGCAGCCTAATGCTGCCTGTTTTGCTGTGTTTCTATTTTGTTTGCAGTTTGACCTTGGACTTGGCAGCTTTCTTATTGTTGTGTTGCTGCTGCTTGGCAGCCTTGGACTTGTTGCTATATTTACAGCAGACTGCTTTTGTTTTGTTTGCTTGCATATTGTTTGTTGGTTTTGTAGCCTGTTCTTGCTGATATATTTACAGCAGCCTGCCTTTGTTTTGTTTGCTTGCACATTTGCTTTTCCTTCTTGTGAACCAAGGTCCAACCTTGTAATTTGCAAGAATGGAGGAGAGGAATTATGATAAAACAAAATAACTTAAAATCTGATTCCTATATACAAACCCTAGTGATGAATTAAAACTTGCTTTAACCATCAATTCTTCTTGAATCGTTTGCTAACTTTCTTTTTTTCCTTGTTTCATGGACATGAGGTGTGGATGGAAAGCGAGGAATTCTTGAAGAGGAAGCAATGGAGACTTGAAGAAACAAAATAAAAGTTCTCTCTTTGTAGACAAAAAAATTGTGATTCTTTGTAAACAAAACAAAAACTTGTAAATTATTTCATTTGTAATGTAATAAATACAAAGCCTTGAATAAATTTGGTGTAATGAAATTTATTGTACAAAACTTGAATTTACTTAAACTTTGCAATTCTCAATTAAATGTTTTGGATAAAACATCTTTGTTTGGTAACTTGGATTTGAAGCAATCACAAAGTGATCAAATAACCAATGCGCCTCGTACTCCAATCAAATTTCTAAATAAAATAAATGTTTAAGAATTCAATTCTAACTCGGTTAACTCAAACCCAAAGCCATGGTCATCTAAATGACAATCTTAATCTTCACCTCCTGTCCAAACCAAATTTGCATTCAGAATGAACTCGCACGCCATGTTCGATAAAAATGGAATTTCATTGACAAACCAACATGTTTTAAGAACAATCATCAATCTTGTAGAATTAACAGATTTTAAAACAACTGTGATTGAGAATATTTGAAATCAAACAAAATGACTTACGATGATTTGATAACTTTCAAAGTCTTCTAAACACAATTTTTTTCGATCTTTGAAGATAAACTCGTGAGAGACATCATTTATGACCATATGCAAAAATAACCGTCTCAAGATCTTGTAATTTGAGGAAATCACAATTCTTAGAAATCAGGCGACAGTTATTTAAGATTAGGTCAAAATCCACGAAGTGACTTCTAACGCATTCGAATTTGGTGATCTTCTACACGTAATCAGCTCTTGATTTGTGAAGAGAAATTGGAGATAACATCGAGGGGAGTCATACGCAAGAATAACCGCTCAAAAATATCGAATAATGAAGAAGTTACAGTCACTTGAACTTGGTCTCGCAAAAGGTCAGCTTTTGGGTTAATGAGTCATTTTCAGTCGTCTGAACCATTGACTGAGAAAACTTATGACGCGAGGTTCAAAACTCGGCATGAACATCCTTGAGGAGACATGAAGATATATGAAGACCATTTGAAACCTTTAATAATTAATTTTCTTTGAGAAACGTAAAACCCTAATTGTTGACTTACAGCCTAGGAAGAGAATCTGTCTGATCAAACTTCTGAGCCAAATTGAGTATCCGAGAAGACCTAGGATAGTATCTTTAATAAAAAATGAGAGGGAAAATTTTGGGGTAAAACACAGTGGCATATCACTTTCAACAAAAGCCTGATCCAACACTCTCATCAGAGATTCTCGATGAGAAAAAGAGTTCATTAGCAAGGCTAGAATGGAAATATTAGATGGAGTTTGCAATTACTAATCCACAATCTTGTAACCACTGATCTTGATAATTTTTAACAAATCATCATCATCCTTTTCCAAGGCAGCGCTGCTAGATTCTCCTTCCATTTTCTTAGGTTCAATATTCTCAATAACCTTTTTGCCAGAATTAACATCTCCTAAAAAGGTAAGGGCGAAAACACGACCATTGCAAGTTGCCCGACTAGTTTCAGCAATATTCTCAACATGGGACAAAGGTTGAATAGGAATTTCCACACCATCTTCCAGGATAGTTGCATTGTACTTATAGGGCACAACTTTGTCTGATTCATATCGGATAGGACCAGGGAGACAATAACCAAGGGAGAAATAACGGGCTTTTTATGGTACCCAATCTCTAGAGAAGAAGGAACACCAAAACACAGAACAATGACATTCACCCCAACTTCTTCAGAATATTTAGGCCTCGCAAAATCATTATCATAGAATATACCTTCATCAGAAGAAAAGAACTCATCAGCAGAAACATATTCATCATCAGATATGGCCTTAATAGAGTAATCTTCAATCACATTAACTCCATTATAATCATCTTTGTTACCTGTGATTCCGATAGTACCATTATCTAACAACAACTGAACACCTCTTCTTACGATAGAACAACCACGAGAATCCCTACAACAGGCCTGACAGGACCTATAATGATGTTCTTCTTAGCCATCCATGTGACAAAATATAGCGTGCAGCTATACCAAATCATCATTCATGTAATTCACATCAAAAATCTAGAATTCACCGGGACATCCATAAACCTTATTCATGTCGTCTTCATATTCATCCCTTGGTCTGATTATGTGGATGAGACCTTCATCCATCATTTCTTGAAGATCAAATCTCACTTTATCACATCCATGGATATTTGTACTGCAAATACTACAACCAACATGGTCATGTGTATAATAGTTAAATTCACAGAGATTAGCATGCATCTTCACTAAATCACCTCTAACCAGGTTGATATTAAAAATCCGGAAGTCCCCAAGACAACCAACAACCATATTTATAACATTCCCACCAACATGTTTGGGTAGTGGATTATCCTTCACATTGGGACCAACATCTTTAAAAGATAGGAGACCATATCTCACCATATTTTTCACTTCAGACTTCAAGGGATAACAATTTTCAATTTTGTTCCCTGGGGCTCCTTGATGAAAAGCACAAGTCTGATCCGCCTTGTAATACCATGGTAAATGTGAAGGTATAACAGGGGGAGGCCTAGTCTACACCAATTTCTTCTAAATCAAAGCCGGAAAAAACTTTGCATAACTCATTATAATAGGGTCAAAAGCTTCTCTCTTCTGACTTTTCCCTTGATTACCTTGAGGAGGTTCTCTCTAATAGGCAACAGTAGCCGGAGCTACATTGACGACTAGAGTCACAGAAGAAAATTGTTATTGGTACTGAAGACGTCTTCTCGAAGGTCCAAACTTTATTTCCTCAACAAAATCATTTATTTTACTTTCTTTCTTTCTTTCTAGAAAACCCATATGATGGTTTCTTTATTCCTTCGTCTTCTGTCAAGCATCCTTCCCTGATAGCTTATTCTAGACGAACACCCATACTTACCATCTCAGTGAAATCACTTGGCACTTTGGCAACCATCCTTTCATAATAAAATGATCCAAGGGTTTTCAGGAAGACCTTGGTCATTTCTTGCTCTCCCATCAGGGGTACAACTTGGGCAGCAACCTCGCGCCAATGATGCACATACTCTTTAAACGACAACTTATCTTTCTGAGTGGTCGCTCTCAATTGGTCATGACCAGGTGCGATAAACATGTTATACTTATACTGCTTGATAAAAGCTTCACCTAAATCATTGAAGATATGGATGTTGCTACTGTCTAATCCCATATACCACTTTAAAGCAACACCAGTTAAACTATCTTAGAAAAAATGAATAAGCAAACATTGGTCATCAGTATGGGTGAACATCCTTCTGATATACATCACTAGGTGGTCACGAGGACAAGAGTTGCCCTTGTACTTCTCAAATTCTGAACCCTTAAACTTTGTTGGCACTTTTAGATTAGGAACCAAGCAGAGGTCACTAACATTCTGTCTGAATAAATCTTTCCCTCGGAGAGCCTTTATTTCTTTCTGCATTTCAATGAATTGATCTTGAAAATCATCCAATCGGTCATAAAATCCAAAACTTTCACTTGATGGAGAAGGCAGATGATAAATTTCATCATTAATAATAGGCATAGCATTCATTGTAGGAGACACAGCATAACGAATCTCATTATTAGCAACAGGAGTAGCATGTACCACATGAGGTGCAAAAATAATAGCAGTTTGAGTAAATGGAGCAACTTGAGCATTAGGATTGTAACCTTCTAGCATGAAATTCTCAGGTATTCCCATCAGATAACCCTGAGGAATACGATATTGAGAAACAGTAACTGGAGTAATAGAAATGGGAATTGGAAGAACCTCGGAAGTAACAGTCATCTATTGTGGCTGAGTAACATGAGGAGACGGAGGAGGAGGTGGTGGCTGATTTTAAGCAACCACCAACGATTCCACCAAAGCAGTTAGATTGGCCATACCAGCCTTCAAAGAAGTAACTTCTTCGTGCAGCTTGTGATTCTCTTGTTCAAGATTTTCCATCTTCTTCCTGGAATTAGCTCGAGTAATATAGCGATGAGACAACTTGCTGACTATTGAAGTAGAGAAACACAGTAAGACACTTGGGTATGAACATAAATGCAAAAATATATGCAAAATGATGCATGATATGCAATGCATATAATTTATTATTATTATTATCATTATTATTATTATTATTATTATTATTATTATTATTATTATTATTATTATTTCAAGGAACTCAAAGCATTATAGAAAATTGTAAATATTAAAGTACTAACATATTTGGAAATACTGAAAATTTTCATTATAAAAATAACTTTGGAATGGATTACAACTTTTAGTACAAGTTTCAATAATCCTAAGTATAAGAGATGCTTCCCCTTGAGTCTTACAATCTGAGCCTTCAACTGCTTATACTCTTCTATATACATGTCAGTGACTTCTTTCCGACCACTGGAATCAAAAGACGAGTGATTGGGACCTGGCTGAGCTCTAGAGGAAAATAAACCCTCCTGCTTCTCCATCATCTCCACAACACGACTCTCAAGAATCTCGATCAAATCATCCTTCTCCTTCAATTATGTGGAGTAGGACACCTCCAAAGTCTGGTACTTATTCTTCCATGCTTCCTTCTCTTGATGCATCCTAACTAGGGCAAGCTGAAGTTCTTCCACGTCATCTAAGAGAGGATGAGTAGTCCTCAAAAACATATCAAATATAGGCTCTTCACGAGAATAAGGCATCTTCAGCTGAACTTCCCTTGCTTGTACCCAACGGGGATGAGGTTCCAAGGAAATAGCTCATCTTGGTCCCAAGTATTTTCAACCCTTTCAATGAATATGGCTCCAAGCCTTCTCAATCTCTTTCTTAGCCTCCTGATGATCTTCTCCTTCTTGGAGAAAGAAACCACTCAGATGAATTCCGTTTAGCTTGTCTCTTATCGAATATCTAAGTTGACGATGTGCAAGAAAGGGATTGTAGTTAACTCCTCCCTTTGTACCAAGAAGAGGCACATTGGGGAAACTACCATAACTATCAATAATCTCCACATCATAATAAGCTTGATGATACCAATAAATGTCAGAATGAGTGAGATCCATAATCTTTGGGGCCCAACTAGATTCCCTCTTGAGATCCCAAAAAGCAGCAGTCCGAGGTAAGTGAGAAATAAACCACTGATATAACAACGACGTGCAACAGATGATCACACCTCCCTGATAAAAATTACAAATATGGATGGAATAATAAATATCTCCTAGCAATGTAGGGACTCGATTTCCAATCAAAAAGATCCTAATGGCGTTGACATCCACAAATTTATCGATATTAGGAAACAAGAATAATCCATGGACAAGAAAAGCAAAGATAGCCTCAAAAGCAACTATGCTCTTTATCTTGGCGAAATAACGAGCTTTCTCTAATAGAAACTGAGCAGGTAAACCCCTGACTCATCCTTTGGTAGTCATGTTAGCCTCAATCTCAGGCTTCTTCAAGTGATTTATGGTAGCAATCTCATGAGACTTAGGCTCTCCTTTTAATCTGGTGAAAGGAACACAATTAGTAATAGGTAAACCTAGTAAGTAAGAATACTCCTCCAATATGGGAATCAACTTATAATCCGGGAAAGTAAAACACCGGCACAATAGATCATAGAACTAGACCAATGTATAAAGAATATCCTCCTTCTTCTTGAGCTTCATAAGAGACACGACAAATCCATACTTCTTTCAGAAATCTGTAGAGCTCTCAATCTCAGGAATCAAACTCATAAGTTCCTCTATCTTAGGATATTTTAAATTGTACTTCCGAGTATTTCTTTTTGCAAAATTCATGGTAAAAAAGTACATGAGATATTTGTAGAAATTCAACTTTAAGTCCCTTGAAATAAACTATTTTTAAAGGATGTTCATGGGTGCATGAATGCATGATGCAACAATTACACACAAGATCACAAACATTGGGGTGGGGTCATATGTTCAACGTCACGAGCATGGAATCAAATGTATTATTCACAAGGTAAGGACTAATAGTTTATCATATGTCGAACAAGGTTCTAAAAGGTTCCCAGAGTCTACATCCTTCCTTCGGATATTACTAATGTCCCGTTTAACTCGGTAATTAGTAATATTCTCAAGAAAACTTGTTTGAGTGTAGCATCGCGTGATAAACACTTATGGATTGCTTCATCGTAGTTTCTACACTACACCTAAAAGGCCAAGATGGGTTAAGAGTTTTACGGTCCTCAGCTTCAGCAGGCTCCCAGGTCGAAAGCAGTACGTCTTTCCGATTGCTCAGTAAACGAATACTACAGTCAAAGGGGCCTCCACTGATTAGGGTATCTCATGTCTCCTTTTTTTGGATTCCTCCCTCAAAGTTAACATGACTATACCGCCCATCCTATCTTAAGTTTTCCCAAGTCTGGGTATAAGACTTATGAGAAATCACCAAGCACCCTGAAAACCAAGAAAATCCATACAAACATATATACAACACATAATATATAACAGATAATATCACATACACAAATAAACAAAGATAGGCTCAACCCACTTAAAGATGGACCAACATTCGGTCGATCTTTCCCCAGTGAAGTCGCCATTTTTTGTAGCGGTAGAAATGTTGAGACTAAGCCATTAGATTGACTTGACTCACATAGATCAAATAAAAATTGCCACCGCACTTTATTATTTCAAGAGGAATGTGAAAAGAGCGAATAACCCAAAAGAGAGGGGGAGAGAATCTAGGTACAAGGGTTGGTTATGCAAAGGGAAAGTATTAGCACCCTAAGAATCTACGGTACTCCACATGAACCTCTTTGAAAATTTATGTATATGGCTTTAAGTATTGTATACAAAAATAGATGGTGGAGATGAGAAAAGAAGTATTTTTACAATTTTTTCACCAGCCGTGGTTGCGAACCTTTAGTGCCTACGTACTACCTCCCGTGCAATAGGGGATCGGGGTACTCGTAGTTCACATTTAAAAATTTTAAAACAAAAATGTATTGGTTAATTTTAAGAGAAGAGACATCATCGTCATATCCAAGTGGAGAACATACTTACTGCCCACGATTATAAGAAAGGAGAATTTGCGTCATCTCAAAGTGGAGGATATAGCTTGGATTTTAAAATCAACAAAGCCTCTCTCAACACCCAAGTGGAAAATATATCACTTCACTACATATCGTAGAAGTATAGTAGCTCGCATCACTACAAGAATCAACAAGAGTCTAATCTTTTGAGAAAAGTTTTACAGTAAAAAGCCAAAGTAGAAAAATGGTTGGACTGAGGTTGATTGACTTTTAGTCTTCTCACAAAAATGTCAAAGTATGATTAAGTTAGTTAAAGTTTGATTAAGAAAATATTTTTTGAAAATGCATGGAACTAAGTCCAAGTTTATTATGAAAGCAGTTCAAGTTAAAAAACAAGAAGAGTTTTGAAGAGGATGGAGAAGATTTTGAAATTAAAGAAGATGGGAGGAGATGAATGGACTATCCTAAAGAATAAATTAAAAGCTAAATAAAAGAATCGTCTAACCAACAAGAAGCCAACACTTAACATAAAGATTCAATGTAGAATTCCCATCATTTGGATTGAAACTAAGCAAGCAAAGATAATAAACCTCTTAAGTGGACTTATGTAGAATTCCCATCATTTGGGCCACGAATGACCATTTTTAGAATCATGACAAATTTAGCACTATGTTAAGCAATCGTAAGTGGACTTATGTAGAAGTCACACCTATTTTGAGGTCGGTCAATAGCAATCTATGTACCACGTGTTAGAGAAATGATATGTAAATTATTCTCCAACAACATGTAGTGCAAATAAGAAGGGGATGGGATGAAAAGGGAAGGGTGTATTAGATGAAATTAGGGTTTCAAATATCATCAACATCATTCATCCATTTTGGTGGATTTGGTTTTTCAACCTATCAACACCCGAGATCCAATGAGGTTGAGAAACTTGTTCCAAAATAACATCCAAATCAGAACCAAACAAAAATAATAAAAATAATATTTAATAAAACAATATTTAAGAGATAAGGGAAATGATTGGTAAAAATACACAAAGTATACTAAAACACCAAATAAAAATCCTAAAAAATAGTCAGAAGTCAAACAAGATTCAATGAGTGTTGACAAGTTTTTTTGGAATTTTTTTAATTCAGAGACTATTTTTAAAATTTAAATAAATAAACAAAATAAACCAAAAATTGTGAAAATAGTAAAATCAGAAATAAAAGGTCGCCAATATTTGTCAAGAGGTCATTGGATCCTTCCATAATTTTTCCAGAATTTAAAAATCAAGAAAAGTATTTTTAATCAATTAAAACAAGTTAAATAAAGTTAAAAATTATAAAAATATCAAATCACAAAATAAAATTGTGAAAAAATAAAAATCAGAAAGAGAAAAATCAAAAGTATTTTTGAGATTTTTTTTTTTTTGAATTTTAGAAGTTAAAATGAATTTTTTATGAATTTTTGAAGTTTAAAATAATTAAAATATAAAACCAGAAAATAACAATAAAACCAAAATGATGTAGACCATTGGATCAATGTCAAAACGTGTTAGTAATCAAATCCAAGGGATCTGGCGCGTTGTGCATATCATGGAGATTAGTGAATAAACCACTGAATCATTAATTAAAAAACAGATTTGAAAAAAACAAGTGGCCCCTTGTCATTGGTTAAGAGATGATACGTTGGTCATCTTCAACCTCCAGCCACGCAAATTACAGGTCTCATAAAGTGTAAAATTAGGAGCTCATACCTGTTCCATTCACTTCATCTCTTCAAGAAGATTTCAATGGTACCCTTGCGGAAAATTTATATAAACTGTAGCTCAGTCGATTGAATAGTGCTTTGAAAATTCATGATCGAAATTCACTTCCAATTAAAAACAAATGATGCAATGAGTATCAGAGTGATGAGAGCTTCATTGTAGTAAGAAATTTTAAGAGAATTGATGGAAGAATCTACCTGTTGAAGTTCAAATTTAGAGCTCTGAAACTTAACTTGGCTAGCACGATTTAGGACACTTCAAGGCTTGGTTCTTCTTCTGTTTGCTTCAGTGAAGTTCAAGGATGAAGAATCAACAAAGAAATTGGATTGAAAAAGGTTGTAGAACCAAATTCAAAGTTACAGAATTATGAGTTATAAAGAGAGTTTGATAGGGTGGTTTTGGTTGTCCAAACTTGTTCAAATGATATAGAGAGGGTCTCTATTTATAGGAGAATGTGATGCAATACCGAGAGAGGATGAATGATAAGCAATCATGTGAAATCGTGCACACCCTGATCATGACAAAAGTGTGACTTGCAAGTTGTCAAAACTCAGCCATTTCTTGCGTTTCAATCGTTAACCCGACCTTAGCAACTTTGTTAAACATGTTTAAGTGGAAAACACACACAAAATTGGTGTTTAGAAGCCATATTATGAAAATCAAAATCTGATTGCTTTGACAAAATCAGTTTCAAGGTGGCCACTTAAATCAATGGTGCACCTAACTCAAAAGGCTTTATGGCATAATTCTTGAAGCATTTGAAAGACCATGTCACAATCTTTACAATGTGTCAAGAAAGACTTCATTTGAATGCTTGAGCAAAAAGTCATGTCCAATTGAATTTGTGGAAAACACACGGATCCTTGGTACTTAGAAAAATTATAAGTGTTGAATGTAACACTTGAGGCCGGAAAGGGAAAGGAGTGGTTGCATCGCATGTAACACCCGAGGCCTAAGAGGGCAAAGGTGGTCGCCACATCAGAATGAGAGGGATCCCGAGGCTATGTAAGTATGAGACTACATGGTTGAAGGAAGACTTATAAGGATTAATGTGTACTACCTGTACCAACAAGATACATATTCTTTTCGGTAGCCCATTCATAAGAACTCTACAAGTTAGCGTGCTTGACTTGGAGCAATTCTGGGATGGGTGACCTTTTGGGAAGTTTCTCGAAAAGCGTGTGAGTAAGGATAAATCATGCTGAAAAAACCCGTGTTGATTTGTGGGGTCAGTCGATAATCCTGAAATTATCCTGGGGCATTACAAATGGTATCAGAGCTATACCTCTCCCAGCACGATGTGGTTCGAGGACGAACCATGCGGAAGCTGGTGGGCATGTAACACTCGAGGTCGGAAAAGGCAATGAGTGGTTGCATCGTATGTAACACCCGAGACCTAAGAGGGAAAAGGTGGTCGCCACATCGGAATGAGAGGGATCCCGAGGCTATGCAGGTATGGTACTGCATGGTTGAAGGAAGGCTTATAAGGATTAATGTGTACTACATATACCAACAAGATGCATCTTCTTTTCGGTAGCCCATTCATAAGAACTATACAGTTAAGCGTTCTTAACTTGGAGTAATTCTGGAATGGATGACCTTCTGGGAAGTTTCTCGCGTGTGAGTGGGGATAAATCATGCTGAAAATCCTGGGGTGTTACATTGAACCTCAAAATGACCTATGATGTTCTTCAAAATTACATGACTTTTCACTCAAAATTTGATCTTGATATCCGAATATGGCATGAAGTATACATCTTGAATTGAAGTGTGGAATTGAGATCACTCAAAAATCATAAAAATTGAGAGAGTTATGGTCTTTAAAAGATGATGAACAAATTTGGGGAAATTCAGAGAAGACCTATAATCTTTTCAATTCTTCAACCACTTTCCGAGCATCTTCAAGTCTTGCACATAAAAACAAGTTTGTAGTAGACATCCCAAATATTATTGTGGAAAAATAATGATATCAAGGAAATAAAAATTGACCAAGTTATGATCATTTGAAGTCAAACCCAAAAATTCAAAGGCCTTTCAAGGAGACTTGTAATCTTTCTCCTTTTTTAGCAATCTTTCATTCAAAATTAGCCTTAGATTTCTGAAGAGAGCTTATTAAGGACTCTTAAAATAGAACCATGGATTTGGAGTCAATCAAAAATCTTAAAAAATGAGAAAGATATGGTTCTTAGAAGTCAGTAAACCATAGCTTAGAGAGTGTCAAAATGACTTGAAACCCCTTTCAACTTTTGACAATTTTTCTTGCACAATTGGATCTTGTCATGTGAAGAGAGATTGTTGTAGACGATGATAAGAATCCATAGAAAAAATAACTAACTCAAAATGTTGAAAATTGAGAGATTTATTCACTTGTGATCACTGAATCTAGTATTTGCTCAATTAGGTCAAACTTGTTGAGTCAACTTTGAATCTTTTTGAAATTTCTTGGAAAAGTACGCATGATAAGTCATAAGAGGCCTTGAAGAAGGAATGGAAATAAACACATGAAAATATGAATCTTCTTGATGAATGTCACCACCAACTCTGAGGAGTTCTTGGCCTAAATAAAGTGAGAGAGCTCCTTGAACCACAAATCTTTGATGTCATAGACATAACCTTGAAGGTTGAGTTCTTGCAATCCATTAGAGAACCATTTGATTGAGAACCACCCCTCAAACTATAGATTAGATGATGAGATGAATGCAATTGTGATCACCTACAATATGATCATTCAAAGGAATATATATACACATATTGATGTTAGTTAAAAGAAAACATATACAAGATACACAATTCAAGTTGCTTGGTAACCTTTCAAGAGAAAACAAAAAGATGGGACAAAGTAGCAAGAGAGAACCAACCCTAATGTGTGATATTGATGTATTGTGACATGAGATAATGAGGAATCTTAGGGCTAAAAATTGTGGTATAACACTCTTCACATGATAAGATCCAATTGTGCAAAAAAAATCATCAAAAGTTGAAAGGGGTTTCAAGTCATTTTGACACTCTTTGAGCTAGGGGTTTTTTAACTTCCAAGGACCATATCTTGCTCATTTCTTGATATTTTTGATTGCCTCAAAATCCATGATTCTCTTTAAAGTGTCCTTAACAAGCTCTCTTTAGGAATCCGAGGTTAATTTTGAATGGAATATCACTAATGGTTGAAAAGATTAAAAGTATCCTTGAAAAGCCTTTGAATCTTAGGGTTTGACTTCAAACAATCATAACTTGGTCAATTTTTATCTCCTTGATTCCATTATTTTCCATACTAATCTTTTGGATGTCTACTACAACTTTGTTTCAATGTTCAAGACTTGAAAATGCTTGGAAAGTTATTGAAGAATTGAAAAGATTATAGGTCTTTTGTGAATTTTCCATAATTTGCTCATCATCTTCCAAAGACTATAACTCTCTCAATTTTTATAATTTTTGAGTGATCTAAATACCACAATTCAATTCAAGAGGTCTACTCCATGTCATCTTAAGATATCAAGATCAAATTTTGAGTGGAAGGTCATGTGATTTTGAAGAACATTATAGATCATTTTGAGGTCCCATACTTAGAAATTTTTCTAAGTACATAAATAAGTTTTTTTTCATAATTTCAAGAGGACATAACTTCCAGCTCAATTATCCAAATGGAGTCTTTCTTGGCACATTGTAAAGTTTGTGACCTTGTATTTCAAATGCCTCAAGAATCATACCCTAAAGCCTCCTGAGCTGTGTGCACCATGGATTCAAAGTTAGTACCTTGGAACTGAAGTTTCAATTACAATCAGATATCAATTTCCATAATGTGGCTTCTAATGATCAAATTTGTGCCTATTTTCCACTTAAATATGTTTAACAAAGTTGTTAAGGCTGGATTAAGGATCGAAACACAAGAATTAGCTGAGTTTTGATGAGTTAGAAGTCACACGTTTGTCATGTTCAGGGTGCACACGATTTCACATGATTACTTATCATTCACCCTCTCCCAACATTGCATCATATTCTCCTATAAATAGAGACCTCCTCTACTTTATTTTGACAAGCTTGAAGAGTCAAAGAAGCCCTGCAAAACTCACTTGATAAACTCCATTTCTGCAACTTCGAATTCCTATTTAGAGCACTTCTAGCTCCAATTTCTTTATTGATTCTTCTTCCTTTAACTTCACTGAAGCTAACAGAAGAAGAATTAAGTCTTGAGGTACTCTAAATCGCGTAATCCAAGTCAAGTTTCAGAGCAATTTCTTCGTACTTCGTTCAGGTAGTTTAAGGCACCAATTCTTCTAACTCAAATTACTGGAATGATCTATGATGTTCATTGATGCTTGCTGATGGTTTAATTTTGATTAATTGATGTATTTGATGCATCTATTTCTGATTTCAAAAAATTTCAAAACTCTCTGGTTTTTCTCAAATCGACTGAGCTACAAGTTTAATAAATTTTTTGCGAGGGTACAATTGTCTTCATCATGATGAGATGAAGCAAATGGAATTGGTCTGAACCTCTAATTTTTCCATTTAAAGAATCATGATTTCTCTGGTTTTTCTGAAGGCTGGAGGTTGAAGATGATGACATGTTTCGTCTCAACCAATAAGAGCGTGCTAATTGTTTTATTTTGATTGGCCCAGATTTATTTGATTCTATATTTTCTTGCTAAGGTCCATATCAAGCACAGTGCGTCAGGTCCCTTGGATCTGATTACTTACGCATTTTGACAATGATCAAATGATCCATTTTTTTTTTGTTTATTTTTATATTTTCTGATTTTTGTTTTGATTGTTTTAAACTTCAAAAATTCATTAAAAAAATCATTTCAACTTCTAAAATTGTGAAAAAATTATCAAAAATACTTTTGATTTTTCTATTTTTTATTTTTATTTTTTCACAATTTTATTTTGTGATTTGGTTCTTTTTAAAGATTTTTTCACTTTATTTGATTTGTTTTAATTGTTAAAAAATACTTTTCTTGATTTTTAAATTCTAAAAATTTATGGAAGGATCCAATGACCTCTTAGCTAATATTGGTGACCTCATTTTATTTTTAATTTTAATTTTTACTATTTTCAAAAGTTATGGTTTGTTTTACTTATTTCTTTAAATTTTAAAATATTTTCTAACTTTTAAAAAAGTTCTAAAATTTTTTTTCAAAACTTGTTAACTCATGTTTGACTTCTGATATTTTCTTAGAATTTTATTTGGTGTTTTAATATATTTTATGTATTTTTACCAATTATTTCCCTTTTATTAATCATTTAAATATTGTTTTGTTAAATATATTTTATTATTTTTGTTTGGTCTTGATTTGAGTATTACTTTTGGACAAGCTCCTCATCTTCATTGGATCTTGAGTGTTGATAGGTTTAAAAACCAAATCCATCAAAATAGATGAATGATGTTGATGATATTTGAAACTCTAATTTCATCTGATACATTCCCTCCCTCTTCATCTTATCCCTTTCTTGTTTTTACTTGTGCTATATGTTTTTGGAGTATGATTTATATATTATTTCTCTAACATGTTAGTATATAAATTTCTATTAACCGGCCTCAAATTAGGTGTGACTTCTACATAAGTCCACTTACGATTGCTTAACATAGCGCTAAATTTGTTCCGATTCGAAAAATGATCATTTGTGGCCCAAACTTATGTTTGCAAGCCCAAACATGTTTAATTTGAAACCTTTGATCCAAAAACCTTGAAGTTCATTGTTATGAGGCTTTAATCTTATCAATTCTCTAATCAACCTTCATAAATTTTGGTCTAAGTGAATCACTTAAACATCATTGATCATATGAAGTCGTCTTGAGCATTTGAAATGAATGATATACCTGACAAAAAGTAAATGAGACTTGTTATTGAGAAGCTTTGATTTTATCATCTTCTAATTAGTTTTCAAATGCAAGCTTCAAGATGGTCATTCAACTAACTTTCTAACTTCTAATTCAGTAACAATTAACTTTACTTTATGCTTTTACTTTATGCTTTTATTTTTTGTGCCTTTATTTTTATGTACCATTTATTTTAGCATTTACATTCCATACCATTTTTATTTTTCTCACTTAAGCATTTATCTTTATGCCATTTTATCTTTGCTCATTTGAGCTTTTCTTTTCTTTTAAAAGATACTTAATAATCAACGTGAATATTAAAAACTTTAAGCTTACTTAGACTACTTGATTGCTATCCTTGGCATTGTGGAGTTGTGAATCTCTCAGACTTAGAATTAGAAGCCTTGATACCCGGGACCTTGTGGCTCTGTTGTTATTTTGTCTGAAGTTCATGGGGACTACTCCAAGATATTGGGTTGATTTTCTTTGTGTGCAAGTTATTCTGATTATATGCTTTGTCTGTGATTTAGAATTCCTCTTAATACAACCGTTATTATGCCTAATTGTTTTTGTGAAGACTTAATTCATCCGAAGCTTGATATTTTTCAGAGGTTTAGTATTTTTTTTCTTGCTTGGTTTCAATCCAAAGGATGAGAATTCTGCATTGACTTCATATGTCAAGTGTTGGCTTCTTGTTGGTTAGATTATTATTTTCCTTAGCCTTTACCTTATGCTTTAGGATAGTCCCTTCATCTCCTCCAATCTTCTTTAATTTCAAAAATCTTCTCCCTCCTTTTCAAAACTCTTCTTGTGTTTCTAACTTGAACCGCTTTCATGATAAATTTGGACTTAGGTTCATGTAAAAATAAATTCTCAATTAAAATTTAATCAATTTAACCATACTTTGATATCTTTCTCAAGACTAAAAGTCATTAACCTTATTCAAATAATTTTGCCACTTTGTCTTTTTACTTTAAAAAATTTTCTCAAAAGATTATACTCTTGTCGATTCTTGTAGTGATGCAAGCTACTATACTTCTATGATATATAGTGAAGTGAGATATTTTCCACTTGGGTGTTGAGTGAAGCTTTGTTGATTTTAAAATCCAAGTTATATCCTCCACTTTGAGATGATGCAAATTCTCCTTTCTCATAGTCTTGGGTAGTAAGTATGTTTTCCACTCAGATATGACGATGATGTCTCTTCTCTTAAAATTAACCAACACACATGTGTTTAAAAATTTTTGAGGTGAACTGCGAGTATCCCGATCCCGTATTACACGAAAGGTGGTACGTAGGAACTAAAGGTTCACAATCGCGACAGGTGCAAAATTGTAAAAAATACTTCTCTTCTCATATCCACCATCTATTTTTGTATGCACCTTTTATAGCCAAAATACACAGATTTTCAAAGAGGTTCTTATGGAGTATCGTAGATGTTTAGGTTTCTAATACCTTCCCTTTGCATAACCAACCCCCATACCTAGATTCTCTCCCCCTCTTTTCTTGGGTTTATTCGCTCTTTACCCATTTCCTTTGGAAACAATAAAGCGCGATGGTGATTTTTATTTGATCTGTACGAGTTAAGTCAATCGAATGGCTTAGACTCAACATTTCTACTTCTACACGTACATACCCCCTTTGTACAATAGAGTATCAGGGCACTCGTAGTTCTTCTTAAAATTTTTGAAAGTTTTGTGTGTTGGTTAATTTAAAAAAAATGTTTTAAAGAGAAAAACCAAAGTGACAAAAAGGTTTGAATTTGTTTTCTATTTTTTAGGTATTGAAGAAAAAAGTCATATCTTGATTAAGATTGATTGATAACTTTATTAAGAAAATAATTTTGAAAATGCATGGACCTAAGTCCAAGTTTTTATGAAAACGGTTCAAGTTAGAAAACAAGAATCCTTTGAAAAAACGTAGAAGATTTGGAAAATTAAAGAGGAATGGGAGGAGATGAAGAGACTATCCTAAAGCACAAAATAAAAGCTAGGTTAAGGAAAAGTCTAACCAAACAAGAAACCAACACTTAACATAATGAAGTCAATATAGAATTCTCATCCTTTGGATTAAATACACAAGTACCAAATAGACCCAGAGTATACTAATCTTTATATGAAATCAAACCACAAGTAAGGAAGTATCAAAGAAATCAAAGGGATTAAAACCCTAAAGCAATGTCTTTATTATTTAACCTTGTGCCAAATAGATCACTTAAGGCCAACAGAGCAACACCTGCACACAGAATATTTCCCAATACACAAGCATAATAATTACAAGTAAACAAAGTTCAAAAGTCTCAGGTTCTCCAAATAACAAGGCTTATAATCCTAAGTCCAAGAGGTCCACAACTCCAATAAATCAAGGATAGTAACCAATAGTCCACAAAGATAGGCTTAAGTCTTTTAATGTTTAAGTTGGTTATTAAGTGTCTTTAAAAGAAAAAGAAAGCTCAAGTGAGCAAAGATAAAAGAACATAAAGTAAATGCTCAAATGAGAAAAAGGCAAATAGCATG
This sequence comes from Vicia faba, assembly GCA_948472305.1. Classification (NCBI taxonomy): domain Eukaryota; kingdom Viridiplantae; phylum Streptophyta; class Magnoliopsida; order Fabales; family Fabaceae; genus Vicia; species Vicia faba. The sequence continues at coordinate 784,624,427 of OX451736.1, forward strand.
AGATGTAAATATTGAAGATAAAATTGCATAAAAGTAAAGACATATAGTAAAATGCATAAAGTAAAGGCATAAAGTAAAGTTAATTGTTAATGTGTTATAAGTTAGAAGTTAATTGTTAATGATTAATGGCCACAAGGATGATCAATGATGATTGAATGGTAGTCTTAGACCAAAAGTAATTAGAACTTATTATAGGATTGATAAAATCAAAGCCTCCTAACAACAATTCGAAAGGGTATTGGACCCAAAGCAATCAATCAACCATACTTAGACTTTTAAACATGAAGTTTAAGCCACTAATGATCATTTCAAGAAAAGAAGAAGAAAAGGGATGAAGAAGATGGAATCCATAATAAATGACCAATAATGATTAAATGTTGAACATAGGTCAAAGTTGATGAAGACTTGTTAGAGGATTGATAAGATCAAAGCCTCATGACAATAAGTTTCAATGATATTGAATCATAGTTCAATAATCAATCATACTTGAGCTTTCAAACATACAATTTGGGCCACTAATGATCACTTAAAGGAAATAAGAAGAGGATGAGATAAAGATGGAGGGGGATATCACAGTGGAACCAATGCCCCAGTTGAATCCAAAAGAAGGGTTTAAACTTCATCAATATCATTCATCCATTTTGGTGGATTTGATTTTTCAACATATCGACACCCAAGTTTCAATGATATTGAGTTAATTGACCCAAAATATCACCAATTATCCACAAGTCGGAACCAATCACAAATTAGAAATAAAATGTATTTAAAACAATTTAATAAAACAACTAAAAATGGTTAATTAAATGGAATTAATTGATGAAATACACAAAGTGTATCAAAACATCATATAAAAATCCCATAAAATAACCACAAGTCAGAAACAAGTCAAGAATGTTGACAAGTTTTTTTCTAATTTTTAGAAGTCAGAAACTATTTATAAAAAATGTAAAATTAGGTAAAAGAAAACCAAAAATCATGAAAAATAACAACGTCAGAAGTAAAAATCAAACAAGGTCACCATAAGTTGTCAAACTATCATTGGATCATTCCATAATTTTGTCAGGATTTTAAAAGTATCAAAAGTATTTTTAAACCAATTAAAATAAAGCAAACAATGCAAAAATTATTTAAAAAATAGAAAATAGAAAAATAAAAATATGAAAAAATATTCACAAAGTCAAAAATAATTCAAAGTATTTTTGTATATTTTTTCCTTAATTTTTGGATAAAAATGAAAGAGTTGTGAATTTTGAAATTAAAACTAATTTAAAAAAAAAATTGTAAAATAAAATAAATCACAAATAACATGGAGCATTAGATCAAGCTCATTAAAACACGATGGCACATCTGATGGCTCGGGAGTGGTGATGTCTGATGATCTATGGTCAACAAGCGTGCACTAAAGTCACAAAAGTTAGACCAATCACAACATTTCAATTGTCACGCTCTCATTGGTTGAAGATGACACGTTGGTCATCTTCAACCTCCAACCACTCTGCAACTAGGGCGAGAATGATATTCTTCAAATGTAAACCATTGGTCATGAGGTTGGTATCATTGAAAGCGTCTTATCAAGACAATTTCAACCATACCTTCACGAAAAATTTATTTAAATCACAACTCAGTCGTTTTGGAAATTACTAGAGAGAAAGTGTGAAACAAAATTTGAAAATTCAAGCTCAAACCACCCTGAAAATTAAAGCCAGAAGAAGCATAAGCTTCAGAGAAGAAGGGACCGCATCCTAACAATTTATTTGAGATGATTTGGTTGAGGAATCTACCTGAACGAAGTTCAACTTGTAAGGTCTGATACTAGACCTCTATAGCTTGATTTCATGCTCTAATTGCTTGGTTTTTATTGTGAAAAGTTTATATAATGATCAAGAATTAAGAATCAGAAGAGAGTTTGGAGAAAGAAAGCTTGAAACAGTGAAATTGATTTTCAAATTTCAAGCTTCGAATGTGAATTTTGCAGGGTGATTCTGGCTCTCTAAAGCTTGGTGAATGAGAGGAATGTGATCCTCTATTTATAGGAAAATTAATTTTAAGCTCATACGTGTAAATGATAAGAAATAGTTGGAATTCATGTGAATTTGCAAGCATGAGAAGTATGACTTGTAATTGCTCAAAACTCGGCCAAATGATGTGTTTCAATGCTTAAACACATCTAATAAAGTTTGTTAAACATGTGTAGATCAAAAATGCGCATCAATTTGGTTATTAGAAGTCATATTAACCAATTTGCAATCTAACTGGAAGTGAAAACTCAGTTTCAAATGACCATCTTCAAATCCATGGTGCAACATGCTCAGGAGGCTTTATGGCATGATTCTTGATGCATTGGTAAAACCTCATCACAAAGTTTACAATGTGCCAAGAAATTACTCATTTGTACAATTTATCTAAGAGTTTTTCCATTTGAAAACATTAAAAACAAATTGATTTTGACACTTAGACAAATTTCTAAGTGTAGAGCTTCAAGATGACCTATAATCTTTTTCAAAGTTACATGTCCTTCCACTCAAAATTAGCTCTTGACCCTTGAAGATAAAATTAAGTATACTCCTTAAAGAGAAATTTGTCATTAAGATCACTAAAAAATTATAAACAATGAGAGTTATGGTCCTTGGAAGTTAATGAAAATTGCTTGAGAAATCCATAAATGACCTATAATGTTTCATTGAATTCCATAACCTTCCACGCATTTTTGGATCTTGGTCTTTGAATCAAAATTGTAGTAAACATCCTCAAGTTTATTTTGAAAAAAGAATGAGCTCAAGGAGATAAAAATTGACGAAGTTATGATCTCTTGAAGTCAAGTCATAAATTTCCTTGGTCTTTTAAAGGACTTGTAATCTTTTCAAGATTTTGATGATCTTCTTTGCATAATTGGATCTTTTCATGTGAACAGAAGTTGTTGTAAATTATGAGAAGAGTCCATAGAGAAAAGAACCACTTAAAAATATTTAAAATTAAGAGAATGATGCACTTGTGACCATATAATCAATTACTTGTCCAAATTAGGTCAAACCACTAGGATCAACTTTAAATCTCTTGGTCTTTTCTTGCAAATTAAGGCATGATGAATCAAATTAGACCTTGAAATGATGTTATATTGAGGATCACTTTATTAGATGGTTCATTTCTTAAAGAAACTTATTGAAGAAGGCATGGAAATAAACATATGAACCTATGAAGTTTCTTGATGAATACAAATATCCACTTTGAGACAACTTGACCAAATGAAGTTAAGAGAGTCTTCAAACCAAAGAAATTTAATGCCATATTCATATCCTCAAAGTTCATGCTTTTAGAAATCCACTGAATAGCCAAATGACTGAGGATCAACCTTCAAAACCCTAGCTTAGGAGGTGAGAGAGAAGCACCTGGCTCTATACCTACAATGTACAAAGCATAAAGAGAAAATACATACATCTTTTTTTGGATTTTAATTAAGGGTTAGTAAACATAATATACACATATTCAAGATACACAATTCAAAGTGCTTGGTAATCCCTCAAGGTCAAACTTAAACATAAGAGAGGGTAGAAGAGAGAATCAACCCTAATGTGCAATCTTGATACATTGAAATGAAATGAAATGATGAAGGATATTAGGGGAAATTGGGGTATAACATTATTCTTTCTTAGATCACGGAGAAGGAGACTATTATCTTTTACTCATATTCAAGTATATTTTAATGGGACATGTTATCTCTCACATCTATATGATGAGTGATTATTGGAATCAGTCCAAACAGATGAACTCCTTTTGGACGGCCTGTTGTGGACATCCAGGTATACTTATGGCCTATTTTGGGAAACTTATAGCTTCGTGGGCAGCTCGTTCCCCGCTAGTGTTTTTGAACTTCCACATTATTCCATGGATTGTCCCCTCGTAGGACCTGATAAAGTTATATTGATACGCTTTTTAATTTATAGATGAGAAGACTGCACAAAAGTAAAAAGAGCTCTAAGGAAGAAAGGTATGATAGAGTTTGTTATTCAACATGCTATTTTAGCCCTTCTTGAAGTATTAACAAAATAATTGGTTGGAGCTACCATTATTCGTGCAAGTGCTAATCAAGTTTAGATGATGAAATGTGATTTTTTGGGTGAAGTTCATGCCACTAGCCATTGTGTGCCAGAGGGATACATTGAAGAGGTAGTTTATTATGGAATTTTTCAAAAATGAAATCCTTATTTAAACCCTTGCAATCTATGGTGGAAGAATCATCCTAGTTTTAAATGGAGTAATAATTAGTTTCAAAATTTTAATCAGTGTGTTTCTCAAAATCCACCACCGAGGAAGCCATCTACTTTAGAAGAGGCTACAAACCAATTCATGGAGATGTCTCAAATAAACTTTGAATAAAAGAGCAAGAACCATGAAGAAATGAGAAAGAACCATGAAACAATGAGCAAGAACCATGAAGCATCCATAAAGAATCTTGAGATGCAATTTGGACAATTATCTTAACAATTGGCATATCAATCAAATGGAGATTTTAATAGAAATATGTTGGATAATCCTATGAATGGGAGTTTCAAAGCTATTGAGAGAGGAACCAAGATGAATGAGAAATAATCTATGAGGGAGAATGTGAAAAGGAACAAGAGTAAGAAAAATACATGCCATCAGATGGAAAATATGGATCAAGAATAAAAGAATTTAAGGTACAAAAGAAATATGGGAAAAGAGAAAGAATAAAAATGAGGATAATCTACGTTTGGATGAAACACCAAATCCAACAATTTGTCAAGATGTAGACATCCAACAAGAAAATCTTCAATACAAGAATACCTTTATAAACTATTTCAGCAATAACACAGATGAAAGAAAATAAATTAATAAAGTATTGGATGTCATTTATATCTTACTCACTGATTTCAAACTGAAGAGGATATGGAAGCAACATCATCAATATCTAAAATTCACGAGATTCCTACAAAACAAAACAAAAATAAATAAATAAGATAATGTGTTATTTGTGTGGTATATGTCAATGATACCACAAGAGCATACAATCAAGCAAATGACTCTAAATAAGCGCTACGTGGGAGGTAACTCACGAATTTGTGTGATTTATTTTTTCATTTTGTTTTTCTTAATGTTATTTGAAATTAATGAACTGCTTCATTTTCTAATAATTTTTCAGTTTAAAAGCATTGTTTATTTACCAATGATACCACAAGAGCAAACTAAAAAGACACCATATAAAGTAACAAGAGTTGAGTTTTTATGGAAGTTCGGAATTCAGATTGATAGATAAAGAAGAAGAAAGATATCCAACTGACGTGTACTGAACTTCCAAAAACCATGTAATTTCTTATTTTCTATAACTTGTGATTTTTATGAATTGTATATTGATCTTATTTTCTATACACACTAAGACACTTGTTTGTTGAAACTCCATGCCTTTTCAAGCCACCCTACGAGGAATATTTTCTGTTGTTAAACCCCTTTGAGTCTTATACCTTTTGGTTGGTGATATAGTCAAATTGAAAACCTATAAACTTGAAATATTGGTTTTTACACCCTATTTAGAGTTAGATAGAAATTTAATTTTTCATTATTAATGCAAAAGATTAAGTTTGGAGTTGATTTTGGAACTAACATTTAAAGTTTGCGGTTAAGGTACTAGAGAACACGGTTTATAAAAAATAAAGAAGTTAAAATGACTTCTTAAAAAAAAGGAATTAATAATAAGTTATTCTCTAGTACTCTTAAATTGATATGTGTATTATGTCAAGGATAGTTGTGAAATAAGGAAAAATAGTAGATATTTAACTTCAAAATTTTAAGCTTACTATCCAAAAATATTCCACCTTGAAATAAGCTATGTTATAACACAAAAAGACCTCAAAAAGCGTGTATTTGAATTTTGACTTTGATTCACTATTTAGAAAAAATTTCAAGCTTATGATAAAATAATTATTGTATGTTGATTGAGTGATTAACATATTATTTCACTTCAGCAAAATAGTGAGAAAGAGAGACAAGTTGAATATATTTGAAGTTGGAAGAATTTTTTGGACTTGTCTGAAATTAAGCAAAGAACACAAGTGACATCTGAGCCCAAATTATGTGGTGATCATTGATTTGGTAAGCATGATATTTTACTTATTTAATTTTTAGTTTGAAAGTAGGTTCCTTGAAGAGAAGAAATAATTCAAGTTTGGGGTTATGTTTACAACCCATTATCATTGCAAGTAGGTTTCGTGAGGACAAGTAACAATCCTTGAATATTTTTAGTAGTAACTAGTGAAGAATTACATGTATTGAATATAAATTTTGGAAATATTTGAGACAAAGGAGAAATTTGTCAAAAAGAAAAAGGAACACATCAAATTTTTAGAAAGATTCACAACTTTCAACACATATTAGATAATGATGTATGTGTAGTGTTTTGATCATATCTTGAATTTTGTAACATGAATTGAGGTGGGACAAGCAGATAATGAAAGCTAACATCAAAGGCTAGCTACTAGAAAAATCATGCAGTGAATTAGCCGCGTCTGAATCCATATTTTCAACATATTTTACATCATATGTGCAGTATTTTGATCATATCTAGAGCTACATAACTCTAATTAAGGTGCGACTAGAGGAAATTGAAAGCTAACATCCAATACTACAAAATTTATGGAGAACTAAAAGTACAAATGAGGATATAAATGGGCTAAAACTAGAAAGGAAAATTCAAACATTGTTATAATGTTGAATTATGGAATTGAGTTTTCTCTCAACCCTAAATGCACAATATCAACTCCAATTTAAAGAGAAGAAAGATAAGGATTCAAGGGAGGAGGATTTCACATCATATTTTAAGATTAAAGTGATGGTTGCAAGAGTTTTTAGGAACACGAATTGAAGGATTTTATCCATTGAAGATCAATTTCCATCTCCTAAGTCACGTATCTTTCTTCTAAACTTGATGCTATGAATAATTTGATTATGAGTAGTTAAGTTTTCTTAGGTTAGGCATTTTGAGATGATTTTATTTTGATTTACTTGAACTATGCAATTTGTCAAGTACTAATATATTAATTTACAATTCTAGTTTTATTCATTTATATGTGTTCTTAATGTTTTTTTGTATGTTTACGAATATGTGAGTTGACCTAGATTTTGAATGATTACTAACACTAACTTTTGAAATCTAACCTAATTTAACTGTTCAAAATTACTAACTAATTTATGAATAGAGAATTATAATTTTGAATTCTCCTTAGGGAATAAGGATTGTTATTAAAATATAGGGTTATACACCAAAGAATTTTCTATAACCATTTTGCTAATTCACCGTGTTACCAAAAGAGCAATTTAAGGGAATAGACAAAAGTACCAAATAATAATAATTAATGGATTCGAGAAAGGTTTGATCGCTTTAATTTTTGATAAATTTTCATCCATTTTTACTTGTTTTTCTGTTAAACCAATTTTTTAATGAAAATCTCCCAATTTATTAATTTTAGTACGATATTATGGAAGATATTGGATCGAACTCTATTGGATCGAAGGTAGCTTTGTGTTTCGACAAGTTCGACAGAGGTTAGCATGCAGTCAAAGGTCGCTTACATGCCAGTGTCAAAGAAGTGTATGATGTACTCAAAGTATGGTCAAGCATGCAGTCGTCGAAAATGCTAGGGTTCTTAGCATGTTGAATTGGGCTTGTTTGTTATGTCTAATTGTTTAACTTAGCTTGTACCCTAAGTTAGCTTGTAATGGGTATTTGTGAAAATCCCATTAGTTTAGTATATTAGGTTTATTATAAATAGAATCCTAGTATCTCATCATTGCATACTCCAAATCCTTATTAGGGTGAGAGGATTATTTGTTATTCTTGTGTACTTGTAATCTTGTTTAAATAGAAAGTAAAGAATAACAGTTATAACAAATCCTTGTTGTTTTTCGTGTTCTATAGCAGTTTATACTTTGTTTCAAAGGAATCTAATTGCACAACAAATTGGTGCGATGAGCATGGAGAAGATGCCTTCAAAAAAGTATGAGATTAAAAAGTTCACCGAAGCGAACGATTTCACTCTGTGGCGCTTGAAGATGAAAGCCCTACTGGTTCAGCAGGGTTGTTTACAAGCATTAAAATGGATTCTAAGGTACATAATTGAGCCTCTGAAAAGAGTCCTAATTTATGATGGAACCTTAGGTGAAGATAGTAAAGCAGTAAGCAAATGATATGTCGACTCTGACTATGCAGGTTGTATGGATTCCATAAAATCTATTTTTGGATATGTTTTCATTATGTTTAGAATAACAATTAGTTAGAAAGCAACACTTCAGAAGGCTGTAGCCTTATCAACCACTGAAGTATAATATATCGCCATCACTGAAGTTGTGAAAAAAGCATTGTGGCTTGAAGTTTTTGCTAAGGAGCTGGAATTTCAAGGTTGAGTTATCATTGTTAAATGTGATAGCCAAAGTGCAATACACCTGTCGAAGAATTCAACCTATCATGAACAAACCAAGCACATCGATGTGAGGCTGTATTTCGTCAGAGGGGTAATCGAGTATGGAGGAGTCCAAGTGGTGAAGGTTTTGACAGATCATAATACTGCTGATATGATCACCAAGACATTGCCAAGTTGCAAGTTTTTCCACTGTATACAGTTGATAAAGCTGCATGAAGAAAGCTAGTGTGTTTTCTTGATGAAGTAGAGTTTGTTTCAAGGTGGAGATTTATAGAAGATATTGGATCGAACTCCATTGGATCGAAGGGTAGTTTCGTGGTTCGACAAGTTTAACAGAGGTTAACATGCAGTCGAAGGTCGATCATATGTTGGTGTCGAAAAAGTGTACGTTGTAGTCGAAGTATGGTCAAGGATGCAGTCATCGAAAATGCTAGGGTTGTTAGCATTTCGAATTGGGCCTATTTGTTATGTCTAATTGTTTAAGTTAGCTTGTACTCTAAGTTAGCTTGTAATGGGTATTTGTGAAAAAAGCTCATTAGTTTAGTATGTTAGGTTTATTATAAATAGCATATCAGTCTCTCATCATTGCATACTGCAAATCCTCATTAGGATGAGAGAGTTATTTGTTATTCTTGTGTACTTGTAATCTTGTTTAAAGAGAAAGTAAAAAATATCAGTTATAACCAATCCTTGTTGTTCGGAGTGTTCTGTTATCTTTTCTACCTTGTTTGTTTCTTGCTTATAAATAAACAAATTTATACTTAGTTTCAAAGGAATCTAATTTCACAACACATATAATTGCCGTGTTGAAATTATGCAATCCTTGCGGATATGAACTTATAAATTTTATTATTTGACGATGATTTAGTACACTTACTAAATTATCCATCAAGCGTACTCTCTAATAAAACTCATAAATTCTTTATTGTACATTGAGAGAAATATTTTAACTAACACATGTAAGCATTCATACTTTGAGTTACAAAACCTACATTCAAATTTAATAAACAATCATTTTATGTGAACTAATGTTCTTATTTGGAAAACTATCAAGCGTGCTCTCTAATAAAACTCATAAATTCTTTATTGTACATTGGGAGAAATATTTTAACTAACACATGTAAGCATTCATACTTTGAGTTACAAAACCTACATTCAAATTTAATAAACAATCATTTTATGTGAACTAATGTTCTTATTTGGAAAACTCACTAATACACAACATTAAAAATAATAATGCTATTAATTTAACATTCATTTGACATGGTATATACATCAAACAATGTGTTATAATTAATGAATATGAACGTAGATAATGTGTGTACATTATTTACTTTCATATTTATTAGTTGTAACGATTACTAGTGGGATATCTGTGCGCACGAGCACCAATATGATACGCGCATTTATTTTTGTTAGAATTAATTTAGATTTAATTAGATATTAGTTTATATTTAGGAATACCTTTTAGATTGTTTATATCTTTGTTAGAAGATATAAATCTTAGATCTTCTTATATCTTTGTAGAAGATATATTTTAGATTTAATTTATGTGTATAAATAGCCTAGTGGAGTAGGTTATTGTAATTAATTGTAAATCCTTATTTTGAAGCTATCAGTAAATATTCCTTTTGCCTTTTATTTTTCTTGTGCTCCAACAATTGGTATCTAGAGCTCCTGGTTAGAAACTCTGAAATTTGGGAAACATTGTTTTTTCATTGAGTTTCTGCGTAAATTGCACAAGGTAGAAGATGAACGGAAACGACGATATTCATTCCAAGCTTCCAGTATTTGATGGCAAAAGTTGGAGTCGTTGGAAGATCCAGATGCACGTGTTATTTGGTTCTCAAGATGTGTTAGATCTTTTCACTGATGGCTATAATCTGTTAGAAGCAGGCGCAACAGAGGCCCAGAAGATAGCACAGAAGGCGCTGAGCAAGAAATATCAGAAAGTGTTGTTCTACATCCATCAATGTGTGGATGTGAATGTGTTTGAGAAGATTGTTAATTCTGAAACAGCAAAGGTTGCGTGGGACACACTGGTCAGATGTTATGGTGGTGACGCATCAGTGAAGAAGGTGAAGCTTCAGTCTCTCAGAAAGCAATATGGGAATCTCAACATGAAGTACAACGAGAAGGTTTCTGAATACATCTCTAGAGTGATTCTGATTACTAATGAGATAAAAGCTTGTGGAGAAACTCTGTCTGAACAAGTAATCATTGAGAAGATCTTGAGATCTTTAACTTCTCAGTTTGATTACATTGTGGTAGCAATTGAACATTCTAAAGATCTGAGCACCATGAGAGTTGAAGAGCTGCAAAATAGTCTAGAAGCGCATGAGTTACGTATGAATGCAAGAACTTCTGAGAGGGAAGTAGAGCAGCAGGCTCTAAAAGTAACTTCTGGTAAGAAGCATCAGAAGCAAACTTGGTCAGAAGCCAGGAAGAAAACTAATGGTGGGCAAAGGTCAGAAGCTTCAAAATCTGATAGGAAGAAGAATGTCCAGAGGGGAAAGGAGAAGTCTGACAAGAAGAATGTTCGGTGTTACTGTTGCAGGGACTTTGGTCACTATGCCAAAGATTGCTGGTCAAACAAAGAAAGGAAGTCAGAAGAAGAAAATGTAGCCAGAGGAGATTCAGATGATGAACCTGTGCTATTTATGGCTTATGATTCTGATGAGGAACCAGTGAAATTGTCATTTTCTGATTCTGAAGGGGAAGAAGAATATGACTTTGAATATTCTGATTCTGAAGGAGTGATTTTGTATGAGTTAGAATCAGATGACGACTTTGAAGATTTTGAAGATGAGTCAGAATCTGAGGTTTTTGAAGACGAGTTAGAGTTAGAAAATGACTCTGAATTTGAAGACAAGTTAGAATCCGAAGGTGATTCTGAGTCTGAAGAAGATCTTGCTTCTGAAGAAGACTCAGAAGATGATGACTCTAGAAACTCTGAAGGTGAGTTAGATGGTGAATCTGATTCTGATCCAGATTTTGATGATGATCCAGAATTTGGTGGTGATCATGCTTCTAGAAGGGAAAAATCTAAAGACGTAGGTTCTAGAGGAAAAGCTTCTAAAGATGATCATGTTTCTAGTAGAAATCATGATTCTGAAAGTGGAACTTCTGAAGGAGGAGCTTCTGAAGGAAATTCAGCCTTTGGAAATGATCATGATTCTAAAAGAGGAACTTCTGAAGGCAGAGGTGATCCAACTTCTGAAGATGGTATTTCTGAAGGTAGTTGCTCTGACTCTGATGGTGATCCAGACTCTGAAGATAGTCAAGGTTCTGGAGAAAGTCCAATTTCTGAAGCAAGTGCTTCTGAAGGGGAAAGTTATGGTGTCCAAAGTTCTGAAGATCTGGTTCAGAGGCAACAAAGAGTCAGAAGCATCCCAAGAAGATTTGCAGAGTTTGACATGTTGCTAGACACTGAAGTAAACTCTGAAGGAGAAGTTATTCAGTGTGAAATGTTAGTAGACTCTGATCCTGTGAGTACGGAAGAGGCTCTTAAGCAGCAAGTTTGGTTACAGGCCATGAAAGAAGAACTTGATGCTATAGAGAGAAACAAGACTTGGAAGTTGACAGAACTTCCAAAAGGCAAGAAAGCCATCAGCGTCAGATGGGTTTTCAAGCAGAAACTAAACCCAGATGGATCAATTGGCAAACACAAAGCGAGATTAGTAGCAAGAGGCTTCCTACAGAAGCCTGGGCTGGATTACTTTGAAGTGTTTGCACCTGTAGCGAGACATGAAACAATCAGACTAGTGATTGCAATAGCTGCTAATAGGAATTGGCCTCTGATGCATTTAGATGTAAAATCTGCATTTCTGAATGGTCCATTACAAGAAGAGGTGTACGTTTCACAACCTCCTGGATTTGAGAAAAAGAATCAGGAAGGGATGGTGTTCAAATTACACAAAGCATTGTATAGATTGAAGCAAGCGCCCAGAGCTTGGAACTTGAAAATTGATTCGTTTTTCAAGGAACAAGGGTTTCAGAAGTGTGAGATGGAGTATGGTGTTTATGTTCAGCATACTTCAGAAGGTAATATGATTCTGGTCTGTTTGTATGTTGATGACATATTACTCACAGGAAGTTCTGAACAAAATATAGTTGAGTTCAAGAAAGTTCTGATGAATGCGTTTGAGATGACAGATCTTGGAAAAATGAGTTTCTTTCTAGGGATGGAATTTATATACTCTGAGAAAGGAATCATTTTACATCAGATGAAGTATGAACTAGAGCTTCTGAAGAGATTTGAGCTAGAAAATTGCAAGGTTGCTATCACACCTGCTGAAACGAATCAGAAGTTGGATTCTGATTCTGATGGAGAAGATGTGGATGTTACAGCCTTCAAACAAATGGTTGGTTCTCTAAGGTATTTGTGTAATACCAGACATGATATTTATTATGCAGTTGGAATGGTTAGCAGATTTATGAGCAAACCAAAGTGGTCCCATTACCAAGCTGCAGTCAGGATTCTAAGGTATGTGAAGGGAACTCTGAAATATGGAGTGTTATTTCCGTCTGGAAGAAAGATCGAATCATAACTTCTGACTTATTCTGATTCTGATTGGTGCGGAGATAGAGTTGACAGAAGAAGTACTTATGGATACTTATTCAAATTTCTGGGAGGTCCTATTTCTTGGTGTTCCAAGAAGCAAACTTTTGTTGCTCTGTCAACCTGTGAAGCTGAATATATTGCAGGTGCTATGACTGCATGTCAAGCTGTGTGGATTTTGAACTTGCTGAAAGATTTGAAGATTGAGGTGAATAAACCTCTGAAGCTGATGAATGATAACAAGTCTGCAATCAATCTTGCCAAGAATCTAATGTTGCATGAGAGAAGCAAGCATATTGAGACCAAGTATCATTTTCTGAGGAATCAAGTTTAGAATGGAATAATAGAGGTTGTGCACTGTAGCACTCATAAGCAGCTGACAGATGTTCTGACAATGGCTATCAAAACTGATCAATTTCTTGGTTTAAGGGATGAAATTGGTGTTGTCAGTTTTGAGTAAATATAAATTAAGGGATATTGTTAGAATTAATTTAGATTTAATTATATATTAGTTTATATTTAGGAATATCTTTTAGATTGTTTATATCTTTGTTAGAATATATAAATCTTAGATCTTCTTATATCTTTGTAGAAGATATATTTTAGATTTAATTTGTGTGTACAAATAGCCTAGTGGAGTAGGTTATTGTAATTCATTGTAAAACCTTATTTTGAAGCTATCAGTAAATATTCCTTTTGCCTTTTATCTTCCTTGTGCTCCAACAATTTCTAAAATATAATAAAAATAAAATATTTTTTTTTTAAAAGAGATAATAAATTGGTACCTATAATTATTTTAATATATACAAATATTTGAATCAATAATATATATATATATATATATATATATATATATATATATATATATATATATATATATATATATATTATATATATATATATATATATATATATATATATATATATATATATATATATATATATATATATATATATATATATATATATATATATATATATATATATATATATATATATATATATATATATATATATATATATATATATATATATATATTATTTTTGTTTTTGGAATTCTTGTCCAAAATATTTAAACCAATAGTAAAGTTGTTTTATTATTATTCAATATTTTGATCAATAACTTTATGTTTCTGTTAATATTAATAGTTTGATCAATAACTTTATGTTCCAGTTAATATTTTAATATTTTAATCAGTAATTTTATGTTGTCGTTAATATTCAATAGTTTGATCTATAACTCCATATTCCCGTTATTATTCAATATTTTGATAAGTAACTATATGTTTTCGTTAATATTTAATATTTTGATCAATAATTTCTTGTTCCTATTAATATTCAATATTTTGATTAGTAACTTCATATTAATGTTAATATTCAATAGTTTATCAATAACGCCATGTTTATGTTAATATTCAATATTTTCATTAGTAAATTCACGTTTCCATTATTATTAAATATTTAGATCAGTAACTTCATGTTCCTGTTAATATTCAATATTTTGATCAGAGATTTAATATTACCATTAATATTCAATATTTTGATCAGATACTTCATATTTTTATTAATATTAAATTTTTGATTAGTAACTTTATGTTGTCCTTAATATTCAATATTTTTATCAATAACTTCATGTTCCCGTTAATATTCAATAGTTTGATTAATAATGTAATGTTTCCGTTAAAATATTCAATATTTTAATTAGTAAATTCATGTTTTTATTATTATTTAATATTTTGATCAGTAACTTCATGTTCCCGTTAATATTTAATATTTTGATCACTAATTTAATATTCTCTTTAATATTCAATATTTTGATTAGTAACTAAATGTTCCCGTTAATATTTAATATTTTGATCAATAACTCCATGATCCCGTTAATATTCAATAGTTTAATTATTAAGTTTATGTTCCCGTTAATATACATTATTCACTATTTTGATCAGTAACTTTATGTTTCCATTAAACATCAATTCTTTTATCAGTAACTTCATGTTTCCGTTAATATTCAATATTTTGATCATGTTTTTAAAAGAAAGAGATATTTTTAAAATAAAAATAAATTAATACCAAAAATGTTTTACATCAATAATATATATTTCGATTTTTCATATATTATCTTGAAAATGTCCATATCTTGAGTTATAAATAATTTTAAAATAAAAATATTAGATACATAAATAACTAAAAAACATATGTGCGTACCATATTATTTTATATTTAAATCATTAGCTTAATATCAGTATCATATGCGTGTATCATATAGTTACTATGTTTTAAAAAATAAAAAAATTAGGATTTAAATCAACAATATATTTTCCCGTCTATAAAATTAATAAATATATTTTTTAATATTATTTATAAAAATATATGATTCAATAGTAAATTTAGTTCCGCTTATACAAATAACGTTGTTTAAAAATAGTTGATGATGATAAAAGTACTTTATAATAATACAAATCTTAAATTTACAAATTATAGTGAAGAAATACTCAATCAAATTATATAATGCAATTAGTAATAACTATTTAATATAATTGATAAAAATCAATTTACAAATCAAATATATTATTTCAAATAAAAAACATTGAATTAACAGTTAATTATTTTTATATATAAAAAAATTTATTTTGAAATTATTTATAAAAATATTTAAATCAATAGTAAACTTATTCTTGTTATTATTCAATATTTAATTAAATGTATTATATCAGTATCATATATATATATATATATATATATATATATATATATATATATATATATATATATATATATATATATATATATATATATATATATATATATATATATATATATATATATATATATATATATATATATATATATATATATATATATATATAAAAGTAGGCCGTGTGTATCCGTAATATATTATTTCGTATTTGGATGGAATTGACCCAGTTAAAGTTTTAATTTTAATATTTCAATTATTTAATATTATATATAGATAAATATATATTGATCATTGATAAACTTGTCCTGTTAAAATTTTAAATTTTATAAATGACAAACAAATTGTATGATTAATAAAACATAGCATACAATTTTGATACTATTTATTCATATATTACTTATGTTTCATTCTATTACTATTTATTTATACAGTACTTATGTTTCATTCGATTACTTATAATGCTTATTAACACCCGTAGTTATTTTTAAATATTTTTAGTCAGGAGATCTAATAAATTTATTTTATTTAATGACTTTAAAAAATATCATATATATATATATATATATATATATATATATATATATATATATATATATATATATATATATATATATATATATATATATATATATATATTGATCTGAATTGGGCATACACTTACCCTTCTAACGGGAAGCCCAAAAACAGCCCAAGTTAGGGACCGTTGGGCAACTCCCCACCCGACCGTTGGAGGACGTGGCCCAATATCCTATGACATCCATCTTAAACTGCCCTCTAGAAATCACGGGTCCAACCCTGTTCTCACGGAGCAGTTGCCCAGGGGGGAGTCCACTTACTGGACTCCATACACACGTAAGCCATGGCAGTTCCTGTTATTGGGCCTCAACGTGGCCCAATAGTGGGAACCTTGGCCCAGCGTTGGGGGCTATAAATACCCTATCTCCTAAGAGGGTCAGGTATTCAATTCAACATCTCTCTAAACTCATACTTGCTTGCTCATTCCACAACTTACTTTTCCATCAGATTGTATTACAGGTACCCCCCACCCCATCTCATTCAACTTCTGCCCGAGCTAGCTGTGACGGTCCATCTCTGATTCGATAAGATCAGTGGCGCCGTCTGTAGGAATCTTGCTTCCCTGTCTTCTATTTACTTGAAACCAAAGTTAAACAATTCCCGACTGTCATGACTTACCAGACTCCAGAAAACATGAACGTCCGTATCATCAACGTCAATAACAACATCAACGACAACAATGCCGACCTCAACAACACCGGGTACCGTCGGCCACAACACAACCCCCACCATTAACATGCCCGGGCCTTCTGACTATAGAGACGGAGCAACTGCTTCGTCATCATCACTGCCTCCACGACACGAATATAATCGGCCACCTCCCCAGAACTACCAGCATGTTCAGTTCCACGAGGTCCCCGTTCCGCTGGGGCAGATGCCACGACCAGGGCACTGTTCGCGGTGATAAATCAGACCAACTACCTGATCTTCGCTCAGGGAGAAAGATTGAGGCGCTAGAAGACGATCAGAGAGCCCCAAGAAGACACAGGAGACCTCAATCTCCTCCCCCTCAACAAGCAGAGGAACATCCTTAATCTCCCTCACGGAGACGTATTTGGGACATCTCTCGAAGCCCTTCTCCCCGACCAATCGGGCGACGCCCCACATTGGAAAGGGACCAGCCCGTTGATACGGGGAGACGCGATCATGGACCCTTACGCCAAAAATGAAGACCCCCTAGAGACAGAAACAGGGGAAACAATGAGCGACCATACCGCCTGAGGAACGTTGTTGTACCCCAAAATTTGCCCTCTCATTTTATCAAGATTTCCCTTCACAAGACTCCTTGAACTCCAGACAGGATTAGGGTTTTGCTCTGCTCAAGACATCTCCTCGCACTGATGACCTAAATTAGGGTTTGAGTTTGCACAGGGATTTTTAGACTTTTAATGCTCAAAGTGACTTTCATATTTCATGTTGGACTTATAAGATTGCTCATACCAAGTTTCAAGCTTTGAATCAAATTTTTGCCTAGTCAACTGGACAGTTGACCTAGAAATCAACTTCATTGGGGAAAATAGTCAATTGTGGCCAATTTACAGTCAAACCTCATAATTTTTTATCCACATCAACATTATAGGCTCCTATGAACCATTTGATCAAGTTTGGACCACAACTCCTCAAGAAATTTGATCAGATCATCAAAAGGGCAAAATGGTCATTTTTAGGGTTTTGACTGCACAACGGGAATTTCTGATTTTTTAACCTAGCCAATGACAAATTAGGTTAAATAATGGACTCAAGAACTCAATGGCATCATCTTGACCTATTCACAAGGTTCAAAAGATCTCAAATGCATTGGATTGACAAATGAATTTTTCAGTCAACTGATTAAAATTTGACTGTACACTAAAAAGTCAAACTTTGACTTTTTGGTCAAAATAAAGTGCCAAGGGTCATTTTTAATCAAGATGTGTCAAAATATGAAACTTGTTCATCAATAAACCCAATTTTGCAAATTAGGGTTTAAAATTGAAAATTTTCATAACTTGGAATTTTTCTAAGTTATGAAATTTTCTTAATTTTTCCCAACTTTGCCCAACATTTTCACCATGATGAAATTCGATTCAAACAAAACTTAAAACATGAAAGTTGTAGTCCTACACAAATTCTACAACTTTGATTCACAAAGTTTTCCCAAAAGAATCTTGGATCTCAAGTTATGATTTTTGGAACAAGGGTCCACGAAACTTTTAACTTAGTGAAATTTTGCCCTAGTTTAGGAAGGATTTTGGCCTATCTTCATGGAATTTTTTGACATAGTTCCACTTGGAATCTCAAATTTCATTTCAAATATGGATTGTAGATCATGTTTCAAGCTTTCCAAAATGTCCAAGAACTCTCCAAACTCATTTGTGGTTAGGGAGAATCGAAGGCTTGAAGTTGGCAAAAACTCATTTTTTATCCATGGCATGTTCATAGTGATACAAGTTGCAAACTCTAATCAACTTGCTTTGTACTTAATTACAGGTCTCAAAACCATTCCATCCTCAATAATTAAATGCAAATCCATTGGTCTAAGGTTTTGTTTTGGTCATAAGAGGATTGCACACAAGATTAATCCTTAAATAGAAAAAGCAACATTACCATTTTTGCTTAAATCTTGCTTTATGTCAAAACTGCATCCTTGAGCATTGAGCCATATCTTGTGCAGTAAATCAAATCCACCAACTTGAGGGGCCAAGAGCATAGTGTGCAAGCTGATAGATAGCCTGTACAGGCCTGCTTTTCATCACTTCTCATTTTTTGCTTCATAACCAAGAAACTTGTAAAAGATCACACAACTTACACATCTGAGAAAACCAACCTTTGCAAGCATTTTGAAACAAGTTTCTCACATCCCTTTGAGCCATAAACACAAGCCTTTGAGCCCTCAAACCTCCCATAGCACAAAATCATCTTCATTTGGCAAAATAGGGCACTCCCTGCAGTTTGATTTCCATAGCACAAATCCCTCGTGCGTTTTGCCTCAAACTAGTTCAAACACCTTCCACATAACCTATCCAAGCTATCCCAACCCTTAAACACTGACTGTAACTCCATTTACAAGGTTTGCCATTTTTTATTTCAGCTTGTGCAGGTTGAGTTCTACAGGCTTGTTCAATCACATTCAAGGCAAGCTAGGCATTGAGGAAGGTCAGAGGAAGTTCAAGCAAGCTCCCAAACATCTCAGGCCTTACCGAAAAGCTCCACATTACCATACACGAAGTCAACTGAAATAGGTTTTTGTCAACTTCCTATCTCTCTATTTAGGAATAATTAGGATTAGGTTTATGAATAAAAAATGTAGTATTCATAGCCATGAAGCTGTACATATGCTCAGTTTTCATTTTAGTTAAGCATGCTAAGAGAATTTGATCCATGAACTTCCTGAAAAAATTAGGTTAGGATTTAGGGCCAAAGAAATTCTCTCTGGTCTTTGAGAGTTAGGACAAGTTTCTTATATGGTTGAATTCGTATTGAAAAATGCCACAACTTTGATGTTATGTGTTTTTGCATTAGAGCGTGTATGCAGGATCTGGTACTGTGTACAGGGCGCGCGCGTTTGTGAACAAATGTTGAAGACGAAGTCAGTGGGCTGGGCTTGCTTTGGCTTTTTGTTTTTGACAACCCCCCTTTTGCTGAATGCACCCCCTGGCCCAATTTCTTTACACTTTTATATTTTTGTATTTATTTTCATTTTCTGATTTTATTTTATATTTTCTAAACATAAAAAATACCCAAAAATATTTTCATAAATTTTCACATTTATTTTTATTATTTTATTATTTTTTTAGACATGAAAATAATTATTAAGTAGAATATACTTTTATTTTATTTAATCAAAACTTTTAAACATTATAGAAATATTATATATTTTGATTTTTTATCATTTATACCTATAAAAATAATATTTTTTTTCTCATATACTATTATTTATCTAAATATTTGTGTATATTTATATTCTATTTTTGTATATAAAATAATTAATATAATATATATTATCTTAAAACAAAAACTAGGGTTCCCACCCTTATTAAAAAAAATAATAATACTTTTTTTTAATATATTTTTATTTTTATTGTACATAAATAATACAGTTAATATATTTACTTTCTTAAAAAGAAAATTAGGGTTTTACCCTTAATAAAAAAATATAATCTTTTATTTCTTTTTATATACACTAAATATTTTTTTTACATACATAAAAAATAAACAAAACATTATTTTACATATTGATATTATTTTGGCATATTTATTTAATTGATCATTTAAATATTTGTCCATTTATTTATAATGTATCATTTATTCAATTTGGATGTAATAGTAAACATTAGGGTTTTAATTTCTTGCCAAATAATCCCCGTTCAAAAATTGTATCCCCCTCCCCATAATCATGTTGTAATAGTGGTAGATTTACTTTTACGCATTTATGCTTTCAATTATGCCATGATTAGAGATTAGGGTTTGTATGCAAAAATCCAAAATCAAACAAATAGCTTGACTAATACAAAGACAAAAAGCATGTAAAATGACAACACAATACACACATAACACCCCTAGAGTTTCATCTACTTGTTGCCTTTAAAATTGGCCATGTTATGCATGTTAAGTACTTTGGCAAAACAAAAACAAAATAAAAGATCATAGTCCCTCGATGACGCTATCTTGGTTGCCTATATAAAATGATCTAGTCCCTCAAAAATTTGCTAAAGATACCTATTAATATTGCTATCATGGTCAATACGATGACCCGCGCCTGTCCCGTTTAACATCCAAACACAAGGTTGTTTACCAAATGCAATGGTAAAACAACACTGTCAAAGGGTTAAAAACGTATAGGAAAGATCTTTGAGTAAAATAGGGTAGACAACTCTTAGTTATTTGATCAAAACTTGCAAAACATCCTTGCTATTTTCAAACACGCTTCACAACACAATTTCAAAACATTTCCCAAATCAAAATTTCAAAACATTGAAAAATATTTTCAAAAGACAAAAACACCTTTGTATACATTCAAACAAGAATCATTACAAAGGTTGCCACAACGATGGCCTCTTTTCAAAACATCTTTCAAAACCACACACAAAGCACCATTTCAAATAATTGAAAAGCAAAAGAAAGTGATCTAAACAAGTAACTAAGAGCCCATGGATAACCATGGATGAAAAGGGTGCTTGCACCTTCCATTTTCATAATCTACCCCCTGAACCCAAGAAAACATCTCAAAGGTCTTTCCTGTGCTTCTTGACCTTTCCTTTGGATAAAATAAAAAGTCGGTGGCGACTTTTGCTAAACTGAAACATTTGCGAACACAAACGCAAAACCTCAAGTCAGTTCTCCCACCGTATCACAGAACTGGCGACTCTGCTGGGGACTTGTGTGAAAAGTGGAGTAACCTTAGGGTTTAGATCACCTTTACATGCTTATCTTGTTTGCTTTGATTGCTTTTGTAAGTCTCAGAGTGCCTAAGAGGGGGGGGGGGGGTGAATTAGGTCTTATAAAAATTTATTCGGTTTTATGAGAATGCTTGGTAGTAATTTTTGGTTAAGTGTTTGAAGGTTTTGATTATATCTTTATCTTTTCCTGATTATGGTGAAGAAAGCGATAAATGCGGAAAAGTAAATAACACGGTGATATATCCTGGTTCCCCTCACAATCCGAGAGTACTCCAGTCCCCTTTCCAACACGAAAGAGATTTCACTATAGTTAGAATGATTGTATAGCCTATGCTTACTATCTAACCTATAGGGTGATCAAAGGTTCTTAACACCTTTAAGACCAAACAAACACTAATGTGAATGAAGAACAATCCTCTTCAAATCACAACACTTACTTCCAACAATCCTGGATAGTAAGGGAAAACCTTTAAGTAATACAATGATTTATTTGAAGTATATGGAGAGCTTTATCAATCTTTAATTGATCTTCTTCTTCAAGATAAAAACAATTCTCAATAATGTATATAAATGTTCACAATGTATGTATGAAACTTGTAATGATAATGAAAGTGTATATGGCAAGTTTCACAAAATTATGAACACATGAAAGTTTATGTGCAAATTTGAATGAATGAGAAAATTGTTAATATGAAGAAGGTTTTTTGTTGTATGAAAATGTTATATGTGTTCTTATTTAAAAACTGAAAAAAATCTGCATTTTATAAAGTTACAAGAACCTCTTCATTCATGCCAATTCATATGAAAAGTTGCAATGCATTCATGAAAAGATACCACTTGAAAAATGTTTAAGAAACAAAAGAAAAGTTGCACTGGTTCGCTAGGAACCGGTTCCGACACAGGAGGAACCCGGTTCTTAGTGAACGTTAGAAGTTGGAATTCAAAAATATCACGCAGGAACCAGTTCCCCTATTGGTACAACCCGGTTCCTGGTACAAAAACCAGGGACATGTTTTTTGAGAAATTCTGGGACCTGGTTCCCTGTTAGGGAGGAACCGGTTCCTAAAGGGTTAATTTCAAAAATACTTTTTGAAAGATATTTCAAACAAATTTTTCCTTGATGTTAAAATTATGGAATATGTATATGTTGATGAATGCATATTGTGAACATCTATATTCAAGATTTTAAGAATTATTTATACCATTTGACATTTGATGATTTCTTCAATAATTCTTCAATAATCTTCAAGACTTTTATATGATGTTGAAAAGCTTTTTGCACATCCTTTGAATGTTGATGTCCATGTTGTCTTCATCAAAACACATGCTTTAAATATGACTTGAAAAGCTTGCAATTACAGCTTTAACATTTGGTTCTCTTGTTTGGGTTTGAATCCTCCACCCGGATTTTTGGGAAATATTCATAGGTAAATAGCAATACGTTGTGGAAACTGTGCGGGGTATACCGACATGGTTGAAGCAATAGCTATATTAGTGCGACATATTTGTGGGTAGCGGTAGCCTTTGAGTCAATAAAAAAGAAGACGGGGCCGCTGAGTGATATTATGAAGCACTAATGAACTCTTAGAACCTTTACTTGACCATCTTGGCCTTTTTTAGGGGTAGTGAGATGACCGACTTTGGTGCAGTCCGAAGTTGGTAGATACTCGATACTACACTCATTGAGGGTTGTTTTCTTGGAATATTTCGGTCGCCAGTTAAGTGGCTAAACTGAAACAATGAACACAGAAAATAATCCAGTGATATTGAGCTCCTTAGAACCCAGTTACTATTTATAGGACAGGTTGAGCCAACTAACTTCAAGAGGGTACTTACCTATGAAACCCCATGCAAGCCTGAAACTAGGAACTTGTGTGACTTGCTTGTACATATACTTGTGCATACATCACGAACATCATAAAGCATCATATGCATCCACTAACCATTTCAAGGGTTTGGATCTTCATCTTTGTTCTTGTTTTGTAGGTAATGGAATCACTCTGCAGAAAAACAATTCAGGTCAACCTCGTGAGAATCCCTCCTCAACTCAAAGAGCTTACTTCCAAGATTCCAGAGAATTCTCTCTTTAGTGAAAGACATGGTAGACTTCTCAACTTGGTCAACTCCAACATTGAAGAAGACATGGTGAAAGTTCTCTTCCAGTTCTTTGACCCCCTACACCATTGCTTCACATTTCCTGATTACCAACTAGTGCCTACTTTGGAGGAATTTTCTCAACTCCTGAGGATTCCTATTCTCCATCAACTACCCTACAACGGTACAGAAAGAGAGACAAAGCCCGAAGATGTTGCTCAATCCCTACGCTTGCAACCATCTGATATCAAAGGTCATTGGGAAACCAGAAGTGGTGTCAAGGGTTTCTTGGAAAAGTTCCTGTTTGAGAAGGCACAAGACTGCTGGAATTCTCTAGATCTGCAAGATTTTGAGGAGATTGCAGCACTTCTCATCTATGGGTTGGTCTTGTTCCCAAACCCTGATTAGCTTATAGATGTGAATGATGTCAAGATTTTCATATCTCGGAATCTTGTGCCTACATTGCTTGGGGATATCCTCCATTTATTTCACACACGAACAATGAGGAAAAGAGGTGTTATCATGTGTTTTACTCCTCTTCTAGCAAGGCGGTTTATTTCTCACCTTCCCCAGTCAGTCTTGAAGAATGAGCAAGGCTTGAGGTGGTCGCAACGATTGATGACTCTTACACATTCTGATGTTCATTGGTGTTCTCGGTCTAGAGAAAATGTCATCATCATTGATCGTTGCGGGGAGTTCCCTAATGTCCCATTACTTGGCATTAGGGGAGACATCACCTACAACCCCTGTTTAGCTCTGAGACAATTTGGGTATGCCTGAAGGGATGGCCCTCATGACATGTTGATTCCTGACTTAGTTTTTGACTTCGACAACGACGCTCAAGGACTTCGACAAAAGTTTATCCGAGCTTGGAGGATGCCCAACAAAGTGGATAGTAAGACACTAGGACACAAGAATTCCATCCCCCTTGAGCCTTACCTCAAGTGGGTACGACCCCGCGCCCAGAGTCTTATGATGCCTTACCCCTACATTCTGCCTATGATCAAAGAGCCCGTTGTGGAAGGAGAGGTTCCATACACTCTCCTATATCCTGACATGCCAACATCATTGGAGGATTTGCAAAAGAGTTGGATACAGCTCAAGGAAGAGCGGAATACTTTTGAAGCCAGCTTCTACGCCAGTGAGAAGAAGGTTTTGGAAATTACCCGTCGACTCCATGAAGAGCATAATCTCAACACTTACATCGCATCAAAGAGGATGCGCAATGTCTTTTTACATTAAGATTTTTGTAATATTTTGCCCATGGGGCATTTATGTACTAACAAATTTCTTCTTATTAATATGACATGCGTTCTTTTTTGTTTACAACAAATTTAAATTTCTGAATCCTTGAATGCATTACATGAATAACATATCATTCATCATATGCATAAACAGGTCTTCACACCAGGTTTCCTCATCTTTCTGTTGTTTATTTCTGCAAGATGGATATAGAGCAGACGGTCAAAGATTTGCAAGCATAGAATTTGCAGTTCCAGCAACTCCTCATGACCTTGGCAAAGGGTCAAGAGGACCTTAAAGCACTGTTAGAGAAGGAAAAGGAAAAAGAAAAGAAGAAAAAGAAAAGAATTAGTGTGGCCACTATGGGAAGAATATTTAAGAACCAAGCTAGGAGAGTTCTGGATTTCCCCTCGACGTCTGATGAAGGGGTTGGCAAAGGAAAAGGAGTTGTGGTACCTTCTGAGTCTGAGGCTGAAGAAGAAGAAGATGAAGATTACTCTGAGCAGCAGTACCCTCCGGCGGACGATAAGTATAAAAATCTAGAAGATCAGCTGGCAGCCATGGAGGTACAAAGAGTACCTGGGCTGGATTTCGAAGAACTAGGGTTGGTTGTTGGGATCGTCATTCCTCCCAAGTTCAAAGTGCCTACATTTGCTAAATACGATGGTTTGTCCTGTCTAAAGATGCATCTGCGGTCCTACGTCAGAAAGATCCAACCTCACTCTTCTGATAAGGATCTATGGGTCCACTTTTTTCAAGATAGTATGTCGAGTACGCAATTGGACTGGTTCTATCAGCTTGAGAGATCTGATGTTCATAACTAGGAGGATCTGGCTGCTTCTTTCTATCGATAATACCAATATAACGCAGATCTAGCGCCTACTCGTACTCAATTACAGAGTATGGGTATGGTCTCTGTGATCGGTGGGAATAGAACTGACTGTTTTGGAATGCTGGTTTGCGTTTGCGTTTGTTTTTGAAAAATGTCGCGGTGAGCAAGAGTCGCCACCGTCTTTTATTTTATCCAACAAGGAAAGGACAAAAGCACAGAAAAATTCCTTTTTGAGATATTTCTCGGGTTCAGGAGGTAGATTATAGAAAGGGAAGGTGTTAGCACCCTTTCTATCCGTGGTTATCCACGGGCTCTTAGGTACTTTCTCATTATGTTTTCAAAAGTTTTCTTTTCTTTGTGTTTGTGGGTTTGAAAAGAGTTTTTGTTTTGAAAGGGGTGTAAGTGCGAAAAGTTTTGTTTTTTTGTTTTAAAATGAGCAAGTACTTAAGAATATATACCTACTCAAAAAGGAATTAGATTGTGTGAATGTCCTTTAGATAATGCTATCCTACTATTGAGGAGTAGGTAGCATCGTCGTTGGAGTTTTCGGGTCAATTCGATTAAGGGACGTGTGGTCACTAAAGCAATGTTAGGACGCTTTAGCGGTAACCCTAATGTCTTAGATCATTTTATCCGAGGAAACCGTTTCGAGGCAACTTTGATCTTTGGACAAGAGGGCGACCTCTAAAACTTCCTATACTCAATGACCACTGTGATCGGTGGATCTGGAACTGACTGTTTAACGCTGGTTCGCGTATGTCGCGGAAGCAAGAGTCGCCACCGTCTTTTATTTTCTCCAAATGGAAAGGACAAAAGCACAGAAAAATTCCTTAAAGAGATTGCTCTCGGTTCGGGAGGTAGATTATAGAAAGGGAAGGTGTTAGCACCCTTTCTATCCATGGTTATCCATGGGCTCTTAGATACTTGCTCATTGTGTTTTCAAAAAGGTTTGTTTGCTTTTCAATGTGGGTTTTAAAAAGTTTCTTTGAAAATTTCAGTTCGACTCTTGTATCGGTCCTCAAGAGTGTTTGAAAAATTGCTTTCAAAAGCTTTTTGAAAAGGTGTCGGTGTGAAAAGTATTTTTGATTTGTTTTTGAAATTAGAGCAAGTATCTAGAGTCGTCTACCTACCCTAAGGAATTCGTCTGTGTAAATGTCCTTTAAAGTAGTGCCATCCCACCATTGAGAGGTAGGTAGCACCACCGTTGGAGGTGTTCGGGTCAATTCGAGGTTTGGGACATGGTGATCACCAGAGCAATAAGAAGATACCTTAGAAGCTACCCTCATGCCAGGTTCCCGAATCATGAGGACTTACTTAGACATCCTCTACTCGACGATCACCTTTCGAGGCAAGGCAACAGTGAGGCGTACCCTAGGGGTGGTGTGTGATTTGTGTGTCAGATTCAGTTATCTTTGTCTTGTTCATGTCATGGGTGATCTAAGCGTTTGTTTTTATTTTGTCCATTCATTCTTGCATGCATTTATTTAACAGTCAAAAAGTGCGAAAAAGGTAAAGTTCTAAACTATTACAAAAGGCGCGGGTCCACATCGCCAAAATTTCCAGGACCCGATTTGACAGAAAATAAAAGAAAGTGCGAGAAATTACATTTACACGGCTTTGGGAGAATTACATTAATATTATAAGAAGCAAAATAAAATGCGCGAATTGGAATTAAAATTGGAAGCGAGGGCGTTGGACCCTTTTTAATGAAATTAAATTAAATTATTAAATTAAAATGAAAAAAGAAATTATTTTAAGATTTTTTGGATTTATGGTTTTTTATGTGAATTAAATGAAATTAACTAATTAACCCTAATTCTACAACTTTTATTTATTAAGAAAAACATGTTAAAATTTAAACCTAAAATTAAATTAATTAATTAATGGCAATTTGATTTATAAAAATAAATAATTAATTATTAGTGAAAAGAAAAGAAAAAAGGATAAAAATTGATTAAAACCCTTTTGATCATGGAGATCAAATCAATCTTACCCTTACTGGAAGATTAGTGACCTGAATGCTTTTATGCCTTACTGGAAAATTAGGATCATGGAGATCAAGCCAGCCTTATCCTTACTGAAGAAGTAGTGAGGTATTGGTTTATAACTGTGATGGCTTGTTTGTAGTGAGAGAGGGATTTGTAATAAGGATTTCAAGGTTTTAGGGTTCTTGAAAGAGTTTGATATTCCAACAGTATTGTGGCAACGTTTTTTCTCTCTTTTACTCTTCTTCTGGTTTGTGTGAAAAGAAGGTGATTATATAATGGAAATTAGGGTAAAGCAAATGGGCTTTGAATGTGCAACTGGGCCTCCAATATTCACTTGAATTCGTCACTTTCCAGGCTAAATCGCAGAGACTTAAGTTCATTTTTTGAAGTTCAAATGTGAAAACAAAATGTAGCCGACATCGAGAACTAACTCCTGTCCGAAAATCGACTCAATCGGATAAACGGTGAATTAGTTATGAATTTTTGAAGTTTCAGCTCAGACAAACTTATTTTGGGCTTCAGTGTCGACTCTGACACGTTCTTCAATAAAAAACTGGTATTGATCGGTGCA
The DNA here is from genome assembly GCA_948472305.1 of Vicia faba. Classification (NCBI taxonomy): domain Eukaryota; kingdom Viridiplantae; phylum Streptophyta; class Magnoliopsida; order Fabales; family Fabaceae; genus Vicia; species Vicia faba. The sequence continues at coordinate 784,652,796 of OX451736.1, forward strand.
TAATTTAGTCTCGACTTTTGAAGCAAAGTTGTAGATCTATGAGTCAGGGACCTTGTGTAAAAATATGAGCCCCATCCGATAAAAATTGATCGAGTTATGAATTTTCGAAGTTTCGGCCCAGATGAAATAGTATTCAGCATTCAGGATTTTCAGCGTGTCACGCACTCTGAGCAAAAAACGAAGGCCTTTTGAATACCGTTTGAACTCAATACCTTCTGTGAAAATGTAGCCAACTCAATTTGTGAAATTTTGGCGCCAGAACCAGCTCGATACGATGAAAATCGACCAAGTTATGATTTTTTGAACATGACGCAAATAAACGTCTGTCACAAATTTTCTGCACGAAAATACTTGATAAATCCACATTTTTGAAGACCTTCTGATCGAAATTGGCTTCCAGCCGTGAGAGATGAAAACGTAGATAATGTCAAGACGGAATTTTGGCCACCGGAACGGGTTCAAAACGAGTCACGATCTTCAAGTTATGAATTTTTTAGCGCGTAAAAACTGCACTTTCAGCACACTTTTTCACCATATTTCTTCGAGAAAACTCACACATTCGGATACCTTCTTTAATGAATTGACTCTTGAGCCGAACCTGAATTTGAGAATATGTTATCAGAGATATCTTGGCGAAAGAACACCTGAATATGATGCGTCGGGTTGAACTTGTGAATTTTTCTTGAAATGTTTTGAGAAATATGGGAGGGCAAATTTTAGGGTACAACAGTTGCCCCTGTTCAATCTTCTTAGACCTGAGGATGCAGATTGGCTGACGTGCCTTTCGTAATCCGAAGGTGGAAGATGATTGAACACTAGAGTGCCCAGAAATTTGCGCTCACATAGTAGCAGTGTGATGTGGGGAATGGGCTTATAGATGCCATTTGGAGATTGATGGATAGGATGATGGGCTTATAGATGCCATGCTAAGAGATGATGGAGGGTGGATGCGCTTATAGATGCCATCTGGATGTTGATCGCATAAGAGATTCCTTAGCGAGAACCTGCGTACCTGCAAAAGAAAGATGAGTACCTGACATGTTGCAGGAGCTGGTCTTCAGATGCTTTGTGTAGATATGTCCTGACTGGTTACAGGAATCGGATCTGGAGTTTCAAATGGTGATGAATGAACAAGGGATAGTTACTACCTCAACAGGAACGGTGAGAGAACCTTGGATGACTTTAACCTTAACAGCAAACATTGAGACAATCTTGGTGGGAATTACCATCTCCGCAGTATCGGGGAGAGAACCATAGGCAATTACGATCTCAATAGCAATCATTGAGAAAAACCTGGAATGGAATTATCATCTCCGCAGTATCGGGGAGAGAACCATAGGCGATTATAATCTCAATAGCAATTATTGAGAAAACCATGGATAACTTCTACTGAGTCTTCATTAGAAAAATCTGTTTGGGGTCGATTTAATTGGACTAGAGAAGGCCTATGACTGGATAAGAGACAGAAAATCTTAGGGTCGATTAACTGAACCGGTCTAGGTCTTGAAATGTCTTCAACAGATACACCCTGGCAAGATTCAGGTATCGGATCCTCGAACTCTTCAGACATACCCTGGTAAGATACAGGAATCGGATCTGGTAATGTTAGTCTTCAACGGATACACCCTGGCAAGATTCAGGTATCGGATCCTCGAACTCTTCAGACACACCCTGGCAAGATACAGGAATCGGATCTGGTAATGTTAGTCTTCAACGGATACACCCTGGCAAGATTCAGGCATCGGATCCTCGAACTCTTCAAACACACCCTGGCAAGATACAGGAATCGGATCTGGTAATGTTAGTCTTCAACGGATACACCCTGGCAAGATTCAGGTATCGGATCCTCGAACTCTTCAGACACACCCTGGCAAGATACAGGAATCGGATCTGGTAATGTTAGTCTTCAACGGATACACCCTGGCAAGATTCAGGTATCGGATCCTCGAACTCTTCAGACACACCCTGGCAAGATACAGGAATCGGATCTGGTAATGCTAGTCTTCAACGGATACACCCTGGCAAGATTCAGGTATCGGATCCTCGAACTCTTCAGACACACCCTGGCAAGATACAGGAATCGGATCTGGTAATGCTAGTCTTCAACAGATACACCCTGGCAAGATTCAGGTATCGGATCCTCGAACTCTTCAGACACACCCTGGCAAGATACAGGAATCGGATCTGGTAATGTTAGTCTTCAACGGATACACCCTGGCAAGATTCAGGTATCGGATCCTCGAACTCTTCAGACACACCCTGGCAAGATACAGGAATCGGATCTGGTAATGCTAGTCTTCAACGGATACACCCTGGCAAGATTCAGGTATCGGATCCTCGTACTCTTCAGACACACCCTGGAAAGATACAGGAATCGGATCTGGTAATGCTAGTCTTCAACGGATACACCCTGGCAAGATTCAGGTATCGGATCCTCGAACTCTTCAGACACACCCTGGCAAGATACAGGAATCGGATCTGGTAATGTTAGTCTTCAACGGATACACCCTGGCAAAATTCAGGTATCGGATCCTCGAACTCTTCAGACACACCCTGGCAAGATACAGGAATCGGATCTGGTAATGCTAGTCTTCAACGGATACACCCTGGCAAGATTCAGGTATCGGATCCTCGAACTCTTCAGACACACCCTGGCAAGATACAGGAATCGGATCTGGTAATGCTAGTCTTCAACGGATACACCCTGGCAAGATTCAGGTATCGGATCCTCGAACTCTTCAGACACACCCTGGCAAGATACAGGAATCGGATCTGGTAATGTTAGTCTTCAACAGATACACCCTGGCAAGATTCAGGTATCAGATCCTCGAACTCTTCAGACACACCCTGGCAAGATACAGGAATCGGATCTGGTAATTGGTCATCAACAGATACACCCTGGCAAGATTCAGGAATCGGATCTTTAGTTGCGACCATTGATGGTAATCATTTTTGTACTTTTGTCCTGAAAAGACAAGCGTTAGTTGTATGCGATGTCATGTGGTATGACATGCGAGATGCTCTCTGAATACGTGAGATTGTATGTTCATGATGCGTATATGCATGCTATAATGTATGAAGATGTTTATGAATGTATTTTTCGTCTAGGAAGGTAAATCCTTGACGGGTGCCGGGAAGTCACTCCTGGGCTGATGTTGGAGAATAGATTTTGCTTCCGCCGGGGATGATAGTTGCAAGAATACCGGTAGGAGAAGATAACTCCGTTGGGGAATAAGCTTGGCGAATGGATTACTCTGCGGGGAGCAAAGTACTCTAGCAATCTTGCTGGGAAGCAATACTCTGTGGGGAGAAAGATACCTTATTGAGTTGTTGATAATAACTTGCTGGGGATACCTTTGTTGTATTGGAAGTGTGAATAGACTTCGCTGGGGATAAGAAGACTGTGTCGACGACGATCTTTCCGTGGCTCTTGGCTGAGGATAACCTAGTTATATCCTGGTAAGGAAATAACTCTTTGAATAAAGCCGGGAGACGCGCTCGTGTTCTGCGAGGATAAGCTTCCAGAATCTACTGGGGATAAGCTTACTGCTTGGGGATATGGATTCCAACTTTCCTGGGGAACTAGATTGGACTCTCCTGGGGAAGTTTTGAACTGTATCGGGAAGTGACTCCACTGAATGTCTGGTATACCGCCGGGGAACAATCTTTAGGTCAAGACTGCCGGGGATGCTTGTTAAGAATATATATGCTGCTGGGGAATGTTGAGATCTGCTGGAGGATATCCAACTCCTTAAGTTTGGCTGTAACTTTGCTCGGGGAGAGTGTATTGACTTGCTGGCTCACTCTCTGGGGAATTAAGATATCCGGTTATGTTCTTCAGCTGAACTTACCTTGATACCTTGATGGACAGAACACTTAGATCGCTTAGACCACTTATTATTGCCCCTGTTTCTGAGGTGGGAGAAGAAGACTTGTGAGGTGCTGATAATTATTGATGGACCAACCTTCTTCTGGTAGGCAGGTGACAAGATAACAGGACATAGTCGTACGCTTTGATCCCTAACTTTTTCCTGGACCGCCCTCTCGGGTTTTCAGTCCACCGGGATACCCATTTTTGCCCAAGCCGCCTTTTCAGGTTTTCGACTTGCCGGGTGTATAGATTTTTTCATTTCATCCCTTCATTTTGCCCGAACCCTTTTGGTTCGCCGGGAAGCCCTTATTTTTGCCTAGGTGTGTCAACCTAGCGGGTCTTTGATTATGCGTAGTATTTTTTTCGACTATGTCCGTGCTTTCAGAATGTAGGGAGTTGCCCCTGTTAGAAGTGTTTTGCCATGCCACCAGAAGATGTTTGATCAGGCAAGATTCGTTGTTGGAATGCCCCAAGTGACTCAGGCGGAGATTTTCCCCAGGCTATTTGGCCTTTGAGAGATTCTCCGAATCTTGATTGGATTGCCCCAGATGGTGGACCATGATCATGTCGTGCCCCTTGATTGGAAGTGCTTATGTTCACTAGGCTTTCATCGTGCGAATTTCCCTGCTGTTCAAACAAATAGTCATATGTAAACAATGTTATATCAAAAATGCAAAGCTTATGTCTGTCTTGAAGATTTTGAAAATGCATTCTTTTTCATAAAAAAAGTGAATGTTTGTAAAACGTGATGTCAACTCCGTATTTACCGTAGGCCTTAAGGAGTCAGGATACCTTTTGTAACAGTATGCTTTCGAACTAACCCATGCTTCAGCTAGGACTTTTAAGGGTTATAACGTGGCCTGGTTCATGGTTCAAGAAACAAAGGATAAAGGCTCAAAATTTATTTGTACCCACCCGCTCTTCGTGATGTTCTTCAAACCTAAACTCAGCTGATCGTGCGTTAGACCTTGTTTGAGTCTTTGCTCTGATTTCCCGGTGATGATTCGGATGTTGATAACTTATTTTGAATAGGCAGTCATTCCTTTTTTTTGTTGAGGGTTTATAGGACCTCTTTCTTTTTGATTTTGTTATCCCTGTTTTTTTGCCTGAGCTATTTCCTTTTTTGGAATTACAGTCAGCGGGATGCCCCAGTTTCGTAAGTCTCTTTCATAGGTTTTGACTTATTGGGCTTTTTATTTTGAGAGATAATGACTGCCTGTCTTTATGATTGTTCGGAACCATCACTGTCTTTTGTGGTTTTGTAAGGACCTCTTTTGGTGCCATTCGTTATGCACTTGGATCAACTGAGAAAACTACCCTGCCCCAGGTTATGACTAAGGGTTTTAAATTTAGAAAAGAAAAACTCCTACTTCTTTGGCTCAGAGGGGTTGACGAGGGATTATCATCCTTATAACTCCAGTGTTTAGGGATTGAAACAATGCCTGTACCTCATCAGCGGGGTCTGTTCAAAAGCATACTGTAAGGATCGTGGTATCGTTTTCGTCATCCTCCCTCAAGAGGCTTAGAATTATTAATTAAGAGTTGATCATCAGAAAAAATATGAAAATAATTTGCATTTAGTGAATACGAATATATTGTTTCAGAACAGACATATGCGATGCATTAATGAAATAACAACGTTTGATATGAATGGAATGCTTGAACAATCAAAAGAAAATTACAACTTGAAAGATTCTAATGAACAAAAATTTCTCAATCCTAGCCATGTTTTGACAAGGGAGCAATGATCACATTGGGAGTCTCGGCGGGCTCGAACTCGATCTCTTTAGCATCGTTCATGTTCTGAATCTTGTACTTCAATGCCCAACAGTCCTCAGTATCGTGCCCCGGGCTACCAGAATGGTAAGCGCACCTTGCTTCTGGATTGTAATTTGGAGAGGAAGTCTTTGGATTTGCAGGAGGGTTGATCACCGCAATCAGGTTCATCCTTAACATGTGCTGCAAAGCTCGTGACCATGGCATGTTGATGTTGGTGAATTGTCTCTTAGGCTCGCCCGATCTGTTCTAATCAACCCGCCGTTCTTGGCGAGGTCGTTGTTGGACCTGTGAAGTAGTAGCAACTCGGAGAAGTCTATTCATTGGACCCGACCTTTGCCCTCTTGGAAGCTGTTCCATGACCTGGTCTCTGATTTGGGCTGGTTGTTTCATGCCTTGAGGAAGTTGGCTGATCATGGCTCTCAGCTCTCCTTGCTCCTGAGCTAAACCTTGAATGAGGGCCCTTTGCCCCAGCATCTGGGTTTTCAATGTGTCTACCTCAGCTTGTAGACATTTCAGCTGTTCGTCCTTGTCATCTTCAGGACTCTTTCTGATCAGATTCCCCATGAGGAGTGTCCTCAACTCTTCCTGCCCCTTGGATAGACCTAGGAAGATTTCCCTGAACTGAGTCTCTTGAGCGTGAAGGTCCTGGTTATCTTGTTGTGAAGCCATTGCTGAAATAAACAGCGAGAAAGGTAAGTGACCTGCAACAAGGATACCTGTTATGCAATGATGAGTATGACATGCACGTAATGTTTTCAAGGACCTCGCGGGGTAAACAAGAAAATTTGTTAGCATTTGGATCCGGTAGCTTGATTGGAAGAAACTTCATATTTGTTGAAAGCCTTTCTTCCAAGGGTCAAAGGCTCACCATATCAAGTGGGTCATAGCCCCTGACTCAAGTCATCAACCTTATTTTGCTTTCCAAACAACCTTGGCTAGGGGAACCTTCTTCAGGAGTCAAAGCTCACCATATCAAGTGGGTCATAGCCTCTGACAACTTTGACTAGAGGAAAATAAATCCTCTTTGCCCCTTGCTAGATGTTTGATTCATCATGACCTGCATCACAAGCCCTTGAGATCCTTGAAATGGGTTAGGATGTATGCAATGATATGATGTCATGATGCATGGGGGTAATATGAATAAACCCCGTTATGAGCCCTTATTAAGGACTATAAACAGAAACCTGCAAGAAACTCAAGTAAAACTTGTCATGAGCCCCAATTAAGGACTAAAAACAAAACCTGCAAGAAACTCGGTAAACCCTGTTATGAGTCCTAATTAAGGACTGCAAACCAAAACCTGTAAGAAACTTAGTATACCCTGTTATGAGTCCCTATTAAGGACTATAAACAAAACCTGCAAGGGAAACTCAAGTGTCAGATAACAAGCATGCAAGTAGTCAAGTACGAAGGCACACAAGTCACACAAAAGAGCCCTTAGATTTTAGGCCAGCATGGGGTCTAGGTACTACCCTCTTTCAGTTTGTTGGTTCATACCTGTCCTGTCAAAGTAATCGGGTTCTTAGAGGATCCAAATATCATTGACTACCCTCAATCGGTCATAACTCCAACATCGCAATCTTTTCTTGCGGCCAGAACCATCACGAGAGTTTAGCCTCAATGGGCGTAGCATACTGCTACTGTTCTAATGGCCAAGTTGTGTCATTTAAGGTTCTAAGGTTGTTGGTGCTTAATGACTCCTCAGAAGACCCATATTCTCCTTGTTGCAACACAAGGGATATCGGTACAGACCAAGGTGCCACACCAACGTAGCCACTGCTTCACCCGTGTCGGTCTACGCCGGACAGGTCCCTCACAGCTTATGCTACCTAAATAGGGTATCCCCAGCTCCGGGTTAGGATCTATGTAACTCCCATGCAACCCACAAATTTAAAGCAGGCAAGTCAATACAATTGAAAACACAGTTATGAACTAACCCTAAGGTACACCTCACTTTATAAGTTTTTCCCCAGCAGAGTCGCCAGTTCTGTGATCGGTGGATCTGGAACTGACTGTTTAACGCTGGTTCGCGTATGTCGCGGAAGCAAGAGTCGCCACCGTCTTTTATTTTCTCCAAATGGAAAGGACAAAAGCACAGAAAAATTCCTTAAAGAGATTACTCTCGGTTCGGGAGGTAGATTATAGAAAGGGAAGGTGTTAGCACCCTTTCTATCCATGGTTATCCATGGGCTCTTAGATACTTGCTCATTGTGTTTTCAAAAAGGTTTGTTTGCTTTTCAATGTGGGTTTTAAAAAGTTTCTTTGAAAATTTCAGTTCGACTCTTGTATCGGTCCTCAAGAGTGTTTGAAAAATTGCTTTCGAAAGCTTTTTGAAAAGGTGTCGGTGTGAAAAGTATTTTTGATTTGTTTTTGAAATTAGAGCAAGTATCTAGAGTCGTCTACCTACCCTAAGGAATTCGTCTGTGTAAATGTCCTTTAAAGTAGTGCCATCCCACCATTGAGAGGTAGGTAGCACCACCGTTGGAGGTGTTCGGGTCAATTCGAGGTTTGGGACATGGTGATCACCAGAGCAATAAGAAGATACCTTAGAAGCTACCCTCATGCCAGGTTCCCGGATCATGAGGACTTACTAAGACATCCTCTACTCGACGATCACCTTTCGAGGCAAGGCAACAGTGAGGCGTACCCTAGGGGTGGTGTGTGATTTGTGTGTCAGATTCAGTTATCTTTGTCTTGTTCATGTCATGGGTGATCTAAGCGTTTGTTTTTATTTTGTCCATTCATTCTTGCATGCATTTATTTAACAGTCAAAAAGTGCGAAAAAGGTAAAGTTCTAAACTATTACAAAAGGCGCGGGTCCACATCGCCAAAATTTCCAGGACCCGATTTGACAGAAAATAAAAGAAAGTGCGAGAAATTACATTTACACGGCTTTGGGAGAATTACATTAATATTATAAGAAGCAAAATAAAATGCGCGAATTGGAATTAAAATTGGAAGCGAGGGCGTTGGACCCTTTTTAATGAAATTAAATTAAATTATTAAATTAATTAAATTAAAATGAAAAAAGAAATTATTTTGAGATTTTTTGGATTTATGGTTTTTTATGTGAATTAAATGAAATTAACTAATTAACCCTAATTCTACAACTTTTATTTATTAAGAAAAACATGTTAAAATTTAAACCTAAAATTAAATTAATTAATTAATGGCAATTTGATTTATAAAAATAAATAATTAATTATTAGTGAAAAGAAAAGAAAAAAGGATAAAAATTGATTAAAACCCTTTTGATCATGGAGATCAAATCAATCTTACCCTTACTGGAAGATTAGTGACCTGAATGCTTTTATGCCTTACTGGAAAATTAGGATCATGGAGATCAAGCCAGCCTTATCCTTACTGAAGAAGTAGTGAGGTATTGGTTTATAACTGTGATGGTTTGTTTGTAGTGAGAGAGGGATTTGTAATAAGGATTTCAAGGTTTTAGGGTTCTTGAAAGAGTTTGATATTCCAACAGTATTGTGGCAAAGTTTTTTCTCTCTTTTCCTCTTCTTCTGGTTTGTGTGAAAAGAAGGTGATTATATAATGGAAATTAGGGTAAAGCAAATGGGCTTTGAATGTGCAACTGGGCCTCCAATATTCACTTGAATTCGTCACTTTCCAGGCTAAATCGCAGAGACTTAAGTTCATTTTTTGAAGTTGAAATGTGAAAACAAAATGTAGCCGACATCGAGAACTAACTCCTGTCCGAAAATCGACTCAATCGGATAAACGGTGAATTAGTTATGAATTTTTGAAGTTTCAGCTCAGACAAACTTATTTTGGGCTTCAGTGTCGACTCTGACACGTTCTTCAATAAAAAACTGGTATTGATCGGTGCATAATTTAGTCTCGACTTTTGAAGCAAAGTTGTAGATCTATGAGTCAGGGACCTTGTGTAAAAATATGAGCCCCATCCGATAAAAATTGATCGAGTTATGAATTTTCGAAGTTTCGGCCCAGATGAAATAGTATTCAGCATTCAGGATTTTCAGCGTGTCACGCACTCTGAGCAAAAAACGAAGGCCTTTTGAATACCGTTTGAACTCAATACCTTCTGTGAAAATGTAGCCAACTCAATTTGTGAAATTTTGGCGCCAGAACCAGCTCGATACGATGAAAATCGACCAAGTTATGATTTTTTGAACATGACGCAAATAAACTTCTGTCACAAATTTTCTGCACGAAAATACTTGATAAATCCACATTTTTGAAGACCTTCTGATCGAAATTGGCTTCCAGCCGTGAGAGATGAAAACGTAGATAATGTCAAGACGGAATTTTGGCCACCGGAACGGGTTCAAAACGAGTCACGATCTTCAAGTTATGAATTTTTTAGCGCGTAAAAACTGCACTTTCAGCACACTTTTTCACCATATTTCTTCGAGAAAACTCACACATTCGGATACCTTCTTTAATGAATTGACTCTTGAGCCGAACCTGAATTTGAGAATATGTTATCAGAGATATCTTGGCGAAAGAACACCTGAATATGATGCGCCGGGTTGAACTTGTGAATTTTTCTTGAAATGTTTTGAGAAATATGGGAGAGCAAATTTTAGGGTACAACAACCACGTTCGAGGCAATCAAGTGAGGTGTACCCTAAGGGTGTGCGAGTGTGTTGTTTTTCAGTTATTTATCTTTATACATGTTAATGGTGGGCTACTGTTGATTTTAAATTAAAGATTAATCTTATCATGCATTGCCTATTTATCAAACATCTAACAGTTAATGGTTGCGGAAATTAAATTGCGGAAAATAAATCTAAGCTATTACAAGGCGTCGGGTATTTACATCGCCAAAGACAAATCCTTTAAAATTAAATTGCGAAAAGTAAATAAAATCGATAAATAAAGTCCTAATTTAAAAACTATTACATTCCCGAAGCAGTTACAATATTGAAATATGGATCAAAAATAATTCGCGCGCGAGAAAAATTAAATCAGAGTGTCTTAGGGTTTTGACCCTTTTTAAATAAATAAAGCATATTTTTGTTATTTTTTGAATTAAAAATTAGTCTAAGTTAATAATTGAATTAATTAATTAAATGAAAAGATTTTTGGTTTTTTTATTATTTAAGGAAATAAAATAAGAATGGTTAAAAATACAAAAAAAAAACCTAATTCTAAATTAATTTTAATTTATTGCAAAAAGATATTAATGTTAAACCTATTTAAACTAAATAAATAAATTAATTGTTATTTACAAAAATAAATAATAAAATTAATGGAATTAATAAAAATGCTATTTTTTAGGTTTTCTGATTTTTTTTATGAAAAAAAAGGTTAATTGATTAATTTTTTAATTAAGAATAACAAGATAAAATAAATAAATAAAGAAAATGTTAAAGAAAAGAAATAACCAAAAGGGGGGTTTGGGCCTGAAAAGGAGGTGAATCTGGAAAATTCCCAGGCCCAATTACGCCAGCCTGTTTGACCTTGGAAATCCAGCGCGTGCTTGTTGACTCTAGTCCATGGTGAACCTTCAATCTGGATCACTGGATCTGCCTGGTGGGCCACTTGGCAGCTGAGATCTAGAGGCATGTGATGCACCACACCCTAAGCGTTGCACATGAATACCTGAAGAAAAAATCAAATAAGGTTTTGGGGGACCTGGGATTCAAACCCAGGTCCCATTGCTCACATGTCAGCGCTCCAACCACTCCAACCAGCTTGCTTAATTGTTATTGAAATAAGAAACAAATAATATATGGGCAAATCAACTAATATGCTGAAAAAATAAAATAAAAAACGCGCTAACAATTCAAACAAGCCAATGGAAGCAAGCCACATGATCGTCTTCCCCAACGCATCCCTGGTTATTTACCTGCGGATTTTTATCCGCAGGAAGATTCGCAGGGCATCTCAAAAACCTTCTCCAGGCCATGTAAACGAAACCTAAGAGTACAAATGCACTCGTCTCTTCCTCCTGGTCGTCCCTGTAACCACTATTTGGCCCAATTTTCCCTGTAATTCAAACGCCTAAAAACAACACAATAAAACCCTAGATTCGGGTACATGATTATAGGCCATGAAAACGAAATTAAATGATGCAGACTTGTTCGAAATTTGATAAGGATCAAGATTATGTCAATAGTTTATCAAAAGGATGCAAGAATGAATGGTTTCGATTTCATGTTCATAGCCGTTTTCAAGAACACTTACAGAGCTTTTCAGATAGCTTCAGGCCTAGGCTTTGGTTGCTATAGCTTCAGGAGATTTCAAGCAAGAACACCATGTTGTGATTTTGGATTGAATTGGTCTCCAATGTTGATTTCGATCTTCACTTTTCAAGCTTTTTCTCAAACTTCTTCTGGCCATTTCAGAAGTGTTTTGTGCATGTTCTTGGTCTGGCTTGCTTGCACATGTATATTAGAAGTGAATTAGGTCAAGAGTTGGGCTTTTATCCAAGTGCATTCAAGGTTTTGAGATTTGATATGATCACTATTATCAAGTTTCCAGATATAGGCCAAATCTGATTTTTTGTGCATGAAAAGCCATGATACGAGTTTGATTTGATTCATGATGATAATTGAAAGTTGTACCAATCACAAAGATATAATTTCATCAATTTTTAGATTTTATTTGATTTAATATTGATTAAAAATGAATTAAATCAATAAAAATTAAATAAAATAGAAAAATAAATGAATGGCCATGAAACCAAGTACGGGACACGTGTGTGGCATGACAAGACCATATCAAGTGGAAAAAAGTGGGCCCTTTTGTAAAAAATTGGAGTTTTAAGGATAGTTGACTTTTGGCAAATTTGGAAAAATGCCCAACTTCAACAATGCATAACTTCCTCAATTTTGAACTTTTGGAGGTGTTCTTGGACGTTTTAGAAACCTTGAGATGTCCTATAATTAACCCCTTTGGTCTCATCTAATTTTGATGTTCCATGCTCAAGTTATAAGCTTTGGCAAAAAAGGTGTTTTTGTTGACTTTCAAAAATGACCTATAATGTCCAAATTTGTAACTTTTTGTGAGAGCATTTTTTGATCTTGGGGTGTGAAGATGGATTGTATGAAATTTCATCCTCTTCAAAATGAGATTTGGATGGGTCATTTCTCATAAAGTATGAGAAAGTTATGCTTGGTCAAAGTTGAGTTGACTTTTCCTACAAAACCCTAATTTAGCAACTTTTGAATCTTGATGAATTTTGAGCAATCCTTGATGAATCATGATCAACCCTTGATAAAATGATGAAATATCCTTCAAAATGAGAATGTTGACAAAAAATCTTGAGGTTTGACTGTCTGTAGGTCACAGTTGACTTTTGCCCTAGCACAATTGATTTTTGGACCTCTTGAGCAATTGACTGACCAAACTTCCTTTACAAAGCTTGAAATTTGACATGGATGAACTTGAGAACATATTATGACATTGGGGAGCACTTGAGGTCATTTGGATATGAGGACCTTAATGCAACACAAAACCCTAATTTTGACTTGACTGCTTTAGGAGGTGATTTGACTGTCCAACCCTTGAGCCAACTTGAGCAACTTGAAGATTATTCTTGACATGTCTTGAGAAATATGGGAGGGCAAATTTTGGGGTACAACAGTCTCTAATGAATTCTTTAAGGAATATGCCCAGAAGTGGCGGGATTTGGCTGGAAGGGTGCAGCCACCATTGTCTGAAAGAGAGCTGGTTGATAAAATTTTGGGGACCCTGTCAGGTCCATTCTTTAATCACTTGATTGGGAGCTCATCTGCAGGGTTCACCGAATTAATTTTGACAGGTGAAAGAGTCGAAGCTGACATTAAGAGTGGTAAAATTCATAAGGATGCATCTGCTTCCACTGCTATCAAGAAGACCTTCCCAGCCAAGAAAGAAGCTTATGTTGTTTACACCCAGAGAAATCAAGGAAGAATAGAGCGCCGACCAGCGGTGGGGGCTGTGATGATCTAGAACTCTTCAGCCGATCAACCTCAAATAAGTCAACCCAGAGCTAACCAGTAAAGGGTAGAAAGGCCACCACGACAATTCACTCGGATCAATATGACACCTGCTCAGGTTCTCCCTCATCTGTTAAAGTTAAACCTTACCAACTTGAAAGAGGCGTCGAAAAACCGAAATACCTCTTCTCCCTATTATCATTCCAATGCAAAATGTGCATATCATTCGGACAGTGTGGGGCACGACACCAACAACTGTTGGGCCCTTAAAAACAAGATCAAGGATCTAATAGATGCCAAGGAGGTGGAGTTTAATGCCCCCGGAAAACCTAATGTGATATCAGCTCTTATGCCAAAACATGGTCATAATGTTCATGCTATTGTATAAGATCTTCATGTTACTGCTGTTGATGACTTAATGACTCCGTTGCCAATGATCAAGATGAATCTGTTGAAAGCCGGGATTTTCCCGGGCTGTGAAAAAGATTGTTACCTTTGTTCGACCTTGCAATCCGACTGTCCGCTGTTGAAGTCAGGCATCCAACGCCTGATGGATACTCAAGAAATCCTCTTCAAGAAGACTCTTGTTACTCCAATCAATGATGTTGCTATAATCACCATTTCCGACAATCTTTCCAAGGTCTCCAAAGGACCTGTTAAGATTACACCCGATCCAAAGTTTGTACCACTGAAGATTACTATGTCGGGGCCTATCCCATATAAGTCCAACAAGACAATACCGTGGAATTATGGAGGAGAGATCTTCTACCACGGTGTTAAGCAGATTGAATTAGTTTAAGAAAGTTCCGATGACGAAACTCCTGACATAGGAAATATTGCAGGGACAAGTAAGATCACTCGTAGCGGAAGAATCTTCTCTCCGGAGACTGCTCCTCCAAGGGCAGTCTTCGGACCCTCAAGTGCTCCTGTGCCAGTCAAAATATATGTGCAAAGTCCAGTGATTGAAGAAATTATTGCTCTCAAAGCTATACCCTCTGCTGTTATTGCTGATAAAGGTAAGGGGGTCTAAGAAGCGCCCGTCAGGACGAGGGCTCAGACTTTGGTTATCCCTGAGACCACCCAAAAGGAGATGGAGGAGATTTTAAAGATAATTAAGAAAAGAGACTATGATGTCGTAGAGCAGCTGGGGCAAACCCCTTCAAAAATCTCTATGCTGGCTCTATTTCTCTGCTCCGAGGCCCATGCCAAAGCCTTGATCAAATTCCTAAAGACGGCGTACGTGCCTCAAGAAACTTCTGTAGATCAGTTTCAAGAGTGTGTAGCCAGCCTTACAGTCGATAATGGTCTTGGTTTCTCTGATGCCGACCTAACATCTAAGGGAAGAAAGCATAATGATGCGCTGCATGTTTCGGTAGAGTGTAGAGGAACCACACTTGCTCATGTTCTGGTTGATATCGGTTCATCTTTAAATGTCCTACCAAAGAAAGCATTGGAAAGGCTAGACTATGAAGGTTTGACCTTAAAGCCCAGTAGTATCATTGTTAGAGCCTTCGATGGTTCTAAGCGGATGGTTCATGGAGAAGTGGACATCCCAATTAAACTGGGCACAGAAGTTTTCAAATCTACTTTTTATGTGATGGACATCCGTCCTTCATATTCATGCTTGTTGGGAAGGCCATGGATCCACAACGCTGGGGCAATCACTTCTTCTCTACACCAAATGCTAAAATACCCAGTCCAGGGTAAGATCATAACAGTTCATGGTGAGGAGGAGTATATGATAAGCCACCTTAACTCTTTCCGCTACGTGGAGTTAGATGGTGAATTCATAGAAACACCTTTCCAACACTTTGAAGAGGTTTCTCCTGAAGTTGTGGTAGCCAAGACAATGACTGATGTGCCCATTGTTACCAAATCTGTGTCCCGGATGTCATCCCTTAAAGATGTAGAGGCTGTAGTCAAGGAAGGAGGAAGCACAGTATGGGGTCAACTGCCAGATTTTCCTTACAAGACAGATACGTTCGGTCTGGGTTTCACTGTTGCTAGTCAAAAAGCTGTGCGTCACTCCCGGGATAGAGGACCGCCACTAAAAATCACTCATCATGGAGTTCATGCTTTAGAAGATGATGAAGAAGGAAGCAATTTTGAAGACTGGATCTTTCCAACTATTGAAGGAGGACTGAACAACTGGGAGGCGAAAGACTTTGTTCCCATTACTTTCATCAATCAGTAATTTATCTTTTGAACATTTCTTGTTTGGTCTGTAATAACTTTTAAACAATTTGTACACTTTTTGCCTTGTGCCTTACCCGGGGCATATAGTTTCATTTGTAAGGGTTTTGATTCTTCATTTTCATATGCCATTTTTAATGAATCATGGACGTTTTCATATATAAACTTTGTGTTCATTTTCTTTCTTTTTACATTTTATTTTGTTTAAAGATGGTTATCCCTTACACACACCAACACTCATAAAATGCAGGTACCCATCCACTCCGGATTCCATGGGTAACAATTCTGCTATGGCCTTCAGTGACTCTGAAGATCTGGTCAATCATGCCGAGTACGAAGGTGATGAAGACTATGAAGTGCCTGGAGAGTTGGCTAGACTTTTGCAACAAGAAGAAAGGGCTATTCTGCCCCATGAAGAGTTGTTAGAGACTATCAATTTGGGTACCGCCGAAGACAGAAAAGAGGTTAAAGTGGGTGCTAACCTGGAGCCAAGTGTCAAAGAGCGCTTAGTTCAGCTGTTGAATGAATATGTTGAGATCTTCGCCTGGTCCTATGAAGACATGTCGGGACTGGATACAGATATTGTGGTTCACCGTCTCCCTACAAGAGAAGACTGTCCACCAATCAAACAGAAAGTCCGTCGAATGAGGCCCGACATGTATGAAAAGATCAAAGCTGAAGTGATGAGGCAGTTCAATGCTGGCTTTTTGGATGTTACTTCATATCCACAATGGGTTGCTAACATTGTGCCCGTGCCTAAGAAGGACGGCAAAGTCAGAATGTGTGTGGACTACAGAGACTTAAACAGGGCTAGCCCTAAAGATGATTTTCCACTACCACACATTGACATATTGGTTGACAACACAACTCAACACAAGGTATTCTCTTTCATGGATGGATTTTCAGGGTACAACCAGATCAAAATGGCCCCCGAAGACATGGAGAAGACTACTTTTGTTACGCAGTGGGGTACCTTCTGTTATAAAGTGATGCCATTCGGACTGAAGAATGCAGGGGCAACCTATCAGCGAGCCATTGTAGCTTTGTTTCATGACATGATACATCATGAGATTGAAGTATATGTAGACGACATGATAGCCCGTTCACAGACAAAAGAAGAACACCTCGACCATCTGCAAAAGCTGTTTGTCAGGTTAAAGGAATATAAACTCAGACCGAACCCTAGCAAGTGCACTTTCAGAGTCAGGTCCGGTAAACTTTTGGGATTCATCGTCAGTAACAAAGGCATCGAGGTTGATCCTGCCAAAGTCAAAGCTATACAAGAAATTCCTGCCCCTCGCACTGAGAAGGAGGTCAGAGGTTTCTTGGGACGCCTAAACTACATTGCAAGGTTCATCTCTCACCTAACATCTACCTGTGAGCCAATCTTCAAGCTGTTGAAGAAAGATCAGGTGGTTGATTGGAACGATGAATGTCAAGTTGCTTTCGATAAAACCAAGGAGTATTTGCTGGAACCTCCTATCTTGATGCCACTCGTCAAAGGAAGGCTTCTAATCATGTATCTGATTGTTTTGGATAATTCAATGGGGTGCATATTGGGCCAACATGACGAGTTTGGCCGAAAAGAGCATGCCATTTATTACCTTAGCAAAAAGTTTACCGACTGTGAGACTCGCTACTCACTGCTCGAGAAAACTTGCTGCGCTTTGGTATGGGCTGCTCGCCGACTAAGGCAGTATATGTTGACACATACCACTTTGCTGATTTCCAAAATGGATCTGATCAAGTACATCTTCAAGAAACCTGCTTTATCCGGAAGAATCGCTAGATGGCAGATGATCCTGACAGAGTATGATATCCAATACACAACCCAAAAAGCTATAAAGGGAGTGTACTAGCTGACCATCTAGCTCATCAAGCCGTCGAAGATTACCAATCTATGAGGTCTGACTTCCCTGACGAGGATATTATGACATTGGACAACATTAAAGGTGACAGACCGTATGACGGACCTGAACAAGGATCCCGATGGACCCTGTACTTTGATGGCGCCTCCAACGCACTTGGGAACGGTATCGGCGCGGTACTTATCTCTCCACAAGGTTGCCATACACCTTTCACTGCTAGACTTTGCTTCAGCTGCACCAACAACATGGCCGAATATGAAGCTTGTATCTTTGGTCTCAAGGCCGCTATTGACTTGGGAATCAAATCTTTGATTGTATTTGGGGACTCAACTTTGGTTATCAGTCAAATCAAAGGAGAGTGGGATACTAAACATCCAAACGTCATCCCTTAAAAAGAACGTGTCCTGACATTGTTACCACATTTTGAGCAGATCACCTTCGAGCACTTCCCGCGAGAAGAGAATCAGCTAGCAGATGCGTTAGCTACAATGTCCTTCATGTTTAAACTTAACTGGGATAATGAGGCTCCCCAAATCACCATTGAACGAATGGAAGAACCTGCACATTATCACGAGATTAATACCGGAGAAGTGGTGGACCGACCTTGGTTTCATGACGTGAAAAGGTATCTCGAAGCACAAGAATACCCTGAAGGAGCTACAGTCAACGACAAAAAGTTCTTAAGAAGGTTCGCTGCCAAGTTCTTTCTGAGCAATGGTATTCTATACAAGCGCAATCTTGATTGTGTCCTACTCCGTTGTGTGGACAAAGTTGAAGCTGAGCAGATCATGGCTGAACTATATAATGGCACCTTTGGCACCCACTCAAGCAGTCATACGATGGCTAAGAAGATTCTACGGGCAGGCTACTACTGGTCTACCATGGAAGCTGATTGTCATCAACATTCCCGTACTTGTCACAAATGCCAAATCTATGCTGACAAAGTACATATTAATCCAGTTCCTCTCAATGTCTTAACAACTCCTTGGCCATTCGCGATGTGGGGAATCGACATGATTGGAGAGATCAATCCTACAACATCCAATGGACACCATTTCATCTTGGTGACCATTGATTACTTTACCAAGTGGGTCGAAGCAGCTTCCTTCGCCTCCGTTACAAAGAATGTGGTTGCCCGCTTCATCAAGAAGAACCTCATATGCCGGTACGGTGTCCCCAACAGGATTATCACTAACAACAGTACAAATTTGAACAATACTATGATCACCGCTTTGTGCGAGCAGTTCAAGATTCAACATCACAATTCATCTCCTTATCGGCCTAAGATGAACGGTGTTGTCGAAGCTGCAAACAAAAATATCAAGAAGATCATTCAAAAGATGACAGTCACCTACAAGGACTGGCATGAGATGTTGTTGTTTGCTCTGCACGGGTATCGTACCACGGCACGCACTTCAACTGGGGCAACCCTCTTTTCTTTGGTATACGGCATGGAAGCTCTTTTATCTATTGAGGTTCAGATTCCCTCCTTGAGAATCATGAAGGATGCTGGTTTGAATGAAGACGATTGGATTCAGACCCGGCTTGATCAACTTAACTTGATTGACGAAACGCGACTTACTGCTGTTTGCCATGGTCAGGCGTATCAGAAACGTATAATCAAGGCCTTCAACAAGAAAGTCAAGAGGAAAGTATATCAAGTCGGGGACCTTGTAATCAAGCAGATCATCTTACCGCAAAGTGATCCCAAGGGCAAGTGGACTCCTACTTATGAAGGACCATTTGTGATCAAAAACATCTTTTCTGGTGGGGCTATGATCTTGACCACCATGGACGGTGATGACCTGCCACACCCTGCGAACGCAAACATAGTCAAAAGATACTACGCATAAAACGACCCGACAAGTCGAAAACCCGAAAGGGCGACTTGGGCAAAAATGGGCATCCTTGTGAATCGAAAACCCGAAAGGGCAGTTCAGGCAAAAGTTAGGGATAAATATAAAAAAAATTTGTACACCCGGCAAGTTGAAAACCCGAAAGGGTGACTTGGGCAAAAAAGGGTTTCTCGGTGGATCGAAAACCCGAAAGGGCGGTCCAGGCAAAAGTTAGGGAATTAAAGCGTATGACTATGTCTCGTCGGATCACTTTAAGGACAATCTCTTCACAGACAAGCTCCGGGCTTCTGATCAACTCAATCATCTGCGGACGAAGAAACGAATGGACAAGATACTCAGAGTTGCGAAGGCTATAGTAGAATGGGAACTCCGTGGAATTGTTACACATAACCATCTTTCTTTGTATAATTTTTTCTCAATTTTATGACAACATTCTCTTACTAGGATGTTTGTCTCCTTTGTACAAAAATACTTACACAAAGTTAATACAAGGATATTTCAAAGTACAAAAATTTGTTTGCCTTTTCTTTCTTTTTACACTTGTGTTTTATTTGAAAACGTCCAATGATTTATTAAATGAGCATATGCATTTGAATATAATCACTGCTTACAAATAAAACGGAATGAGAAGGGTAATTACTAATAGGTTGAAAGTATAGGAAGGCGTCTTTAGGCTATTCCAGAGGAAATCCCCTGCGGTATGTCATTCAGATCCTCAACAGAGCTAAAACCTTGAAATACATATCCCCAGCGGAGTCAAGTTTCAAAATCCCCATCAAAACTAAGTTTCCAAACTCCCAATCCCCAGCGGAGCCATAAAACTTTGAACTACAAACCCTCATCAAAGATAAAACTTTCTTCCCCAACGGAGTCCAAAACTTCAACCTCTAAACCACGGTGGAAATCATCTGGTTTCTCTAAATCCTCCAACAAGTTATCTTAAAAGCTGGAAATCAACCAGATAATAGTTAACTTTTATCCCCAACCAAGGATAATAACTCAGAAGATTGGCATACATCCAACCTCCTGATGCCCTTAACAGAATGAAGATTCTCATTCTTAAAACCCCATAAGATTGGCATACTCCCAAGCTCCTGATACCTTTAACAGAATGAAGATTCTCATTCTTAAAACCCCAGAAGATTGGCATACTCCCAAGCTCCTGATACCCTTAACAGAATGAAGATTCTCATTCTTAAAACCCCAGAAGATTGGCATACTCCCAAGCTCCTGATACCCTTAACAAAATGAAGATTCCCATTCTTCAAACCCCAGAATATTGGCATACTCCCAAGCTCCTGATACCCTTAACAGAATGAAGATTCTCATTCTTAAAACCCCAGAAGATTGGCATACTCCCAAGCTCTTGATGCCCTTAACAGAATGAAGATTATCATTCTTAAAACCCCAGTAGATTGGCATACTCCCAAGATCCTGATACCTTTAACAGAATGGAAGATTCTCATTCTTAAAACCCCAATAGATTGGCATACAACCCAAGCTTTTGAAAACTCTCCAACAGAATAAGCTTTCTCCCCACGGGTTTATTTCCCAGCAGAACGGAGATTCTTGTTCTCATTTCTCCAGTTGAAGCCTCTCAGGTTTTAATTCCCCAGTAGAGATCATCAGAATTTTCCTTATTTCCCAGGAAAGTCATGAAGGATTCTCACATCCCTACATAAGTTGTCAAAGTTCTTGTTCATCTCCACAGGTCACCAAGGATTTTCTATCTCCAACAGTGGCCCAAGATTTTGTTTTCCCCAACAACAGTCAAAGATTTCATTATCTCCAGCTATCAAGGATTTTATTTTCCTCAACAAGACAGCTAATCAGCTTACATACGCATCCATTACATTCATATATCATAAACATTGATAAAAGCACATTTTATTGCATCATACAGGTCATGCAACATAACTTTGTGCTTTAGCTAACATTTTACCTTTTTCAGGATAAGATTAAAAGCTATCTTTAACGAATGTTCAAAGATTTCAGATACAGTACAGATATACCCCAGACACAGCAGTCATTCTACTACTCATTCAGATACAGACTAGATACGCTCCAAACATGGACGCCATTCCTCTGCTCATACGAGTCCAATCTCCAGATACAACTCAGATACGTTACAGATACGGATACCATTCTGATATTCATTCTCTTGATTCTCAACAAACAAGTCTTGGATGGAATCTTTAAGCCCATCTCCAGCAAGACTCTACCCTCTCCAAATGGCATCTTTAAGCCCATTTCCTCATTTACATTTTGACGAGTGCAAATTTACAGGCACTCTAGTGTCCAATCCTCTTTTACCTTCGAGTCACGAAAGGCAAACTCGCCAATCTAACTCTTCAGGTTCAAGAAGATTGAACAGGGGAAGTTGTTGTACCCCAAAATTTGCCCTCTCATTTTATCAAGATTTCCCTTCACAGTACTCCTTGAACTCCAGACAGGATTAGGGTTTTGCTCTGCTCAAGACATCTCCTCGCACTGATGACCTAAATTAGGGTTTGAGTTTGCACAGGGATTTTTGGACTTTCAATGCTCAAAGTGACTTTCATATTTTATGTTGGACTTATAATATTGCTCATACCAAGTTTCAAGCTTTGAATCAAAATTTTGCCCAGTCAATTAGACAGTTGACCTAGAAATCAGCTGTATTAGGGAAAAAAAGTCAATTTTGGCCAATTTACAGTCAAACCTCATAATTGTTTATCCACATTAACATTCTAGGCTCCTATGAACCATTTGATCAAGTTTGGACCACAACTCCTCAAGAAATTTGATCAGATCATCAAAAGGGCAAAATGGTCATTTTTAGGGTTTTGACTGCATAAGGGGAATTTTTGATTTTTTAACCCAGCCAATGACAAATTGGTTTCAAGAATGGATGCAAGGACTCAATGGCATCATATTGACCTATTCACAAGGTTCAAAAGATCTCAAATGCATTGGATTGAAAAATGAATTTTTCAGTCAACTTATTAAAATTTGACTATACACTAAAAAGTCAAACTTTGACTTTTTGGTCAAAATCAAGTGCCAAGGGTCATTTTTCATCAAGATGTGTCAAAATATGAAACTTGTTCATCAAGAAACCCAATTTTGCAAATTAGGGTTTAAAATTGAAAATTTTCATAACTTAGAATTTTTCTAAGTTATGAAATTTTCTTAATTTTTCCCAACTTTTCCCAACATTTTCACCATGATGAAATTGGATTCAAACAAAACTTAAAACATGAAAGTTGTAGTCCTCCACAAATTCTACAACTTCTATTCACAAAGTTTTCCCAAAAGAAGCTTGGATCTCAAGTTATGATTTTTGGAACAAGGGTCCATGAAACTTTTAACTTAGTGAAATTTTGCCCTAGTTTAGGCAGGATTTTGGCCTATCTTCATGGAAATTTTTAACATAGTTCCACTTGTAATATCAAATTGCATTTCAAATATGGATTGTATATCTTGTTTCAAGCTTTCCAAAATGTCTAAGAACTCTCCAAACTCATTTGTGGTTAGGGAGAATCGAAGGCTTGAAGTTGGCAAAAACTCACTTTTTATCCATGGCATGTTCATAGTGATACAAGTTGCAAACTCTAATCAGCTTGCTTTGTACTTGATTACAGGTCTCAAAACCATTCCATACTCAATAATTAAATGCAAATCCATTGGTCTAAGGTTTTGTTTTGGTCATAAGAGGATTGCACACAAGATTAATCCTTAAATAGAAAAAGCAACATTACCATTTTTGCTTAAATCTTGCTTTATGTCAAAACTGCATCCTTGAGCATTGAGCCATATCTTGTGCAGCAAATCAAATCCACCAACTTGAGGGGACAAGAGCATAGTGTGCAAGCTGATAGATAGCCTGTACAGGCCTGCTTTGCATCACTTCTCATTTTTTGCTTCATAACCAAGAAACTTGTAAAAGATCACACAACTTACACATTTGAGAAAACCAACCTTTGCAAGCATTTTGAAACAAGTTTCTCACATCCCTTTGATCCAGAAACACGAGCCTTTGAGCCCTCAAACCTCCCATAGCACAAAATCATCTTCATTTGGAAAAACAGGGCACTCCCTGCAGTTTGATTTCCATAGCACAAATCCCTCGTGCGTTTTGCCTCAAACTGGTTCAAACACCTTCCACATAACCTATCCAAGATATCCCAACCCTTAAACAATGACTGTAACTCCATTTACAAGGTTTACCATTTTTTATTTCAGCTTGTGCAGGTTGAGTTCTACAGGCTTGTTCAAGCACATTCAAGGCAAGCTAGGCATTGAGGAAGGTCAGAGGAAGTTCAAGCAAGCTCCCAAACATCTCAGGCCTCACTGAAAAGCTCCACATTTCCATACACGAAGTCAACTGAAACAGGTTTTTGTCAACTTCCTATCTCTCTATTTAGGAATAATTAGGCTTAGGTTTGTGAATAAAAAATGTAGTATTCATAGCCATGAAGTTGTACATATGCTCAGTTTTCATTTTAGTTAAGCATGCTAAGAGGATTTGATCCATGAACTTCCTAAAAAAATTAGGTTAGGATTTAGGGCCAGAGAAATTCTCTCTGGTCTTTGAGAGTTAGGACAAGTTTCTTATATGGTTGAATTCGTCTTGAAAAATGCTACAACTTTGATGTTATGTGTTTTTGCATTAGAGCACGTATGCAGGATCTGGCATTGTGTACAGGGCGCGCGCGTTTGTGAACAAAGGTTGAAGACGAAGTCAGTGGGCTGGGCTTGCTTTGGCTTTTTGTTTTTGACACCCCCCTTTTGCTGAATGCACCCCCCTGGCCCAATTTCTTTACACTTTTATATTTTTGTATTTATTTTCATTTTCTAATTTTATTTTATATTTTCTAAACATAAAAAATACCCAAAAATATTTTCATAAATTTTCACATTTATTTTTATTATTTTATTTTTTTTTAGACATGAAAATAATTATTAAGTAGAGTATACTTTTATTTTATTTAATCAAAACTTTTAAACATTATAGAAATATTATATATTTTTATTTTTTATCATTTATACATATAAAAATAATATTTTTTCTCATATACTATTATTTATCTAAATATTTGTGTATATTTATATTTTATTTTTGTATATAAAATAATTAATATAATATATATTATCTTAAAACAAAAACTACGGTTCTCACCCTTATTAAAAAAATAATAATACTTTTTTTAAATATATTTTTTACACTTGAATATATTTTTATTTTTATTGTACATAAATAATACAGTTAATATATTTACTTTCTTAAAAAGAAAATTAGGGTTTTACCCTTAATAAAAAAAATATAATTTTTTATTTCTTTTTATATACACTAAATATTTTTTTTACATACATAAAAAATAAACAAAACATTATTTTACATATTCATATTATTTTGGCATATTTATTTAATTGATCATTTAAATATTTGTCCATTTATTTATAATGTATCATTTATTCAATTTTGATGTAATAGTAAACATTAGGGTTTTAATTTCTTGCCAAATAATCCCCATTCAAAAATTGTATCCCCCTCCCCATAATCATGTTGTAATAGTGGTAGATTTACTTTTACGCATTTATGCTTTCAATTATGCCATGATTAGAGATTAGGGTTTGTATGCAAAAATCTAAAATCAAACAAATAGCTTGACTAATACAAAGACAAAAAGCATGTAAAATGACAACACAATACACACATAACACCCCTAGGGTTTCATCCACTTGTTGCCTTTAAAATTGGCCATGTTATGCATGTTAAGTACTTTGGCAAAACAAAAACAAAACAAAAGATCATAGTCCCTCGATGACGCTATCTTGGTTGCCTATATAAAATGATCTAGTCCCTCAAAAATTTGCTAAAGATACTTAGTAATATTGCTATCATGGTCAATACGATGGCCCGCGCCTGTCCCGTTTAACATCCAAACACAAGGTTGTTTACCAAATGCAATGGTAAAACAACACTGTCAAAGGGTTAAAAACGTATAGGAAAGATCTTTGAGTAAAATAGGGTATACAACTCTTAGTTATTTGATCAAAACTTGCAAAACATCCTTGCTATTTTCAAACACGCTTCATAACACAATTTCAAAATATTTCCCAAATCAAACTTTCAAAACATTAAAAAATCTTTTCAAAAGACAAAAACACCTTTGTATACATTCAAACAAGAATCATTACAAAGGTTGCCACAACGATGGCCTCTTTTCAAAACATCTTTCAAAACCATACATAAAGCACCATTTCAAACAATTGAAAAGCAAAAGCAAGTGATCTAAATAAGTAACTAAGAGCCCATGGATAACCATGGATGAAAAGGGTGCTTGCACCTTCCCTTTTCATAATATACCCCCCGAACCCAAGAAAACATCTCAAAGGTCTTTCTTGTGCTTTTTTACCTTTCCTTTGGATAAAATAAAAAGTCGGTGGCGACTCTTGCTAAACCGAAACATTTGTGAACACAAACGCAAAACCTCAAGTCAGTTCTCCCACCGTATCATAAACACTCCATGCAACCAGGGCCACCACCGCTACTACGTCAGATCTATGTCTCACTCGCCTGAACGAAGTGACGAGGATGACCCCCGCGGTTCCTTGTTTCAAGCTATCATTGAGGCACCCATTTCTCCGGGCATGGAGAAGCCTCCCCACCTAAAGGAATACGACGGCATCGTCGACCCGGTCGACCATATAGACGGGTTTGAGGCTATGCTATATTATCACAATGTCGTAGGACCAATCAAATGTCGGTTGTTCCCCACGACTCTGAGGAAAGCTGCGATGGACTGGTACAAAGGTCTCACCTAGGGGTCAATTACCTCCTGGCGAAATCTGAAGAACCAATTCATCCGTTCATTCACTACTCTGCGACGCCACCCGAAGACCAAAGCATCCCTCGAGGCCATCGTCCAGAGACACGATGAGACCCTGAAGGAATTTATTGATCGGTTCAACAGGGAGGCCATCCAGGTCCCCTGTACTGATCACATGAAGAGATACCTGCTCGAGAGGGGACTCCTCCCGGGCACGGAATTCAGAAAGGCCGTAGGCATCGAACCACCCAAGACACTTGATTCCCTCCTCGAGAAAGCCAGAGCCTACATGGACTACGAGGAGAGAGAAGCGGCCAACAGAGCCCGGGACCCCAGGAATCACGGATCTACCAATCATCCATGATAAGACATCGCCCCTCCTCGACGAACTGGTGAGAAGAGAAGGGACGACAGACCCCGAGACGCTCGGGAACAAAGAGGACCCTAGGGGAGGTTCACTGAGTACACGCCGCTAACGGCTTCCCGCGAGTGCATCTTAGCAGAGTGCACGAATACAGATTTCAAGGACAACGGCATCAAGCGTCCTCGCCCTGCTCCTGCTAAACCCGGGGTAGATCTAAGCAAGTACTGTCAGTATCACTGGAGCCATGGGCACTTGACTGAAGATTGTGTCCATCTTAAGGATGCTATCGAGACCCTCATAAAAGGGGGGAAACTCAGAAAATACCGGCGCGGCGACGCTCCTCGTCGAGATTCCTGTGAAACAAGGGATATAGAGGAGGATGCCTGACCATTTGACGAGTCGGTCCCCATCCAAACTGCATTCTCCGTTACGAGACCGGAGGACTTTTATGTCCCCGAACATATGCAAGAGCCTCTGTCTACGCATAACAGGTGGGAAAACTTCCCCTCCGCCATGGTCATAAATGGTGGAGGGTTTAATGACTTGACTATAAATTCAGATAAGAGGAAGTTGGACGAACTGGTTGACGCGGCTCCCCCGCAAACGGTGACCTTCGAGAGGGTGAAAGGAAGGTCAGAGTCGATCACCTTTTACCTCGAGGAACTTCCCGAGGGGGTCCCTAATTCATCCATCCCTCTTATGATAAGGGCGAGAATGGCTAACTTCGACGTTTATCGCATCCTGGTCGATGAGGGAAGTTTCATCGACGTGATGTATAGCCAGTTGTTCAGAACCCTGCAGCTCGATGACTCCCACCTTTCACCATACACGAGGTCAGACTTGCAGGGCTTTAATGGCGCAACCTCAAAGCTGTGGGGGTACATAGAACTTATGGTCGCCTTCGACGAAGATACTGCTACCAGTCGGGTCAGGATGCGCTTCCTCGTCATCGACTGCCCATCCCTTTACAACTGCATCCTTGGGAGGCCAACACTGGCAGAGCTGACCGCGGTGCCCTCCACCATCCATTTGAAGATGAAGTTCTACACAAAGAAGGCACGGGTGGCCACCATTCAAGGCGACCTAGAAGCCGCCCGAAGATGCTTCAACATGGAGGCCAAGGGACAAAGCACATTCGACACCGGGGCACGGCCCTCCAAGAAAGCTACAACAGCGCGACCAGAGCAGTCAGAGCCATAACCTATTAGAGCGAAGGTAAAGAGGGCCCCTCCAAAGGTCGATTTGATCTCGCTGGACACTTGCTTCAACCAAGACAAACCCTCCAATAGCAAGCAGGAGCTCCTCCGACCAATTCCGGATGGGGACTTCGAGCTCGTCCCTCTCGGTGAAGAACCGAGCAGAGGGGTGAAGATTGGCATCGGACTCCCCAACTTAGCGAGAAAGTAGATCAAGGCCTGCTTGAGGGAGAATGCAGATCTGTTCGCATAGAGCGCTGTAGAGATGCCCGGTCTTGACCCTGAGGTCTCCTGTCATCAACTCGCCATTGATCTAGCCGCTAGGGCAGTAGTACAACGTAGGCGTAGGCAGTCTCCTGAGAAAGTGGAGGCTGTTGAAAAGCTGTAAAATACCTCCTAGAGGAAAATTTTATTTCTGAAGCCCGATATTCAACCTGACTGTCAAATGTTGTACTTGTTAAGAAAAATAATGGAAAATGGTGTATGTGTGTTGACTATACCGATCTTAACCGGGCATGCCCCAAAGATGCATTTCCCTTGCCTAATATTGACAAGCTGGTCGACAATTTGGCCGGCTATAAAATTTTATCTTTTATGGACGCCTATTCAGGCTATAACCAAATCCCAATGGCAATGAGCGACAAACACTACACTACTTTCATGACCATCTCGGGCAACTATTACTACAACGTAATGCCCTTCGGTCTAAAAATGCAGTAGCAATGTATCAGCGGATGATGAATAAAGTCTCCTGCAACTAGATCGGAGATATGCTCAAGGTATACATGGACGACATGATCGTCAAATCCTGAGTAGACACCGATCTTGCCGCTCATCTCAAGGAAGTCTTTGCCCAAACAAGGCAATGTAAAATGAGGTTTAACCTTGAGAAGTGCACGTTCGGGGTTAAGGCGGGCAAGTTCCTTGGCTTTTACCTAACAGAACGAGGAACCGAAGCTAACCCCGACAAGTCTCGAGCTTTCTCTGACCTCCCTACACCCACTTCGAAAAATACCAAATAAGTCTTGAATGGTATGCTCGCCTCACTCTCCCGTTTCGTCGCAAAATCCGCTCAACGCGCCCTGCCTTTATTCAAACTCCTGCACAATGAGGCAGCTTTCGAGTGGACCGAGGAATGTGAACATGCCCTTCTCCGTCTCAAACAGAGCCTCTCACAGCCTCCTGTACTATCACGACCAGTCGACAGGGAGACATTATTTCTATATTTGTTCGGCTCCGTCGAAGCTGTCAGTGCGGCCCTCATTCGCGAGACTCATGACGGAAAAAAACCCGTTTATTTCATGAGCAAAGCGCTTCAGGGGCCTGAGGTTAGATACCAACAGATTGAGAAGGTGGCTTTGGCCCTCGTCAATGCAGTGAGAAGGCTCAGAAACTATTTCCTCACGCACACGATCAGCGTACGAACAGACCAGCCCGTGAGACAGCTCTTAGGTCGACCAAATATGGCCGGCCGAATGCTGAAATGGTCCTTGGAGATTTTAGAATTCGACATTCACTACGAAAGCAGGAAGGCCCTGAAGGCCCAGGCTCTGGCCGATTTCATTGCGGAGATGACCGCTCATAACCCTCCCGCAAGGAAGGATCACAAATGGACCATCTTTGTCGATGGAGCCTCCAGCTCGACCAAGAGCAGAGCATGAATCCTCCTCGAAAACGTGGAAGGCGTAGTGATCGACAATTCGCTCACCCTCTCCTTTCCAACCTCAAACAATCAGGAAGAATATAAGGCTTTACTCGCAGGTCTAAGACTGGCCGAGGATTTAGGCGCCTGCAAGATATAAATTTTCACTGATTCCCAACTTGTCGTGTCTCAAGTTCAAGGGGGATACCAGGCTAAGAACAAAAGCCTCATCGAATATTTGAACTTGGTCAGAGAACATATGAAAAAGTTCGACCAGTAGAAATTACACACGTGCCACGTGAACAAAACACACGGGCCGACATACTTTCGAAGCTCGCAGGCACGAAGAAGAAAGGCAGAAACAAATCTGTCATACAAGAATCCCTATCTCTCCCGAGCATTGAAAAATCCATGCCTTAACCCGAAGTAAATGCCATCGGGGACAATTCATGTTGGATGACCCCGGTATTCAATTTCCTAACAAAAGGAGAACTTCCCCTGGACCAAAGGGAGGTGACCGCAACCAAAAGACGAGCATGCTCTTATGTGGTGCTCGAACACAAACTGTATCATCGTGGATTTTCCATCCCACTCTTGAAGTCCATCGAAGAGTCTGTGGTCCTCGAGATACTACGGGAAATTCACGAAGGAATCAATGCCCAACACATGGGCGGAAAGTTCCTAGCGCGAAAAGCATTGTGAGCGAGGTACTACTGGCCGACCATGCAACAAGATGCCAAAGAACACGTCAAGAAATGTGATAAGTGCCAAAGACACGCCGACATGCACCTCGCCCTACCGCATGAGCTGAACACACTATCACCCCCGTGGCCATTTTCCTAGTGGGG
This sequence comes from Vicia faba, assembly GCA_948472305.1. Taxonomy (NCBI): domain Eukaryota; kingdom Viridiplantae; phylum Streptophyta; class Magnoliopsida; order Fabales; family Fabaceae; genus Vicia; species Vicia faba. The sequence goes on from OX451736.1 coordinate 784,683,132, forward strand.
AATGGACATCCTCAGACCATTCGTGCAAGGGACATACCAAAACAAATTCCTCATCATGGCCGTAGATTATTTTTACAAAGTGGATATAGGTCGAAGCCCTCACGAAAATCACCTCGCACAACATTCTCCATTTTTACAAACGAAACGTGCTTGCTCGGTTTGGAATTCCACAAGCGCTCGTCACGGACAAAGGCACCTAGTTCACCGACCAAGATTTTTAAAGCTTCGCTGTCAAACTCGGCAACAAACAACATTTTACCTCAGTTGAACACCCCCAGACTAACTGGAAAGTCGAAGCCGCAAATAGTGTTATCTTGAAAGGACTCAAACATAAGCTAGGTGAAGCCAAAAGGGGATGGGTCGAAGAATTACATAGTGTTCTATGGGTGTGGTACGGTGGGAGAACTGACTTGGGATTTTGCGTTTGTGTTTGCAAATGTTTCAGTTTAGCAAGAGTCGCCACCGAATTTTTATTTTATCCTAAGGAAAGGTCAAAAAGCACAGGAAAGACCTTTGAGATGTTTTTGTGGGTTCGGGGGGTAGATTATGAAAAGGGAAGGTGCTAGCACCCTTTTCATCCATGGTTATCCATGGGCTCTTAGTTACTTGTTTTAGATCACTTGCCTTTGCTTTTCAATTGCTTGAAATGGTGCTTTGTGTGTGTGGTTTTGAAAATGTTTTGAAAAAGATACCTTGTCTAGGCAACCTTTGTAACAATTCTTGTTTGAATGTTTTACAAAGGTGTTTGTCTTTTTGAAAAGATGTTTCAATGTTTTTGAAATTTGTTTGGAAGTTGTGTTGTGGAGTGTGTTTTGAAAAATGGCAAGGATGTTTTGCAAGTTTGATCAAGTAACTAAGAGCTATCTACCCTATTTTAATCAAAGACTTTCTTGTGTTTTTTAACCCTTTTGACAGTGTTGTTTAACCATTGTATTTGGTGAACAACCTTGTGTTAGGATGTTGAACGGGACGGGCATTGGGACGTTTGTATAGTCATAGAAGGCAACATATGGGACATTTTAGCAATGTCGTTTTAGGGACTAGATCGTTTACCGAAGGCAACATCGAGGGTCATCGAGGGACTACGATCTTTTATCGAGGGTCTTTGCTAAAACACCCATGCTCGAGGGACAAGACTATTTTCCGAGGCAACAAGTGAGATTACCCTAAGGGTGCATGTGTGCAAAGTGTGTTTTATTGCATGCATTTGTCTTTGATTTTTAGGTTGTCTACTTGTTGGTTTTATCTTGCCATACACACCTAGTTACTAGCATTTGTACAAAAGCAATAAAAAGTGCAAAAAAATAAATCCTACCCTATTACAACCATATTGAAGTGCATAGAAATGTAAAGGAAAAAATAAGATAAAAAGAAGTAAAAAAGAGTGTCTTTCGACCCAGGCAGTAGCAGCCTTCGATTGGCATTCTGTTGGCCTCCTTCGATTGGGGCTGGCAACAGCAAAGTCACGTCTTTCGATTGGGCCTTGGCAGGGGCGAGGTCTTGTCCTTCGATTGGGCAAAGACAGCAGCAAGTTGTATCCTTCGACTGGGGCCTGGAAGTCAGTGAGGGAATGCCCTTTCGATTAGGGGCTAGAAGTCAGTGAAGGCATGCTTTTCGTTTGGGCCTAGAAGTCAACATGGTTTTCCTCCTGGTTGTCTCTTTCGTTTGACCTGGAGAAAGAGGGTAGAAGCCAGAAGCTTCGTTCCCTATTTCCTGTTTCCGGTTTCTTTCATTTCAAGCATTAAATGACAACATGGCCTGAGGCCATGCTAGTATTTATCTTTCAAACAGTTTAATAACTAAAGCTAGTTCAGGCAAACAGCAAGCAAAAACGAAAGGGTTTAGCTCTAAAAACATGTTAAAAGATTGGAAACAAAAAGAACAATGGTCTATACATGTTTCAAACGAACGTAAAGATTATTTACATGTTATGTCATGAAACGAAAAGTTCAAAGGTAAGAATAACTTACCTTGCTTCAGGACTTGGATAGATGTGGGACCTTGAGTGGAGGTCCAAGGTTCTGGATTTGACAGAGGGGGCCAACAGTTGTGCTTGGACTGCTGGATTCAAAGGAAAGAAAGAAACAAGTCTTATGTTTCTTTCCAAACTGGATTCAAAGGATACTGAAGAGTATTTGTTCTTCAGAATCGAAGAAAGCAAGTGTTTGGGATTCTGGGTTTTGATTTCTCAAGTGTGGATGAACTTGAGAGTTTTTCTGTGTTTGAGAAACTTTGGAAGATTCGTTCTGCCTGGCCAAAAGATCCCCTTAAACATGTGCTGGAGCCTTCTTATTTATAGGCAAAGTTGGCTGAAGCTTTGAGAGGGAAAACAAAAAATTCAAACAAAAGGGGTATGTTGTATTTGTAGCTTTCAAGGGACAGTGTTTTATTGCCATTTTGGTGCAAGGAATTGGACAGTGCGGGACTGTTGTGCAGCAGTTTTGGAGTTTTATGGCCAATGAATCAGGCCCGAGCCTGACAGTGCATGAGACTTGGTCAACAAATTCCTTTGGCCTCTCATCCTTTTGTCTTGACTCCCTAGCCTCACCTTTCGACCAGACTTTCAGTAACCATCTCCTTTTTTCAATCGAAGTGACATTCGAGTGACTTCCCTAGACAATCCTTCGAATGGGCCAAATTAATGCTCTTGGGATGGAAAGCTCAACCGAAGCTTGCAACACTGGAGAAGTCACTCCCCAAAACGAAAAAGGCGTGCAAGGGCAGGATGTGTGATCGAAAGAGGGCAAAAGAGAGGCATTTTCCTCCTGGATCGAAGGACATCAAAAGGGAGCTTTTTGCCTTGGAATCGAAGGAAGTCTTTGCCTAAGTCGAAGCTTGTGGTCGAAACAAGTTAACTCAAAGGAAGCTGTTGCACAGAACGAAGGATGTAATCCAAGTTGCATTCGAAGGAGGCTCTTGCCCAACTGAAGTTTTCATCCAAGCACACAGAAGGTGAGTGCCCAAACGAAGACTTGCCTTGCAGGGGGTACATGTGACCAGTAGGTCATGGCCTTCGATTTCAAGCATGCAGGCAGCAAAAGACACAAACGAAACCTGCAACAAGAAGTCACATGCCCAGGCGAAAGAGGCCAAAAGGCCAATCGAAGGATGCAAACCAAGCTTGTGTCGAAAGAGGTCAAAAGGCCAATCGAAGGATGTAAACCAAGCTTGTGTTGAAAGAGGCCAAAAGGCCAATCGAAAGATGCAAACCAAGCTTGTGTCGAAGGAGGCCAAAAGGCCAATCAAAAGAGTTGAAACGAAGGACACTTGTTTTTATCCAAATTTGCCAAAATATTAATTTTATCTGTTTTCCCCCTTTTTGACAGTTTCCTTTTGGTATTGGAAAATCCAAATGCACTTGTTCAAGCTTGAACCTTGAAAATCCTTGTGAGAAAGGCCTTGAGAATTGAGAGGGTAAATTTTGGGGTACAACAGCTGCCCCTGTTCAATCTTCTTACACCTGAAGAGTTAGATTGGCGAATCTGCCATTTGTGACTTAAAGGTGGAAGATTATTGAACACTAGAGTGCCCATAAATTTGCACTCAGTGATGTGATGGTAGAGGGAATGGGCTTAAAGATGCCATTTGGAGAAATCCTATTGGAGATGGGCTTGTAGATGCCATCCAAGAATTCCTGTTGAATTGTAATTTTGTAAGTTGAAAGAAGGAACCTGTGTAGGGTTGCCTGATGATGAGTCCGTGTAAAACTGCATCTTGGAAGGAAGGAACCTGTGTAGGATTTCCTGATGATGAGTCCGTGTGAAGTTGCATCTTGGAAGAAAGGAACCTGTGTAGGATTTCCTGATGATGAGTCCGTGTGAACTGTATCTTAATTGAGAAGGAACCGGTGTAGGGTTGTCTGATGATGAGTCCGTGTGAAACTGCATCTTGGAAGGAAGGAACTTGTGTAGGATTGCCTGATGATGAGTCTGTGTAAAACTTCATCTGGAAGGAAGGAACCTGTGTAGGGTTGCCTGATGATGAGTCCGTGTAAAACTGCATCTGGAGAGGAGGAACCTGTGTAGGGTTGCCTGATGATGAGTCCATGTAAAACTGCATCTGAAATTGAGAAGGAACCGGTGTAGGGTTGCTTCATGATGAGCTCGTGTAAAAATACATCTGAATTTGAGAAGGAACCGGTGTAGGGTTGCCTGATGATGAGTTCGTGTAAAACTGCATCTGAAATTGAGAAGGAACCGGTGTAGGGTTGCCTAATGATGAGTTCGTGTAAAACTGCATCTTGGAAGGAAGGAACCTGTGTGGGGTTGCCTGATGATGAGTTCGTGTAAAACTGCATCTGAATTTGAGAAGGAACCGGTGTAGGGTTGCCTGGTGATGAGTTCGTGTAAAACTGCATCTGAAATTGAGAAGGAACCGGTGTAGGGTTGCCTGATGATGAGTTCGTGTAAAACTACATCTTGGAAGGAAGGAACCTGTGTAGGGTTGCCTGATGATGAGTTCGTGTAAAACTGCATCTGAATTTGAGAAGGAACGGGTGTAGGGTTTCCTAATGATGAGTTCGTGTAAAACTGCATCTTAGAAGGAAGGAACATGTGTAGGGTTGCTTCATGATGAGTTCGTGTAAAACTGCATCTGAATTTGAGAAGGAACCAGTGTAGGGTTGCCTGATGATGAGTTCGTGTAAAACTGCATCTTAGAAGGAAGGAACCTGTGTAGGGTTGCTTCATGATGGTCAAGTAGATAATTGTCCTGTCTGGTTTCAGGTATTAATCTGGAACTTGAAAAGGTTGATGGTAGCCATCTGTTGATTGACCTTTTTTCTGAAAAAGGTAAAACGTTAGTTGTATGCAATTTCATGATGTATGAAATGCACGATGTCATGATGTTGTCAAAGTAAACGAGATTGCGTTGTATGCACTTATCATGTATGTAAATAGGATGTATGAAATGCGAAATGTTAATGAATGTATTTTTGTCTGGGAAATAAATCCTTGACAAATGTTGGGGAGTCGTTAAATCCTGGACTGCTGTTGAAGAGTATGTGTGTCTTCAAACTTTGCTTAGAATATTTCCAATGGATTCCTGTTTTGTTGTTTGAGGAGAACTCTGTTGGGGGAAGTTGAAAACTCTGTGGGGAGTATGTTTATTTCTGCTTGGGAAAAGAGTTTAGGAGTCTCGATTGTCCGTTGCTCTACTGGGGAGTCGAAGTTGAACTGATATCTGGTCGGGTCCAGGTTTCGCAGTAACTTGCTGGGGATTGTAGAGTAGTCTACTGGGGAAGAGGAGTTGTGGTCCTTTGATTTGTAGTAGTCGGAGAGGCAAACTCAAGCTGGGGAATCCTAGTGTTGTTGGGGAAATAAACCCTGTCGTCAGTCCACTAGAGAGGTGACATCTTCGTTGGGGGAAATCCTCGAGGATTCTTGAGGTTGATTCAGTTGGGAAAAGGGGGTCGGAGATTAAACTCTTGATGGGGAATCATCCTATGAGAAGGATTTTGGGGAGATTTGTCACTGCCCCTAGTAGCAAGTGCTTGTGGCACTGCCTGGAAATGTTTGACTGTATGTAACCCTTTGTCGGGGTTGACGTTCAATGCCCCAAGTGTCGGAGATGGAGACTTGCCCCTTGTTACTCTGCACTTCTTCAGAGATTTCTTGAAATCTTGACTGGACTGCCCCAGGTGTGCTGGATAGTGACATGTCATGTCCCCCTGTTGATAGGAGATTTGTCAATGGAAGTGTCATCCTTTTTGAAGTGATTTTGTTCACTGAGAGAGCTTTTGTTCACTGGATATTCATTTTGTGAATTTCTCCGCTGTCAAACAAATAGCCAAATGCAAACAGTGATATTCAAGTGATGCAAAGTTTATGTTTGTCTTGAAGTTTTGAAAAATGCATTTATGTAAGTAAAGAAATTTTGTAAGAAAAATTCAACTCAGGATTTAGAGCAAAGCCTTACAGGAGTCAGGATACCTTTTGTAACAGTATGCTTTCGAACTAACCCATGCTTCAATTAGGACTTTTGAAGGGTTGTAACGTGGCTTGGTTCACGGTTTAAGAAACAAAGGATAAAGGCTCAAAGTATTTTTACCCACCCGTTCTTCGTGATGTTCTTCAATCCTAAGCTCAGTTAATTGTGCGTTTGAACACCAAACGAGTCTGTAACGACATTTTTGGTGATGGTTCACACAAGTTGAATTTGTTGGAAGGCAGTCATTTTTGCAACATTTTTCATGTTGTTGAGGATTTGTAGCGACCTCGTTCTTTTGATTTGTTATCCCTAACTTTTGCCTGACTGTTCCTGTTTTCGAGATTACAGTCAGCGGGATGCCCCAGTTTTCTTAAGTCTCCTTTGTAGGTTTTGACTTAGTGGGCTTTTCTTTTTTGAGAGATTGACTACCTATGTGATAGGGAACTGTTGTACCCCAAAATTTTCCCTCCCATAACCTTCAAAGTTTTGACAAGAATCATCCACAATTGGTTCAAGTCTACTCAAAGGCTACACAGTCAACCATCCTCCTGAAGCCAGTCAAACTAGGGTTTTTGGTTCTCACAAGGAAGCTGAAGTTTTCAAGGGCTCAATCAAGTCTCCCATGCACATAAATATGGTCAAGCATCCTCATATCAAGTTTCAAGACTTTCAGCACAAAATTGCACAGTCAAAACCCTAATTGCACTACAATCAACTATAGGGGCAAAATGGTCATTTGGCAGTCAAAAGTCAAAATTTTTGGTCAACATCTTATTTTGAAGCCACAAACATCATTTGATCAATTCTTGATCATGATTCTCAAGGCATGGCTCAAAAAGTCTCAAGATGCAAAAGTTTCTATTTTTGGACAGTTGGAAAAGTCAACTGAAATTGACCAGGGCATAACTTTCACATGGATTATCAGAAAAATTCCATCCAAAGCTCATTTTGAAGAGAAAGACATTTCCTACAACTCATCTTCATACTTCAAGTCCAAGAAATGCTCTCACAAAAAGTTATCAATTTCAACATTATAGGTCATTTTCAAAAGTCAACAAAAAGGGGCTTTAAGTCAAAGGCCATAACTTGAGATTGGTAAATCAAAATGACATGGGACCAAAGACATTGTTTATAGGACTTCAAGAACTTTCTAAAATGTCCAAGAACATGAGCAAAGCTTAAAAATTGAGCAAGTTATGCATTGGAGAAGTTGGGAAATTTTTGTGAAATGGCCAAAATCATTTATCCTTGAAATCTCATTTTTGACAAAAGGGGCCCACTTTTTCCACTTGAATTAACTTGGCCATGCCTCCCACGTGTCCCACCTTTTATTTCAGATTTTTTTATTAATTTTTTCATTTTTTATTGATTTTATTGGATTTAATTAATTTTAAATCTTTTAAAATCAAAAGAAATTCAAAAATTGATTTAAAAGGGAATCTTTGGTTTTTAATAGCCTTGAAACACCATTATGTGCCTACCAAAATTCGTGCAAGGGAGTAATCAAGGCAAAAATTCAAAAATGGACTCAAAATGGAAAGTTGATAATGGTGGTTTATGTGAAAAATCCAAATCATCAATGCAAAGCATATTTGGCCATAATTCTCATTCATACACCTTGACTAGAGTATATACAATTGAGACACAACAAGAATTGGACAGAATCTACACCCTATTGCTCACGAAAAACTCACATTTTTAACAAAAAACTCAAAACTGAAAACTCATTTCCAAAGCGATTCAAGTCTCAAAACTTGTTCTATTGGCTTCTTGGAGGATCATAGGACATAACTGAATCATTCCCCAAGCCCCATACTCAAAGAAACGCAAGGTTACCATCGAAACTGGTAAAAGAAATTCCAAATCTGTTGTCCCTTATTCATGCATCTTTATCACATTTTGTTGTTATATTTATGTTTATGATGAAATTTGCAAGCTAATGATATGAACTAATCGAAGTTTCACGCACTCTATGCCAAGATACCATGTTTGAATTCTAGGGTTTACAGAGTTTCAGATTGGGGGTTTTTGACTGGAGAAAAATTAGCCTTCAAGACCTGTGCCATTAGATTCAGCAGGTCTGAACGATCACAAACCACTCATCGCGATCAATTTATGAACACTACAGGCCTAATCGCTATTTTCTGGAAACCGGCCTAAGAAAACATTTGCAAAACCGTGGCCAAAGTGTTCTTGTTTCAGAAAAAATAAAATACGCGAGGAAGATGATGTGTTGGCAAACGTTGGTTGGTTCTTTTAAATTTCGCGCGTTTTTAAACCATTAACTATTGCTTCTTATTATATTATTTCTTGTTTATTTATTTAACAAAAAAGTTCAGTGGTTCAGCTGGCAACGCGTTTGAATGGTAAACCACAAGACCTGGGTTCGAGCCCCAGGTCTTCAATAATTTCAATATCATTTTTCTATTAACTATCACGTGCAGATTCAGCACTGAAGCACACCATACACGCTCAGAAATCAATGGCCATCTGTCCAGGTTCATCAGATCAAGGGTGCAGATTGGAAGAATAGCATAAGATCCAGTCAACACCACAGCACACTACCAAAAAAGTCAAACAGATCAATAGCTTATTGGGCCAGATTTCTCAATCCAAACCTCCAAATTAAGGGCTTCACCCCCTTAGGTTTTTTTATAATTTTCTTTTTTTTCTTTATTCCTTTTTTTATTATTTTTATATTCTTTTAATTATTACCTTTTTAGTTAATTAATTATTTTTTATAAAATACAAAATATCAAAAAAAATCAGAAAAGATAATAAAAACAATAATTTTATTTTAGTATTAATTTTGTAATTAAATTCCATAATTAATTTAGATTTAATCCTAGGTTATAATTTAATTCTTTTTTTTCACAATAAACCAAAAAAATAATAAAAATAGATCTTTAACCCTTTTTTTATCTTTTGTTTAATTAAATATTTTTATCATTAATCATTAATTTTTGTAAATAAATTTTATAATTAATTAGTTTTTATTCTAGGTTTTAACTTTAATGCATTTTCTTTAATAAATTAAAAAAACATTAGAATTAGAATTAATTATTTGACTTTTAATTAATTTAATTTTCTTTAATGTCATAAATACAAAAAAACATAAAAATAAGTTCCTTTTTTTTATTTATTTAATTTAATTATTTTAACTTAATTATTTTAAATTCCTTCAAAGGGTTCAACGCCCTCGCATTCGATTATGTTTTTTATTCGCGCGTTTTATTTATTTCCTTTGTGAATATAATGTATTTGTTCCAAAGCCATGTAATAGCTATTAGACATTTATTTTCTGCAATTTATTTTAAATCGGGTCTGGATTAATTTGGCGTTGTAGACCCGCGCCCTTGTAATAGCGTAGGACATTTATCTTTTCCGCACTTTAAAATTCCGCACTTTTTTAACTGTTAAACAATAACATGAAAGAATGAATGCCCAAAAATAAAATCGAAACATAGATCACCAATGCATGAACAAGACAAACAATGAACTGAAAATGACACACAATTCACACACCACCCCTAGGGTACGCTTCACTGTTGCCTTGCCCCTCGAAAGGTGGTCATCAAGTATAGGACGTCTTAGTGAGTCCTTATGTCCCATTGATCTAGTTGCCTCGAATAAGTTGCCTCGGAACGGTCGCCTCGGAATAAAAAGATCAATGGCATAAGGGTAGCTTCTAAGGTACCTTACCATTGCTATGGTGATCACCCTGTTGCCTTGCCCCTCGAAACGTGGTCGTTGAGTACAGGACGTCTTAGTAAGTCCTTATGTCCCATTGATCTAGTTGCCTCGAATAAGTTGCCTCGGAACGGTCGCCTCGGAATAAAAGATCAATGGCATAAGGGTAGCTTCTAAGGTACCTTACTATTGCCCAGTGTCCACAATATCCCGAACCCTCGAATTGACCCGAACACCTCCAACGGTGGTGCTACCTACCTCTCAATGGTGGGATGGCACTACTTTAAGGACACTTACACAGAAGAATTCCTTAGGGTAGGTAGATTCTCATAGATACTTGCTCTTTTCAAACAAAAAACAAACAAAATACTTTTCACACCTTACACTTTTCAAAAAGCTTTCAAAACAACTTTTCAAACACTCTTGAGGACTGATACAAGAGTCGATCTGAAACTTTAAACGAAACTTTTTCATACCCACTCACACTTTGAAAAGCAAACAAACATCTTGAAAACACAATGAGCAAGTATCTAAGAGCCCATGGATAACCATGGATAGAAAGGGTGCTAACACCTTCCCTTTCTATAAATCTACCTCCCGAACCGAGAACTAATCTCATAAGGAATTTTTCTGTGCTTTTGTCCTTTCCGTTTGGAGAAAATAAAAGACGGTGGCGACTCTTGCTTACCGCGACATTTCGCGAAACCAGCTTTAAAACAGTCAGTTCCAGATCCACCGATCACAGAACTGGCGACTCTGCTGGGGAGAGATTTATAAAGTGAGGTGTACCTTAGGACTAAGATCACTGTGTTTTCAATTGTTTTGACTTGTTTGCTTTAAATTGTGGGTACTGTCTTGGGAGTTCTATAGATCCTAACCCGGATATGGGGATACCTTCTTAGAAAGTAGCAACAAGGCTGTGAGGGAACTGTGCGGGGTATACCGATATGGTTGAAGCAGTCTGCTACGTTGATGTGGCACTTTGGTGTGTACCGGTAACCCTTGAGTCAATCAAGGAGAGTACGGGGCCTCCATGTGGTGTCGTGAAGCATCAACAGACCTTAGGAACCTTAATTGAACCATCTTGGCCTCTTTAGGGTAGTGAGATGACTACTTTGGTGTACTCCGAAGTCGGTTGATACTCGATACTACACTCAATTGAGGGTTGTTTTCTTGGGATATTTTGATCGCCAGTCAGGGGCTAAATCGAAACAATGAACAATGAAAGAAATCCAATGATATTGAGATCCTTAGAACCCGGTTACTTTGATAGGACAGGTTTGAGCCCACCAACTTCAAGAGGGTAATACCCAGACCCCATGCTGGCCTATACTCTAAGGGCTTTATCTTGTGTGACTTGTGTGCCTTACATGTTTTCCTCTGTAAATATTTGTGGTGTGTTTAATCATAGCATCATAACATCATACAGCATCATATGCATCCACTAACCATTTCAGGGGTTCGAATCTTCATCTTTGTTCTTGTTTTGTAGGACATGGAAACTATCCGCAGAAAGACAATTCAGATCAACCTTATAAGGGTCCCTCCTCAGCTTAAGGAGCTTACATCCAGGATTCCCGAGAACTCGTCATTCAGTGAAAGGCATGGTAGACTCATCAGCCTGGTCAATACCAATATTGAGGAAGAAATGGTAAAGGTCCTTTTCCAATTCTTTGACCCTCTGCATCACTGTTTTACTTTCCCGGACTATCAGCTGGTGCCTACCCTAGAAGAGTTTTCCCAGCTTCTGAAGATTCCCATTCTCAATCAACTACCCTACAACGGTACAGAAAGGGAACCAAAACTTGAAGAAGTAGCTAAAGCATTATGCCTACAACCATCTGACATCAAGGGGCATTGGGAAGCCAGAAATGGTATCAAAGGATTCTTGGCAAAGTTTCTGTTTGAGAAGGCCCAAGAGTGTTGGAATTCCCTTGACCTGCAAGCCTTTGAAGAAGTTGTATCCCTCCTTGTCTATGGGTTGGTGTTGTTCCCTAAACCAGATCAGCTTATAGATATCAGTGTTGTCAAGGTCTTCATGTCCAGGAACCCTATACCTACGTTGCTGGGGGACATCCTTCACTCATGTTACACTCGAACCATGAGAAAAAGGGGTGTTCTTATGTGCTGCACTCCCCTCCTGGGAAGGTGGTTTATTTCGCACCTTCCACAATCAGTTTTGAAGAACGAGCGAGGTTTGAGGTGGTCACAACGGTTGATGACTCTTACACATGCAGATATACATTGGTGTTCTCGGTTCAGAGAGGATGTCACTATCATTGATCGTTGTGGGGAGTACCCTAATGTTCCTTTACTTGGAATCAGAGGAGGTATTACTTACAACCCGTGCCTGGCTTGGAGACAGTTTGGTTATGCTCGGAAAGATGGCCCCCATGAGATGTTAATTCCTGACATAGTTTTTGACTTCGACAAGGATACGCAAGAACTTCGCCAGAAATTTATCAAAGCTTGGAGGATGCCCAGCAAAATAGACAGCAAGACCCTGGGGCACAGGAACTCCATCCCATTGGAGCCTTATCTCAAATGGGTACGAGCCCGCTCCCAAAAGCTGGTGATGCCATATCCTCATGTTCTCCCTGTGATCAAAGAGCCAGACTTGGAAGGGGAGGTGTCCTACACCATTCAACATCCTGACATGCCCACGTCCTGGGAAGAGATGCAGAAGAGTTGGATCCAGCTTAAGGAAGAACGGAATTCTCTGGAAACCAATCTACATGCCAGTGAGAAAAAGGTCCTGGAGCTCACCCGCTTACTGCACGAGGAAAGGAATCTCAATACCTATATTGCTCCGAAGAGGATGCGTAGTGTCTTTTGGGATTGATCTGTCTTGTAATGCTTGCCCATGAGGCTTTAATGTACTGAACAATTATTTTCTTAATAATAACGTGTGTTCCTTTTTGTCTACAACAAATTTGAATTTTCGAACTCTTGAATGCATTGCATAAACACATATCATTCATCATATGCATCACAGGTACTCTTCTTTTCAGGCTGCTGACTGTTCTTCGCTGTTTATTTCAGCATCATGAACCCTGAATCATCAACTGAGGCATCTATCAAGGCTCTTCAGGCGCAGAACGCCCAATTTCAGGAGCTGATCAAGGGTTTGGCTCAAGGCCAACAAGAGTTGAAGACCATGCTTCTGAAGAAGACTAAGAAGAAGAGGAGGACTGTGTTATTCAACACTGGGCGCAGACTCGGGAACACCTTACAGGTTGAGGCTGAGAGGACTACTCCATCTGTGGGGGAAGGTAGTCACCAAGAAAGGGAAGTCCCTACTCCTGTGGGCTCTGATACTGAAACAGACTTCAACGACGAACAGTACCCTCCTGCTGAAGACCGGTACAAGCAGTTGGAGGACAGATTAAAAGCTATGGAAGTTCAACGTGTTCCTGGACTGGATTTCGGAGACTTGGGGTTGTCTACTGGGGTGGTGATTCCACACAAGTTCAAGGCACCCGCCTTTGTGAAGTATGACGGGGCTTCCTGTCCCAAGATGCACCTCCGTTCTTATGTAAGGAAGATCCAGCCTTACACAGCAGACAAGAACCTTTGGATCCACTTCTTCCAGAAGAGTCTTTCAGGGACTCACCTCGAATGGTTCTATCAGCTGGATGGAATCAACATTCGTAACTGGGAGGATCTGGCCACTGCTTTTTACAAGCAGTATCAATATAATTCCGACCTCGCTCCTACGCGTACCCAGCTCCAGGGTATGTCGCTAGGGTCGGGTGAAGGTTTTAAGGAGTACGCCCAGAAATGGAGGGACCTGGCTGGTAGGGTGCAGCCACCATTGACAGACCGAGAGCTGGTGGATATGTTTTTGGGGACCCTTTCTGGTCCATTTTTCAATCATCTCATCGGTAATTCCTCTGCTGGGTTTACTGATCTGATCCTGACTGGTGAGAGGATCGAGGCCGGTATAAAATCAGGGAAGATACAGAAGGTTGCCTCCTCCAATGCTGAAAAGAAGCCCTTCAAGAAAGAGGCAAGTGCTGTGTATGGCCCAAGAAGGCAGAACAAACCTGAACACCGCCAAGCTGTCAACGCGGTGGTTATTTCTAAACCTGCTGCTGCTCCACAACAGTACAATCAACCCAGAGCTGAGAGGCCCAAGCGACAATATACTCGGCTCAGCATGACTCTCTCCCAAATCCTTCCGCGACTGTTATCAGCCAGCTTGGTGACTGTTAGAGAGGCCCCGAAGGTTGTGAATACTACGTCCCCCAAGTTTAATCCAAATGCCCGCTGTGCTTACCACTCTGATAGCCCGGGGCATAACACAGATGACTGCTGGGCCCTAAAGAATAAGGTTCAGGACCTTATTGATGCAAAGGAAATACAGTTTGAGGCGCCCGAAAGGCCGAATGTTGTAACCGCTCCCATGCCCCAGCATGGGGTGAATGCTGTTGAGGAGGATCTGTATGTAGCTTCGGTGGATGATGTTGCTACTCCGCTGCTGACGGTCAAGAGGAACCTGTTGCTAGCCGGTTTATTTCCGGGATGTAGCGAAGGTTGCCCTCTATGTGTTGCTTCCCCTGCTGGTTGTTCTCTGCTGAAGTCAGGCGTCCAAAACTTGATGGATAGTAGAGAGATTTTGTTCAGAAAGACTGTTGTTCCTGCTGCTCCTGTTGAAGAAGTGTCGATTGTTACCATCTTCAACAACCCTTCCAAGGCTCCTTCAAAGAAGCCTGTCCAAATTTTGCCGGTTCACAAGATTGCTCCCATCACCATTACTGTTCCGGGGCCTATCCCCTACAAGTCTGATAAGGCTGTCCCATGGCACTATGGGGCAGACGTTTATGTTCTGGGTGTGAAACAAGAGTTCAACATTGATGCTGGTGTCTCCAACATCACTGGGCCTGCTAAGGTCACTCGTAGCGGAAGACTGTTCTCGCCAGACATTGCTCCTCCAGTAATTCATAGGCCTTTGGTCTTCACACCTGCCAGTGTGCCTGTTTCTCCCCCTGACCAAGTATCCACCCCTGTTGCCGAGTCATCTAATACTCGGGGCAAGGGGATTGCTGCTGATGTGCCTGCCAGGACGGAGGCACCGAAGACCATTGTTGAGGCTTCCAGGCAGGAAATGGAAGAAATCCTCAAGATAATAAAGAAAAGTGATTTCAACGTTGTGGAACAGCTGGGGCACACCCCCTCCAAAATCTCCATGTTGTCACTACTGCTGTGTTCAGAGGCCCATGCCAAGGCTCTGATTGCTTTCTTAAAGACAGCCCACGTACCTCAAGAGACATCTGCTGATCAGTTCACCGACTGTGTGGCCAACCTAACCGCTGACAATGGCCTGGGTTTCTCTGATGCCGATTTGACAGCAAAAGGGAAGAACCATAATGATGCCCTGCATGTCTCCATTGAATGCAGGGGCACTACTCTTGCTCACGTGCTGGTTGACACAGATTCTTCATTAAACGTGCTGCCCAAGAAGGCTCTGGATAGGCTGGACTGTGAGGGTCTAGAGCTCAAACCAAGTAACATTGTTGTCCGGGCCTTTGACGGGTCCAAAAGAATGGTACATGGTGAAGTGGACATCCCAATCAGAGTTGGGTCACAGGTGTTTGATTCAAAATTCTATGTGATGGACATCCGTCCATCCTATTCTTGTTTGCTGGGTCGCCCGTGGATCCACAAGGCTGGAGCTGTGACCTCCACGTTGCATCAGAAGCTCAAATACCCGGTCAGGGGGAAGATCGTAACAGTGCAAGGGGAAGAGGAATACATGGTCAGCCACCTCAACTCCTTCAGGTACGTGGAAATGGATGGGGAGTTCATTGAAACCCCCTTTCAACATTTTGAGGAGGTGCCACAAACTTTGGCAGCAGCAGAAGCAGTGATTGAAGAGGTTTCTCCTTTGAAGATGGCCTCCTTAAAGGACGCCCGGGCTGTGATCGAAAAAGGTGAATGTGCAAACTGGGGTAAGCTCCCTGATCTTACTCCTAAGACTAATAAGTTTGGGCTGGGTTTCACCACAGAAGCTCAGAAGGCAGTGCGCAAGGCGAGAATTGGAAGACCTCCTGTGCTCATCACCTACTCAGGAGTGAATGCTGTTGGAGAGGAAGACGAAGTGGAAGAGTCAGAGTTCGATAGCTGGATCTACCCGACGACCGACGATGGATTGACCAATTGGACTGCTAAAGACTTTACACCCATAAGTTTTGTTCCCCAGTAATGAACTTCTTTGTTTTGGATTTGTAATAAACAATAATTTGAAACTGTATGGCCCGGTGTCTTACCCGGGGCACCGTGGTTTTGTTTATGAGGGCTTTTGTTTGTCACTGTCATATATCATAAATAAAAGCATTGGACGTTTTTCACATTTCAAATTTTGCGCTCCTTTTCTTTCCTTTCTTTATATATTGCGAAACAGCTGTATTTACACACACACTCACTCATACAGGTTTCAATCCACTCTGGATCTCACTGGTAACGACTCTGCTACTGCCAGTTATGACTTCGAAAATCCGATCAACTTAGCCGAAGACGAAGGTGAAGATGATTGCGAAGTGCCTGGCGAACTTGCAAGACTGTTACAACAGGAAGAGAGGGCAATTCAACCACATGAAGAGCCAGTAGAAATAATAAACTTGGGTACTGAAGAAGACAGGAAAGAGGTGAAGATTGGTGCCAACCTAGAGCTCAGCGTGAAGCAACGGTTGACTAAGATGCTACATGACTACATGGAAATATTCGCCTGGTCCTACGAAGACATGCCCGGGTTGGATACCGACATTGTGGTCCATCACTTGCCTACTAAGGAAGACTGCCCTCCGGTTAAGCAAAAGGTCCGCCGTATGCGTCCAGAGATGTCTGAGAAGATTAAAGCCGAGGTTATGAAGCATTTTGATGCCGGGTTTCTCGCAGTAACTTCTTACCCCCAGTGGGTTGCTAATGTGGTGCCGGTACCAAAGAAGGATGGAAAGGTCAGAATGTGTGTTGACTACAGGGATCTGAACAGGGCCAGCCCCAAAGATGACTTCCCCCTACCTCACATTGACATCCTTGTTGACAATACAGCACATCACAAAGTGTTCTCTTTCATGGACGGTTTCTCAGGTTACAATCAGATCAAGATGGCTCCTGAGGACATGGAAAAGACTACATTTGTTACTCAGTGGGGCACCTTCTGCTACAAGGTCATGCCTTTTGGACTAAAGAATGCTGGGGCAACCTACCAACGTGCCATGGTTGCTTTATTTCATGATATGATCCATCATGAGATATAAGTGTATGTTGACGACATGATCGCAAGGTCCCAAACTGAGGAAGAACACCTTGATCATCTGCAGAAACTGTTTGACCGTCTGAAACTGTACAAGCTGAGGTTGAACCCGAACAAGTGCACCTTCGGGGTAAGATCCGGGAAGTTACTAGGCTTCGTTGTAAGTGATAAGGGTATTCAAGTGGACCCTGCCAAGGTTAAAGCTATTCAAGAGATGCCAGTTCCTAGAACAGAGAAGGAAGTCAGAGGTTTTTTAGGACGCCTGAATTACATCGCTCGATTCATCTCACACCTGACTGCTACCTGTGAGCCAATCTTCAAACTGCTGAAGAAAGATCAGGTAGTACGTTGGAATGATGAATGTCAGGCTGCTTTTGACAGAATCAAAGAGTATCTCCAAGAACCACCCATCCTTATGCCACCGGTTGAAGGGAGACCTCTGATACTTTACCTGACAGTACTTGATAACTCAATGGGGTGTGTGCTGGGGCAGCATGACAAGTCTGGCCGAAAAGAGCATGCCATTTATTACCTTAGCAAAAATTTTACCGACTGTGAGACCCGATACTCACTGCTTGAGAAAACTTGCTGCGCTTTGGTATGGGTTGCTCGCCGGCTGAGACAGTATATGTTGACTCACACTACTTTGTTGATCTCAAAGATGGATCCTATAAAGTACATATTCGAAAAGCCTGCTCTGTCTGGGAGGATTGCAAGATGGCAAATGATCTTGACAGAATACGACATTCAGTACACGACCCAGAAAGCCATCAAGGGAAGTGTATTGGCAGACCACTTGGCACATCAGGCCGTAGATGACTATCAGTCAATGAACTTCGAGTTTCCGGATGAGAGCATCATGATAGTGACAGATTGTGAAGTACCTGGACCGGATGAAGGACCTGAACCAGGATCCCGATGGTCTATGCACTTTGACGGAGCCTCCAATGCTTTGGGAAATGATATCGGCGCCATAATCATATCACCTCAAGGCACTCATACTCCACTCACTGCCCGGCTATGCTTCAACTGTACCAATAACATGGCGGAGTATGAGGCGTGCATCATGGGACTCAAAGCTGCAATTGACTTAAGGATTAAGTTTCTGAGTGTCTTCGGAGATTCCGCCCTCGTGATCAACCAGATCAAAGGAGAGTGGGATACGAAACATCTGAATCTTATCCCTTACAAAGAATGTGTGTTGACAATGATCCCCCACTTTACAGAAATAACTTTTGAACACTTCCCGAGAGAAGAGAATCAGCTGGCGGACGCGTTAGCTACAATGTCTTCTATGTTCAAGGTTAAATGGGATAATGAGGCTCCCAGGGTCATCATTTGGAAGTTAGACGAACCGGCATACTGTTGTGATCTCGAGACTGAATTGGTGACTGAGAAGCCTTGGTACCATGAGGTGAAGAGATACTTGGAAACTCAGGAATACCCTGAAGGTGCCTCTATCAATGATAAGAAGTTCCTGAGAAGGTTCGCAGCCAAGTTCTTCCTTAGCAACGGCATCTTGTACAAGCGAAACCATGATCCAACCTTACTGCGTTGTGTGGATAAGACTGAAGCAGAAAGGATCATGGAAGAGCTACATGAAGGGACCTTTGGTACACATTCCAGTGGGCACACTATGGCTAAGAAGATCCTTCGGGCAGGATATTACTGGTCCACAATGGAAGCTGACTGCTACCAACATTCCAGGACATGCCATAAGTGTCAGATTTATGCAGACAAGGTGCATGTTCCTCCGGT
Organism: Vicia faba; assembly: GCA_948472305.1. Classification (NCBI taxonomy): domain Eukaryota; kingdom Viridiplantae; phylum Streptophyta; class Magnoliopsida; order Fabales; family Fabaceae; genus Vicia; species Vicia faba. The sequence goes on from OX451736.1 coordinate 784,701,763, forward strand.
TCCCCTGAATGTTCTGACTGCGCCTTGGCCGTTTGCAATGTGGGGTATAGACATGATCGGTGAGATTAAACCTACGACATCCAATGGGCATCGCTTCATCCTAGTAGCGATTGATTACTTTACAAAATGGGTCGAAGCAGCATCCTATGCTACGGTAACCAAGACTGTTGTGGCACGGTTCATTCGGCATAACCTGATCTGTCGATACGGCGTCCCAGAGAGAATTATTACAGACAACGGTACCAATCTGAATAACAAGTAGATCGCTGAGCTCTGCGAGCAGTTTAAAATACAGCACCACAATTCTTCTCCTTACAGACCGAAGATGAATGGGGCTGTAGAAGCAGCAAATAAGAACATTAAGAAAATCGTGCAGAAAATGACAGTGACTTATAAAGATTGGCACGAGATGTTACCGTTCGCTCTACATGGGTACCGTACCTCAGCTAGGACGTCAACCGGGGCAACTCCTTTCTCTCTGGTTTATGGTATGGAGGCAGTCTTACCGATTGAAGTGCAAATACCCTCTTGTGATCGGTGGATCTGGAACTGACTGTTTAACGCTGGTTCGCGAAATGTCGCGGAAGCAAGAGTCGCCACCGTCTTTTATTTTCTCCAAATGGAAAGGACAAAAGCACAGAAAAATTCCTTAAAGAGATTGCTCTCGGTTCGGGAGGTAGGTTATAGAAAGGGAAGGTGTTAGCACCCTTTCTATCCATGGTTATCCATGGGCTCTTAGATACTTGCTCATTGTGTTTTCAAAAGTGGTTTGTTTGCTTTTCAATGTGGGTTTTTAAAAGTTTCTTTGAAAGTTTCAGATCGACTCTTGTGTCAGAGTGTTTGAAAAATTGCTTTGAAAGCTTTTGAAAAGTGTCGGTGTGAAAAGATTTTTGTTTGTTTTTGAAGAGAGCAAGTATCTACGAGAACCTACCTACTCTAAGGAATTCGTCTGTGTAAATGTCCTTTAAAGTAGTGCCATCCTACCATTGAGAGGTAGGTAGCACCACCATTGGAGGTGTTCGGGTCAATTCGAGGTTCGGGACATGGTGATCACCAGAGCAATGGGAAGACACCTTAGAAGCTACCCTCATGCCAGGTTCCCGGATCATGAGGACTTACTAAGACATCCTCTACTCGACGATCACCTTTCGAAGGCAAGGCAACAGTGAGGCGTACCCTAGGGGTGGTGTGTGCGATTCGTGTGTCGTTTTCATTTGTATTTGTCTTGTCAAGTTAAAGTGATCTACGCTTGATTTTATTATGGCCATTCATTCTTGCATGCTTTGTTAACAGTTAAAAGTATTTGCGGGAAAGTAATTCTAAGGCTATTACAAATGGCGCGGGTCCACATCGCCAAAATTAAACCGGACCCGATTTGACGGAAAGTAAATAAAGCGAATAAAAATGCAAAAAGTAAATATTACAAAGCTTTGGGAGAGATACATAATTATTTGAGCGAAATAAAATAAATGTGCGAAATTAAACAATTAAGTCGAAAGGAGGGCGTTGGACCCTTTTGCAAAATTAAATTACATGAATTAATTAATTAGAATTAATGAGGAATAAAAATAATAAAAAAAAAGAATGTTTTTGGTATTTTTAGTGTTTTTAGGAATTTGATGAAAAAAAGAGTTAGTTAAAATTAAACTAAAAGGCAAACCCTAATTCTATTTATTTTTAAGATTATTAAGAAAATGTTGAAGTTTTTTAACCTAATTTAACCCTAAATTATTTATGTACAATTTAATTATGAAAATAAATAAATAAGTGATATTATGGTAGAAAGAAAAATTAAAAGGAATAAAATTTATTAAACCTAATTCTATGTTTTTGTATTTTTATTATTAAAAGAATTAAAATTAAAAACTCTAATCTAAGTTAATTTATTTACATGAAAATATTAAAATAAATAATCATTATATTTTTTTATCTTTTTTTGAGTTTTTATGCATTTTTTGTATTTTTGTAAAATAATTAATTAAATTAATAAAACAAATAAAACAATAATTGAAAATAAAAATATAAAAATATAGAGAAGGCAAACCAGGGGGGGTGGAAGTCCCAATTTAGGAGGTATGGGCTCAGCAATTCAGGCCCATTTGTATCATGGCCTTGTTGACTTTGATGCACGCGTGTGGGACGGTTGACTCATCCTCATGGTGTTCATCAATTCCCAGCCTTGGATCTGAATATGCTAGACGCGTGTATGGGTAGATGATGAAGGAACATGATGCGTCTGCAGCCTTGAAGCACATAGGAATTGCTTTTGAAAAATAATATGGAAACTTGTAAGACCTGGGGCTCGAACCCAGGTCATGTACCGTTCCCAACAACGCATTTGCCACTGAACCATCGCTTGTACATTTAACATATAATAACATATAAATATAATAAACAAAAACATGATGTTAGTGGGTTAAAAACGCGCGAGATTCAAATTAGCGTATCATACACTGCCACGACTCCATCTTCTCCACGCGTTCCTGAAAACAAAAACATATGGCAACGGTTTCTTAAGCGTGGTTTTAAGGGCGTTTTGAGAAAATAGCGATTAGCTCATCTCTAAACATAAATTAGGCGCGAGTATATGTTCATGATCGTCCAACAACGCTTGATTCAATGATACAAGTCTTGGATGCCAATTTTTCTTTAAACGAAAGACCCTAAATTGAAGCTCTGCAAACCCTAAGAAGTATCAATGGCAGATTCTCCAATAGTGCATAAGAATTCAATTAAATCATGTGGTTAGTTCTAGGATGATCTAATAAGTATGAATCCATGGAAAAAATGCAGTAAAAATGCCTGAATATCAAAATACGATTACAAGAAAAATGAGAAGAAACTTGGTTTCTGTATACCAATTCCGAAGGCTATGCGTATGGAAACCTATCCAGTTGTGCTCAGTGATGTCCTAGGAAGCTATTGAAACCAATATTATGCTTTGAATCGACTTAAAACGTGGTTTTCAGTTTTGAACTTTTGGACAAAATTTGCAAGTTTGTTAATGGCTTCTGCGCAGCTTCCAGTGTCTATGGGCATTAGGGTTGTGTTCATGTATTTGTATGGAGCAAATTAGGTCAAGAAAATTGATAAAAATCTCTTGCAATCATTGATTGAATATTTGATTTTCTTCCATTATGTTTTCAATCTTTTTCACATGGTTTTTGTATCAATTAGCATCCAATCAAGCCAAATCTTTCCACATTTGAATGTGCACGAAATCCTGATGGCAAAACATGCATGAAAAGATTTATTAGGTCAAGTTAGATATTTTTCATGTATTTAAATAATTTAAATGAATTAATATGAATAATAATTCAAATAAATAAATAAAAAATGAGAAAATACTTCCCTTTGGGCCAAGTGGTCGTGCACATGCTTAGAATGATGAATCATGGAAGAAAAATGGGCCCATTAGCAATTTTAGGTCATTTGGATCAAAGTTGACTTTTCAAAATATCCAAAAATTTCCCAACTTCCACAAGGCATAACTTGCTCAATTTTTAATCTTTTCTCATGTTCTTGGACATTTTGGAAAGGTCTTTGAGTCCTCTAACCAATGCCTTTTGTCCCATGTCATTTTGATTTACCAATCTCAAGTTATGGCCTTTGACTTAAAGTCCCTTTTTGTTGACTTTTGAAAATGACCTATAATGTTGAAATTGATAACTTTTTGTGAGATCATTTCTTGGACTTGAAGTATGAAGATGAGTTGTAGGAAATGTCTTTCTCTTCAAAATGAGCTTTGAATGGAATTTTTCTGATAATCCATGTGAAAGTTATGCCCTGGTCAATTTCAGTTGACTTTTTCAGTTGTCCAAATATAGTAACTTTTGCATCTTGATGATTTTTTGAGCCAAATTTTGAGAATCATGATCAAGCATTGATCAAATGATGTTTGTGGCTTCAAAATGATATGTTGACCAAAAATTTGAACTTTTGACTGTCAAATGACCATTTTGCCCCTACAGTTGACTGTAGTGCAATTTAGGGTTTTGACTGTGCAATTTTGAGCTGAATGCCTTGAAACTTGATGTGAGGATGCTTGACCACATTTGTAGGCGTATGAGACTTGATTGGGCCTTTGAAAATTTCCTTCTCTTGATCAGAATACAAACCCTAGTTTTGACTGTATAGGAGACAGTTGGACTGCACAACCCTTGGGGAATTTTGTGACTTGGCTTGGTAATTTCTTGAAGAATATGGGAGGGCAAATTTTGGGGTGCAACAGTTGCCCCTGTTCAATCTTCTTAGACCTGAGGATGCAGATTGGCGGACGTGCCTTTCGTAATCCGAGGGTAGAAGATGATTGAACACTAGAGTGCCCAGAAATTTGCGCTCACATAGTAGCAGTGCGGTGGAATGGGCTTATAGATGCCATTTAGAGGTCGCTTGGATAGGATGATGGGCTTATAGATGCCATCTGGATGTTGATCGCGTAAGAGGTTCCTTGGCGAGAACCTGCATACCTGCAAAACAGAAAATGAGTACCTGACACGTTGCAGGAGCTGATTTTTAGATGCCTGGTATAGATGTGTCCTGACTGGTTGCAGGAGTTGAGTCTGGAGCTTCAAACGGTGATGAATGAACCAGGGATGGTTACTGCCTTAGCATGAATGGTAAGAGAACCTTTGGGTGATTTTAACTTCAACAATGCTCGTTGAGAAAATCTTGGTGGGAAATACCATCTTCGCAGGATCGGAACGAGAACCATAGGCCATTATAATCTGAAAGGGAATCACCTCACTCGCCGTCGGAGAGGGAATCATAGGAAAAAGGAACTGTCACCTCACTCACCGTCGGAGAGGGAACCATAGGAGACTATCACCTCACACTCACCGTCGGAGAGGGAAACATCTGAAAAAGGAATTACCACCTCACTCACCGTTGGAGAGGGGACCATAAGAGACTATCACCTCACACTCACCGTCGGAGAGGGAAACATCTGAAAAAGGAATTACCACCTCACGCACTTGTCGGAGAGGGGACCATAGGAGACTATCACCTCACTCACCGTCGGAGAGGGAAACATCTTGAAAAAGGAATTACCACCTCACTCACTGTTGGAGAGGGGACCATAGGAGACTATCACCTCACACTCACCGTCGGAGAGGGAAACATCTGAAAAAGGAATTACCACCTCACGCACTTGTCGGAGAGGGGACCATAAGAGACTATCACCTCACACTCACCGTCGGAGAGGGAAACATCTGAAAAAGGAATTACCACCTCACGCACTGTCGGAGAGGGGACCATAAGAGACTATCACCTCACACTCACCATCGGAGAGGGAAACATCACTTCTGCTGAGTCTTTATCAGAAAAATCTGTTGGGAATCGATTTAGCTGGACTAGAGGAGGTCTTGAAATATGTTTGAGAATTTCAACTGCGTCTTTCCTGAAAGGTAAAGGTCAGCCATATGCGATGTATGATATGGATCAAGCAATGATGTTCTCAACATAAATGAGATTTGTATGATATGATGCGTTATGCATGCTATAATGATGTATGTGATGTTTTATGAATGTTTTCGTCTAGGAAAGTAAATCCTTGACGGGTGCCGGGAAGTCATATCCTGGGCTGATGTTGAAGAATAGATTTTGCTTCCGCTGGGGATGATAACTGCAAGAATACCGGTAGGAGAAGCTGACTCCGTTGCGGAATAAACTTGGCAAATGAAAGATTCTGCGGGGAGAAAAGATACTCCAGCGACCATGCTGGGAAGCAATACTCTGTGGGAAGAGGGATGCTTTGTTGAATGTTGATAGTTACTTGCTGGGGATACCCTTGTTGTTAGAAGTGTTGATAGACTTCGCTGGGGATAGAAGACTTTGTCGAGGATGCTCTTTCCGTGGCCTTTGGCTGAGGATAACCCAGTTATATCCTGTTAAGGAAATAACTCTTTAAATCAAGCCGGACGACGCGTTCGTGCTCTGCGAGGGGGTAAGCTTCCAGAATCTATTGGGGATAAGCTTATTGCTTGGAGATATGAATTCCAACCTTCTTGGGGAAACTGGATTGGACTCTTCTGGGGAGGTTTGAACTGCAGGGAAGTGATTCCTTTGAATATTGAGATACCACCGGGGAACAATCTTTAGGCCGAGACTGCCGGGGATGCTTGTTAAGAATATATGCTGCTGGGGAAGTGTTGAGATCTATGGGAGGATACTCAACTTCCTTGAGACTTGATAACTTTGCTTGGAGAGGAATGTACTGTTTTGCCGAACCACTCTCTGGGGATTTAACATGTACTTGGTCGTGTTCTTTAGCTGAACCTACCTTGGTACCTTGGAGGATAGAACAATTGGATTGTTTAGACAACTCTTTATTGCCCCTGTTTCTAGTGTCACCTGCAATTAATTCCTTTGTTTCGTATGCAAATATTTATGAGTTAGCAAATTATTGTCAATGCATATATCACAAATTAAACCTTGGACGTTCTTCGCACAACAAAACAGAAAAGAAAAATACTTGGCACGTTTAACTGAAAATATATTTGTATTGATTTTTGAATAACCTGAAAATAGGCGTTTTGTATACAGGAGGCTGACGTCCTAGTAAGAGGAACGTCGCCGAACAAGAGAGTTTATATAGGTTTTGTACAAAAGAAAATAAAACCGCTGTGTGAAATATGAATGATCCCACTGGGCTTCAACTCTGCTATTGTCTTTATAACTCCGAGCGTCTCATCACTTGATGACCTTGGTTGAAGGTGAAGCTGACTGATCGATGCCGTCTTAACTTGATGTAGCTACCGGATTCTGGATGCAAAGTGATCCAATGAGACATAGTATTACGCTTTTATCCCTAATTTTTTCCTGGACCGCCCTTTCGGGTTTTCAGTCCACCGGGATACCCATTTTTGCCCAAGCCGCCTTTTCAGGTTTTCGACTTGCCGGGTGTACAGATTTTTCATTTTCATCCCTTCATTTTGCCCGAACCCTTTTGGTTCGACGGGAAGCCCTAATTTTTGCCTAGGCATGTCAGCCTAGCGGGTCTTTTTTCATGCGTAGTATTTTTTAACTATGTCTGCATTGGCGGGGTGAGGAAGGTCGTCACCATCCATGTTGGTTAAGATCATTGCTCCTCCTGAGAACACATGCTTAACCACAAATGGTCCTTCGTACGTAGGGGTCCATTTTCCCCTTGGATCACTCTGAGGAAGGATGATTCTCTTGATAACCAGATCCCCAACTTGATATTCCTGTGGTCTGACCTTTTTGTTAAATGCCCTGATCATCCGTTTCTGATACGTCTGACCATGACAGATAGCAGCAAGTCTCTTTTCGTCAATGAGGTTGAGCTGATCAAGTCGTGTCTGGATCCAATCATCTTCGTTCAGATTTGCATCCTTCATTATCCGGAGAGAGGGAATTTGTACTTCAATTGGCAAGACTGCCTCCATGCCATAAACCAGAGAGAAAGGAGTTGCCCCGGTTGACGTCCTAGCTGAGGTACGGTACCCATGCAGAGCGAACGGTAACATCTCGTGCCAATCTTTATACGTCACTGTCATCTTTTGCACGATTTTCTTGATGTTCTTATTTGCTGCTTCTACAGCCCCATTCATCTTCGGTCTGTAAGGAGAAGAATTGTGGTGCTGTATCTTGAACTGCTCGCAGAGCTCAGCGATCATCTTATTATTCAGATTGGTACCGTTGTCTGTAATAATCCGCTCAGGGACGCCGTACCGACAGATCAGGTTGTGCCGAATGAACCGTGCCACAACGGTCTTGGTTACCGTAGCATAGGATGCTGCCTCAACCCACTTCGTGAAATAATCGATTGCCACCAGGATGAAGCGATGTCCGTTAGATGCTGTAGGTTTTATCTCGCCAATCATGTCTATGCCCCACATTGCAAACGGCCAAGGCGCAGTCAGAACATTCAGGGGAACCGGAGGAACATGCACCTTGTCTGCATAAATCTGACACTTGTGGCATGTCCTGGAATGTTGGTAACAGTCAGCTTCCATTGTGGACCAGTAATATCCTGCCCGTAGGATTTTCTTAGCCATAGTGTGCCCACTGGAATGTGTACCAAAGGTCCCTTCATGTAGCTCTTCCATAATTCTTTCTGCTTTAGTCTTATCCACACAACGCAATAAGGTTGAATCATGGTTTCGCTTGTATAATATGCCGTTGCTAAGGAAGAACTTGGCTGCAAACCTCCTCAGGAATTTCTTATCATTGACAGATGCCCCTTCAGGGTATTCCTGAGCTTCCAGATATCTCTTCACTTCGTGGTACCAAGGCTTCTCAGTCGCCAATTCAGTTTCGAGATCACAACAGTATGCCGGTTCGTCCAGTTTCCAGATGATGATCCGGGGAGCCTCATTGTCCCATTTGACCTTGAACATAGAAGACATTGTAGCTAACGCGTCCGCTAGCTGATTCTCTTCTCTTGGAAAGTGCTCAAAGGTTATCTCTGTGAAGTGGGGGATCAGGGTCAACACACATTCTCTGTAAGGGATCAGGTTTGGATGTTTCGTATCCCACTCTCCTTTGATCTGATTGATCACAAGAGCGGAATCTCCGAAGACACTTAGAAATTTGATCCTTAGGTCGATCGCAGCTTGAAGACCCATGATGCACGCCTCATACTCCGCCATGTTGTTGGTACAGTTGAAACACAGCTGGGCAGTGAGTGGAGTATGAGTACCTTGAGGTGATATGATTATGGCGCCGATACCATTTCCCAAAGCATTGGAGGCTCCGTCAAAGTGCATAGACCATCGGGATCCTGGTTCAGGTCCTTCATCCGGTCCAGGTATTTCACAATCTGTTACTATCATGATGCTTTCATCCGGAAACTCGAAGTTCATTGATTGATAGTCATCTACAGCTTGATGTGCCAAGTGGTCTGCCAATACACTTCCCTTGATGGCTTTCTGGGTTGTGTACTGAATATCGTATTCCGTCAAGATCATTTGCCATCTTGCAATTCTCCCAGACAGAGCAGGCTTTTCGAATATGTACTTTATAGGATCCATCTTTGAGATCAACAAGGTAGTGTGAGTCAGTATATACTGTCTCAGCCGGCGAGCAGCCCATACCAAAGCGCAGCAAGTTTTCTCAAGCAGTGAGTATCGGGTCTCACAGTCGGTAAACTTTTTGCTAAGGTAATAAATGGCATGTTCTTTTCGGCCAGACTCGTCATGCTGCCCCAGCACACACCCCATTGAGTTGTCGAGCACTGTCAGGTATAGTATCAGAGGTCTCCCTTCAACCGGTGGCATAAGGATAGGTGGTTCTTGGAGATACTCTTTGATTCTGTCAAAAGCAGCCTGACATTTATCGTTCCAACGTACTACCTGATCTTTCTTCAGCAGCTTGAAGATTGGCTCACAGGTAGCAGTCAGATGAGAGATGAATCGAGCAATGTAATTCAGGCGTCCTAAAAAGCCTCTGACTTCCTTCTCTGTCTTAGGAACTGGCATCTCTTGAATGGCTTTGACCTTAGCAGGGTCCACTTGAATTCCCTTATCACTGACCACGAAGCCTAATAATTTTCCAGATCTTACCCCGAAGGTGCACTTGTTCGGGTTCAATCTTAGCTTGTACAGTTTCAACCGGTCAAACAACTTCTGCAGATGATCTAGGTGCTCTTCCTCAGTCTGGGACCTTGCGATCATGTCATCCACATATACTTCTATCTCATGATGGATCATATCATGAAATAAGGCAACCATGGCACGTTGGTAGGTTGCCCCAGCGTTTTTTAACCCGAATGGCATGACCTTGTAGCAGAAGGTGCCCCACTGAGTAACAAATGTAGTCTTTTCCATGTCTTCAGGTGCCATCTTGATCTGATTGTAACCTGAAAAGCCATCCATGAAAGAGAATACCTTGTGCTGAGCTGTGTTGTCCACAAGGACATCAATGTGAGGTAAGGGGAAGTCATCCTTGGGGCTGGCCCTGTTCAGATCCCTGTAATCGACACACATTCTGACCTTACCATCCTTCTTAGGTACCGGCACCACATTAGCGACCCACTGAGGGTAAGAAGTCACTGCAAGGAACCCGGCATCAAACTGTTTCATAACCTCGGCTTTAATCTTCTCGGACATCTCTGGACGCATCCGACGGACCTTTTGCTTAACTGGAGGGCAGTCTTCCTTAGTCGGCAAGTGATGGACCACAATGTCGGTATGCAACCCTGGCATGTCTTCGTAGGACCAGGCAAATATCTCCATATAATCATGCAGCATTTTGGTTAACCGTTGCTTCACGCTGAGCTCTAGGTTGGCACCAATCTTTACCTCTTTCCTGTCTGCTTCAGTACCCAAGTTTATGGTTTCCACTGGCTCTTCATGGGGTTGAATTGCCCTCTCTTCCTGAAGCAACAGCCTCGCAAGCTCGCCAGGCACCTCGCAATCATCTTCACCTTCGTCTTCGGCTAAGTTGATTGGATTTTCGAAGTCATAATTGGCAGTAGCAGAGTTGTTATCAGTGAGATCCAGAGTGGATTGAAACCTGTATGAGTGAGTGTGTGTGTAAATACAGCTGTTTTGAAAATTATGTAAAGGAAAAGAAAGACAGAAAAGGAGCACAATATTTGCAATGCGAAAAATACGTCCAAGATTTTCATTCATGGTATATGAAATGACAATTTGTATGCCCTCACAAATAGAACCACGGTGCCTCGGGTAAGACACCGGGCCATAGAGTTTATCATTGTTTATTACAAAATAACAAAACAAAGAAATTTATTACTGCGTCACAAAGGTAACAGGGGTATGGTCCTTTGCACTCCAATTGTTCAATCCGTCTTCGGCCGTCGGATAGATCCAGCTGTTGAATTCAGCTTCGTCCACTTCATGGTCTTCCCCAACAGCATTCACTCCCGAACTTTTAATAAATACCGGAGGTCTTCCGATCTTCGCTTTCCTCATAGCTCTCTGACCTTCTGTGGTAAAACCCAGCCCAAGTTTATCAGTCTTCTGAGTAAAGTCTGGAAGTCTGCCCCAGTCGGCACATTCACCCTTCTGAACCACAGCCCGGGCATCCTTCAGGGAAGCCATCTTCAAAGGACCACTTTCTTCTGTTGCTGTTGCTGCAATTGGAAACACCTCCTCGAAATGTTGAAAGGGGGTTTCAATAAACTCCCCATCCATCTCAATGTACCTGAAGGAGTTCAGGTGGCTCACCATATATTCTTCCTCTCCTTGCACAGTGACAATCTTCCCTCTGACGGGGTATTTCAGCTTCTGATGCAAGGTAGAGGTCACTGCCCCAGCCTTATGTATCCACGGTCGACCCAATAGACAAGAGTAAGATGGACGGATGTCCATCACATAAAAAGTGGAATCGAACACCTGAGAGCCCACACGAATAGGAATGTCAACCTCTCCATGGACCATCCTCTTTGAACCATCAAAGGCCCTGACGATGATGTTGCTGGGTTTCAATTCCAGGCCTTCGCAATCTAGACGGTCCAAAGCCTTCTTAGGTAGCACATTCAAAGATGAACCTGTATCCACCAACACATGTGCCAAGGTGGTGCCCCTGCATTCAATAGAGACATGCAGAGCATCATTATGGTCTCTCCCCTTTGTGGTCAAGTCAGCATCTGAGAAACCCAAGCCATTATCTGCCGTTAGACTTGCCACGCAATCAGTGAACTGTACTGCAGAGGTTTCATGTGGCACATGGGCCGTCTTGAGGAATGAGATTAGGGCCTTAGCATGGGCCTCGGAGCACAGCAATAAAGAGAGCATGGAGATCTTGGAGGGCGTATGCCCCAGCTGTTCCACAACATTAAAATCGCTCTTCTTTATGATCTTAAGAATCTCCTCCATCTCCTGCGGGGAGGCCTCGGCAGCTATGGGTATGGGTGCCTCCATCTGGGCAGGATCAACTTCAACTCCTTTGCCCCAAGCATTGGAGGACTCGGCAGCAGGAGAAACAATTGGATCAACAGCAGGAACAGGTATACTTGCAGGGGTTATGAGGAGCGGTCTTCGGGCAGCAGGCGGTGCAATGTCAGGCGAGAAGAGCCTGCCACTGCGGGTCACTTTGGCTGGGCCAGTGATGTCACAAATGCTGGCGCCAGCGTTGAGCTCTTGCTTAATCCCATTTACATATACGTCTGCCCCATAGTGCCAAGGGACAGCTTTATCAGATACATAAGGCAAGGGCCCTGGAACAGTGATAATAACAGGTGCAACGGTCATGATTTGAATGGGCTTCTTCGGGAGAGCCGGGATCGGATTATTGAAGATAGTCACCACAGAAACTTCTTCCACTGGAACCAACCGAACAGCAGACTTCTTGAATAGAATCTCCTTGCTATCCATTAAGCTTTGGATGCCTAACTTTAGCAAGGGACAACCAGATGGGGACACAGCACAGAACAGGCAACCCTCACTACAACCCGGAAATAAACCGGCCTGCAGTAGGTTCTTCTTGACAATCTTTAGAGGAGTGGCTAGATCATCCACAGAAACAGCATAAACGTCTTCGTCAACAGCATTTACCCCATGTTGAGGCATAGGAGCAGTAACTACATTCGGCTTTGCAGGCGCTTCGAATTGTATCTCCTTTGCGTCGATAAGGTCTTGTACCTTATTCTTTAACGCCCAACAGTCATCGGTAGAGTGCCCCGGGCTATCTGAATGGTAAGCACAACGAGCATTCGGGTTGTACTTGGGAGATGTAGTATTAGGGAACTTCGGGGCCTCCCTGACAGTCACTAAGTTAGTGGATAGCAACTGTGGCAGGATCTGTGATAGGGTCATGCTTAACCGGGTAAACTCTCTCCGGGGTCTTTCAGCCCTTTGAGGATTGTTTGGCCGAGGAGCGGCAGCAGGCTTAGCAATCATCACCGCACTGACAGATTGGTGGTGCTCAGGTCTCTCTGATTTCCTAGAACCATACACGGCACTAGACTCCTTCTTGAATGGTTTCTTTTCCGAACTAGATGATGCACCCTTTGCAATCTTCCCAGACTTTAATCCAGCTTCAATCCTCTCTCCAGTCAAGATCAAATCAGTGAAACCAGCAGAAGAATTCCCAATGAGATGGTTGAAAAACGGCCCAGATAGGGTCCCCAAGAACATGTCTACCAACTCCCGATCAGTCAATGGTGGCTGCACCCTGCCAGCCAGGTCTTTCCACTTCTGAGCGTACTCCTTAAAACCTTCGCTTGCACCTAACGACATACCCTGGAGTTGGGTACGCGTGGGGGCAAGGTCGGCATTATATTGATACTGCTTGTAGAAAGCAGTAGCCAACTCCTCCCAGTTACGAACCTTGGTCCCATCCAGCTGATAGAACCATTCGAGATGAGTCCCTGAAAGACTCTCCTGGAAGAAGTGGATCCATAAATTCTTATCCGCAGAGTACGGCTGAATTTTCCGAACATAGGACCTTAAATGCAGCTTGGGACAAGACGCCCCGTCATATTTGGAGAAGGATGGTGCTTTGAACTTGTGAGGGATAATCACACTAGTTGACAAACCCAGATCTCCGAAATCCAGCCCTGGTACCTGTTGAACCTCCATAGCCTTCAACCTATCCTCCAGTTGTTTGTATCTGTCATCTGCATGAGGGTACTGCTCTTCATCAAAATCTGTCTCGTTGTCGGAGACTACCGGACTAGGGACCTTCACTTCTGCCTGAGAAGGACTCTTGCCAACAGAAGAACCAGCCTCTTCATGTTGCAGAGTATTGCCAAACCTTCGGCCCGAGTTGAACAGAACAGTTCTCCTCTTCTTCTTCTTCTCCTTCTTCAGGAGCATAGCCTTTAGTTCTTCTTGGCCTTTAGCTAGACCCTTGATTAATTCTTGAAACTGCGCGTTCTGCGCCTGAAGAGCCTTGATTGATGTCTCAGTTGATGCAGATTCGGGATTCATGACGCTGAAATAAACAGCGAAGAACTGTAAGCAACCTGAAAAGGGAAAAACCTGCTATGCACATGATGTATGAAATGCGTATGATTTATGTTTTCAAAGACAATCGGGAATCAACTTTGTAAACAAAAAGGAACACACTTCATTAGATTCAACTTTGCAACTGAAATTATTCAACAGGTTGCCCTTAGGCGTTTACATGAAAGGAAATACTGAAAAGGAAATAAAACTGTAAAGGCACATCTGGAGCTCCTTATTGATCCCATGGTCTCCTCTTCTCAGTACGGATGTAGGCATTCAGAGCTCTCTCATTCTCCAACTGCTTGGTCAGCTTCTGGATCTTTGATTCCTGCTCGTTGAACTTTTCCCGGTAAGAATCCCGCTCTTCTCGCAGTTGCGACCAAGATCTCTTCAATGTCTCATAATCAGTAGGTATCTGAGGAGGAAGGACAGTTGGAGGAACACCATCTTTGTCAGGACACTCAAGAATGACGGGTCTGACAGCTTCATACGGCATACCTAACTTCTGAGCACGGATGCGAACCCATTTGTAGTAGGCTTCCATAGGTAAAGAAGTCTTTGGCCCTAGCTCTTGTGGGTCAGCTTTATGAACCTTGTCCCAAGCCTTGATGAACCTACGACGTAGCTCGTCACTATCCACCTGAAATTCAAAACTGATGTGAGGCACCAACATCTCATGGGGACCTGCTCTTCTTGCTCTCCCAAACTGACGGAGTGCTAGACATGGATTGTAAGAGATCCCTCCTTGAGTACCAATCAGAGGAACATTAGGGTATTCCCCGCATCGATCAATAATAGCTATCTCATCCAAACCTCTGCAAGTCCAAATGATGTCTTTATCGGTGAGAGACATTAACCTGTGAGCCCAACCTCTTCCTTCTTGGTTCTTCAGTACGAACTTAGGGAGGTGCGAAATAAACCACCTCACCAACAAAGGGATACAACACCATAGGGTTCCTCGTCTTCGGGTAGTACGGGCATGAAGTTGTTGCAAGATGTCACCCAAGAGAGTGGGCACAGGATTCTGAGACATAAAGATCCGTATGGCAGTGACATTGATGAAGTTGTCAGGATTAGGAAACAGGACTAACCCATAGATTAGGAGAGCCAAGATGTCTTCATATGCCCTAAAGTCCAGGTCATTCCAGAAATTGTTAGCTTTACCCATTAGAAACTTAGCCAAGAAACCCTTAACTCCGCTTCTAGTCACCCAGTTGTCTGTTACCTCTTGATGGGTCAAAGGAAGAGCTGCAGCAACATCCTCAAGTCTGAGGGTCTTTTCCCAACCAGTAAAGGGAGTCTGATCCAAGATAGGGATACCAAGTAAATCAGAGAACTCTTCCAGGGTAGGGACCAACTGGAAGTCTTGAAATGTGAAGCACTGGTACAGAGGGTCATAGAACTGGGTCAGAACACTCATCAACTGTTGATCCCGCTTTGCAGTGACTAAACTGAGAAGGGAACCATGCCTCTGAATGAAGGAAGTGGTGTTTGGAATTCTGCTAACCAACTCATCAAGTAACTCAGGTGAACGGACAAAGTTGAACCGGATAGTATTCCTTCGCACAGGCATCATAATGTCCTACAAAACAGAGCAAAGATGAAACCCTCTTGTCTTTGAAATGGTCAGTCCTTATGCAGGATGTATGCAATGCTCATGATGCTATGATGTTATGATAAAGCACACCACATACAGATACAAAGGCAAACATGGTAAGGCACACAAATCACACAAGGCAAGCCCCTAAAGTTTAGGCCAGCATGAGGTCTAGGTACTACCCTCTTTCAGTTTGTTGGTTCATGCCTGTCCTAATCAAAAGTAACCGGGTTCTTAGAGGATCCCAATATCATTGACTACCCTCAATCGGTCATAACTCCAGCATCGCAATCTTTTCTTGCGGCAAGAACCATCACGAGAGTTTAGCCTCAATGGGCGTAGCATACTGCTACAATTCTAAAGGCCAAGTTGTGTCAATTAAGGTTCTAAGGTTGTTGGTGCTTAATGACTCCTTAGAAGACCCATATTCTCCTCGTTGCGACACAAGGGATATCGGTACAGACCAAGGTGCCACACCAACGTAGCCACTGCTTCACCTGTGTCGGTCTATGCCGGACAGGTCCCTCACAGCTTATGCTACCTAAACAGGGTATCCCCAGATCCGGGTTAGGATCTATGTAACTCCGATGCAACCCACAATAGTAAAGCAAGCAAATCAATACAATTGAAAACACAGTTATGAACTAGCCCTAAGGTACACCCCACTTTATAAGATATTCCCCAGCAGAGTCGCCAGTTCTGTGATCGGTGGATCTGGAACTGACTGTTTAACGCTGGTTCGCGAAATGTCGCGGAAGCAAGAGTCGCCACCGTCTTTTATTTTCTCCAAATGGAAAGGACAAAAGCACAGAAAAATTCCTTAAAGAGATTGCTCTCGGTTCGGGAGGTAGGTTATAGAAAGGGAAGGTGTTAGCACCCTTTCTATCCATGGTTATCCATGGGCTCTTAGATACTTGCTCATTGTGTTTTCAAAAGTGGTTTGTTTGCTTTTCAATGTGGGTTTTTAAAAGTTTCTTTGAAAGTTTCAGATCGACTCTTGTGTCAGAGTGTTTGAAAAATTGCTTTGAAAGCTTTTGAAAAGTGTCGGTGTGAAAAGATTTTTGTTTGTTTTTGAAGAGAGCAAGTATCTACGAGAACCTACCTACTCTAAGGAATTCGTCTGTGTAAATGTCCTTTAAAGTAGTGCCATCCTACCATTGATAGGTAGGTAGCACCACCATTGGAGGTGTTCGGGTCAATTCGAGGTTCGGGACATGGTGATCACCAGAGCAATGGGAAGACACCTTAGAAGCTACCCTCATGCCAGGTTCCCGGATCATGAGGACTTACTAAGACATCCTCTACTCGACGATCACCTTTCGAAGGCAAGGCAACAGTGAGGCGTACCCTAGGGGTGGTGTGTGCGATTCGTGTGTCGTTTTCATTTGTATTTGTCTTGTCAAGTTAAAGTGATCTACGCTTGATTTTATTATGGCCATTCATTCTTGCATGCTTTGTTAACAGTTAAAAGTATTTGCGGGAAAGTAATTCTAAGGCTATTACAAATGGCGCGGGTCCACATCGCCAAAATTAAACCGGACCCGATTTGACGGAAAGTAAATAAAGCGAATAAAAGTGCAAAAAGTAAATATTACAAAGCTTTGGGAGAGATACATAATTATTTGAGCGAAATAAAATAAATGTGCGAAATTAAACAATTAAGTCGAAAGGAGGGCGTTGGACCCTTTTGCAAAATTAAATTACATGAATTAATTAATTAGAATTAATGAGGAATAAAAATAATTAAAAAAAAGAATGTTTTTGGTATTTTTAGTGTTTTTAGGAATTTGATGAAAAAAAGAGTTAGTTAAAATTAAACTAAAAGGCAAACCCTAATTCTATTTATTTTTAAGATTATTAAGAAAATGTTGAAGTTTTTTAACCTAATTTAACCCTAAATTATTTATGTACAATTTAATTATGAAAATAAATAAATAAGTGATATTATGGTAGAAAGAAAAATTAAAAGGAATAAAATTTATTAAACCTAATTCTATGTTTTTGTATTTTTATTATTAAAAGAATTAAAATTAAAAACTCTAATCTAAGTTAATTTATTTACATGAAAATATTAAAATAAATAATCATTATATTTTTTTATCTTTTTTTGAGTTTTTATGCATTTTTTGTATTTTTGTAAAATAATTAATTAAATTAATAAAACAAATAAAACAATAATTGAAAATAAAAATATAAAAATATAGAGAAGGCAAACCAGGGGGGGTGGAAGTCCCAATTTAGGAGGTATGGGCTCAGCAATTCAGGCCCATTTGTATCATGGCCTTGTTGACTTTGATGCACGCGTGTGGGACGGTTGACTCATCCTCATGGTGTTCATCAATTCCCAGCCTTGGATCTGAATATGCTAGACGCGTGTATGGGTAGATGATGAAGGAACATGATGCGTCTGCAGCCTTGAAGCACATAGGAATTGCTTTTGAAAAATAATATGGAAACTTGTAAGACCTGGGGCTCGAACCCAGGTCATGTACCGTTCCCAACAACGCATTTGCCACTGAACCATCGCTTGTACATTTAACATATAATAACATATAAATATAATAAACAAAAACATGATGTTAGTGGGTTAAAAACGCGCGAGATTCAAATTAGCGTATCATACACTGCCACGACTCCATCTTCTCCACGCGTTCCTGAAAACAAAAACATATGGCAACGGTTTCTTAAGCGTGGTTTTAAGGGCGTTTTGAGAAAATAGCGATTAGCTAATCTCTAAACATAAATTAGGCGCGAGTATATGTTCATGATCGTCCAACAACGCTTGATTCAATGATACAAGTCTTGGATGCCAATTTTTCTTTAAACGAAAGACCCTAAATTGAAGCTCTGCAAACCCTAAGAAGTATCAATGGCAGATTCTCCAATAGTGCATAAGAATTCAATTAAATCATGTGGTTAGTTCTAGGATGATCTAATAAGTATGAATCCATGGAAAAAATGCAGTAAAAATGCCTGAATATCAAAATACGATTACAAGAAAAATGAGAAGAAACTTGGTTTCTGTATACCAATTCCGAAGGCTATGCGTATGGAAACCTATCCAGTTGTGCTCAGTGATGTCCTAGGAAGCTATTGAAACCAATATTATGCTTTGAATCGACTTAAAACGTGGTTTTCAGTTTTGAACTTTTTGACAAAATTTGCAAGTTTGTTAATGGCTTCTGCGCAGCTTCCAGTGTCTATGGGCATTAGGGTTGTGTTCATGTATTTGTATGGAGCAAATTAGGTCAAGAAAATTGATAAAAATCTCTTGCAATCATTGATTGAATATTTGATTTTCTTCCATTATGTTTTCAATCTTTTTCACATGGTTTTTGTATCAATTAGCATCCAATCAAGCCAAATCTTTCCACATTTGAATGTGCACGAAATCCTGATGGCAAAACATGCATGAAAAGATTTATTAGGTCAAGTTAGATATTTTTCATGTATTTAAATAATTTAAATGAATTAATATGAATAATAATTCAAATAAATAAATAAAAAATGAGAAAATACTTCCCTTTGGGCCAAGTGGTCGTGCACATGCTTAGAATGATGAATCATGGAAGAAAAATGGGCCCATTAGCAATTTTAGGTCATTTGGATCAAAGTTGACTTTTCAAAATATCCAAAAATTTCCCAACTTCCACAAGGCATAACTTGCTCAATTTTTAATCTTTTCTCATGTTCTTGGACATTTTGGAAAGGTCTTTGAGTCCTCTAACCAATGCCTTTGGTCCCATGTCATTTTGATTTACCAATCTCAAGTTATGGCCTTTGACTTAAAGTCCCTTTTTGTTGACTTTTGAAAATGACCTATAATGTTGAAATTGATAACTTTTTGTGAGATCATTTCTTGGACTTGAAGTATGAAGATGAGTTGTAGGAAATGTCTTTCTCTTCAAAATGAGCTTTGAATGGAATTTTTCTGATAATCCATGTGAAAGTTATGCCCTGGTCAATTTCAGTTGACTTTTTCAGTTGTCCAAATATAGTAACTTTTGCATCTTGATGATTTTTGAGCCAAATTTTGAGAATCATGATCAAGCATTGATCAAATGATGTTTGTGGCTTCAAAATGATATGTTGACCAAAAATTTGAACTTTTGACTGTCAAATGACCATTTTGCCCCTACAGTTGACTGTAGTGCAATTTAGGGTTTTGACTGTGCAATTTTGAGCTGAATGCCTTGAAACTTGATGTGAGGATGCTTGACCACATTTGTAGGCGTATGAGACTTGATTGGGCCTTTGAAAATTTCCTTCTCTTGATCAGAATACAAACCCTAGTTTTGACTGTATAGGAGACAGTTGGACTGCACAACCCTTGGGGAATTTTGTGACTTGGCTTGGTAATTTCTTGAAGAATATGGGAGGGCAAATTTTGGGGTGCAACAGTTGCCCCTGTTCAATCTTCTTAGACCTGAGGATGCAGATTGGCGGACGTGCCTTTCGTAATCCGAGGGTAGAAGATGATTGAACACTAGAGTGCCCAGAAATTTGCGCTCACATAGTAGCAGTGCGGTGGAATGGGCTTATAGATGCCATTTAGAGGTCGCTTGGATAGGATGATGGGCTTATAGATGCCATCTGGATGTTGATCGCGTAAGAGGTTCCTTGGCGAGAACCTGCATACCTGCAAAACAGAAAATGAGTACCTGACACGTTGCAGGAGCTGATTTTTAGATGCCTGGTATAGATGTGTCCTGACTGGTTGCAGGAGTTGAGTCTGGAGTTTCAAACGGTGATGAATGAACCAGGGATGGTTACTGCCTTAGCATGAATGGTAAGAGAACCTTTGGGTGATTTTAACTTCAACAATGCTCGTTGAGAAAATCTTGGTGGGAAATACCATCTTCGCAGGATCGGAACGAGAACCATAGGCCATTATAATCTGAAAGGGAATCACCTCACTCGCCGTCGGAGAGGGAATCATAGGAAAAAGGAATTGTCACCTCACTCACCGTCGGAGAGGGAACCATAGGAGACTATCACCTCACACTCACCGTCGGAGAGGGAAACATCTGAAAAAGGAATTACCACCTCACTCACCGTTGGAGAGGGGACCATAAGAGACTATCACCTCACACTCACCGTCGGAGAGGGAAACATCTGAAAAAGGAATTACCACCTCACGCACTTGTCGGAGAGGGGACCATAGGAGACTATCACCTCACTCACCGTCGGAGAGGGAAACATCTTGAAAAAGGAATTACCACCTCACTCACTGTTGGAGAGGGGACCATAGGAGACTATCACCTCACACTCACCGTCGGAGAGGGAAACATCTGAAAAAGGAATTACCACCTCACGCACTTGTCGGAGAGGGGACCATAAGAGACTATCACCTCACACTCACCGTCGGAGAGGGAAACATCTGAAAAAGGAATTACCACCTCACGCACTGTCGGAGAGGGGACCATAAGAGACTATCACCTCACACTCACCATCGGAGAGGGAAACATCACTTCTGCTGAGTCTTTATCAGAAAAATCTGTTGGGAATCGATTTAGCTGGACTAGAGGAGGTCTTGAAATATGTTTGAGAATTTCAACTGCGTCTTTCCTGAAAGGTAAAGGTCAGCCATATGCGATGTATGATATGGATCAAGCAATGATGTTCTCAACATAAATGAGATTTGTATGATATGATGCGTTATGCATGCTATAATGATGTATGTGATGTTTTATGAATGTTTTCGTCTAGGAAAGTAAATCCTTGACGGGTGCCGGGAAGTCATATCCTGGGCTGATGTTGAAGAATAGATTTTGCTTCCGCTGGGGATGATAACTGCAAGAATACCGGTAGGAGAAGCTGACTCCGTTGCGGAATAAACTTGGCAAATGAAAGATTCTGCGGGGAGAAAAGATACTCCAGCGACCATGCTGGGAAGCAATACTCTGTGGGAAGAGGGATGCTTTGTTGAATGTTGATAGTTACTTGCTGGGGATACCCTTGTTGTTAGAAGTGTTGATAGACTTCGCTGGGGATAGAAGACTTTGTCGAGGATGCTCTTTCCGTGGCCTTTGGCTGAGGATAACCCAGTTATATCCTGTTAAGGAAATAACTCTTTAAATCAAGCCGGACGACGCGTTCGTGCTCTGTGAGGGGGTAAGCTTCCAGAATCTATTGGGGATAAGCTTATTGCTTGGAGATATGAATTCCAACCT
Organism: Vicia faba; assembly: GCA_948472305.1. Lineage (NCBI taxonomy): Eukaryota > Viridiplantae > Streptophyta > Magnoliopsida > Fabales > Fabaceae > Vicia > Vicia faba. The sequence continues at coordinate 784,723,407 of OX451736.1, forward strand.
TCTTGGGGAAACTGGATTGGACTCTTCTGGGGAGGTTTGAACTGCAGGGAAGTGATTCCTTTGAATATTGAGATACCGCCGGGGAACAATCTTTAGGCCGAGACTGCCGGGGATGCTTGTTAAGAATATATGCTGCTGGGGAAGTGTTGAGATCTATGGGAGGATACTCAACTTCCTTGAGACTTGATAACTTTGCTTGGAGAGGAATGTACTGTTTTGCCGAACCACTCTCTGGGGATTTAACATGTACTTGGTCGTGTTCTTTAGCTGAACCTACCTTGGTACCTTGGAGGATAGAACAATTGGATTGTTTAGACAACTCTTTATTGCCCCTGTTTCTAGTGTCACCTGCAATTAATTCCTTTGTTTCGTATGCAAATATTTATGAGTTAGCAAATTATTGTCAATGCATATATCACAAATTGAACCTTGGACGTTCTTCGCACAACAAAACAGAAAAGAAAAATACTTGGCACGTTTAACTGAAAATATATTTGTATTGATTTTTGAATAACCTGAAAATAGGCGTTTTGTATACAGGAGGCTGACGTCCTAGTAAGAGGAACATCGCCGAACAAGAGAGTTTATACAGGTTTTGTACAAAAGAAAATAAAACCGCTGTGTGAAATATGAATGATCCCACTGGGCTTCAACTCTGATATTGTCTTTATAACTCCGAGCGTCTCATCACTTGATGACCTTGGTTGAAGGTGAAGCTGACTGATCGATGCCGTCTGAACTTGATGTAGCTACCGGATTCTGGATGCAAAGTGATCCAATGAGACATAGTATTACGCTTTTATCCCTAATTTTTGCCTGGACCGCCCTTTCGGGTTTTCAGTCCACCGGGATACCCATTTTTGCCCAAGCCGCCTTTTCAGGTTTTCGACTTGCCGGGTGTACAGATTTTTCATTTTCATCCCTTCATTTTGCCCGAACCCTTTTGGTTCGACGGGAAGCCCTAATTTTTGCCTAGGCATGTCAGCCTAGCGGGTCTTTTTTCATGCGTAGTATTTTTTAACTATGTCTGCATTGGCGGGGTGAGGAAGGTCGTCACCATCCATGTTGGTTAAGATCATTGCTCCTCCTGAGAACACATGCTTAACCACAAATGGTCCTTCGTACGTAGGGGTCCATTTTCCCCTTGGATCACTCTGAGGAAGGATGATTCTCTTGATAACCAGATCCCCAACTTGATATTCATGTGGTCTGACCTTTTTGTTAAATGCCCTGATCATCCGTTTCTGATACGTCTGACCATGACAGATAGCAGCAAGTCTCTTTTCGTCAATGAGGTTGAGCTGATCAAGTCGTGTCTGGATCCAATCATCTTCGTTCAGATTTGCATCCTTCATTATCGGGAGAGAGGGAATTTGTACTTCAATTGGCAAGACTGCCTCCATGCCATAAACCAGAGAGAAAGGAGTTGCCCCGGTTGACGTCCTAGCTGAGGTACGGTACCCATGCAGAGCGAACGGTAACATCTCGTGCCAATCTTTATACGTCACTGTCATCTTTTGCACGATTTTCTTGATGTTCTTATTTGCTGCTTCTACAGCCCCATTCATCTTCGGTCTGTAAGGAGAAGAATTGTGGTGCTGTATCTTGAACTGCTCGCAGAGCTCAGCGATCATCTTATTATTCAGATTGGTACCATTGTCTGTAATAATCCGCTCAGGGACGCCGTACCGACAGATCAGGTTGTGCCGAATGAACCGTGCCACAACGGTCTTGGTTACCGTAGCATAGGATGCTGCCTCAACCCACTTCGTGAAATAATCGATTGCCACCAGGATGAAGCGATGTCCGTTAGATGCTGTAGGTTTTATCTCGCCAATCATGTCTATGCCCCACATTGCAAACGGCCAAGGCGCAGTCAGAACATTCAGGGGAACCGGAGGAACATGCACCTTGTCTGCATAAATCTGACACTTGTGGCATGTCCTGGAATGTTGGTAACAGTCAGCTTCCATTGTGGACCAGTAATATCCTGCCCGTAGGATTTTCTTAGCCATAGTGTGCCCACTGGAATGTGTACCAAAGGTCCCTTCATGTAGCTCTTCCATAATTCTTTCTGCTTTAGTCTTATCCACACAACGCAGTAAGGTTGAATCATGGTTTCGCTTGTATAATATGCCGTTGCTAAGGAAGAACTTGGCTGCAAACCTCCTCAGGAATTTCTTATCATTGACAGATGCCCCTTCAGGGTATTCCTGAGCTTCCAGATATCTCTTCACTTCGTGGTACCAAGGCTTCTCAGTCGCCAATTCAGTTTCGAGATCACAACAGTATGCCGGTTCGTCCAGTTTCCAGATGATGATCCGGGGAGCCTCATTGTCCCATTTGACCTTGAACATAGAAGACATTGTAGCTAACGCGTCCGCTAGCTGATTCTCTTCTCTTGGAAAGTGCTCAAAGGTTATCTCTGTGAAGTGGGGGATCAGGGTCAACACACATTCTCTGTAAGGGATCAGGTTTGGATGTTTCGTATCCCACTCTCCTTTGATCTGATTGATCACAAGAGCGGAATCTCCGAAGACACTTAGAAATTTGATCCTTAGGTCGATCGCAGCTTGAAGACCCATGATGCACGCCTCATACTCCGCCATGTTGTTGGTACAGTTGAAACACAGCCGGGCAGTGAGTGGAGTATGAGTACCTTGAGGTGATATGATTATGGCGCCGATACCATTTCCCAAAGCATTGGAGGCTCCGTCAAAGTGCATAGACCATCGGGATCCTGGTTCAGGTCCTTCATCCGGTCCAGGTATTTCACAATCTGTTACTATCATGATGCTTTCATCCGGAAACTCGAAGTTCATTGATTGATAGTCATCTACAGCTTGATGTGCCAAGTGGTCTGCCAATACACTTCCCTTGATGGCTTTCTGGGTTGTGTACTAAATATCGTATTCCGTCAAGATCATTTGCCATCTTGCAATTCTCCCAGACAGAGCAGGCTTTTCGAATATGTACTTTATAGGATCCATCTTTGAGATCAACAAGGTAGTGTGAGTCAGTATATACTGTCTCAGCCGGCGAGCAGCCCATACCAAAGCGCATCAAGTTTTCTCAAGCAGTGAGTATCGGGTCTCACAGTCGGTAAACTTTTTGCTAAGGTAATAAATGGCATGTTCTTTTCGGCCAGACTCGTCATGCTGCCCCAGCACACACCCCATTGAGTTGTCGAGCACTGTCAGGTATAGTATCAGAGGTCTCCCTTCAACCGGTGGCATAAGGATAGGTGGTTCTTGGAGATACTCTTTGATTCTGTCAAAAGCAGTCTGACATTCATCGTTCCAACGTACTACCTGATCTTTCTTCAGCAGCTTGAAGATTGGCTCACAGGTAGCAGTCAGATGAGAGATGAATCGAGCAATGTAATTCAGGCGTCCTAAAAAGCCTCTGACTTCCTTCTCTGTCTTAGGAACTGGCATCTCTTGAATGGCTTTGACCTTAGCAGGGTCCACTTGAATTCCCTTATCACTGACCACGAAGCCTAATAATTTTCCAGATCTTACCCCGAAGGTGCACTTGTTCGGGTTCAATCTTAGCTTGTACAGTTTCAACCGGTCAAACAACTTCTGCAGATGATCTAGGTGCTCTTCCTCAGTCTGGGACCTTGCGATCATGTCATCCACATATACTTCTATCTCATGATGGATCATATCATGAAATAAGGCAACCATGGCACGTTGGTAGGTTGCCCCAGCGTTTTTTAACCCGAATGGCATGACCTTGTAGCAGAAGGTGCCCCACTGGGTAACAAATGTAGTCTTTTCCATGTCTTCAGGTGCCATCTTGATCTGATTGTAACCTGAAAAGCCATCCATGAAAGAGAATACCTTGTGCTGAGCTGTGTTGTCCACAAGGACATCAATGTGAGGTAAGGGGAAGTCATCCTTGGGGCTGGCCCTGTTCAGATCCCTGTAATCGACACACATTCTGACCTTACCGTCCTTCTTAGGTACCGGCACCACATTAGCGACCCACTGAGGGTAAGAAGTCACTGCAAGGAACCCGGCATCAAACTGTTTCATAACCTCGGCTTTAATCTTCTCGGACATCTCTGGACGCATCCGACGGACCTTTTGCTTAACTGGAGGGCAGTCTTCCTTAGTCGGCAAGTGATGGACCACAATGTCGGTATCCAACCCTGGCATGTCTTCGTAGGACCAGGCAAATATCTCCGTATAATCATGCAGCATTTTGGTTAACCGTTGCTTCACGCTGAGCTCTAGGTTGGCACCAATCTTTACCTCTTTCCTGTCTGCTTCAGTACCCAAGTTTATGGTTTCCACTGGCTCTTCATGGGGTTGAATTGCCCTCTCTTCCTGAAGCAACAGCCTCACAAGCTCGCCAGGCACCTCGCAATCATCTTCACCTTCGTCTTCGGCTAAGTTGATCAGATTTTCGAAGTCATAATTGGCAGTAGCAGAGTTGTTATCAGTGAGATCCAGAGTGGATTGAAACCTGTATGAGTGAGTGTGTGTGTAAATACAGCTGTTTTGAAAATTATGTAAAGGAAAAGAAAGACAGAAAAGGAGCACAATATTTGCAATGCGAAAAATACGTCCAAGATTTTCATTCATGGTATATGAAATGACAATTTGTATGCCCTCACAAATAGAACCACGGTGCCTCGGGTAAGACACCGGGCCATAGAGTTTATCATTGTTTATTACAAAATAACAAAACAAAGAAATTTATTACTGCGTCACAAAGGTAACAGGGGTATGGTCCTTTGCACTCCAATTGTTCAATCCGTCTTCGGCCGTCGGATAGATCCAGCTGTTGAATTCAGCTTCGTCCACTTCATGGTCTTCCCCAACAGCATTCACTCCCGAACTTTTAATAAATACCGGAGGTCTTCCGATCTTCGCTTTCCTCATAGCTCTCTGACCTTCTGTGGTAAAACCCAGCCCAAGTTTATCAGTCTTCTGAGTAAAGTCTGGAAGTCTGCCCCAGTCGGCACATTCACCCTTCTGAACCACAGCCCGGGCATCCTTCAGGGAAGCCATCTTCAAAGGACCACTTTCTTCTGTTGCTGTTGCTGCAATTGGAAACACCTCCTCGAAATGTTGAAAGGGGGTTTCAATAAACTCCCCATCCATCTCAATGTACCTGAAGGAGTTCAGGTGGCTCACCATATATTCTTCCTCTCCTTGCACAGTGACAATCTTCCCTCTGACGGGGTATTTCAGCTTCTGATGCAAGGTAGAGGTCACTGCCCCAGCCTTATGTATCCACGGTCGACCCAATAGACAAGAGTAAGATGGACGGATGTCCATCACATAAAAAGTGGAATCGAACACCTGAGAGCCCACACGAATAGGAATGTCAACCTCTCCATGGACCATCCTCTTTGAACCATCAAAGGCCCTGACGATGATGTTGCTGGGTTTCAATTCCAGGCCTTCGCAATCTAGACGGTCCAAAGCCTTCTTAGGTAGCACATTCAAAGATGAACCTGTATCCACCAACACATGTGCCAAGGTGGTGCCCCTGCATTCAATAGAGACATGCAGAGCATCATTATGGTCTCTCCCCTTTGTGGTCAAGTCAGCATCTGAGAAACCCAAGCCATTATCTGCCGTTAGACTTGCCACGCAATCAGTGAACTGTACTGCAGAGGTTTCATGTGGCACATGGGCCGTCTTGAGGAATGAGATTAGGGCCTTAGCATGGGCCTCGGAGCACAGCAATAAAGAGAGCATGGAGATCTTGGAGGGCGTATGCCCCAGCTGTTCCACAACATTAAAATCGCTCTTCTTTATGATCTTAAGAATCTCCTCCATCTCCTGCGGGGAGGCCTCGGCAGCTATGGGTATGGGTGCCTCCATCTGGGCAGGATCAACTTCAACTCCTTTGCCCCAAGCATTGGAGGACTCGACAGCAGGAGAAACAATTGGATCAACAGCAGGAACAGGTATACTTGCAGGGGTTATGAGGAGCGGTCTTCGGGCAGCAGGCGGTGCAATGTCAGGCGAGAAGAGCCTGCCACTGCGGGTCACTTTGGTTGGGCCAGTGATGTCACAAATGCTGGCGCCAGCGTTGAGCTCTTGCTTAATCCCATTTACATATACGTCTGCCCCATAGTGCCAAGGGACAGCTTTATCAGATACATAAGGCAAGGGCCCTGGAACAGTGATAATAACAGGTGCAACGGTCATGATTTGAATGGGCTTCTTCGGGAGAGCCGGGATCGGATTATTGAAGATAGTCACCACAGAAACTTCTTCCACTGGAACCAACCGAACAGCAGACTTCTTGAATAGAATCTCCTTGCTATCCATTAAGCTTTGGATGCCTAACTTTAGCAAGGGACAACCAGATGGGGACACAGCACAGAACAGGCAACCCTCACTACAACCCGGAAATAAACCGGCCTGCAGTAGGTTCTTCTTGACAATCTTTAGAGGAGTGGCTAGATCATCCACAGAAACAGCATAAACGTCTTCGTCAACAGCATTTACCCCATGTTGAGGCATAGGAGCAGTAACTACATTCGGCTTTGCAGGCGCTTCGAATTGTATCTCATTTGCGTCGATAAGGTCTTGTACCTTATTCTTTAACGCCCAACAGTCATCGGTAGTGCCCCGGGCTATCTGAATGGTAAGCACAACGAGCATTCGGGTTGTACTTGGGAGATGTAGTATTGGGGAACTTCGGGGCCTCCCTGACAGTCACTAAGTTAGTGGATAGCAACTGTGGCAGGATCTGTGATAGGGTCATGCTTAACCGGGTAAACTCTCTCCGGGGTCTTTCAGCCCTTTGAGGATTGTTTGGCCGAGGAGCGGCAGCAGGCTTAGCAATCATCACCGCACTGACAGATTGGTGGTGCTCAGGTCTCTCTGATTTCCTAGAACCATACACGGCACTAGACTCCTTCTTGAATGGTTTCTTTTCCGAACTAGATGATGCACCCTTTGCAATCTTCCCAGACTTTAATCCAGCTTCAATCCTCTCTCCAGTCAAGATCAAATCAGTGAAACCAGCAGAAGAATTCCCAATGAGATGGTTGAAAAACGGCCCAGATAGGGTCCCCAAGAACATGTCTACCAACTCCCGATCAGTCAATGGTGGCTGCACCCTGCCAGCCAGGTCTCTCCACTTCTGAGCGTACTCCTTAAAACCTTCGCTTGCACCTAATGACATACCCTGGAGTTGGGTACGCGTGGGGGCAAGGTCGGCATTATATTGATACTGCTTGTAGAAAGCAGTAGCCAACTCCTCCCAGTTACGAACCTTGGTCCCATCCAGCTGATAGAACCATTCGAGATGAGTCCCTGAAAGACTCTCCTGGAAGAAGTGGATCCATAAATTCTTATCCGCAGAGTACGGCTGAATTTTCCGAACATAAGACCTTAAATGCAGCTTGGGACAAGACGCCCCGTCATATTTGGAGAAGGATGGTGCTTTGAACTTGTGAGGGATAATCACACTAGTTGACAAACCCAGATCTCCGAAATCCAGCCCTGGTACCTGTTGAACCTCCATAGCCTTCAACCTATCCTCCAGTTGTTTGTATCTGTCATCTGCATGAGGGTACTGCTCTTCATCAAAATCTGTCTCGTTGTCGGAGACTACCGGACTAGGGACCTTCACTTCTACCTGAGAAGGACTCTTGCCAACAGAAGAACCAGCCTCTTCATGTTGCAGAGTATTGCCAAACCTTCGGCCCGAGTTGAACAGAACAGTTCTCCTCTTCTTCTTCTTCTCCTTCTTCAGGAGCATAGCCTTTAATTCTTCTTGGCCTTTAGCTAGACCCTTGATTAATTCTTGAAACTGCGCGTTCTGCGCCTGAAGAGCCTTGATTGATGTCTCAGTTGATGCAGATTCGGGATTCATGACGCTGAAATAAATAGCGAAGAACTGTAAGCAACTTGAAAAGGGAAAAACCTGCTATGCACATGATGTATGAAATGCGTATGATTTATGTTTTCAAAGACAATCGGGAATCAACTTTGTAAACAAAAAGGAACACACTTCATTAGATTCAACTTTGCAACTGAAATTATTCAACAGGTTGCCCTTAGGCGTTTACATGAAAGGAAATACTGAAAAGGAAATAAAACTGTAAAGGCACATCTGGAGCTCCTTATTGATCCCATGGTCTCCTCTTCTCAGTACGGATGTAGGCATTCAGAGCTCTCTCATTCTCCAACTGCTTGGTCAGCTTCTGGATCTTTGATTCCTGCTCGTTGAACTTTTCCCGGTAAGAATCTCGCTCTTCTCGCAGTTGCGACCAAGATCTCTTCAATGTCTCATAATCAGTAGGTATCTGAGGAGGAAGGACAGTTGGAGGAACACCATCTTTGTCAGGACACTCAAGAATGACGGGTCTGACAGCTTCATACGGCATACCTAACTTCTGAGCACGGATGCGAACCCATTTGTAGTAGGCTTCCATAGGTAAAGAAGTCTTTGGCCCTAGCTCTTGTGGGTCAGCTTTATGAACCTTGTCCCAAGCCTTGATGAACCTACGACGTAGCTCGTCACTATCCACCTGAAATTCAAAACTGATGTGAGGCACCAACATCTCATGGGGACCTGCTCTTCTTGCTCTCCCAAACTGACGGAGTGCTAGACATGGATTGTAAGAGATCCCTCCTTGAGTACCAATCAGAGGAACATTAGGGTATTCCCCGCATCGATCAATAATAGTTATCTCATCCAAACCTCTGCAAGTCCAAATGATGTCTTTATCGGTGAGAGACATTAACCTGTGAGCCCAACCTCTTCCTTCTTGGTTCTTCAGTACGAACTTAGGGAGGTGCGAAATAAACCACCTCACCAACAAAGGGATACAACACCATAGGGTTCCTCGTCTTCGGGTAGTACGGGCATGAAGTTGTTGCAAGATGTCACCCAAGAGAGTGGGCACAGGATTCTGAGACATAAAGATCCGTATGGCAGTGACATTGATGAAGTTGTCAGGATTAGGAAACAGGACTAACCCATAGATTAGGAGAGCCAAGATGTCTTCATATGCCCTAAAGTCCAGGTCATTCCAGAAATTGTTAGCTTTACCCATTAGAAACTTAGCCAAGAAACCCTTAACTCCGCTTCTAGTCACCCAGTTGTCTGTTACCTCTTGATGGGTCAAAGGAAGAGCTGCAGCAACGTCCTCAAGTCTGAGGGTCTTTTCCCAACCAGTAAAGGGAGTCTGATCCAAGATAGGGATACCAAGTAAATCAGAGAACTCTTCTAGGGTAGGGACCAACTGGAAGTCTTGAAATGTGAAGCACTGGTACAGAGGGTCATAGAACTGGGTCAGGACACTCATCAACTGTTGATCCCGCTTTGTAGTGACTAAACTGAGAAGGGAACCATGCCTCTGAATGAAGGAAGTGGTGTTTGGAATTCTGCTAACCAACTCATCAAGTAACTCAGGTGAACGGACAAAGTTGAACCGGATAGTATTCCTTCGCACAGGCATCATAATGTCCTACAAAACAGAGCAAAGATGAAACCCTCTTGTCTTTGAAATGGTCAGTCCTTATGCAGGATGCATGCAATGCTCATGATGCTATGATGTTATGATAAAGCACACCACATACAGATACAAAGGCAAACATGGTAAGGCACACAAATCACACAAGGCAAGCCCCTAAAGTTTAGGCCAGCATGAGGTCTAGGTACTACCCTCTTTCAGTTTGTTGGTTCATGCCTGTCCTAATCAAAAGTAACCGGGTTCTTAGAGGATCCCAATATCATTGACTACCCTCAATCGGTCATAACTCCAGCATCGCAATCTTTTCTTGCGGCGAGAACCATCACGAGAGTTTAGCCTCAATGGGCGTAGCATACTGCTACAATTCTAAAGGCCAAGTTGTGTCAATTAAGGTTCTAAGGTTGTTGGTGCTTAATGACTCCTTAGAAGACCCATATTCTCCTCGTTGCGACACAAGGGATATCGGTACAGACCAAGGTGCCACACCAACGTAGCCACTGCTTCACCTGTGTCGGTCTACGCCGGACAGGTCCCTCACAGCTTATGCTACCTAAACAGGGTATCCCCAGATCCGGGTTAGGATCTATGTAACTCCGATGCAACCCACAATAGTAAAGCAAGCAAATCAATACAATTGAAAACACAGTTATGAACTAGCCCTAAGGTACACCCCACTTTATAAGATATTCCCCAGCAGAGTCGCCAGTTCTGTGATCGGTGGATCTGGAACTGACTGTTTAACGCTGGTTCGCGAAATGTCGCGGAAGCAAGAGTCGCCACCGTCTTTTATTTTCTCCAAATGGAAAGGACAAAAGCACAGAAAAATTCCTTAAAGAGATTGCTCTCGGTTCGGGAGGTAGGTTATAGAAAGGGAAGGTGTTAGCACCCTTTCTATCCATGGTTATCCATGGGCTCTTAGATACTTGCTCATTGTGTTTTCAAAAGTGGTTTGTTTGCTTTTCAATGTGGGTTTTTAAAAGTTTCTTTGAAAGTTTCAGATCGACTCTTGTGTCAGAGTGTTTGAAAAATTGCTTTGAAAGCTTTTGAAAAGTGTCGGTGTGAAAAGATTTTTGTTTGTTTTTGAAGAGAGCAAGTATCTACGAGAACCTACATACTCTAAGGAATTCGTCTGTGTAAATGTCCTTTAAAGTAGTGCCATCCTACCATTGATAGGTAGGTAGCACCACCATTGGAGGTGTTCGGGTCAATTCGAGGTTCGGGACATGGTGATCACCAGAGCAATGGGAAGACACCTTAGAAGCTACCCTCATGCCAGGTTCCCGGATCATGAGGACTTACTAAGACATCCTCTACTCGACGATCACCTTTCGAAGGCAAGGCAACAGTGAGGCGTACCCTAGGGGTGGTGTGTGCGATTCGTGTGTCGTTTTCATTTGTATTTGTCTTGTCAAGTTAAAGTGATCTACGCTTGATTTTATTATGGCCATTCATTCTTGCATGCTTTGTTAACAGTTAAAAGTATTTGCGGGAAAGTAATTCTAAGGCTATTACAAATGGCGCGGGTCCACATCGCCAAAATTAAACCGGACCCGATTTGACGGAAAGTAAATAAAGCGAATAAAAGTGCAAAAAGTAAATATTACAAAGCTTTGGGAGAGATACATAATTATTTGAGCGAAATAAAATAAATGTGCGAAATTAAACAATTAAGTCGAAAGGAGGGCGTTGGACCCTTTTGCAAAATTAAATTACATGAATTAATTAATTAGAATTAATGAGGAATAAAAATAATAAAAAAAAAGAATGTTTTTGGTATTTTTAGTGTTTTTAGGAATTTGATGAAAAAAAGAGTTAGTTAAAATTAAACTAAAAGGCAAACCCTAATTCTATTTATTTTTAAGATTATTAAGAAAATGTTGAAGTTTTTTAACCTAATTTAACCCTAAATTATTTATGTACAATTTAATTATGAAAATAAATAAATAAGTGATATTATGGTAGAAAGAAAAATTAAAAGGAATAAAATTTATTAAACCTAATTCTATGTTTTTGTATTTTTATTATTAAAAGAATTAAAATTAAAAACTCTAATCTAAGTTAATTTATTTACATGAAAATATTAAAATAAATAATCATTATATTTTTTTATCTTTTTTTGAGTTTTTATGCATTTTTTGTATTTTTGTAAAATAATTAATTAAATTAATAAAACAAATAAAACAATAATTGAAAATAAAAATATAAAAATATAGAGAAGGCAAACCAGGGGGGGTGGAAGTCCCAATTTAGGAGGTATGGGCTCAGCAATTCAGGCCCATTTGTATCATGGCCTTGTTGACTTTGATGCACGCGTGTGGGACGGTTGACTCATCCTCATGGTGTTCATCAATTCCCAGCCTTGGATCTGAATATGCTAGACGCGTGTATGGGTAGATGATGAAGGAACATGATGCGTCTGCAGCCTTGAAGCACATAGGAATTGCTTTTGAAAAATAATATGGAAACTTGTAAGACCTGGGGCTCGAACCCAGGTCATGTACCGTTCCCAACAACGCATTTGCCACTGAACCATCGCTTGTACATTTAACATATAATAACATATAAATATAATAAACAAAAACATGATGTTAGTGGGTTAAAAACGCGCGAGATTCAAATTAGCGTATCATACACTGCCACGACTCCATCTTCTCCACGCGTTCCTGAAAACAAAAACATATGGCAACGGTTTCTTAAGCGTGGTTTTAAGGGCGTTTTGAGAAAATAGCGATTAGCTCATCTCTAAACATAAATTAGGCGCGAGTATATGTTCATGATCGTCCAACAACGCTTGATTCAATGATACAAGTCTTGGATGCCAATTTTTCTTTAAACGAAAGACCCTAAATTGAAGCTCTGCAAACCCTAAGAAGTATCAATGGCAGATTCTCCAATAGTGCATAAGAATTCAATTAAATCATGTGGTTAGTTCTAGGATGATCTAATAAGTATGAATCCATGGAAAAAATGCAGTAAAAATGCCTGAATATCAAAATACGTTTACAAGAAAAATGAGAAGAAACTTGGTTTCTGTATACCAATTCCGAAGGCTATGCGTATGGAAACCTATCCAGTTGTGCTCAGTGATGTCCTAGGAAGCTATTGAAACCAATATTATGCTTTGAATCGACTTAAAACGTGGTTTTCAGTTTTGAACTTTTGGACAAAATTTGCAAGTTTGTTAATGGCTTCTGCGCAGCTTCCAGTGTCTATGGGCATTAGGGTTGTGTTCATGTATTTGTATGGAGCAAATTAGGTCAAGAAAATTGATAAAAATCTCTTGCAATCATTGATTGAATATTTGATTTTCTTCCATTATGTTTTCAATCTTTTTCACATGGTTTTTGTATCAATTAGCATCCAATCAAGCCAAATCTTTCCACATTTGAATGTGCACGAAATCCTGATGGCAAAACATGCATGAAAAGATTTATTAGGTCAAGTTAGATATTTTTCATGTATTTAAATAATTTAAATGAATTAATATGAATAATAATTCAAATAAATAAATAAAAAATGAGAAAATACTTCCCTTTGGGCCAAGTGGTCGTGCACATGCTTAGAATGATGAATCATGGAAGAAAAATGGGCCCATTAGCAATTTTAGGTCATTTGGATCAAAGTTGACTTTTCAAAATATCCAAAAATTTCCCAACTTCCACAAGGCATAACTTGCTCAATTTTTAAGCTTTTCTCATGTTCTTGGACATTTTGGAAAGGTCTTTGAGTCCTCTAACCAATGCCTTTGGTCCCATGTCATTTTGATTTACCAATCTCAAGTTATGGCCTTTGACTTAAAGTCCCTTTTTGTTGACTTTTGAAAATGACCTATAATGTTGAAATTGATAACTTTTTGTGAGAGCATTTCTTGGACTTGAAGTATGAAGATGAGTTGTAGGAAATGTCTTTCTCTTCAAAATGAGCTTTGGATGGAATTTTTCTGATAATCCATGTGAAAGTTATGCCCTGGTCAATTTCAGTTGACTTTTTCAGTTGTCCAAATATAGTAACTTTTGCATCTTGATGATTTTTTGAGCCAAATTTTGAGAATCATGATCAAGCATTGATCAAATGATGTTTGTGGCTTAAAAATGATATGTTGACCAAAAATTTGAACTTTTGACTGTCAAATGACCATTTTGCCCCTACAGTTGACTGTAGTGCAATTTAGGGTTTTGACTGTGCAATTTTGAGCTGAATGCCTTGAAACTTGATGTGAGGATGCTTGACCACATTTGTAGGCGTATGAGACTTGATTGGGCCTTTGAAAATTTCCTTCTCTTGATCAGAATACAAACCCTAGTTTTGACTGTATAGGAGACAGTTGGACTGCACAACCCTTGGGGAATTTTGTGACTTGGCTTGGTAATTTCTTGAAGAATATGGGAGGGCAAATTTTGGGGTGCAACACCTCTCTCCGGATAATGAAGGATGCAAATCTGAACGAGGATGATTGAATCCAGACACGACTTGATCAACTCAACCTTATTGATGAAAAGAGACTCGCTGATATCTGTCATGGTCAGACGTATCAGAAACGGATGATCAGGGCATTTAACAAAAAGGTCAGACCACAGGAATATCAAGTTGGGGATCTGGTAATCAAGCGAATCATCCTTCCTCAGAGTGATCCAAGGGGAAAATGGACCCCTACGTACGAAGGGCCATTTGTGGTTAAACATGTGTTCTCAGGAGGAGCCATGATTCTAACCAATATGGATGGTGACGACCTTCCTCACCCCGCCAATGCAGACATAGTAAAAAGATACTACGCATAAAAAGACCCGCTAGGCTGACATGCCTAGGCAAAAATTAGGGCTTCCCGTCGAACCAAAAGGGTTCGGGCAAAATGAAGGGATGAAATGAAAAAAAATCTGTACACCCGGCAAGTCGAAAACCTGAAAAGGCGGCTTGGGCAAAAATGGGTATCCCGGTGGACTGAAAACCCGAAAGGGCGGCCAGGCAAAAATTAGGGATAAAAGCGTAATACTATGTCTCATCGGATCACTTTGCATCCAGAATCCGGTATCTACATCAAGATCAGACGGCATCGATCAGTCAGCTTCACCTTCAACCAAGGTCATCAAGTGATGAGACGCTCGGAGTTATAAAGGCAATAGCAGAGTTGAAACCCAGTGGATCATTCATTTCACACAGCTGTTTTATTTTCTTTTGTACAAAATTTGTATAAACTCTTTTGCTCGGCGGCGTTCTCTTACTAGGACGTCAGCCTCTTGTATACAAAACGCCTATTTACAGGCCACTCAAAAATCAATACAAATATACTTTTCAGTTAAAATGTGCCAATTGTTTTTCTTTTTCTGTTTTGTTTTGCGAAGAACGTCCAAGGTTCAATTTGTGATATATGCATTGACAATAGCTTGCTAACTCATGAGTATTTGCATACAAAACAAAGGATTAATTACAGGTGACATTAGAAACAGGGGCAATAAGGAGTTGTCTAAGCAATCTAATTGTTTTATCCTCCAAAGTACCAAGGTAGGTTCAGCTAAAGAACATAACCAGGCATCTTAAATTCCCCAGAGAGTGAGCCAGCAAGCAGTATACTCTCCTCAAACAAGGCAGTTATCAACCTTAAAGAAGCTGGGTGTCCTCCAGCAGACCTCAACATTCTCCAGCAGCATGCATGTTCTTAACAAGCATCCCCGGCAATCTTGGTCTAAAGATTGTTCCCCGGCGGCATACCAAGCATTCAAAAGGATCACTTCCCCCGCAGTTCAATACTTCCCCAGGAGAGTCCAATCCAGTTCCCCAGGAAAGTTGGAACTCATCTCCCCAAGCAGCAAGCTTATCCCTAGTAGATTCTGGATGCTTGTCCCTCGCAGAGCACGAACGCGTCGTCCGGCTTTATTCAAAGAGTTATTTCCTTAACAGGATATAACTGGGTTATCCTCAGCCAAAAGCCACGGAAAGATCGTCGTCGACAAAGTCTTATCATCCCCAGCGAAGTCTATTAACACTCCCAACATAACGACGGTATCCCCAGCGAAGTTACTACCAACATCTCAACAAGAGTGCCTCTCTCCCCACAGAGTATTGTTCCCCAGCCAGATCGCTAGAATAGTTTTCTCCCCGCAGAGTAATATCTCCAACAAGTTTATTCCCCCAACGGAGTCATCTTCTCCTACCGGTATTCTTGCAACTATCACTCCACAGTGGAAACCAAGAATGCTATTCATATCAGCCCAGGATTCAACTTCCCGGCATCCGTCTAGGATTTATTTTCCTAAGACGAAAACATACATTCACAAACAACATATCTTCATACATTATAAGCATGCATATACACATCATGAACATACAATCTCATTCATTCTGAGAACATCTCGCATGTCATACATCATGGCATCGCATACAACTAACGTTTTGTCTTTTCAGGACAAAAGTTAATACAAAGATAATTGCTATCAACTGTCATGATTCCAGATCCGATTCCTGTATCTTGCCAGGGAGTATCTGTTGACGACTACAGTACCAGACTCGATTCCTGTATCTAGACAGGGCACGTTTGAAGAGTTCGAAGATTCGATTCCTGAATCTTGCCAGGGAGTATCTGTTGACGACTACAGTACCAGACTCGATTCCTGTATCTAGACAGGGCACGTCTGAAGAGTTCAAAGATCCGATTCCTGAATCTTGCCAGGGAGTATCTGTTGACGACTACAGTACCAGACTCGATTCCTGTATCTCGCCAGGGCACATCTGAAGAATTCAAAGATCCGATTCCTGAATCTTGCCAGGGAGTATCTATTGACGACTACAGTACCAGACTCGATTCCTGTATCTAGACAGGGCACGTCTGAAGAGTTCGAAGATCCGATTCCTGAATCTTGCCAGGGAGTATCTGTTGACGACTACAGTACCAGACTCGATTCCTGTATCTAGACAAGGCACGTCTGAAGAGTTCGAAGATCCGATTCCTAAATCTTGCCAGGGAGTATCTGTTGATGACTACAGTACCAGACTCGATTCCTGTATCTAGACAGGGCACGTCTGAAGAGTTCGAAGATCCGATTCCTGAATCTTGCCAGGGAGTATCTGTTGACGACTACAGTACCAGACTCGATTCCTGTATCTAGACAGGGCACGTCTGAAGAGTTCGAAGATCCGATTCCTGAATCTTGCCAGGGAGTATCTGTTGACGACTACAGTACCAGACTCGATTCTTGTATCTAGACAGGGCACGTCTGAAGAGTTCGAAGATCCGATTCCTGAATCTTGCCAGGGAGTATCTGTTGACGACTACAGTACCAGACTCGATTCCTATATCTAGACAGGGCACGTCTGAAGAGTTCGAGGATCCGATACCTGAATCTTGCCAGGGTGTATCCGTTGAAGACTAACATTACCAGACTCGATTCCTGTATCTCGCCAGGGTACGTCTGAAGAATTCAAAGATCCAGCCCCTGTAACCGATCAGGACACATCTATACCAAGCATCTGAAAACCAACTCCTGCAACGTGTCAGGTACTCATTTTTTCTTTTGCAGGCATGCAGGTTCTCGCTAAAGAATCTCTTACGCAATCAACATCCAGATGGCATCTATAAGCCCATCATCCTATTCATCAACCTCTAAAATGGCATCTATAAGCCCATTCCCACCACATCAATGCTACTATGTGAGCGCAAATTTCTGGGCACTCTAGTGTCCAATCATCTTCTACCTTCGGATTACGAAAGGCACGACAACCAATCTGCATCCTCAGGTCTAAGAAGATTGAACAGGGGCAACTATTGTACCCCAAAATTTGCCCTCCCATAACCTTCAAAGTTTTGACAAGAATCATCCACAATTGGTTCAAGTCTACTCAAAGGCTACACAGTCAACCATCCTCCTGAAGCCAGTCAAACTAGGGTTTTTGGTTCTCACAAGGAAGTTGAAGTTTTCAAGGGCTCAATCAAGTCTCCCATGCACATAAATATGGTCAAGCATCCTCATATCAAGTTTCAAGACTTTCAGCACAAAATTGCACAGTCAAAACCCTAATTGCACTACAGTCAACTGTAGGGGCAAAATGGTCATTTGGCAGTCAAAAGTCAAAAATTTTGGTCAACATCTTATTTTGAAGCCACAAACATCATTTGATCAATTCTTGATCATGATTCTCAAGGCATGGCTCAAAAAGTCTCAAGATGCAAAAGTTTCTATTTTTGGACAGTTGGAAAAGTCAACTGAAATTGACCAGGGCATAACTTTCACATGGATTATCAGAAAAATTCCATCCAAAGCTCATTTTGAAGAGAAAGACATTTCCTACAACTCATCTTCATACTTCAAGTCCAAGAAATGCTCTCACAAAAAGTTATCAATTTCAACATTATAGGTCATTTTCAAAAGTCAACAAAAAGGGGCTTTAAGTCAAAGGCCATAACTTGAGATTGGTAAATCAAAATGACATGGGACCAAAGTCATTGTTTATAGGACTTCAAGACCTTTCTAAAATGTCCAAGAACATGAGCAAAGCTTAAAAATTGAGCAAGTTATGCATTGGAGAAGTTGGGAAATTTTTGTGAAATGGCCAAAATCATTTATCCTTGAAATCTCATTTTTGACAAAAGGGGCCCACTTTTTCCACTTGAATTAACTTGGCCATGCCTCCCACGTGTCCCACCTTTTATTTCAGATTTTTTATTAATTTTTTCATTTTTTATTGATTTTATTGGATTTAATTAATTTTAAATCTTTTAAAATCAAAAGAAATTCAAAAATTGATTTAAAAGGGAATCTTTGGTTTTTACTAGCCTTGAAACACCATTATGTGCCTACCAAAATTCGTGCAAGGGAGTAATCAAGGCAAAAATTCAAAAATGGACTCAAAATGGAAAGTTGATAATGGTGGTTTATGTGAAAAATCCAAATCATCAATGCAAAGCATATTTGGCCATAATTCTCATTCATACACCTTGACTAGAGTATATACAATTGAGACACAACAAGAATTGGACAGAATCTACACCCTATTGCTCACGAAAACTCACATTTTTAACAAAAAACTCAAAACTGAAAACTCATTTCCAAAGCGATTCAAGTCTCAAAACTTGTTCTATTGGCTTCTTGGAGGATCATAGGACATAACTGAATCATTCCCCAAGCCCCATACTCAAAGAAACGCAAGGTTACCATCGAAACTGGTAAAAGAAATTCCAAATCTGTTGTCCCTTATTCATGCATCTTTATCACATTTTGTTGTTATATTTATGTTTATGATGAAATTTGCAAGCTAATGATATGAACTAATCGAAGTTTCACGCACTCTATGCCAAGATACCATGTTTGAATTCTAGGGTTTACAGAGTTTCAGATTGGGGGTTTTTGACTGGAGAAAAATTAGCCTTCAAGACCTGTGCCATTAGATTCAGCAGGTCTGAACGATCACAAACCACTCATCGCGATCAATTTATGAACACTACAGGCCTAATCGCTATTTTCTGGAAACCGGCCTAAGAAAACATTTGCAAAATCGTGGCCAAAGTGTTCTTGTTTCAGAAAAAATAAAATACGCGAGGAAGATGATGTGTTGGCAAACGTTGGTTGGTTCTTTTAAATTTCGCGCGTTTTTAAACCATTAACTATTGCTTCTTATTATATTATTTCTTGTTTATTTATTTAACAAAAAAGTTCAGTGGTTCAGCTGGCAACGCGTTTGAATGGTAAACCACAAGACCTGGGTTCGAGCCCCAGGTCTTCAATAATTTCAATATCATTTTTCTATTAACTATCACGTGCAGATTCAGCACTGAAGCACACCATACACGCTCAGAAATCAATGGCCATCTGTCCAGGTTCATCAGATCAAGGGTGCAGATTGGAAGAATAGCATAAGATCCAGTCAACACCACAGCACACTACCAAAAAAGTCAAACAGATCAATAGCTTATTGGGCCAGATTTCTCAATCCAAACCTCCAAATTAAGGGCTTCACCCCCTTAGGTTTTTTTATAATTTTCTTTTTTTTCTTTATTCCTTTTTTTATTATTTTTATATTCTTTTAATTATTACCTTTTTAGTTAATTAATTATTTTTTATAAAATACAAAATATCAAAAAAAATCAGAAAAGATAATAAAAACAATAATTTTATTTTAGTATTAATTTTGTAATTAAATTCCATAATTAATTTAGATTTAATCCTAGGTTATAATTTAATTCTTTTTTTTCACAATAAACCAAAAAAATAATAAAAATAGATCTTTAACCCTTTTTTTATCTTTTGTTTAATTAAATATTTTTATCATTAATCATTAATTTTTGTAAATAAATTTTATAATTAATTAGTTTTTATTCTAGGTTTTAACTTTAATGCATTTTCTTTAATAAATTAAAAAAACATTAGAATTAGAATTAATTATTTGACTTTTAATTAATTTAATTTTCTTTAATGTCATAAATACAAAAAAACATAAAAATAAGTTCCTTTTTTTTATTTATTTAATTTAATTATTTTAACTTAATTATTTTAAATTCCTTCAAAGGGTTCAACGCCCTCGCATTCGATTATGTTTTTTATTCGCGCGTTTTATTTATTTCCTTTGTGAATATAATGTATTTGTTCCAAAGCCATGTAATAGCTATTAGACATTTATTTTCTGCAATTTATTTTAAATCGGGTCTGGATTAATTTGGCGTTGTAGACCCGCGCCCTTGTAATAGCGTAGGACATTTATCTTTTCCGCACTTTAAAATTCCGCACTTTTTTAACTGTTAAACAATAACATGAAAGAATGAATGCCCAAAAATAAAATCGAAACATAGATCACCAATGCATGAACAAGACAAACAATGAACTGAAAATGACACACAATTCACACACCACCCCTAGGGTACGCTTCACTGTTGCCTTGCCCCTCGAAAGGTGGTCATCAAGTATAGGACGTCTTAGTGAGTCCTTATGTCCCATTGATCTAGTTGCCTCGAATAAGTTGCCTCGGAACGGTCGCCTCGGAATAAAAAGATCAATGGCATAAGGGTAGCTTCTAAGGTACCTTACCATTGCTATGGTGATCACCCTGTTGCCTTGCCCCTCGAAACGTGGTCGTTGAGTACAGGACGTCTTAGTAAGTCCTTATGTCCCATTGATCTAGTTGCCTCGAATAAGTTGCCTCGGAACGGTCGCCTCGGAATAAAAGATCAATGGCATAAGGGTAGCTTCTAAGGTACCTTACTATTGCCCAGTGTCCACAATGTCCCGAACCCTCGAATTGACCCGAACACCTCCAACGGTGGTGCTACCTACCTCTCAATGGTGGGATGGCACTACTTTAAGGACACTTACACAGAAGAATTCCTTAGGGTAGGTAGATTCTCATAGATACTTGCTCTTTTCAAACAAAAAACAAACAAAATACTTTTCACACCTTACACTTTTCAAAAAGCTTTCAAAACAACTTTTCAAACACTCTTGAGGACTGATACAAGAGTCGATCTGAAACTTTAAACGAAACTTTTTCATACCCACTCACACTTTGAAAAGCAAACAAACATCTTGAAAACACAATGAGCAAGTATCTAAGAGCCCATGGATAACCATGGATAGAAAGGGTGCTAACACCTTCCCTTTCTATAAATCTACCTCCCGAACCGAGAACTAATCTCATAAGGAATTTTTCTGTGCTTTTGTCCTTTCCGTTTGGAGAAAATAAAAGACGGTGGCGACTCTTGCTTACCGCGACATTTCGCGAAACCAGCTTTAAAACAGTCAGTTCCAGATCCACCGATCACAGGAACCATCACCGTCTTTTGATTTCAAAGGAATGTTTCCTGACGTCATTCGTTGTATTACGATATGAGAGTTTGCGGCTTAGCGCACGTTTGAATTAACTGAGAGACTACCCTGCCCCAGGTTTTGATTAAAGGTTTCAATTTGTGTTTAAAACAGAAAACCTCTACTTCTTTGGCTCGAAGGGGTTGACTAGGGATTATCTTCCTTATAACTCCAGTGTTTAGGATTTGAAAGAAACGCTTGTACATCGTCAGCAAGGTCTGTTCAAAAGCATATTGTATGAGATTATGATATTTTTTTCGTCATCCTCCCTCTAAAGGCTTGTAACTTTTAGCAAGAGTTGAATATCATAAAGACAGTATAAGCACAGTTTAAATGAAAATGAGTGGATCAAATCAAAACAAACATATGCAATGCATTAATGAAACAAAGTTTGACATTAATAGATAATTGTTTGAATAACAAAAGGAATTACAACTTGAAAATTCAAATTAAACAAAGACGCTCTCAATGATTTGCCAAAGGAGCATTGATTATGCTGGAGTCTCCGGAGGACCAAACTCAATCTCCTTGGCATCAATCAAATTATGAATCTTGTACTTCAATGCCCAACAATCATTAGTGTCATGCCCGGGACTGTCAGAATGATAAGCACATGTTGCATCAGGATTGTAGTTAGGAGAAGAAGTTTTGGGGTTTGGATGAGGTCCTATCAATGTAATCAGGCTCATCCTCAACAAGTGTTGCAGCGCTTGAGACAGCGGCATGTTGATGTTGGTGAACTGTCTTTTAGGCTCGCCTGGCCTTCGTTGATTTCCCCTTTGTTGTTGTCGGTGTGATGCAGAACCAGAGATCAGGACTGCCCCTACGTGTTGGTCACGACGACCCTTTTGACTGTACACAACATTAGACTCTTTCTTCCCACTGTAAGGCTTTTTCTGAGCATCAGAAGGTGTAGCTTCTTGAATCTTCATACTTTTGATGCCAGCTTCGACCCTCTCTCCAGTCAGTATTAGCTCGGTGAACCCGGCTGAAGAGCTTCCGATCAAGTGTTTGAAGAAAGGCCCTGTCAATGTTCCCATGAAGATGTCAATCAGCTCTCTGTCAGTTAAAGGAGGTTGTACCCTACCAGCCAGATCTCTCCACTTTTGGGCGTGTCCTTTGAAGCTCTCGTTGGAACCCATGGTCATGTTCTGTAATTGCACACGAGTTGGTGCAAGATTAGCATTATACTGATACTGTTTATAGAAAGCAGCAGCTAAATCCTCCCAGGTGTGGATGAGAGAACTCTCCAATTGATAGAACCATTCGAGTTGAGTCCCTACTAGGCTTTCTTGGAAGAAATGGATCCAAAGCTTTGGATCAGTTGTGTATGGTTGAATCTTGCGGACATAAGACTTTAGGTGCATCTTAGGGCAAGAGACTCCATCGTATAGGGCAAAGATAGGGACCTTGAACTTTGGCGGGATGACCAATCCAGGAACTAAACCCATGTCTCCTAAATCCAAGCCAAGTATCTGTTGAATCTCCATAGCACTGAGGCGATCCTCCAACTGTTTGTACTTGTCATCAACGGGAGGATATTGTTCTTCGGAGTAGTCAGCTTCAACATCATTGATCTCCAAATTGTGGTCTTCTTCAAGACTATCCTTTATGTTGGGTGGAGTTGAAAGATCTAGGGTTTTAGGTCTTCTTCTCAAGTTCAGGATACCTGCTGCCTTCTTGGACTTCTTCTTCTTGTCTTTGAGAAGGAGAGCCTTCAAATCCTCCTGCCCTTTACCCATAGCCAGAAGCATTTGTTGGAATTGAGCGTTTTGAGCTTGGAGATCTTTCACCGTTTGTTCCATATCCATCTTACTGAAATAAACAGTAGGAAGATAAGGAGACCTGCATGGGAGAAACCTGTTATGATGCAATGCATGATATGTGGATGCATGTTTTTAAGGATCTCTCAGGGTAAGCACAAGAAAATGTCAGAGAATGAACTTTGATCAACATCTTTGATTGGAGACCTTTGTACCGGTGGATGTTTTTCCACGAGAATCAAGCTCACCATGACAAGTGGGTCATAGCCCCTGATTCAAGTTGTTGCACTTGATCTTTGACGGCGTTTTTTTAGAGGAAAATGAATCCTCTTGCCCTTTGGTAGACGTCTGGTTCAACGTGGCCCTGCATCAAAAGACCCTCGAGATCCTTGAAATGGTTATTGAAAATGCTATGGTATGATGTCATGATGTTATGTACATGTATGCAAAAGTAAGCAAATGTATATACAGACAATCATATTCACATAAAGCAGACAAGTCCTTAGGTTTAGGCTTTCATGGGGTTTGTAGGTAAGTACCCTCTTGAAGTTAGTTGGCTCAACCTGTCCTAAAATAGAAACCGGGTTCTAAGGAGCTCAATATCACTGGATTATTTTCTATGTTCATTGTTTTGGTTTAGCCACTTAACTGGCGACCAAAATATTCCAAGAAAATAATCCTCAATGAGTGTAGTATCGAGTATGTACCAGCTTTGGACTGCACCAAAGTTGGTCATCTCACTACCCCTAAAAAAGGCCAAGATGGTCAAGTAAGGTTCTAAGAGTTCGTTAGTGTTTCATGACATCGCTCAGCGGCCCCGTATTCTCCTTGACTACTCAAGAGCTACCGGTACCCACAAATATGTCACACTAACATAGCTACTGCTTCAACCATGTCGGTATACCCCACACAGTTCCCTCACAGTTTATTGCTATTTACCTAAAAAGGTGCCCCCAAATCCGGGTGTAGGATTTATAACAAACC
The DNA here is from genome assembly GCA_948472305.1 of Vicia faba. Lineage (NCBI taxonomy): Eukaryota > Viridiplantae > Streptophyta > Magnoliopsida > Fabales > Fabaceae > Vicia > Vicia faba. The sequence goes on from OX451736.1 coordinate 784,747,394, forward strand.
CAAACAAGGAACCCAAAAAAGTAAAGCAATCAAAGCAAGCATGTAAAGGTGATCTAAAACCCTAAGGTAACCCCGCTTTTAGAAAGATTCCCCAGCAGAGTAGCCAGTTCTGTGGTACGGTGGGAGAACTGACTTGGGATTTTGCATTTGTGTTTGCAAATGTTTTGGTTTAGCAAGAGTCGCCACCGACTTTTTATTTTATCCTAAGGAAAGGTCAAAAAGCACAGGAAAGACCTTTGAGATGTTTTCGTGGGTTCGGGGGGTAGATTATGAAAAGGGAAGGTGCTAGCACCCTTTTCATCCATGGTTATCCATGGGCTCTTAGTTACTTGTTTTAGATCACTTGCCTTTGCGTTTCAATTGCTTGAAATGGTGCTTTGTGTGTGTGGTTTTGAAAATGTTTTGAAAAAGATACCTTGTCTAGGCAACCTTTGTAACAATTCTTGTTTGAATGTTTTACAAAGGTGTTTGTCTTTTTGAAAAGATGTTTCAATGTTTTTTAAAGTTGTTTGGAAGTTGTGTTGTGGAGTGTGTTTTGAAAAATGGCAAGGATGTTTTGCAAGTTTGATCAAGTAACTAAGAGCTATCTACCCTATTTTACTCAAAGACTTTCTTGTGTTTTTTAACCCTTTTGACAGTGTTGTTTCACCATTGTATTTGGTGAACAACCTTGTGTTAGGATGTTGAACGGAACGGGCATTGGGACGTTTGTATAGTCATAGAAGGCAACATATGGGACATTTTAGCAATGTCGTTTTAGGGACTAGATCGTTTACCGAAGGCAACATCGAGGGTCATCGAGGGACTACGATCTTTTATCAAGGGTCTTTGCTAAAACGCCCATGCTCGAGGGACATGACTATTTTCTGAGGCAACAAGTGAGATTACCCTAAGGGTGCATGTGTGCAAAGTGTGTTTTATTGCATGCATTTGTCTTTGATTTTTAGGTTGTCTACTTGTTGGTTTTATCTTTCCATACACACCTAGTTACTAGCATTTGTACAAAAGCAATAAAAAGTGCAAAAAAATAAATCCTACCCTATTACAACCATATTAAAGTGCATAGAAATGTAAAGGAAAAAATAAGATAAAAAGAATTAAAAAAGAGTGTCTTTCGACCCAGGCAGTAGCAGCCTTCGATTGGCATTCTGTTGGCCTCCTTCGATTGGGGATGGCAACAGCAAAGTCACGTCTTTCGATTGGGCCTTGGCAGGGGCGAGGTCCTGTCCTTCGATTGGGCAAAGACAACAGCAAGTTGTATCCTTCCACTGGGGCCTGGAAGTCAATGAGGGAATGCCCTTTCGATTAGGGGCTGGAAGTCAGTGAAGGCATGGTTTTCGTTTGGGCCTAGAAGTCAACATGGTTTTCCTCCTGGTTGTCTCTTTCGTTTGACCTGGAGAAAGAGGGTAGAAGCCAGAAGCTTCGTTCCATATTTCCTGTTTCCTGTTTCTTTCATTTCAAGCATTAAATGACAACATGGCCTGAGGCCATGCTAGTATTTATCTTTCAAATAGTTTAATAACTAAAGCTAGTTCAGGCAAACAGCAAGCAAAAACGAAAGGGTTTAGCTCTGAAAACATGTTAAAAGAGTGGAAATGGAAAGAACAGTGGTATATACATGTTTCAAACGAACGTAAAGATTATTTACATGTTATATCTTGAAACGAAAAGTTCAAAGGTAAGAATAACTTACCTTACTTCAGGACTCGGATAGATGTGGGACCTTGAGTGGAGGTCCAAGGTTCTGGATTTGACAGAGGGGGCCAACAGTTGTGCTTGGACTGCTGGATTCGAAGGAAAGAAAGAAACAAGTCTTATGTTTCTTTCCAAACTGGATTCAAAGGATACTGAAGAGTATTTGTTATTCAGAATCGAAGGAAGCAAGTGTTTGGGATTCTGGGTTTTGATTTCTCAAGTATGGATGAACTTGAGAGTTTTTCTGTGTTTGAGAAACTTTGGAAGATTCGTTCTGCCTGGCCAAAAGATCCCCTTAAACATGTGCTGGAGCCTTCTTATTTATAGGCAAAGTTGGCTGAAGCTTTGGGAGGGAAAACAAAAAATTCAAACAAAAGGGGTATGCTGTATTTGTAGCTTTCGAGGGACAGTGTTTTATTTCCATTTTGGTGCTAGGAATTGGACAGTGCAGGACTGATGTGCAGCAGTTTTGGAGCTTTATGGCCAGCGAATCAGGCCCGAGCCTGATAGCGCATGAGACTTGGTCAACAAATGCCTTTGGCCTCTCATCCTTTTGTCTCTACTCCCTAGCCTCACCTTTTGACCAGGCTTTCAGTAACCATCTCCTTTTTTCAATCGAAGTGACTTTCGAATGACTTCCCTAGACAATCCTTCGAATGGGCCAAATTAATGCTCTTGGGATAGAAGGCTCAATCGAAGCTTGCAACGCTGGAGAAGTCACTCCCCCAAACGAAAAAGGCGTGCAAGGGCAGGATGTGTGATCGAAAGAGGGCAAAAGAGAGGCTTTTTCCTCCTGGATCGAAGGACATCAAAAGGGAGCTTTTTGCCTTGGAATCGAAGGAAGTCTTTGCCTAAGTCGAAGCTTGTGGTCGAAACAAGTTAACTCGAAGGAAGCTGTTGCACAGAACGAAGGATGTAATCCAAGTTGCATTCGAAGGAGGCTCTTGCTCAACTGAAGTTTTCATCCAGGCACACAGAAGGTGAGTGCCCAAACGAAGACTTGCCTTGTAGGGGGTACATGTTACCAGTAGGTCATGGCCTTCGATTTCAAGCATGCAGGCAGCAAAAGACACAAACGAAACCTGCAACAAGAAGTCACATGCCCAGGCGAAAGAGGCCAAAAGGCCAATCGAAGGATGCAAACCAAGCTTGTGTCGAAAGAGGTCAAAAGGCCAATCGAAGGATGCAAACCAAGCTTGTGTCGAAAGAGGCCAAAAGGCCAATCGAAAGATGCAAACCAAGCTTGTGTCGAAAGAGGCCAAAAGGACAATCGAAAGAGCTGAAGCGAAGGACACTTGTTTTTATCCAAATTTGCCAAAATATTAATTTTATCTGTTTTCCCCCTTTTTGACAGTTTCCTTTTGGTATTGGAAAATCCAAATGCACTTGTTCAAGCTTGAACCTTGAAAATCCTTGTGAGAAAGGTGTGATCGGTGGAAATAGAACTGACTGTTTTTTAGTTGGTTTCGTGAAATGTCGCGGTAAGCAAGAGTCGCCACCGTCTTTTATTTTCTCCAACAAGGAAAGGACAAAAGAACAGTAAAATTCCTTTTCGAGATGTTTCTCGGTTTGGGAGGTAGATTATAGAAAGGGAAGGTATTAGCACCCTTTCTATCTGTGGTTATCCACGGGCTCTTAGGTACTTGCTCACTATGTTTTCAAAAATGTTTGCTTTTCTTGTGTGCGTGGGTTTTGAAAAAGTTTGTTTGAAAACTTCTAGGTAACTCTTGTATCAGTCCTCAAGAGTGTATGAAGTATTTGTTTGAAAACTTTTGTTTGAAAGTGTAGGTGCGAAAAGTTTTTTTTTTTGAAAGAGCAAGTACCCAGGAGAAATCTACCTACTCTAAAGGAATTAAGCTGTGTAAATGTCCTTTAGACAGTACTATCCCACTATTGAGAAGTAGGTAGCATCGTCGTTGGAGTTATTCGGGTCAATTCGATTATAGGGACATGTGGTCACCAAAGCAATAGTAGGACGCCTTAGCGGTAACCCTAATGTCCTAGATCATTTTTATCCGAGGCAACCGTTTCGGGGCAACTTGGATCTTTAGACAGGAGGACGACCTCTAAAACACCCTATACTCAATGACCACGTACGAGGCAACCAGTGAGGCGTACCCTAGAAGTGGCATGTACTTGTGTGTTTTTTTTCAGTTAATTGTCTTTGTACATGTTATTTGTGAGCTACGGATTAATTTTATTATTCATACATTCTTTCATGCATTTTTTAAGAGTTAGGAGTGCGGAAAATAAATTGCGGGAAAGTAAATCTAGCTATTACAAGGCGCGGGTCTATACATCGCCAAAAACAAAAACCCGTTTTGGAAAATAAAGTGCGAGAATTTAAATAAGGCGATAAAATCCTAATTAACTATTACATACTCTGTACAGATACATAAATATAATGAAATAAAATAAACTGCGCGCGAAAGAAAGAAACGGTACGTCATAAGGGTTTTGACCCTTTTTGCAATTAAATTAAACATTAAACCTAATTAACTAATTAATTATTTAATTAAAGAAAAGAATGTTTTTGTGTTTTTTATATTTTTAATGAAAATAAAATAAAAGGAATTAAAAGTTGAAAATTAGTAAAACCCTAATTTCTATATTAATTTTATTTATTATGAAAAGATTAAAATTATCCTAATTAAACAACTAAATTAATTAATGTTAGAATTTATTTACAAAAATAATTAGTAGTGAAATTAATAAATAATAATAATAAAAATATTAGTCTTTTTTTGTTTTTTTGTGAAAAGGTTAATTATCTAATAATTAATACTAATAATTAATAGAAAAAAAAAGGAATTATAAAAGAAAAGAAAAATAAAATAAAACAAAAAGAATAACAAAACCAAGGGGGTTTGGACCCAGCATAGGGGTGCATCTGGAAATTGCTGGCCCATTAATGATCAGGCCTTTGTTGACCTTCTGGATTGGCTATGCACGTTTTGACTGGAGAACATGGTAGTTAACCATCCCTGGCCTTTGGATTGAGCTTCATGGCCACTTGGCAAGCTTATGCGTGGGTTGCATGGTAGAGTGCTCTTGGAAAGCTGCATGAGATAACATTAGAAAAAATAATATTGAGATTTGGGTGGACCTGGGAATCGAACCCAGGTCCCAACAATTGCCAGACACGTCCTCAACCGCTCAGCCACTGCATTGCATTTGTTATAATAATGGATAGTGAAAATAATATACAAAAAACATCAATTATGCTGGGAAATTAAAAAAGCGCGCATTTGTTTGAACCAGCCAGTCACGCTCTTCCACGTATTGTCTTCTTCATGAACCCTGAAACAAAAAAACAATCAAATAGCGGGGGTTTTAAACCCCCACAAAGTGAAACTGCCAAGAATAACGATTAGGCGTACAATGCATATAAAAAGGGCGCGATGGTTGGGTTGAATTCGTCTGGCCTTGACGAATTCAACCATAAGCGTTATGTGGTCCAATTTTTCTCATGCTGTAAAGCCCTAATTGAGAGCTTCGAAAACCCTAGATTTCAACAATGGTGGTTTACGCTTCAGGGTGCCATAATGCAATTCAATCACACTAATAGCTTCATATGAGTCCTGTAAACACAACACAATCAATAGAAGAAGTTAAAAATGAATGAATCGATGGTTATGATTTTGAAAAAAAATGGTAAACCGTATGATGGTGTAGAACGATTCTTTGAGTGCTAGAGGCTGTTCTTGATTGCAATAGGTTCCTGGAAGGTCCAGCAAGGTGTTAGAATCAAGAAAAGGGTTCCAATTGTGCTGGAAGGTTGATTTCAGATTTGACTTTTGCTTGAGTTTTTTTGGAATTGGTTTGGTCGTTTTAGGGATGCTTAGGTCGTGAATGAGGTATGCAAGGCTTGCTTATGTATGTCTCAATGAATTTAGGTCACATTATGAGCCAATGATCCCTTGTATTGAAGTTTTGAGATTCTTCATAACCACCATTAAAGGACTTTCCAAGTTTGTTCAAATTTTGAATTTTTATGCATAAATGAGCTTGGCACGAATTTGGTAGGTGGAATATGACACATGAAAGTTATTCAAACCACAAGATACCATTCCTTTAATTTTTTTGATTTTATTTGAATTTTATGGATTTAAAATGAATTAAATCAAATAAAATTAAATAAAATAGAAAAATTAATGTTTAATCTTGAAATTAACCATGGGATACGTGGGTGGCATGACAAGGCTGAATCAAGTGGAATAAAGTGGGCCCTTTTGTCAAAAAATGAAGTTTCAAGGATAGTTGACTTTTGCCATTTCACAAAAATTTTCCCAACTTCTCCAATGCATATCTTGCTCAATTTTGATCATATGAACATGTTCTTGGAAATTTTGGAAAGGTCTTGAAGTCCTCTAACCAATGCCTTTGGTTCCATGTCATTTTGATTTACCAATCTCAAGTTATGGTCATTGACTTAAAATGCCTTTTTGTTGACTTTTGAAAATGACCTATAATGTTGAAATTGATAACTTTTTGTGAGAGCATTTATTGGACTTGTAATGTGAAGATGAGTTGTAGGAAATGTCCTCCCCTTCAAAATGAGCATTGGATGGGATTTTTATGATGAACCATGAAAAAGTTATGCCTTGGTCAAGTTACAGTTGACTTTTCAACTGTCCAAAAATGGAAACTTTTGCATCTTGATGATTTTTGAGCCATGCTTGTGGAATCATGATCAAGACTTGATCAAATGATGATTGTGGCTTAAAAATAAGATGTTGACCAAAAATTTTGACCTTTGACTGCCAAATGACCATTTTGCCCCTGCAGTTGATTGTGAAGCAATTAGGGTTTTTGATTGTGCAACTTGACCTTGTGAGCCTTGAAACTTGGCATGTAGATGCTTGACAATGTTTATAGGCATATGTGACTTGATTGAGCCCTTGAAAACCTCAACTTCCTTGTAAAAACCAAAACTCTAATTCTGACTGGCTTAGGAGGATGCTTGATTGTGTAGCCCTTGAGTAAACTTGAGCAAACTGAGATGATGCTTGTCAAAACTTTGAAGAATATGGGAGGGCAAATTTTGGGGTACAACATAAGGCCTTGATAATTGAGAGGGTAAATTTTGGGGTACAACAATGGGCTTATCGAACAACACCTCACTTGATGATCGGTAAGACACCATTCCGAATGACTTACGGCACCGAGGCAGTCATCCCAATAGAAATCATGGAGCCATCTAGGTGAACTAAAATGCCCATCGACAAGGAGATGAACAACGAGGCCCTGACGAGCTTGACCTTGTTGAAGAAATACGATCAGGAGCAGCTCTGCGCAAGGCCACGCTGAAACAGCAGGTAGCCCTATGCCACAACAACAAAGTCATAAAACGCGAATTTCAGGTCGGCAGCCTACTCTTGCAAAGAAACCAGAAGGATTCCCGCGAAGGAAAGTTGGCCACAAACTTGAAGGGACCTTATCGCGTCCAGGGAGCTACAAGCACAGGAGCATATTACCTCGAGAAATTAAATGGAGAACCACTACCTCGACCCTAGAATGTTGCGAAGCTAAAATAATATTATAGCTAAAGTCCCTAACCTGCTGAGGTCTTTGGCCGTTGAATATTCATCTTCAATCGACGAAGGGAAAAGCTCGACCACGCAGGTGAGTCGAGGTACAGACGCGACCTACCAACCAACAAAAAGCAGAATGTTGTTCATTTTGACGAGCAACATCCTTTCCCGACAGGGACACCTCGATCGAGCTCTACTGTCGAAGTACCCCAACATGGAAGAACACCTAGCTCGCGATGGGCAGTTCACGCCACGAGCGTAGGGTCCTGATCGTGATCATACGCTCGTCCCGCGGATCCCCACTCCGCGCCCTCGACACATTCTAAAGTGTGTCGAACTAATATTAGGGTCGAGCGCATATCTCCACACGAAAAACACGAACTTCATGGAAAATTCATAAACAACCACAACAATGGTCGGGCACATATATCCAAAGGTTATACCAAGTATTCATTAAATAAACAGTCATAAACAACACAATTATATGGGCATCAAAGAAAAGCAACACAATTATAATATGCCGACCACAAGGGCCAACGTTGTTCAAAATTATAGTTTAGGCATGACGGCCACAAAACTAAATGAATGATAACGGGAACGCATGCCCTGAAATGACAGCGGATACGCAGGCCCTGAATAAAAAATACAATCAAGCTTCATTTTCCCCGTCGCTACTATCAGGGGGATAAAGGATCTTCCCATCAACGACTTGGTTAAATGGGCCCGCTCCCTCGATCATTATCTCAACCCCCGGGTTCAAGATCTTTAGCTGCTCGACAACAGTGTTGAAGTCATAGCCAAGGGTATCAACGACGTCTTGTTCGAGCACGCGGATGCGAGCAATCAAATCTTCCTTGGTCGCCATGTCTTTCTCTGCATTGGTCTCATTCTCGGCTGGGGAAGTGATCCCTTCTAACTCCTTCGTATGAGAGACCAGACGCTCGTTCTCTTTAGTGGCGGCCTCCAGTTGAGGCCTCAGCTCATTTAAATCCTTGAGAAGCCGAACTTGGGCCTCGAACTTTAATTCGTGGTTGAGGATGTCACACTTCAACTTCTCATTTTGGCCTTCAGTTTGTGAATTTTGGCATAGGCCGTGTCGAGAGAGGCTTGAGCACTCGAGGACTCATCGTCTAGCAAAAGAGCTGTCTCGAGCACTCTCATCACAGCGGCCACATCCTCGGCCAAGTGCTTCCTACGAACCTCCTTATCTTCAGTCAAGATTGCCTCCCTCTCCTTCTCGCGCACGCCGAGGGAGCTCTCCCCGCTGAAGAGATCACGGCTTGGGTAGCAAGGAGGCAACACAAATACCCCCACGAGCACTTTGTCACCCTCGAGCATTACGCCCGCAGCGCTATCCACATGTTTCCTCTTAGCCCCGAGCTCGTTGACGGGAATATGGACGGGCTCAGCAGAGGAAGCCGGATTTTTTGATGAGGAAGGGGAACCACTAGCCCGACGGGTACATTTAGCCTGTTCCTGAAGCTGGGTGACTCTATTTTTTAGCATAAAGGTGGACGAGTTTTTGGGCCTCAACTTCAACAGACGCTCAGAAAGGGATGCCATTCGACCTGCAATCAAAAAGAATCGTTAGTCGGGTTGGAAAACCAAAAATAGCACGAGCACGTCCCCGCATAAAGAGGAGAAAATTAACTAGGCCACGTCCCCTACCTAAAAGCCTCATGGCTTCCCTGTTTGAGGAGCACTCTAGAAAGGCCTCCGTGTTGATCAACCTATTGACTAACAGATACTCCCCCTCGTCGTCGAACAAGAGGTTGTTGTTCACATCCATGCACTTAGCGGGGGATAAACTCTTGACATAAGCCGATAACTTCTCGTACAAAAACTGGTCTTGAGCGTCTAGGTCCTCGGGTTTCACAGCATAATATTCGGACCTTTGTTCAAAGTGCTTCCACTGCCATTCAAGCGAAAATCTGGCCATAAGTCGGGTAACTAGTCTCCTGTCCTACACCTCTTCCACACGAGTATACAGGGAATATATGGTCGTGTCCGCCAGGGGCTTCACGATGAAATACCTCTCTTTGAAATTTTGTACGGACTCCAGGTAAGGCCTGAAGAGCTTCCCGAATTGCTTGAACGATGCCCACGCCTGCCCCCCTCTGACGGATTGTCTTTGGAGGTGAAAGATGCGAAAAAAGAGGGGGCAGTGTGGCACCTATCTTCATATACTAACAGACAAGTTCAAACGCTCGCATAAACGCCAGCGAGTTCGAATGGAGTTGAGAAGGCACCAATTAAAGCCACTGGAAAACCCCGACTTGAAAATCATTGAAGGGCAAGCGCATCCCCGCCTCTTTAAAAGCAAATTCATACATGGGTAACCGTTTACCCAGGTACGTCAAGCATATTCTTCGGTTGCGATGGGGGATTTGGCGCATCCAATTGGCGGGGGGCCCTTCTGCGTGTACCTCCGGGAAATTGGATGCATTCGTCGCGTCTTGGGAAAAGCATGACCGTTTATCCCGGGGCTCAGGAGAAACCCAAGCCAAAGGGTCCTCGTCAGTGTTGGGCTCGTCTTTATAATTGGCGGCCGGAATGTCGTCCCCGACTGAGTGAATTCAACATTATCAACATTATCAAATCCACCCTTCCATTGCAGATCAAGTGAGAGGGCGACGCGACCCAAGCCCTCGACTACACACCAAAGCGGACTATGTTGGGAGGTCATGTTGTCGGGGGGATGATCACTCATCAAGCGAGGAGCCCGAGATAATCCCTGTATCCGGGGAAGCCATCCCATGTGTCATAGATATTATTCGGGGAGGCTGCCCCGACACTATAGCTAATGGACGTTCGTAAAGTGTCTGACACATTCATGAATGCTCGACGCAGAATCCATGAACTTCAATGAACATTCATGAGTATTTGTGATACGGTGGGAGAACTGACTTGAAGGTTTTGCGTTTGATCGCAAATGTTGTGGTTTAGCAAGAGTCGCCACCAACTTTTCTTTTATCCAAAAGGAAAGGTGAAAAAGCACAGGAAAGACCTTTGAGATTATTTCTTGAGTTCGGGGGGAAGATTATGAAAAAGGAAGGTATTAGCACCCTTTTCATCCATGGTTTTCCATGGGCTCTTAGTTACTTGCTAGATCACTTTCTTTTGTTTGAAAATGTGCTTTGTGTGGTTTTTGAAAGTATTTTGTAAAGAGGCCATTGTTTAGGCAAACTTTGTAATGATTCTCGTTCGTAAGAATGTATACAAAGTGTTGATATTTTTGATGCCACTTGCATAAATTCGTCTCCCTCTCCATGCTAGTCAGAACATCTGCAACTTAGTCATTTCTCAACAAAATAGAAGATGCGCATATAACAGTTATGGCAGGTTTCATGATGTTTCAGAAATAAGAGATATCAGAACTATAAATCAGAAGCAAGCATGAATTTGCTAATCCTAATTCTGAGTCCATACTTAGGCAAACATACATGGAATATATGAATATACTGAATCAGAGTCAGGATGTCTACATTGTGTTTTTTAACGTGCAAATCTAACAATGTTTAAGTAATATGACGAGAGTCAGCAGAAGCTTACCTTGGAGTTGGAAAATGTTCTGTGATTTGGAGTCTGGTTCTGACCGCTTGTGATGTTCTGACCAGCTTCCTCACGTCCTCAGTAGGCTGGAAACTTTCAACTTGGGATATTAATGATTGGAAAATTCTGGAACAACCAAGGAGAAAAGTTCTGACTTCTTTGAGGTGGATATTGATGGAGAGTGTGTTACAGTTTGACTATAGAAGTTAGGATGGCTTCTGAATGTATATCAAAAATTTTATGGATGGCTTTGGTCAAGAAACACTTGAGAAAAAAAGGAGTCTAAATGCAAGAATCAAAAGCTAACAGGTTTTGTATTTTTGTATTTGCAGTTTTGGACTCTTGGAATTTTAGCAGGGGTTCAAGGCTTTTTCTTTCTCAAATTTTCGACCCCTTTACAGTTGCCAATGGCTTTCAATTTATAGGCAAAGATCTTGTAGCTTGGAGAGATCAATGGTACAACCATCACATGCTAGGTTGCTTCCTTGTTCTTGAAGCAAGTATGGTGGTTAGCAGCTTTAGCAGCGCCTAAGCTGGATTTGTAAGCAGGAATTAAGGAAAGGTAACCTAAAAATCAAAAGCAACACATGGGCCCATCACAATCTTGTATAAAAGTTTGCTTTTCCAAGACAGTAAAGGTACTTCTATGCCACACGTGGGGAAATCCTTTGGATAAAGACTCAAAAGTGGTTGTGAGCATTAAATGATGATGAGATTTATCAAACCAGAAATCCTGCAATGTAAGATTCTGCATCATTGCTTAATTTTGGATCAGAAGTTCAGCTTCAGCGTAACTTAGAATAGACATCCTTTGATCTCTGTATCTTCTTGCTCCAGCATGTTCAGAAGGAGTTCTCAAACTTTCCAAGAAGCTTGCAACATGCTTTGTAACCTTCTTTTAATTATCCTTGCAAACTCTGACTGAACCTTTGTGAAAATTGGCCCATAAGTTCTGACCAAAATCTGTTTTGAAAGTGTCTAGAATTTGCTGAATGCTTCAGTTTCAGGGATGTGTCTTTGAGGATTTAACTTGAAATCTCAGCATTTCTAGGATAAGTTCTATTCTGCAATGTTTTAGTTCTTACTGAAATTTATAACTTTTGTGCCAGAAGTTCTTCTAGAATCAGCTTGCATCATGGTGATAATCGGATCAGAAGTTCTGAGCTTGTCATATTTCTTAAACACTTAGAAAAATTCTAAGTATTTAGAAATTTGACTTTTCCAAAGTAATTCTAACTTTTGAATATCTTGATGAAACAAACTTCATATTTCAACACGTCTTGATTAAATATGATTCTTGAAACTTGATTTTGATCCAAAAGTCAAAGTTTAACTTTTTAGTATGCAAATGACCATTTTGCCCTTGTGAATGACTTTCTTGGAAAACTTGTAATTCAAAGCTTGAAATTGGATGGAAGAAAATCTGAGGGTCCAGGATGATCCTTTGAGGAATGAGAGGGCAAATTTTGGGGTACAACAGCTTCCCCTGTTCAATCTTCTTAAATCTGAAGAGTTAGATTGGCGGATCCGCCATTCGTGACTTGAAGGTGGAAGATGATTGGACACTAAAGTGCCCAGAAATTTGCACTTGAAGATAAATTATGAATGGGCTTATAGATGTCATTTGGAGGAATGATGGAGAGTTGTTGGAGATGGGCTTAAAGATTCCATCCGAAGGTGATTGTATCTGGACTGTATTTGAGTGACAGAATGACATCCAAATCTGGATCGTATCTGGACTGTATTTGAATGAGTGTTGAAGGAATCTTTGATGATTACTACTCCAAAAAGATGATGAAGGAATCTTGGACGATTACTACCTCAGCAGGATGATGAAGGAATCTTGGACGATTACTACCTCAACAGGATGATGAAGGAATCTGGGACGATTACTACCTCAGCAGGATGATGAAGGAATCTGGGACGATTACTACCTCAGCAAGATGATGAAGGAATCTTGGAGGATTACTACCTCAGCAGGATGATGAAGGAATCTGGGACGATTACTACCTCAGCAGGATGATGAAGGAATCTGGGACGATTACTACCTCAGCAGGATAATGAAGGAATCTTGGACGATTACTACCTCAGCAGGATGATGAAGGAATCTGGAACGATTACTACCTCAGCAGGATGATGAAGGAATCTGGGACGATTACTACCTCAGCAGGATGATAAAGAAATCTTAGATGATTACTACCTCAGCAGGATGATGAAGGAATCTGGGACGATTACTACCTCAGCAAGATGATGAAGGAATCTGGGATGATTACTACCTCAGCAAGATGATGAAGGAATCTTGGACGATTACTTCCTCAATAGGATGATGAAGGAATCTTGGATGATTACTACCTCAAAAAGATGATGACCTTTATCTGTTGGTTGATCTTTCCTGAAAAGGTAAAGAGTTAGTTGTATGCAATGTCATGATGTATGCATTGCATAATGATGAGATTTGTGTTATATGTATTTTGAATGCATATGCTATGAATGTTGTTAAAATGTAATTTTGTCTTGGAGAATAAATCATTGACAAGTTCTAGGGAGTCATTAAATCCCGGATTGCTGTTGAAGAGTAGGTGTGTCTTCAAACTTTGCTTAGAATGTTTCCACTGAGGATCCTTGTTTTGTCATTTGAGGTAGTGAACTACTATTTGGTTGAATTCCAGGCTTCGCAGCTACTTATACTATTATCTGGTCAACATCCAGGCTCCACAATGTTTTTGGAGAAGGGAACTACTATCTGGTCAAAATCCAAGATTCGCAGCACCTTATACTGTTATCTGGTTGAAATCCAGGCTTCACAGTGTTTTTGGAGAAGGGAACTACTATCTGGTCGAAATCCAGGCTTCACAACACCTTATACTATTATCTGGTCGAAATCTAGGCTTCACAGTGTTTTTGGAGAAGGGAACTACTATCTGGTCGAAATTCAGGCTTCGCAACACCTTATACTGTTATTTGGTTGAAATCCAGGCTTCACGGTGTTTTTGGAGAAGGGAACTACTATCTGGTCGAAATCCAGGCTTCGCAGCACCTTATATTGTTATCTGGTCGAAATCTAGGCTTCATAGTGTTTTTAGAGGAGGGAACTACTATCTGGTTAAAATCCAGGCTTCGTAGCACCTTATACTGTTAGTTGGTCGAAATCTAGGCTTCATAGTGTTTTTGGAGGAGGAAACTACTATCGTATCGAAATCCAGGCTCTGCAACACCTTATACTATTATCTGGTCGAAATTCAGGCTTCATAGTGTTTTTGGAGAAGGGAACTACTATCTGGTCGAAATCCATGCTTCGCGGCACCTTATATTGTTATCTGGTCAAAATCCAGGCTTCACAGTGTTTTCGGAGAAGGGAACTACTATCTGGTCGAAATCCAGGCTTCGCAGCACCTTATACTGTTATCTGGTCGAAATCCAGGCTTCAGTGTTTTTGGAGGAGGGAACTACTATCTGGTCGAATTCCAGGCTTCGCAGCACCTTATACTGTTATCTGGTCGAAATCCAGGCTTCACAGTTTTTGCTGGGGATTGTAGAGTATTCTATTGGGGAAGAGGAGTTGGTGTCCTCTGATTTGTATTAGTAGGAGAGGCAAACTCAATCTGGGGAATCCTGCCATTTGTTGTGGAAATAAACCCTTTTGCTCAGTCTGTTGGAGAGGCGGCGACTTTACTAGCAAAAATCCTCGAGGATTCTTGAAGTTGACTCAATTGGGAAGAGGTTTTCAGAGATTGAAAATTTGGCTGGGGAATCATCTTATGAGAAGGATTTTGGGGAGATTTGTCACTGCCCCTAGTAGTGAGTGTTTGTGGCACTGCCAGGAAATGTTTGACTGCACGTAACCCTTTGCTGAAATTGGCGTTCAATGCCCCAAGTAATGGAGATGGAGACCTACCCCTGGTTATTCTGTACTTCTTGAAAGATTTCTTGGAATCTTGACTGGACTGTCTCAGGTGTGCTTGGATAGTTACATGTCATTCCTCGTTGATAGGAGATTTGCATTGGAAGTGTCATCCCACTTGAAGTGATTGAGAGAGCTTTCGTTCATTGGATATTCGTTGTGTGAATTTCTCCGCTGTCAAATAAATAGCCATATGTAAACAGTGATATTCAAGTAATGCAAAGTTTATGTTTGTCTTGAAATTTTTGAAAATGCGTTTTAGCAAGTAAAGAAATTATGTAACAAAAATTCAACTCAGGATTTAGAGTAAAGCTTTACATGAGTCAGGATACCTTTTGTAACAGTATGTTTTCGAACTAACCCATGCTTCAATTAGGACTTTTGAAGGGTTGTAACGTGGCCTGGTTCACGGTTTAAGAAACAAAGGATAAAGGCTCAAAATGTATTTGTACCCATCCGCTCTTCATGATGTTCTTCAGTCCTAAACTCAAGTAATTGTGCGTTTGACCTCCAATTGAGTCAGGAATGACGTTTTGGTGATGGTTCAGACAAGTTAAGTTTGTTGGAAGGCAGTCATTTTTGCAACATTTTTTCATGTTGTTAAGGATTTCTCTTCCTTTTGATTTGTTATCCCTAATTTTTTCCCGACTGTTCTTGTTTTGAGATTATGATCAACGGGATGCCCCAGTTTTTCTTAAGTCTCCTTTGTAGGTTTTGACTTAGTGGGATTTTCTTTTTTGAGAGATAATGACTACCTATGTGATAGGGAACCATCACCGTCTTTTGATTCCAGAGGAATGTTTTTGATGTCATTCATTGTATTACGAGATGAGAGTTTGCGGCTAAATGCGCATTTGAATTAACTGACAGACTACCCTGCCCCAGGTTTTGATTAAAGGTTTCAATTTGTGTAAGAAAGAAAACTTCTACTTCTTTGGCTCAAAGGGGTTGACTAGGGATTATCTTCCTTATAACTCCAGTGTTTAGGATTTGAAAGAACGCATGTACATCGTTAGCAAGGTCTTTTCAAAAGAATACGGTATGAGATTATGGCATTGTTTTCGTCATCCTCCATCTAAAGGCTTGTAACTTTTAGCAAGAGTTGAATGTCATAAATGAAGTAAAAACAATATAGTTTAAATATAATGAAAACAAATAGATTAATTTAAGACAAACATATGCAATGCATTAATGAAACAAAGTTTGACATTAATAGATAAGTGTTTTGAACATGCAAAATAAACTACAACTGAAAATTCAAATGAAAAGAAGCCTCTTTGTCTGAACTTGTCACTTTAGGTGATGCACCTTTGAGGGACGGAAGAAGAATTCAGTCTGGCCATCTTATGTGAACTCCAACATTCCTTCGTTGACCAGGTCTTGAATCTTGTACTTCATCTACCAACAATCGTTTGTATCATGCCCAGGACTATTGGAATGATAGGCACACCTGGCATCGGGATTGTAGCTGGGAGAAAAAGTTTTGGGATTTGGATGAGGTCTTATTGGTGTAATCAGATCCATCCGCAGCATGTGTTGCAAAGCTTGAGACAGTGGTATGTTGATGTTAGTAAACTGCCTTTTAGGCTCGTTTTGCCTTTGTTGATTTTCCGGTTGTTGACAAGGCCGTTGTTGGACCTGTGATGTGGCATAAATTCGGAATGGTCTATTTTCCCTTGAACCATCTTCTTGTCTTATGGGCGGTTGGATGATGATTCGACCCCTACTTCTATTTGTTCGCCCCATTTGGTTACATCCGTCTTTACGGAGTTTTTTGATGAGGGTCCTTAGCTCTTCTTGTCCTTGAGCCAAGTTTTGGATGAGAGCCATCTGGCCCAGCATTTGGATTCTCATTGCTTCAATCTCAACCTGCAGCTGTTCAACCTGGTCATCCTTGTTATTATCAGGATGTTTCTTGGTCAGATTCCCAGCGAGGAGTGCTTTCAATTCTTCCTGTCCCTTGGATAGGTTAAGGAACATTTCCCTGAACTAAGCCTCTTGAGTTTGAAGATCTCCGTTGTCTTGTTGGAGAGCCATTGCTGAAATAAACAGCGAGAACATGAGATACCGGTACTGGAGACTACCTGTTATGCAATGACGTATATGACATGAAAATGTTTTCAAGGATCTCGCGGGGCAAATGTTAGTAGTCAATTACAACTTTGATTGGAGAACTTTGTATTGGTGGATGTCCTTCCACGAGAATTAAGCTCACCGTGTCGAGTGGGTCATACCCTTTGACTCAAGTTGTTGTACTTGATCTTTGACGGTGCTTGGTTAGAGGAAAATAAATCCTCTTGACCCTTGATAGACGTCTGGTTTAATGTGACCCTGCATCAAAAACCCTTGAGATCCTTGAAATGCTATGGTTCAATGTTATTAAAAATGATTATGGTATGATGTCATGATGTTATGTACAAGTATGCAAAGTAAACAAGTTTATATGCAAATAATCATATACACACAAAGCAGACAAGTCCTTAGGTTTAGCCTTGCATGGAGTTAGTAGGTAAGTACCCTCTTGAAGTTTAGTTCACTCAACCTGTCCTAGTAATAGTAATCGGGTTCTAAGGGGTCTCAAATCACCGACTTTTCTTTTAGGCATTGTCTCAGCACAATCAATCCTTTCTTACAGCCAAGATAACCCAAAAGTCTAGTCTCAATGAGTGTAGTATCGAGTATCAACCAATTTTCAGCTTTCCACCGAAATCGGTCATCTCACTACGTCCTAATGGCCAAGTTTGTTCAATTAAGGTTCTAAAGTCAGTTAGTGCTTCATGACGCTGCTCAGCGGCCCCGTATTCTCTTTGATTCAATACAAGGGATACCGGTACCAACAAATGCGTCACACTAACGTAGCCATTGTTTCAACCATATCGGTCTACGTCGTACAGTTTCCACAATTTATTGCTACTTACCTAAAAATGGTGCCCCAGATCCGGGTAGAGGACCGAAACAAACCTAAACAAAGAACAAAAATGTAAAGCAAGCAAATCAAATAATGAAAGCAAATAGATGTGATCTAACCTTAAGGTAACCCCACCTTTAGAAGATTTCTCTAGCAGATTCGCCAGTCCTGTGATACGTGGGAGAACTGACTTGAAGGTTTTGCATTTGATCACAAATTTTGCGGTTTAGCAAGAGTCGTCATCGACTTTTCTTTTATCCAAAAAGAAAGGTGAAAAAGCACAGGAAAGACCTTTGAGATTATATCTTGAGTTCGGGGGGCAGATTATGAAAAGGGGAGGTATTAGCATCCTTTTCATCCATGGTTTTCCATGGGCTCTTAGTTACTTGCTAGATCACTTGCTTTTGTTTGAAAATATGCTTTGTATGGTTTTTTTAAAGTATTTTGTAAAGATTCCATTGTTTAGGCAAACTTTTTAATGATTCTCGTTCATAAGAATGTATACAAAATGTTGATCTTTTTGAAAATGTTTTCAAATGAGTGTGTTGGTGTATAAAATGTTTTTGTTGTGAGCAATAGAGCAACTAGGAGCGAATCTACCTACTCAAAAGGTCTTAGATGTTTTTTTCCTCCTCCTTTATCTTACCATTGATTTGGTGAGAAGCCCCATCGTTAGATGTGAAGGGATGGGCGTGGGTCATCGTATAGTCATAGAAGGCAACCTATGTATGTTTTAACAATGTCGTTTAGGGACTAGATTGTTTACCGAAGGCAACATCGAGGGTCATCGAGGGACTACGATCTTTTATCGAGGGTCTTTGCTAAAACGCACATGTTCGAGGGACATGACTATTTTTCAATAGGAAACAAGTGAGATTACCCTAAGGTGTGCATATGTGCAAAGTGTGTTTGATTGCATGCATTTTTGTCTTGATTAGGGTTCTCTATTTGTTGATTTCATGTCTTGCCATACACCCTAATTATTAATAATATATGAAAGCAATAAAAAGTGCAGAAAGTAAATATCATACGCTATTACAATCATCAGGGGGATGGGGTGTACAGATTTACAAATGGGGATTGTAAATAAAATTAAATCCTAAGTTACTATTACAACCATATTGAATGGATAAGAATGTACAAGAAAATGTGAAATGGACTTGTTTTGTGTAAGAAAAGAAATAAGTTTTGTTTAAGAAAATATTTTTGATCTTTTTGTTTTAAGAAATAAATTAAAGTATGTAAAATGTAAAATGTTTTGGTGTTTTTTTATTAGTTAAAATAGAAGTGATAGCAAAAATAGTAAGGAAAAAGAAAATAGAATCAACGCATTGCTGAACTAAAAGAGATCAGAAGTTCTGACTCTGGCGTGCTGCAAAAAACAGAAATCACATTAGTAGAAATAGGTAAAGTCAGAAGTTCTGGGTCCGCTGGGAACAAAAAAAAAGACTTTATAAGTTCTGATGCCACTGGCAGAAATTCGTCTCCCTCTCCATGCTAGTCAGAACATCTGCAACTTAGTCATTTCTCAACAAAACAGAAGATGTGCATATAACAGTTATGACAGGTTTCAGAATGTTTCAGAAACAAGAGATATCATAACTATAAATCAGAAGCAAGCATGAATTTTCTAATCCTAATTCCGAGTCCTAATTTCTTCAAGAAGTTCTGGACTGAAATTCTCCATACTTAGGCAAACATATATGGAATATATGAATATACCGAATCAGAGTCAGGATGTCTACATTGTGTTTTTTAACGTGCAAGTCTAACAATGTTTAAGTAATATGACGAGAGTCAGCAGAAGCTTACCTTGCAGCTGGAAAATATTCTGTGAGCTGGAGTCTGGTTCTGACCGCTTGTGATGTTCTGACCAGCTTCCTTACGTGCTCAGTAGGCAGGAAACTTTCAACTTGGGCTATGAATGATTGGAAAATTCTGGAACAGCCAAGGAGCAAAGTTATGACTTCTTTGAGGTGGATATTGATGGAGAGTGTGTTACAGTTTGACTATAGAAGTTAGGATGGCTTCAGAATGTATATCAAAAACTGTATGGATGGCTTTGGTCAAGAAACACTTGAGAAAAAAAGGAGTCTGAATGCAAGAATCAAAAGCTAACAGGTTTTGTCTTTGCAGTTTTTGGACTCTTGGAATTTTAGCAGGGGTTCAAGGCTTTTTCTTTCTCAAATTTTCGACCCCTTTACCGTTGCCAATGGCTTTCAATTTATAGGCAAAGATCTTGTAGCTTGGAGAGATCAATGGTACAACCATCACATGCTAGGGTGCTGCCTTGTTCTTGAATCAAGTATGGTGGTTAGCAGCTTTAGCAGCGCCTAAGCTGGATTTATGAGCAGGAATTAAGGAAAGGTAACCTCAAAAGCAAAAGCAACGCATGGGCCCAACACACTCTTGTATAAAAGTTTTCTTTTCCAAGACAGTAAAGGTACTTCTATGCCACACGTGGGGAAATCCTTTGGATAAAGACTCAAAAGTGGTTGTGAGCACTAAATGATGATGAGATTTATCAAACCAGAAATCCTGCAATGTGAGATTCTACATCATTGCTTAATTCTGGATCAGAAGTTCAGCTTCAGCGTAACTTAGAATAGACATCTAACTTCTGATCTTTGTATCATCTTGCTCCAGCATGTTCTGAAGGAGTTCTCAGACTTTCCAGTAAGCTTGCAGCATGCTTTGTAACCTTCTTTGAATTACCCTTACAAACACTGGCTAAGCCTTTGTGAAAACTGGCCCAGAAGTTCTGACCAAAAAGTGTCCAGAATTTGCTGAATGCTTCAGTTTCAGGGACGTGTCTTTGAGGATTTAACTTGAAATCCCAGCATTTTTAGGAGAAGTTCTGTTCTGCAATGTTTTAGATCTTATTGAAATCTATAACTTTTATGCCAGGAGTTCTTCTAGAATCAGCTTGCATCATGGTGATAATCGGATCAGAAGTTCTGAGCTTGTCATATTTCTTAAACACTTAGAAAAATTCTAAGTATTTAGAAATTTGACTTTTCCAAAGTAATTCTAACTTTTGAATATCTTGATGAAACAAACTTCATATTTCAACACGTCTTGATTAAATATGATTCTTGAAACTTGATTTTGATCTAAAAGTCAAAGTTTGACTTTATAATGTGCAAATGACCATTTTGCCCTTGTGAGTGACTTTCTTGGAAAACTTGTAATTCAAAGCTTGAAATTGGATGGAAGCAAACCTGAGGGTCTAGGATGATCCTTTGAGAAATGAGAGGGCAAATTTTGGGGTACAACAATATTCATCATAAAACTCATAAATGTTCATCCAATCAAGGCATAATTTAGACATTTAATCTAGAAACGCTTAAGAAACATGGTGTTAAGAGGTTGTAACTTACTTGGATGAAGAACTCAAAGAGAAAATCTAAGAATTTGAGAGGATTGTTCGCACAACGAGCAAGGAAATCTGGGGAGTTAAGAGGATCGCTTCACACCACGAGCAAGAAAAGTTGAAAGGAAACTTGAGAAGATGACAAATGAGACCCAGGACTCCCCTTTTTATAGGTGACCCATGCCTCAAGAGGTCCCTCATGAAAGGTCATCGTTTCATTGGGCCTTTTGGCTTTCCCCTTGAAGGGGTGGCACCCCAAAGCATTAGCCACGTGGCTCAACTGTCAACCACGCGTCCCTTATGGATTGACGAGCATATGCCCAACCCATACACATCATCCACAGACACGCACGAAACAGATACCACACGCCAGGCAATGCTCAATATTAGAGCGCGTATAGGGGCATATCCATTCGACCACCTCATGGACGAAGTAATGCTCGATATATCGATAACTCCCTCAATACGGGCGCATCAAAGGGAATCCCGCGGAGGCTCTCCATCACTAATATGGTCCTCTCGAGCAAGTGACTGACCCCTTCGGTCTCGTTGCCCGCTCATCCATAATATCCCCCGACACACTCGAGCTTGTCCCCCACACGGGCAACAACTCGTTCCTTTCGGGGGACTTTGACCGTCTTCCTCGATCAAGTCTCCGGTATCGAGATCTGAACTCAAGTCACCGCTCTTTTGCTCAAGAACAATAACTTAGGGGGCTCTTGATTTGGATTGGGCCTACACTTGCCATTCAAATGGTGAAACCACCGGCAGAAAACACAGAGCCGCCACCGAACTTTATTTATCCCGAAGGAAGGGGAAATATCGATAAAACCACAAGGGAATGGATAAGATGGTCTTGCGACCAAGAGAAAGGGTAAGGGAGTCGGTTATGCGAGGGGAAGGTATTAGCACCCCTCACATCCGTTGTACTCAACTGGATCCATTTTGTTTGTTTATCTTAAAGGGTGTGTTTATCTACAACTATGCTTGCTTAAGGGGAATGGATGGTTTTTGATTATTGCGTTCGTGAGGGTTTCGCGACCCTTTGCCTACGTATCCAATGAAGGAATCAGAACACCGTAGTTCTTCTAAAAAAATGATTGATTTGTTTGTGTTTTTTAGTGGGCGATGTTAACGCACGCATTCTAGCAATAGGCACGACCGGTATCGCGGTAGAACGGAGATAACATGCCCTTGGGGGAGTTTTGATTGGTTGAATGTTTTTGCATGTTTTAAAGTAAATTCAAGTAATGATTAAAAGAGTGTTTTTGGATTTATTTTTTTGGTTTGTTTACTGGTTGATTTTATCTTGCCATACACGCCTAATTACTAGCATTTGTACAAAGCAAATAAAATGCCGAAAGATAAAATCCTACGCTATTACAACCATATCAAAAGGCATAAAAAATATGAAGGAAAAAATAAGATAAAAGTAAGAAAAATGAGTGTATTTCGACCCAGGCAGTAGCACCCTTCGACTGTCATTTTGTTGGCCTCCTTAGATTGGGGCTAGCACCAGTGAGGTCATGGCCTTCGATTAGGGGCTGGCACCAGGGAGGTTTTGTCCTTCGATTGGCCTGGAAGTCAGTGTATGGCGAAGCCTTCTGGTTCTGCCTTGTTGCCTTGTTGTCTTCTTTGACTGGAAGTTGAAAGCAGTGAGGGAATGCCTTTCGACTGAGCCTGGAAGTTAGTGAAGGCATACTTTTCGTTTAGGCCTAGAAGTCAACATGGTTTTTCTCCTGGTTGTCTCTTTCGTTTGACCTGGAGAAAGAGGGTAGAAGCCAGAAGCTTCGTTTCCTATTTCCTGTTTCCCGTTTCTTTCATTTCAAGCATTAAATGGCAACATGGCCTGAGGCCATGCTAGTATTTGTCTTGTAAACAGTTTAATAGTTAAAGCAAGTTCAGGTAAACAGAAAGCAAAACAAAAGGCTTAGCTCTAAAAAATATGTTAAAAAGGGTGGAAACGAAAGGAACAATGGTATATACATGTTTCAAACGAAAGGGAAAATTACTATGCCATGAAACTAAAAGTTCAAAGGTAAGAATAACTTACCTTGCTTCAGGCCTTGAATAGATGTGGGGCCTTGAGTGGTGGCCCTGGATGCTGGATTCGAAAGAGGGGTCAATAGTTGTGCTTGGAACGCTGGATTTGAAGGAAAAGAAAAAGCAAGTGTGATGCTTCTTTGATTCGAAGGAGACTGAAGTGTGGTTGTTCTTCAGAGTCAAAGGAGATGAATGTGATTCTGGGTTTTTTGTGATTTCTCAAGTGTTGATGAACTTTGGGAGTTTTATGGTGTTTGAGAAAATTTGGAGGATTCGTTCCTCTGGTCCAAAGATCCTCCCTTAAACATGTGTTGGAGCCTCTTATTTATAGGCAAAGTTGGCTGAAGCTTTTGGAGGGAAAACAAAATACTTTGAACAATTTGAGTAAACTGCTCTTTGTAACCTTCGAGGGACAGTGGTTGTATGCTATTTTGGTGCAAGAATGGGGCAGTGTTTCAGGACTGCTGTGCAGCAGTTTTGGCCAGTGTACCATGCCTGAACTTGGCAGCAAGCATATTTGAATATTTCATCCTTTCATTTTGACTCTCCTTCGACCAGATTCTTCTTCCAAACATTGTTTGACTTTCCTCCAACAAGTGTCCTTCGAACGAATCATCTTTGTGCATCATTTGAAGGGGCCAAATGTGTGCTTCGAATGGACTAGTAAGGCGTACCCTTCGACAGGGACTCATATGTATGCCCCTCAATTCCACCACTATATGTCTTTTGAGGGCGCCATCAACCATGTGCTGAAGTTTGTCAAGGATGGAAATGCAGCATACTAAAGAGAAATGTTGTCCAGTCGAAGCTAGTACAAACATAGTCAATGTCTTGTCGAAGCCTGCATGGAGGAGGTCTAAACTTTGTGACTCCAAGCAAGCACACAAAAGGTCAATGCTCAAATAAAGACTTGCATGAAGGGAGCCACATGCCCAAACGAAAGAGGCATGCAGGAGGCAAAATGTCCAGATTCGAGAGAGGCATGCAGGAGGCAAAATGTCCAGATTCGAAAGAGGCATACATGAGGCAAAATGTACAGATTCGAAAGAGGCATACACGAGGCAAAATGTCCAGGTTCGAAAGAGGCATACATGAGGCAAAATGTCCAGATTCGAAAGAGGCATACATGAGGCAAAATGTCCAGGTTCAAAAGAGGCATACATGAGGCAAAATGTCCAGATTCGAAAGAGGCATACATGAGGCAAAATGTCCAGGTTCGAAAGAGGTATACATGAGGCAAAATGTCCAAATTCGAAAGAGGCATACATGAGGCAAAAAAGTGCAAATCGAAGGACCCTAAAAGGGAGCTTTTTGCCTTGGAATCGAAGGAAGTTATAGGAGGCTTTGTACCTTGTGCATGCTAGCAAGGGGATGCCTTTTGCGTGCAAGTTGTGGCTCAAATGAAAGTTGTGAGAGGCAAAGTCTGCAAGAGGCCCTTTGTGCAAGTGGATTCGAAGGAGGTTAAGAGTCAATCGAAGGGTGCTGAATCGAAGGAGACCTGTTTTCCTCCAAATTTGTCAAAATAATATTTTTATCTGTTTTCTCTCTTTTTGACAGTTTCCTTTTAATTTTGGTACTGGAAGATCCCAATGCACTTGTGCAAACTTAAACCCTGAGAATCCTTGTGAGAAAGGCCTAATACACTGAGCTTTGAGCCATCCTCGAGGCAGGCGACAGAAACATCTTCACAGAAACCAAAACTCGAAACCCTAGCATCTTGACCAGCACACATAGGGAAATAAACCCTAATCTAGGCTCTGATAAAATTGAGCGAGAATCAACCTTGCAACGTGATGACAAAATTCATTCCACAATCCGCTAATCGAGAACCATATGTGCTTCCTTTTTACCTGATAAGAAAACCTAAAAACAAGATTAGACAAAAAGAGGGCGTAGCCCTAATACTTCAAACCAAAGCGCCTGATTCCCTGAGATGCAGGATATGCAAATGACTGAATGATAAAATGATGCAAATGGAATGCAAAGTTTGAAGCCAGACAAGAATAAAAGAGATAGGGCAAATTTGGGGTACGACAAATGGGAATCCCAAAAATAACTCAAGTTAGGAACCGTTGGGAAACTCCTCACCCGACCGTTGGAGGACGTGGCCCACGATCCTATGACAACCATCTTAAACTGCCCTATGGAAATCCCGGGTCCAACCCTGTTCTCGCGGAGCAGTTGACCAGGAGGAGTCCATTTGCTGGACTCCGTACACACGTAAGTCCTGGCAGTTCCTGTTATTGGGCCTCAACGTGGCCCAATAGTGGGAACCTTGACACAGCGTTGGGGGCTATAAATACCTTATCTCCTAAGAGGGTCAGATATTCAATTCAACATCTCTCTGAACTCATACTTGCTTGCTCATTCCGCAACTTACTTTTCCATCGAAGTGTCTTGCAGGTATCCCCCATCTCATTCAACTTCTGCCCGAGCTAGCTGTGACGGTCCATCTCTGATTCGGTAAGATCACACACACACACACACACACACACACATATATATATATATATATATATATATATATATATATATATATATATATATATATATATATATATATATATATATATATATATATATATATATATATATATATATATATATATATATATATATATATATATATATATATATATATATATATATATATATATATATATATATATATATATATATTTCAAATAATTTAGTAGTATTAGTAAGAAATTTTATTAAAGTGAAAATAAAAAATAGTAGTTAGTTTTTCTATATAGAAAATGAGGAATGCACATATTTTAAAAATATACTTTTATTAACTATCTAAATAGAAAATTATTATATATGAAATACTTTTAATCTTACTAAATATTTAATATAATGTATCTAGGAATCAAATATTATATAAATAAATTAACCACAAGGAATATTACATAACTAAAATCAATATATCATATAATATATACTAAAATATTACAAAAGTATGATATTTTATTTGAAATTTGTAATTATTTGTTTGTAATTTTATAATTGTTTAAATTTTAATGTAATTTTAATTATTATTTTATATAAAACATTTTTACTTATTTTGTCAAATAGAAAATTTGACTACAATTAGATTACAAATAAGAAGTATTATTAAAAGAAAAAGAAACAAGAAATAATATTGAAAAGAAAAGAAACTAATTTCATAAAGAATAATAAAATGTATAAATATTGTAATAATGAATTTATGGTATAAAAGGCACAAAATAATGGTAATATAAATTTGAAATTAACATTATTGATTATATTTAATGCGTTTGTTGTTATACTATTTTTTTAAAGAAACGTCAAATAAAAAAAAAGTATAATGTGAATTAAATTTAAAAAATATTACTAATAAAAAAGGATCATATTAGTTTCTATTTTCATACCACTTTGTTACGTGAAGATAACTCTCATCTCCATTTTCAACCGATTAACTATTATGTGCAAGAATAATATAAAAAAAAACTTGCTGATATTGAATTCAATTTAATTGTTTTTAATTTTCAATTATTTCATATTTTTTAATATAAAATTCATTGACTTTTCTACGATTTTAATTATGTTGAAAAAAAATATTAAAATTGTAATTTTAATAAGGATATAAATTATGTAAATGATCACTATAAATATTCTTATTCAAATTTGATCTGACCTGATCAGAAATGGACCGTCACGGCTGGCTCCGAGCAGAAAGCTTTTTGAACGAAGTGGGGGATACCTGCAAGGCACTCCGATGCTGAAGTAAGTAGGAGTACGAGCAGATAATAGCAAGTGTAAGGTTAGAATGATGAATACCTGACCCTCTGGAAACAGAGGGTATTTATAGCCCCCAACGCTGGGCCAAGGTTCCTTCATTGGGTCGGGCAGGTTTGGCCCAATGGAGGAACTGCCAGGTTCTACGTGCGTAGTGGGGACCCGCACGTGGTCCCCTTCCTGGATGTTCTGCGTGAAGTGCGGGCGGACGGAGACGCGGTCTTTTCGGAGTATCGTTGGGGGAACAGTGGACTGAGTCTGCCCTAGCTGGGGTGCTCGAGGTAACGTCGAGCTGGACCTCAGAATATGGTGCTGGACCACAGCATGTCGAGCTGGAGGTGTACTGTTGAGCCTGCGACTACGCGTCGGGCACGGTCGTACTCTTTGGTCGGCGTGGCCCTTGTAAGCCCATTTGGACTGGGCCTTTGCAATGCTTTTGGGCCTGTCGGGCTCAGTCCAGAACAGGAGCCCCCCAAGTCGTGGTTCCTTTGTGAGGAGCCATGGCTTGAACTCAGGTCGTTTCCTCATCGAGGTCTCGTGCCCGGAACGGAGGTGTAGACCCTCGAGGGCCTCCTCGTGCCGTGCTCGGAGACATCTTCCGCGGTGGATGCCTGGAGGATCCTCACTGGGGCGCGTCTGTCGAGCATACGAGGTATCTTTCGGGAACTGTGTCGCCACCCTATGGGGATAGGGTCATCATTACGTTGGGAGCAGCGCGTCGGGGAGAGAGACTCCGTGGTTGCCCGAGGTGACGTTTGGTATTCCACGTCATCACTATAAATAGGAACCTTGGGCCCCATAACACGTTTCTACTCTTTGTGCTCTCTCTGCTGTTGCTCTTCCAGATTTTCCCAGTCGCAATCTTCTGTCACAGATTCTTCTACTCCGTAGCCGAATCCTACTTTTTGATTCAAGTAAGTGATTTCTCTTCTTCATTTTCCTGTTAAAATGCATGATTTTTGGCGTTTGTAGATGTTTTAGGGACTGTGCGCGTGGGATTAGCCCGGTAAACTCGTACTTAGCCCGACATATTCGTGCCTAGGACCGGCAAACGCATGTTTGTGGTCGGCATATTCATAGTTTTAGGTGATAAACTTCAGCGCTGCCCGGGGTCTTCATGATCCAGGGCGCCTGATTCATGATCGCGCCCGGTATGTTCGTGGTCTTGGCCGTGGGCCTCATGGTGTGGCTCGCCATGTTCATACCTTGGGCCGACATGTTGGAGAGTGACCGCGTAGTTGGTTTGAGGAAGAACACATCGAGTTTCAGGATGTCGGGGAGGCAACTATTCGTGGGAACGGACTATGTGGTCGTGCATGGGACGACGTGTTTTGTCGAGCGTATGGCTTCGTGCCCAATTGACTGGTTTCCCGTGCTCTGCAGGTAACCATGGCGGACGAGCCGAGCTCCTCCGGGCGCCACGATCGCGAAGAACAAAGTGCCGATGAGTCGGTCAGCTTGATCGATACTGTGACCGACCCTTTGCTGGATTGGGTGGGAGTCGAGCCCCGAGGGATCGCGTCGGTCTACAGCCGGAGCGACCGAAATCCATATGCTGTCATCGAAGCGGGCCAGGGCCAGCCTGACTTCCAAAAGAACTTCGTAGTCATGCGCCCGTCCTCCCGTTCAAGGATCTGCTCGGTTTATCCGGAATATAGCTTCGCGATGTATGAGATCGCGTTCAAAGATCTAGGGCTGCGGCTGCCCTTCACTGATTTCCAGGTCGGGGTCTTCACTCACCTGGATCTGGCCCCGTCCCAGCTACATCCAAACTCGCTCGCCTTCATCCGGGCATTTGAGTTGACGTGTCGCTATCTGAGGATCGGGGCGACCATACCGCTCTTCTTCCGGATTTTTCATCTGCAGCGCCAGTCCCGAGGAGGGAAACATAGCTGGGTCTCCTTGAAGCAGTCGAGGAGACTCTTCAAAATGTATATGGACTCCGTAAGGGGTTTTAAAGACAAGTGGTACATTGTGCGGCCAGTTACCACCTCTGCTTTAAGTTCTCTTTTCGAGGAGGAGGAGGAGCCCCTAAGCGATGATGACGGGGAGGCGGTTTTGGGCGACGATGGGAATCCTGTGTTGGCCCGTACGGCTAAGTTCCCTGTGCACTGGATGTTCCGGCACTACGAGCACGGGACTGGTTATTACCATACTGTTGTCGGGGACATGTGCTCGGTGGACGAAGAGGCGTACGCCACACTTTGTCGGTTTGTCGATAGCTTCCACCCTGCCCGGTGAGCTACGAGGGAAGGGGATGATATCTTGGATGCAGATGGTTACCCAACGTTTGAGTCCCGGCCGATTGATACCAAGGTGCTCGTGGAGTGCCAGACGTACAGGCAGGCTGCCCGTCTGTTAGGTTGCTTATTGCTTGAATTTCTCTGCTCGTCATTTATTTATGAGCTTGCTCGATACTGACCCATCTTTTATTTTGTGCAGGTTCGATGGCCGGTCGACATGAAAGGATTTTGAAATTGTCCTGCGACCAGAGGCGAGGCAGGAGGGTCGTGAAGGCCCCACAGGAGACGAGGATGGGCCCGCCACACAGTCCAAGTGCTCCTCAGCCAGTGAGGGTGGACTCGCCGCCAAGCTCGGGGGCCGCGTCAGATGGGACCCCAGACGTTGAAGAGGTCGACCCTAGTGCCGTCCTGATGCAGAGGAAGAGGACCCGTGTGGAAAGTGGTCCGACTGTTGGCGAGGACGCCAGTGCCGTTAGGTCTTTCGCGTTCCCCCCCTGCTTCAAAGAGGAGGGTTTCTTCGAGAGGTTCCCTCTGACAGTGGTTGCCGACGAGGCTGAAGCTATAAAAAGGATGAGTAAAGAGGATCGGAAGATGTATCTGGCCGCCAGCATGGACGGGCTGGTGAAAATGGCCGAGATGGCCCTAGTGCTATCCGAGGAAGGGGGGGATCCTGTCCGTATCGAAGAACTCGAGCAGGAGAAAGCGGCCCTTACCTCGAGCTCGCGAAAATTGAAGACCGCTCTGGAACGCTCCGAGGAGATGTTCCGCGAGCAGACAACGATGCTGGATGCTGAGAGGGAGATGTTGACCCTGGAGAAGGAAAAGTCGGGAAAGTTGGCCGAGGAGGGGGAGCTTCTCCGGGAAGACAGGGATGTCTGGGGGCCGAAGTCGGACGCTTGGCCCAGCAGATCGAGGAAATGAACGCTGCCATGCAACCTGCTGAGGACGAGCTGAAGGACATAGCGGCTTTGAAGAGTCGATCGGAGCTGGTCGCCCATATTCGGCTCCTCGAGGCAGATTGCGTCGGTGCTCTGGAGGATGGGTTCGACTCCGTAGTCGGTCATCTCTCTTTGTTAAACCCTGGTCTGGTCACTGAGGGTATCGGCCACACACATCAGATCGTGGATGGCGTGATCGTTCCTTCGCCCGACTCTCCCGTCGTCGACAATGATGGTTCTGGGGAAACCTGACTAGGATAGCGGGCCTGCGTGCCTTTGACATTTGTATTCTTTGGGCCTGCGTGCCCGTTTGTTGTACGTTATGAACATCGCCGGCCTTCTTGGTCGGTTTATAATTGCTTTGTCGCCTTCTGGCGTTTTTATCTGAATGCTGTTTTACATTTTTGAATGTTTTGCCCTTGCTTGAAAATCTTATATATTTGCATAAAATTTTAGCTTAAGTCATGGGCCCGAGGCGTGCCCGTAAGTGGCCGTGATTTGGCGAGCGAGTCTGCCCGCCTTCCGTTTGTATACGTGCCCGGCACTCTTTCGCTGGCCGGAGTCACCTAAGTGTTGTGCTCGAGGGGAGAGACTTCCCTTTGACCCTTTCAGATGGCCCGTCATTCTTGACGACTTGTCGGGCATTTGGAGCGAAGTTGCTCAGTCGGACGTGAAGCCCGGCAGGGACTATTCGCCCTTGGCGTGAACTGCCCATCGCGAGCTGGGTGTTCTGCCTTAAGGGTACAATGACGGTGGTGCTCGGTATAGATGTCCACGTCGGGCACTATCGATCGTCATCGTTCTCCATGCGATGCTGTGCGATTTGGCCGTATGTCGGGCTTGTACCTTAGCCTTTATACGAAGTCGGACGTTTTTCCTCGTTGACCGAGCGCGGGTGTCGCTGGTCGAGGGTCCCAGGTGTTGGTAGTTTCTAACTGTAGTACTGCTTTAGCTTAGCAGCGTTCCAGGGTCGCGGTAATGGCTCTCCGTCTAATTGCTCGAGGTAGTACGCCCCGGTACCCGTGGTTCCGTGGACGCGATAAGGTCCTTCCCAGTTCACGGCCAGCTTCCCTTCGCGGGAATCTTTCTGGTTCCTGCGTAATACCAGGCTGCCGATTTCGAACTCGCGCTTGATGACCTTGTCGTTGTGGCGTAGAGCCACTCGTTGTTTTAGGGTGGCTTCGCGCAGGGCTGCACCCGATCGGATTTCCTCGACTAGGTCGAGTTCATCCCTTAGTGCTTCGTCGTTCATTTCTTCGTCGAGGGGGTCCTCCGTTTGTCGGGATGGTTCCATGATTTCGACCGGGATGACAGCCTCGGTGCCATATGTCAGTCGAAATGGTGTCTCACCCGTCGTTGAGTGGGGTGTGGTGCGGTATGCCCACAAGACGCTGTGGAGTTCCTCGACCCATCCTCTCTTGGCTTCGCCGAGCCGACGTTTGAGTCCTCGGAGGATGACTCTGTTTGCGGCTTCGGCTTGCCCGTTGGTCTGAGGGTGCTCGACTGATGTGAAATGTTGTTTTGTCCCCAGTTTGGTGACGAAGTCCTGGAACCCATGGTCGGTGAACTGGGTACCGTTGTCGGTCACCAGGACCTGCGGAATTCCGAACCTGGCGAGGACGTTTCTTTTGTAGAAACAGAGGATATTGTGCAAGGTGATTTTTGCGAGGGCCTCGGCCTCAATCCATTTTGTGAAGTAATCCACGGCGACGATGAGAAATTTGTTCTGGTAGGTTCCTTGTACGAAGGGCCCGAGGATGTCCATGCCCCACCAGGCGAATGGCCACGGGGACGACAATATGCTCAGCTCGTGCGGGGGGGCGAGGTGCATATCCCCGTGCTTCTGGCACTTGTCACATTTTTTCACGTGTTCCTTGGCGTCCTGTTGCATCGTCGGCCAATAGTATCCTGCTCGAAGGGCTTTCCGTGCCAAGGACTTACCGCCCATGTGTTGGGCGTTGATCCCTTCGTGTATCTCCCGCAGTACGTCGGGGATGGTGGACTCGTCGATGCATTTCAGGAGGGGAATGGAGAATCCTCTTCGGTACAGTTTCTGCTCGAGAACCACATAGGAACATGCTCGTCGCTTGATTACGGCAGCTTCGGCCTGGTTCGACGGGAGTTCTCCTTTTGTCAGGAAATTATAAACCGGGGTCATCCAGGACGTGGCATCCCTGATGGCATGGATCTCGACCGTGGTCAAGGGTGGTTCGATACTTGGACGTGCCAGAGATTCCTGGATGACGGATTTATTTCCGCCCTTCTTTCGCGTGCTCTCAAGTTTGGACAATATGTCTGCCCTCGTGTTTTGCTCGCGGGGAACATGAGAAATTTCTGCTCGTACGAACTTTGTCATGTGTTTTTTGACTAAGTTCAAATACTCGATGAGGTTGTCGTTTTTGGCCTGGTAGCTTCCCTGTACTTGAGAGGCGACGAGCTGGGAGTCAGTGTAAATTTGTACCTCGCGGGCTCCCAGGTCCTCGGCTAGTCTCAGTCCTGCGAGCAGGGCTTCGTATTCTGCCTGGTTGTTTGACGTCGGGAAGGAGAGAACTAAGGAGTGCTCGATTACTACGCCTTCTTCGTTTTCCAGGAGGATTCCTGCGCCGCTACCTGACGAGCTGGATGCTCCGTCGACGAAGATGGTCCACTTGTGTTCCTTCCCAGGGGGGAGGTCGTGAGTGGTCATCTCCGCGACAAAGTCGGCCAAGGCCTGCGCTTTCAGGGCTTTCCTACTTTCGTATTGAATGTCGAATTCGGAGAGTTCCAAGGACCACTTCAGCATCCTGCCCGCCATATCTGGCCGACCCAGGAGTTGCCTCACCGGCTGATCGGTTCGCACGACGATGGTGTGGGCTAGAAAGTAGTGTCTGAGCCTCCTCACAGCGTTGACGAGGGCCAGAGCAACCTTTTCGATCTGCTGATATCTGCTTTTGGGCCCTTGTAAGGCTTTGCTCGTGAAGTAGACAGGTTTCTGCCCGTCGGGGGTCTCGCGGACAAGGGCCGCGCTGATGGCTTTGTTCGAAACGGCCAAGTATAAGTACAACGGTTCCCCGTCGTCTGGTCGAGACAGCACGGGCGGCTGAGACAGGCTCTGCTTCAGATGGCGAAGTGCGTGCTCGTATTCCTCGTTCCATTCGAAGGCTGCTTCCTTTCGAAGGAGTTTGAAGAAGGGGAGGGCGTGCTGAGCGGACTTCGCGACGAATCGGGATAGTGACGTAAGTATGCCGTTCATGATTTGTATCGACTTCTTCAATCCCTCGTTCTGTTAGATAGAATCCAAGGAATTTTCCTGCCTTAACCCCGAACGTGCATTTCTCAGGGTTGAACCTCATTTTGCACTGTCTTGCTTGGGCGAAGACTGTCTTGAGATGAGCTGCGTGATCGGTGTCTGCTCGGGATTTGACGATCATGTCGTCCATATATACCTCGAGCATGTCGCCGATCTGTTTGTTGAAAACTCTGTTCATCATACGTTGGTAAGTTGCTCCGGCGTTTTTCAGTCCAAAGGGCATTACGTTGTAGTAATAGTTGCCCGAGCTGGTCATGAATGCCGTGCAGTGTTTTTCGCCCAGAGACATTGGGATTTGGTTATATCCCGAGTAGGCGTCCATGAACGACAAAGTCTTGTAGCCGGCCGAGTTTTCAACCAACATGTCTATGTTAGGTAAGGGAAAAGCATCCTTCGGGCAAGCCCGGTTGAGATCGGTATAGTCAACACACATTCTCCATTTTCCATTATTCTTTTTCACAAGTACAACATTTGACAGCCAGGTGGAATACCGGGATTCAGAAATAAAATTTGCCTCTAGGAGGTCTTTTACAGCTTTTTCAGCAGCCTCCGTTTTTTCTGGAGACTGCCTACGCCTACGTTGTACTACGGCCTTGGCGGCTGGATCAATGGCGAGGTGGTGACAGGCGACCTCAGGGTCGAGTCTGGGCATCTCAGCAGCACTCCAGGCGAAGAGATCAGCATTCTCGCACAGACAGGCCTTGATTTGCTTCCTGGCCAAGTCGGGGAGGTCTTTACCAATCTTCACTCCCTTGGTCGGGTCTGCGCCGAGGGGAACGAGTTTAAAATCCCCGTCCGGAATTGGTCGGAGTGGAACTTGCTCGCTGCTGGATGGCTCGTCCTGATCGAAGCGAGCGTCGAGGGCTATGGAGTCGACCTTTGGTGGGGCCTTCTGGACTTCTTCCTCGGGGGATGCTTTCCTGTCGGGCTCCTGTTTTGTCCTTTTGGCGGGTCTGGTCCCTACGTCGACGGTATCTCGTCCCTTAGAAGCAGCATTGAAGCACCTACGGGCAGCGGCTAGGTCTCCTTGGATGGTGGCTACCCGTGCCCTTTTGGTGTAGAACTTCATCTTCAGATGGACGGTCGAGGGCACCGCCGTCAGCTCCGCCAGAGTCGGTCTCCCCAAGATGCAGTTGTATAGAGACGGGCAGTCAATGACGAGGAAGCGAACCTTAACCTGTCTCGTAGCCGTTCCTTCGCCGAACGTAACCAGGAGCTCGACATAACCCCAAGGTTTGGAGGTCGAGCCGTTGAAGCCTTGTAGATCCGACCCCACATACAGAGAAAGATGTGAGTCGTCCAGTTGTAAGGTCCGGAACAACTGGCTGTACATCACGTCGACGGAACTCCGTTCGTCGACCAGGATGCGATGCACGTCAAAATTGGCCATTTTTGGCCTTATCAGTAAGGGGATGACCGCGTTCGGGGCTCCGCCGGGGAGTTCTTCTAGGTAGAAGGTGATGGGCTCTGACCTGCCCTTCACCCTTTCGAACGTTACAGTTTGCGGGGGAGCTATGTCGACCAGCTCGTCCAACTTCCTCTTAGCTGAATTGATGGTGAGGTCGTTGAACCCACCCCCGTTGATGACCATGGCGGAGGGAAAGTATTCCCACCTGCTGTGTGTTGTCAGGGGCTCCTGCAGGAGCTCGGGAATGTCGAAATCCTCGGGCCTGGTTACCGAGAAGGCGGTCTGGATAGGCACCGACTCGTCTGATGGTCGGGCGTCTTCTTCGGGCTCCTTGGTTTCATGGGCGTCGCGACGAGGAGCGTCGTTTCGCCTGTACTGCGCGAGCCTCCCTCCTTTGATGAGGGTTTCAATGGCGTCCTTGAGGTGGACGCAGTCCTCTGTCAAATGACCATGACTCCTATGGTATTGGCAGTATTTATTTTTATCTGCCCCTGGCTTGGCGGGAGCAGGTCGGGGACGCTTGACGCCACCGTCTCTGAAATCTGTACTGGCACACTCCGCCAAAATACGCTCGCGGGAAGCTGTGAGCGGAGTGTACTCGGTGAAACGGCCCGAGGGGCCCCTTTGTTCCCGGACTTCCCGGGGTCGATCTTCTTTCCTTTTCTCCCTGGTACGTCGGGGAGGAGCCTCTTGTCGTGAGCTGCTGCTGTTGTTGGGACCTCGAGCCCTGGAGTTCCAGGCCCTGTTGGCAGCTTCCCTCTCCTCGTAGTCCATGTATGCTCGGGCCTTGTCGAGGAGGGCATCAAAAGTCGGAGGTGGCTCAATACCCACAGCCTTTCTGAATTCTGTGCCGGGGAGGAGACCCCTCTCCAGCAAGTATCTTTTCATATGGTCCGCGCAGGGGACCTGTATTGCTTCTCGGTTGAAGCGGTTGATGAACTCCCTCAAGGTTTCATCCTGTCTTTGGATGATGGCCTCGAGGGCTGCCTCGGTCTTCGGATGGCGCCGAGAAGCTGTGAAGGAACTGATGAACTGGTTCTTCAGATTCCGCCACGATGTGATTGAGCCCGGGGCGAGTCCTTTATACCAGTCCATGGCCGCCTTCCTGAGAGTCGTGGGGAAAAGACGACACTTGATGGGCCCCCCGACATTATGATAGTGGAGCATGGCTTCGAACCCGTCAATGTGGTCGACCGGGTCCGCTACCCCGTCATATTCCTTCAGATGCGGGGGCTTCTCCATGCCCGGGGGGATGGGTGCATCCATGATGGCCTGCGACAGGGGACCGCGGGGGTCGTCCTCGTCGCTCCTCTCCGGAGAAAGGGATGGGGACCTGTAGTTTTGTCTGGCACGGTGGTCGTGCTGAGTTTCCCTCGAGCGTGATGCTCGGTGGTTGAATGTCACACGCCCGTCCCCGGCGTGCCTCTTGTCGTGCCTTGACGGGTCGCGACTGGGTTCTCCGGCAATGATGGCGGGCTGCCTCTCATAGTAGGGGCGCCTCTGCTTCGGCCGGGGAGAAGGGCTCCTGGAGTTCTCCCTGTAGTGTCTCCGCGGGGGAGAAGGGTGTCGAACTTCTGTGACCCGAGGAGGTGGAGAATGTGGCCTCCGATGCCTCCTCGGGGGTCGTCGATCATCTTCGAGTGCCCTTAACCTTTCTCCTTGGGCGAAGATGAGATAGTTTGTCTGATTAATGGCCGCGAACAGTGCCTGAGTCGTGGCATCTGCCCCGGCGGGAACTGGGACCTCATGGAACCGGGCAGCTCTGTAATGAGCGAGAGCCACCGGGTCGTCTTCAAGGGCTGGTGGGGTCGATGAGGATGATGCAGTAGCCCCGTCCCTGTAGGAGGAAGTTCCAGGGGCGGTCGTCACATGAATGGTACTGTGGCCGGGATCACCGGGGTTGTCGAGGTGTCCATTCTTGTCCGCGGTGCCGTTATTAGTGTCGGCGACACGGACGTGCTGCTCGTCGCGAGCTGGATCAACCATGACATGTAGTTGAATTGAGCTTTGGTCTTTTAGAGTTGTTCGTTAGACGGGGAAGCTAGTTTCCCACAGACGGCGCCACTGATCTGACCTGATCAGAAATGGATCGTCACGGCTGGCTCCGAGCAGAAAGCTTTTTGAACGAAGTGGGGGGGGGGGGGGGTACCTGCAAGGCACTCCGATGCTGAAGTAAGTAGGAGTACGAGCAGATAATAGCAAGTGTAAGGTTAGAATGATGAATACCTGACCCTCTGGAAACAGAGGGTATTTATAGCCCCCAGCGCTGGGCCAAGGTTCCTTCATTGGGCCGGGCAGGTTTGGCCCAATGGAGGAACTGCCAGATTCTACGTGCGTAGTGGGGACCCGCACGTGGTCCCCTTCCTGGATATTCTGCGTGAAGTGCGGGCGGACGGAGACGCGGTCTTTTCGGAGTATCGTTGGGGGAACAGTGGACTGAGTCTGCCCTAGCTGGGGTGCTCGAGGTAACGTCGAGCTGGACCTCAGAATGTGGTGTGGACCACAGCATGTCGAGCTGGAGGTGTACTGTCGAGCCTGCGACTACGCGTCGGGCACGGTCGTACTCTTTGGTCGGCGTGGCCCTTGTAAGCCCATTTGGACTGGACCTTTGCAATGCTTTTGGGCCTGTCGGGCCCAGTCCAGAACAAAATTAATTAAATAAATCATTTATTACCTAAATAAATATTATTGATTAATTTTCTTAAATATAGAAAAATGGATAGAAAATAACATTATATATATATATATATATATATATATATATATATATATATATATATATATATATATATATATATATATATATATATATATATATATATATATATATATATATATATATATATATATATATATATATATATATATATATATATATATATATATATATATATATATATATATTAATTATTAGAAATAATATGTATTTAGTTTCATCTATTTATGGATTTGATTTATATTGTTAGATCAAAATTGATTTTGAATATTTAATTACCAATTTGAGTATTAATGTATATTTTCATAAACATAAAAAATTATCAAATTATTAATAGTTAGATCACTTTTCTCTTCGAAAAGTAAATATTACACTCCAAATAAAATCAAAAATTTTCTCTGTCTTGTCACTTATAATTTTATGTGACTCAGTCTTATCACTTATAATTTTGTGAGAAAATGTATAGCATTTAATGTAGTGTATACGAAAAAAAAACGTATATTATTCAATGCAATGTGAAAAAACATATAACCTTATGCAGATTATTATTGCTTTAAATCTTAAAAATATAATAAAGATATCAAAATTTTCCTCTCAACTTTCTCCTATTTTTTCATGAGGGTCTATTTTGTTTATTTAAAAAAAATTAATTTTTTATGTTTATAATATTTCAGAAATAAATAAAATTAAAAAATAATATATTTATTTTAAACTTAATTATTTTGGTCTTAATGATTTTAGATATGAAGTATTATAAAACATTAACTTTTAAAATTTAACAATTTTTAGAGCAAAAATATTATTTTATGAAAAACATATACAATAATACTTTTTAACCAAAAATAATTATCCAAAAAAGTAGATTGTAAATTATATTAATTATCTTATTTAAATATATTAAATATATATATATTACTTTTGTTTGTTCTCCTTTCCATTACACATGACTTAGGACATATTACATCATAGGACAAAGAAAAAACCAACATTGGCAACGTCACATATGATTCAAGCCAGGGACTAAAAACTCACGATTTCCGCACCAAAACAGATACAAAATCAAAATAAAATATCACAACACAAACATTCAATCCACAATTAAAACTGCACATTATTACTTTCTATATTATTAGTGCAGACGTAACAATCACGTCTGAAGAAAAAAATAAACTTTCTCACTAATTATAATTTACATAATCAATTACTACTAAATCCATAAGTCACAACATGCAAAATCTTGCATCTCAATTAGAATTAAAACAATCATTTAAAAAACATAAAAAAATCATTAATTATTTTCAATATCAATAAAAATATATATAACACTAAACTATATAGGTCCATGAATCAGATTACAGGTCGATGAATATGAGAAGAAACCCAAGAATTTAAGGTTATAAATATGTGAGGAATCAAAGACGGTTGCATAGTAATGAATGTTAGAACCGTTTCGAGAGTTAGAATATAAACAACTTTTAAATGTAATATGCTTATTCAGTGCAAATTGAAAGGATTGTACTTACACATATGGATTTGAAACTGTAGTTTATAGAGAATGTAAATTGTAACGGTTGCAGTTAAGAAACTTAAATGGATTTCATCAATTATTCGTTCGTTGAATTTTTTCAATTTTGTTTTGAAAAGAAAAAAGTTATTTTTCTCCTATAATAGATTAATCCACCTTTGGTGATCCAAAAAATATCTTATAAAAATAACCTTTCAATTAACCAAAAAATTTATCGTAAATTTTAGCATCATTGCTTTGGATAGATGAAATAAATTTTATGTTTAAAATTAAATTAACTTACAAATTTGATCATTTTGATGATTACTAAAATTTCATAATATTTAATCTATTTAATTATAGATAAAACATATGTTTTACAAAATACATAATTGTCCTTATTATATATATATATATATATATATATATATATATATATATATATATATATATATATATATATATATATATATATATATATATATATATATATATATATATATATATATATATATATATATATATATATATATATATATATATATATATATATATATATATATATATATATATATATATATATATATATATATATATATATATATATATATATATATATATATATATATATATATATATATCACATAAAACTGAATAAATGTCATATAATGATTTAATCAAAGAGTAATCACAATATACACAACAAAAATATAATTATTAAATTTTAAATTTTACTTTTAAAGTTAAAAATAAATTTTAGAGAAAATATTGAACGTTCATATAGAATTACATAATTTAAAAACATAACACTCTTATACTACTACATGTAGTTAGATTTCCTTCGTGCTATATGCAATTCATTAAGAAACTATAATCAATATATGAATCTTAGAATATATAACTCTCACCAACATAAAGATATTAAAATGTATACCTTCTTTCGTGACAAAGTTTAAAGACGATCTTAATCCCCCAATATCCAATTTATTTCTTTTTGATACGTACTTCCTCTTAAATATTTTTTGATGACTATTTTGTAGAGAAAGTGTTATGAAATGAATATAATCCTTTTATTCAATTATAGTTTTTGACTCATTAAATCATCAATATTTATAGATGTTATTCATACTCCTTCGTAATAACACATTTTCGTTATCGATGTTATTCACATTTCTTCATGATAACATCTTTTCATTTTATTTAAATAATATATTTTTACTTTATTTGAATAATTTCCCTTCAATGACACTTATTCATATTATTAAAATAACATAATTTCATGTAAATTAAATAATACATATTCACGTGAGTCATTTTATTTATTTAATTATTAAATATTCTTACACTTATGGATTAAGTGGAAAGTTTATAGGGTTGATTTGTGGTATAAAATGGAAAATAGAAATTTGTAA
Organism: Vicia faba; assembly: GCA_948472305.1. Lineage (NCBI taxonomy): Eukaryota > Viridiplantae > Streptophyta > Magnoliopsida > Fabales > Fabaceae > Vicia > Vicia faba. The sequence continues at coordinate 784,787,672 of OX451736.1, forward strand.
ATTTAATAATAAAAAGAGGTCAGAGATGCGACTAATTTTAGATTTTTCCTTATACTCTTTACTTGACATTGTCAATTAAAAATATATAGTATGTTATTACTCATTTTCAAAATTATTTAAATCTTAAAACTTGAAGAATATTGGAAACAATCTTTTTCGACACTCTATAATACACACTCTTTTATTGAATAAAACAATTGTGATTCATATCACTATAATACACCCTCTTTTATTGAATAAAACAATTGTGATTCATATCACTATATTACTATAAGTGAGACTCATTTTTAAAGTGAAGGATCTACATGTATTTTAACGAATGAGTATTTGAGAGAGTACTAAAAAGAGTATTCCTAAAACTTCTCTTAAATCTTTATAGACTTAGAAGAATCCCTCAATCTCTTGGAAAATTTCAATATAAAGTTGAGCAATTTCAATGATAGTAACATTTAAGTTTCGTACTCCCACCTCTATCTCTAAGTAACATTCAACTAGGATATCTAAAGTTAAGCATTTTGCCTAAATACATTGCACCTGAACAGAGAGAAAGCCCTACGCTTGCGTCAATATTGTTTTGGGTCAGATTTCTCCAACAATTCATTCAAACTTCTCTATATATTTACTTAAAGAATTACACATTAGTTTTTCATTTCATGAAGTAACGTTAAATTCTAAAAAGAAAGAAGTCAAGGATTAAAACTGTCACAAGTGAAAATTAAACATTTGTATTTGTATTGTGCTAAATTAGAATCCTTTCTAATGAGATTTATTGTGTAAACATTCAAATATCTTTTATTTCAAAGTTAATTTCTCAAATGGCTTTGTTGAAGCATGTATCTTTGAGAGGACAAAAATAATTAGTTAAGTACGAATTCTTTGTGATAGAAATGTAATGTATTATCAATTGGACAAATGTGCACCTTAGTGATTATAATCAATTTGGTTATAGTTGAATTGGTCTAGATTGGACCTGAACCACAGGAAAGGTAAAACTCAAACTCAAATTACCATTGCAACAACAAACGATTCCATTGTACCAATTTATTATTAATAATGAAATATGATAAAAGGTGAAATCTAAACATGAAGTATACACATTATTGGAAGGGCTTGAAATCTAAACATCAAGAATACAAATGTTGTTTTATTCTGAAAAATCATGACACAGACAGAGATGGCACAGATGAGCCTTCTAGGAGGAAACTCGGCTCAGTTGTTCTTTGGATGTGCTTTCGAAGATCTTATCAGCACTTGATGCCTCAAAACCCTCCCTCCGATGAAACTCCTTAACCTGTTTCATTAGTTGAAACAAAAAGAATTAGCAATCCTGCAGAAAATTACTTACAATACAATGCAAAGTCAAAACTTGTTACTCAAGAGAAACAATGCTTCTTACCTCTTCGAGAGGTAAATTTTCATACTCTGGCAGCACCAGACGCTCGGCAAATTCAATGTACGAGCATGGAACTGATTCAGTTACACCATCAGCAAATAGGAAAGAAACTGAATCTGCCACGGTTGAACTTTGCTGGAGAAGGCCATCAGGACTCACTGCATATGGAGGAAATATTAAAAGTCATTCACATAATCCTCGATATCAATGTCAACAACATGTGAAACATTGACACGGACACGGACACAGACAAAGACACCAGACACGGAATTGATATGTATATGTAATAAAAAGTACATGTACCTTTCAATACTCCTCCTTCAGAATTCAATTTGAATCCACTCTTCTCAAGAAACTCATTCAGTTTGTTGATATCCTTCAAATGAGTTTTCAGCCGATGAGCTGAAATAGTAACATGGTTAAGTGCATGTCCATTGACTAGTGTCCACGCAGCATACTCACTTTCGCTTTATATAACAAATATCAACAAAGCATAAGAAAACAGTACTCGAAGATCCTCAAATGGTATTTCTAAGTAGAGATATACCTTGCCAATTGTTGAAACTCGGAGTACAAGGGTTTCTCCCATGTTAAATGTCCCAAGGAACTTGCGAGAGCTCCATACTTGTTTCCATTTCCAGCTGATTCAGTATATGTTTTAATGATTTCCTGTATCAAAATTTTCACCTTCTTTTAGTAGAACAAATATTTCGAACGCTGAAGCAACATTGCAATATACAAAAACTACCGATAGATTCTGACATACATGAGTTGAAATTTGTTCTCACTTCTCACCAATATACCTGAGTTTGTGGACTCAACTGATCCACCAATAGCTCTGATATAAAAACTCTTGGCAGCGGCCCCCTAATACCACTTCCACTTCCGGAAAATGAATCAGCAGGAGGTGCGTACCAAAAGGCTCTCAGTTTCTTTCCTGGAAACTTCAACTCATCTCGTTGTGTATAGCCGTTATCCAGGAAAAAACCAGCCAAGGACTCAATTCCATAGCCATTCACCTATAATTAAATTCACAAGATCAGTGTTGTTCAATAGGGACGCTATAACATAGCACAATCTGAATATATCTACTGTACTGCAATATCATATTTAGTACGAAATACTGTCAAATCGATCAACCAAGATAATTATTTGTGTGCGGAAGGAAGTATAGCAAGAAACCGATAGACACCAACTGATATAGAATAAGAAATAGGGAAAATCCCTTTGATTTACAAAATGATATTGCAGAACTTCGAGGGTCTGCACCTTATTGGCCTTTTTCCTATCCAAATCCAAGATAATCATCTATCCATTGCCTTCCCTTATTTATTCTAAATTTAAACACTCTGAATTAATAATATAATAATTATAATAATTACCCACTAACCCTCCTAATAATTAAATAACAATTACAAAATTGAAGAGTCTAACAATACTATTGATAGAAACCAACTGATATATAAAAGAAAATAGGGAAAATCCCATTGATTTACAGAATAATACCGCAGAATTTCGAAGGTCTACATCTCCCAATGCCAAAATAACCCATTTTCTTATTCAATTCCAAGATGATCAACTCCCCAATGTCTTCCCCTATTTATTCTAGACCTAAACACTCTGAATTAATATTATAATAATTCTAATAATTATCCATTAACTCATAATAATTTAATAACAGTTACGAAATTGAAGAGTCTAACCATACTTCCCCTTAAAGATTCACCTTGTCCTCAAGGCGAAAAGAATACACAATAGAAAAAATATATCCTCCTTGATCCCATAACTTAAACATAAAAGTTGTTGTACATGACAGTCCTCTCGTGACCACTTGTTGTGGCCACAGTGGCACCGGTAGTGGAAATTTCTTGTTCCTAGACTTTATCTTAGGAAATTTCTTGTTAGACTTTGCATGTGATGAAATAGCCAACTCTCTGTCACTTCTCTAGACCTTTGCTTCACTAACGGCCATCAACGAATCTGTATTTTTCACTTCATCGCTCTCGCAATCAGATTTGATATCTACTTTAGAAACTTCTTTTTCACTGTATTGTTGGATTTGTGAGTCAATAACTTTACCACCAATCTTTTCTTCAGTTGGTAATGCTATTGGTTCTTGAATTTCACTGCTGCCTTGGATTTCCTGTGTTTCGCTTTCAGACTCCAGTAGACAATCTCAAACTTCTGGTTGGAATTTCTTGAGAATGGCCTTTACAAAATTCCACTAACAAGTATTTGGATGACTCTCCTTCCAAGAGCATCTCCTCTCGATGCAAATGCAACAGTTCACTCAAGCTTCATCTCTTCACTCATTCTTCTTGACCCAAAATATTGCTCAGCCTGGATCAGCCACCAATAGGCCTCCCTTCCATCAAATCTTGGAATCAAATCTGAATAACAAAATTTCCAGCACACCGGCAAAATCTTTTTGGATCAGAACGGCTCTGATACCAGTCGATAGAAACCAACTGATATATAAAAGAAAATAGGGAAAATCCCTTTGATTTACATAATAATACCGCAGAACTTCGAGGGTCTGCGCCTTCCAATGCCAAAATAGCCCATTTTCCTATCCAATTCCAAGATGATCAACTCCCCAATGTCTTTCCCTATTTATTCTAGGCCTAAACACTCTGAATTAATATTATAGTAATTCTAATAATTACCCACTAACTCATAATAATTTAATAACAGTCTAGTAGAAACATACCCCAAATGTCCTGAATGCAATATGATCGTAGGCCAATTTGTGGTTGTCAATAGACTGAACAAGGTCCAATACAGCCTTTGCAGTAGGGTTCCTTTTCAAGTACACTTCCTGAATGCTCTCCAACACATTCCTGAAAAATGCTTCACCACTCTGCATACATAGAAACCACATTAGTACTTTGAGAAACTAAGGATCCAAACAAAAACTTTGAAATCTGTCCCAAATTAAAGTAATTTTAAAATCTTTTGAATACTATTAGCATAGTTGGTCACAGAACCAAGAATCAAATTCCTAATTTTTTCAAAACCTACATGCAAACAATTTTTTGGGACAAATTATCAACCTATCAAAACATAAAAAATTTCCAGAATCATAAGCAAAACATCAAACAAGAAATCTTAAACTAATTATGAAACAGAACAAAAAAAACATCATCTATGAATACTTGATTACAATTCATACTAGTTGAAAACATAATTACATTGTTGAATAAACCATAGTAATGGATGCACTTTGTTGAAAACAAGAATAAATAAAGATAAAGAGTCAAGATACCTTTGCCATACTTGTGTATTGCAAAATGCCAAAAATTCCAATGTTTTCACTTGTCTCTTTATATAAGAGGTATCACTAGACAACTATTCGTTGTAACACACGTGGTACTAATATTGATATTTATCTTGAATGTTCTTAAAATATAAAATACGGAGTAGATAATATATTAAATAGAAATTCTAAAACCTTTAATTTATATAGTTGAAATTAAATAATATAATTCAAATATTTATTTTCATAAAATAATCAAAGATACTCAACTTAATTGAATAGAATAAATAAATATTTCTCTAGTCCTCTTTATCAGTAAAATTTTACTTTTTAAATTTATTAAATAAATAATATATTTAACTTATATATGACTTAGATATAAAAGTTAGGCAATATATAAGTAAAATTAATTTTTTATTTAACCAAAAGAAGTATAATACATGCCTACTATAATTTAATGGAATAAATAATATAATTGAAATATACTAATTGTTCTGGACTAGGCCCGGGTTGGCCCAAGAGCAAGAATGAAGGCCCAATCCAAACAGCTCTATAAGGAGCGCGTCGACCAGAAGCTACAGCCGTGTCCGCCGCTGTCCGCGAACACAACGTCCTCGACCACATACAATCTAGCTCGAGTCCAGCTCGAGCACCCTCCTCGTAGGGCAGACTATGACCGTTACTCCATCACCTGAATTCTGGAAAGACCGCGTCCTCGTCCGTCCGTACTTCTCGCTGAGCATCACCAGGGAGAGGACCACGTGCGGGTCCCCACTACACACGTAGAACCTGATAGTTCTTTTATTGGGCCAGTCCTGGTCGGCCCAATTAAGGGATCTTGGCTCCGCGCTGGGGGCTATAAATACCCTTTATTCCTAGAGGGTCAAGTATTCATTCTCTTACCCATATACACACTTTTTGCCTGCTCGTACTACCTATCACTTTAGCATCGGAGTGCCTTGCAGGTATCCCCCCATCTCGTTCATCTTCAGCTCGGAGCCAGTCGTGACGGTCCAAGTCTGATCTGGTAAGATCAGTGGCGCCGTCTGTGGGAAACTAACTTCCCCGTCTTGCAAAAACTCGAAGACCAAAATTCAACTCAACTATCACCGTCATGGCTGACCAAGTTCGTGATGAACAAAACATCCGCGTCGTCGACACCAACAACGGCCTCGCGGATAAAAATGAACACCCCGATAACGCCGGTAACCCCGGTCATAACACCCTTCTTGTGGGAACTTCCCCCGGGCCCTCAGTCCACCGCGACGGAGTTACTGCATCATCCTCCTCGGTCCCTCTGCCTCTCAAAGAAGACAATGCAACTCCCACAAACTATCGAGCTGCCCAGTTTCAGGAAGTCCCTGTCCCCACCGGGGCGGATGCCACAACCCGAGCGCTGTTCGTGGCGATCAATCAAACGAATTACCTCATCTTCGCCCAAGGGGAAAGATTGAGGGCACTAGAGGACGATCGAAGACATACGAGGAGACACAGGAGGCCCCAAACTCCACCTCCCCGAGTAACAGAGGTACATCTCCCGTCTCCCCCGCGTCGACACTACAGAGATACCTCCCGAAGCCTGTCACCCCGACCCTCGGGGAGACGGCCCCCTTTGGAGAGGCAACCCATCATTGAAGTCGGGGGACGCGGCCACGGCCCCACACGACAAGAAAGAAGACACTCCGGAGACGGGCATGGAAGAATCAGCCAACGAGCACCACGCTCGAGAGATGCCCAGCACGACCAGGACCGTCGGGCTCGACAGTATTACAGGTCCCCATCCCTGTCCCCGGAGCGAAGTGACGAGGACGACCCCCGCGGTCCCCTGTCACAGGCCATCATGGAGGCGCCCATTCCCCCGGGCATGGAGAAGCCTCAACATCTGAAGGAATACGACGGAGTCGCGGACCCGGTCGACCACATAGACGGGTTTGAGGCTATGCTGCACTACCACAACATCGGGGGACCCATCAAATGTCGGCTGTTCCCCACGACCCTCAGAAAGGCAGCAATGGAATGGTATAAAGGCCTCGCTCCGGGATCAATCACCTCGTGGCGAAACCTGAAGAACCAATTCATCAGTTCGTTCACAGCGTCTCGGCGACACCCAAAGACCGAGGCGACTCTCGAGGCCATCATCCAGAGACAGGATGAAACCTTGAGAGAGTTCATCAATCGCTTCAACCGCGAAGCCATACAGGTCCCCTGCGTGGACCACATGAAAAGATATTCGCTGGAGAGGGGGCTCCTCCCCGGCACGAAATTCAGAAAGGTCGTGGGCATCGAGCCACCTAGAACATTTGATGCCCTCCTCGAGAAGGCCCGGGCGTACATGGATTACGAGGAGAGAGAGGCGACCAACAGAGCCCGAGACCCCAGGACTCGCGGGTCCAGCAGCAACCCATGCCAGGAAGCTGCTCCTCTTAGACGAACCGGGTAGAAAAGAAAAGAAGACAGACCCCGAGAAGTCCGAGAGCAAAGAGGACCCTCGGGGCGTTTTACCGAGTACACTCCGCTCACAGCTTCCCGCGAGCGCATTTTGGCGGAGTGTGCCAGCACGGACTTCAAAGACGGCAGCATCAAACGCCCCCGACCCGCTCCCGCCAAGCCCGGAGCAGACAAGAACAAGTATTGTCAGTACCATAAGAGCCATGGTCATCTGACTGAAGATTGCGTCCACCTCAAGGACGCCATCGAAACCCTCATCAAGGGAGGAAGGCTCGCACAATACTGGCGAAACGACGCTCCTCGTCGTGACGCCCGGAAAACAAGAGAATCAGAGGAAGACGCCTGACCATCTGACGAGTCGGTCCCCGTCCAGACCGCCTTCTCCATCACCAGACCCGAGGACTTCAACGTCCCCGAACACCTGCAGGAGCCGCTCACAACACACAACAGGTGGGAATATTCCCCTCCGCCATGGTCATCAATGGCGGAGGATTCAACGACTTGACTATCAATTCGGCTAAAAGGAAGCTGGATGAGCTGGTCGACACGGCATCTCCGCAAACAGTGACATTTGAAAGGGTAAAAGGTAGGTCGAAACCCATCACCTTCTACCTGGAAGAGCTCCTCGGGGGAGCTCCCAACGCAGTCATCCCCTTGCTGATAAGGGAAGGAATGGCCAACTTCGATGTGCATCGCATCCTCGTCGATAAAGGAAGTTCCGTCGACGTAATGTACAGCCAGTTGTTCTGAACTCTGCAGCTGGACGACTCACATCTCTCGCCGTATGTAGGGTTGGACTTACAAGGATTCAACGGCTCGACCTCCAAGCCTTGGGGATACGTCGAGCTCATGGTTACCTTCGGCAAAGGCACAACGACAAGGCAGGTTAAAGTACGCTTCCTCGTCATTGACTGCCCGTCCCTCTATAACTGCATCCTGGGGAGACCAACACTGGCAGAACTGACAGCGGTGCCCTCCACCGTCCACCTAAAGATGAAGTTCTACACCAAAAGGGCACGGGTAGCTACCATCCAGGGCGACCTAGCCGCTGCTCGAAGGTGTTTCAACTCCGTGTCTAAGGGGCACGACACTGTCGACGTCAGGACAAGGCCCGCCAAAAGACCGACGACGACACGACAGGAGCCCGACAAGCCAGAGCTCGCCAAGGAGGAAGCCCAGAAAGCTCCACCAAAGGTCGACTCTATAGCTCTGGATGCTCGCTTCGATCAGGATGAACCTCCCAACAACGAGCAAATTCCCCTCCGACCAATACCGGATGGGGACTTTGAGCTTGTCCTCCTCGGCGCAGACCCGAGCAAAGGAGTAAAGATTGGCATCGACCTCCCCGACCTGGCAAGGAAGCAAATAAAAGCCTGCTTGCGCGAGAATGCTGACCTGTTCGCCTGGAGCGCCGCGGAGATGCCTGGACTCGACCCTGAGGTCGCCTGTCACCGTCTCGCCATAGATCCTGCCGCTAAGGCCGTAGTACAACGTAGGCGTAGGCAGTCTCCGGAGAAAACGGAGGCTGCTGAAAAAGCTGTAAAAGACCTCCTAGAGGCAAATTTTATTTCTGAAGCCCGGTATTCAACCTGGCTGTCGAACGTTGTACTTGTTAAAAAGAATAATGGAAAATGGAGGATGTGTGTTGACTATACCGATCTCAACCGGGCTTGCCCGAAAGATGCTTTCCCTTTACCGAACATAGACATGCTGGTCGACAACTTGGCCGGCTACAAAACATTGTCGTTCATGGATGCCTACTCGGGCTATAACCAAATCCCGATGGCCTTGGGCGACAAACATTGCACGGCTTTCATGACCAACTCGGGCAATTATTACTACAACGTAATGCCCTTTGGACTAAAAAACGTCGGGGCAACTTACCAACGTATGATGAACATGGTTTTCCACAAGCAGATTGGAGACATGCTCGAGGTCTACATGGACGACATGATCGTCAAATCTCGAGCAGAAACCGATCATGCAGCACACCTCAAGGCAGTCTTCGCCCAAGCAAGACAATGTAAGATGAGATTCAACCCCGAAAAATGCACGTTCGGAGTCAAGGCGGGGAAATTCCTCGGATTCTACCTAACAGAGCGAGGAATTGAAGCCAACCCCGACAAATGTCGAGCGTTCTCCGACCTACCAACCCCGACATCGAAGAAATCAATACAAGTCATGAATGGAATGCTCACGTCATTATCCCGCTTCGTCGCGAGGTCCGCTCAGCACGCCCTCCCCTTCTTTAGACTCCTTCGCAAAGAAGCAGCCTTCGAATGGACCGAGGAGTGTGAACGGGCACTACGCCACCTAAAGAAAAGTCTATCTCAACCACCCGTGCTATCTCGACCAGCCGACAGGGAGCCATTATTCCTATACTTGGCCGTCTCAAATGAAGCCGTCAGCGCGACTCTCATCCGCGAAACCATCGACGGGCAGAAACCCATTTACTTCACGAGCAAAGCCCTACAAGGACCCGAAAGCAGGTACCAACAGATAGAAAAGGTAGCTCTAGCCCTCGTCAATGCAGCGAGGAAACCCAGACACTATTTTCTGGCCCACACGGTCATCGTGCGAACCGACCAACCAGTGAAACATCTCTTAGGTTGACCGGACATGGCGGGCCGAATGCTGAAATGGTCCCTAGAGCTCTACGAATTCGACATTCAATACGAGAGAAGGAAAGCTCTGAAAGCACAAGCACTGGCCGACTTCGTCGCAGAAATGACCGTTCACGACCCACCCGCCGAGAAGGAACACAAATGGACCATCTTCGTCGATGGAGCCTCCAGCTCTTCCGGAAGTGGCGCGGGGATCCTTCTGGAAAATGAGGAAGGCGTAGTGATCGAACACTCGTTAACCCTCTCCTTCCCGACGTCGAATAACCAAGAAGAGTACGAGGCCCTGCTCGCAGGACTGAGGCTAGCCGAGGACCTGGGAGCCCGCGAGATACAAATCTTCACAGACTCACAACTCGTTGCCTCCCAAGTCCAAGGGAGCTACCAAGCCAAAAACGACAGCCTCGTCGAATACTTAAGCTTAGTCAAAAAATACATGACAAAGTTTAAGCGAGCAGAAATATCACATGTCCCGCGCGAGCAAAACACAAGGGCATACATATTGTCCAAACTCGCGAGCACGAGAAAGAAGGGCGGGAACAAATCCGTCATACAAGAATCTCTGTCACGCCCGAGCATCGAAAGGTCTTCTACACTAGTCGAGGTTCACGCTATAGGAGATACCTCGTCCTGGATGACCCCGATGTACAATTTTCTGACGAAGGGCGAACTCCCCGCGAACCAGACAGATGCAACCATCACGAAACGACGAGCATGCTCCTACGTGGTGCTCGAGCACAAACTATACCGCAGGGGATTCTCCATCCCCCTCTTGAAATGCATCGACGAGTCCGCAGTCCCCGAGGTTCTGCGGGAGATACACGGAGGGATTAACGCCCAGCACATAGGCGGTAAGTCCTTGGCGAGGAAAGCCCTACGAGCGGGGTACTACTGGCCGACAATGCAACAGGACGCCAAGGAACACGTTAAGAAGTGTGACAAGTTCCAGAGACACGGCGACATGCACCTCGCTCCCCCTCACGAGCTGAGCATACTGTCGTCCCCGTGGTCGTTCGCATGGTGGGGGATGGATATCCTCGGTCCTTTCGCGCAAGGAACTTACCAAAACAAATTCCTCATTGTGGTTGTGGATTACTTCACGAAATGGATAGAGGCCGAGGCTCTCGCGAAGATCACCTCGCACAACATCCTCCGTTTCTACAAAAGAAACATCCTTGCTAGATTCGGGATCCCGAGAGCACTAGTGACCGACAACGGCACCCAATTCACCGACCACAGATTCCAAGACTTCGTCACTAAACTGGGAACAAAACAACACTTCACCTTAGTCGAGCACCCTCAAACCAACGGGCAAGCCGAAGCTACAAACAGAGTCATCCTCCGGGGACTCAAACGCAGGCTCGGTGAAGCAAAAAGAGGTTGGGTCGAGGAGTTGCACAATGTCTTGTGGGCATACCGCACCACGCCCCATTCAACGATGGGCGAGACCCCCTTTCGACTAACATACGGCACCGAGGTCGTCATCCCAGTAGAAATCCGGGAACCCTCAAGGCGGACAGAAAATCCCCTCGACGAAGAAATGAACGACGAGGCACTCAGGGACGAACTCGACTTAGTCGAGGAAATCTGATCAGTGGAGGCCCTACACAAGGCCACCCTAAAACAACGAGTGGCCCTGCGTCACAACGACAAGGTCATTAAACGCGAGTTCGAAATCGGCAGCCTGGTGTTACGAAGAAACCAGAAAGACTCCCACAAAGGGAAATTGGCCGCGAACTGGGAAGGGCCTTATCGCGTCCACGGCACCATAGGTACCGGGGCATATTACCTCGAGAAACTAGACGGAGAACCACTACCACGACCCTGAAACGCTGCTAAACTAAAGCAGTACTATAATTAAAAACCCTTAACACCAAGGACTCTCGCCGTCGACATCCACGTCCGGTCAACGGGGAGAAACGTCTCGACCACGTAGAAAGGCCAAGGTACATGCCCAATCTACGCCCAAACGACATAACGTCGCTCAGCCAAACGAGCATGAACGACAATGCCCGACGTGGACACCTCAATCGAGCTCGACCGTCGAAGTACCCGTATGGAAGAACACCCAGCTCGCAATGGGCAGTTCACGCCATGGGCAAGCGACCCCTATCCGGGTCATACGCCCGAGTAAGCGGCTTTACTCCACACGCCCGACGAATCTCGAAGTACGCCGGACCATCCAAAGGGTCGAAAAGAATCTCTCCTCGAGGTTGTAACTTAGGCGAAACTCGCCACAAAATAGCAAGCCGAGCACAAGCATGTCCCGAGGAAAAAACTTAGGCAAATTTGCCACAAAGTGACAGCCGAGCACAGACGAGACCCGGGGACATAACTTAGGCAAATTTTATCACAATATATGAAAATATAGACACGAGCAAAAAATTAAGGTCGAAACGAACATTCATTCAAAAGTTTGTAAGCAAAAAACAAATAGAAATAAATCGACCAAGAAGGCCGACGATGTTCAGAAATTACAAGAACGGGCACGTAGGCCCAAAAAATATGCACGGGCACGCAGGCCCCAAAAACAACTATCAAATAAACAGGCGCGCAGGCCCGACCAGAATCTCACGGCTAGACTTCCCCGAGAATACCAGCGTCGACGACAGGAGACTCGGGCGGAGGCACGACCTGGCCGTCGATGATTTGGGACATGAAGTCCGCCCCTTCGGTATTCAGATCAGGATTCAATAAAGTGAGCTGGCTAACCGCGGCCTCAAAGCCATCCGCCAAGGCACCAACACAGTCCGTCTCGAGGAGTTGAATACGAGCGACCAATTCCGAGCGAATCCGCAAGGGAGTTGTCTCCTCCGACTCATCTTCGGCGGGAAGCATGACAGCCTTCAAATCCTCGACCTCTTTGGCGAGACGCCCGTTGTCATCTTCCAAGCGTTCCCAGTCCAGTCGAAAGTAGTCCCTCTCCTCGGCAACCTTCCCCGAGTTCTCCTTTTCCGCGGCCAGCAACTCGGCTTGCTCGCGGAACATCTCCTCAGAGCGCTCCAGGGCAGCCTTCAACTTTCGTGAGTTCACAACAAGGGCAGCTTTCTCCTGTTCCAACTCTTTGACGCGATCAGAGTCTGCCCCCTTCTCGGCCAGGACAACGGCCATCTCGGCCATCTTAACCATCCCGACCATGTTGGCGGCCAGATGCTTTCTCCGACTTTCCTTACTTAGCCGCCTAATAGTATCAGCTTTATCGGCGCTTATAGTCAGGGGAAACCCCTCAAAGAAGCCCTCCTCTTTAAAGCAGGGAGGCAAGCCAAAGGACCTCACCGCGCCAGACTCATCGTCGACTTCCGGCTGGCTCTCTACCCGGTTCCTCTTTCTCGGTATCAGATCAACATGCTGCTCAACATCCTGAGCATCCGGGGACCCTCCAGAAGCATCGCCCGAGCTAGTTGGCGGGCCCATCCTTGTCGCCTGAGGAGCTCGCACCACCCTTTTGTTGACTTTCTTATCCTGTGTCAACTTTAGAAGCCTCTCCTTTCGTCCAGCCATATGACCTGCAAAAAAGAAACCCGAGTTAGTTACGAGCAAGTAACAAACGAAGAAATTAGAACAAGACTATAAGACAAAAAATAACCTAGCAGGTTCGCGGCTTGCCCGTAGGACTGACACTCCACAAGCGCCTTTGTATCTATAGGTCGGGCCTCAAAGGTCGGGTAACCATCTTCGTCGAGAATGTCCTTTCCCTCCCTCGTGGCCCACCGGGCAGGGAAGAAACTGTCGACATATCTGCAGAGGGTACCGTAGGCCTCCTCATCTTCGGTGCTCATCCCGCCCGCGGGCGTATGGTAATGCTCGGTGCCATGCTCGTAGTGGCGCGAGCTCCAATGCAAGGGAAACTTAGCTACGTGCCTCAACACCGGGAGACCCTCATCGTCCATAAGAGGCTCCCCGTGATCGTCGGTCACCACAGTTTCTTCCTCGTATACAGAATCTAGAGCAGTCTGGGTGACCGGCCGCACGATATACCATTTGTCCTTGAACCCCCGGACAGAATCCATATACATCCTGAACAGCCTCTTCGACTGTTTCAGGGAAACCCAACTGTGCCTACCTCCCCTAGACTGGCGCTGTAAATGAAAGACTCTGAAGAAGAGAGGTATGGTCGCCCCAATCCTTAAAAAGCGACACGTCAGCTCGAATGCCCGAAGAAAAGCAAACGAGTTGGGGTGAAGCTGCGAGGGGGCCAACTCCAAATGACTGAAGACCCCGACCTGAAAATCACTAAAGGGGAGCTTTAGGCTGAGGTCCTTAAACGCGATCTCATACATGGGAAACCCGTACTCGGAGAACTCCGAACAGATCCGCGCGTTAAGAGACGGTCTGGTGACGACAAAATTTTTCTGGAAGCCCGGCTGACTACTGCCCTGCTCGACGATAGTGTACACGCTCCGACTACGCCGACTATAAGCAGAAGCAATTCCTCTGGGCTCGGCGCCCACCCACTTTAGCAAAGGATCATCAGTGGTATCGATCAGAGTCACATTTTCCTCGGCGCTTTGGTCTTCCACCTCGTTGCGCCCCGAGGAACACGGTTCATCAGCCATTTTTACCTGCAAAGCACAGGAAACCGGTCAATTTGGGAGCAAATCCATACGCTCGCCATAACTGACGGGAAGAAGGGCACGACAAGCCGAGTCATACTCCACACACGATTAAAACATTGAGGATTCGAACAAAAGTCTGATGTCACCTCCCCGACGCTAAGATGCCACGACGAGTCGTCCTACATACTGCCTAAATGGGCCAACATCCCGGCCAGTCACGAGTACGTCGACCTAAGCTATGGATATGACGAGCAATATCATGAATCCTAAACCTAGAACTATGAGTTTATCGGGCACTATCATGAGTTAGGCGCCCTGAATCATGAAGATCCCGGGCAGCATTGCGAGTCACATGCCTAAACTATACGTTTACCGGGCACAAACATGCGTTCACCGGGCATAAACATGAATATGCCGGGCAAGAATACGAATGTACCGGGGCTAATCCCAGACGCAGATTTTCTAACATACAAATGATGGAAAAAATCACCTACCACAGAGAAAAACATGAGGGATAAAACGCTTACTTGAAAGTCAGGAAAGAGGTACGACGACGGAGAAGAAAATCGACGGCAGAAAGCACGGCGGTCCTATGAAAGTCTGGAAAAACAGCAGCGGCAAAGGCAGAGGAAGAAGGAGAAGCGCGAAGAGGAAAAACATATTATGGGACCCAAGGATCCTATTTATAGTGATGACGTGAAATACGAAACGTCACCCCGGGGAACCACGAATTTCCCCTCCTCGACGCATAGCTCCCCTAGGCAATGATGGCTCTATCTTCAATAGGGTGGCGTCACGGTTCCCAAGGGTTGCCTCGTGTACTCAACGAACACAGCCCGCCGAGAGCCCCCCGAGCACTCCTCGAAAGGAATTATCTCACGAACGCGACACAGGAGAAACTCCTCGAGCAACCACGGGGAACCAAATATCCTGGCCGAGCATGAGGCCCCGTGACAAAGGCGGGCTGAGATCAAGTCATAACTCCTGCTCCAGGAGCCACGACTTGGGGGGCTCCTATTCTGGACTGGGCCCGGGTTGGCCCAAGAGCAAGAATGAAGGCCCAATCCAAATAACTCTACAAGGAGCGCGTCGACCAGAAGCTACAGCCGTGCCAGCCGCTGCCCGCGTACACAACGTCCTCGACCACATACAATCCAGCTCGAGTCCAGCTCGAGCACCCTCCTCGTAGGGCAGACTATGACCGTTACTCCATCACCTGAACTCTAGAAAGACTGCGTCCTCGTCCGTCCGTACTTCTCGCTGAGCATCACCAGGGAAAGGACCACGTGTGGGTCCCCACTACACACGTAGAACCTGGCAGTTCTTTTATTGGGCCAGTCCTGGTCGGCCCAATAAAGGGATCTTGGCCCCGCACTGGGGGCTATAAATACCCTCTATTCCTAGAGGGTCGGTGTGATCGGTGGATCTGGAACTGACTGTTTAACGCTGGTTCGCGAAATGTCGCGGTAAGCAAGAGTCACCACCGTCTTTTATTTTCTCCAAATGGAAAGGACAAAAGCACAGAAAAATTCCTTAAAGAGATTGCTCTCGGTTCGGGAGGTAGGTTATAGAAAGGGAAGGTGTTAGCACCCTTTCTATCCATGGTTATCCATGGGCTCTTAGATACTTGCTCATTGTGTTTTCAAAAGTGTTTGCTTTTCAATTGTGAGTGGGTTTGAAAAAGTTTCGTTTAAAGATTTCAGATCGACTCTTGTATCAGTCCTCAAGAGTGTTTGAAAAATTGTTTTGAAAGCTTTTTGAAAAGTGTCGGTGTGAAAAGATTTTCGTTTGTTTTTGAAGAGAGCAAGTATCCATGAGTCATCTACCTACCCTAAGGAATTAGGCTGTGTAAATGTCCTTAAGGTAGTGCCATCCCACCATTGAGAGGTAGGTAGCACCACCGTTGGAGGTGTTCGGGTCAATTCGAAGGTTCGGGACATGGTGATCACCAGAGCAATGGGAAGACACCTTAGAAGCTACCCTCATGCCAGGTTCCCGGATC
This sequence comes from Vicia faba, assembly GCA_948472305.1. NCBI lineage: Eukaryota > Viridiplantae > Streptophyta > Magnoliopsida > Fabales > Fabaceae > Vicia > Vicia faba. Next base: position 784,803,948 of record OX451736.1, read on the forward strand.
ATGAGGACTTACTAAGACATCCTCTACTCGACGATCACCTTTCGAGGCAAGGCAACAGTGAGGCGTACCCTAGGGGTGGTGTGTGCGATTTGTGTGTCGTTTTCGTTTGTATTTGTCTTGTCATGTTATTGGTGTTCTACGCTTGTTTTTATTTTGACATACATTCTTTCATGCTTTTGACTAACAGTTAAGATATTTGCGAGGAAAAGTAAATCTAAAGCTATTACAAATGGCGCGGGTCCACATCGCCAAAATTAACCAGGACCCGATTTGACAGAAAAGTAAAGAAAGTAAAAGTGCGAGAAGTAATTACAAGGCTTCGGGAGAGGTACATAATTATTCGAGCAAAATAAAATAAATATGCGAAATTAAACAATTAAGAACGTGGGCGTTGGACCCTTTTTGCAAAAAATTAAAATTAGTGAGGAATTAAAATTAAAAGAAAGCAAGAATTTGTTTTTGTTTTTGGTATTTTTATGTTTTTTAAGATTTAATAGAAAAAATTAATTAAAATAAAATACTAAACCTAATTCTAATTATTTTTAAGTTATTAAGAAAGATATTGAAGTTTTTAACCTAAATTAACCCTAAATTATTTTCATGCAAATTTAATTATAAAAAATAAATAATATTATTATTGTGAAAAAAGAAAAAATTAAAAAGGAATAAAACATTAATTAAACCTATTTCTACATTTTTTAGATTTTTTATGAAAAGAATTAATATTGAAAACCCTAATTTAAACTAAATTTTTTTACATGCATTTATTTATGAAAATATTAGAAATAAAAATTATTTATTATATTTTTTATCTTTTCTGATTTTTAGGCATTTTTTGTATTTTGTAAAAATAATTAATTAAATCAAAACAATAATTAATAATAAAACATAAAGAAAATATGTAGAATTTGCAAACCATGGGGGGGGGGTTCAGGCCCCAATATGGAGGTATAGATCCAAGAATCCTGGCCCAACAAGCTTCAGGTCCATTGACTTTTTTGAGTAGCGTGTTAGCACTTTGACCAGGGTTTATGGTGCTCTCCCAATCTCAACCTTTGGTTTGATTCCATGGGACGCGTGGCTGTTGATTCTTGAGGATGTATGGTACGTCTTGACCTTGGGCGCTGCATGGGAATTGTTAATGAAAAATAGTATGGAAATTATACAGACCTGGGGCTCGAACCCAGGTCTTAGATGTCAACACAGTGATCGCTTGCCAGCTGAACCATGAAACTCTTTTGTTAAATAAATAAACAGCCAATAATAAAATATGAAACTACGCGTTAGTGGGGTAAAACGCGCGAATTTCAAATCAACCAACCAAATCGTGCCACGGACTCATCTTCTTCATGGTGTTGGATTTTCCTGAAACACAAAAGCAATAGACAACGGTTTTTGAACCGTTCTATAATGCACCATTAGAAAAAATAACGAATAGGCCATAAGGCCATATAAATTAAGCGCGATTGTTGTTTCCTCTTCGTCTGAACGTGCTGAATCTAATGGTGGTGGTTTGGAGTCTCAATTTTTCCTCGTTTGAAAATCCCCAATTCCAACCTCTGAAAAACCCTAAAAGTCAAACATGGCATAATCGTATATAGCGCACAAAAATGCAATTGAATATGTTGGTTAGCATCAGAATATCATAATGAACATGAATCAATGAATAAAAAATGCAAAGGATGCGTGAATCATGATGCACGATTCTGCAATTTTTCTGAAACAGTTTGAGTCCTAGGTACCGATTCTTGGAGTTTGAGTGGAGGTTTTTGATTGGAATGTGATCAGTGATCTCCAAGGAAGCTAATGGAATAAGTTTTGTGCTTTGAATCGACCTGTAATAATGATTTCAGTTTTGAGTTCTTTAGAGAAAAATTCAAGTTTGCAATGGCCTCTTCTGAGCTGCTGCGTGTCTAGCATGATTAGGGTTGTGTTCTAGCATTTGTACTGAGTCCATTAGGTTAACAAAAAACAATCAAATCCATGGCATTCATTGTTTTTTTGAAAATTTGATTTCTTAAGATCTTTTTCATATCTTTTCCATGTGTTCTTGTGTCAATTATGATCAATTTGCTCCAAATCTTTCCCTATTTGATTAGGCACGAAATATTGAGTCTAAAACATGTATAAAAAGATTGGTTTGGTTAGGTTAAATATTTTTCACATATTTAAATGATTTAAATGAATTAACATAAATAAAAATTCAAATAAATAAATAAAAAATGAGAATATACTTCCCTTTGGGCCAAGTGGTCGTGCACATGCTTAGAATGATGAATCATGGAAGAAAAATGGGCCCATTAGCAATTTTAGGTCATTTGAATCAATGTTGACTTTTCAAAATATCCAAAAATTTCCCAACTTCCACAAGGCATAACTTGCTCAATTTTTAAGCTTTTCTCATGTTCTTGGACATTTTGGAAAGGTCTTTGAGTCCTCTAACCAATGCCTTTGGTCCCATGTCATTTTTATTTACCAATCTCAAGTTATGGCCTTTGACTTAAAGTCCCTTTTTGTTGACTTTTGAAGATGACCTATAATGTTGAAATTGATAACTTTTTGTGAGAGCATTTCTGGGATTTGAAGTATGAAGATGAGTTGTAGGAAATGTCTTTCTCTTCAAAATGAGCTTTGGATGGCATTTTTCTGATAATCCATGTGAAAGTTATGCCCTGGTCAATTTCAGTTGACTTTTTCAGCTGTCCAAATAAGGAAACTTTTGCATATTGATGATTTCTGAGCCAAATTTTGAGAATCATGATCAAGCATTGATCAAATGATGTTTGTGGCTTCAAAATGATATGTTGACCAAAAAATTGAACTTTTGACTGTCAAATGACCATTTTGCCCCTACAGTTGACTGTAGTGCAATTTAGGGTTTTGACTGTGCAATTTTGAGCTGAATGTCTTGAAGCTTGATATGAGGATGCCTGACCATATTTGTAGGCATATAGGACTTGATTGGACCTTTGAAAACTTCATTTTCTTGATCAGAACACAAACCCTAGTTTTGACTGTATAGGAGACCTTTGGCTGTGCAACCCTTGGGGAATTTTGCAACTTTGACTTGACAAAACTTGAAGAATATGGGAGGGAAAATTTTGGGGTACAACAGTTGCCCATGTTCAATCTTCTTAGACCTGAGGATGCAGATTGGCAAACGTGCCTTTCGTAATCCGAAGGTGGAAGATGATTGAACACTAGAGTGCCCAGAAATTTGCGCTCACATGTTAGCAGTGTGATGGGGGAATGGGCTTATAGATGACATTTGGAGATTTCTGGATAGGATGATGGGCTTATAGATGCCATCTGGATGTTGATCGCGTAGGAGATTCCTTAGCGAGAACCTGCATACCTGCAAAAGAACAAACGAGTACTTGACACGTTGCAGGAGCTGGTTTTCAGATGCTTGGTATAGATGTGTCCTGACTGGTTACAGGAGCTGAGTCTGGAGCTTCAAACGACGATGAATGAACCAGGGATGGTTATCATCTTAGTATAAACGGTAAGAGAACCTTGGGCGACTTTAACTTCAACAACGCTCGTTGAGAAAAATCTTGGGTGTCTTCTATTGGGATAAGAATCAGGAAGATCTTAGGGTCGATCTGACTGAACCAGAGGAGGCCTTTGACTGGATAAGAATCAGGAAAATCTTAGGGTCGATTTAACTGAACCGGACAAGGTCTTGGAATATCTTCAACTGGATAAGCATCAGGGAGATCTTAGGGTCGATCTGACTGAACCAGAGAAGGCCTTTGACTGGATAAGCATCAGGAAAATCTTAGGGTCGATTTAACTGAACGGGACAAGGTCTTGAAATATCTTCAACTGGATAAGCATCAGGGAGATCTTAGGATCGATCTGACTGAACCAGAGAAGGCCTTTGACTGGATAAGCATCAGGAAAATCTTAGGGTCGATTTAACTGAACCGGACAAGGTCTTGAAATATCTTCAACTGGGTAAGCATCAGGGAGATCTTAGGGTCGATCTGACTGAACCAGAGAAGGCCTTTGACTGGATAAGAATCAGGAAAATCTTAGGGTCGATTTAACTGAACCGGACAAGGTCTTGGAATATCTTCAACTGGATAAGCATCAGGGAGATCTTAGGGTCGATCTGACTGAACCAGAGAAGGCCTTTGACTGGATAAGCATCAGGAAAATCTTAGGGTCGATTTAACTGAACCGGACAAGGTCTTGAAATATCTTCAACTGGATAAGCATCAGGGAGATCTTAGGGTCGATCTGACTGAACCAGAGAAGGCCTTTGACTGGATAAGCATCAGGAAAATCTTAGGGTCGATTTAACTGAACCGGACAAGGTCTTGAAATATCTTCAACTGGATAAGCATCAGGGAGATCTTAGGGTCGATCTGACTGAACCAGAGAAGGCCTTGAAATATGTTTGAGAATTTAACTGCATCTTTCCTGAAAGGTAAAGGTCAGTCATATGCAATGCATGATATGGATCAAGCAATGATGTTCTCCATATAAATGAGACTTGTATGATATGATGTGTCTATGCATGTTATAATGATGTATGTGATGTTTTATGTATGTTTTTGTCTAGGAAAGTGAATCCTTGACGGGTGCCGGGAAGTCGTATCCTGGGCTGATGTTGAGGAATAGATTTTGCTTCCGCTGTGGATGATAACTGCAAGAATACCGGTAGGAGAAGATGACTCCGTTGCGGAATAAACTTGGCAAACGAAAGATTCTGCGGGGAGAAAAGATACTCTAGCGACCATGCTGCGAAGCAATACTCTGTGGGAAGAGGGATGCCTTGCTGAGTGTTGATGATAGTTTGCTGGGGATAGGAAGACTTTGTCGACGACGCTCTTTCCTTGGCTTTTGGCTGAGGATAACCCAGTTATATCCTGTTGAGGAAATAACTCTTTAAATCAAGCCGGACGACGCGTTCGTGCTCTGCGAGGGATAAGCTTCCAGAATTTACTGGGGATAAGCTTACTGCTTGGGGATATGAATTCCAATTTTCCTGGGGAAACTGGATTGGACTCTTCTGGGGAGTTTTGGAACTGCGAGGGAGTGATTCTTTTGAATGTTGATATACCGCCGGGGAACAATCTTTAGACCAAGATTGCCGGGGATACTTGTTAAGAATGCCTATATACTGCTGGGGGATGTTTGATATCTAATGGAGGATACCCGATTTCCTTGAGATTTGATGATTCTGCTTGGAGAAGAATGCATTGACCTACTGATTTACTCTCTGGGGAATTAAGATGTACTCGGTCTTGTTCTTTAGCTGAACCTACCTTGGTACCTTGGAGGATAGAACAATTGGACTGCTCAGACAACTCTTTATTGCCCCTGTTTCTAGTGTCACCTGCAATTAATCCCTTTGTTTCGTATGCAAATATTTATGAGTTAGCAAACTATTGTCAATGCATATATCACAAATTGAACCTTGGACGTTCTTCGCAAAACAAAACAGAAAAAGAAAAACACTTGGCATGTTTAATTGAGAATATATTTGTATTGATTTTTGAATGGCCTGTGAATAGGCGTTTTGTATACAAGAGGCTGACGTCCTAGTAAGAGGAACGCCGCCGAGCAAAAGAGTTTATACAAATTTTGTACAAAAGAAAATAAAACAGCTGTGTGAAATGAATGATCCACTGGGTTTCAACTCTACTATTGCCTTTATAACTCCGAGCGTCTCATCACTTGATGACCTTGGTTGAAGGTGAGGCTGACTGATCGATGCCGTCTGAACTTGATGTAGATACCGGATTCTGGATGCAAAGTGATCAATGAGACATAGTATTACGCTTTATCCCTAATTTTTGCCTGGACTGCCCTTTCGGGTTTTCAGTCCACCGGGATACCCATTTTTGCCCAAGCCGCCTTTTCAGGTTTTCGACTTGCCGGGTGTACAGATTTTTTCATTTTCATCCCTTCATTTTGCCCGAACCCTTTTGGTTCGCCGGGAAGCCCTAATTTTTGCCTGGGCATGTCAGCCTAGCGGGTCCTTTTTTATGCGTAGTATCTTTTTACTATGTCTGCATTGGCGGGGTGAGGAAGGTCGTCACCATCCATGTTGGTTAATATCATTGCTCCTCCTGAGAACACATGTTTAACCACAAATGGCCCTTCGTACGTAGGGGTCCATTTGCCCCTTGGATCACTCTGAGGAAGGATGATTCGCTTGATTACCAGATCCCCAACTTGATATTCCTGTGGTCTGACCTTTTTGTTAAATGCCCTGATCATCCGTTTCTGATACGTCTGACCATGACAGATAGCAGCAAGTCTCTTTTCGTCAATGAGGTTGAGTTGATCAAGTCGTGTCTGGATCCAATCATCTTCGTTCAGATTTGCATCCTTCATTATCCGGAGAGAGGGTATTTGTACTTCGATCGGCAAGAATGCCTCCATACCATAAACCAGAGAGAAAGGAGTTGCCCCGGTTGACGTCCTAGCTGAGGTACGGTACCCATGTAGAGCGAACGGTAACATCTCGTGCCAGTCTTTATAAGTCACTGTCATCTTCTGCACGATTTTCTTGATGTTCTTATTTGCTGCTTCTACAGCCCCATTCATCTTCGGTCTGTAAGGAGAAGAATTGTGGTGCTGTATCTTGAACTGTTCGCAGAGCTCAGCGATCATCTTGTTGTTCAGATTGGTACCGTTGTCTGTAATTATTCTCTCAGGGACGCCGTACCGACAGATCAGATTGTGTCGAATAAACCGTGCCACAACAGTCTTGGTTACCGTAGCATAGGATGCTGCCTCAACCCACTTCGTGAAATAATCAATCGCCACTAGGATGAAGTGATGTCCATTGGATGCCGTAGGTTTAATCTCGCCGATCATGTCTATGCCCCACATTGCAAACGGCCAAGGCGCAGTCAGAACATTTAGGGGAACCGGAGGAACATGCACCTTGTCTGCATAGATCTGGCACTTGTGGCATGTCCTGGAATGTTGGTAGCAGTCAGCTTCCATTGTGGACCAGTAATATCCTGCCCGTAGGATTTTCTTAGCCATAGTGTGCCCACTGGAATGTGTACCAAAGGTCCCTTCGTGTAGCTCTTCCATGATCCTTTATGCTTCAATTTTATCCACACAGCGCAGTAAGGTTGAATCATGGTTTCGCTTGTACAGGACGCCGTTGCTAAGGAAGAACTTGGCTGCGAACCTTCTCAGGAACTTCTTATCATTGATAGAGGCACCTTTAGGGTATTCCTGAGCTTCCAAGTATCTCTTCACCTCATGGTACCAAGGCTTCTCTGTTACCAATTCAGTCTCGAGATCACAGCAGTATGCCGGTTCGTCCAGTTTCCAGATGATGATCCGGGGAGCCTCGTTATCCCATTTGACCTTGAACATAGAAGACATTGTAGCTAACGCGTCCGCCAACTAATTCTCTTCTCTCGGAAAGTGTTCAAAAGTTATCTCTGTAAAGTGGGGGATCAAGGTCAACACACATTCTCTGTAAGGAATCAGGTTGGGATGTTTCGTATCCCACTCTCCTTTGATCTGATTGATCACAAGAGCGGAATCTCCGAAAACACTTAGAAATTTGATCCTTAGGTCGATCGCAGCTTGAAGACCCATGATGCACGCCTCATACTCCGCCATGTTGTTGGTACAGTTGAAACATAGCCGGGCAGTTAGTGGAGTATGAGTACCTTGTGGGGATATGATTATGGCGCCAATACCATTTCCCAAAGCGTTGGATGCTCCGTCAAAGTGCATAGACCATCGGGATCCTGGTTCAGGTCCTTCATCCGGTCCAGGTACTTCACAATCAGTCACTATCATGATGCTTTCATCTGGAAATTCGAAGTTCATTGACTGATAGTCACCTACAGCTTGATGTGCCAGGTGGTCTACCAATACACTTCCCTTGATGGCTTTCTGGGTTGTATACTGAATGTCGTATTCCGTCAAGATCATTTGCCATCTTGCAATTCTCCCAGACAGAGCAGGTTTTTCGAATATGTACTTTATAGGATCCATTTTTGAGATCAACAAAGTAGTGTGGGTCAGCATATACTGTCTCAACCGGCGAGCAGCCCATACCAAAGCGCAGCAAGTTTTCTCAAGCAGTGAGTATCGGGTCTCACAGTCGGTAAACTTTTTGCTAAGGTAATAAATGGCGTGCTCTTTTCGGCCAGACTCGTCATGCTGCCCCAGCACACACCCCATTGAGTTGTCAAGCACTGTCAGGTATAGTATCAGAGGTCTCCCTTCAACCGGTGGCATAAGGATAGGTGGTTCTTGGAGATACTCTTTGATTCTGTCAAAAGCAGCCTGACATTCATCGTTCCAACGTACTACCTGATCTTTCTTCAGCAGCTTGAAGATTGGCTCACAGGTGGCAGTCAGATGTGAGATGAAGCGAGCAATGTAATTCAGGCGCCCTAAGAAACCTCTGACCTCCTTCTCTGTCTTAGGAACTGGCATCTCTTGAATAGCTTTGACCTTAGCAGGGTCCACTTGTATCCCCTTGTCACTGACCACGAAGCCTAGCAATTTTCCCGACCTTACCCCGAAGGTGCACTTGTTCGGGTTCAATCTCAGCTTGTACAGTTTCAACCAGTCAAACAACTTCTGCAGATGATCTAGGTGTTCTTCCTCAGTCTGGGACCTTGCGATCATGTCGTCAACATACACTTCTATCTCATGATGGATCATATCATGAAATAAAGCAACCATGGCACGTTGGTAGGTTGCCCCAGCGTTCTTCAATCCAAATGGCATGACCTTGTAACAGAAGGTGCCCCACTGAGTAACAAATGTAGTCTTCTCCATGTCTTCAGGTGCCATCTTGATCTGATTGTAACCTGAAAAGCCATCCATGAAAGAGAATACCTTGTGATGAGCCGTATTATCAACAAGGACATCAATGTGAGGTAAAGGGAAGTCATCTTTGGGGCTGGCCCTGTTCAGATCTCTGTAGTCGACACACATTCTGACCTTACCGTCCTTCTTAGGTACCGGCACCACGTTAGCAACCCACTGAGGGTAAGAAGTCACTGCAAGGAACCCGGCATCAAACTGTTTCATGACCTCGGCTTTAATCTTCTCGGACATCTCTGGACGCATCCGACGAACCTTTTGCTTAACTGGAGGGCAGTCTTCCTTAGTTGGCAAGTGATGGACCACAATATCGGTATCCAACCCAGGCATGTCTTCGTAGGACCAGGCAAAGATCTCCATATAGTCATGCAGCATTTTAGTCAACCGTTGCTTCACGCTGAGCTCTAGGTTGGCACCAATTTTTACCTCTTTCCTGTCTGCCTCAGTACCCAAGTTTATGGTTTCCACTGGCTCTTCATGGGGTTGAATTGCCCTCTCTTCCTGAAGCAACAGTCTTGCAAGCTCGCCAGGCACTTCGCAATCATCTTCACCTTCGTCTTCGGCTAAGTTGATCGGATTTTCGAAGTCATAATTGGCAGTAGCAGAGTTGTTATCAGTGAGATCCAGAGTGGATTGAAACCTGTATGAGTGAGTGTGTGTGTAAATACAGCTGTTTTGAAAATTATGTAAAGGAAAAGAAAGAAAAGGAGCACAATATTTGCAATGCGAAAAATACGTCCAAGATTTTCATTCATGATATATGAAATGACAGTTTGTATGCCCTCATAAATAGAACCACGGTGTCTCGGGTAAGACACCGGGCCATAGAGTTTATTTATTGTTTATTACAGATACCAAAACATAGGAATTCATTACTTAGTAACAAGAGAAACAGATAAGTTGTCCTTCACACTCCAATTGTTGAGTCCACCGTCGGTTGCCGGGTAAATCCAGCTATCAAACTCAGCTTCATCAACTTCCTCTTCGTCCCCAATAGCATTTACTCCATGAGCAGGCAGGGGAGCTGTCACTACATTAGGCTTCTCAGATGCCTCAAACTGTACCTCCTTGGCGTCAATAAGATCCTGCAGCTTGTTCTTTAACGCCCAACAGTCATCAGTGGCGTGCCCCGGGCTATCTGAATGGTAAGCACAACGAGCATTCGGGTTGTACTTAGGAGATGCAGTATTTGGAAACTTCGGCGCCTCCCTGACAGTCACTAAATTGGTTGAGAGCAACTGTGGCAGGATCTGCGACAAAGTCATGCTTAAGCGGGTGAATTCTCTCCGGGGTCTTTCAACCTTCTGAGGATTGTTTGGCCGAGGAGCGGCAGCAGGCTTAGCAATCATTACCGCACTGACAGATTGGCGGTGCTCATATCTCTCTGATTTCCTGGAACCATATACGGCACTAGACTCCTTCTTGAAGGGTTTCTTCTCAGAACTAGATGATGCACCCTTCGGGATTTTTCCAGACTTTAACCCAGCCTCAATTCTCTCTCCAGTCAAGATCAAATCAGTGAACCCAGCAGACGAATTCCCGATGAGATGGTTGAAAAATGGCCCAGATAGGGTACCCAAGAACATGTCCACCAACTCCCGATCAGTCAACGGTGGCTGCACCCTACCAGCCAGGTCTCTCCACTTCTGAGCGTACTCCTTAAAACCTTCGCTTGCACCTAACGACATACCCTGGAGTTGGGTACGTGTGGGGGCAAGGTCGGCATTATATTGATACTGCTTATAGAAAGCAGTAGCCAACTCCTCCCAGTTACGAACCTTGGTCCTATCCAGCTGATAGAACTATTCGAGATGAGTCCCTGAAAGACTCTCCTGGAAGAAGTGGATCCATAAATTCTTATCCGCAGAGTACGGCTGAATTTTCCGAACATAGGACCTTAGATGCAGCTTGGGACAAGACGCCCCGTCATATTTGGAGAAGGATGGTGCTTTGAATTTGTGAGGGATGATCACACCAGTTGACAAACCCAGATCTCCGAAATCCAGCCCAGGTATCTGTTGAACCTCCATAGCCTTCAATCTGTCTTCCAGTTGCTTATATCTGTCTTCTGCAGGAGGGTACTGCTCTTCATCAAAATCTGTCTCGTTGTCGGAGACTACCGGACTAGGAACCCTTGCTTCTGCCTGAGGAGAATTCTTGTCAACAGAAGAACCAGCCTCTTCCTGTTGCAGAGTATTGTTAAACCTTCGGCCCGAGTTGAACAGAACAGTTCTTCTCTTCTTCTTCTTCTCCTTCTTCAGGAGCATATCCTTCAGTTCTTCTTGGCCTTGAGCCAGACCCTTGATTAATTCTTGAAACTGCGCATTCTGCGCCTGAAGAGCCTTGATTGATGTCTCAGTTGATGAAGAGTCGGTATTCATGATGCTGAAATAAACAACGAAGAACTGTAAGCAACCTGAAAAGGGGAAAAACCTGCTATGCACATGATGTATGAAATGCGTATGATTTATGTTTTCAAAGACAATCGGGAATCAACTTTGTAAACAAAAAAGAACACACTTCATTAGATTCAACTTTGCAACTGAAATTATTCGACAAGTTGCCCTTAGGCGTTACATGAAAGGAAATACTAAAAAGGAAGTAAAACTGTAAAAACACATCCGGAGCTCATTATTGATCCCATGGTCTCCTCTTCTCAGTACGGATGTAGGCATTCAGAGCTCTCTCATTCTCTAACTGTTTTGTCAACTTCTGGATCTTTAATTCCTGCTCGTTGAACTTTTCCCGGTAAGAATCCCGCTCTTCTTGCAGTTGCGACCAAGATCTCTTTAATGTCTCATAATCAGTAGGTATCTGAGGAGGAAGGACAGTTGGAGGAACACCATCTTTGTCAGGACACTCAAGAATGACGGGTCTGACAGCTTCATACGGCATACCTAACTTCTGAGCGCGGATGCAAACCCATTTGTAGTAGGCTTCCATAGGTAAAGAAGTCTTTGGCCCTAACTCTTGTGGGTCAGCTTTATGAACTTTGTCCCAAGCCTTGATGAACCTACGACGCAGCTCGTCACTATCCACCTGAAACTCGAAACTGATGTGAGGCACCAACATCTCATGGGGGCCTGCTCTTCTTGCTCTCCCAAACTGACGGAGTGCTAGACATGGATTGTAAGAGACCCCTCCTTGAGTACCAATCAGAGGAACATTAGGATACTCCCCGCATCGATCAATAATAGCTATCTCATCCAAACCTCTGCAAGTCCAAATGATGTCTTTATCGGTGAGAGACATTAACCTATGAGCCCAACCTCTTCCTTCTTGATTCTTCAGTACGAACTTAGGGAGGTGCGAAATAAACCACCTCACCAACAAAGGGGCACAACACCATAGGGTTCCTCGTCTTCGGGTAGTACGGGCATGAAGTTGTTGCAAGATGTCACCCAAGAGAGTGGGCACAGGATTCTGAGACATAAAGATCCTTATGGCAGTGACATTGATGAAGTTGTCAGGATTAGGAAACAGGACTAACCCATAGATTAGGAGAGCCAAGATGTCTTCATATGCCCTAAAGTCCAGATCATTCCAAAAATTGTTAGCTTTGCCAATTAGAAACTTGGCCAAGAAACCCTTAACTCCGCTTCTAGTTACCCAGTTGTCTGTTACCTCTTGATGGGTCAAAGGAAGAGCTGCAGCCACATCCTCAAGCCTGAGGGTCTTTTCCCAACCAGTAAAGGGAGTCTGATCTAAGATAGGGATACCAAGCAAATCAGAGAACTCTTCCAGGGTAGGGACCAGCTGGAAGTCTTGAAAGGTGAAGCACTGGTACAGAGGGTCATAGAACTGGGTCAGAACGCTCATCAACTGTTGATCCCGCTTTGCAGTGACTAAACTGAGAAGGGAGCCATGCCTCTGAATGAAGGAAGTGGTGTTTGGAATTCTGCTAACCAACTCATCAAGCAACTCAGGTGAACGAACAAAGTTGAACCGGATAGTATTCCTTCGCACAGGCATCATAATGTCCTACAAAACAGAGCAAAGGTGAAACCCTCTTGTCTTTGAAATGGTCAGTCCTTATGCAGGATACATGCAATGCTCATGATGCTATGATGTTATGATAAAGCACACCACATACAGATACAAAGGCAAACATGGTAAGGCACACAAGTCACACAAGGCAGGCCCCTAAAGTTTAGGCCAGCATGAGGTCTAGGTACTACCCTCTTTCAGTTTGTTGGTTCATACCTGTCCTAATCAAAAGTAACCGGGTTCTTAGAGGATCCCAATATCATTGACTACCCTCAATCGGTCATAACTCCAGCATCGCAATCTTTTCTTGCGGCCAGAACCATCACGAGAGTTTAGCCTCAATGGGCGTAGCATACTGCTACTGTTCTAAAGGCCAAGTTGTGTCAATTAAGGTTCTAAGGTTGTTGGTGCTTAATGACTCCTTAGAAGACCCATATTCTCCTTGTTGCGACACAAGGGATATCGGTACAGACCAAGGTGCCACACCAACGTAGCCACTGTTTCACCCGTGTCGGTCTACGCCGGACAGGTCCCTCACAGCTTATGCTACCTAAACAGGGTATCCCCAGATCCGGGTTAGGATCTATGTAACTCCGATGCAACCCACAATAATAAAGCAAGCAAATCAATACAATTGAAAACACAGTTATGAACTAGCCCTAAGGTACACCTCACTTTAAGTTTAACTCTCCCCAGCAGAGTCGCCAGTTCTGTGATCGGTGGATCTGGAACTGACTGTTTAACGCTGGTTCGCGAAATGTCGCGGTAAGCAAGAGTCGCCACCGTCTTTTATTTTCTCCAAATGGAAAGGACAAAAGCACAGAAAAATTCCTTAAAGAGATTGCTCTCGGTTCGGGAGGTAGGTTATAGAAAGGGAAGGTGTTAGCACCCTTTCTATCCATGGTTATCCATGGGCTCTTAGATACTTTCTCATTGTGTTTTCAAAAGTGTTTGCTTTTCAATTGTGAGTGGGTTTGAAAAAGTTTCGTTTAAAGATTTCAGATCGACTCTTGTATCAGTCCTCAAGAGTGTTTGAAAAATTGTTTTGAAAGCTTTTTGAAAAGTGTCGGTGTGAAAAGATTTTCGTTTGTTTTTGAAGAGAGCAAGTATCCATGAGTCATCTACCTACCCTAAGGAATTAGGCTGTGTAAATGTCCTTAAGGTAGTGCCATCCCACCATTGAGAGGTAGGTAGCACCACCGTTGGAGGTGTTCGGGTCAATTCGAAGGTTCGGGACATGGTGATCACCAGAGCAATGGGAAGACACCTTAGAAGCTACCCTCATGCCAGGTTCCCGGATCATGAGGATTTACTAAGACATCCTCTACTCGACGATCACCTTTCGAGGCAAGGCAACAGTGAGGCGTACCCTAGGGGTGGTGTGTGCGATTTGTGTGTCGTTTTCGTTTGTATTTGTCTTGTCATGTTATTGGTGTTCTACGCTTGTTTTTATTTTGACATACATTCTTTCATGCTTTTGACTAACAGTTAAGATATTTGCGAGGAAAAGTAAATCTAAAGCTATTACAAATGGCGCGGGTCCACATCGCCAAAATTAACCAGGACCCGATTTGACAGAAAAGTAAAGAAAGTAAAAGTGCGAGAAGTAATTACAAGGCTTCGGGAGAGGTACATAATTATTCGAGCAAAATAAAATAAATATGCGAAATTAAACAATTAAGAACGTGGGCGTTGGACCCTTTTTGCAAAAAATTAAAATTAGTGAGGAATTAAAATTAAAAGAAAGCAAGAATTTGTTTTTGTTTTTGGTATTTTTATGTTTTTTAAGATTTAATAGAAAAAATTAATTAAAATAAAATACTAAACCTAATTCTAATTATTTTTAAGTTATTAAGAAAGATATTGAAGTTTTTAACCTAAATTAACCCTAAATTATTTTCATGCAAATTTAATTATAAAAAATAAATAATATTATTATTGTGAAAAAAGAAAAAATTAAAAAGGAATAAAACATTAATTAAACCTATTTCTACATTTTTTAGATTTTTTATGAAAAGAATTAATATTGAAAACCCTAATTTAAACTAAATTTTTTTACATGCATTTATTTATGAAAATATTAGAAATAAAAATTATTTATTATATTTTTTATCTTTTCTGATTTTTAGGCATTTTTTGTATTTTGTAAAAATAATTAATTGAATCAAAACAATAAAGCAAATAAAACAATAATTAATAATAAAACATAAAGAAAATATGTAGAATTTGCAAACCAGGGGGGGTTCAGGCCCCAATATGGAGGTATAGATCCAAGAATCCTGGCCCAACAAGCTTCAGGTCCATTGACTTTTTTGAGTAGCGTGTTAGCACTTTGACCAGGGTTTATGGTGCTCTCCCAATCTCAACCTTTGGTTTGATTCCATGGGACGCGTGGCTGTTGATTCTTGAGGATGTATGGTACGTCTTGACCTTGGGCGCTGCATGGGAATTGTTAATGAAAAATAGTATGGAAATTATACAGACCTGGGGCTCGAACCCAGGTCTTAGATGTCAACACAATGATCGCTTGCCAGCTGAACCATGAAACTCTTTTGTTAAATAAATAAACAGCCAATAATAAAATATGAAACTACGCGTTAGTGGGGTAAAACGCGCGAATTTCAAATCAACCAACCAAATCGTGCCACGGACTCATCTTCTTCATGGTGTTGGATTTTCCTGAAACACAAAAGCAATAGACAACGGTTTTTGAACCGTTCTATAATGCACCATTAGAAAAAATAACGAATAGGCCATAAGGCCATATAAATTAAGCGCGATTGTTGTTTCCTCTTCGTCTGAACGTGCTGAATCTAATGGTGGTGGTTTGGAGTCTCAATTTTTCCTCGTTTGAAAATCCCCAATTCCAACCTCTGAAAAACCCTAAAAGTCAAACATGGCATAATCGTATATAGCGCACAAAAATGCAATTGAATATGTTGGTTAGAATCAGAATATCATAATGAACATGAATCAATGAATAAAAAATGCAAAGGATGCGTGAATCATGATGCACGATTCTGCAATTTTTCTGAAACAGTTTGAGTCCTAGGTACCGATTCTTGGAGTTTGAGTGGAGGTTTTTGATTGGAATGTGATCAGTGATCTCCAAGGAAGCTAATGGAATAAGTTTTGTGCTTTGAATCGACCTGTAATAATGATTTCAGTTTTGAGTTCTTTAGAGAAAAATTCAAGTTTGCAATGGCCTCTTCTGAGCTGCTGCGTGTCTAGCATGATTAGGGTTGTGTTCTAGCATTTGTACTGAGTCCATTAGGTTAACAAAAAACAATCAAATCCATGGCATTCATTGTTTTTTTGAAAATTTGATTTCTTAAGATCTTTTTCATATCTTTTCCATGTGTTCTTGTGTCAATTATGATCAATTTGCTCCAAATCTTTCCCTATTTGATTAGGCACGAAATATTGAGTCTAAAACATGTATAAAAAGATTGGTTTGGTTAGGTTAAATATTTTTCACATATTTAAATGATTTAAATGAATTAACATAAATAAAAATTCAAATAAAAAAATAAAAAAATGAGAAAATACTTCCCTTTGGGCCAAGTGGTCGTGCACATGCTTAGAATGATGAATCATGGAAGAAAAATGGGCCCATTAGCAATTTTAGGTCATTTGAATCAATGTTGACTTTTCAAAATATCCAAAAATTTCCCAACTTCCACAAGGCATAACTTGCTCAATTTTTAAGCCTTTCTCATGTTCTTGGACATTTTGGAAAGGTCTTTGAGTCCTCTAACCAATGCCTTTGGTCCCATGTCATTTTGATTTACCAATCTCAAGTTATGGCCTTTGACTTAAAGTCCCTTTTTGTTGACTTTTGAAGATGACCTATAATGTTGAAATTGATAACTTTTTGTGAGAGCATTTCTGGGATTTGAAGTATGAAGATGAGTTGTAGGAAATGTCTTTATCTTCAAAATGAGTTTTGGATGGCATTTTTCTGATAATCCATGTGAAAGTTATGCCCTGGTCAATTTCAGTTGACTTTTTCAGCTGTCCAAATAAGGAAACTTTTGCATCTTGATGATTTCTGAGCCAAATTTTGAGAATCATGATCAAGCATTGATCAAATGATGTTTGTGGCTTCAAAATGATATGTTGACCAAAAATTTGAACTTTTGACTGTCAAATGACCATTTTGCCCCTACAGTTGACTGTAGTGCAATTTAGGGTTTTGACTGTGCAATTTTGAGCTGAATGTCTTGAAGCTTGATATGAGGATGCCTGACCATATTTGTAGGCATATAGGACTTGATTGGACCTTTGAAAACTTCATTTTCTTGATCAGAACACAAACCCTAGTTTTGACTGTATAGGAGACCTTTGGCTGTGCAACCCTTGGGGAATTTTGCAACTTTGACTTGACAAAACTTGAAGAATATGGGAGGGCAAATTTTGGGGTACAACAGTCGGGTATTCATTCTCTTACCCATATAAACACTTTTTGCCTGCTCGTACTACCACTCACTTTAGTATCGGAGTGCCTTGCAGGTACCCCCATCTCGTTCAACTTCAGCTCGGAGCCAGTCGTGACGGTCCAAGTCTAATCCGATAAGATCACTAATGATTAATGATTAATGATGTAAAATTTTTTTTATTATAAGTGAATCATAGTTATTAAATTTTTCTTAAATCACATAAAAAATATCACTTGTGAATTATTGTAATTCATTGATTGCATAAAATATTTTATATTAACCATTCATAACACTTATTTTCATAAATAGATAAAATACATGCACAAAATTATCAACATTAACTTTTATAAATGTAGAGCGAGTTTGACGTACATATTCAAATATTAATTTCGTGGTAATTTAAAGTAATAATGATAATAATTTATCTTTTTTATATTTATTAAAGATGCATATTTTCATATTTTTTTAAAGTATGAATTATTAATATTTATTTGATATTTTTTCTTATATATTGATAAGAAATTTTGTTATATATACTTTTATATTAGTTAATAATAAGATTAAATATATTTTTAATTCTTATAAATATTTCAAAGTGTTTAAAATATTATAAAATTATTCAATGCTAGTATATATTTTTCTTTTTATTTATTAATAACAAGTATTTGTCATATTTTTTATGTAATAATAAAAACAATAATTTTTTATATTAATTAATAATAAGTATTTATTTAATGTAGCACTCACAAATATTAGCCAATTATATTCATTGAATGAGGTTATACAAAACATGTTAAAATATTACTTGACGAAAAATATATATTTTAATCCGATCAAATTATTAAGTCATTGAATTATTAGTCGGATAGTAGATCACTGGTCGGACTGCATGATTTTTAATTTAATTTATACAAATTAAAAAAATATTTATGAATTAAATTCTTTATATAAATTTTTTTATTATAAAATGAAAAAAAAATTCTATAAATTTATTCATGCAAATAAGTTGAATAAAAATCTTAAATAAAATTCTAATTTTCAAACATAATGATTTGTTGATGCTCATAAATTAGTAAAAGTTAAAAAATAATAGTATAATACAATAATACCATAAACTAATATAGAACATAAATAAATGCTTTATATAAATAATTAACAATACAAGATAGAGTAGAAAAATAAAAATTTATAAATAAAAAAATTAGTAAAAATAATGTGACTTTTACTTAAAAATAATAAAGAGATTTTCCCTTCATGTTTGTAATTGTTATAGAATATTTGCATAGATCAATGCAAAAGTTCAGGGAGATTCATATTTTAACTTTCACTCAAAATGCGAAAAACTATTCATTATCAATGTCAATTTTGCTGATGACCTCCTACTTTTTGCTAGAGGAGATACTGTATCAATTGGGCTAGTTATGAAAGCTTTTATTGATTTCTCAAAATTCACAGGTCTCACAGTGAACCCTACAAAATATAAAGCATATTACGGTGGAGTTGCAGACAACATCAAAGCAGGGATACAAACTCTAAGATGTACCACAACCTGAAAGATAACAAACATATTGTTCAGTGGAGCAAGGTGTTCTATGGGAATGAGAAAATTTATTGTAATTATATAATATATAACTTTCTTCTCTTTGATCAAATTAAACATTAAAGTAATTTTGATAAATTTGATAATATTACAATTTTAACATTTCGAAAAGGTTGTAGGTCGGATTCTTAAAATTTGACAAAATTTATTTTTGTAGTTTTAATATTATTTAGTTATTATAAATGAATACTGTAATATAAATTTTAACAAATGGATTAGGTCAGTGGGATAATAATATATTTGACAAAATGTTCAGCTTGACCATATGAATATTTAACAAATGGATTAGGTCAGTGGGATAATAATATATTTACTACTAAATAATTATTTTTCATTCATATTTTTATGGAAGTTTTTTTTATATACTCTTTACCGATAGCATAGAGCAGAAAGTTAGTTGTGAAGCGGTTAGTTTTGTTAGATTACATCGTAAGTTTCTATAATATATACATACAATACACACTTAGCTATAGTGAGCTCTACTTCCATCTATATATGGTGTAATTCACACACATTCTATTCGATGAGAAACTACTTTCTTTTCCATCTATTGTGTTCGTGATAGTTTTTTTCTTCATAATATGATATCATTGCAATTCCCTTAATTTCTCATCATCTTTTATCTTGCGTTCTGTACAATCTCTTTCTCTTTCTTCAATATTGTACATCTAAAATATTTTTCTCGAGCCAGGGTATGAATATGGAGTGACAAGAAGTCAGAAGGTAATATGTTAGTCGATTATCTACTCGGATAAAAGGGAAGAGAGCCTTATAAGCCGGATACGCTATACCTCTGGGGTCGAAGATGTCCTTCATTCGATGTCTTTTGGTATGAAACTAACTCCGAGTATGTTTATAACGGTAGCCATCTTATTAAAGCATACATTGTGACTCTTGGAGTGACCTCCATTCATGACAGTGGCGGCCGTTACACCATAATGAATGGAGAGATATAGGAAGGGTTACTCTTTTGAAGAGGGCATTAAAGAAGAAGAAGAGAAGATATAAAAGGGGAGAGGTTGTTGATGAAAAGGATTATCTTGTTCACAGAAAAATACACAAATACAACCACTTGCGACTCTCCCTGATCATTAGCAGGAAAGTTACTCTCTTAGTGTTTTTAGCAAGAACAGGTCATAACAAATCTTTCTCTTTCTTTGATCCTAACATCATGCATCTGCGTCTTCAACCTCCTGTTTGTGCCTCTAATGGCGATATTGAATCCATAAAGGACCTCACTCAGTCAAGCTTACACTGCTTTTGACTGGTCCAAACTACCTTTTTTGATTCTGATCCATGCATCATGCTCTTGGTGCTAAGAACAAGCTCGCTTTCATCGATGGCATGATTGAAGTTCATGATTCTCTTAATTTGAATCGTGCAACATGGGAACGCTGCAATTATCTGGTGCATTCTTGGCTCCTTAATTTAGTTTATGAACTGTTCAAGACTGACCCAATGGCTAAGCAGGGGCCCAATCCATTTCTGCATGTAGAATGGCCCAATAACTTTGACCCAATAAACTGTGAGGGATAAAGGATATTTTATCCCCTCTGCCCCTCACTTGAGGAGCCCTAGCCGACTAAACTACCAGGGTCTGTGCAATCACTTCTGGCCTCTCAGATGGGCTGGTCCTCGACCTGTTGATCACACGAGGATGACCACCCAGGAATGGCCTGAGTCATCTTTGCCCGTGAGCACCTATGATCAATATAACGACTAGTTTCGAGCATCTCTGCCCGTCTTGACTAATTTCTGGAAGTTACCTATTTTTTAGGAACCTAATTTCTAGGCCCAAAAGTAGGAACCAATGGCCAAGCGTCAGTGGCACTATATAAACCCTCACACTTGTGAGGGCTAGGTATCCAATATTCATTCTAAAAACCCTAATCTCTTTCTTGTATATCTTTTCACTCTTTCTTACTTGAGTGTCGAAGTGCCTTACAGGTACACGCATTTCCTCCTCCTCAATGATTCCAGCCTAACAGACGTCATCTATCGCTCACCTCAGGTTTTGATCAACCGTCAAGATCAGTGGTGCCTTATGTGGGAAATTTGTTCTCCCCATATTTCTTTCCTCGAAACTAAAGATCAAAATGACCTTCAAAGATTCCTATCATGGTCGATAATGATGACAACCACCTTTCTGGGAAAACTGTTCCCTCTCATGTCCGCAAGACTGACAAAAGCGGGAGAATGCTTCCCCTTGAGGACATCCCCGAGAAGAGAAACGACCATACCGCATCTCTCTCCTTGATCGAAGCTGAGGATCAAGATGACCAATTTTGGGAGAATCTGAAGTCCAAGAAAGCCCTAGAAGAACCGCCAACAATCCTCCAACCAGTTCCAATTTCGGACAATGTCGATCCGACCATGGCGACTATGCTCACCGCCCTTAATCAGACTAATGCTCTGATCCTCCAACAAAGCAACAGGATTTGAGCTTGGGAAAAGAAACGCCATTCAAGATCTCCTCCTCGAGACACCGATAATGTAACTCCCACAGTCCATCCCCATCAAAGCGTGACTGTCGTCTCGCGCACGAGAAGCCAAAAGTTTTGTTTCTCAAGAAATTGAACTGTACTCCTCCCCGGAGAGATCGGCGCTCCTCGGTCACAAAGAAGACAAAGGGTAACCAATGGCCAGATAACGACCGCTCACCATCACCCAAACTAAAGCACAATCGGAGGAGCATGTCTCTCTGTCGGTGTAACAGCCCCTGATTAGGAGGGAACTGTTACTCTCTGACCTCATCACCTGATCGGAGCAACGACATAAATCCCTGTGGTCCTTTGTCCAGAGAAATCATGGAGGTTCCCTTGCCCATTGAGTTCGAGAAACCCCCATGATTGGGAACGTATGATAAAACCACTAACCTTAACGAGTATATTAAGAACATCAATGCCTTACTCGACTACAGAGGTGACCAAGGAGCAATCAAGTGTCGACTCTTCCCTACCAAACTCAAAAAGTGGGCCATGGCTTGTTACAAAAGTCTCCCCGATGAGCCAATCACATCTTGGAAGAACCTGGGGAAACAGTTCTCTAGAAATTTCACGGTATCTCGTTGTCATCCCAAATCTGAAGCATCGTTGGAGGCCATCATCCATGGAAAAGATGAATCCATCCGAGCGTATATATAAATATTCAACAAAGAAGTCGTCCAGGTCTTCATGATTAACGAGATAAAGAAGTACCTCCTTGAGCGAGGCTTACGCCCTCGCAATGACTTTTCCAAGGAATTTGGCATAGAAACTCCTGCAACGTAGGATTCCTTCCTGCTCAAGGCACGGAGGTACATCCAGTACAGGGAGAAATAAGTTGCCAACAACGCGCGAGACTCGTGGCATAGAGAGAATGAAAAAGTTTCAAAGAATAACGAGCCCTCGACATCCCGCCGGGGAACAAAAAGGGAGGATAAATCATGCAATTCACGAGACTACAAGGGGTTAGCTAGTCGTTTCAACGACTATACCCCCCTTAACAATTTGCACAAGCGGATTCTAACCGACTGTGAAAGTTCAAAGTTCCGACAAGCTGGGGTTTGCTTTCCCCGACAAACACCATCCAAGCCAGGGGCAGACAAAAGAAAATACTGTTAGTTCCATAAGAGCCACAAGCATATAACAAAAGACTGCATCCACCTAAAGGATGCCATAGAGATCCTCACCCGAGATGGGCATCTTAAGCAGTATAAAAAGAAGGAAGGTCCCTGCAAGGACACCCAAGAGTCCAAGAAAGTAGAGGAAGAGAAACCCTCCCTTGATAAAACCATCGTGTCTGTCTCCATGAGCATCACCCGACCGAAAGACTTCTACTTCCCTGACCTGGATGAAGTCCACCTGTACTTTGCAACACACAGTCCTTGGGAGACATTTCCATCAGCAATGGTTATATCTGGAAGGAGATTTAACAAATGCATTGAGGGCTCAGTGAAGAGAAGATTCGACCAAATAATGGACGCTAGCTCCGACAAGAATTCCACCCTCGACAAGTTCAGGTGAAGTTCCGCCCTCATCATATTTTACTGTGAAGAGTTGCCCGACAGGGCTCCCAATTCTAGCATCCCTCTGCTCATACGAGCACGAATGGCCAATTTCGATGTCAGATGCATTTTGGTCGATCAAGACAGCTCAGTTGGTATCATGTACTCCTATTTGTTCACTACCTTACAACTCAACGAGACTTATCTGACCCCTTACATGGGCTCCGACCTCCAGGGATTCAACAACTCTGTCACCAAACCCTGGGATATGTCGAACTGATCATCTCACTTGAGGAAACAAAAATGGCCAGGTCCATCAAAACACAATTCCTCGTGGTGGACTTCCCATCATTGTATCAGTGCATTTTCGAAAGGCTTACCCTAGCTAAACTGATAGTGGTTCCCTCCACTGTGCACCGGAAGATGAAATACTACACTAAGGAGGGACTCATTTCCACCCTCCATGGGGACATACAGGCTGCGAGGAGATGCTTTGAAGCAGTTGCAAAGGATTTAAAATCCATCACCACACAACCCAGAACAACCAACAAACCTTCTTTGTCTAGTAGTTCCAAAGAGCCAAAGTCGCTGCCACACATCGACACAATCGACCTCGAAATTCACTTCACAAAATAAGATCTCTGAGAGCAGAAGAAGAAGAAGAGGAAAGAACCCCTACTGGAAGTAGAAATCTCTTCCTCGTTAACAAGCATCACATAGCCCACACGCCATGTACGATCGACCCCAGACGGGGGTTCGAAATTATTCCCCTTGATAGTGATCCCTTAAAAGGAGTCAGAATCAATGTTGATCTCCTCGACTTGGCGAAAAGACAACTAAAGGCACGCCTAACAGAAAATGTAGACTTGTTCGCCTAGAATGCATTAGAGATGCCCGAATTGGATCCATAAATAGCTTGTCACCATCTGACTATAGATCCTGTCCTTAAGGAAGTCACCTAACGTAGGCACAAGTAGTCTCCGGAGAAAATGGAGGTTACCGAGCAAGGTGTAAAATACCTCCTAGAGGAAAATTTCAATTTTGAAGCCCAGTATACGATATGGATCTCCAATGTTGTAATTGTAAATAAATCTAATGAAAAATGGTGCATGTGTGTTGACTATACCGATCTAAACAGGGCTTGCCCAAAAAATAGTTTCCTCGTCCTGTTTCAGGAATTAATTTGCGACCTATTTTTATTGGTAAACCCGTCCTATTTCAGGAATTCATACCGCTTGATCATATAGATAGTTGCCCCGTCCTGTTTCAGGAATTAATCTGTGATCTATTTTTTGTTGGTAAACCCGTCCTGTTTTGGGAATTCATACCGCCTGGTCATATAGATAGTTGCCATGTCTTGTTTTGGGAATTAATCTGCAACCTGTTTTTTGTTGGTAAACTCGTCCTGTTTCAGGAATTCATATTGCTTGGTCATATAGATAGTTTCCCCGTTATGTTTAAGGAATTAATCTGCGACCTGTTTTTTGTTGGTAAGCCCGTCCTGTTTTGGGAATTCACAACTCCTGGTCATATAGATAGTTGCCCCGTTATGTTTCGGGAATTAATTTGTGACCTATTTTTTGTTGGTAAACCCGTCCTATTTCGAGAATTCATATTGCTTGATCATATAGATAGTTGCCTTATCCTGTTTCAGGAATTAATTTGCAACCTGTTTTTTGTTGGTAAACCTGTCCTGTTTCGGGAATTTATACCGCTTGTCCATATAGATAGTTGCCCCGTCTTGTTTCTGGAATTAATCTGCGACCTATTTTTTGTTGGTAAACTCGTCCTAGTTTGAGAATTCATACCGCTTGGTCATATAGATAGTTTCCCCACCTTGTTTTGGGAATTAATCTGTGACCTGTTTGAAAATTGATGAAGATATTCGTCTGTTTGCGAATATTACCTGAAAAGGAAAAATTAGTTGTATGCAATGTCATGATGCATGTAATGCATTGCATAATGATGCTCTCTAAATAAATGATAATGTTATATGTGTTTTGGTATGCATACACTATACTATATTTTGAAATGATGTATGTACGTAATATGTTGTTGAAGCGTATCGGTAGCTCCTTGTAACAACTCTGGCTGGGGAAAATAAATCCCTGACTGTTGCTGAGGATGAAGAGAGTGATTCTTCAAATTTTGCTGAGAATAACTTAGCTCGAAATTCATGCTTTCTGTCTGAGGATGCTCCACTGGAGATCTTCGGCTCCTGCTTGAGGATAGAGGCAATCAAGGAGAGTCTTTCGTTTGTTGTTCTCTTTGTTGAAGAAACGTACTCTAACTGGGGATAAAAGTGATGGATATCCCTCCGGTGTACTATCTGTCTAGGTGTCAGATATCGTAGCAACTCTTCTGGTGATAGACATTTTAATTAAACCCTGTTGGAAAAGAGAATCTTGTTAGGGATTTTACGATGTTGGAGAAATAAACTCCATTGGGGAATTAAATTCCTGTAGACCGTGTTGAGGAAATAAACTCTGATGGGGATTGGAATTTCATAGGCTGCACTGAGGAAGTCTCCACTGTATGTTGGGGAAATTATCAAACTTCTTTATATAATAGGGGACCTACTGGGGAAGATAATCATGTCAAGCTATCCATCAGAGATATGGAGGTGAACTGCTGGAAGATGCCCCAATTTCTGTCTGAGGGCATATTAGACTTGCTGGGGAATATCTCTCTCTTGGGGATTAGCTTGTGAAGATAGCTCTGTAGAGATAATTCCATGGAGATTTCTCTGCGGGGATTTGTGGATGACTTTAACATTATTCCAACTCCTAGAGTCTTTAGTAAATGCTGATCAGAGTGATAAACAAGTGATGGGATAATGGGACATAGTCATACGCTTTAATCCCTCACTTTTTCCTGGACTGCCTTTTCAGATTTTCAGTCCACCGTGATACCCTTTTTTTCCCAAGCCGCCTTCTCAGGTTTTCGACTTGTCAGGTGTACAATTTTATTTATATGTCCTTAATTTTTGCCCGAACCCTTTTGGTTCACCGGGATGCCCTTATTTTTTCCTAGGCCTATCAACCTAGCGGGTCTCTTTTTCATGCGTAGTATTTTTTACTATGTCCATGTTCACATGGCGCAGGGAATTTTCACTGTCCATGGTAGTAAGTGTTGTAGTACTGCCAGAAAATATTTTCTTGATCGTATGTGGCCCTTCGTATGTAGGAGTCCATTTTCCCCTGGGATTAGTGTGGTGCACCCGATTTTTGAAGTTATTGATCAACTATTGATTACCAGGTTTCTGATTGCCTTGACCTTCCTTAGTATTTTTCTAAGAACTGTCACGGCAGAATGACACCATGTGATACTGCTGACATAGACAAGCAATTTGGTGATACCGAAGATTCAATTTTCATAGTGGCTTTTGCTGAAACTCATGATCAATGTAACACGCCTCAAGATATTCAGATGAAGATCTGCCTCTGGCTATTCAACACTTTTGAGAGATTCTTTGAATCTTGACTTGACTGCCACAGATGAGTTAGACAATAACATGTCATGCCCCTTGATTTATAACCAATTGTGTCCATGAAAGGCTTGTTACTGGAAGTTCCTTTCTCTTTGACCCATCCTCTGAAGTAATTATGTCCATTGGGAGGGTTTTCATTTATTGAATATTCGTCATGCGAATTTCTCTGTTGTCAAACACTTAGTCATATGAAAACAATGGTATTAAAATGCAAATCTTATGTTCGTCTTGAAGTTTAAAAAATGCATTTTTTTAGTAAAACAATTTGTAAGAATGTGATATCAAATCAGGATTTATAGTAAGCCTTATAGGAGTCAGGATACCTTTTTGTAACAGTATGTTTTTGAACTAACCCATGCTTCAGTTAGGACTTTGAAGGGTTGTAACATGGCCTGGTTCACAGTTTAAGAAACAAAGGATAAATGCTCAAAGTTTATCTGTACCCAAATCATTCTCCATGATGTCCTTCAGTCCTATACTCAGTTAATTATGCATTTAGGTTCTAATAGAGTTTGGAATTATAGCACTGATACTTGGTGATGGTTCAGAAACCGAAAGTTTATTTGAGAAGGCAGTCATTTTTCTTGTAACATCTTTATTTTGTTGAGGATTTGTAGCGACCTCTTTTTGACTTTATTATCCCTAACTTTTCCCTGAATTATTTTGTTTGAGATTACAGTCAGCAGGATGCCCCGGTTTTTTCCCTAAGTCTCCTTCATAGGTTTCGACTTAGCGGGCTTTTCTTTTGAAAGATAATGATTTCTCGACTTAATGATTACGGGGAACCATCACTGACTTTTGATTTGGAAGGATGTCTTTGATAGTACCTGCTGTGTACGAAGGAAAAGCTTATGATTGAATGCACAATTGAATTAATTGAGAAACTACCCTGCCCTAGGTTATGATTAGGGGTTTCAATTTGTGTGAAAAAGAAAACTCCTACTTCTTAGGCTCAAAGGGGTTGACTAGGGATTAACTTCCTTATATCTCCACTGTTTAGGAATTGAAGCAACGCCTATACATTGTTATCAAGGTCTGTTCAAAAGCATATTGTATGAGATTATGGTATCGTTTTCGTCATCCTCCCTCTAAAGGCTTATAGCTTTTAACGAGAGTTGAATACAAGAAAAAGGAAGTAAAAAAGCACAGTTTAAATATAGTGAAAACGAATGGATTAATTCAAGACATACATATATAATGCATTAATGAAAAAAACAAAGTTTGACATAAAGATAAGTGTTCGAAAAAACAAAATAAATTACAACTAAAAATTCAAATGAACTGGACGCTCTCAATCTTAGTCATAATTTGGCATGGGAGTAGTGATCACATTAGGAGTCTCAGAAGGGTCAAACTCAATCTCCTTAGCATCAATCATATCTTGAATCTTGTTCTTCAATGCCCAACAACCATTCGTATCATGTCCATGACTATTAAAATGGTATGCACACCTTGCATTGGGATGATAGCTAGGAGTGGAAGTAATGGGATTTCGAGGAGGATCCTTCAACATAATCAACTTTTCCTTCAACATGTGTTACAATGCTTGAGCTAATGACATGTTGATTTTGGTAAATTGTCTTTTGGGTGTATTTTGCTTACGTTGATTACCCTGTTGTCGTTGTTGCACTGGCGCAGGATTAGAGATCATTACTGCCCCCACAGATTGGTTATGGTCTCTCTTATTACAAAACTTCTGGTCGTACATAACATTAGACTCTTTCTTCCCATTGTATGACTTCTTGTGAGTATCTAAAGAGGTAGGCTCCTAGATTTTACCACTCCTGATTCCATTCTAAACATGTTCCCCTATCAATATCAGTTCAGTGAAACCGACTGAAGAATTTCCAAGTAGGTGATTATAGAAAGGACTTGTCAGCGTGATCATGAACATGTCAACCAATTCCCTATCAGCTAAAGGAGGTTGAACCCTGCCTGCGAGATCTCTCCATTTATGGGCGTACTCTTTGAAGCTTTCATTAGAGGCCATGGACATACTATGCAATTGCAACAAGTTGGTGCGGGATTAGCATTATACTGGTACTGCTTGTAGAAAGCGGCAACCAAATCTTCCCAGGTATGAATATTGGTCCCCTCTAGTTGATAGAACCATTCTAACCGTGTCTCAGACAGGCTCTCTTGGAAGAAATGAACCCACAATTTCTTGTCAACAATGTGTGGTTGGATTTTTCGAACATATGACCTCAAATGCAGCTTCGGCCAAGAAACACCGTCATATTTAGAAAATGTAGAAGTTTTGAACTTGGGAGGAATGAAAACTCCAGAGACCAAACCTAATTCTTCGAAGTCCAATCCAGGCACCTTCTGGATCTCCATAGCTTTCAGATGCTCTTCTAATAACTTATACTTCTCATCAGCAATGGGAATATTGTTCATCCAAATAATCTTCTTCCTTTTCAACAGGGTATTTGACATAACGATGGTTGCTTTTTTTTTAGTTTCACCACTATTATCATCTTTATCTTGTTCGTCTTCGTCTAATGGAGTATCGAGATCCAGAACTCGCTTGACTGGACCCTTGAACCTTCTTCCCATGTTAAGGATGCCGACTGGTTTCCTTTTCTTTTTCTTCTTCTCTTTGATGATGAGTGTCTTCAGTTTTTCTTGCCCCTTGGCTAAGCTTAGGAACATCTCTTGGAACTGAGAATTCTGAGCCTGGAGATCTTTCACTATTTGTTCGAGAGCCATTTCTGCTGAAATAAACAATAAAGAGATGAGAACCTGTCTTGTAAACCTGTTATGCAATGACATGGTATGTAGATGCGTATGCAATGTTTTCAAGGATATTTATGGAATCTAGTTTGAAACATTAGAAATTGAATTTAGTTGTAGCTTTGTCTAAAGAACTTTAAGTTTTCATCTTTGAACATCCTTCTATAAGAATCAAGCTCACCTTATCAAGTGGGTCATAGCCTCTGACTCAAGAAAATTCACTTTGATCTTGACGGCATCTGGCTAGAGGAAAATAAATCCTCTTGCCCCTTGATAGAAATTTGACTTATAACAATCTGGAAAATATTGTACCATAAATCCCTAAGATCCTTAAAACGGTTAGTGAAAATGTTATGATGTTATGTTCATGTTTAGACAAGAAGTAAACACAAACAAATCACATAAGAGCCTTAGGCTTAAAGGCTTGCATGAAGTCCATAGGTAAGTATCCTTTTCTATTAGAGTTAAGTTGGCTCAACCTGTCCTAAAATAGTAACCGGGTTCTAGGGATCTTAATATCACTGATATTTCTCACATGCTTTATTTATTATGGCAACTGACTTGCCACCAAGAAAAACCCGAGAGTCGAATCTCAATGAGCATAGCATCGAGTATCAACCAACTTCAGACTGGACCAAAGCCGACTATCTCACTACCTTCTAATGGCCAAGATGGGTCATTAAGGTTCTAAAAGTTAGTTAGTTCTTATGATACCACGCAGCAGCCTAGTGTTATCCTCGAGTGACTCAAGGAACACCAGTACAAACCAATGTGTCACACTAACGTAGCCATCACTTCAACCATATCGGTCTATGCTGTACAATTTCCATGATCTATTGCTACTTAACTAAGGCATCCTTAGATCCAGGTGTAGTAAACAATGTAAATAATGAAAACAATTTAAATCAATTAAAGTGATCTAAGACTCTAAGGTAACCCCTCTCTTTTCATTTCCCCAACATAGTCGCCAGTTCTGTAATACGGTGGGAGAACTGACTTGTTTTTGGGTTTTATTGCAAATGTTGCGTATAGTAAGATTTGCCACTAACTTTTCTTTTATCCAATAAGGAAAGGGTGAAAAGAACAGGAAATACCTTTTAAGATTTTGAGTTTGAGGGTAAGTTATGAAAAGGGAAGATGTTAGCACCCTTTTCATTTGTAGTTATCTACGGGCTCTTAATCGCTAGCTCACTTTGAAAATTGCTTTGTGTGTGTGATTTGAAAATATTTTTGAAAATATAACTTACGGATAACTTTGTAATGGTTCTTGCATCAGTCCTCAAGAACGCGTACAAAGTGTTTGAAAATATTTGTTTTGAAAAGGTGATGTCTAAAATATTTCTTTTTTAGCAAAGAGTTGTGAGCAAGTGATTAAAAGTTCTTACCCACTCAAGGTCGTTTTTATTCTTTTCCTTCTCCTTTAGAGATGATGCTATCCGTACTATTAGTTGATAGGTAGCCCTATCTATTGGATGTGAAGGGACGGGCAAACGATCGTCGAATGGTCATAGAAAGCAACATATAGAGATGCTTTAGCAATTGTATCGGAGGGACTAGATCATTTTTCGAAGGCAACATTGAAGGGTCATCGAGGGACTATGATCTTTATTCGAGGGTCTTTTGCTAAAGCATCCCTATTTTCGAAGGACATGACCATTATTTTCCGAAGGCAATGGAGGAGATTACCCTAGATGTGTATGTGTGTAAAGTGAGTTCAGTTCAGTTATGTTATCTTGGAATTGTTTAAGGTTATCTACCGTTTAATTTTATCTTGCCATACAAGTCTATTACTACACAAGTATATATGTAAAGTTCTACACTATTACAAAACCTTGGGGTAGTTACATGATAAAGAAATTGTGCGGGAATTTAAACTAGGTTATTACAAAATTTGTACATCCTATACAATTTGTCTAATAAAATAAATAGCAAAATAAAATAAAATGTTAGTAAACTATTTTTAATGTCCTAATATCTAAAATGTTAGAAACTAATTTTTTGTGCATTTTTTGGTTTGATTTGAATGATAAAATAAATAGATTTTAAACCTAAATTAAACACTTAATTAATTATTAAAAAAACCTATATCTAATTAATTAATTAAGAAAAATATTGTCAAAAATTAAATTAACCTATTAAAAGTATAAATCTGGTTTTATTATATTTTTTATGATTTTTTATTATTAAATATTAATTAAAAGAAAAGAGAAATTAATTAAACAAAATAAAAAGAAAAAAAAGGAAGAAAATTGTAAAATGAGTAAGCCAGAAAAAAGGGTTGCAGGCGCTGGGGCGTTCATCTTCACATGTGATCACCTCAACCTATTCTAAATATTCACATATGAAGATCTGAATGATTAGTAGCTATGAAACACGTATGAAATGAAATATTAAAAAAAATCAAAATTTTACCAATCAGAGCAAGTGGTTGGGCTCGTTTCATGTGGTGAATTGATTGGGTATGAGTCTGAAAATGTTTCTCAGACCTTCAGGAAGAGACTGTAGACCTTGGATCACTTTGAAGTTTCTTAGAATTTGAGAATCGAATGTGAAGCAAAGTTGAATATTTTGCTCTTTGAAACCCTCTTCTCTTGCCAATTTTTTGTGTGTCCTTTGTATTTGAGTATTGTGTATATTTATAGAGGAAGAAAATAGATCAAGACAAAAGAAGAAAAGACCAAGTATTCAATATTTTGCTGTTGTACCCCAAAATTTGCCCTCTCATTTCTCAAGGGATCATCCTGGACCCTCAGGATTGCTTCTGTCAAGTTTCAAGTCTCAGATTATAATTTTTCAAGAAAGTCATTCACAAGGGAAAAATGGTCAAATGCATACTAAAAAGTCAACTTTGACTTTTTTTTATCAAAATCAAATTTCAAAAGTCATACTTCATCAAGGCATGAAGTTGGTTCATCAAGAAATCAAAAGTCAAAAATTACCTTGAAAAGTCAAATTTTTAAGCACTTAGAAAATTTTCTAAGTGTTAAGAAAATATGATAATTATATAATTTTAGGCCAGATTTTCATCATGATGCAAGATGATTCAATCAGAACTTCTGACATGAAAGTTATATATCTCAATGAGATCTAAAACATTGCTGAACAGAACTTCTCCTAGAAATGCTGGGATTTCAAGTTATAAACCCTTGAAGACACGTTCATGAAGTTAATTCTAGGTATTTTTTAGTCAGAATTTAGACAGAACTTCTGGGCCAGTTTTCATATAAATACAATCAGAATTTGCAAAAGTGATGGCAAAACATACAGGGGGAATCGAAGGTCAGAAGTTTGCTTCGTTCAGAACATGACCCTTTGAATCTCACTCTTCAACATACAGAAGCTCTACTCTTTGACCAGAATATGACCCTTCTATTGTACCCCAAAATTTTCCCTCCCATTTTCACATAATACATACTCCTAGAGGTCCTTAATTGCTCAAGGTTGACCAAGAATTGATCAGACAAATTCTCCTCCTAAGAATTGGACTTCCAACTAGAGTTTCATTTTTCACCAAGATGTGTGAACTCCAAAGGTCTCAAATGTCTTCCATGGTCCTAATATGTCTTCAAGATTATTCATGACAAATTTCATACCTTGCACTACAAGTTTGCTTAGTCAATTGCTCAAATGCTTAAAAATCAACTATACTAGGTCAAAAGTCAACTATTGTCTATATACAGTCAAACTTCAAGATTTTTGGTTAACATCAACATTTTTAAGTGATATCCATCATTTGATCAAGGGTTGATC
The DNA here is from genome assembly GCA_948472305.1 of Vicia faba. Classification (NCBI taxonomy): domain Eukaryota; kingdom Viridiplantae; phylum Streptophyta; class Magnoliopsida; order Fabales; family Fabaceae; genus Vicia; species Vicia faba. Next base: position 784,836,761 of record OX451736.1, read on the forward strand.
ATGATCCCTCAAGAAATGCTCCTAATTCATCAAAAGTCAAGAATTGCTAATTAGGGTTTCTATAGGAAAAGTCAACCAAACTTTGACCAGGCATAACTTTATCATACTTCATCCATTTTCCAAACCAAAGCTCATTTTGAAGAGAATCCAATTCCCTACAACTTCTCTTCAGCCCTCAATTCCAAGAAATGCACCATTTGAAATATACAAGCTTATACATTACAGGTCATTTTCAAAAAGTCAACAAAAGACACTTTTTGTCAAGACCATTTACATCAAGATAAAATCTTCAAATGCAAAACTAATAAAAAAAGAGTGATTGAAGTAGACATCTTGAGCTTTCCAAAAAGTCCAAGATCATCATCATGAGATAAAAATTGAGCAAGTTATGGCTTGCCCAAGTTGGGAAAATTTGGGAATTTTCAAGAATTATGCATTGAGCAAATTTGAAGTTTTAAGGCAAGGGCTCAATTTCTTGGATTTCAAACATCTTTCTAAGATTATATAGGACCTCCAAAAACACTCTTACCATGCCTTACATTTTTTACTTATTTTGTACACATTTACTTTAATTTATTTCAAATAAATATAAAATAAAGTGTATAAAATAATTGGAAATAAGTTTTGGCATTTGGGCTGGTGTTTTAGATTTCCTCGAAGCCCAAGATTTCGTGAAGCCATGTACACATTCATTCAAATTCAAAAAATGACAAGTTTCCTTGTTTTTGGCCAAAGTTACAAATTTCATTCATGGCTTTGAAACGTTTGCTTTAAGGTTGTTTAAACCTTTGTTTTCTTGTCTCCTCATTCCTCTCTATATAAACAAGCATATAGCAAGCATTTCAACACGCCTACACATCCCAGAGAGAGCTCTACCATTTTTGCAAAATTATCAAAAGCGGTACAAATTTGAAATCCACTTTACAAGTACTTTTGGTCCGAACTAGTAATCATACATTGCTCTTGAGGTTCCCAGGGACTTGTTCCAACCATCCTCAAAGCTTGCAAGGTCCCAGATCACCGGATCTAACCTATCACCATTTTGGTATAATTCAAATTCAAATCTCTATTTTTATTAATTGTTGAATGTTCTAATGTGTGTATATGAGTTCCTAGATATCCTTAGAGCAGGTTAGAGGAATTACATGGAATGCATGACATCTAGAACATGAGATACCATGTAACATCAAGTACTGCCCGCACTGGATCCAAGGATGGACCTGGGCTTCACAATCCGGGCTTAGTGAAATTTCAATTGCACCCCCATTCTACTTCAGTCGTCAAGCCCAATTCCTTTTCTTTTTGCTTTATTTAATTATTTCATCTCTTAATCATTTTAATTATAATAATAAAAAAAACTCACAAAAAATTTAGGCTTAGACTTTTTTAATTAAATAATTATTTTTTTAAATTAATTAATTAATTAAAACTTTAACCTTTTTCTTAATTAAAAGTGAATTAGAATTTAAGTCTAATTACTTTCTTTTCATAATAAAAAAAACCACAAAAAAGACTTAGTTTATTTTTCTTAATTTAATTTTCTAAGTAGACTAGGATAATTAATTTAATTATTTTTCTTAAATCAAAAACAACAAAAAAGATTTTTCTTATTAGGTTTTAGACGAACTTTCAACCTTTCGCGCGTTATTTATTTTTCGCATCTTTATATTCATGTAACTGCATACTGTATGTAATAATTATTGGGATTTTTACCGCTTTCTTTATGTTTTTTCTTCCCCCAATTTTTGTACATTGTAAACCCGTTCCCTGAAGCCATGTAATAGCGTAGGGTTTTATCTCCGCACTTCACATTTATGTATATATTAACTGCTAGTAACTAGGCGTGTATGAAAATACTGAAATCAAACGTTAGAAAACTTAACAAAAAGACAAAAATAACTTAAAATAACATACTTGCACATATACACCTCTAGGATACCCCACTTTGGTTGCCTTCAGAAATAAAACAGTCATGAGGCAAGAACGCTTTAGTAAAGACTCATAAATCAAAATATCATAGTCCCTCGATGACCCTACAGTTGCCTTCTCGGAAAATGATTTAGTCCCTAAACAAAATTGCTAAAGCGTCTTCACAAGTTGCCTTCGTGACGGTAACGTCCCTTTCAACGGTCCCTAATACATCCAACGATAGGGCTACCTATTCATTAATAGTAGGATAGCACTGTCTAAAGGATAGGAGGAAAAAAACGACCCTTTTCGAGTATAAAAGTAGATAGCTGTTAGAAGTTTGCTCAAAAACATTTTGCACTTACACAAAATACTACTTTTCAAAAGAAATTTTCAAAACATTTGCTTTGTTAACACTCTTGAGGACTGATGCAAGAGTTAAACACAAATCAAATCGTTGCACTAAGGTATTCCAAAACATTTTTCAAACACACAAAGCATAAAGGTATTTAAAAATGAGTAAACCTTTAAGAGCCCGTAGATAACTACAGATGGAAAAGGTGCTAACACCTTCCCATTCCATAACCTACCCCTCTTACTCAGAAAATCTCGAAAAATGTCTTTTTTTTGTTCTTTTCACCCTTTCCTTAATTTGGATAAAAGAAAAGTCGGTGGTGACTCTTGCTTACCGCAACATTTGCAAACACAAACACAAAACCAGTATATAAATGTCGATTCTGCCACCGTATCACAGAACTAGCGACTCTGCTGGGGATTTCTTATAAAGTGGGGTTACCTTAGAGTTTAGTTCATCTTTAATATGCTTTACATTCTGTGTTTTGTTTGATTTATCTTTGAGGGTTGCTTGGGTTATTGTTAAAGATCCTACACCCGGATCTGGGGCACCTTATTAGGTAAGTAGCAATAAATCATGGAGGTTGTACGGTGTAGACCGGTGCGGACAAAGTGGTGGCTACATTAGTGTGATACTCTGGATTGTACTAATGTTCCTTGAGCAAGTCGAGGATAACATTAGGCTTCCTCATAGCGTCACTAAGCGTTAACTGACCTTTAGAACCTTTAATTGACTCATCCTAGCCATTAGGAAGTAGTGAGATAGCCGGATTTGGTTCCAACCGAAGATTGGTTGATACTCGATGCTACACTCATTGAGACTGGGCTTTCGGGATTTTTTGGCCGCAATACTTCAGTGCGTGAGCTGAAACAATTCATGATGGGAAGGTCAATGATATTGAGACTCCTTAGAACTCGGTTACTATTAATAGGACAGGTTGAGCCAACTAAACTTCAAGAGGGTACTTACCTACAAACCCCATGCAAGCCTAAACCTAAGGCTGCTTGTGTGACTTGTTTTCCTTCACTATCTAACAACTTGAACTCATTGCAGGGCTTTTGTTTATATTCCTTGCAGGACCTTGTTTGTATGCATTATCCAATAAACTGATTTTATTGCAAGACATACTTGTCTTCATTACCTTACACTTTTGCTTAATGTATAGCATACACATTATAACATCACCCCATAGCATCTCCTTAACCATTTCAAGGATCTCAAGGGTCTGCGGTACAGGTTATGATGAACCAGACGTCTAGCAAGGGCCAAGGGGATTTATTTTCCTCTAACCAACACCGTCAAAAGACCAAAGCGACAACTTGAGTCAGAGGCTATGACTCACTTGATATGGTGAGCTTTACTCTCGTAGAAGGACACTCAACGATACGAAGTTCTTCACTCAAAACTATAAATTTCAACTTTTGACATTTTCTTGTTTACCCCGTGAGATCCTTGAAAACATTTGCATATCATGCATTTCTTTGCATAACAGGTATTCCAGGTACAAGCTTCTTATCCCTTTGATGTTTATTTCGGCAAGAAGAAATGGCTCTTGAACAAACAATCAAAGACCTTCAAGCTCAAAACGCTCAGTTCCAACAAATGTTCCTGGCTCTGACCTAGGGGCAAGAAGGCCTAAAAGCTCTGATTGTCAAAGAGAAGAAGAAGAAGGCAAAGAAACCGGCTGACATCCTGAATATAGGAAGAAGACTCATAGGACCGATTAAAGGAGTTCTAGATCTTTCAACTCCATCAAATAAGGGGGATAATCATGAAGAAGATAACAGCCTGGGGACTAATGAAGACGAAGCTGATTATTCTGAGGAGCAATATCCTCCTGCTGATGATAAATATAAACAACTAGAGGATCGTCTCAATGCTATGGAGATTCAGCAGATACCTGGCTTGGACTTTGAATAATTAGGGATGGTTTCTGTCATGATCATCCCACCAAAATTCAAGGTCCCCACGTTCGCTAAGTATGACGATGTCTCCTGCCCTAAGTTGCACTTAAGGTCCTATGTTAAAAAGATCCAGCCTCACACGGCTGACCGAAAGTTATGGGTCCATTTCTTCCAGGAAAGTTTAGCTGGAACGCAACTGGAATGGTTCTATCAGCTAGAAAGAACATACATCTATACCTGGGAAGACTTGGCTGCTACTTTCTACAAGCAGTACCAATACAATGCTGACCTCGTTCCAACTTGTACACAACTTCAAAGCATGCCTATAGGTTCTAGCGAAGGCTTCAAGGAATATGCCTAGAAATGGAGGGATCTAGCTGGTAGGGTACAACCTCCTATAAATGATTGGGAAATGGTAGACATGTTCATGGGCACTCTGACATGCCCATTATTTAATCTACTGATTGAGAGTTCTTCATCCGGGTTCACATAGATGGTTCTGACTGGAGAAAGGATCGAAAGTGGTATCAAAAGTGGGAAGATCCCGATGGCTGCATCTTCTAGTGCTGAGAAGAAGCCAGTTGCTGGTAAGAGGGAAGCCGATGTTATGTATAGCCAGAAGGGTCGTAATAAGGCAGAATACCACCAATCTGTAGGGGCAGTGCTGGTCTCTAATTCGGCATGCGTGCAACGACCATAACAATAGGGTAATCAGCGAAGGCAAGACGAGCCTAAGAGACAGATTACCAAGATCAACATATTGCTGTCTCAAGCATTACAAAATATGTTGAGGATGAATTTGATTATGTTGATAGGACCTCATCCAAACCCTAAGACTTCTTCTCCTAACCACAATCTTGATGCAAGGTGTGCCTATCATTCTGGCAGTCTTGGGCACGATACTAACGATTTTTGGGCACTGCAATTCAAGATTCAAAATATGATTGACGCCAAGGAGATTGAGTTCGACCCTCCTAAGACTCCCAACGTGATCACTACTCCCATGCCAAATCATGGCCAGGATTGAGAGGATTTTTGTTCATTTGAATTCTCAAGTTGTATTTTCTCTGTTTGTTCAAACAATTATTGTCATGTCAAACTTTGTTATTTCATTAATGCATTGCACATGTTTGTCTTGAATTAATTTGTTTTCATTATGTTTAAACTGTTTTCTTACTTCCTTTTTGTGATATTCAACTCTTGATTAAAATCTCTAAGCCTTTAGAGGGAGGATGACAAGAACGATACCATAATCTCTACAGTATGCTTTTGAACAGATCCTGCGACAATGTACAGGCGTTGTTTCAAATCCTAAACAGTGGAGTTATAAGGAAGATAATCCCTAGTCAACCCCTTTGAGCCTAAGAAGTATGAGTTTTCTTTTCACACGAATTAAAACCCTTAATCATAACCTGAGGCAGGCTAGTTTTCTCAATTAATTCAGAGGTGCATTCAGTCGTAAGCTCATCCTTCATATACGACAAATAGTGTAGAAGATACCTTCCAAAAGATGGTGATGGTTCCACATAATCATTAAGAACAAGCAGTCATTATCTCTCAAAATAAAAGCCCATTAAGTCAAAACCTATGAAGGAGACTTAAGAAAAAAAACTGGGGCATCACGCTGGCTGTAATCACAAAAGAAACAGTTCAGGAAAAAGAAAGGTATAGCAAAAAAAAAAAAGAAAGAGGTTCTACAAATCCTCAACAAAAAGAAAAGGTCACAAAAATTATTGTCTTCTCAAACAAACATTCAATTTCTGAACCATCACCAGAATATCGGGTCCAACATTTCAGAACTCAACTAGGATTCGAAATGCATAATTAACTGAGTATAGGACTGAAGAACATCACGAAGAACATCACGAAGAACAAGTGGGTATAAATAAATTTTGAGCCTTTATCCTTTGTTTCTTAAACCGTGAACCATGCCACGTTACAACCCTTAAAAGTCCTAGTTGAAGCATGGGTTAGTTCGAGAGCATATTGTTACAAAGGTATCCTGACTCCTGTAAGGTTTTCTATAAATCATGAGTTGATATCACATTCTTGCAAATTTTGTTTTACTACAAAAAATGCATTTTCAAAAAATTTCAAGACAGACATAAGCTTTGCATTCTTTAAATGACATTGTTTGCATATGGTTAATTATTCAAATGGCAGAGAAATTCACACAACGAATATTCAGTGAAGGAAGACCCCCTCAATGGACAGAATCACCTCAGACGGAAAAAACATTCCCAATAACAAGCCTTTCATAATCAAGGGGCATGGCACGGTGTCTAATTAATCTGGGAAAGTCAAGCCAATATGCAAAGAATCTCTCCAAAAATGCTGAATAGTCAGGGGCAGATCTCCATTTGAATCACTCGGGGGTTATTACAATGATCGGGGATTCCAGCAGAAAATTATTGTGAAATTTGAATATTTGGTACCACCAAATTGCTTGTCTGTGCCAGTACTATCAGATGCGGTCGGTATCATGTCTTTGAATCCTTCTATGACAGTTCTTAGAAAATATACCTAGGAAATTCAAGACTATCAGAAACTTGATCAAACATCAGGTGCACCACATTCATCCTGAAGCAGCTTCACACAGGCTCTCACATATGAAAGGGCACATGCAATCACATAAACATATTCTGGCAGTGTGATAACACCTGCTACTATAGACAGTGACAATCCTCTCCACATCCTATGAGCGCAGACATAGTCAGAAAATACTACGCATGAAAAAGACCCGATAGGTTGATAGGCCTAGGTAAAATTAAGGGCATCCCGGCGAACCAAAAGAGTTCGGGCAAAAATTAGGGATATATACAAAAAAATTATACACCCGGCAAGTCAAAAACCTGAAAAGGAGGCTTGAGCAAAAAAGGATATCCTGGTGGACTAAAAACCCGAAAGGGCAGTTCAGGCAAAAGTTGGGGATTAAAAGTGTACGACTATGTCCCGTCATCTTGTCATTTGTTTATCAGTAGAAGACTTCTCATCCTGATCAGCATTTACCAAGCACCCCAGAGTTGGGATGACACTCAAACCATCCACAAAGTCTCTGCAGGTACTTTCTCTAACAGATACAGAGGCAAGGGCATCTTACTAAAAAGTCTCCGCCATATCCTCAACTTACAACCTAGTGATGTCAAGTGTTCTTGTATCCCCGGCAGAACAGGAATTTCTAACTACTGCTCCAACATCAGGTTTTCCCTAATAAATTCGTCAAACTTCTCAGGATTCTCAAATAGGATTTCTTAAAATCCTCAGGCAGTGCATAAAGATTTCCTTCCCCAATAGAGTTTATTTATCTAACAACAGAAGGTCATCTCTCAGCAGTTCAACTTCAACAAAATCTGAAGACCTACATTCTTCATCGCCAGCTGGAATCAAGGATTTATTTTCCCTAATTGAACAACAGTGCAATAGAACAACTGATACATTCACATATTGAATTCATACATCATTCTACAAACGTCATAGCATCTGCAGTATAAAGGTATACATCCAATCTCATTTATTTTGAGAACAACATTACACAATTCATTTCATACATCATGACATTGCATACAACTAATGTTTTACCTTTTCAGGAAAGATCAATCAACAGATATTTATCATTAACAATTTTCAATAGGTCCAGGATTAGATCCTGAAACAAAATAGAGTAATTATCTGTGCGACCAAATACATCTTTACGTGGGCTCATCTTGAAGCAATCTTACACGGGTTTCTTCTGACTTCCAAATACAACTTTATACGGGTTCAACATGAAGCAATCTTACACGGGTTTCTTCTGACTTCCAAATACAGCTTTACACAGGCTCATCATGAAGCAATCTTACACGGGTTTCTTCTTACTTCCAAATACAACTTTACACGGGCTCAACATGAAGTAATCTTACACGGGTTTCTTCTGACTTCCAAATACAACTTTACACGAGCTCAACATGAAGCAATCTTACACGGGTTTCTTCTGACTTCCAAATACAGCTTTACACTGGCTCTTCATGAAGCAATCTTACACGGGTTTCTTCTGACTTCCAAATACAGCTTTATACGGGCTCTTCATGAAGCAATCTTACACGGGTTTCTTCTGACTTCCAAATACAACTTTATACGGGCTATTCATGAAGCAATCTTACACGGGTTCCTTCTCCCTCATTCTGAAGTTTTACACGGACTCATATTGAAGCAACCCTACCCAGGTTCCTTGTCACAATCTCCAAATGCAGTTTTACACGGACTCATCCTGAGGCAACCCTACCCAGGTTCCTTCTCTTGAATCTTCAGATGCAGTTTTACACGGACTCATCCTGAAGTAACCCTACCCAGGTTCCTTCTCACAATCTCCAGATGCAGTTTTACACGGACTCATCCTGAGGCAACCCTACCCAAGTTCCTTCCCTTGAATTTCTAGATGCAATTTTACACGGACTCATCCTGAAGCAACCCCACCCAGGTTCCTTCTCACAATCTCCAAATGAAGTTTTACACTGACTCATCCTGAGGCAACCCTACCCAGGTTACTTCTCTTGAATTTCCAGATGCAATTTTACACTGACTCATCCTGAAGCAACCCTACCCAGGTTCCTTCTCACAATCTCCAGATGCAGTTTTACACGGACTCATCCTGAGGCAAGCCTACCCAGGTTCCTTCTCTTGAATTTCCAGATTCAATTTTACACTGACTCATCCTGAGGTAACCCTACCCAGGTTCCTTCTCTTGAATTTCCAAATGAAATTTTACACAGGCTCATCCTGAGGCAATCCTACTCAGGTTCCTTCTCTTGAATTTCTAAATGCAGTTTTACATGGACTCATCCTGAAGCAACCCTACCCAGGTTCCTTCTCACAATCTCTAGATGCAGTTTTACACAGACTCATCCTGAGGCAACCCTACCCATGTTCCTTCTCTTGAATTTCTAGATGCAGTTTTACACGGACTCATCCTGAAGCAACCCTATCCAGGTTCCTTCTCACAATCTCCAGATGCAGTTTTACACGGACTCATCCTGAGGCAACCCTACCCAGGTTCCTTCTCTTGAATTTCGAGATGTAGTTTTACATGGACTCATCTTGAGGCAACCCTACCCAGGTTCCTTCTCTTAAATTTCCAGATACAGTTTTACACAAACTCATCCTGAAGCAACCCTACCTAGGTTCTTTCTCTTGAATTTCCAGATGCAGTTTTACACTGACTCATCCTGAAGCAACCCTACCCAGGTTCCTTCTCACAATCTCCAGATGCAGTTTTACACTGACTCATCTTGAGGCAACCCTACCTAGGTTCCTTCTTACAATTTCTAGATGCAGTTTTACCCTGACTCATCCTGAAGATGCCCTACCCAGGATCCCTCTCATATATCTCCTAAAACAGTCCTACCCAGGTTCCTTCTCATACACTTCCAGATAAAGTCTTACCCAGACTCATCCTGAAACTACCCTACACAGGTTTCTTCTGATACATTTCTAGATAGCAGTTAATTTCATTCTCCCCAGAAAATTACTGCGAAGCCTGGATTTCAACCAGAAAACAACAAACTTTCATCTCTCCAATCCAGAGATAACCCCTTAGTAGAGCCATGGACAACTGAAGTTCCTAGACTCTATTCCCAGAGAGTTTTCCTCAAACAGGAAAACAACAAAAATTAACATCCTCCAGTGGACTCCTCCTTAGACAACAGGAACATGAATCCCCACAAAGAGACCTCTTATAAAGTCAGCATCTTCTCTAAATGGCATTTGTAAGCCTATTCCCGATGTTATCAACCATCAGTATTACTTCATGCGAGTGCAAATTTCTGGGCACTCTAGTGTTCAATCATCTTCCACCTTCAGATCACGAAAGGCAGACAGGCCAATCTAAATCCTCAAGTTTAAGAAGATTGAACAGGGGAAGCTGTTATACCCTAAAATTTTCCCTCATATTTTCACATAAGACATACTCCTAGAGGTCCTCAAGGTTGACCAAGAATTGATCAGACAAATTTTCCTTCCAACTAGGGTTTCATTTTTAACCAAGATGTATGAGCTCCAAAGGTCTCAAATTTATTACATGGTCCTAATATTTCTTCAAGATTATCCATGACAAATTTCATACCTTGCACTAAAAGTTTCCTCAGTCAATTGCTCAAATGCTTGAAAATAAACTATATTAGGTCAAAAGTCAACTATGGTCTATATACAGTCAATCTTCAAGATTTTTGGTCAACATCAACATTTTGAAGTGATATCCATCATTTTATCAAGGGTTGATCATGATCCCTCAAGAAATGCTCCTAATTTATCAAAAGTCAAGAATTGCTAATTAGGGTTTCTATAGGAAAAGTCAACCAAACTTTGACCAGGCATAACTTTCTCATACTTCATCCATTTCTTCCCAACCAAAGCTCATTTTGAAGAGAATGAAATTCCCTACAATTTCTCTTCAGCCCTAACGTCCAAGAAATGCACCATTTGAAAGATACAAGCTTATACATTACAGGTCATTTTCAGAAAGTCAACAAAAGGCACTTTTTGTCAAGACCATTTACATCAAGATAAAATCTTCAAATGCAAAAAATAATAAAAACAGGGATTGAATTAGACATCTTGGGCTTTCCAAAAAGTCCAAGATCATCATCATGATATAAAAATTGAGCAAGTTATGGCTTGCCCAAGTTGGGAAAATTTGGGAATTTTCAAGAATTATGCATTGAGCAAATTTGAAGTTTTAAGGAAAGGGCTCAACTTCTTGGATTTCAAACATCTTTCTTAGATTATAGAGGACCTCCAAAAACACTCTTACCATGTATTACATTTTTTACTTATTTTGTACACATTTATTTTAATTTATTTCAAATAAATATAAAATAAAGTGTTTAAAATAATTGGAAATAGGTTTTGGCATTTGGGCTGGTGTTTTAGCTTGCCTTGAAGCCCAAGATTTCGTGCATCCATGTCCACATTAATTCAAATTCAAAAAATGACAAGTTTCCTTGTTTTTGGCCAAAGTTACAAATTTCATTCATGGCTTTAAAACATTTGCTTTAAGGTTGTCAAAACCTTTATTTTCTTCTCTCCTTATTCCTCTCTATATAAACAAGCATCTAGCAAGCATTTCAACGCGCCTACATAGTCCAGAGAGGGCTCTACCATTTTTGAAAAATTATCAAAAGCGATAAAAATTTGAAACCCACTTTACAAGTACTTTTGGTCCGAACTAGTAATCATACATTGCTCTTGAGGTTCCTAGGTACTTGTTTCAACCATACTCAAAGCTTGCAAGGTCCCAGATCACCGGATCCAAGCTATCACCATTTTGGTATAATCTCAAATTTGAATCTCTATTTTTATTAATTGTTGAATGTTCTAATGTGTGTATATGAGTTCCTGGATATCCTTAGAGCAGGTTAGGGGAATTACATGGAATGCATGACATCTAGAACATGAGATACCATGTAACATCAAGTACTGTCCACACTGGATCCAAGGATAGACCTGGGCTTCACAATGCGGGCTTAGCAAAATTTTAATTGCACCTCCCATTCTACTTCAGTCGTCAAGCCCAATTCCTTTTCTTTTTGCTTTATTTAATTATTTCATCTCTTAATCATTTTAATTTTAATAATAAATAAACTCAAAAAAAAATTAGGCTTAGACTTTTTTAATTAAATAATTAATTTTTTAAGTAATTAATTAATTAAAACTTTAACCTTTTTCTTAATTTAAAATGAATTAGAATTTAAGTCTAATTACTTTGTTTTCATAATAAAAAAAACCACAAAAAAGGCTAAGTTTATTTTTCTTAATTTAATTTTGTAAGTAGACTTTAGGATAATTAATTTAATTATTTTTCTTATATCAAAAACAACAAAAAATATTTTTCTTATTAGGTTTTAGACGAACTTTCAATCTTTCGCGCGTTATTTATTTTTTGCATCTTTATATTCATGTAACTGCATACTGGATGTAATAATTATTAGGATTTTTACCGCTTTCTTTATTTTTTTTCTTCCCCCAATTTTTGTACATTATAAACCCCCTCCCTGAAGCCATGTAATAGCGTAGGGTTTTATCTTCGCACTTTACATTATGTATATATTAACTGCTAGTAATTAGACGTGTATGAAAAGATTGAAATCAAACGTTAAACTTAACAAAAAGACAAAAATAACTTAACATAACACACTTGCACATATACACCTCTAAGGTACCCCACTTTGGTTGCCTTCAGAAATAAAACAGTCATGAGGCAGGAACGCTTTAGCAAAGACCCATAAATCAAAAGAGCATAGTCCCTCGATGACCCTACAATTGCCTTCTCGGAAAATGATCTAGTCCCTAAACAAAATTGCTAAAGCGTCTCCACAAGTTGCCTTCGTGATTGTAACGTCCATTTCGAATGTCCCTAATACATCCAATGATAGGGCTACCTACTCACTAATTGTAGGATAGCACTGTCTAAAAGATAGGAGGAAAAGAATGACCCTTTTCGAGTATAAATGTAGATAGCTGTTAGAAGTTTGCTCAAAAACATTTTGCACTTACACAAAATACTACTTTTCAAAAGCAATTTTCAAAACATTTGCTTTGTTAACACTCTTGAGGAGTGATGCAAGAGTTAAACACAAAGAAAATCGCCGCACTAAGGCATTCCAAAACATTTTTCAAACACATAAAGCATAAAGGTATTTCAAAATGAGCAAACCTCTAAGAGCCCGTGGATAACAACGGATGGAAAGGGTGCTAACACCTTCCCTTTCCATAACCTACCCCCCTTACTCAGAAAATCTCGAAAAAGGTCTTTTTCTATTCTTTTCACCCTTTCCTTAATTTGGATAAAAGAAAAGCCGATGGAGACTCTTGCTTACCGCAATATTTATGAACATAAACACAAAACCAATATATAACTATCGGTTCTGCCACCGTATCACACCTTCAAATCTAATTCTTCAATGTATGGGAGTTGTGTTCTTCAATCAGAACATGACCTTCAAATCCTCATCCCAGCTTGCTTCAATTTTCCAAGCTTCGACTGAATTCTTGGATTGTTACTTGCTTGCTGAACACAAGCTTCGACTGGGAATCTTTTCCCTTTAAAATAGCCTCATTCGATCCAAAGAGGAAAGGCCTTTTGTTAGTGCTTCTTCGATTGCACCAATGTCTTTGCATGCTGGCTTGACTCACAAATGCAATAGCTACTCACATGCAAGTTGGATCCTTCCTTCGATTGAGCATTTATTTTACTTGGAGAAAGCTTATTTCCTACATCTACTAGGCAAATTATCCCTCTGGGCGTGCCTTCAGCGCACGAAATCAAGAACTTTTCCAAACTGGCCTTCGATTCACAAAAACTCCCACTGGGCAAAAGACCCCTCAGCGTGTTACCAGCACGCGTATCCCTCTTCAGTTTGTCTTTAACACAAGGCCAAGACTCCTCCAAAGTTGCCTTCGACCACAAGGCACTGATCACCTTTGTGCCAGTTTCGACTGGGCACAGACTCCCCTTTGAAACATTTGTATACACTTCAACATGCAGAAGGCCCAGTCGAAGGCCACACAAGAGGCCCATTCGAAGGAAGTAATATTAGAGCCAAGTGAAGGGTATACAAGAGGTACATTTAAAGAAGCATGCAGAAGGCCCAGTCGAAGGCCACACAAGAGGCCCATTTGAAGGAAGTAATACTAGAGCCAGTCGAAGGGTATACAAGAGGTACATTTAAAGAAGCATGCAGAAGGCCCAGTCGAAATCCACACAAGAGGCCCATTCGAAGAATACATGTTGGTCCATTCAAAGGACACAACTGGTGGGAACAAATGTTGTTTTAGTCTGGTCAAAAGTTGTGGAAGGATGGAGGATTCGATTCAAAAGATCAAGTTGAACATTTAGACCCATATGCTAGGCTATGTGTTTCCCCTTTTCAGGCCTCAAACCTATGACTCACTCTATATTTAATTGTTTATACAAGTTAAAATAGGCTTTTATCCATTTGCTGTCCAAGACCACTTGCCCTTAATAGTATAATGTGATACGGTGGGAGAACTGACTTGAGGGTTTTGTGTTTTATCGCAAATGTTGCCATTAGCAAGAGTCACCACCGACTTTTCTTTTATCCAAAAGGAAAGGTGAAAAAGCACAGGAAAGACCTTTGAGATTGTTTCTTGAGTTCGGGGGGTAGATTATGAAAAGGGAAGGTATTAGCACCCTTTTCATCCATGGTTTTCCATGGGGTCTTATTTACTTGCTAGATGACTTGCTTTTGTTTGAAATTATGCTTTGTGTGGTTTTGAAAGTATTTTGTAAAAGAGGCCATTGTTTAGGCAACCTTTGTAATGATTCTCGTTCGTAAGAATGTATACAAAGATGTTTTTCTTTTTGAAAATGTTTTCAATGTTTGTAAGATGTTTTTAAATGTGTGTGTTTGTTTTGGAAATTAGCAAGGATAGTTGTTTTGAAATGGAGCAAGTAACTAGAAGTAATCTACCTACTCAAATGTTTTTCTTGTTCATTTTCTTTTCCTTTGATATTGTTGTCTTACCATTGATTTGGTAAGCAACCCTATCTTTGGATGTAAATGGGACGGGTGTGGGTCATCGTATAACCATGATTAGCAATGTTGCAAAGTATCTTAGCATTTTGAGGGACTAAGATCATTTTCGTAAGGCAACTTTGAATAGCGTCATCGAGGGACTATGATCTTGTTTTTTTTTTTATTTTGCTAAGATACCTTACATGCGTAATATGGCCATTTTGTTCAAGGCAACCAAGTGGAGTAACCCTAGGGGGTGTTTGTGTGCAAGTGTGTCATTTTCATGCTTGATTTTGTCTGAATTAGGGTTTTCTATTTGATTGGTTTTATCTTGCCATACAAACCCTAATTATTAACATGTTATATATAAAGCGATAAATTTGCAGAAAGTAAATATCCTACGCTATTACAATCATTTGGGGATGGGGTGTACAAGTTTACAAATGGAGATTGCAAGACATTAAAGTCCTAATAATCTATTACAACCATATTGAATAGCCATGAAGAAAATATATGAAGCACATAAAGATAGTGAAAGGAAAAGAAAACATTTTAGATCATTATGTGTCAACACATGCCGTAAACTCAAGCTTCTCAAATTCACTCTTGCTTTGATGAAGACAAATCATGATTGATAAATAAAGCAAAAATTATTGATCAAGCTAAAAGCCTCTTTGGATGAAGTCTTTGGTTCAAGTCCTTAGCAAATTTCAAGGTATAATGATAATATGTACCTTGAACTTAAAATATAGATGCTCAATGAACAAAAGAAACATTTTTATATTGTCCAATCCTTTATTCAAGCTCTTTCAAAGAGAAAAATCAATTTTTATTTGTGTGCAATCGATTTGCATGTTAGTGCAATCGATTGCATGCTTCAGTTTTTCAAAACATTGGCTACTGACTTCCGGTGCAATCGATTTGCATGGTTGTGAAATCGATTGCAAAGTCAAAAAATTTGGAAATTTGGCTACTGGAACCCCGTGCAATCGATTTGCATGGTTGTGCAATTGATTGCACACTCAATTTTTTTGGAAATTTGGCTACTGGAACCCCGTGCAATCGATTTGCATGGTTGTGCAATCGATTGCACGCTATATGATTTTGAAAAATAGCTATCTTAAACCTGCCTGTTCATGATACTATTTCATGGAAAAATTCTCACTCAATCTTGGCAATTGTTCATGATTTTTTTACAAACCTTTTCTCCAAAGGTCACTGCATTTTAGCCTAAAAAATGAACCAAATGATGATGATTGAAATGAAGAGTTTAAAGCCAAGAAAACTTACCTTGAAACTGAAATTTGTGCTTGGAGTTTGAGATGTTGTATAGGCTGTTGTTGGACTTGGGAAGTGATGATAGTGATGTTACAGAAGTTTTTCTTGTGTTTGAACAATTTCTATATGATGTATGTGGAGTGTTTAGATGGTTGGACATAATTTGCAAGGTATGAGAGATTCAAAGGTTTGGACTTTAAAACTTAAGAGTGGAAGTTTTGTGGACTGTTATGGCTTTTGTGAATATGAGATTTTGAGGGTTTACCAATAAAACTTCTGGATTTTCTCTCTCTTTTTTTTAACCTCTTTGTCTTGCAAATGCTTCTTCTATTTATAGGCAAGAGGCTTGTGCATATGAGCTGACTAAGTTTGCAAGACAGCATGTTATGGTTTGGTTGGATTACAAAAATCAAACTATGTCAAGTACTCCATGGTTCCAAGATGAAGTACCAAAGTTGCTGGTATAGAGGAGCTACTTCCCATGATTTATGGTGGAGTATAATCAGCAACAAGCAAGGTATGTGCTCAAGATAAACTTTGTACAAAAAGCTTGCTTTTCAAGAATAGCAATGGTGCCTTTATGCCATAAATGGAAAGATCTTTTGGATAATGGCTCAAACACTTAGGTAATAGCTCAAGATCTTGTGTAAACATTAAATTATGTAGATATTTGCAAGCAAGAAGGCATGCAAAGTAAGATTATGCAGTACATCATGCCAATTGGATTATGTGTTCTACAACAAAAATGGCTTGTAATTCAAAGATGAATGCTCAACTTCATGCCCTTGAATCTCCTAACACAAATATGATAAATTCATGCTCTTAGATGTTTTAGAAAGCTTGAAACAACCTCTATAACTTTCATGTTGACCATTTTGACAAAATCATATTGGAACTATGTGAAAAAATGCCAAGAAGTTGGGATAAAATCCTGAACAAAATCTGTTGAAAATTTTTCTAAGTGTAAAATGAAAATGTCATGATTTCATGAATTTATAACTCGAAATCCAAGCATATTTAGGAGAAGTTGTGTAAAGAAATGTTGTAGATATCATGGAGGTGTACAACTTTCATGTTGGAAGTTTCTTTTGAATCATCTTGCATCATGGTGAAAATTTTGCTCAAAGTTATGAAAAAAACATGAAATTTCCAACACAAAAATTTCTAAGTTTAGAAATTTTGACTTTTCAAAATGAAATCTTGACTTTTTGATTTCTTGATGAATAAGTTTCATATTTTGACATGTTTTGATGAAATTTGATCTTTGGGATGTAATGTTGACCAAAAAGTCAAAGTTTGACTTTCCAGTATGCAATTGACCATTTTTGCCTTGTGCCAATTTCAAGCCTAAATTGATGTATCGGTGCTGCAAACTTATCGTCGTAGAATATCTTATTGAGAAAATTCTTGACAAATGAGAGGACAAATTTTGGGGTACAACAACTGCCCCTGTTCAATCTTCTTAAACCTGAAGAGTTAGAATGACGAGTTCTGCCATTCGTGACTCGAAGGTGGAAGATAATTGGACACTAGAGTGCCCAGAAATTTGCACTCGATGATGCGATGATAGGAGGAATGGGCTTAAAGATGCCATTTGGAGAGGTGATAGAATCTTGTTGGAGATGGGCTTGTAGATGTCATCCAAGAATGTTTGTTGAATTGTACGTTGTAAGTTGAAAGAATGAGTATCAGAATGGCGTTTGTGTCTAGAGCGTATCTGAACTGTATCTGGATTTGAATTTTGAACAAGTATCTGAATGGCATCCATGTCTGGAGCGTATCCGTACTGCATCTGAATTGGTATCAGAATGGCTTCTGTGTCTGGAGCGTATCTTCACTGTATCTGAAGTCTGAATCTGAATGAGTATCAGAATGACATCCGTGTCTGGAGCGTATCTGCACTATATCTGAACAATTGCATCTGAATGAGTATCAGAATGGCATCCGTGTCTGGAGCGTATCTGTACCGTATCTGAATGGGTATCAGAATGGCTTCCGTGTCTGGAGCGTATCTGTACTATATCTGAAGTTTGAATCTGAATGAGTATCAGAATGGCATATGTGTCTGGAGCGTATATGTACCGTATCTGAACAATTGCATCTGAATGGGTATCAGAATGGCATCCGTGTCTGGAGCGTATTCGTATCGTATCTGAACAATTGCATATGAATGAGTATTAGAATGGCATCCGTGTCTGGAGCGTATCCGTACCGTATCTGAACAATTGCATCTGAATGAGTATCAGAATGGCATCCGTGTCTGG
Source organism: Vicia faba (assembly GCA_948472305.1). Taxonomy (NCBI): domain Eukaryota; kingdom Viridiplantae; phylum Streptophyta; class Magnoliopsida; order Fabales; family Fabaceae; genus Vicia; species Vicia faba. The sequence goes on from OX451736.1 coordinate 784,854,978, forward strand.
AGCGTATCCGTACTGTATCTGAAGGTTGAATCTGAATGAGTAACAGAATGGCATCTGTGTCTGGAGCGTATCCGTACTATATCTGAAGGTTGAATCTGAATGAGTAACAGAATGGCATCCGTGTCTGGAGCGTATCCGTACTGTATCATGATTGCACATTGTTAATGGTAGCTATTAATCTTATCCTGAAAAGGGTAAAATGTTAGTTGAAACACAAAGTTATATTGTATGAAATGTATGATGCAATGTATTTGTTTTATCATTGTTTATGATATATGGATGTAATGTATGCGCATGTAAGTTGATTTGCTGTATTGCTGTTTGATTGAGGAAAATAAATCCTTGAAGGCTGTTGAGGGTATGTTGAATTTCCATGTCTTGAAGTTGAAGTACTGACAAAATTCTGTTGTGCAGAGTAATGCCATATACTGCTTGAGGAATTCTGAGAAATTTGACGATCTCTACTGGGGACTAATAATTTGAAATTTGTTCCGTTGGGGATTCAAATGGCGTACTGCGGGGATTTCTTATGGAATAGCCTAGAGACATTTTGCTATCCTTTCAACCTATCAGTAATTATCTTTCTCATTTTGTTTATTTGTAAACAGTAATTATGTTCAAATGCATATGTTCATTAATGAATCATTGGACGTTTTTGCAAATAAAACACAAGTGTAAAGACAAATAGTTTTCTGTACTTTCAAAGATATATCTTTGTATTTGACTTTGAATAAGTATTTTGTACAAAAGAGACAAACATCCTAGTAAGAGAATGGTGTCATAAAGCAAAAAGAATTTATACAAAGAAAGATAGCTATGTGTAATAATCCCATGGGGTTCCCATTCTAATATAGCCTTCATATCTCTGAGCACCTTGTCTATTTGTTGCTTCATCCGAAGATGATTGAATAGATCAGAAACTCTGAATTTATTAGTGGAAGTCAAGAGGTTGTCCGGAAAGTGATCCAACGAGACATAGTCATACGCTTTAATTCCCTAACTTTTGCCTGGATCGCCCTTTCGAGTTTTCAGTCCACCGGGAAACCCTTTTTTGCCCAAGCCGCCCTTTTGGGTTTTCAACTTGCCGGGTGTACAGATCTTTTATATTTTATCCCTAATTTTTTCCTGAACCTTTTTGGTTCGCCGGGATGCCCTTTTTTGCCTAGGTGTGTCAACCTAGCGGGTCTCTTATGCGTAGTATCTTTTGACTATGTCCGCGTTCGTAGGGTGTGGCAAGTCATCACTGTCCATGGTGGTTAAGATCATTTCCCCCACCAGAGAATATGTTCTTGATTACAAATGGCCCTTCATAGGTAGGAGTCCATTTGCCCCCGGGATCACTTTGTGGTAAGATAATGCGTTTGATCACTAGATCTCCAACTTGATATACTTGGCATATGACTTTCTTGTTGAAAGCCTTGATCATCCATTTTTGATACATCTGACCATGGCAAACAACAGTAAGTCTCTTTTCATAAATTAAGTTTAGTTGATCAAGTCGAGTTTGGATCCAATTGTCCTCATTCAAACCCGCATCCTTCATAATTCTCAAAGAGGGGATCTGGACCTCAATAAGCAAGACAACCTCCATGCCATAAACCAAAGAATATGGTTTTGCCCCAGTTGATGTGTGAGCCGTGGTACGATACCCGTGGAGAGCAAATGGTAGCATCTCATGCCAGTCCTTGTAGGTGACTGACATTTTTTGTATGATCTTTTTAATGTTTTTATTTGCAGCTTCGACAGCACCATTCATCTTTGGCCGATAGGGAGACGAATTGTGATGCTGAATCTTAAACTGTTCGCACAAGGCGGTGATCATAGTATTGTTAAGGTTGGTACCATTATCAGTGATGATCCTTTCTGGGATACCGTATCGGAAAATGAGATTCTGCTTGATGAAGCGGGCGACAACATTCTTAGTAACGGATGCGAAGGAAGCTGCTTCAACCCACTTTGTAAAATAGTCAATGGCCACTAGAATGAAGCGGTGTCCATTGGAGGCTGTAGGCTTGATCTCCCCAATCATATCGATTCCCCACATAGCAAAGGGCCAAGGAGCCATCAAGACATTCAGAGGAACCAGGGGTACGTGCACCTTGTCCGCATAAATTTGACACTTATGACAGGTCCGAGAGTGTTGATAGAAATCTGCTTCCATGGTAGACCAATAATAGCCTGCCCGTAGGATTTTCTTCGCCATCGTATGCCCATTGGAGTGAGTGCCAAAAGTACCTTCATGTAATTCAGCCATGATCTTTTCAGCCTCAATCTTATCCACACACCAGAGCAGAATGGAGTCATGATTGTGTTTGTATAGGATGCCATTATTCAGGAAGAATTTAGCATATAATCTCCTTAGGAACTTTTTATCATTGATTGAAGCTCCTTCTGGATATTATTGAGCCTCGAGATACCTCTTGACTTCATGAAACCAAGGCTGGTCCACTACTTCTTCAGTATTAATCTCGTGACAGTGTGCTGGTTCATCCATTCGTTCGATGGTGATCTGGGGAGCCTCGTTGTCCCAATTAAGTTTAAACATAGATGACATTGTGGCTAGGGAATCTGCTAGCTGACTTTCTTTTCGCGGGAAATGCTCGAAGGTAATCTGCTCAAAATATGGTAGTAATGTCAAAACATGTTCTTTGTAAGGGATAAGGTTTGGGTGCTTAGTATCCCATTCTCCTTTAATCTGACTGACGACCAAAGCTGAATCTCCAAACACATCTAAAGATTTGATTCCCAAGTCTATGGCAGCCTTGAGACCAAAGATGCATGCTTCGTATTTTGCCATGTTGTTCGTACAGTTGAAGCAAAGTCTGTAAGTAAAGGGAGTATGACACCCTTCCGGAGATATGAGTACAGTGCCGATACTATTACCAAGTGCATTGGAGGCCCCATCAAAGAACAGGGTCCATCGGGATCCTTGTTCAGGTTCGTCATATGGTCTGATTTCTTCACAGTTGTCTAATGTCATGATGTCTTCATCCGGGAATTCAAATTTCATGGACTGATAATCTTCTACAGCTTGATGAGCAAGATGATCAGCTAGCACACTGCCCTTTATAGCTTTCTGGGTAGTGTACTGTATGTAATATTCTGTTAAGATCATCTCATCTAGCTATCCTCCCAGACAGAGCAGGCTTTTCAAAGATGTACTTTATCAGATCCATCTTAGATATCAACAAAGTAGTATGAGTCAACATATGCTGTCTTAGCCGGCGAGCAGCCCATGCCAGAGCGCAGCAAGTTTTCTCGAGCAGTGAATATCTGGTTTCACAGTCGGTAAACTTTTTGCTCAGGTAGTAAATAGCTTGCTCTTTTCGGCCAGACTCGTCATGCTTCCCCAATACACACCCTATTGAGTTCTCTAAAATAGTCAGATACATGAGCAGTAGTCTTCCCTCAACTGGTGGCATCAAAACAGGAGGCTCTTGTAAGTACTCTTTGATCTTGTCAAAAGCAATCTGGCATTCATCATTCCATTTGACTACTTGATCTTTCTTCAATAGTTTGAAGATTGGCTCACAAGTAGCTGTCAGGTGAGAAATGAATCTGGCAATATAGTTCAGGCGTCCCAAGAATCCTCTGACTTCCTTCTCAGTACGAGGAGCAGGCATTTCTTGTATCGCTTTAACCTTGGCAGGATCAACCTCGATGCCTTTGTTGTTGACAACAAAACCTAGGAGTTTACCGGACCGGACTCTGAATGTGCACTTATTGGGATTCAACCTTAGTTTGTACTCCTTCAATCTCTCAAACAACTTTTGCAAATGATCAAGGTGCTCTTCTTCAGTTTGTGATCGGGCTATCATGTCATCCACATAGACCTCTATCTCATGATGTATCATATCATGAAATAAGGCTACCATGGCGCGTTGATAGGTTGCCCTAGCATTCTTCAGTCCGAATGGCATCACTTTATAGCAGAATATGCTCCACTGTGTGACAAATGTAGTTTTCTCCATGTCCTCAGGTGCCATTTCCATTTGGTTATAACCTGAGAATCCGTCCATGAAGGAAAATACTTTGTGCTGGGCCGTATTGTCAACCAGGATATCGATGTGGGGAAGTGGAAAATCATCTTTAGGGCTGGCCCTATTAAAATCTCTATAATCCATGCACATTCATACTTTGCCGTCCTTTTTAGGCATGGGAACAATGTTGGCAACCCATTGAGGATAGGAAGTGACATCCAAGAATCCAACATTGAATTGTGTGATACAGTGGGAATAATTGACTGTTTTTGGAATGCTGGTTTGTGTTTTGCGTTTGTATTTGCAAAATGTCGCAGTAAGTAAGAGTCTCCACCGTCTTTTATTTTATCCAACAAGGAAAGGAAAAAAGCACAGAAAAATTCCTTTTTCGAGATATTTTTGAGTACGGGGGGTAGATTATAGAAAGGGAAGGTATTAGAACCCTTTCTATCTGTGGTTATCCACGGGCTCTTAGGTACTTGCTCATCATTTTCAAAATTGTTTTCTTTGTGCTTGTGGGTTTTGAAAAGTTTTTGTTTTAAGTTCGATTTAACTCTTGCTTCTGTCCTCAAGAGTGTAATGAAGTGTTTTTGAAAACTTGTTTGTAAAAGTGTAAGTGTGAAAGAGTTTTGTTTTGAATGAGCAAGTACTTAAGAACTAATCTACCTACTCGAAAAAGGAATCGTTCTATGTTTGTTTCCTTTAGACAATGTGTTGTACCCCAAAATTTGCCCTCCCATATTCTTCAAGAAATTGCCAAGTCAAGCTGCAAAATTCCCCAAGAGTTGCACAGTTCAAGGGTCTCATAAACAGTCAAAATTAGGGTTTTGGTTCTGATCAAGAAAATGAAGTTTCCAAAGGTCCAATCAAGTCCCACATGCCTACAAATATGGTCAAGAATCCTCATACCAAGTTTCAAGACTTTCAGCACAAAATTGCACAGTCAAAACCCTAATTGCACTACAGTCAACTGTAGGGGCAAAATGGTCATTTGACAGTCAAAAGTTCAAAATTTTGGTCAACATCTCATTTTGAAGCCACAAACATCATTTGATCAATGCTTGATCATGATTCTCAAAGCTTGGCTCAAAAATCATCAAGATGCAAAAGTTTCCTTATTTGGACAGTTGAAAAAGTCAACTGTAAATTGACCAGGGCATAACTTTCACATGGAGTATCAGAAAAATTCCATCCAAAGCTCATTTTGAAGAGAAAGACATTTCCTACAACTCATCTTCATACTTCAAGTCCAAGAAATTCTCTCACAAAAAGTTATCAATTTCAACATTATAGGTCATTTTCAAAAGTCAACAAAAAGGGACTTTAAGTCAAAGGCCATAACTTGATATTGGTAAATCAAAATGACATGGGACCAAAGACATTGGTTAGAGGACTCAAATACCTTTCCAAAATGTCCAAGAACATGAGCAAAGCTTAAAATGGAGCAAGTTATGCCTTGTGGAAATTGGGAAATTTTTGGATATTTTGAAAAGTCAACATTGATTCAAATGACCTAAAATTGCTAATGGGCCTATTTTCCTTCCACAATTCATTATCCAAGGCATGTGCACGACCACTTGGCCCAAAGGGAAGTACTTCTTCAATTTTTATTCATTTATTTGAATTTTTATTAATAATAATTCATTTAAATTAATTAAATATATGAAAAATATAAAACCTAATGTTCCAAATCTTTTTGTGCACATGATATCTCTAATATTTCGGGAAAAGCAAATTAGGGAAGAATTAGGATGATTGGATATGATTGAGAGCTCAAATTGCATGAAAAAGATTTGAAAGTTATGGCATAAAAAATCAAATATTCCTTCATCAATTCATGGATCTTTTGGATCAAATTCCTTGACCTAATTGTTCCACACATATATACAAAGCAAACCCTCATGCTTTTGGTCTCCAGGCTGCGCCATATCAAGAGAACAAAACTTGACTTTTTCACAAAAAAGTAAAAATCTGAAAACACACTTGCAGGTCGATTCAAGCCTCAAAACCTATTCCATTAGCTTGCCAGGGTTGCCAGTAAACGATTCCAATCAAAAACTTAGCCCCATACTCAAAGAATTGGTAATTCGAGGGTGAACTGTATCACTCTTTTTGCATAATCGTATTCTATTATTTAGACCATATCATTGCATTTTATTCATGGATTTGTACTAACGAGACTTTCCTGAAGCTAACGGTGTGCTCCAATTGAATTTTCATCACCCATAGGCGAATCTGCCATTATTGTTTTCTAGGGTTTTACAAGCTACGAATTGGGGGTTTCTTGGTACTGTAAAATTAGCAAATCACAATGCCGTGGTTGAAACTGGCAGGCTTGGACGAAGACAATGGAACTCTCGCGCTCAATTTATGAGCATCCAATGGCTATTCGCTATTTTCTAACATAATGCCTATAGCAACGTTTGAAAACCGTTGCCAATGTTTTATCTTTTTTTCAGGAAAACAAACCAAGGAAGAAGATGATGATGTGTAGAACGGTGGTTGGCCTGTTTAAATTTTCGCACGGAAAACCAAGTATCAATGCGTTTTGTTTTATTATATTTATTTGTTGTATTAATTTACAGATAAGCAAAGTGGTCCAGTGGCCAACAGGCGTAGTGGTGACTTTCAGGACCTGGGTTCGATCCCAGGTCCCCGTCCTTTCATGTTATTTTTCTTCCAATTCTTATCCTGTGCAGCGTCAACACAAGGAGGTTACCATGTGGTCCACCATCTCGCATGCCACGCGTTTAATCTCATCAAATCAAAGGCCCTGATCTGATGAGTTCAGTGCACGCTAGTCAACAAGGCTACAGGCTAGCCACGAAAGTCCAACAGGCCAAGGTTGATGGGCCTGAATTATTAAGGCTTCACCCTCCAATTTGGGGCAGACCCCCTAGGTTTGCCATTTTATTTTTTGCATTATTTCTATTCTTCTTTTAATTATTGTTTTTAATTAATTTATTATTTTCATAATACACAAAAACCATAAAAAATCAGAAAAGAGATAAAAAAATATAATAAATATTTTATTATTTTTATAAATAAATTGTCTTAATTAAATTTAGTTATTAAATTAGGTTTAATAGTAATGTTTTCATAATTAATTTAAAAATATAGAATTAGGGTTTAATTAATTTTTTATCCCTTTTTATTTTTCTTTCATAAATAATTAAATAATTAAATGTTTATTTTTGTAATTAAAATTGCATGTAAATTAATTAGGGTTAATTTTAGGTTAAAATTCAATGTTTTCATAATAAAATAAAAATTGTAGAATTAGGTTTAATTTTAATTAATTCTTTTTTTCATTAAAATCACAAAATACCAAAAATACCAAAAAGACAATTTCTTTTCCCTTTAATTTTAATTAATTCATCGTTTAATTTAATTTTGCAAAAAGGGTCCAACGCCCTCGTTTCGAATTAAATTTAATTCGCATATTTATTTTTGTTCTTTATAATTTTTATGTATCTCTCCCGAAGCCGTGTAACTAATTGCTCGCACTTTTCTTTACTTTCTTTATTTTTTCTGTCAAATCGGGTTCAAGAAATTTTGGCGATGTGGACCCGCGCCTTTTGTAATAGCTTAGAATTTTTTTACCTTTCCGCAATTTTTAACTGTTAATCAAAGCATGAAAGAATGTATGGACAAAAATAAAAAAAACAAACGCTAGATCACCTTGACATGAATAAGACAAAATAACTGAACATGACACACAAATCACACACTACCCCTAGGGTACGCCTCACTGTTGCCTTGCCTCGAAAGGTGATCGTCGAGTAGAGGATGTCTTAGCAAGTCCTCATGATCCGGGAACCTGGCATGAGGGTAGCTTCTAAGGTGTCTTCCTATTGCTCTGGTGATCACCATGTCCCGAACCTCGAATTGACCCGAACACCTCCAACGGTGCTGCTACCTACCTCTCAATGGTGGGATGGCACTACTTTAAAGGACATTTACACAGACGAATTCCTTAGGGTAGGTAGACGACTCTAGATACTTGCTCTAAATTTCCAAACAAATTCAAAAATACTTTTCACACCGACACCTTTTCAAAAAGCTTTCGAAAGCAATTTTTCAAACACTCTTGAGGACTGATACAAGAGTCGATCTGAAACTTTCAAAGAAACTTTTTCAAACCCACTCACCTTGAAAACAAACAAACATTTTTGAAAACAAAAATGAGCAAGTACCTAAGAGCCCGTGGATAACCACGGATAGAAAGGGTGCTAACACCTTCCCTTTCTATAATCTACCTCCCGAACCGAGAGCAATCTCTTTAAGGAATTTTTCTGTGCTTTTGTCCTTTCCATTTGGAGAAAATAAAAGACGGTGGCGACTCTTGCTTCCGCGACATTTCGCGAACCAGCTTTAAACAGTCAGTTCCAGATCCACCGATCACAGAACTGGCGACTCTGCTGGGGATCAAACTTAAAGTGAGGTGTACCTTAGGGCTAGTTCATAATTGTGTTTTCACTTGTATTGATTTGTGTGCTTTATTATTGTGGGTTGCATGGGAGTTACATAGATCCTAACCCGGATCTGGGGATACCCTGTTTAGGTAGCATAAGCTGTGAGGGACCTGTCCGGCGTAGACCGACACGGGTGAAACAGTGGCTTTGTTGGTGTGGCACCTTGGTCTGTACCGATATCCCTTGTGTCGCAACGAGGAGAATATGGGTCTTCTAAGGAGTCATTAAGCACCAACAACCTTAGAACCTTAATTGACACAACTTGGCCTTTAGAATTGTAGCAGCATGCTACGCCCATTGAGGCTAAACTCTCGTGATGGTTCTGGCCGTAAGAAAAGATTGCGATGCTGGAGTTATGACCGATTGAGGGTAGTCAATGATATTGGGATCCTCTAAGAACCCGGTTACTTTGATAAGACGGGTATGAACCAACAAACTAAAAGAGGGTAGTACCTAGACCTCATGCTGGCCTAAACTTTAAGGGCTTGCCTTGTGTGACTTGTGTGCCTTACTATATTTGCCTTTGTATCTATTGTGGTGTGCTTTATCATACATCATAACATCATGAGCATTGCATGCATCCTGCATAAGGACTGACCATTTCAAAGACAAGAGGGCTTCACCTTTGCTCTGTTTTGTAGGACATTATGATGCCTGTGCGAAGGAATACTATCCGGTTCAACTTTGTTCGTTCACCTGAGTTGCTTGATGAGTTGGTTAGCAGAATTCCAAATACCACTTCCTTCATTCAGAGGCATGGTTCTCTTCTCAGTTTAGTCACTGCAAAGCGGGATCAACAGTTGATGAGTGTTCTGACCCAGTTCTATGACCCTCTGTACCAGTGCTTCACCTTTCAAGACTTCCAGCTGGTCCCTACCCTGGAAGAGTTCTCTGATTTGCTTGGTATCCCTATCTTGGATCAGACTCCCTTTACTGGTTGGGAAAAGACCCTCAGACTTGAGGATGTTGCTGCAGCTCTTCCTTTGACCCATCAAGAGGTAACAGACAACTGGGTGACTAGAAGCGGAGTTAAGGGTTTCTTGGCCAAGTTTCTGATCGGTAAAGCTAACAGTTTCTGGAATGACCTGGACTTTAGGGCATATGAAGACATCTTGCCTCTCCTAATCTATGGGTTAGTCCTGTTTCCTAATCCTGACAACTTCATCAATGTCACTGCCATAAGGATCTTTATGTCTCAGAATCCTGTGCCCACTCTCTTGGGTGACATCTTGCAACAACTTCATGCTCGTACTACCCGAGGACGAGGAACCCTATGGTGCTGTATCCCTTTGTTGGTGAGGTGGTTTATTTCGCACCTCCCCAAGTTCGTACTAAAGAACCAAGAAGGAAGAGGATGGGCTCACCGGTTAATGTCTCTCACCGACAAAGACATCATTTGGACTTGCAGAGGTTTGGATGAGATAGCTATTATTGATCGATGCGGGGAATACCCTAATGTTCCTCTGATTGGTACCCAAGGAGGGATCTCTTACAATCCATGTCTAGCACTCCGTCAGTTTGGAAGAGCAAGAAGAGCAGGCCCCCATGAGATGTTGGTGCCTCACGTCAGTTTTGAGTTTCAGGTGGATAGTGACGAGCTGCGTCGTAGGTTCATCAAGGCTTGGGACAAAGTTCATAAAGCTAACCCACAAGAGTTGGGGCCAAAGACTTCTTTACCTATGGAATCCTACTACAAATGGGTTCGCATCCGTGCTCAGAAGTTAGGTATGCCGTATGAAGCTGTCAGACCCGTCATTCTTGAGTGTCCTGGCAAAGATGGTGTTCCTCCCACTGTCCTTCCTCCTCAGGTACCTACTGATTATGAGACATTGAAGAGATCTTGGTCGCAACTGCGAGAAGAGCGGGATTCTTACCGGGAAAAGTTCAACGAGCAGGAATTAAAGATCCAGAAACTGACGAAGCAGTTGGAGAATGAGCGAACTCTGAATGCCTACATCCGTACTGAGAAGAGGAGACCATGGGATCAATAAGGAGCTCCAGATGTTCTTTTATAATTTTATTTTCCTTTTCAGTATTTCCTTTCATGTAACGCCTAAGGGCAACCTGTTGAATAATTTCAGTTTCAAAGTTGAATCTAATGAAGTGTGTTCCCTTTTGTTTACAAAGTTGATTCCCGATTGTCTTTGAAAACATAAATCATACGCATTTCATTCATCATGTGCATAGCAGGTTCCTTCTTTTTCAGGTTGCTTACAGTTCTTCGCTGTTTATTTCAGCATCATGAATCCAGACTCGTCATCAACTGAGACATCCATCAAAGCTCTTCAGGCGTAGAATGCACAATTCCAGGAATTAATCAAGGGTTTGGCTCAGGGCCAAGAAGAGCTGAAGGCTCTGCTCCTGAAGAAGGAGAAGAAGAAGAAGAGAAGAACTGTTCTGTTCAGCTCGGGCCGAAGGTTTGGCAATACTCTGCAGAATGAAGAGGCTGGTTCTTCTGTTGGCAAGAGTACTCCTCAGACAGAAAAGGGTCCTAGTCCGGTAGTCTCTGACAACGAGACTGATTTTGATGAAGAGCAGTACCCTCCGGCAGAAGACAGATACAAGCAGCTGGAGGACAGGCTGAATGCTATGGAAATACAACAGGTACCTGGGCTGGATTTTGGAGATCTGGGTTTGTCTACTGGTGTGATTATCCCTCGGAAGTTCAAAGCACCATCTTTCACTAAATATGACGGGGCGTCTTGTCCCAAGCTACATCTCAGGTCCTATGTTCGGAAAATCCAACCGTACTCAGCGGATAAGAATTTGTGGATCCACTTCTTCCAGGAGAGTCTTTCAGGGACTCATCTCGAATGGTTCTATCAGCTGGATGGGACCAAGGTTCGTAACTGGGAGGAGTTGGCTACTGCTTTCTACAAGCAATATCAATATAATGCCGACCTTGCCCCTACACGTACCCAACTCCAGGGTATGTCGTTAGGTTCAAGTGAAGGTTTTAAGGAGTACGCTCAGAAGTGGAGAGACCTGGCTGGCAGGGTGCAGCCTCCGTTGACTGATCGGGAGTTGGTAGACATGTTCTTGGGGACCCTATCTGGGCCATTTTTCAACCATCTTATCGGGAATTCGTCTGCAGGGTTCACTGATTTGATTCTGACTGGAGAAAGAATTGAGGCTGGGTTGAAGTCTGGAAAGATTCCGAAGGGTGCATCGTCTAGTTCTGAGAAGAAACCCTTCAAAAAGGAGGCTAGTGCTGTATATGGTTCCCGGAGATCAGAAAGATTTGAGCGCCGCCAATCTGTCAGTGCGGTAACGATTGCCAAGCCTGCTGCCGCTCCTCGACCGACCAATCCTCAAAGGGTTGAAAGACCCCGGAGAGAGTTCACCCGTTTGAGCATGACCTTATCGCAGGTCCTGCCACAGTTGCTCTCAACCAACTTAGTGACTGTCAGAGAGGCTCCGAAGTTTCCAAATACTACATCTCCTAAGTACAATCCAAATGCTCGTTGTGCTTACCATTCTGATAGCCCGGGGCACTCTACTGATGACTGTTGGGCGCTAAGGAGCAAGCTGCAGGACCTTATTGATGCCAAGGAGGTACAGTTTGAGGCACCTGAGAAGCCTAATGTAGTGACAGCTCCCCTGCCTGCTCATGGAGTGAATGCTATTGGGGACGAAGACGAAGTGGATGAGGCTGAGTTTGATAGCTGGATTTACCCGGCAACCGACGGTGGACCTAACAATTGGAGTGCAAATGACAACTTATCTGTTTCTCTTATTACTAAGTAATGAATTCCTATGTTTTTGGTATCTGTAATAAACAATAAATAAACTCTATGGTCCGGTGTCTTACCCGAGGCACCGTGGTTTCATTTGTGAGGGCATATAAATTGTCATTTCATATATCATGAATGAAAATCTTGGACGTTTTCTCGCATTGCAAATTTTATGCTCCTTTTCTGTCTTTCCTTCTTTTACATATATTTCAAAACAGATGTATTTACACACACACACTCACTCATACAGGTTTCAATCCACTCTGGATCTCACTGGTAACGACTCTGCTACTGCCAGTTATGACTTCGAAAATCCGATCAACTTAGCCGAAGACGAAGGTGAAGATGATTACGAAGTGCCTGGCGAGCTTGCAAGACTGTTGCTTCAGGAAGAGAGGGCAATTCAACCCCATGAAGAGCCAGTGGAAACAATAAACTTGGGTACTGAGGCAGACAGGAAAGAGGTAAAGATTGGTGCCAACCTAGAGCTCAGCGTGAAGCAATGGTTGACTCAAATGCTGCATGATTATATGGAGATCTTTGCCTGGTCCTACGAAGACATGCCCGGGTTGGATACCGATATTGTGGTCCATCACTTGCCGACTAAGGAAGACTGCCCTCCAGTTAAGCAAAAGGTCCGTCGTATGCGCCCAGAGATGTCTGAGAAGATTAAGGCCGAGGTTATGAAACAGTTTGATGCCGGGTTTCTTGCAGTGACTTCTTACCCTCAGTGGGTTGCTAATGTGGTGCCGGTACCAAAGAAGGACGGTAAGGTCAGAATGTGTGTCGACTACAGGGATCTAAACAGGGCCAGCCCCAAAGATGACTTCCCTTTACCTCACATTGATGTCCTTGTTGATAATACAGCTCAGCACAAGGTATTCTCTTTCATGGATGGCTTTTCAGGTTACAATCAGATCAAGATGGCACCTGAAGACATAGAAAAGACTACATTTGTTACTCAGTGGGGCACCTTCTGCTACAAGGTCATGCCATTCGGGTTGAAGAACGCTGGGGAAACCTACCAACGTGCCATGGTTGCTTTATTTCATGACATGATCCATCATGAGATAGAAGTGTACGTTGACGATATGATCGCAAGGTCCCAGACTGAGGAAGAGCACCTAGATCATCTGCAGAAGTTGTTTGACCGGTTGAAACTATACAAGCTGAGGTTGAACCCGAACAAGTGCACCTTCGGGGTAAGATCTGGGAAGTTGCTAGGCTTCATTGTAAGTGACAAGGGAATTCAAGTGGACCCTGCTAAGGTCAAAGCTATTCAAGAGATGCCAGTCCCTAAGACAGAGAAGGAAGTCAGAGGATTTTTAGGACGCCTGAATTACATTGCTCGGTTCATCTCGCATCTAACCGCTACCTGTGAGCCAATCTTCAAGCTGCTGAAGAAAGATCAGGTAGTACGTTGGAATGACGAATGTCCGGCTGCTTTTGACAGAATCAAAGAGTATCTCCAAGAACTACCTATCCTTATGCCACCGGTTGAAGGGAGATCTCTGATATTATACCTGACAGTGCTTGACAACTCAATGGGGTGTGTACTGGGGCAGCATGACGAGTCTGGTAGAAAAGAGCATGCCATTTATTACCTTAGCAAAAAGTTTACCGACTGTGAGACCCGATACTCACTGCTTGAGAAAACTTGTTGCGCTTTGGTATGGGCTGCTCGCCGGCTGAGACAGTATATGCTGACTCACACTACTTTGTTGATCTCAAAGATGGATCCTATAAAGTACATATTCGAAAAGCCTGCTCTGTCTGGGAGAATTGCAAGATGGAAAATGATCTTGACGGAATATGACATTCAGTATGCGACCCAGAAAGCCATCAAGGGAAGTGTATTGGCAGACCACTTGGCACATCAGGCTGTAGACGACTATCAGTCAATGAACTTCGAGTTTCCGGACGAAAGCATCATGATAGTAACTGATTGTGAAGTACCTGGACCGGATGAAGGACCTGAACCTGGATCCCGATGGTCTATGCACTTTGACGGAGCCTCCAATGCTTTGGGTAACGACATCGGCGCCATAATCATATCCCCTCAAGGCACTCATACTCCGCTCACTGCCCGACTATGTTTCAACTGTACCAACAACATGGCGGAGTATGAGGCGTGCATCATGGGTCTTCAAGCTGCGATCGACCTAAGGATCAAGTTTCTAAGTGTCTTCGGAGATTCCGCTCTTGTGATCAATCAGATCAAAGGGGAGTGGGATACGAAACATCCGAATCTCATTCCTTACAGAGAATGTGTGTTGACTTTGATCCCCCACTTCACAGAGATAACCTTTGAACACTTTCCAAGAGAAGAGAATCAGTTGGCGGACGCGTTAGCTACAATATCTTCTATGTTCAAGGTCAAATGGGATAATGAGGCTCCCCGAATCATCATTTGGAAACTGGACGAACCGGCATACTGTTGCGATCTCGAGACTGAATTGGTGACTGAGAAGCCTTGGTACCATGAGGTGAAGAGATATTTGGAAACTCAGGAATACCCTGAAGGTGCATCTGTCAATGATAAGAAGTTCCTGAGGAGGTTCGCGACAAAGTTCTTCCTTAGCAACGGCATCTTGTACAAGCGAAACCATGATTCAACCTTACTGCGTTGCGTGGATAAGACTGAAGCAGAAAGAATCATGGAAGAGCTACATGAAGGGACCTTTGGTACGCATTCCAGTGGACATACTATGGCTAAGAAGATCCTTCGGGCAGGATATTACTGGTCCACAATGGAAGCTGACTGCTATCAACATTCCAGGACATGCCATAAGTGCCAGATTTATGCAGACAAGGTGCATGTTCCTCCAGTTCCCCTGAATGTTCTGACTGCGCCTTGGCCGTTTGCAATGTGGGGCATAGACATGATTG
The DNA here is from genome assembly GCA_948472305.1 of Vicia faba. Lineage (NCBI taxonomy): Eukaryota > Viridiplantae > Streptophyta > Magnoliopsida > Fabales > Fabaceae > Vicia > Vicia faba. The sequence goes on from OX451736.1 coordinate 784,870,056, forward strand.
GCGAGATTAAACCTACGGCATCTAATGGGCATCGCTTCATCCTGGTAGCGATTGATTATTTCACGAAGTGGGTCGAGGCAGCATCCTACGCTACGGTAACCAAGACTGTTGTGGCACGGTTCATTCGGCATAACCTGATCTGTCGGTACGGCATCCCGGAAAGGATTATTACAGACAACGGTACCAATCTGAATAACAAGATGATCGCTGAGCTCTGCGAGCAGTTCAAGATACAGCACCATAATTCTTCTCCTTACAGACCGAAGATGAATGGGGCTGTAGAAGCAGCAAATAAGAACATCAAGAAAATCGTGCAGAAGATGACAGTGACTTATAAGGATTGGCACGAGATGTTACCGTTCGCTCTACATGGGTACCGTACCTCAGCCAGGACGTCAACCGGGGCAACTCCTTTCTCTTTGGTTTATGGTATGGAGGCAGTCTTACCGATCGAAGTGCAGATACCCTCTCTCCGGATAATGAAGGATGCAAATCTGAACGAGGATGATTGGATCCAGACACGACTTGATCAGCTAAACCTTATTGATGAAAAGAGACTTGCTGCTATCTGTCATGGTCAGACGTATCAGAAACGGATGATCAGGGCATTTAACAAAAAGGTCAGACCACAGGAATATCAAGTTGGGGATCTGGTAATCAAGCGAATCATCCTTCCTCAGAGTGATCCAAGGGGCAAATGGACTCCTACATACGAAGGGCCATTTGTGGTTAAGCATGTGTTCTCAGGAGGAGCAATGATATTGACCAACATGGATGGTGACGACCTTCCTCACCCCGCCAATGCAGACACAGTAAAAAAATACTACGCATGAAAAAAAGACCCGCTAGGCTGACATGCCTAGGCAAAAATTAGGGCTTCCCGGTGAACCAAAAGGGTTCGGGCAAAATGAAGGGATGAAATGAAAAAAATCTGTACACCCGGCAAGTCGAAAACCTGAAAAGGCGGCTTGGGCAAAAATGGGTATCCCGGTGGACTGAAAACCCGAAAGGGCGGTCCAGGCAAAAGTTAGGGATAAAAGCGTAATACTATGTCTCATTGAATCACTTTGCATCCAGAATCCGATATCTATATCAAGTTCAGACGGCATCGATCAGTCAGCTTCACCTTCAACCAAGGTCATCAAGTGATGAGACGCTCGGAGTTATAAAGGAGATAGCAGAGTTGAAACCCAGTGGATCATTCGTATTTCACACAGCTGTTTTATTTTCTTTTGTACAAAATTTGTATAAACTCTTTTGTTCGGCGGCGTTCTCTTACTAGGACGTCAGCCTCTTGTACACAAAACGCCTATTTTCAGGCCATTCAAAATCAATACAAATATACTTTTCAGTTAAAAGTGCCAATTGTTTTTCTTTTTCTGTTTTGTTTTGCGAAGAACGTCCAAGGTTCAATTTGTGATATATGCATTGACAATAATTTGCTAACTCATAAATATTTGCATACGAAACAAAGGATTAATTACAGGTGACATTAGAAACAGGGGCAATAAAGAGTTGTCTGAGCAATCTAATTGTTCCGTCCTCCAAGGTACCAAGGTAGGTTCAGCTGAAGAACATAACCAGATATCCTAATTCCCCAGAGAGTGAGCCAGCAAGTCAGCACACTCTCTCCAAGTTATATCATCAGGCCTTAAAGAAGTTGGGTATCCACCCGTAGATCTCAACATTCCCCAGCAGCAATATACATATTCTTAACAAGCATCCCCGGCAGTCTTGGTCTAAAGATTGTTCCCCGGCGGCATATCAAATATTCAAGGGAATCACTTCCCCCGTAATTCAAAACTTCCCCAGGAGAGTCTAATCCAGTTTCCCCAGGAAAGTTGAAACCCATCTCCCCAAGCATTAAGCTTATTCCCAGTAGATTCTGGAAGCTTATCCTCGCAGAGCACGAACGCGTCGTCCGGCTTTACTTAAAGAGTTATTTCCTTAACAGGATATAACTGGGTTATCCTCAGCCAAAAGCCACGGAAAGGTCGTCATCAACACAGTTCTTTCTTATCCCCAGCGAAGTCTATCAGCACTTCCAACACAACAAAGATATCCCCAGCAAGCTATTATCAACAACTCAACGAAGTATCTCTCTCCCCACAGAGTTTTGCTTCCCAGCAAGATCGTTAGAGTACTTTCCTCCCCGCAGAGTTATTCCATTAGCCAAGTTTATTCCCCAACGGAGTTATCTTCTCCTACCGGTATCCTTGCAACTATCATCCCCAGCGGAAGTAAAAGCTTATTCTTCAACATCAGCCCAGGATATGACTTCCCGGCGCCCGTCAAGGATTTACTTTCCTAGACGAAAGCATACATTCCTAAACATCACATACATCATTATAGCATGCATATACGCATCATATCTTACAAATCTCATTTATGTTGAGAACATCATTGCTTGGTCCATATCATGCATTGCATATGACTGACCTCTACCTTTCAGGAAAGATTCAGTTAAATTTTCAATCATATTTCAAGACCTAGACCGGTTCAGTTAATCGACTCCAAAGATTTCTTATCCAGTCCAAGGCCTTCTCTAGTCCAGTTAAATCGACTCCCAACAGATTTTTCTGATGAAGACTCAGTAGAAGTTATCAGGTTTTTCTCAAACGTCCGCTTTTGAGATTATAATTTCCTATGGTTCTCTCCCCAACGGTGCGGAGATGATAATTCCATCCCAGGTTTTTCTCAAACGTCCGCTTTTGAGATTATAATTTCCTATGGTTCTCTCCCCAGCGGTGCGGAGATGATAATTCCATCCCAGGTTTTTCTCAAACGTCCGCTTTTGAGATTATAATTTCCTATGGTTCTCTCCCCAACGGTGCAGAGATGATAATTCCATCCCAGGTTTTTCTCAAACGTCCGCTTTTGAGATTATAATTTCCTATGGTTCTCTCCCCAGCGGTGCAGAGATGATAATTCCATCCCAGGTTTTTCTCAAACGTCCGCTTTTGAGATTATAATTTCCTATGGTTCTCTCCCCAGCGGTGCGGAGATGATAATTCCATCCCAGGTTTTTCTCAAACGTCCGCTTTTGAGATTATAATTTCCTATGGTTCTCTCCCCAACGGTGCGGAGATGATAATTCCACTCCAGGTTTTTCTCAAACGTCCATTTTTGAGATTATAATTTCCTATGGTTCTCTCCCCGAGATGGTAATTCCCACCAAGCATCTGAAGACTAGCTCCTGTAACCAGTCAGGACACATCTATATCAAGCATCTGAAAACCAGCCCCTGCAACATGTCAGGTACTCATTTTTTCTTTTGCAGGTATGCAGGTTCTCGCTAAGGAATCTCTTACGCGATCAATCTCTAAATGGCATCTATAAGCCCATTCCCATCATCACACTGCTACTATGTGAGCGCAAATTTCTGGGCACTCTAGTGTTCAATCATCTTCTACCCTCGGATTACGAAAGGCACGTCAGCCAATCTGCATCCTCAGGTCTAAGAAGATTGAACAGGGGAAACTGTTGTACCCCAAAATTTGCCCTCCCATATTCTTCAAGAAATTGCCAAGTCAAGCTGCAAAATTCCCCAAGGGTTGCACAGTTCAAGGGTCTCCTAAACAGTCAAAATTAGGGTTTTGGTTCTGATCAAGAAAATGAAGTTTCCAAAGGTCCAATCAAGTCCCACATGCCTACAAATATGGTCAAGCATCCTCATACCAAGTTTCAAGACTTTCAGCACAAAATTGCACAGTCAAAACCCTAATTGCACTACAGTCAACTATAGGGGCAAAATGGTCATTTGACAGTCAAAAGTTCAAATTTTTGGTCAACATCTCATTTTGAAGCCACAAACATCATTTGATCAATGCTTGATCATGATTCTCAAAGCTTGGCTCAAAAATCATCAAGATGCAAAAGTTTCCTTATTTGGACAGTTGAAAAAGTCAACTGTAAATTGACCAGGGCATAACTTTCACATGGAATATCAGAAAAATTCCATCCAAAGCTCATTTTGAAGAGAAAGACATTTCCTACAACTCATCTTCATACTTCAAGTCCAAGAAATGCTCTCACTAAAAGTTATCAATTTCAACATTATAGGTCATTTTCAAAAGTCAACAAAAAGGGACTTTAAGTCAAAGGCCATAACTTGAGATTGGTAAATCAAAATGACATGGGACCAAAGACATTGGTTATAGGACTCAAATACCTTTCCAAAATGTCCAAGAACATGAGCAAAGCTTAAAAATGGAGCAAGTTATGCCTTGTGGAAATTGGGAAATTTTTGGATATTTTGAAAAGTCAACATTGATTCAAATGACCTAAAATTGCTAATGGGCCTATTTTCCTTCCACATTTCATTATCCAAGGCATGTGCACGACCACTTGGCCCAAAGGGAAGTACTTCTTCATTTTTTATTCATTTATTTGAATTTTTATTAATAATAATTCATTTAAATTAATTAAATATATGAAAAATATAAAACCTAATGTTCCAAATCTTTTTGTGCACATGATATCTCTAATATTTCGGGCAAAGCAAATTAGGGAAGAATTAGGATGATTGGATATGATTGAGAGCTCAAATTGCATGAAAAAGATTTGAAAGTTATGGCATAAAAAATCAAATATTCCTTCATCAATTCATGGATCTTTTGGATCAAATTCCTTGACCTAATTGTTCCACACATATATACAAAGCAAACCCTCATGCTTTTGGTCTCCAGGCTGCGCCATATCAAGAGAACAAAACTTGACTTTTTCACAAAAAAGTAAAAATCTGAAAACACACTTGCAGGTCGATTCAAGCCTCAAAACCTATTCCATTAGCTTGCCAGGGTTGCCAGTAAACGATTCCAATCAAAAACTTAGCCCCATACTCAAAGAATTGGTAATTCGAGGGTGAACTGTATCACTCTTTTTGCATAATCGTATTCTATTATTTAGACCATATCATTGCATTTTATTCATGGATTTGTACTAACGAGACTTTCCTGAAGCTAACGGTGTGCTCCAATTGAATTTTCATCACCCATAGGCGAATCTGCCATTATTATTTTCTAGGGTTTTACAAACTACGAATTGGGGGTTTCTTGGTACTGTAAAATTAGCAAATCACAATGCCGTGGTTGAAACTGGCAGGCTTGGACGAAGACAATGGAACTCTCGCGCTCAATTTATGAGCATCCAATGGCTATTCGCTATTTTCTAACATAATACCTATAGCAACGTTTGAAAACCGTTGCTAATGTTTTATCTTTTTTTCAGGAAAACAAACCAAGGAAGAAGATGATGATGTGTAGAACGGTGGTTGGCCTGTTTAAATTTTCGCGCGGAAAACCAAGTATCAATGCGTTTTGTTTTATTATATTTATTTGTTGTATTAATTTACAGATAAGCAAAGTGGTCCAGTGGCCAACAGGCGTAGTGGTGACTTTCAGGACCTGGGTTCGATCCCAGGTCCCCGTCCTTTCATGTTATTTTTCTTCCAATTCTTATCCTGTGCAGCGTCAACACAAGGAGGTTACCATGTGGTCCACCATCTCGCATGCCACGCGTTTAATCTCATCAAATTAAAGGCCCTGATCTGATGAGTTCAGTGCATGCTAGTCAACAAGGCTACAGGCTAGCCACGAAAGTCCAACAGGCCAAGGTTGATGGGCCTGAATTATTAAGGCTTCACCCTCCAATTTGGGGCAGACCCCCTAGGTTTGCCATTTTATTTTTTGCATTATTTCTATTCTTCTTTTAATTATTGTTTTTAATTAATTTATTATTTTCATAATACACAAAAACCATAAAAAAATCAGAAAAGAGATAAAAAAATATAATAAATATTTTATTATTTTTATAAATAAATTGTCTTAATTAAATTTAGTTATTAAATTAGGTTTAATAGTAATGTTTTCATAATTAATTTAAAAATATAGAATTAGGGTTTAATTAATTTTTTATCCCTTTTTATTTTTCTTTCATAAATAATTAAATAATTAAATGTTTATTTTTGTAATTAAAATTGCATGTAAATTAATTAGGGTTAATTTTAGGTTAAAATTCAATGTTTTCATAATAAAATAAAAATTGTAGAATTAGGTTTAATTTTAATTAATTCTTTTTTTCATTAAAATCACAAAATACCAAAAATACCAAAAAGACAATTTTTTTTCCCTTTAATTTTAATTAATTCATCGTTTAATTTAATTTTGCAAAAAGGGTCCAACGCCCTCGTTTCGATTTAAATTTAATTCGCATATTTATTTTTGTTCTTTATAATTTTTATGTATCTCTCCCGAAGCCGTGTAACTAATTGCTCGCACTTTTCTTTACTTTCTTTATTTTTTCTGTCAAATCGGGTTCAAGAAATTTTGGCGATGTGGACCCGCGCCTTTTGTAATAGCTTAGAATTTTTTTACCTTTCCGCAATTTTTAACTGTTAATCAAAGCATGAAAGAATGTATGGACAAAAATAAAAAAAACAAACGCTAGATCACCTTGACATGAATAAGACAAAATAACTGAACATGACACACAAATCACACACCACCCCTAGGGTACGCCTCACTGTTGCCTTGCCTCGAAAGGTGATCGTCGAGTAGAGGATGTCTTAGCAAGTCCTCATGATCCGGGAACCTGGCATGAGGGTAGCTTCTAAGGTGTCTTCCTATTGCTCTGGTGATCACCATGTCCCGAACCTCGAATTGACCCGAACACCTCCAACGGTGCTGCTACCTACCTCTCAATGGTGGGATGGCACTACTTTAAAGGACATTTACACAGACGAATTCCTTAGGGTAGGTAGACGACTCTAGATACTTGCTCTAAATTTCCAAACAAATTCAAAAATACTTTTCACACCGACACCTTTTCAAAAAGCTTTCGAAAGCAATTTTTCAAACACTCTTGAGGACTGATACAAGAGTCGATCTGAAACTTTCAAAGAAACTTTTTCAAACCCACTCACCTTGAAAAGCAAACAAACATTTTTGAAAACACAAATGAGCAAGTACCTAAGAGGCCGTGGATAACCACAGATAGAAAGGGTGCTAACACCTTCCCTTTCTATAATCTACCTCCTGAACCGAGAGCAATCTCTTTAAGGAATTTTTCTGTGCTTTTGTCCTTTCCATTTGGAGAAAATAAAAGACGGTGGCGACTCTTGCTTCCGCGACATTTCGCGAACCAGCTTTAAACAGTCAATTCCAGATCCACCGATCACACAATGCTATCCCACTATTAGTGAGTAGGTAGCACCGTCGTTGGAGTTTGAGGGTCAATTCGAAAGAGGGACATACGGTCACTAAAGCAATGTTAGGACGTCTTAGCGGTAACCCTAATGTCTTAGATCATTTATTCGAGGCAACAATATCCAAGGCAACCATTTCGAGGCAACTATGATCTTTTAGACAAGAGGGCGACCTCTAAAACGACCTATACTCAATGACCGTGTACGAAGGTGATCGGTCACCATTTCTAGTAAGTTTCGTACCCTTTTTCTGATTAAATTTAATCGCCTTGGTTACATTAAGCGGCATATGCATATGTTTGAAGTAAGTTTGCGTGTGTTTTAATTTTGTTTGAATGATTAACAATTCGATGTTTGAGTGTTATAGAAGTGTTCCTTTTTACGCTTTTGTTGGTAGTGTTTGTGTCCAGGTTTAGCTATGGGATTATTGGCACTCACGACGCGCACGAACGGATGAAAAAGTGGAGAAAAAACCAAGTTCAGAAATTCAACACGGGCACCCGTGTTAAACAACACGGCCGTGTTGAATTATGCCCAGAAATGCAAGTTTTTATCCAGAAACAGACAATCAACACGGCCACCCGTGTTAAACAACACGGCCGTGTTGAATTATGGTCAGAAAGTGGATTTTTGAACCAGAAACAGAAAATCAACACGGCCACCCGTGTTAAACAACACGGCCGTGTTGATTGTTGCGCTGAAAATTTTGATTTTTTTTATCTTTCATCCAAAGGGGCTCGTGAGGGGTATTTTTGGAAAGGCACTTGGACTGGAATCAAAGGAGAATAAAAGACCAATTGTAAGAGAAGGGAGGGACACTTTTTGAAGATCGCAAAATAGAATTGGACACGAGAGAAGACGGAAGCAAAGTGTTGGAAGAGGAAGAGATTCAACGGTGGACACCATTGAAGATCTGAAACTTTCATCATCTGTAATGTTTAAATCTCTTTATCTAGTTTTATTGAATATTATGAGAGGCTAAACCCCCCAATGCTAGGGGGGTGTCCCTGCTTTAAACCTGTAACAACTCTGGATTTGGTTTTGTTTAATCGAAAATTATAGTATTTCAATTCGATTGTACGATGTTTGTATTGCTTTCTTTATCTGATCAATAAGGATTGATGTGTGGTTAACAGTCTGTGGGACTACGATTGTTAAGGTTTTTGTACAATTGAACCCTAAAATTATCACCTAGGATTAGGGATAAAATAAGGTTACTTAGAAATTCTTGATAGTTGAACGAATTGATTTTATCCTATTTCTCTGAGGACTTGGACAATTGGATGTTAAATCAAAAGTATTTTCACTAAGGACTTAGGAAAATAAACCTTGAGAATAAGTAATTGAATCCTGTAAAAATTTGGTAATGAAATCTTGATCCAGCTGAGTTGGAGGTTGAAGCATACACCCTACCTTAGCGTTATCTCTTTAAAATCAAAAGTCACTCTTAATTTCAGTCTCTTCTTAGTTTTCATTGTCTTTCATTATTTGTTCAAAACAACAATACATGTTCTTTTGTTTAATTGGCTTCATATAATAACTCGTATTTCCTACGCAATCCTCGTGATCGATATTCGGGGTAAAACCCTTTAAAACTACATTGGTGACAATAGTACACTTGCTAAAATCACGATCAAGTTTTTGGCGCCGTTGCCGGGGACTGCCAAAATATAAGTTATTATTTAGCCAATTAAAATTTTATTGCTCCGCAATTAAAATTATATTTCACGCATTTCTATTTGTTTATTTTTCTTTCTAACTAATCATCGTCTAATCTTGTATGCGAGGTAAGGCCTCAGCTGAACTTCTTTTTGACGCAGAACCAGAAAAATTGTTAAGAGCTAGACTACAAGAAGTTAAGCGGAAAAGACTGGCTGCAAAAGAAAAATCACCGGTAGTTTCAGAACCAGTTGACGAAGAAATTATATTGATTACATCCGAGCAGTCAGAATCTGATTCAGAAAGTATGGCAGCTGATCCACCTCCTCCGGAGAGACTTTTGGGGGACTATGGAAGGGCAAATGCACCGCTTGGAAGAATGACCATTGTGAATCAACCGGTTAACGTGGCACATTTCCAATTGCATCCTTCCACCATCCGACAGTTAGAAAGTAAGCCTTTTGCAGGAAGAATCAACGAAGACGCAAATAAGCATCTTCAGAGATTCCTTACAACAACAACATCGTTGAAGATAGAAGGTCATTCCGAAGAAGCTAAGAGACTTGTGATGTTCCCTTTCACATTATCCGAAGATGCAGAGGAATGGTTCTACTCACTCCCAGCGGGAAGTATCACCACATGGGAACAAATGGAAACCGCTTTTCTTAATGAGTATTTCCCAGCTTCGGTTTTCATTCGTAAGAGGTACGATATTGTTAATTTCAAGCAGAAAGAAGGGGAATTGTTGGGAGATGCTTATAAAAGATTCAAGAGATGTTTGGTTGCTTGTCCTACTCATAACATGGATGCAACCGAACAAATGCAGACATTTGTTAATGGTCTCCGAGTTAAAACAAAACAACTCATTGACACTGCAGCAGGTGGCTCAACTAATTTCTCAACAGCCACTGGTATCAAGAGGATCATAGAAGCTATTGCCGCAAATGAACACATAGAGTTATATGATCGGGCAATAAGCAAACCAGAAGGCAAAATTGATTTGAAGCTGGCAGACCAGGTGGTTAAAATGGAGGAACAGATTGCTATTGAAGTGGAAAGAAGGTTGAAAAGTATGAATATTGGTGAGCAGAAAGTGGCACAGGTTGAACCAAGCACTTCAGTATGGTGTGAAATATGTGGTGGGCCGCATTTTGCTATGCATTGTGTGGCAACGCAAGAACAGGTTGAACAAATTCACATGTTGAGGCAAAATAATCCATACGCCAATACATATAATCCAGGGTGGAAAAATCACCCAAACTTCGCATGGAAGGATCAACAAGGAAAATTCCAAAAACAAGGCCCAAATCAGTTTCAAGCTCCAGCACAACCACAACAGTATAGACCTCCACAACCACAGCAGCCATACCAACAGCAATTTCAACACCACCCACATCAGTTCCAAGCGCAAAGTCAACCACAAGCACCAAAGAAGGCGGATTGGGAGATAGCCATTGAAAAAATGGCTGCTCAAAATTCTCAATTTCAGGAAGAGACCAGAAGCAACATGAGGAACACAGGGGTGTCTATCAAGAATCTGGAAATACAAGTGAGTCAAATTGCGCAACAAATGACTAACTCTCAGCAACCGGGTTCTTTGCCTAGTAATACGGTCACTAACCCCAGAGACAATAATCATGTGAACGCTGTGACAACCAGAAGAAGTAAATCAAATGAGAAACCTGAAAAGAATTCTGAGGAAGAAGACATGTTGATTGAGGTGGATGTAGAGATTAAAGATAATGATGTTGTAAGTCAAGAGGAAAAAGGGGAAGAAAGGGTAGCACAAGAACCAATAGTTACTCCCAAACCGGCGGTAAAACTACCTTTCCCCACAAGAAATAAGAAGAAAGAACAACATGAGAAGAATTTTGAGAAGTTCTTGGAAATGTTCAAGAAACTTGAGCTGAACATTCCTTTCTTAGAAGCACTCGAGCAAATGCCAACCTATGCAAAATTCATGAAGGATATTATTTCAAAGAAGCGGATCATCGCCAGTGATCCTATTATTCTAACTGAAACATGTAGTGCTATTTTGCAGGGTATGAAGATTCCAGTTAAAAAGACAGATCGAGGTTCAGTGACGATTCCATGCACTATCGGTGATAGATCTTTCAAAAAGGCTCTTATTGATTTAGGAGCAAGTGTTAGTCTTATGCCCTTGTCCATCTACAGAAGATTGGGGATTGGTAAAGTGCAAGATACGCGAATGACGCTTCAGTTTGCAGATCAATCGGTAAAGAGACCTTACGGAGTGGTAGAAGACGTGCTGGTAAAAATCGATAAGTTCGTGTTCCCTGTAGACTTTGTTATTCTAGAGATGCCCGAAGATGAGGAGATTCCAATAATTTTGGGGAGACCATTTTTAGAGACCGGGAGATGCTTGATCGACATAGAGGAAGGTACGATGACTTTGAAAGTGTATGATGAAGAACTGAAAATTGATGTCAGGAACACCATGAAGTACAAAGACGACATTGAAACCAGTCAACACATTGAGGTCATTGATCAAATTTGTGATGAAGAAAACTCTTTGGAAACACAAAAATTACCGTTGGAGAGAGTTTTGAGTTTGTCAATCTTTAGAGAAGAAGAAACAGTTGATGACAAAGATAATGAAGTGTTAGCCATGATGGAAACAACATCATTCATCACAAATTCTCGCCACAACCGATGGGAAGAATTAAGGAAACCGTTAGTTGAAGGAAGTGAAGATGAACCAAAGAAAGGGGCTGAACTGAAACAATTACCGGAAAACCTTAAATATGTTTTCTTAGACACAGAGAGTAAGTGCCCGGCTATCATTAGTTCTCATCTTGAATTCCTTCAAGAAGATAAGCTTGTCAAAGTTCTTAAAAAACATAAGAGTGCCCTCGGATGGGCGATAGAAGACTTGAAAGGAATAAGTCCAACGGTTTGCATGCACAAGATTCTTATGGAGGATGATCACAAACCAGTTGTCCAACCTCAACGACGACTAAATCCAGCAATGAAGGAAGTAGTTAGAAAGGAGGTGGTGAAGCTTTTGGACGCAGGGATGATTTATCCGATATCCGACAGTGCATGGGTAAGTCCAGTTCACGTGGTTCCAAAGAAGGGTGGCACTACAGTGGTTAAGAATGAAAAGAATGAGTTGATTCCTACGAGGACAGTTACCGGGTGGAGAGTTTGTATTGATTACCGTAGACTGAACCTTGCTACAAGAAAAGATCACTTCCCATTGCCTTTTATTGACCAGATGTTAGAAAGGTTGGCGGGTCATGAGTATTACTGTTTCCTTGATGGTTACTCGGGGTACAACCAGTTAGCTGTCGCGCCTGAGGATCAAGAGAAGACCGCGTTTACATGTCCTTTTGGTATTTTTGCTTACAGAAGAATGCCATTCGGATTGTGTAACGCCCCGGCCACATTTCAGAGATGCATGCAATCTATTTTTGCTGATATGCTTGAAAAGCATATGGAAGTATTCATGGATGACTTCTCGGTTTTTGGTAAGTCTTTTGATAATTGTTTAACTAACCTTGCTCTTGTGTTAGAAAGGTGCCAACAAACAAATCTCATCCTCAACTGGGAGAAGTGTCACTTCATGGTGCGCGAAGGTATAGTGTTAGGCCATAAGATCTCTCACAAGGGAATAGAAGTTGACCAGGCCAAGGTAGAAGTCATAGCAAAGCTGCCTCCTCCTATGAATGAAAAAGGTATCAGAAGTTTCTTAGGACATGCGGGTTTCTATCGCAGGTTCATAAGAGATTTCTCCAAAATAGCAAAACCTTTAACTACGCTTTTAGTTAAGGACAAGGCTTTTAAGTTTGATCATGAGTGTGCCATAGCATTTGAAAAAATAAAGCAAGAATTAGTTTCGGCACCAATTGTAGTAGCCCCTGATTGGTCTCTACCTTTTGAGATCATGTGTGATGCAAGTGATATTGCTATAGGGGCGGTTCTAGGACAGCGTAGAGAAAAATTATTGCATGTCATTTACTACGCTAGTCATGTGTTGAACCCTGCACAGATGAATTATGCAACTACTGAGAAAGAGTTGTTAGCGGTTGTTTATGCCTTTGATAAATTCAGGCAATATCTGTTGGGTTCTCGAGTCATTGTTTATACTGACCATGCTGCTTTGAAGTATCTTTTTGCTAAACAGGATTCGAAACCAAGATTGTTAAGGTGGATCTTGCTTCTCCAGGAGTTTGATGTAGAAATCCGTGACAAGAAAGGATCTGAAAATACTGTAGCCGATCACTTGTCTAGGATGTCCCCTATTGAAGAAACGGAAGATACACGTCCAATAAGGGATGAGTTCGCAGATGAACACATCCTTGCTGTTATTGGCGTTCCTTGGTTTGCAGACTATGCAAACTATTTGGTAGGTGGTATTATCCCTGATGATTTTGATTATAACAGCAAGAAAAAGTTTTTACATGATTGCAGGTTCTACTTGTGGGATGATCCATTTTTGTACAAGAGAGGAATTGATGGCTTGATTAGGAGATGTGTACCAGAGGAGGAACAAAGGGATGTGTTGAAGGCATGTCATGATTCTGAATATGGAGGACATTTCAGTGGAGACCGAACAGCAGCAAAGGTTTTACAATCGGGACTATACTGGCCAACATTGTTCAAAGACGCTCAAAGCATCGTGAAAGAATGCGACAGGTGTCAGAGGACAGGCAATATTTCAAAGAGAAACCAGATGCCTCAGAAGGGTATCCTTGAGGTGGAATTATTTGATGTGTGGGGTATCGATTTCATGGGCCCGTTCCCACCATCTTTCGGGAAGAACTACATACTTGTCGCGGTGGATTATGTCTCTAAGTGGGTTGAAGCGGTGGCCCTTCCTACGAATGATGCTAAGGTAGTAGTGAACTTCCTGAAGAACAACATCTTTTCAAGGTTCGGTGTGCCCAGAACACTTATAAGTGATGAAGGAACACATTTTCTGAATAAAGTGATGGAGAATTTGTTGAAAAAGTATAATGTGAAGCATAAGGTTGCAACACCTTACCACCCTCAGACTAGTGGTCAGGTCGAAGTGTCAAACAGACAAATCAAACAAATCCTGGAAAAGACGGTGAGTGCCTCAAGAAAGGATTGGGCTCTCAAGCTTGAAGATGCATTATGGGCATATAGAACGGCATTCAAAACGCCCATTGGTATGTCACCATATCAGTTGGTTTACGGTAAAGCCTGCCATCTGCCGCTCGAGCTTGAGCACAAGGCATTTTGGGCGTCTAAGTTTCTCAATTATGATATTGTGAAAGCCGGTGAAACTCGCATTCTTCAACTTCATGAGCTGGAGGAATTTCGAGACCAAGCCTATGAAAATGCCAAGATGTACAAAGAGCAAACCAAGAAGTGGCATGATCAACGTATCATCAAGAAAGATTTTTGGGAAGGACAATTAGTGCTATTGTTCAACTCCAGGCTTAAACTTTTTCCTGGGAAGTTGAAATCTCGGTGGTCTGGTCCGTTTGTGGTACAGACGGTTTTCCCTCATGGGGCAGTGGAGATTAAAAATCCTAGCAATGGGGATGTTTTCAAAGTGAATGGCCAGAGGTTGAAGCCATATTACACTGGAGCGGGAATAGGAATAATCGATCATTTGCGTCTCACCGGATGAGGTGTGGACCGTCGAGCCATGCGACGTTAAACGGAGCGCTTCGTGGGAGGCAACCCACGCTCCTTTCCTAACATTTATTTCGTTATTTTGTTTTGTTCGATGTATTTTATTTCAGGTTTTAAGGATGCGGATCGGTGCAGGAAGCAGTGGGCAAAAAGCACAAGGAAAATCCAAAATGGGTGCGTTCAGGACAAACAACACGGCCACCCGTGTTAATCAACACGGCCGTGTTGAATTCCAAACCAGGAAGGAAAACGAAATATTCAAAAAAAAAAAAAAAAAGGGTACAGGGCAAACAACACGGGCGCCCGTGTTAAACAACACGGCCGTGTTGTTCGTCCGTTCAGTTTTTTTTTCAATTTTTATTTTCTTTTATTTGGTGGACCCCACTTATTTTGTAACACTTTTCCTTTCATCTTCAACCTATTCTCTCATTCATCTCTCTTGTTTCCATAGAAAACCTAGCCTCCCTCTCCTAAAACCTCACTTTTCTCCATTACCCACTCACTAAAACCACCTCTTGCTTTCACGAATATTGTTCTACTCGTCATCCACTACAACTTAACCGGTTCAGATTTTAATTTCGTCAAATTTGTATTTGCGAATTTTTGCTCTCATATTGATTATTGTTTGTAGTTTCTGCTTTTGTGTTGTTTGGGTGTGTTGTTTTCATTGATTTTGCAGAATTGTGCAATGCCTCCGAAGAGACCAATTCAACGTTACTCACGGGGGGGTGATTTTGCGGAATCATCGCAACCAAGACAAAGACCCCGTCGTGCTCCGAGTAGCACTGCTGCGAGGAACCGGAGAGGGGATGAAAATGCCCATGGCATTACGTTCACCAAACCAGAACACCGGGAAAGGTACAGCTGACAGGGAAAGTTCTCAGCATGATAGTTCCTCTTCAGAGGACGATTCGGAGGATGATGCCCCAGAAGCGGAGCAGCCTAGCCCGCCCCCTCAGCAGCCCAGCCAGCAATATGCTGGATCCTCCTCTATGAATGCTGATCAATGGGGGTGGGTACAGTCTGAGATTACCTCCCTCCGGACCGAGCAAACAAGACAAGGTGAGGAGCTTTTTAGGCAAGGAGCTGTGGTGGACGATGTCCAAGAGATGATGCGACGTCTGATGTTGCAATTTCCACAGGCTCCTCCACCACCACCACCGTATCAGTGAGTCAGGTACCCTCTCTCGCATTGGAGTTAAAACATTGTGGACAATGTTTGGTTCAGATGTGGGGGAGGTTTTATTTTATGTTATTGCTTTGTGTTTGTTTTGAATTCTTTTTATGTTATTGCTTTGTGTTTGTTTTGAAGTCTGTTTTGAATTGATAAGCTATTGTTTTGTTTAAGTTAGTATTATGCAGTGCCGTTATGATGTTACCAGGTGATTGATGGAAATTGGAAAGGGTGCAAACGAATAGTAAATGGTTGAACGACACATCCCATACTTGACCCTCGCAGGCACCAGGGCAGTTGACACAATCGAGAGAAAATGGTCGGACGCAAAGCATTCACACTGAAACAAGCGAGTATTATGGTAGACTTCAGATAAAAGGAAACCACAAGACACCAAAGAGCACCTCGGAACTTGTAAGCTTAACCCACCCGGTGAGTCGTCAAAGCCAGATTCATAAATCCACATGAGAGATCAGTCAGGTATGGCATTATTCACTTTGATTTTGCGGATGTTCTCTTAACACAAACACACTTCGAAAGCACACACTGAGAAAACTTTGTTAGCATAACCACCTTCACTACATCCATAACAACCCTCCGTGATCATGTTTGTTCTTGGCTACCACCAATCTTTTCCATCAATCGTAGTAGTACTCGACATAAAATAAGTTTCGTAATAATGTTTGAAAGAATCTAAGTGTGGGGTTGTAAATCATTGAAAAAGGGCAAAGAAAAAAAAATGAAAAGAAGAAAAGTTGAAAAAAAAAAGTGAAAAGAAGAAAAATGAAAAAAAAATAAAAGAGAAATCATAAAAATACTTGCCCTCTTGTCCGAAAGAATTCGGAAGACTTAAACCACTCTTACGATTCAAGCCAATTGCTGTAGTTTTGTGAAACAAAATGATTGTCGAGTAACTAAAACCTTTTCACCCTACCCAAACCATTTGTGTTCGCAAAGTCCTTTTGAATGTGTGTGCAATAGTTGTGTGTAGTGATTTGAGAATATTTTCAAAGTTAAAAGTAATATGCATACCTGGTACTGTGAGTGTAAACACATTAACCCGGAGAGATCTTGTGGAATTGTGAAAAAAAAGCTTGCAGGTGAACAGGTGCTTGGAAGTGATAATGTGGTGGAGAGATTGAAAAAGGATACCATACGCTCGATTGATAAGTGAGGATGTTGTGCGAAGAACCCGATTGTGTGCGGAGAAGAAGAAGCTCGTGGTGACCTTTGTTTTGTCCTAATACATCACTTGAGGACAAGCAATGAGATAAGTGTGGGGTTGTGATCGGTCACCATTTCTAGTAAGTTTCGTACCCTTTTTCTGATTAAATTTAATCGCCTTGGTTACATTAAGCGGCATATGCATATGTTTGAAGTAAGTTTGCGTGTGTTTTAATTTTGTTTGAATGATTAACAATTCGATGTTTGAGTGTTATAGAAGTGTTCCTTTTTACGCTTTTGTTGGTAGTGTTTGTGTCCAGGTTTAGCTATGGGATTATTGGCACTCACGACGCGCACGAACGGATGAAAAAGTGGAGAAAAAACCAAGTTCAGAAATTCAACACGGGCACCCGTGTTAAACAACACGGCCGTGTTGAATTATGCCCAGAAATGCAAGTTTTTATCCAGAAACAGACAATCAACACGGCCACCCGTGTTAAACAACACGGCCGTGTTGAATTATGGTCAGAAAGTGGATTTTTGAACCAGAAACAGAAAATCAACACGGCCACCCGTGTTAAACAACACGGCCGTGTTGATTGTTGCGCTGAAAATTTTGATTTTTTTTATCTTTCATCCAAAGGGGCTCGTGAGGGGTATTTTTGGAAAGGCACTTGGACTGGAATCAAAGGAGAATAAAAGACCAATTGTAAGAGAAGGGAGGGACACTTTTTGAAGATCGCAAAATAGAATTGGACACGAGAGAAGACGGAAGCAAAGTGTTGGAAGAGGAAGAGATTCAACGGTGGACACCATTGAAGATCTGAAACTTTCATCATCTGTAATGTTTAAATCTCTTTATCTAGTTTTATTGAATATTATGAGAGGCTAAACCCCCCAATGCTAGGGGGGTGTCCCTGCTTTAAACCTGTAACAACTCTGGATTTGGTTTTGTTTAATCGAAAATTATAGTATTTCAATTCGATTGTACGATGTTTGTATTGCTTTCTTTATCTGATCAATAAGGATTGATGTGTGGTTAACAGTCTGTGGGACTACGATTGTTAAGGTTTTTGTACAATTGAACCCTAAAATTATCACCTAGGATTAGGGATAAAATAAGGTTACTTAGAAATTCTTGATAGTTGAACGAATTGATTTTATCCTATTTCTCTGAGGACTTGGACAATTGGATGTTAAATCAAAAGTATTTTCACTAAGGACTTAGGAAAATAAACCTTGAGAATAAGTAATTGAATCCTGTAAAAATTTGGTAATGAAATCTTGATCCAGCTGAGTTGGAGGTTGAAGCATACACCCTACCTTAGCGTTATCTCTTTAAAATCAAAAGTCACTCTTAATTTCAGTCTCTTCTTAGTTTTCATTGTCTTTCATTATTTGTTCAAAACAACAATACATGTTCTTTTGTTTAATTGGCTTCATATAATAACTCGTATTTCCTACGCAATCCTCGTGATCGATATTCGGGGTAAAACCCTTTAAAACTACATTGGTGACAATAGTACACTTGCTAAAATCACGATCAGAAGGCAACCAAGTGGGGTGTACCCTAGGAGTGCGCATGTGAGAGTGTGTTGATTTCAGTTATTTTTATCTTTGCACATGTTAAGGGTGATCTAACCATTTTAAGATTTAAGCATTCATTCTTGTCATGCAAGCCCTATTATCAAACATCTAGCAGTTATATAATTTGTGGAATTAAAATGCGGAATTTAAACTAACTATTACAAGGCGTCGGGTATTTACATCGCCAAAAACAACCCTTTGAAATTTAAATGCGGAAAAATAAATAAATATCCTAATTATTTATTACAAACCGGGAGCAGATACAATAATTGAATAATAAAAATAAAGCGCGCGAGAAAATTGGATCGAATGCGAAATTAGGGTTTTGACCCTTTTAATTAAAGAAAATGTTTTTTTTTGTTTTTATTATTTTTAAGAAAAGAAATTAATCCTAAAGTTAAATGCTAAATTAATTATTAAATAAATTAATTAATGAAAAATAAATAATGACATATTTTTGGAGTTTTCGATATTTTAGGAAAGAAATAAAAATAAATAAATTAGGGTTAAAACCTATTAAATTCTAATTAATTTTAAATATTTACAAAATAAATGAAAGTTATCTAAAAATTAATATCCTAATTAATTTAATTAATATTTATTAATAAAAAATAAAATTATGAATTTTAATTGGGTAAAAAAATGTTTTTTTGTGATTTTTTTGATAAAAAATAAATTATGTTATTGGTTAGTAATTAAGTTAAACAAAATAAATAATTAAATGAAATAAACAAAAATATATAAAAAAAGTAGAGAATGGGCCTGATTGGAGGGTGTGTGAATAGAAATTGGCTGGCCCAATAATGCTGATCCATTGGACTTTTTGTAATCCAATGCATATGCGTTGACTGGCCTTTTGATGCTCCTTCAATATTGGCCACCAGATCTGGCCATCTGGCCATCTGGCCATCTGGCCATCTGACGCGCTGAAGAGTGAGAGTCCATGATAGATGGTAGGCTTGAGTATGCACTAGATTCCCTGAAAATAAACAAGAAAATGGCAAATTGCTGGAGGCAGGGATCGAACCCCTGACCTCCAGCCTTTGAATCCTTGAGCGCTGATGTGGTTACCACTAGGCCATGTTGCTCTTTTTGTTATTACAATACAAATCAATAATAATATATAAAAATAAAATTAATGGTCAGAAAAATAAAAAACCGCGCGCGTTGTTTGAATGGACAAATGAGGGAGTGCCAACGCATCATCCCTGTCCTCCCTCCGTAGCTAAAAATCTGGAGCACCTATACCCACGGACAAAGGTCCGTCGCTACAAGCATGTCCACCCTCAAAATCTTGTACAGGCCATGGGAATGGATTCTAGCACCAGGGTTGAGTTCGTCTCATCCTCCTGAATGCAACCATGCCCATTACTAGGGCCAATTATTCCTAAAATCAAAAACCCTAAAAAACTCCAAGAAACCCCAACCATGGTGATTCACGATATAAGGCATATGAATGAAATTGGTTATTGAAAAAAGCTAGCAAATGATATGGTAATCCAGAATATGCAATTATTTTTCATTATAGATGCAAGAATGAAGCTTTTCGAAATCAAGAAGATGGCGGTTCCGTGAGCGACTTACAGTGCGCTGGGAGGCTTGAAAACGCGTGGTTTTGCTTGCTTTCGCTTGTGGAGATTTCCAGGAGACGATTGAGACAATTGCCAAGCCCTGAAACTGCCTCTAGGAATGATTTTGAACTCACACTTTTTGCTCGATTTTTTCAGTTTTTGTTCTGGCTCTATGCTTGATCTCCAACCCCTATTTTGGTCTGCCTCGCCTCCTTATGTATTGTACAATACATTAGGGTAGCAAACTCTGTTCAAATCTCTCTCCATCAATGACTTTGAATTTGATTTGATTCTTCTTTAACAACCTTCCAAACTTGGTTCAAATCCCATCTTTTTGTACACTTATGCCTTGATACGAGTTTGATGATGGCAAGCTGTATAATGAAACCTGAAATCACCACAAAATCTTTGTTATCAATGCTTTTGGATTTTTATTTGATTTGTTTTGATTTAAATCAAATTAATTCAAATAAAATCAAAATAATTAATAAAAATATGATATGGACACATGGCCAAGGCTGGAGCACGTGGGCTACAATGCCAACTCAAAACAAGTGAAAAAGAATGGGCCCATTTGGCAAAATTTGAAGTTTCGGGGATAGTTGACTTTTGGCAATTTTGCAAAAAGGGTCAACTTCAACAATGCATAACTTCCTCAATTTTGAATCTTTGGAGGTATTATCGGACTTTTTAGAAAGATTGAGATTTCCTATAATCAACCATTTTGGTCTCATCTCATTTTGATATTCCATGCTCAAGTTAGAAGCTTTGATAAAAAAGGTGTTTTTGGACTTTTCAAAATGACCTATAATGTCCAAATTCATAACTTCTTGTGAGTGCATTGTTTGATCTTGGGAGATGAAGATGGATTGTAGGAAATTGTATCCTATTAAAAATGATCTTTGGATGGGTCATTTCTCATAAAGTATGAGAAATTTATGCTTGGTCAAAGTTGAGTTGACTTTTCCTACAAAACTCTAATTTAGCAACTTTTGAGTCTTGATGAATTGTGAGCAATCCTTGATGAATCATGATCAACCCTTGATAAAATGATGAAATATACTTCAAAATGAGAATGTTGACAAAAAATCTTGAAGTTTGACTGTATGTAGGTCACAATTGACTTTTGCCCCAACACAGTCGATTTTTGGACCTTTGAGCAATTGATTGAGCAAACTTCCTCTGCAAGGCTTGAAACTTGACATGGATGACCTTGAGAATATATTAGGACATTTGTGAGAACTTGGGGTCACTTGTACTCAAGTATCTTGATGCAACATGAAACCCTAATCTGAGGTAGACTGCCTTAGGAGAGAGCTTGTCTGGCCAACCTTTGGACTACCTTGAGCAACTTGTGGATCTTTCTTGCAATGTTTTGAGAAATATGGGAGGGAAAATTTTGGGGTACAACAAACTGTTTCATGACTTCCGCTTTGATCTTCTCTGACATGTCAGGTCTCATGCAGCAGACTTTTTGTTTTACTGGTGGACAGTCTTCTCTTGTGGGTAGACAATGTACCACGATGTCTGTATCAAGTCCTGGAATGTCTTTGTATGACCAGGCAAAGATCTCAACATAATCATGCAATAGCTGAATTAGACTCTCCTTGACACTCGGCTCTAGATTGGCACCCACATTGATTTCCTTTTTATCTTCCTCAGTACCCAAGTTTATTGTATCCAACGGTTCCTCATGAGGCTGAATAACTCTTTCCTCTTGTTGTAGTAGTCTGGCCAATTCCCCTGGTACTTCACAATCTTCCTTACCTTCATCTCCGGCTTGGTAGATTAGATCTTCAGAGTCACTAAAGGCCATAGCAGTATCGTTACCCATGGGATCCGGAATGGAGGGGTACCTGCATTTATGAGTGTGGGTGTGTGTAAGGGTATAGCCATCTTTAAACAATAAAATGTAAAAGAAAGAAAATAAGCACAAAAGGTTTGTATGTGAAAAAACGTCCATGATTCATTGAATGTCATATGAAGATGAAATAAAAACCCTTACAAATGGACCATTGTACCTCTGGTAAGACACAAGGTTTTTAATGTGCGAATTGTTTGTGAATATTACAAGTCCAACAAAAATGTAAAAGATAAATTACTGAGAGGTGAAAGTTATTGGGACAAAGTCTCTGGCTTCCCAATTGCGAAGTCCTCCGTTGACAGTAGGAAATACCCAATCCTACAAGCTGCCATCTTCTTCACCATCTTCCACTGCGTTGACCTCTTGGTTGCTAATCTTCAGAGGTGGCCCTCCAGCACAGGCACGACGCACAACCTTCTGAGCATTTGAAGTAAACCCTAAGCCAAACTTGTCAGATTTAAACGGAATGTCTGGAAGCTGTCCCCAGATGATGCATCCACCCTCCTCTACTACTGCTTTGGCGTCCTTTAGAGATGACATCCAAAGCGGAGGTCTTGTGATCTTGGGGATTTGGGATACCGTCTTGGTTACTACTACCTCTTGAGAGACTTCTTCGAAATGTTGAAAAGGAGTTTCAATGAACTCGCCATCCAACTCCACATACCAGAAAGAATTTAGATGGCTAATCATGTACTCTTCCTCTCCGTGGACAGTGATAATCTTTCCATGGACCGGGTATTTCAGCATCAGGTGTAGTGTAGAGGTGACAACACCAACATTATGGATCTAGGGCCATCCTAGCAGACAAGAGTAAGAGGGGCGGATGTCCATTACATAGAAAGTTGAGTTGAAAGTCTGAGTTCCCACCTTTATGGGGATGTCCACCTCCCCTTGGACCATCCTCTTTGAGCCATCAAATGCTCTCACGACTATGTTACTGGGTTTCAATGTCAGTCCTTTGCAATCCAATCTATCGAGAGCTTTCTTCGGTAAAATGTCCAAAGATGAGCCAGTGTCCACCAGGACATGGGCCAGAGTTGTTCCTCTACATTCCACAGAGACATGTAATGCCTCGTTGTGTTTTCTCCCTCTTGGTGTCAAATCGGCATCAGAGAAGCCTAGGCCGTTATCAGCTGTCAAACTGGCCACACAATCTTGGAATTGGTCAGCAGGCGTCTCTTGTAGCACATGGGCTGTCTTCAGAAACTTCACCAGAGCTTTCGCATGTGCCTCAGAACACAGCAACAATGCTAGCATGGAGATTTTGGAGGGAGTTTTCCCCAACTGTTCAACCACGTCATATTCACTCTTCTTTATTATCCTCAGGATCTCCTCCATTTCCTTCTTGGAGGTTTCGGGGATAGTCAGTGATTGAGCCTTCGCCCGGACAGGCTCTTCTTGAATACTTTTTCCTCGAATTTCAGCAGTAGAAGTGTTGGTAGGGATAACAGCAGGGGTTGTGTCGTCTTTTCCAGTAGGAGCACTTGCAGATATGATTATTAGTATGGGGGTAACCTTTGGAACAACCACGGATCCAAAAACTGCCTTTGGAGGGGAAATTTCTGGAGAGAAGATTCTACCGCTACGGGTAATCTTACTGGTTCCGGCAATATTGCTAATGTTGGAGTCTTCTTCTTTGGAGCTCATTTCTTTGGCGGCTAGCCCATCTTGTTTGATACCATGGTAGTAGATGTCTCCACCGTAATTCCACAATACTATTTTGTCTGATTCATATGGTACTGGCCCGGGCATTGTGATTATGAGAGGAGTAGTTTTTGGAACCGATGTAATCCTAACGGGTATTTTGGGGACCCTGGAAGGATTGGCGGAGATGGTTATGATTAAAACGTCTTCAACAGGAACAAGTGAAACAGGAGCATTTTCAAACAGAATCTCTTGGTTGTCTATCAAGCATTGAATGCCTTTCTTCAACAAAGGGAAAACAGTTGGTGAGGATAAGCAAAGATGGCAGTCTTCATTACAATCTGGGAATATACCAGCTTTCAACAATTTTATCTTAATGATTGGGAGCGGAGTCAAGAGTTCATCCACTGTGGTAACAAACAAATCTTCTTCGATAGCATTGGTGTTGTGACCATGCCTAGGCATAGGAGCGGAAATGACGTTTGGTTTCTCGGACGCATCAAACTCAATCTCTTTTGCATCTATAAGGTCTTGAATTTTGTTTTTCAAGTCCCAACAGTTGTTAGTGTCGTGACCCGGACTTTCGGAATGATATGCGCATCTGGCATTTGGGTGATAATAAGGGGACGCCGTGTTGGGATTCTTTGGAGCTTCCTTTAAAGTTGCCAGATTAGATTTCAGAAGATTTGGTAAAACCTGGGCTAGAGTCATATTAATTCTGGTGAATTGCCGGACTGGCCTTTCCACCCTCGGTTGGTTACTCCTTGGTTGATCAGATGTAGGATTTGGGATCATAACGACTCCCACCATTGGTCGGCGTTCAGCTCTCCCTTGGTTCCTTTAGGGATAAACAACAGATACCTCCTTCTTCCCAGTGAAAGGTTTTC
Organism: Vicia faba; assembly: GCA_948472305.1. Classification (NCBI taxonomy): domain Eukaryota; kingdom Viridiplantae; phylum Streptophyta; class Magnoliopsida; order Fabales; family Fabaceae; genus Vicia; species Vicia faba. The sequence continues at coordinate 784,894,438 of OX451736.1, forward strand.
TCACAGTTGTAGAGGCAGACGAATCCTTCTGAATCTTTCCGCTTTTTATGCCAGCTTCCACCCTGTCTCCGGTTAGTATTAACTCAGTAAATCTAGCAGATGAGCTCCCAATCAAATGGTTGAAGAAAGGGCCCGATAGAGTGCCTAAGAACATATCCACCAACTCCCTTTCAGACAGAGGGGTTGCACTCTTCCAGCTAGATCTCTCCATTTCTGCGCGTAATCTTTGAAACCCTCATTTGAAGCCATAGCCATACTCTGAAGTTGAGTACGGGTAGACGCCAAATCTGCATTATACTGGTATTGTTTATAGAAAGTTGCAGCAAGGTCTTCCTAGTTGTGGACTTCGGCCCTTTCTAATTGGTAAAACCAATCGAGTTGTGTTCCGGATAAACTATCCTGGAAAAAATGCACCCACAGGTCTTTATCGGTGGAGTGCGGATGAATCTTTCTCACGTATGATCAGAGGTGCATTTTAGGACATGACACCCCATCATATTTTGCAAACAACGGCACTTTGAACTTTGGTGGGATCACAATTCCCGATACTAGCCCCAAATATTTAAAGTCTAGACCTGGTACCCTTTGTATTTCCATAGCGCTCAAACGCTCTTCAAGATATCTGTACTTATCATTCGCTGGAGGATACTGTTCCTTGGAGTAATCTTCCTCATCTTCCTCCTCTTCAGATTCTGACGAAACTGCTGTTTCTTTTCCTTTCCCTTCTCCTTCATCAGATGTTGCTGCGAAATTCAAGGTTCTTCTAGTTTTCCCTTGAAACCTTCTCCCCATGATTACAACACCAGTAGGTTTCTTCTCTTTCTTCTTTTTCTCTTTGGCCAGCAGAGTCTTCAGCTCTTCTTGCCCTTTGGCCAGGGTTGTGAGTAACTGTTGAAACTGCATGTTTTGAGCTTGAAGATCTTTGACTGTCTGTTCGAGATCCATCTTACTGAAATAAACAGTAGAGAGATGAGGAAACTCGTTGCAAAAGACCTGTTTATGTCATGATGAATGATATGTATACATGCAATGCTTTCAAGGATTTAAAAATTCAAATTCATTTTAAACAAAAAGAAACACACGTTATATTAATAAAATAGAGTTTGAGTACATCAATGCCCCTTGGGATACAAAACTCTAAGATAAAAAAGTAGTGCGCATCTTCTTTGGTGCTATGTAGGCATTTAGAGTCTGCTCCTCATGAAGTAGCCTAGTGAGTTCCAAAACCTTCTTCTCGCTTGCGTAGAATTAGGCTTCAAAAGTATCTCGCTCTCCTTTGAGTTGTATCCAATCCCTTTGTAGATCTTCAAGAGATGCGGGCATGTCAGGATGTAGGATAGTGTATGGAACTTCTCCTTCCCTAACAGGCTCAATGATCACCGGGAGAATGGAAGGATAAGGCATCATAAGACTTTGAGCGCGGGTTCGTACCCACTTGAGGTAAGGCTCAATAGGGATGGAATTCTTGTGTCCCAAAGTCTTGCTATCCACCTTGTTTAGCATCCTCCAAGCTCAAATGAATCTATGGCGAAGACCTTGATTATTGTTGTCGTAGTCGAATACCAAGCCTTGAATCAACATCTCATGTGGGCCATCCCTTCGGGCATAACCAAACTGTCTTAGAGCTAAACATGGGTTGTAGGTGATGCCTCCCCTAATTCCAAGTAGAGGGACATTAGGGAATTCCCCACAACGGTCAACAATGATAACATTCTCTTTGGATCGAGAGCACCAATGAATATCTGAATGTTTGAGCGTCATTAACCTTTGTGACCACCTTAATTCTTGCTCATTCTTTAAGACTGATTGGGGAAGATGAGAAATAAACCATCTTTCCAGGAGGGGAGTGCAACACATAAGGACACCTCTTTTCCTCATTGTACGAGTGTGAAAAGAGTGCAAGATATCCCCTAGTAATGTAGGCACCAGATTGCGTGACATGAAGATTTTGACGGCACTCACGTCTATGAGTTGGTCAGGATTGGGGAACAAGACCATCCAATAAATAAGAAGAGCCACAATTTCATCATGCTTGCAAGTCTAAGGAATTCCAACAACTTTGAGCCGTCTCAAACAGAAACTTTGCTAAGAAGCCTTTGACACCGCTTCTAGTTTCCCAATGAGTTATGACATCAGATGAGTGCAAGTTCAGAGCTTGAGCAATCTCTTATGGCTTTGGATCTCTTTCCGTATCTTTGAAAGGTAGTTGATTTAGAATGGGAATCCTCAAGAGTTGAGAGAATTCTTCCAAAGTGGGCACAAGTTGATAGTCAGGAAATGTGAAGCAATGATGCAAAGGATCAAAGAACTGGAAGAGCACCTTCATCATATCCTCCTCTGTGTTGGAGGTGACCAAGTTGAGTAGACGACCATGCCTCTCGGTGAATGGAGAATTCTCAGGAATCCTTAAATCTAGCTCTTTGAGTTGTGGAGGAATTCTTAGAAGATTGATTTGGATAGTTTTCCTGCGGAGTGAATCCATATCCTACAAAACAAGAACAAAGATGAATCTCCAAAATCCTTGAAATGGTTAGTAGATGCATATTATGTCCATGATGTTATGCACAAGTATGCATATACAAGCAAATCAAACAAGTTCTTAGTTTAGGCTTGCATGGGATTTTATAGGTAAGTACCCTCTTGAAGTTTTAGTTGGCTCAACCTGCCCTAATAATAGTAACTGGGTTCTAAGGAGCTCAATATCATTGGACTGTTTCCTTGGTCATTGTTTCAGCTCAAGCCTCTTTAATGGTGACTGAAATATCCCAAGAAACCAACCCTTAATGAGTGTAGTATCGAGTATCTACCAACTTCGGACTGCACCAAAGCCGGTCATCTCACTACATCCTAAAGGCCAAGTTGGTCAAGTAAAGGGTTCTAGAAGTTCATTAGTGCTTCATGACATCACTCAGCGGTCCTGTATTCTCTTTGATTAACTCAAAGGCTACCGGTACCCACAAATATGTCACACTAACATAGCTATTACTTAGACCATGTCAGTATACCCCGCACAGTTTCCACAATGTATTGCTATTTACCTATAATATTTCCCAAATCCGGGTGGAGGATTCAAACTCAAACAAAGAACCATAATGTAAAGCAAACAAGTCAAACAATGTAAGCAAATAAATGTGATCCACCCCTAAGGTAACCCCACTTTCATTTTCTCTCCAGCAGAGTCGCCAGTTCTGTGATACAGTGGGAGAACTGATTTGAGGGTTTTGCGTTTTATCACAAATGTTGCGGTTAGCAAGAGTCGCCACCGAATTTTCTTTTATCCAAAAGGAAAGGTGAAAAATCACATGAAAGACCTTTGAGATTGTTTCTTGAGTTCGGGGGGTAGATTATGAAAAGGGAAGGTATTAGCACCCTTTTCATCCATGGTTTTCCATGGGCTCTTAGTTACTTGTTAGATCACTTGCTTTTGTTTGAAATTGTGCTTTGTGTGGTTTTGAAAGTATTTTGTAAAAGAGGCCATTGTTTAGGCAACCTTTGTAACGATTCTCGTTCGTAAGAATGTATACAAAGATGTTTTTCTTTTTGAAAATGTTTTCAATGTTTGTAAGATGTTTTGAAATATGTGTGTTTGTTTTGGAAATTAGCAAGGATAGTTGTTTTGAAATGGAGTAAGTAACTAGAAGTAATCTACCTACTCAAATGTCTTTCTTGTTCATTTTCTTTTCCTTTGATATTGTTGTCTTACCATTGATTTGGTAAGCAACCCTATCTTTGGATGTAAACGGGACAGGGGTGGGTCATCGTATAACCATGATTAGCAATGTTGCAAAGTATCTTAGCATTTTGAGGGACTAATATCATTTTCGTAAGGCAACTTTGAATAGCGTCATTGAGGGACTATGTTCTTGTTTTTTTTGCTAAGATACCTTACATGCGTAATATGCCCATTTTGTTCAAGGAAACCAATTGGAGTAACCCTAGGGGTGTTTGTGTGCAAGTGTGTCATTTTCATGCCTGATTTTGTCTTGAATTAGGGTTTTCTATTTGATTGGTTTTATCTTGCCATACAAACCCTAATTATTAACATGTTATATATAAAGCGATAAATTTGCGGAAAGTAAATATCATACGCTATTACAATCATTTGGGGATGGGGTGTACAAGTTTACAAATGGGTATTGCAAGAAATTAAAGTCCTAATTATCTATTATAACCATATTGAATAGCCATGAAGAAAATATATGAAGCACATAAAGATAATAAAAGGAAAAGAAAACATTTTGGATCATTATGTGTCAACACATGCCGTAAACTCAAGCTTCTCGAATGCACTCTTGTTTTGATGAAGACAAATCATGATTGATAAAGAAAGCAAAAATTATTGATCAAGCTAAAAGCCTCTTTGGATGAAGTCTTTGGTTCAAGTCCTTAGCAAATTTCAAGGTATAATGATAATATGTACGTTGAACTTAAGATATAGATGCTCAATGACCAAAAGAAACATTTTTATATTGTCCAATCCTTTATTCAAGCTCTTTCAAAGCGAAAAATAAATTTTTATTTGTGTGAAATCGATTTGCATGTTAGTGCAATCGATTGCACGCTTCAGTTTTTCAAAACATTGGCTATTGACTTCCAGTGAAATCGATTTGCATGGTTGTGCAATCGATTGCACAGTCAAAAATTTTGGAAATTTGGCTACTGGAACCCCGTGCAATCGATTTGCATGGTTGTGCAATCGATTGCACACTCAATTTTTTTGGAAATTTGGCTACTGGAACCCCGTGCAATCGATTTGCATGGTTGTGCAATCGATTGCACCCTATATGATTTTGAAAAACAACTATCTTACACCTGCCTGTTCATGATACTATTTCATGGAAAACTTCTCACTCAATCTTGGCAGTTTTTCATGATTTTTTTACAAACCTTTTCTCCAAAGGTCACTGCACTTTAGCCTAAAAAATGAACCAAATGATGATGATTGAAATGAAGAGTTTAAAGCCAAGAAAACTTACCTTGAAACTGAAATTTGTGCTTGGAGTTTGAGCTGCTGTATGGGCTGTTGTTGGACTTGGGAAGTGATGATAGTGATGTTACAGAAGTTTTTCTCGTGTTTGAACAATTTATATATGATGTATGTGGAGTGTTTAGATGGTTAGACAGAATTTGCAAGGTATGAGAGGTTCAAAGGTTTGGACTTTAAAACATAAGAGTGGAAGTTTTATGGACTGTTATGGCTTTTGTGAATATGAGATTTTGAGGGTTTACCAAATAAAACTTTTGGCTTTTCTCTCTCTTTTTTAAACCTCTTTGTCTTGCAAATGCTTCTTCTATTTATAGGCAAGAGGCTTGTGCATATGAGCTGACTAAGTTTGCAAGACAGCATGTTATGGTTTGGTTGGATTACAAAAATCAAACTATGTCAAGTACTCCATGGTTCCAAGATGAAGTACCAAAGTTGCTGGTATATAGGAGCTACTTCCCATGATTTATGGTGGAGTATAATCAGCAACAAGCAAGGTATGGGCTCAAGACAAACTTTGTACAAAAAGCTTGCTTTTCAAGAATAGCAATGGTGCCTTTATGTCATAAATGGAAAGATCTACAATGGCTCAAACACTTGGGTAATAGCTCAAGCTCTTGTGTAAACATTAAATTATGTAGAGATTTGCAAGCAAGAAGGCCTGCAAAGTAAGATTATGCAGCACATCATGCCAATTAGATTATGTGTTCTTCAACAAAAATGGCTTGTAATTCAAAGATGAATGCTCAACTTCATGCCCTTGAATCTCCTAGCACAAATATGATAAATTCATGCTCTTAGATGTTTTGGAAAGCTTGAAACAACCTCTATAACTTTCATGTTGGCCATTTTGACAAAATCATCTTGGAACTATGTGAAAAAATGCCAAGAAGTTGGGATAAAATCCTGAACAAAATCTGTTGAAAATTTTTCTAAGTGTAAAATGAAAATGTCATGAATTCATGAATTTATAACTTGAAATCCAAGCATATTTATGAGAAGTTGTGTAAAGAAATATTGTAGATATCATGGAGATCTACAACTTTCATGTTGGAAGTTTCTTTTGAATCATCTTACATCATGGTGAAAAGTTTGCTCAAAGTTATGAAAAAAACATGAAATTTCCAACACTTTGAAAAATTTCAAAGTTTAAAAATTTTGACTTTTCAAAATGAAATCTTGACTTTTTGATTTCTTGATGAATAAGTTTCATATTTTGACATGTTTTGATGAAATTTGATCTTTGGGATGTAATGTTGACCAAAAAGTCAAAGTTTGACTTTCCAGTATGCAATTGACCATTTTGCCCTTGTGCCAATTTCAAGCCTAAATTGATGTATCGGTGCTGCAAACTTGTCGTCGTAGAATATCTTGTGAGAAAATTCTTGACAAATGAGAGGGAAAATTTTGGGATACAACATATAATAATACTTTTTAGAAAAGTTATTCTTGAGGCTTGCGCCTGTTTTCCTTCTGAAGGAAGCAATCCATCTGAATCATTCATCTTGCTATCATGGCACAAGTGGACACTTACTTTCTAGCTGAGCCTTATTTTATTATTTTTACTCCCAAACATTTCAAAAAATTTCTCTACAAATAGAGGGTTCTGTTGTACCCCAAAATTTGCCCTCCCTTTCTTCAGGAAACCATCTTAGATTTTTCAAAGTCCCCTGGAGCAAATCCAAGTCCTGGGTTATCCTTTTGCCCAAGCAAGCCACTTACAAGAGCAAGATGATCTCACAAAATCCGGGAACAACGCTTCCATCTTGAGGAAAATCAAATTCTAAATGCTTAGAATGTTTCTTTAAAATAAGTGTTTTTTAGAAAAATCAGCGCTTCAGAACTTCTGGACCCATTCCAGATGAAGACGGTCAGAAGTTGCAAGCTTGGCTCAGCGTGGTCAGAAGTTGGCTCTTCAGCAGTTATATCAGTTCAATCAGAAGTTGTAAACGTGGTTCAGAGTGTAAGCCTCAAACAGAACATGCCCCTTCAGCAGTTACACAAGCTCAGTCAGAACTTGCTAAAGGAATGCAAGAGAAACATGAAAGTATAAAGGCTCCTTCAGAACAGGTTGAAGTCAGAAGATGAAAGGTCAGAGGGATAGGTGTCACATTGATACAGAATCTCTAAGTCCAGATTATCCAGAAGTAGACCCAAGGAACGTACTAGAAAACCAGGAAAATTTCCAGAGCTTGCTAAGACAACAGGTAGCCAAGGCCAGAGCATGGTTTACGCTGCTGATTCAACAACCAGAATGTTGGTATTGACAGGTCTTGTCACCATTTAATGCCCATTAATGCTTCCAACCACTCCTGAGCGATCACGTGTGGCTTGGAAAATGCTTTTGCACAGATTCTGGCATGGGTCTTCACGCCACCGCCCATTTCAGAGGTCACTTCCCCCAATCCACGCCTGCTGCTGCTACCTAGGCTGAAAAATAGCTGTTATCACAACTTCCCAGGAATTTCTGTCAAAGAACCAGTTCAAACTCTGTTGGCGCCTTAAATGTTCAAGATATCCACAAGAACTTTGCCTATAAATAGAAAGCTTTCACCACTGCAAAAGAAGAAAAAAGAAGTTCAAGAAAAGAAACAGAAAAAAATTGCTAAGAGAGAAACGAAACTCCTAGCAACACAACATTCTGAAACTCTGCCAAAATTTCCAGCCTTGTGTCATAACTTTAAGTTTCTCACCTTCAACTTCATCAAACACCCAACCCTTTTTCTGTAAACCAAAAACGTTCTTTCCAAACTTCTGACCCTATACACGTATACGCCTTCACTTCCCTTTTCCCAAATCTGTCCAGAACACCACCAGAACCAAAAGCTAACTTTCACCCACCATTTTCCAGAAAGTCAGGTAAGCACCTGCTGACCCTCACCACACTGTTAAGCATCATCAGCTGTACATATTCAAGTAACATAATGTAAATATTCATGTTATTGCTGTTTATGTTCTGAGGACTCTCATACCTCAGAACGTTCTGAGCCAGTTTAGGACCTGCCTGTGACCTTGGTGATTCTGACCTCTGAGACATTTTGCTATTTTGCTGGATCTGTTCCAAATATGTTTTATGTTTTGTGGAGTAACAACAGGATTGCAGATGTTCTGATTAGTGCAGGAAAAAGCCAAGTGTTGACTTTGACGTTAGCACATCTGAAGCCTGTTTTGCTGTCAATAACATCAGAACCTCTGAGAGTTATTACCTTTTCAGCAGAATCTGAACTTCTGGGTTCTCCACTAACAAACTTCTGTCTTGCAGCGCAGGGAAATCAGAACTTCTGGTTTCCCCACTAACAAGGGTCTGTTTTGCAGGTTCTAGAGTCAGAAGTTCTGACTCATCCAGTTTCACCAACAGGTTGATCATCTGACAGCGGATCTGGGTCAGAACTTCTGATGGCCTCCCAACAGCGCGCAGGCTCCCTCCCTCTCTCTATATATCTTGTTTTCCGCTATTTTCTTTTTTGTCTATTTTTCTCGTTGAACCCCCCATGTACAAATGTGTATCCCCCTCCCCTAACTATTGTAATAGCGTAGGATTTTACATTTCCGCTTCTTATTGCTAGTAATTAGGACATGTATGGCAAGATAAAACTCAATGAAATAGAAAAACCTAATTCAAAGAAAAAAAAAACTCTTGTATGCAATAAAACACACTTGCACACTAACACCCCCTAGGGTTATATCCACTTGTTGCCTTTCAAAATTGGGCCATATTGCATGTTAGGTCTCTTTGGGCAAAACAAACAATTTAAAAGATCATGGTCCCTCGATAATATTTTTTTCAAAACAAAATGATCAAGTCCCTTAAAGAAAATGCCCAAAGATACTTGGCACCATTGCAATTATGGTCTAAACGATGACCCGCGCCCGTCCCTTTCACATCCTAACACAAGATTGTCCACCAAATACAATGATGGAATAAACTTGTTAAAAGGGTTAAAACATAGCAATAATCTTTTGAGAAATTTAGGAGTAGACAACCTCTTAGTTACTTGAATCAAACTTGCAAAACAAAACACTTGCCTAATTTCAAAATCACACATCACAACACTTTCAAAACAAACTTTCAAAAACAAATGAAAACCTTTTCAAAAGACATACACCTTTGTATACATCCCAACATGGATCATTACAAAGGTCGCCACTACATTGGCCTCTTTTCATAACATTTTCAAACCCACACACAAAGCACCATTTCAAACAAATTGAAAACAAAAGGCAAGTGATCTAAAGCAAGTAACTAAGAGCCCATGGATAACCATGGATAGAAAGGGTGCTAATACCTTCCCTTTCTATAATCTACTCCCCGAACCCAAGAAAACATCTCAAAGGTTTTTGGCTGTGCTTTTTAACCTTTCCTTAGGATAAAATAAAAAGTCGGTGGCGACTCTTGCTCAACCGCAACATTTGCGAATACAAACGCAAACCTCAAGTCAGTTCTCCCACCGTATCACAGAACTGGCGACTCTGCTGGGGATCTGACTTAAAAGTGGAGTAACCTTAGGGTTTAGATCACCATTGTTTTCAATTTCTTGCTTTGTTTGCTTTTACATTTGTGGGCTTTGTATCGGAGTTTTATAGATCCTAACCCGGATCTGGGGAAACCCTTTTAGGTAGCGACAAGGTTGTGAGGGAACTGTGCGGGGTATACCGACATGGTTGAAACAGTCTGCTACATTGATGTGGCACTTTGGTGTGTACCGGTAACCCTTGAGTTCAGTCAAGGAGAGTACGGGGCCGCCGCGTGGTGTCATGAAGCATCAACTGACCTTAGGAACCTTAATTGAACCATCTTGGCCTTTTTAGGGTAGTGAGATAACTGACTTTGGTGCAGTCCGAGGTTGGTTGATACTCGATACTACACTCAATTGAGGGTTGCTTTCCTGGAATATTTCGGTCGCCAGTTCAGTGGCTAAATCGAAACGATGAACAATGAAAGCAATCCCGTGATATTGGGACCTTTAGAACCCGGTTACTTTTGATAGGACAGGTTGAGCCCACCAAACTTCAAGAGGGTAATACCCAGACTCCATGCAGACCTAAACTCTAAGGGTTTGTGTGACTTGTGTGCCTTACCATGTTTGCCTCTGTGAAAATTGTATTTAATCATCCCATCATTACATCATACAAACATCATGAGCATTGACTAACCATTTCAAGGGTTTCGAATCTTCATCTTTGTTCTTGTTTTATAGGACATGGAAACTGCTCGCAGAAAGACAATTCAGATTAGCCTTGTAAAGATCCCTCCTCAGCTTAAGGAACTTCTGTCCAGGATTCCCGAGGGCTCTTCATTCAGTGAGAGACATGGAAGACTCATCAGCTTGGTTAACACCAACATTGAGGAGGACTTGATAAGGGTCCTGTTCCAATTCTTTGACCCTCTGCATCACTGCTTCACTTTTCCGGATTATCAGTTGGTGCCTACGTTGGAAGAGTTCTCCCGACTTCTGAAGGTCCCTATCCTTGATCAACTACCCTACAACGGTACGGAAGAGGAACCCAAGCTTGAAGAGATTGCTAAAGCCTTGCACCTACAGACATCTGACCTCAAGGGACATTGGGAAGTTAGAAGTGGTATCAAAGGGTTCTTAGCCAGATTTCTGTTCGAAAAGGCTCAAGAATGTTGGAACTCCCTTGACCTACGAGCTTTTGAAGAAGTTGTGGCCCTCCTTGTCTATGGTTTGGTGTTGTTCCCTAACCCAATCAACTTATTGATATCAGTGCTGTCCAAATCTTTATGACCAGGAATCCTATACCTACACTGCTGGGGGACATCCTTCACTCATGTTACACTCGAACCATGAGAAGAAGGGGTGTCCTTTTGTGTTGCACTCCTCTCCTGGGAAGGTGGTTTATTTCGCACCTTCCACAATCAGTTTTGAAGAACGAGCGGGGTTTGAGATGGTCACAACGGTTAATGACTCTCACGCATGCAGATATACATTGGTGCCCTAGGTCCAGGGAAGACATCACTATCATTGATCGATGTGGGGAGTATCCCAATGTTCCTTTATTTGGAATCAAGGGGGGTATTACTTACAACCCATGCCTGGCTTGGAGACAGTTTGGTTATGCTCGGAGGGATGGCCCTCATGACATGTTAATCCCTAACATAGTTTTTGACTTCGACAACGATACTCAAGGACTTCGTCAGATATTTATCAGAGCTTGGAGGATGCCAAGCAGGATAGACAGCAAGACATTGGGGCACCGGAACTCCATCCCGTTGGAACCTTATCTCAAGTGGGTACGAGCCCGCTCCCAGAAATTAGTGATGCCTTATCCTCATATGCTTCTTGTGATCAAAGAACCAGTCTTGGAAGGAGAGGCGTCCTACACCATTCAACATCCCGACATGCCCACCTCCTGGGAAGAGATGCAGAAGAGCTGGATCCAGCTTAAGGAAGAACGGAATTCTCTTGAGACCAATCTACATGCTAGCGAAAAGAAGGTCCTGGAACTCACCCGCCTACTGCACGAGGAAAGGAATCTTAACACCTACATCGCGCCAAAGAGGATGCGCAACGTCTTTTTACCTTAGGGAGTTATTTTGTAATATTTGGCCCATGAGGCATTTATGTACTAACGAATTTCTCCTTATTAATATGATGTGCGTTCCCTTTTTGTCTACAACAAATTTTGAATATTCTAAATCCTTGAATGCATTGCATACATACGCATTCCATTGCACCATATGCATAGCAGGTACCCTATTTCGCAGGTTGCTTAATCTCCTTCGCTGTTTATTTTGCACAGTCATCATGAATCCAGACTCATCCAGTGAGCAGGCAATCAAGGCCCTTCAGGCCCAAAGTGCACAGTTTCAAGAGATGGTCCTAAGCCTAGCCCAAGGCCAGCAAGAGTTGAAGACTCTACTCATGAAGAAGAAGAAGAAAAAGAGGACCGCATTGTTCAACACCGGACGCAGATTTGGGAACACACTCCACAATGAAGCTGATCCAACTACCTCTTCTGCTGAGAAAAACAGTCCCCAAGGGGGAGGAGCTCCTAGTCCCGCAGTCTCCGACAACGAGACGGACTATAACGATGAACAATACCCACCCGCTGCTGACAGATACAAGCAATTGGAGGACCGCTTGAGCGCCATGGAAATTCAGAATGTGCCGGGACTAGATTTCAGAGATTTGGGGTTATCTTCTGGGGTAGTCATTCCACACAAGTTTAAGGCGCCTGCCTTCGCCAAGTATGATGGGGTCTCCTTCCCAAAGCTACATCTAAGGTCGTACGTAAGGAAAATCCAACCTTACACGGCGGATAAGAACCTCTGGATTCACTTCTTCCAAGACAGCCTCTCGGGGTCACAGCTTGAATGGTTCTACCAATTGGATGGAGCTAGCATCCGACACTGGGAAGATTTGGCAACCGTGTTCTACAGACAATACCAATACAATTCTGATCTCGCTCCTACGCGTACCCAACTTCAGGGTATGTCTCTAGGAACGGGTGAAGGATTCAAAGAGTACGCTCAAAAATGGAGAGATTTGGCTGGCAGGGTGCAGCCTCCATTAACTGACCGAGAGCTGGTTGATATGTTCCTTGGGACTTTGTCTGGTCCGTTTTTCAATCATTTGGTTGGTAACTCCTCCGCTGGGTTTACAGATTTGATATTAACGGGAGAGAGAATCGAAGCTGGAATCAGGTCAGGCAAGATACAGAAGGCTGCCTCTACAAGTGCTGAGAAGAGGCCGTTTAAGAAAGAAGCAAGTGCCGTCTATGGTCCTAGAAGACAAGTCAAGCCCGAAAGTCGTCAAGCCGTCAATGCTTTGGTCATCTCCAAACCTGTTGCTGCTCCTCAGCAGTACAATTAACAAAGAAGCGAAAGGCCCAAGAGGCAGTATACCCGACTAAGTATGACATTATCTCAAATTTTACCCCAACTGTTATCCACCAACCTGGTGACCCTCAAAGAAGCTCCTAAGGTCGTCAACACTGCGTCTCCTAAATATAACCCAAATGCCCGGTGTGCTTATCATTCTGATAGTCCCGGGCACACCACTGATGATTGCTGGGCCTTGAGAAACAAAGTGCAAGATCTGATCGACGCAAAGGAAATTCAGTTTGAAGCGCCGGAGAGACCAAATGTTGTAACGGCTCCTATGCCCCAGCATAGGATAAATGCCATTGAGGAAGAAGTGTATGCTGTTTCGGTAGATGAAGTTGTTACCCCGCTGAAGACTGTTAAGAAGAACCTACTGCGGGCCGGTTTATTTCCGGGTTGCGGTGAAGGTTGCCTATTCTGTGCTATTTCCCTATCTGATTGTCCCCTGCTGAGGTTAGGCATCCAAGGCCTAATGGATAGCAAAGAGATTCTATTCAAAAAGACTGCTGTTCAATTGGTTCCGATGAAAGAAGTTTCTGTGATTACCATCTTCAAAAATCCAATCAAGGCTTCCCCAAAGAAGCCTATTCAAATCATGACAGTTGCGCCTGTGATCATTACTGTTCCGGGGCCCCTCTCTTACGTGTCCGATAAAGCGGTCCCCTGGCATTATGGGGCAGACGTGTATGTAAATGGAATCAAGCAAGAATTCGACGCTAGTACCAGTATCTGCGATATCACTGGTCCAGCCAAGGTCACCCGCAGTGGCAGGCTCTTCTCGCCTGACATTGCGCCGCCCGCTATTCGAAAACCCCTCCTCATAAAATCTACAAGTTTACCTAGTCCTGTTACTGATCAAGTTGTTTCCCCTGCTACCGAGTCATCAAATGCTCGAGGCAAAGGGATTGAAGAAAAGCCTGCCCGGATGGAGACCCCAATACCCATAAATGCTGAGGCCTCCCGACAAGAAATGGAGGAGATTCTGAAAATCATAAAGAAGAGCGATTTTAATGTTGTCGAGCAGTTGGGGCATACGCCCTCCAAGATCTCCCTGCTCTCCTTATTGCTATGCTCCGAGGCCCATGCTAAGGCCTTAATCTCATTTCTCAAGACGGCCCATGTGCCGCAAGAGACGTCTGCAGTCCAGTTCACTGATTGCATGGCGAATCTAACGGCGGACAACGGCTTGGGTTTTTCAGATGCTGACCTAACCGCGAAAGGGAGAGACCACAACGATGCCCTGCACGTCTCTATTGAATGTAGGGGCACTACTCTGGCACATGTATTGGTGGATACTGGTTCTTCCTTGAATGTTCTACCGAAAAAGGCTTTGGATCGCCTGGATTATGAAGGCCTGGAGTTGAAACCCAGCAATATCATCGTCAGGGCCTTTGACGGTTCAAAAAGGATGGTTCATGGAGAGGTTAACATCCCTATTCGTGTGGGCTCTCAAGTGTTTGACTCTACCTTTTACGTGATGGATATACGTCCATCGTACTCTTGTCTGTTGGGTCGACCTTGGATCCATAAAGCTGGGGCAGTGACCTCCACCTTGCACCAGAAGCTAAAGTATCCCGTCAGGGGAAAGATTGTCACTGTGCAAGGAGAAAAGGAGTATATGGTGAGCCATTTGAATTCCTTCAGGTACATCGAGGTGGACGGAGAGTTTATTGAAACCCCCTTCCAGCATTTCGAGGAGGTGCATCCAATTTCAGCAGCTGCAGAGACAATGGCCGAAGAGAATGATTCCTTGAAGATGGCTTCCCTAAGGGATGCCCGGGCTGTGGTTCAGAAAGGCAATTGTGCACACTGGGGTCAGCTTCCTGACTTCACTCAGAAGAACGACAAGTTTGGGCTAGGCTTTACTGCAGAGGCTCAGAAGGCGGTGCGCAAAGGGAAGATCGGAAAGGCTCCGGTGTTTATTTCCAGCTCAAGAGTGAACGCTATCGAGGAGGATGTGGAGGAAGCAGAGTTTGATAGTTGGATTTACCCGACTACCAGCGACGGACCAAGCAACTGGACGGCAAAGGATTTTACCCCTATCACATTTGTCACGCAGTAATTAATTTCTTTTGATTTCCGAATTTGTAACAAACAATATGTTAAAACTTTGTTGGCTCGGTGTCCTACCCGGGGCATCGTAGCTCCATTTGTGAGGGATTTTTGTATGACATTTTCATATATCATCAATCAAAACATTGGACGTTTGTTGCATTTCAAATCTTTTGCTCTTTTCCTTTCTGTGTTATATATATTGCAAAACAGCTGTATTTACACACACTCACTTATACAGGTTTCAATCCACTCTGGATCTTACTGGTAACAGCTCTGCTACCGCCAGTTATGACTTCGAAAATCCGATCAACTTGGCCGAAGACGAAGGTGAAGATGATTGCGAAGTGCCTGGTGAACTCACAAGACTGCTACTCCAGGAAGAGAGGGCTATTCAACCACATGAAGAGCCTGTGGAGACAATTAACTTGGGTACTGAGACAGATAGGAAAGAGGTCAAGATTGGTGCCAATCTAGAGCTCAGCGTGAAGCAACGATTGATCCAGATGCTACAAGACTACATGGAGATTTTTGCTTGGTCCTATGAAGATATGCCTGGTTTGGATGCCGACATTGTAGTTCACCATCTGCCAACCAAGGAAGATTGCCCTCCGGTAAAACAAAAAGTTCGACGAATGCGTCCAGAGATGTCTGAAAAGATCAAGGCCGAGGTTATGAAGCAATTTGATGCCGGTTTCCTTGCAGTAACTTCCTACCCCCAGTGGGTTGCCAATGTGGTGCCAGTACCGAAGAAGGACGGTAAAGTCAGAATGTGTGTCGACTACAGGGATTTGAACAGGGCCAGCCCCAAGGATGACTTCCCCCTACCTCACATCGATGTCCTTGTTGACAATACAGCTCAACACAAGGTGTTCTCCTTCATGGATGGTTTTTCAGGGTATAATCAGATCAAGATGGCTCCAGACGATATGGAGAAAACTACATTTGTGACTCAGTGGGGCACCTTCTGTTATAAGGTCATGCCGTTCGGATTGAAAAATGCTGGGGCAACCTATCAACGTGCCATGGTTGCTTTGTTTCATGATATGATCCATCATGAAATTGAGGTATACGTTGATGACATGATTGCAAGGTCTCAAACTGAGGAGGAGCACCTTGACCACCTGAGGAAGTTGTTTGATCGACTCAAGTTATACAAGCTGAGGTTGAATCCCAACAAATGCACCTTTGGGGTAAGATCCGGAAAGTTGCTAGGTTTCATTGTAAGTGATGAAGGTATTCAGGTGGATCCTGCCAAGGTAAAAGCCATACAAGAGATGCCGACTCCAAAAACAGAGAAAGAAGTCAGAGGTTTCCTAGGACGACTGAATTACATTGCTCGATTCATCTCGCATCTAACTGCTACTTGTGAGCCAATCTTCAAATTACTGAAGAAAGATCAAGTAGTACGCTGGAATGATGAATGTCAGGCTGCCTTCAAAAGGATAAAGGAATATCTCCAAGAGCCACCCATTCTTATGCCACCGGTTGAAGGGAGACCTCTGATACTATACTTGACGGTACTTGACAAATCAATGGGGTGTGTGCTGGGGCAGCATGACGAGTCTGGCCGAAAAGAGCACGCTATTTATTACTTGAGCAAAAAGTTTACCGACTGTGAGTCTCGTTACTCACTGCTTGAGAAAACTTGCTGCGCTCTTGTATGGGCTGCTCGCCGGCTAAGACAGTATATGCTGACTCACACTACTTTGTTGATTTCAAAGATGGATCCCATCAAGTACATATTTGAAAAGCCCGCTCTGTCTGGAAGGATAGCGAGATGGCAAATGATCTTAACAGAATATGATATCCAGTATACAACTCAGAAAGCAATTAAGGGAAGTGTATTGGCCGATCATTTGGCACACCAACCTATGGACGATTACCAATCATTGAACTTTGATTTTCCGGATGAAGATATCATGATGGTAACTGACTGTGAAATACCTGGACTGGATGAAGGACCTGAGGAAGGATCCCGATGGTCCATGCATTTTGATGGAGCCTCCAATGCTTTGGGTAACGGCGTCGGCGCTGTAATCATATCTCCCAAGGGAACTCATACTCCCCTCACCGCCCGATTATGTTTCAACTGCACCAACAACATGGCAGAATATGAGGCATGTATCATGGGTTTACAAGCTGCAATCGACTTGAGGATCAAATTTCTAAGTGTCTTCGGAGATTCCGCTCTTGTGATCAATCAGATCAAAGGCGAGTGGGATACGAAACATCCGAATCTTATTCCTTACAAGAAGTATGTGTCGACCTTGCTTCCCCACTTTGAAGAGATAACTTTCGAACACTTCCCTAGAGAGGAGAATCAGCTAGCAGACGCCCTAGCTACGATGTCTTCAATGTTCAAAGTTAAATGGGACAATGAGGCCCCCCGGATCATCATCTGGAAGTTGGATGAACCGGCATACTGCTGCGAGCTCGAGGCTGAGAAGGTTATCGAAAAACCCTGGTATCATGAGGTGAAGAGGTACTTGGAAGCTCAGGAATACCCTGAAGGGGCATCTGTCAATGATAAGAAGTTCATGAGGAGGTTTGCCGCAAAATTCTTCCTCAGCAACGGCATTCTCTACAAGCGGAACCATGATTCGACTCTGCTACGTTGTGTGGATAAGGCTGAAGCAGAGAAAATCATGATGGAACTACATGAAGGTACATTTGGAACGCATTCCAGTGGACACACCATGGCTAAGAAAATCCTTCGGGCGGGATATTTCTGGTCCACAATGGAAGCCGATTGTTACCAACACTCCCGAACTTGTCATAAGTGCCAGATCTATGCTGACAAGGTGCATATCCCTCCAGTTCCTTTGAATGTCCTAACGGCACCTTGGCCTTTCGCAATGTGGGGCATCGATATGATCGGTGAGATCCGACCAACGGCATCCAATGGGCATCGCTTCATCTTGGTGGCGATCGATTATTTCACGAAATGGGTTGAGGCGGCTTCCTATGCCACAGTAACCAAGAGCGTCGTGGCGCGTTTTATCCGGCATAATCTGATCTGTCGGTACGGCGTCCCAGAAAGAATCATTACGGACAACGGTACCAATCTCAACAACAAAATGATCACTGAGCTCTGTGAACAATTCAAGATACAACACCACAATTCTTCTCCCTACCGGCCGAAGATGAATGGGGCCGTAGAGGCAGCCAATAAAAATATCAAGAAAATTATGCAGAAGATGACAGTGACCTATAAAGATTGGCACGAGATGCTGCCGTTCGCTCTTCATGGATACCGCACCTCAGCAAGGACATCAACCGGGGCAACTCCCTTCTCCTTGGTGTATGGCATGGAGGCAGTCTTGCCAATCGAGATCCAGATACCCTCTCTCCGGATAATGAAGGATGCAGACTTGAATGAAGATGATTGGATCCAGACTCGACTTGATCAATTAAATCTGATTGACGAAAAGAGGCTCACTGCTATCTGCCACGGTCAAACGTATCAGAAACGAATGATCAGGGCATTTAACAAGAAAGTCAGGCCACAAGAATATCAAGTTGGGGACCTGGTAATCAAACGCATCGTCCTTCCTCAAAGTGATCCCCAGGGCAAATGGACCCCTACATATGAAGGGCCATTTGTGGTTAAGCGTATGTTCTCAGGAGGAGCCATGATCCTAACCACCATGGATGGTGACGACCTTCCTCACCCCGCCAATGCAGACATAGTGAAAAAATACTACGCATAAATAAAAGACCCGCTAGGTTGACATACCTAGGCAAAGAAGGGCTTCCCGGCGAACCAAAAGGGTTCGGGCAAAAATAAGGGACGAAAGAAAAAAATCTGTACACCCGGCAAGTCGAAAACCTGAAAAGGCGGCTTGGGCAAAAATGGGTATCCCGGTGGACCGAAAACCCGAAAGGGCGGTCCAGGCAAAAGTTAGGGATAAAAGCGTAACACTATGTCTCATTGAATCACTTCGCATCCGGAATTCGGCATCGACCAATCAGCTTCATCTTCAACTAGGCAGCAAAGCGATGAGACTTTCGAAGACATAAAAGCGATAGCAGAATTGGAACCTAGTGGGATTGTTCACATAGCTGTTTCATTTCCTTTTTCAAAACTGTAAACTCTATACTATTTGGCGATGTCCTCTTACTAGGATGTCAGCCTCTTGTACAAAAACGCCTATTCACAGGCAAAGTTTAAATCAATACAAATTCACTTGTCCATACAAATTACCATCGTTTTCCTCTTTGTGTTTTGTCTTGCGAAGAACGTCCAATGTTCATTTTTGATATATGCATTTGACATTAAATTGCTGATTCATAAATATTTGCATATAAAACAAGAGATTAATTACAAGTGACATCAAAGACAGGGGCAATGTGGAGTTGTCTAATGCAGTCTGGTTGTTTTGTCCGCCAAGGCACCAAGGTAGGTTCAACTGAAGAATGTGGCCAAATCCTCTCAAATCCCCGCAGAGTAAAACAAGATGCGACAAATACTTTCCCCAAGCAAAGTTGGCTCCCCGTCGATCCTAAAAGGACCCAACATTCCCCGGTAGGTCTTAAAGCCCAATCAATCTCCCCAGTAAATTCTGCAAGCTTATCCCCTGCGAGGCACGGACGTCTCACCCGAGTTTATTTAGAATTATTCCCTCACAAGGACTTGTAACTGGGTTATCCTCAGCTAAAAATCACGGAAGACCGCTCTCGGCAAAGTTCATTCAATCCCCAGCGGAGTCTACCTTTGGTATTCCCAAGCAGAGTTTATCTTTGGAATTCCCCAGCGGAGTTCATCATCATTATCCTCAGCGGAATCCGTCGTTAAAGTCCTCAGCAGGCCTCTCATCAAAACTTCGGCCAAGTATCTCTTCCACAGAGCAGCTTCCCGGCCGTTCGTCAAGGATTTATTTTCCTAAGATGAAATTACACTCATAAACATTTCACATTTTCATACATCTTGCTTACATACATGATGAAACGCATACAACATCTCATGTTGAACATCATAACATCATGCATATCATACATCATGACATTGCATACCACTTATGTTTTCGCCTTTTCAGGAAAAAGACAATCCCGAAAACAACTACCTTCAAACTGTCACAATTCCAGATTCGATACCTGTATCTAGCCAGGGCACATCTGAGAGTGATCAGTTTTCAGACTCGATTCCTGTATCTAGCCAGGGCACGTCTGAAGAGTTCAAAGATTCGATTCCTGTATCCAGCCAGGGCACATCTATCAACTGTCACGTTTCCAGACTCGATTCCTGTATCTAGCCAGGGCACGTCTGAAGAGTCCGACGATTCGATTCCTGTATCCAGCCAGGGCACATCTATTAACGACTATTTCCAGATTCGACTCCTGTATCCAGCCAGGGCACATCTGTGAGCAATCAATTGTAGATTCGATACCTGTATCCAGCCAGGGCACATCTATCAACTGTCACATTTCCAGACTCGATTCCTGTATCTAGCCAGGGCACGTCTGAAGAGTTCAAAGATTCGATTCCTGTATCCAGCCAGGGCACATCTATCAACTGTCACATTTCCAGACTCGATTCCTGTATCTAGCCAGGGCACGTCTGAAGAGTTCAAAGATTTGATTCCTGTATCCAGCCAGGGCACATCTATCAACTGTCACGTTTCCAGACTCGATTCCTGTATCTAGCCAGGGCACGTCTGAAGAGTCCGAAGATTCGATTCCTGTATCCAGCCAGGGCACATCTATTAACGACTATTTCCAGATTCGACTCCTGTATCCAGCCAGGGCACATCTGTGAGCAATCAATTGTAGATTCGATACCTGTATCCAGCCGGGGCACATCTGCATAAGGAGATTGAAGATCAAACACCTGTAACAAGCCAGGAAAACATCCGTCTTTCTCAAATATACAAATTTCTCGCTAAGGAATCTCTTATGCGATCGACACTTCCAAATGGCATCTATAAGCCCATTCCCGACAAGGTTCTGTCACGTCTCCGGATGGCATCTATAAGCCCATCTCCCTATCTACCGCCTCTCCAAATGGCATCTATAAACCCATTCCCATTGCTGATACTCTACTAGGCGAGTGCAAATTTTCGGGCACTCTGGTGTCCAATCTCCTTTTACCCTCGAGTCGCGAAAGGCAAACTCGCCAATCTAACTCTTCAGGTTCAAGAAGATTGAACAGGGGCAACTGTTGTACCCCAAAATTTGCCCTCCCTTTCTTCAGGAAACCATCTTAGATTTTTCAAAGTCCCCTGGAGCAAATCCAAGTCCTGGGTTATCCTTTTGCCCAAGCAAGCCACTTACAAGAGCAAGATGATCTCACAAACTCCGGGAACAATGCTTCCATCTTGAGGAAAATCAAATTCTAAATGCTTAGAATGTTTCTTTAAAATAAGTGTTTTTTAGAAAAATCAGCGCTTCAGAACTTCTGGACCCATTCCAGATGAAGACGGTCAGAAGTTGCAAGCTTGGCTCAGCGTGGTCAGAAGTTGGCTCTTCAGCAGTTATATCAGTTCAATCAGAAGTTGTAAACGTGGTTCAGAGTGTAAGCCTCAAACAGAACATGCCCCTTCAGCAGTTACACAAGCTCAGTCAGAACTTGCTAAAGGAATGCAAGAGAAACATGAAAGTATAAAGGCTCCTTCAGAACAGGTTGAAGTCAGAAGATGAAAGGTCAGAGGGATAGGTGTCACATTGATACAGAACCTCTAAGTCCAGATTGTCCAGAAGTAGACCCAAGGAACGTACCAGAAAACCAGGAAAATTTCCAGAGCTTGCTAAGACAACAGGTAGCCAAGGCCAGAGCATGGTTTACGCTGCTGATTCAACAACCAGAATGTTGGTATTGACAGGTCTTGTCACCATTTAATGCCCATTAATGCTTCCAACCACTCCTGAGCGATCACGTGTGGCTTGGAAAATGCTTTTGCACAGATTCTGGCATGGGTCTTCACGCCACCGCCCATTTCAGAGGTCACTTCCCCCAATCCACGCCTGCTGCTGCTACCTAGGCTGAAAAATAGCTGTTATCACAACTTCCCAGGAATTTCTGTCAAAGAACCAGTTCAAACTCTGTTGGCGCCTTAAATGTTCAAGATATCCACAAGAACTTTGCCTATAAATAGAAAGCTTTCACCACTGCAAAAGAAGAAAAAAGAAGTTCAAGAAAAGAAACAGAAAAAAATTGCTAAGAGAGAAACGAAACTCCTAGCAACACAACATTCTGAAACTCTGCCAAAATTTCCAGCCTTGTGTCATAACTTTAAGTTTCTCACCTTCAACTTCATCAAACACCCAGCCCTTTTTCTGTAAACCAAAAACGTTCTTTCCAAACTTCTGACCCTATACACGTATACGCCTTCACTTCCCTTTTCCCAAATCTGTCCAGAACACCACCAGAACCAAAAGCTAACTTTCACCCACCATTTTCCAGAAAGTCAGGTAAGCACCTGCTGACCCTCACCACACTGTTAAGCATCATCAGCTGTACATATTCAAGTAACATAATGTAAATATTCATGTTATTGCTGTTTATGTTCTGAGGACTCTCATACCTCAGAACGTTCTGAGCCAGTTTAGGACCTGCCTGTGACCTTGGTGATTCTGACCTCTGAGACATTTTGCTATTTTGCTGGATCTGTTCCAAATATGTTTTATGTTTTGTGGAGTAACAACAGGATTGCAGATGTTCTGATTAGTGCAGGAAAAAGCCAAGTGCTGACTTTGACGTTAGCACATCTGAAGCCTGTTTTGCTGTCAATAACATCAGAACCTCTGAGAGTTATTGCCTTTTCAGCAGAATCTGAACTTCTGGGTTCTCCACTAACAAACTTCTGTCTTGCAGCGCAGGGAAATCAGAACTTCTGGTTTCCCCACTAACAAGGGTCTGTTTTGCAGGTTCTAGAGTCAGAAGTTCTGACTCATCCAGTTTCACCAACAAGTTGATCATCTGACAGCGGATCTGGGTCAGAACTTCTGATGGCCTCCCAACAGCGCGCAGGCTCCCTCCCTCTCTCTATATATCTTGTTTTCCGCTATTTTCTTTTTTGTCTATTTTTCTCGTTGAACCCCCCATGTACAAATGTGTATCCCCCTCCCCTAACTATTGTAATAGCGTAGGATTTTACATTTCCGCTTCTTATTGCTAGTAATTAGGACATGTATGGCAAGATAAAACTCAATGAAATAGAAAAACCTAATTCAAAGAAAAAAAAAACTCTTGTATGCAATAAAACACACTTGCACACTAACACCCCCTAGGGTTATATCCACTTGTTGCCTTTCAAAATTGGGCCATATTGCATGTTAGGTCTCTTTGGGCAAAACAAACAATTTAAAAGATCATGGTCCCTCGATAATATTTTTTTCAAAACAAAATGATCAAGTCCCTTAAAGAAAATGCCCAAAGATACTTGGCACCATTGCAATTATGGTCTAAACGATGACCCGCGCCCGTCCCTTTCACATCCTAACACAATATTGTCCACCAAATACAATGATGGAATAAACTTGTTAAAAGGGTTAAAACATAGCAATAATCTTTTGAGAAATTTAGGAGTAGACAACCTCTTAGTTACTTGAATCAAACTTGCAAAACAAAACACTTGCCTAATTTCAAAATCACACATCACAACACTTTCAAAACAAACTTTCAAAAACAAATGAAAACCTTTTCAAAAGACATACACCTTTGTATACATCCCAACATGGATCATTACAAAGGTCGCCACTACATTGGCCTCTTTTCAAAACATTTTCAAACCCACACACAAAGCACCATTTCAAACAAATTGAAAACAAAAGGCAAGTGATCTAAAGCAAGTAACTAAGAGCCCATGGATAACCATGGATAGAAAGGGTGCTAATACCTTCCCTTTCTATAATCTACTCCCCGAACCCAAGAAAACATCTCAAAGGTTTTTGGCTGTGCTTTTTAACCTTTCCTTAGGATAAAATAAAAAGTCGGTGGCGACTCTTGCTCAACCGCAACATTTGCGAATACAAACGCAAACCTCAAGTCAGTTCTCCCACCGTATCACAGGTTCATTTTCACATCAAAAAGGGGGAGAGAAAGAGAAAGAGAGGAACGTATCTTCAAAATTCTCAAACATTATAAAATTCTCAAACACTTAAACACTTTTGAAAACCCAAACCCAGAATCCAAATACTTGTCTCTTTCAAATCTGTAAAAAATCCTTACAATCCAGCAAAGAAGGACATTTCCTTGTTTTTCTCTTTCGAATCCAGTGTCAAAGGCTCACCCTAGGTCTTTCCCTTCAAACCCAGAAGTACTCAAGGCAACCACTTCAAGGTCCAGCACACGCTCCAGCCTCCGGCAAGGTAAGTCATTCTTAACCTTGGACCCTTCATTTCCTGCATAGCATGTAAATAAGTTTTCTTTTCATTTCAAACATGTACATACTATTGTTCTTTTTTTTGTTTCCACCCTTTTTAATATGTTTCATGGTTAACATCCTTCTTGTTTTTTGCTCCTTGTACATTTTAAACATGCTTTAAAGACTAACCTGGCCCTAAGGTAATGTTGGCATGGCCTTAGTCCATGTTGTTATTCAAACTCAAACGAAAGAAACAGGAAACGGGAAGTTGGAAATGAAGCCTCTGGCTTCCACACAAACCTCCAGCTCAAATGAAAGAGGCAGCCAGAAGGCACATCACACTGAATCCAGGCTCAATCGAAAGTCTCAACATGCTGGCCTCCAGGACCCAATCAAAAAGTCATGCATTTACCCTTTTCAGGCCAGATCGAAGAGAGCCAAAAAATGCAGAATCAAAGGGTTTTCTGCCTAAATCGAAAAGATCCTTTTATCTTATTTTTGCCTTTATATTTTTATGAAATTCAATATGGTTGTAATAGTGTAGGATTTTATCTTTCTGCATTTTTTACTTTATACATAATGTTAGTAATTAGGATGTATGGCAAGATAAAATCAACAAGTAGACCACCCTGATCAAAAAGACAAAAATGCATGCAATCAAACACACTTTGCACACGTACACCCCTAGAGTTAATTCCACTTGTTGCCTTATGAAAAATGGTCATGTTATGCATGTGAGTCTTCTTAGAAAAAATAATAAAAAATACAATATCATAGTCCCTCAATGACGCTTTGAATGTTACCTTACAAATGATCTTAGTCCCTCAAGAGAAATGCTGAGATATCTCACAACATTGCTATCATGACTATACGATGACCCACGCCCGTACCTTTTACATAAAAAGATAAGGCTTCTTACCAACCAATGGTAAGATAGCAATATCAAAGGAAGAGAGAAATGAACAAAAGACTTTTGAGTAAGGTAGAATGTTCCTAGTTGCTTGCTCATCTTCAAAACACAAACACCTTTTCAAATTTCAAAAGTCCAACACTTTGTATACATTCTTATAGAAACGGGAATCATTACAAAGTTTGCCTAAACGAAGGCGCTTTTCAAAAATACTTTCAAAAACCACCATAAAGCATGCTTTTAAACAAAAGCAATGATCTAGCAAGCAACTAAGAGCCCATAGATAACTATGGATGAAAAGGGTGCTAACACCTTCCCTTTTCATAATCTACCCCCCGAACTCAAGAAAATAATCTCAAATGTATTTCCTGTTCTTTTCACCCTTTCCTTTATTTGGATAAAAGAAACGTCGATGGCGACTTTTTCTATCCGCAATAATTGCGATAAAACGCAAAACACCCAAGTCAGTTTCCCACCGTGTTACACTTTCCAAAACACAAAAAAAAATATTTTCAAACATCCCATTTTGAGAAGATTATGTTCCAATATTTCCTACCACGATTTTGGAAAGTTGGATATGTGTTCTTGGGCCTCAAATTTGATCCAAAACCAAGCCCACATGCCTTGGTCCATCATTTGTTATTTTATTTAATTTATTTTATATTTAATTGAATAAAATTCAAAATAAATATAAATAAATAAAAAACTCATGGTAAGGTATGAATAAGTTTAAGAGTCCTATATAAGGTCATGAATATGTTTAGACCTTAGAAGATAGGTTCACTAGTCCAAAATTTCAAAATTGGCCAATTGAGGTTTCATGCGTTTCTAAAAAATTTATCAACTTGCACCAATCATATCTCACTCAATTTTTGTCATATGAAGGTGATTTTGGACTTTTTGGAAAGATCATTATGTCCCCTAAAACTCCCGTGTTGGTCACTTTTTCATTTGAAGTTTTTATCTTGATGTGAATTTCTTTGACAAAAGATGACTTTTTGTTGACTTTCAAAATGACTTGTAATGTCTTGGCTCATATCTCTCAAATGAGGCATTTTTTGGACTTGATCTTAGAGATACCAAGATGTAGAGAATTGAATTTCCTCCAAGATAGGCTTTGGTTGAGAATTTTCTGATGAAGCATGTGAAAGTTATGCTTGTTCAAAGTTCAATAGACTTCTCCTTAAGAAAACCCTAATTTAGTGACTTTTGAGTTTTGATGAATCTTGAGTTTTCTTGAGGAATCATTATCAAACCTTGATCAAATGATGAAAGTGACCTCAAAATCTTGATTTTGACCAAAAATCTTGAAGTTTGATTGTATGTTGACTATAGTTGACTTTTTGTTCAATACAGTTGACTTTCACTCATCTGAGCAATTGACTGAGCAAACTTGTGATGCAAGGCTAGAAACTTGACATGAGGATTCTTGTAACACCCCAATTCTACCCAACAATTATATATGAAATTAGAGTTATACAATTCGATAAATGAATCAGGATGCTACAAATTTCAACTTTAAAACAACAACATTCATTGCAGATACATAACACATTAACTTGGATGAACCAATAACAACATAATTTAATCCTTTTAAAAATCAACAACTTTCATAACTTCGCAGCGGAATCAAATATTCAACTTAAAAGAATATATCATCTTTGTCCAACTAAACAACTTCAAATAACAAACATTCAACTAAAAACAACTTAAAGTTCAACAACTGAAATAATAAAAACAATAAACTAGCAAGCGTTCATCCCCCCGAGTGTTGCGTATCAGAGCAATGACACTGACTCGAACTACTGAAGGTAAACCGCCTTCACTCTTGATTACCTTCACGTTACCAACAGAGGGAAACATTCAAACAAAAGGGGTGAGATATTGAACATTATAATCAGATGTATGATAATATTACATTAGAATTAGTCTATGCAAAATCACCACTTCACAACTTTATACAACATCAATCACAACAAAACATCAACGAAACATAATAATTAATTCATCAACACGACAAATCAATTTGCAACGTGAAATGCAACTTGTTACCATGCATATGCATGTGGTACCTGTGATCGGTGGATCTGGAACTGACTGTTTAACGCTGGTTCGCGAAATGTCGCGGAAGCAAGAGTCGCCACCGTCTTTTATTTTCTCCAAATGGAAAGGACAAAAGCACAGAAAAATTCCTTATAGAGATTGCTCTCGGTTCGGGAGGTAGATTATAGAAAGGGAAGGTGTTAGCACCCTTTCTATCCATGGTTATCCATGGGCTCTTAGATACTTGCTCACTTGTGTTTTCAAAAATGGTTTGTTTGCTTTTCAACTGTGGGTTTTTAAAAAGTTTCTTTGAAAATTCCAGTTCGACTCTTGTATCGGTCCTCAAGAGTGTTTGAAAAATTGCTTTCGAAAGCTTTTTGAAAAGGTGTCGGTGTGAAAAGTATTTTTGATTTGTTTTGTTTTGAATTAGAGCAAGTATCCACGAGTCGTCTACCTACCCTAAGGAATTCGTCTGTGTAAATGTCCTTAAAGTAGTGCCATCCCACCATTGAGAGGTAGGTAGCACCACCCTTGGAGGTGTTCGGGTCAATTCGAGGTTCGGGACATGGTGATCACCGGAGCAATAGGAAGACACCTTAGAAGCTACCCTCATGCCAGGTTCCCGGATCATGAGGACTTACTAAGACATCCTCTACTCGACGATCACCTTTCGAGGCAAGGCAACAGTGAGGCGTACCCTAGGGGTGGTGTGTGATTTGTGTGTCGCTTTCAGTTATTTTGTCTTGTTCATGTCAAAGTGATCTATGCGTTTGTTTTTATTTTTGGCCATTCATTCTTGCATGCATTTATATAACAGTTAAAAAATTGCGAGAATTAAAAGTTCTAAACTATTACAAAGGCGCGGGTCCACATCGCCAAATTAAATCCAGGACCCGATTTGACAGAGAATAAATAAATAAAGTAAAGTGGGAGAAATTAATATTACACGGCTTTGGGAGAATTACATAAATATTTACAAGAAACAAAATAAAACGCGCGAATTAAATTAAAATTAGAAGCGAGGGCGTTGGACCCTTTTTAATGAAATTAAATTAAATTATTAAATTAATGAAATTAAAAAGAAAAAGAAATCATTTTTTGAGATTTTTTGCATTTATGGTTTTAATGAGAAAATTAAATGAAAAGAATATTAACCCTAATTCTAATTTTTATTTATTAAGAAAACCTTTTGAACTTTAAACCTAATATTAAATTAATTAATGACAATTTGATTTTATGAAAATAAATAATTAATTATTAGTGAAAAGAAAAGAAAAAGTAATTAAAATTATTAAAACCCTAATTCTACCAATTTTAAGTTTATTAGAAAAAACATTAAGATTTAACCCTAAATTAAAAAACTAAAATCAATTAATGATGTTTATTTACAAAAATATAATATTAAATAAAATACTTATTTTTGTCTTTTTTTGATTTTTGTATTGTTTTTATGTTTTTCATGAAAATATTAAATTAAAGGAATTAATTAAAAAAAACAATAATTGAAATAAACAAAAAATGAAAAAAATATAAAAGATTGCAAACCTAGGGGGGGTCTGTCCCCAAATTGGAGGGCTTGTTAGCATCTTAGGCCCATTAAACTCATGGCCTAGTTGACTTTTCTTGCCAGCGTGTGGGATGGTTGACTAGTACACATCATGGTCTCTGGATCTTGGCCCTTGGTTGAATGCATTGGGATATGTGGACGGCTTGATGTTGTGGACGCATGATGGACGCTAGCACTGAAACTGCACACAAGCATTAATAGCAAAATAATATGGAAAGGGGTGAGGACCTGGGATCGAACCCAGGTCCTGGAGGTTATCAATGTATATGCCTGCCAACCGTGCCACTTGACTTCTTTGTATATTAAATAACAAATAATGAATATAAAATAAACCAAAGCGTTAGTGACTTTTTCGTGCGAAATTTTGAATGAACCAACCAGTCTTGGCCACCTAAGCGTCTTCTTCCTTAATGCGTTTTTCCTGAAAATACAAAAGGGTTAGCGGGGGTTTTGAACCCCCCCAAAACATGCTTGTTTTCAAAATAGCGATTAGGCCATATGGCCATATAAATTAGGCGCGAGGGTTCTATTGTTTTCGTCCAAGCATGTTGAGTTTGGTCATGGCATTGAGAGGTTCCAATTTTACAGCATTTAAAAGTACCCAATTCAAAGCTTGAAAAACCCTAGCCTGTATCAATGGTGAATTCTTCAATGGTGCACGAAAACTCAATCAAACCACACAGTTAGCTTTAGAATTAAACAAGGAACATAAATCAAACATCAAAAATTACTAAAGATGCATGAATCGAGATGCAAGAATGTAAAAAAATTTCTGTACAGGACACCATCGTTCTCACGTTTCTTGGTGTTAGGATGGATGGTTTTGATTTGAAAACCTTCCTTGAAGTCTCAGCAAGCCAATGGAATAGTTGTTTGATCTTGAAAAACCCTAAAACCTAGTTTTCAGTTTTCAACTTTTAGGCAAAAAACTCAAGTGTGGTTCTTGGTCTATGGCGCAGCTGGGAGCTTCTTGGCATTAGGGTTTGCATGAGTACTTATATGTGAATGATTAGGGTAGGTTTTCTTGTCCAAGGAATCAAGGAATTGATGGATGGAAGATTTGATTTTCATGCATAATGTTTTCAATCTTTTTCAAGCATATTTGGTCTCAATCATATCCAATTACCTTTGATTCTTTCCTAACCTGATTTGCACGAAATCTTGGAGATATTTTATGCACAAAAAGATTTAAAACATTAGGTTTAGTATTTTTCACCTATTTATTTTAATTAAATGAATTATTAATAATTAAAAATCCAAATAAATAAATAAAAATGATAAAAAAACTTCCCTTTGGGCCAAATGGTCGTGCACATGCCTTGGATGATGAATTGTGGAAGAAAAAGAGGCCCATTAGCAATTTTAGGTCATTTGAAGCAATGTTGACTTTTCAAAATATCCAAAAATTTCCCAACTTACACAAGGCATAACTTGCTTAATTTTTAATCTTTGCTCATGTTCTTGGACATTTTGGAAAGGTCTTTGAGTCCTCTAACCAATGCCTTTGGTACCATGTCATTTTGATTTACCAATCTCAAGTTATGGCCTTTGACTTAAAGTCCCTTTTTGTTGACTTTTGAAAATGACCTATAATGTTGAAATTGATAACTTTTTGTGAGAGAATTTCTTGTACTTGAAGTATGAAGAGGAGTTGTATGGAATGTCTTTCTCTTCAAAATGAGCTTTGGATGGAATTTTTCTGATAATCCATGTGAAAGTTATGCCCTGGTCAAGTTACAGTTGACTTTTTCAACTATCCAAATATGGAAACTTTTGCATCTTGATGATTTTTGAGCCAAGCTTTGGGAACCATGATCAAGCATTTATCAAATGATGTTTGTAGCTTCAAAATGAGATGTTGACCAAAAATTTGAACTTTTGACTGCCAAATGACCATTTTGCCCCTACAGTTGACTGTAGTGCAATTAGGGTTTTTGACGGTGCAATTTTGTGCTGTAAATCTTGAAACTTGGTATGAGGATGATTGGCCATGTTTGTAGGCATGTGGGACTTGATTGGACCCTTGGAAACTTCATTTTCTTTGTCAGAACCAAAACCCTAATTTTGACTGTTTAGGAGGCCCTTGAACTGTGCAACCTTTGGGGAGATTTTTGAACCTTTGACTTGGAAAATCTTGAAGAATATGGGAGGGAAAATTTAGGGGTACAACAGTTGCCCCTGTTCAATCTTCTTAGACCTGAGGATGCAGATTGGCTGATGTGCCTTTCGTAATCCGAAGGTGGAAGATGATTGAACACTAGAGTGCCCAGAAATTTGCGCTCACATAGTAGTAGTGTGATGGGGAATGGGCTTACAGATGCCATTTGGAGGTTTGATGAACAGGATGACGGGCTTATAGATGCCATGCTAAGAGATGATGGAAGTTGGATGGGCTTATAGATGCCATCTGGATGTTGATCGCGCAAGAGATTCCTTAGCGAGAACTTGCGTACCTGCAAAAGAAAATGATTACCTGACCTGTTACAAGAGCTGGTCTTCAAACTCTTTGCATGGATGTGTCCTGACTGGTTACAGGAGCTGGATCTGGAGCTTCAAACGGCGATGAATGAACCAGGGGTGGTTACTACCTCAACAGGAACGGTGAGAGAACCTTGGACGACTACTACCTCAACAACAATCATTGAGAGAATCTTGGACAACTTCAACCTCAACAGCAATCGTTGGGAGAATCTTAGGATGATTACTACCTCCGCAGTATCGGGGAGAGAACCATAGGCGACTACAACCTCAATAGCAATCATTGAGAGAATCTTGGATAACTTCAACCTCAACAGCAATCGTTGGGAGAATCTTGGGATGATTACTACCTCCGCAGTATCGGGGAGAGAACCATAGGCGACTACAACCTCAATAGCAATCATTGAGAGAATCTTGGATAACTTTAACCTCAACAACAATCGTTGGGAGAATCTTGGGATGATTACTACCTCCGCAGTATCGGGGAGAGAACCATAGGCGACTACAACCTCAATAGCAATCATTGAGAGAATCTTGGATAACTTCAACCTCAACAGCAATCGTTGGGAGAATCTTGGGATGATTACTACCTCCGCAGTATCGGGGAGAGAACCATAGGTGACTACAACCTCAATAACAATCATTGAGAGAATCTTGGATAACTTCAACCTCAACAGCAATCGTTGGGAGAATCTTGGGATGATTACTACCTCCGCAGTATCGGGGAGAGAACCATAGGCGACTACAACCTCAATAGCAATCATTGAGAGAATCTTGGATAACTTCTACTGAGTCTTTATCAGGAAAATATGTTTGGGGTCGATTTAACTGGACTAGAGAAGGCCTTGGACTGGATAAGAAACAGAAAATCTTAGGGTCGATTAACTGAACCGGTCTAGGTCTTGAAATGTCTTCAACTGGGTAAGAAACAGGGAGATCTTAGGGTCGATCTGACTGAACCAGAGAAGGCCTTTGACTGGATAAGAAACAGAGAAATCTTTGGAGTTGATTTAACTGAACCGGTCTAGGTCTTGAATGTCTTCAACTGGATAAGAAACAGGGAGATCTTAGGGTCGATCTGACTGAACCAGAGAAGGCCTTTGACTGGATAAGAAACAGAGAAATCTTTGGAGTCGATTTAACTGAACCAGACTAGGTCTTTGAAATATGATTGAGAACTTAACTGAATATTTCCTGAAAGGTAAAGGTCAGTCATATGCAATGCGTGATATGGATCAAGCAATGATGTTCTCGACATAAATGAGATTTGTAAGATATGATGCGTATATGCATGCTATAATGATGTATGTTTATGAATGTATCTTTTTGTCTAGGAAAATAAATCCTTGACGGGTGCCGGGAAATAACTCCTGAGCTGATATTGAAGAAAAGCTCTTTGCTTCCGCTGGGGATGATAGCTGCAAGAATACCGGTAGGAGAAGATAACTCCGTTGGGGGATAAACTTGGCGAATGGATTACTCTGCAAGGAAAAAGTACTCTGACGATCTTGCTGGGAAGCAATACTCTGTGGGGAGAGAGATACTTTGTTGAGTTGTTGATAATAACTTGCTGGGGATACCCTTGTTGTGTCGGAAGTGTTAATAGACTTTGTTGGGGATAAGAAGACTTCGTCGAGGACGATCTTTTCGTGGCTTTTGGCTGAGGATAACCCAGTTATATCCTGGTAAGGAAATAACTCTTAAATAAAGCCGGGGAACGCGTTCGTGCTTTGCGAGGGTAAGCTTCCAGAATCTACTGGGGATAAGCTTACTGCTTGGGGAGATGGATTCCAACTTTCCTGGGGACACTGGATTGGATTCTCTTGGGGAAGTTTTGAGCTGTGCCGGTTATGTTCTTTAACGGAACCTACCTTGATACCTTGGAGGATAGAACAATTAGATTGCTTAGACAACTCCTTATTGCCCCGGTTTCTATGGGAGAAGGCCCCTGTTGAAGTGTTGTCATACCACCAGAAGATGTTTGATCAGGTAAGATTCGTTGCTGGAGTTCCCCAAGTGGCTTAGGTGGAGACTTGCCCCAGGCTGTTTGACCTTTGAGAGATTCTCCGAATCTTGATTGGACTGCCCCAGATAATAAATCATGGTCATGCCATGCCCCTTGATTGGAAGTGCTTCTGTTCATTAGGCATTCGTCGTGCGAATTTCTGTGCTGTTCAAACAAAAAGTCATATGCAAACAAAGTTATGTTAAAAATGCAAAGCTCATGTCTGTCTTGAAGATTTTAAAAATGCATTCTTTTTCATAAAACAAGTGAATGTTTGTAAAACGTGATGTCAACTCCGTATTTACCGTAAGCCTTAAGGAGTCAGGATACCTTTCGTAACAGTATGCTTTCGAACTAACCCATGCTTCAGCTAGGACTTTTAAGGGTTATAACGTGGCCTAGTTCACGGTTTAAGAAACAAAGGATAAAGGCTCAAATTATTTGTACCCACCCACTCTTCGTGATGTTCTCCAAACCTAAACTCAGTTGATCATACGTTAGACCTTGTTTGAGTTTTTTGCTCTGATTTTCCGGTGATGGTTCGGATGTTGATAACTTATTTTGAATAGGCAGTCATTTTTGTCGAGGGTTTGTAAGACCTCTTTCTTTTTTGATTTCGTTATCCCTATTTTTTGCCTGAACTGTTTCTTTTTGTATTTACAGTCAGCGGGATGCCCCCGTTTCGTAAGTCCCCTTTATAGGTTTTGACTTAATGGGTTTTTAATTTGAGAAGTAATGACTGCTTTTCTTTATTGAATATTCGGAACCATCACTATCTTTTTTTTTTGCAAGGATCTCTTTGGTGCCATTTGTTATGCACTTGGATCAACTGAGAGAACTACCCTGCCCCAGGTTATGATTAAGGGTTTTAAATTTCGAAAAGAAAAACTCCTACTTCTTTGGCTCAGAGGGGTTGACGAGGGATTATCATCCTTATAACTCCAGTGTTTAGGGATTGAAACAATGCCTGTACCTCATCAGCGGGGTCTGTTCAAAAGCATACCGTAGATTATGGTATCGTTTTCGTCATCCTCCCTCAAGAGGCTTAGAATTATTGAGAGTTGATCATCAGAAAAAAATATGAAAATAATTTGCATAGAGTGAATACGAATATATTGATTCAAAATAGACATAAGCGATGCATTAATGGAATAACAATGTTTAACATGAATAAATGTCTAAACAATCAAAGAACAACACAAATTGAACATTCGAATGAACAAAAGTCTTTTCATCTCAGGGCTTGTCACTTCAAATGGTGAGCCTTGGAGGGATGGTAGAAAAATTCAGCCTGACCATCTTGTGTGAACTCCAGTGCTCCTTCATCAATCAGGTCCTGGATCTTGTTCTTCAGGGCCCAACACTCATTTGTATCATGTCCTGGACTGGCAGAGTGGTAGGCACACCTTTTATTGGGATCATAAGCAGGATGTGCTGTGTTGGGGTTCTGGGGATGAGCCCTTAATGTGATCAAATTCAATCTCAGCAGGCGTTGTAAAGCTTGAAACAGCGACATGTTGAGCGGGGTGAATTGCCTCCTAGACTTGTCTGACCGAAGCCGGTGAGGTTGATGCTGAATTTGTGACACTGGAGCCATTTGAGGAGCTCTCCCCTTATCTCCTTGTCTCAAAGGTGATTGAACGATGACTGGCTTTTTACCCTTAGACGTTTGCCCCAGTTGGTTATTCTGAAGCAGTTGGTTGACGAGAACCCCGAGCTCATCTTGTCTTTGAGCTAACCCTTGAATAGCAGTCACCTGCCCCAGCATCTGGGCTTTCATTGCATCCATCTCAGTTTGCAGGTGTTTCAGCCGTTCATCCTCAGCACTGTTCCCGACCATAGTCTCCACGAGAAGTGTCCTTAGCTCCTCCTGCCCCTTGGATAGATTCAGAAGGATTTCCCCGAACCGAGTCTCTTGAGCAAGAAGGTCCTGGTTATCTGGCTGGCAAGCCATTGCTGAAATAAACAGCGGAGATGGTAAGTGACCTGTCAAAAGGGTACCTGTTATGCAATGATGTGTATGTTATGCATGCAATGTTTTCAAGGACCTCGCGGGATAAACAAGAAAATTTGTTAGAATTTGGGTCCGGTAGCTTGATGGAAGGAGCTCCATGTTGCTGAGAGTCCTTCTTCGAGGGTCAAAGGCTCACCATATCCAGTGGGTCATAGCCCCTGACAACCTTGGCTAGAGGAAAATAAATCCTCTTTGCCCCTTGCTGGATGTTTAATTCGTCATGACCTGCATCACAAGCCCTTGAGATCCTTGAAATGGGTTAGGATGTATGCAATGGTATGATGTCATGCTATGCAGGGGGTAATGTAGGTAACCCTGTTATGAGTCCCAACTAAAGACTATAAACAAACCCTGCATGAAATTCAATATACTTTGTTATGAGTCCCAATTAAGGACTATAAATAAAACCTGCAAGAGACCTAGTAAACCCTGTTATGAGTCCCAGTTAAGGACTATAAACAAAACCTGCAAGTAGCTTATGTGTCAGATAACACGCATGCAATTAGTCAAGTACGAAGGCACACAAGTCACACAAGAGAAGCCCTTAGAGTTTAGGCCAGCATGAGGTCTAGGTGTTACCCTCTTTCAGTTGGTTGGTTCATACCTGTCCTATCAAAGTAACCGGGTTCTTAGAGGATCCCAATATC
The DNA here is from genome assembly GCA_948472305.1 of Vicia faba. Taxonomy (NCBI): domain Eukaryota; kingdom Viridiplantae; phylum Streptophyta; class Magnoliopsida; order Fabales; family Fabaceae; genus Vicia; species Vicia faba. Next base: position 784,930,289 of record OX451736.1, read on the forward strand.
ATTGACTACCCTCAATCGGTCATAACTCCAGCATCGCAATCTTTTCTTGCGGCCAGAACCATCACGAGAGTTTAGCCTCAATGGGCGTAGCATACTGCTACTGTTCTAATGGCCAAGTTGGGTCATTTAAGGTTCTAAGGTCTGTTGGTGCTTAATGACTCCTTGGAAGACCCATATTCTCCCCGTTTCAACACGAGGGATATCGGTACAGACCAAGGCGCCACACCAACGTAGCCACTGCTTCACCCATGTCGGTATACGCCGGACAGGTCCCTCACAGCTTATGCTACCTAAACAGGGTATCCCCAGATCCGGGTTAGGATCTATAGAACTCCCAAGACAATCCCACAATTTAAAGCAGACAAGTCAATACAATTGAAAACACAGTTATGAACTAACCCTAAGGTACACCTCACTTTAAGTTTGTCCCCAGCAGAGTCGCCAGTTCTGTGATCGGTGGATCTGGAACTGACTGTTTAACGCTGGTTCGCGAAATGTCGCGGAAGCAAGAGTCGCCACCGTCTTTTATTTTCTCCAAATGGAAAGGACAAAAGCACAGAAAAATTCCTTATAGAGATTGCTCTCGGTTCGGGAGGTAGATTATAGAAAGGGAAGGTGTTAGCACCCTTTCTATCCATGGTTATCCATGGGCTCTTAGATACTTGCTCACTTGTGTTTTCAAAAATGGTTTGTTTGCTTTTCAACTGTAGGTTTTTAAAAAGTTTCTTTGAAAATTCCAGTTCGACTCTTGTATCGGTCCTCAAGAGTGTTTGAAAAATTGCTTTCGAAAGCTTTTTGAAAAGGTGTCGGTGTGAAAAGTATTTTTGATTTATTTTGTTTTGAATTAGAGCAAGTATCCACGAGTCGTCTACCTACCCTAAGGAATTCGTATGTGTAAATGTCCTTAAAGTAGTGCCATCCCACCATTGAGAGGTAGGTAGCACCACCCTTGGAGGTGTTCGGGTCAATTCGAGGTTCGGGACATGGTGATCACCGGAGCAATAGGAAGACACCTTAGAAGCTACCCTCATGCCAGGTTCCCAGATCATGAGGACTTACTAAGACATCCTCTACTCGACGATCACCTTTCGAGGCAAGGCAACAGTGAGGCGTACCCTAGGGGTGGTGTGTGATTTGTGTGTCGCTTTCAGTTATTTTGTCTTGTTCATGTCAAAGTGATCTATGCGTTTGTTTTTATTTTTGGCCATTCATTCTTGCATGCATTTATATAACAGTTAAAAAATTGCGAGAATTAAAAGTTCTAAACTATTACAAAGGCGCGGGTCCACATCGCCAAATTAAATCCAGGACCCGATTTGACAGAGAATAAATAAATAAAGTAAAGTGGGAGAAATTAATATTACACGG